>OY776081.1:27441725-29841725 GCA_963675205.1 Catocala nupta
AAGCAAGTAATTCAATTGCAGCCAAGAGTTAGGAAATAGGCCGTGTCACACACCTCCGTGCCTCGGAAAGCACGTAAAACCGTTGGTCCCGCACCTGATCTTTCTACGATAATGTCGGATTGCCGTCCCATCGGATTATGAGAGTGCGGGAACAGAGAGTGCACTTGTGTTTATGCAGTCACTTGTGCATTATAATATCTCCTGCGCAGATGGCCAGTGTTCGTTAAGATTGGCCGCCGTAACCGAAATTCGTACTGGAGGACATTATTATTAGTAGTTGCGATTCCTTTAACTTAGAGTCGAAACATAACTAGTGGTATGTAGTTGTGAACCATTCAAGTCTATGCAGGTTAGTCACCAACTTGAAACGCGGAACTCAACCCGCGTGGGATTAGATGTCAGTCAGACAGTCGGTGCTAGGTGTGATATCATTATTAGATAAATTTATGCCAAATATTTTAGTAGTTCTATTTTACTGACTGCACTTTCTTTTTTATATCTAGACAGGGGTGAGTTAGCTAAAGCAAAAAGTATTTTAATCAAAGATTCGCCATCTCAAACGGCGTAAAAACTAGTAAGTATAAAAAATATGCCTAACTAATATTGTAAACGCGAACGTGAGTTTATTTATTTGTTTGTTACGTATTCACGCTTTAACTACTCGACCGATCATCAGGACATTGTCAGGGGTACAGAAAAGGACATAGGGTACCACGAAATTAAACTGCTTTATACGGACTTTATCACGTTGTTTATGAATACTTTTATTACATAATTTTGAAAACATTACCTTATTGAACCTATAATACTATTTTAGCTGTTTGAAATTATTAAAACTATTTAAATTTACACATTCCGCGACGTTTCGGTTGCTTTACCCCGTGAACATAGCTGCTGGAAAGCGAACGAAAGAACGCGATAAAATCCGTATAAAGCAGTTTAATCTCATTGTATAACATTCGCATAGACATAAGACATAGGGTACCTTTAATCCAGGAAAAGTCCTGTTCCCGAGGGTTAAAATTTGACATAACCTATTTACGCGAGCGGATCAGAACGGGCAAAATATAGTTGAAGAATCATCAAGTAATCAAGTTAATGTAACGCTGGTTAAGTTCTGCGAGTCAAGTTAATGGACAAGCCTTTCTTGCTACAATTAATCCTATATAGAGCGGTATAAACACTTTCTTCGGTGAACCGCACTTATTTACATAAGTCACATTTGTATACGTAGCATCTAACCATTCGAAGCGCATGCTAGTCCCGTCATACCAAATAAGTACAAATAAAAATACCTATGCAATATGTTCTAAGAAATAATCGCATAATACTTTAAAGAACAGTTACCGACGAACTAATTGCGTTTAATCACTGTTAATGATGCTCACCAACCGGTATCAAGCTTAATCATTCATCCGAAGAAAAGAATTGTATGCGATTAATCGAATAACTCGACTAAATAATCGATTTAAATTAGTGATAGTGATGAGGGTAAAGTTGACTATTCTTAGAATAACAGTAGCGATGCAAAGCTAGTATGTTTTTTAACATACAACGTGTAGTCATTACATTATTGTACTTTATTTATTTCTGGGGAACAAACAGATACATACTCTTCTTAAATAATTAGATATAATTGTTAGTAAGTATGTACATAACTGCCAACGTTATCCAAATATTTTTAACATGTTTTTATTCTATAACTTGATAAATATTTTCGTAGTAAAGTATTTTTAGTAAAACTATCTTTAATTTACGACTGATAATTGTAATAGGCCCTTATTTGAATGAATTTAAAAAAAAGACTGCAGACTACAGACTGTACAGAAGTACAGACGTACTTATGGATCACGTACTGGTTAGTACTGACAATGGCGAGTTGACCAGATAACCATAATGCCATGTGTTTAGTGTCGATAAACTTGATATCTTAGTCGTGCTTAAATTTTGAATCCAGTTTTATAGCCAACGATAATAAAAATATTTACCCGGTTCACCAATGTTTTATTGATGACGTAGATTTCGAGCATCTTCGTTGCGCCAAATCGCGTTTGCGTATTTCTGTCGGGAAATTCTTAGTGGAATTCAGCAATGTCCCCTGGAGATGACTCTCCACATTTCTGAATTCCACTAAGAATTATTTTATTTATTATATGTTAATAAGGCTCGCATTTTATTACTTAGAAACTTAAATCATAGTTAACACTTATTGTAGTTCACGCTTATCCCTTCAGGCGTCATACTATATATGAAGAAACTTTTTAAAAGCTATGGGTTTTTTATTCCTGGGCTACATTCAATCCATAATCATGACCACATCTCAATTACCTGTTGTAGAATAAGTAATTGAGTATCTTTTTGTACTTTCAATTTTATCTCGCTACAATGTAACACAGCATCAATTTAGTCTGTGTTATTAATAAAAAAGTTACCTTATAAACTATACTTAAGTCTCATTGATATATCATTTTGTCCCTAGAAATGGTAATCGCCATTTTGTTTTGTTTGTGAACTTGTAAAAAATTCAATGGCCTGAAGGTAGGCTTTAATATGTCTGCGGTAAAGAGCATTGATAGCCTAGTGGGGAGCCCGTTGGATTGTAATAGAGGTTTCAAGGTTTGATATCATGGTATGTACCTCAAACTTTTATAATTATATAACGAGATGAGTTTTGAATGATTCTCGGCAAATTTTGCAAACATATAGTAATAAATTATAAAATAATAAAAAATTAAAAGAACAAATATAATTTTCTTGGTGCTCGTGTAAGTTTTACCCCACCCATTTTTTATTATTGTTTTAGAATGAAAATAGAAAAAATACTGCGTAAACGACAGTACAATATATATTCTTTACTAATGTAGCTCAGCGACGCTTTTTTTTCGGTGTGCGTTAAAAAATTGCATACAAGTAGATTTTGTGACGGGTGCGCTATGCATGGATTGTTAGTTATCTACAATATGAAAAGTAAAATATTTTTTTATTCCAGTACACGTTCCTGTGAGACTGACGTAGGCGAAGCCGCGGATAGATAGTTTTCTAATAAATATATGTACATTTCCTTTAAATACAAATTAGGTACTCTTTTAATATGTAAATGTGCAACAATCTAAGATGACAGAAAATATTTGAGTAATTTGTTTAAGATTTTAATTAATATTGTAAATACGAATGTGAGTTTGTTTATTTGTTTGTTTTCTACGCTTAAACGCCTTGACTACTCGATCGACCTACATGAAATTTCGCGTACACGCTGTCAGGGGTACAGAAAAGAACATAGGTTACCTTCCATCCAGAAAAACGCACTGTTACTAACCTAACCCACATTTACACGAGTGAAGTCACGGGCGAAATCTAGTATCCAATATGACAAGGGGCGTTAGCAGCGAAAGCGAAATAAACACTGATGAAATTGTACATCCAATTAATGGCGATATCCTGGTGCTGAAGTCCAGACTAATAGTGTTTGTCATTAATACCCGTGTCCTGACAATTACTGGCTCATTCAATTTGTCAACAGCGGGCGAAACCAACTAAAATTAATTTACTGAGCTTAACTTACGTCATAGTCCATAATACTGTCGATATATCTATTAAATACTAGATCGCACAATTCTCCACGAAAATCTAAGTTACGTTAGATTAGTAAGAGTACCTTTTTCCTGGATGGAAAGATACTCAAAGTCCTTTTCTGTTCCCCTAACAACGTGTATGCGAAAATTCATGATGATCGGTCGAGCAGTTAAGGCGTGAAAGCGTAAACAAACAAACTCACATTCGCTTTTATAATATTAGTTAGGACTAGATTTAGCTGCGTTTTAAATCTTACAATGTCCAAAGTGTTAATCTAGAACATGGTCTATATGTGTGCAAAGTTGCGTGATTAAGTAGCAAAACTCCAAACATCGTCACAAGGCTTTACATTTTTTTTTACAAGCGGATTTGTGGTGAATTTTTTACCGTAACCTATGGACGCCTGCAACACCAGAGGCATCACTTGCGCGTTGCCGACCCTTTAGGAAAGGAAGAAGATAAAAAGGAAATGGGATGGAGAGGGAGCGGGAAGGTGGAAAGAGGGGATTGGGCGGCACTATCACTCACCGAACGAAACACAACAGTAGGAATACTGCTATTTCACGTCGATATTCTGTGAGATGGTGTTCTTACCCGGTCGAGCCGGTCCATCCATGCTGAAATCAGCGAGGCTCTAATACTCAAGGCATTATACTCAAACATTTACTTTTGTAACATTAGTAGGATTAGTTGGATACCTTATGACTTCGTAGTGTTTAAGCAGAGATGTTACATAGTCATATGTATATTATTACAGCTCCGAACACGGTCGCTTGTTACTGGAGATGTCTTGCTTGCCATATTCTATAGATACAATCTAAGAGTGTCCATGACATCCCAAAAGCAATGACATATCATTGCACACAAGTGATACAAATATGACACTTACATACATTGTCGAACTGACAACTGACAGACCGCACGGTCTACGCACAGCGTCGTCTGTCATCTGACACGAATATAATGATTACTTTTGTTTTCAGTAGCTCGGCGCACAATATTCTATGCTTTTGTAATCGTAAGTGGACACTGCACCGAAAATATACCAGAATGTGATGTTCACCAGTAAAACATTTTCATTAAAACCGGCATAATATTAATCCGATAAATGCGTGTCATCAGAACTCCGCTTAAAAAATGTGCACAATATGAATAGGGCTTCAGACTTACAAACACAACCATCGACAATCCACTTACGAAAGACGACTGTTGTTCTTTTCGTTTCCATTAAAAAGACCGGGAGTTTTCTTTTTCATTAGGAATAATTCTTGTGTCGCGGGGGACTTTACGAACATTCAAACAACAGCCACAAAGAACCCTGTTCCCGGAACAACTATTTGTGAACCCCACAATTTTTTTTTGTTTAGGATACGAATTTACAATACTCTGCACTTTAGGAACTAGCAAGGCGACTACTTGACCATTTAAACCACTACGCCATTATCAAAGTTTATTTGCTGAAGGGGTTCCTAGGAACCATGCGTAGGTAGATAGAGAATAGAGATTACCATCTGAAACGATCCCGGTATCTCTTGCTTCGTTACAATATCTAGTGAAATAGATATTGCTAGAGTAACGTTACGAAGCGGGCAAGCTGCAGGGGCACAAATTTTGGATTTACATGCATAATTGGCACAAATTCAAGCGTTCAGGCTTCTTTATACAAAGCTAGAGGTGATAAATTCTCTTTTAGGAACAAATTCTGCTAGAGAAACTTTGCGGAGTATGCCTAGGCAAAGTATTTTTTTTATTCCAACATAAATAAATAATTATGGTACATTTACTACTTAAATATATTTAAATATACACATATTTTCCCGTTATGTTTTCAGGTCTTAAAAATAGACCTACCCAACAGTCAAGTTTTGCTGCACAAATGGCGGTCGTCTTATCACAACCACCAAGTGTCGTAGGTTCGAATCCCTCACAGGCTAAAACAATTTTAATACACAAATAGTTGTTTCTAGTCTATTCATTGTGTTTATTGCTTGAATGTTTGTAAATGTCCTCGCGACACAAAATGTAAATCTAGTGCTGTAGATGTCCTTTTAAATGAAATTCATATGTCTAATGTCTAATTTTCAGATGCGATGCTATTGAGAATTCTCTAACAGGAAAACTCAGTAACACATTATCCTAAAATCGAATCCAAATCCTCACGACTCTATGTGACTCCACATAAGGGCAAGCTTCCTATGCTACAGATGTAACAGGAAGAATATCCGGCACACCAGCGGCCAGACCCAATAGGATTTCAATTATGTCTGGTATTCCAACAATTGCCAGGTTAAACTTAGTAAGCACAATAAAAATCGAAGTTTAATTTGTCACCTGTTTCCTGCTATTATAAACAGACAAAGATGACGCGATCAAAGTTAGTTTACATTGTAACAAACCATAACTCATTTTCTGAACACCAATTTATGAGTCAGCTCTGAGGCAAGCAAAGCCGCGTACCTCGCTAGTATTGAATAAAATATCAGTTTATAGTTATTCGCATTGAGAAAGACATACCGGACCTTGTAGGGGACCGCAAAGTGCCTACTGTTGGCGATAAGGATCAGCATAACTCTGTTAAAGTGGTCGAAACGCGCGGGAATAAGGCTGGGTGTTCACATACATATGTACTTGCCGCTTGTAAGCGATTTACACTTATTAATGCCATTTTATCAGGTGTTGTAGTTGGTAGAAAAGAATGTTCCATTGCCGACAATTATTGTGTATAATTAGCGAGCTAATTTCAGAAACTGAAAGAGTGATTTCAGCATTGATTTTCATTGCATAACGCCGAACTCGTATATTAAGGCAGTTTATCCTAACTAATATTATAAATGCGATTGTTGTCTTAATCCTTTCGTTATTTCTTAATTTGAAGTGATTTATTATTGAATATAATTTGTAGTGCGTATAGTTTAAAATTTGATTAATCGTTTCATTGTTGAAAGATGGTAATAATCAAATTAATTATTAAACAATAATTTGATATATTGGTTATTATGTTGTTGTTAATGTTGTTAATCAGCAATATGTTCTATATTAAATCCAGACATCATAAATAATACTGTAAGTAATTTACACACGAGCAATGCCATGAGCACTGCTAGTTTTTATAATAGGGATAATATAATATACTTTTATTATAAGATTTCAAAGCAAGTGCACACACACATATATGTTGCATTCAAAAGCACGTAATTGTAACCGTCACATAATTAAGAATATCTCTTGATAGCGGCAGCTGGTAGAAAATGTGTATTTCATATTCAAATACCATTCGAGAAATGCATATTCATTATGTTTTTCAGTGAGGGTGGAAGCTTGAGCAAACAGGAAAGATTTATTGAGGTAAGCAGTAATGTTTTATGACTATCTATGTACATTACAAGGCTATATAATTAAATAAAGTGGTGTAATCCCGGGCCCTTTTATCTAAGTAGGCAAATTATTTGACTGCTAAGAATTCTGTGTATTAGATGTTATACTTTCATTTAATTTTGTATCTTGTCCATTATGTATTTATTAATCCGATTGTAGACGAATAAAGGAACATGAAAAGTTATCTAGCAAATATATCACTGTTAAATCTTAAAACAGGAAGGTAGTATCGCGAAAAATATCCATTTCAATTTAGTTACAAATCATCCGCATTCTGAAAAACTCTAGATAGTACTCACTACAAGCATTCAAGAACAATATGATTAGAGTGAATGAAGAAAAAAAACGTATGTACTTTAAATAACTAGAAAATATTTGTCTCAAACGAACAACGCAGGCATTTTGTTCTGACTAGTCATCTGATGATCGACCTAGCATTTGCTTCGTGCGTTCTAATATGCTCGCTCAATCTGGGCATAACTATTCATAATTAAAAAGAGACAACAAAGTAATATCCTTGCTTGAACTGAAATTTTGCTTAACCTGCAGCTAAACAACTTTGCGTTTTGACGGTCCATAGGTTTACCGGATCCCTTAAGAAAGTACTGCGCTATCAGCAGAGACAAATATCATCAATATTTTTTGTATATTATCAGTATATTGACTATTTTTTTGAAAGGTCATCAAAGATCTGCGTGTTACAAGCGTATACTTCTGTTACCTTGGTTTTAGCAATATATGTAGACGGACCACCTTGCCGTAACACGTTATATTACATAATATTTTACATTTGTAAGCAAATTCTTAGTATCACACAACTATAATTTCGCACGTGTACACCTAACCGAACGCACCACAAGTCGGCTACGTTTATTACATACTTAGTTAATAGGACTTAAGGGAATTTTAAGTATGTATAAGCTCCCTTACTGTTCTTTATATGGGTCCTTCGACTTTTAAGAACATGCTTAATTAAGCGAAGGGACGGCGTTGTAGACTCAGCTTTATAATGAGAGAATGTGTACTGTGTGGTTTCTAGAACCATATGTTCTCTTTTAGAAAGCAATTTAGGGATTCTTTTCATTGGAGATGTTTTTACAATAGTGCAGGAAGTATCGATGTGGATAGGCGTTGAGTGTAAGCTTAATACTTTTGTGTGCATAAGATACGTGCTCCTATTGGTCATGAATGTGTTAATTATCACGCAATGTAAAATATGGATAGGCAGAGATTACTACTACAAGCATTATTTGCTTAAAAGAAAATGCCGAACATCCCATCTCGGTGTTTCTATGTATAATATGTATGTATTTACAAAAAAAGTAAAGTGTATATGTATGTTTATCCCTTGTTTAGTACCCATAGTACAAGATCTGCTTAGTTTGGGCTAGATGGTGTTGTGTGTATGTGATAGAATATTATTGTTATTATTATATTATATTGTTTACAATATTTATAGACGATATAAAGTATTGTTTTGTCAATTCATGTTTCCAAATGTATGACGACTACTTAAAACTATTTAGAATAGTTAAATCTAAATCGGATCAGGCCCTTCTGAAAGAGGATATTGATAGCCTTTCCAACTGGTGTGATAATAATGCCATGGAATTAAACCTTCAATAAATGCAATCACATTAAATTTTCACGAAAACGGCAAAAGTTCGGTACTGCTTATATCATGAAAGGCAAGACTTTAAAGATCGTCAGTGTGGTGAAGGATCTGGATATTACGATTGACTTTGAATTGCAGTTTCTTAAACATATAGACAACACGATCAATAAATGTAATAAAATGGTAGTTTTCATAAATCGTAATACTCGACAATTTTAATGCATAAAAACTCTGAAAACATTGTATTACCTACGCCTTAGTACGTAGTAATATACATAGAATACTGTTCTATAGAGTGGTACCCTATGTATCAAAACAATATCCAACGCATTAAAAGTATACAAAAAAGTTTGTAAGGAGGCTATCTATGGTATCCGATATTCGGCGTACGGTCAAAGATTATAATGAGAGGCTTAATTATTTTAATATGAAACCATTATATTTAAGGAGAGACTATTTTAGAGGGTTTATTGATTCTACATAAGATATGTAATCATGGTGTAGGCTGTACGCCATTAATATCAAAAATAAATATTTACATACCCGGACCATCTGCTAGGTTAGTAAACTATAAGCCGTTTGTTATCAAAACTAGTCGCAACAAATAAGGGAGCAACACACCTCTATCCTATATCCTCGGACAAGAAATGATATTTATAATCTTCTTCTTTTCGTGTGGTTAGTGGCCAACCTGTTGTCGAGAGTTGTTCAAGCCGCCCGTAGGCCTCTGACATGGGTGCGTCTCATAACGTATAAACTCATTTGGTCTAATTTCATTTTATTATCGTTCATAAGATATAATCAACGTGAGAAATACCAACATAATGTTAATATAATTTCTGTACATATAACATTTATTTATTCTAAAACTTAATTAGTATAACGTTGTTTGATATAACGTTTATGTAATCGAAAATCATTTGGTCTAACGTTTAATATGTATATTGTTTATTTAATCGAAAATCATTAGGTCTAACTATATATATAAAAAACGTAATTATGGTAAACTTAAATTTTTTTTATACCACCCAGAAATAGGTGCTCCGTCGACCTATCTTAGCGCAGGTGGTAATGAGTTACTAGTTATGTTTAATATCTACTTAGGTTACTATTACCTATAACTACGATAGAACTTAGGCGTTTTCATCATATTAGACCAAATAAGTTTTATATCTTTTAAGTGGTATGTCAAACGATTTTATATTTAATGTATGTTATGTCAAACGATGTTATATTTAATGTATGTTATGCTTATAAAAATAAGTTATTTTAAAATTATATCAATCGTTTATTATATTAACTAATTGCTATATTAAATAAAATTATAGGTTCCGTTGTTATATGTTGTTAATATTAGAGATTTTGTTGTTATATCATCTATTACTTACCCCTCTGACATGGCTTAACGACTGCTGTCAATATGGCAACAACCGGGACCAACATTTTACGTGCCCTCCGAAGCACGGAGACGCTCAGATGAAATACCACTAAGCGGTCACTCATCTACATACTGACCGCATCCAACATTGCTTAACCTCGCTAATCGTTTACCGATCAGTGAGTGCAACTGGACAGACATAGACATTTACTCAGAAAAAATAGTTACATTTAAATAAACAGTATTTAGTCTAGTATAGTATAATTTAGTTTAATATAATATAGTTTTAATTTAGTCTTTAATCAAGCCTTAATTTTCTTGTGTAGTTTATTATTTAGAAATTAAATTGTAACCTTACATGTATGTACACTTTAGATATAGTCAATGCTGTGCTCACCTTTAATTTAAAAGCATACACCTATATATTTGTATCAATGTTTTCATGTAAATGTAGTAAGTATGTATTTTAGTTGGTAAGCCTTAAGTTAAATGAATAAATAATCTGTAAACGAATTATTTGACACAACAAATTTTATTTCGTTTTTATTTTATGAATATTTGGCCAACACTCGACGGATTAAAGCTACCATGAATATCTATAAAAAATGGTATTAGTAGTCTTTTGAAAACCCACAACATACCCTCTTAAATATTAACTTAAATATTATAATTAATGAATCATGATAGCTTTTTTTTTTTTTTTTTTTTTTCGTGGGTGAATGCAATGACGCATATCCCTCCGCGGGGGCGGGCGGAGGGATTATGTCGGACTCGCCGGGGTAAAAGAAAGATGGAAATAATAGTAAAGTACCTCCCGGAATACCGACTAAACCTACCACGGTGTTCCTCGACAAAACCACTATCGACGGGGCCGCGCGAATCGCTTTCGCATGCGGTCGCGACCCCGCCGAGGTTACGGCCCGCCGTATGAAACGGCAGGCCACTACACAAGAGACCTACCCAAAGGGCTCACTTCATGAAAATTCCCTACTGTCTCCCCCCTAGGGGGGAGACGGACTCGAAACAAAGGCGCGCGTGGGAACACGCACGCCGCCTCTCGGACCTGGTGCTGAACGGATGGCGGGCAGGCCTACGAAGCCCGCCACCCCCAGGTCAAACCTCAGGGTGGCTGGAGGTCATCTCGCGCCCTCCGGCGCCCGGCTCTGCGGTTGGGGAGAGGGTTTAAACGCTCCCTCTCCCGCTCCGCCGCCTCCTTGATGGAAATAACTTCCTCACAAAAGGAGGCGACGGCGTTCCACGACCTCTCACTCCGGACCATCGACTGAACTACGGCCGGGAGCGAGAGGGCAACCGATCCGACTGCCGCGATCAATTCACGGCGCTGCGATGCCCAGGCGGGGCAAACCGCCAAAGTGTGCAGCGCCGTGTCCTCTACAACGTCGCGGCAGTCGCCGCAGTGGTAACAACCGGGCGTCTCTTGCCGGCGTATACGACACAGGAACCGGCCAAAACAACCGTGGCCAGTCAGAACCTGTGTCAGCCGGAAGGTGAGGGCGCCATACCGCCTCTCCAGCCACTCCTCAAAAACGGGACTTACCGCCACGATCGTGGCGTGCCCGATGATAGCTAACTTAAGAGCACCATATTATTAAAGGGTTACTAATTAACGCCTACTGACGGGCACTAATTAGTGCTATTATGGAAGTATTAAATCTGTGCGAATAACTAGCAGAATCTAGTTATTTGTTGGTAAAACCATTCGCGCGACATTTTATACCAGGAAAGGAGATGTTTCACTTTTGTATAGGACTTCTATATACATATAACTTGTACATCCTTAGGAAACTTGAGAAATGTATCCCTAAATACATTTAGTTAAGCAATTCTTTATTAATTTCTAGTAATTTCATTGCGCAAAATAAAATATAAAATGTTTGACGTTTGTCGTGCGGACTATCTATGACAAGTTGGTACATGACATTTATACATAACTTAGAATGCTAGAATTGACAGAAGTAAAAGAACTCATAATATTCATCAAAGAATTGATAATTCTTGTAAAAATTAAACGAAAACGTATGGATTCAGGAACGTGTAATAAGAAACACCAATTCAGCATTGGAATATTTATTATCAGTCAATATGACATTGACAGATAATGTGAAACATAAACAAAATGTTTCGTTCCGGAGTGCATCCTGCAAAATCAGTATTATATTATAAAATATATTTTTGATGTTAATTGTTTGTTGAAAGATGTGTATGTTAGTTGAAATGAATAAACGATACTCTAAAACATATTTATTGTTAACATATATATTTATATATTATTTTTATTATTATAATTATAGTACTTTCGTACAGTTTTCGATATGATTTATGAACGCATACAAAATTATATGACCGAGAACCACCGCCATATTGAATATAATGGCAATAATATAAAAACTATTAATTTTAGCGCAAACGTAATTCGACTTAAATTCAGGAAATAATATTTTCTCCGATTCCTGGTACTTTTTGCAAATTTTTGGCTGATAGTACATTTCATAGCCGAAAATGAAACATCTCCTTTGTATTAAAGATGAAACCCTGTGTATGTGAACCTCCAGAACACTGTTGCTTTTTTGCTAACTCTTACTGTGTTTGCGGAATGCAGTAACAGTAAGCAATGCCGTGTTCTTCCGTATTACTATTGCGGGCCCTATGTAGCTCTAAGTGTTGCAGGACTGCCACTCTTCATGGGATTAATGTTTAAAAATGTATAAAGAATAATTTTTACCTTTACACAGTTCTCCCAGCTCACCGCGCTAGCCACACTGAATTCTGAAACAAAAGAAATATTATTGTATTAAAATAATAATAATAATAATAATAATAATAAGCCCCCTATAATCCAACCATACGTCCGAGTCGAACACCTGACTCACGTGGGGGGCGGACACGCGATATTTTTTTGTTACTGGCGCGGCTAATGTGGCTCTGGGAACCCATACTTATGGAGATGATGTTACGAAGTAAACGTTTAAGGCCGCTTCCCGGGGGCGATCGCCGGGGCACACCTGGAGCTGACGCTGGGTGTCACAGCATACGAACCGTCAGCGGAGAGGAGTTGAATAGGCGGGCTCCCTCCGGGTCTCCCGAAGATACTACAGCCAACCCCACAGACGACAACATTAGTTTAAATTCATTCAATTCAATAGTAGAACCTTATAGCCCATCAACTAACTCATACATACCATCACCAGTGTCTTCCGTAGAACAAAACTCTTACGGAGCACCTACGCCAACCTTAACTGTTACGCAGGAGGCAAATGCCTTTTTACCTGCGTCCACTAAGGCTGGCAAACCTAGGAAACGCATGAGATGGAGTAAAGATGTAAATATATTCATCATGCGAACCTATTACTACATCACTAAATTGGAAACAGATATGACCACATACAGAAAACAACTCCACGACCTTTTTTCACAACAGTACCCTGAGATTAAAGTTACGGAACAGCGAGTCTCTGACCAGAGAAGAACGATAATAAGAAATAAACTGTTACCACAAGAAACACTGAACCGGTTACAAGAAGAAGTTAGATTAGAACTACAGGACGATATAGATAATAATATACATAAGCACACTACCGTATTAACAGCTAATACTCAACAATTCGAATCACAACTCCATACTCAATTAACAAACTCTACTCAATTAAGATCACAAGCACAATCGCCACCCAGTACATTTACACAAATATCTCACACATCAACCCAAACCGAAACGTTTAGTTTATTGCTAGAAAATGATATAGAAACGCTAGTTGATTGCAATCCTGCTCTAGAAATGCACATTCAAAAAATTCACGACAAATTTAGAACAGTTTTAACACAATACTCAGGCATGGACCCAGGCGTTCGTCCAAAGTTGCCAAAATTAAGATATAGTAGTAAACTTACAGAATTAACTAATTTGTTTAATAATAATATATTGAACCAATTTCTATCTGATGACACTGAATTAGTTGACTTACATACCTTAATATATTGCACAGCATTAGTTATATCTGAAGAACTCAATTATAAAATAACAGATTATGCAAGACACACAAAACCAAAACATCAACATAAACCTGCATGGCAACAAAGACTAGAAAAAGACATAGAAAAACTTAGAGCTGATTGTGGTAGACTGACTCAATTTATTAATAATAACAGATCAAGTAAAGTTGTTAAAAGAGTAGAACAAATATTTAAAACCAGAAATATTCACACTAGACATGAGAGCGATAATAGAAAGCCTGAAGAATTTTTGGATACTATAAAGCAGAAATTAGCATTAAAAGTTCATAGACTCAGAAGATATAAGAAAGCGCAACAGCGGAAGTCTGATAATACTTTATTTACATCCAATGAGAAAATATTCTACAGAAACTTATTCAATTCGCAATCTGATAAACTACCTACAGAGAACACAGCAATACCAACAAAAACACAACTAGAAACATTTTGGGCAGGCATTTGGGAAGAACAGGTATACCATAATGATAAAGCAGAGTGGATTACAGAAGAAGCTAACAAGTGGAATAAAATAGAGGAAATGGAATTTAAAGAAATTACAGAAACTGATATTGCTTTAATTACAGCTAAACTACATAATTGGAAATCACCCGGTATAGATAAAATCCATAACTACTGGTACAAAAAACTAACATTACTACACAAATATATAGCTAAAAGCTTAACAGACATCGTATTAGGTAAACAGAACATACCTGAATTTATTGCTACTGGAATAACTTACATGCTACCGAAAACCAAGAATTCACTGCAGCCCTCCCAGTACAGACCTATCACATGTCTCCCAACAATATATAAAATTCTTACATCAGCAATAGCCCAGAAAATTACCACACACATAGAACATAACCACATAATTGCAGAAGAACAGAAAGGATGCAGGAGGGGTCACATGGGGTGCAAGGAACAACTTATCATAGATTCTACTATTCATAAACAAGCCACAACAAAAAATAGGAATTTACATTGCACATACATTGATTATAAAAAAGCTTTTGACAGTATTCCGCATTCTTGGCTGCTACAAATTTTAGAAATATATAGAATAAATCCACAAATAACAAACTTTATGCGCAACATCATGACACGGTGGAAAACAACACTACAATTACAGAACCACGACACCATAATTAGAACTCGACAAATATCAATTAACAAAGGCATTTATCAAGGTGATTCCTTGAGTCCCCTGTGGTTCTGCCTTGCCCTAAACCCTCTGTCACATATGCTGCATCGCTGCCGAGTCGGATATTATCTTAAACATAATTCAGAACAAATAGCAGTCTCACATCTTATATACATGGATGATATCAAATTATATGCTAAATCAGAAAAAGACATGAAAACACTTTTAAAACAAACATCAACATTCAGTAAAGATATAAACATGGAATTTGGTTTAGATAAATGTAAAACACTTCACATTATAAAAGGTAAAATTCGACCCGGTGACTATGCAGTTGATGATTCTATTACTATCACAGCGATGGAACCAAATGATCTTTACAAATATTTAGGATATAAACAACTAAAAGGTCTAGACCACACAACAATCAAACACACACTAACAACAGAATTTAAAAAAAGAACGAACGCTATTTGCAATACCCAACTATCTGGCAAACACCTTATAAAGGCATTAAATACCTACGCTGTTCCAATATTAACTTATTCGTTTGGAGTAATTAAATGGACTAAAACTGACCTGGAACAAATAGAACGAATCACACGAACCACATTAACTAAACATAATCATCTACATCCTAAATCTGCAATAGAAAGACTTACCATCAAAAGGCAAGACGGTGGCAGAGGCTTCATAGATATTCACCACCTTTGGCAAAAACAAATCCACAACTTACAAACATTCTTCATTAATAAATCTCACACAAGTAAGATACACGCAGCCATTATCCAAAATGACATTAACTATACTGCCCTTAATCTTAGCGTTCATTTAAATATACAAGCCCCTGACACTTATAACCCAGAAACACTTAAAATCAACAATTGGAAAAAGAAAATTCTTCATGGACGACACCCTCATGACTTGGACCAGCCTCATATAGATTCAATAGCATCAAATAAATGGTTAAAACTCGGCACATTATTTCCAGAAACAGAAGGATTTATAATTGCAATCCAAGACCAAGTAATAAATACTAAAAATTATAGAAAATACATAATAAAAGACCTTACCATAACAAATGATAAATGCCGAAAATGTCATACTCAACCCGAAACCATCCAACATATAACAGGAGCATGCACAACTCTCACACAGACGGACTACACACACCGACATAACCAAATAGCTAATATAATCCATCAAAGACTAGCACATAAACACAAACTCACACAAGACGATAATACTCCCTATTACAAATACACGCCTCAAATTATACTTGAAAATACAACACACAAGCTTTATTATGATCGCGCCATTCTTACAGACAGAACCATCCATTATAACAGACCGGATATAACACTACAAGATAAAATCAATAAAACCACATACCTAATAGATATTGCAGTCTCCAATACGCATAACTTACAAAAGACAATTAGTGAGAAAATAGGTAAATATGCAGAGCTGAAGGATGAAGTAACAAGAATATGGAAACAAGACAAAGTTTACATAGTGCCCATAGTTCTTTCCACCACCGGTATCATTCCTAAACATCTTCACCATAGCCTGAAATTAATAGACCTTAAAGATTCCCTATATGTTATGCTCCAAAAAGCTGCTATTCTTAACACCTGCAGAATTGTTAGAAAGTTCATGTCTCTAGATGAAAACGAGGTTACACATAACACGTCATCTACATGACATTAACACACCACACGCTACATTTACTTGGTTTCGGCCCGTAAATGTAGTCAAAACCAGCCCTGAGCTGAGATAAAATAAAAGTACACATAATAATAATAACTTTATTAGCATCTCAAATTACATGTTACAAAACTAACGGTGAAACCACACTAGGCAGAGCCTGTATCGTGGCTATCAAACAAAAACGATTGCTCTAATAAAAGTAAAATAAAATAAATCTGCATTTATCATTCCCATGAGGTTGAAATACGAGTGTATTGTATGTATGTGTATGAGTGTGAAGTGTATGAGTAAGTGTTTGAGAGGTGAGTGTTTTGTGTGATGTGAGTTATGTGTGTCGTGTATAGCGTTTGATGAGAGTGTTAAGCGTAATCCCTACACAACTGAGCGTAGCAATTGTTCCATCTGATGATAGTTCATGCCGGTGAGTATTTTCCTAATTTTAACTTTGGTTTCACGAGTCGTGTTATGCTGGAGCTGATATTTATTTGCAATTTTATTGTACAGGTATGGAAACATAAACTTCTGTGATCTTCTAGCAAAAGATGTTTTACATTTAGTGCTAGTGATTTTATAGACTCTTAGCCTCAGCATGTCATTGTAACTCGTCGAATTTATGACTCGCTTATGAGTGGAGGTAATTGCATGCATTACATAGAGCCCTCGCACGCTAAGTAGATCAGCTTCTTTGTAAAGATCTATAGTTGGGAATCTAATAGGCTTCTTTAACATTACTTTAATAACTGATCTCTGTGCTCTTTCCAACAGTATGAGATGTGATGTCGAAGTTCCGCCCCAGACGCTAATACAGTATGACAAGATAGATTGACACAAGGAGATATAAATAGCTTTAAGAAGTTTCATGCAAGCAACATCTCTTAGTTCCCTAATTACATATATTAACTTTCTGGTTTTGGCTGAGAGTGCAGTGATATGTTCTTTATATGTAAGTTTTTCATCAATTATTACTCCGAGATATTTTATAGATTTTGCTCTTTGTAAATTACAGCATTGACATTTGGTGTTCGGGGGCTGCGTTTGGCCGCATGTATGTATTTGAATATTTAATAGAGAAGAAGGTGAGGAAGCTGCAGTTTTTTGAAAACATAAGAACTTGGTCTTGTTGGTATTTAGTGTTAGTAAGTTATTGCTTAGCCATTTTGCGATTGAATTGACGCCCTGTTCAGCATTTCTAAAACAGTCTTTCCAGTTACTATCATGAAATACATCAGCAGTGTCATCTGCATAGCAAAGTATTTTTGCATTTTTCAGGGGTAAATTTGTCAAGCTGTTAATATATATTAGGAACAGAGTTGGTCCCAAAACGAAGCCCTGAGGCACTCCGAAAGATATTTCTTGTTTGGTACTGATCCAGGCGTTCAACTTAACGCATTGCTTCCTTTCAGTCAAATAACTTTTGAACCATTCCAGTGCAACACCTCGAATTCCGATGGTTTCCAGTCTTCTCAGCAATATTTAAATACTTGCATAGATAGACTTACGCCGGCGTATCTCCGTAGGAATAGGCAGAACTCCATTATTACATACACATTTCACTAGCTATATCTAAAGCACATGGGCGAATTTATTGTTAGCAACATTTTCAAGTTTCATGCATTATTTTCCGAACTAGAATTCAATGCCGAAACGTATGGAAACTTCTTTTTTTAATTAGTTCTGTTGTTTTAGAGATTTTATCAAACATACAAGCAAAGAATCTTATTCTGACTAGTCTTTCTATAATAAATAATAGTCATTCTTTGAAATTGAGGCATCGTTGCATAAACGCCTGCAACATTCATCCCAAAGGATTTAAGTTTCAGGCATCACAAATTCATACTTCGCAAGTTGATTGTCAAACTTATTTCAATCTGCATAAGGTTGAATTTCATTTAGCATGCTTGATTGCCAGCTCTTTAGAGTATTTCAGCGTTTATTATTCGATAACTTGTTGTCCTTGGGGTGTGTTTGTGCACACCCTACGGTTCGTTTTGTCCCTATTTATTTATTTGTTTATGGAGTTCTGTGGACAGTTTTATTGTAGGGTTGTGATGTATGGTTCTTCTACTTAAGGGCAAATACTAGAAGGGAGAAATTGGAAGACGTATTTCTGCTACAAATCATGTCGGATGGAGAAAGTAGGAATGGTCGGTAGAAATCATGTAAAAGGTTCATAAATTTGGTTTCAGTGTTATGGTATATAGTACTTATGTGTTTTCTGTGGTTATGGTTAACTGTAAAATATCGGAAGATATCCAGTTAAGATGAGAATTTAAATTTATTATACATCTCAGTAGATAAAGCACTAATAGTCTAGTGGGAGACCAAAATGCCACGCAGAGGTCCTAAGATCGATCCCGAGATACCTCTGACTTTTCGAAGTTATGTGCGTATTAAATAGTTAATCATCGCTCGCTTTAACGGCGAAGGAAAACATCGTGAAGAAACCAGCATGTTTAAGAGTTCTAATAATAATATTCTCGAAGATATGTGAAGTCTGCCAACCCGCACTGGACCAGCGTTGTAACCGAAGAGAAGATGCCGGTGCCCAGAAGTGGGATGGTTTATTAAACTTAGTCTCTAAGTATCCTTTTAGATACATACGTGAAGTTTAGATACACTTTGAAACAGAAAACACTACTACAGCTTAGAAAGTTTCCTTTATTTGGCATTGGTAATAAAACTCGAAAATTAATTGGCAATAATACGGTCAGTAGCTCTGTTATAAATTAATATTTCTGTGTCAAAACAGACGCATTCTGTAGTCATTATTATTAGCCAATTAATAATAATAGCCAATTATTAATTATCAAATTTATTGACAGGATTGTATCCTGGATTGCGATAAGCGTATAAGTAATAGGACTTTAGCTGTTTTTAATTTATGTGTTTGTGGAATTTTAGGTTCACAAGCAACGATTGCCTGGAGAGCCCGTTGAACTGTTGTAAGAGGTCTCAAGTTCAATCCCAAGGCGCGCACGTTTTGCTGTTACGGGCGTATTAAACAATGATATATTATATAGCTGATCCGCGCAACTTCGTCTGCTTCACATAAGAATTTACCCCGTTTTTGCAACATTTTTCATTGTTGCAAAATCTATAGCCTTCCTCGATAAATGGGCTAGCCAATACTTAAATAAATTTTTAATTCGAACCAGTAGTTCCTGAGATTAGCGCGTTTAAACAAACAAACAAACTCTTCAGCTTTATAATATTAGTATAGATTCATAACAGTATGGGTGGCGTAGATGTTTAAGTGATCGCCTCGCCATTGCCACTGCACTAAGCGTTGTGGGATCGGATCCCACACGGGATAAACAATTGTGTGATCTTCAAATGGTTGTTCCGAGTCTGGGTGTGTCTTGGGCCCACTCAAGTGTTCGTAAAGTCTGCCGCGATACAGAAATTAATCTTGGAGTGAGAGTTGTTTCTTCTAAAATGATAAACACAGTGAGCTCACTTTTCTTAGGCTAGACAATTTTTCTTGTGATCTAAATTTGATGAGGGCTCTCTTTGGAAATGCAAAATATATTGTTTTGTTGAGAAATATCAACAAAACAAGATATTTTGCATTTAAACCGCTATTCGTTTCTAAATTAGTCACACCACAAACAACTTATGGCATGTCAAAATTTTCATTCAAAGTTGCGCCGGCGCCTGCTACTGACTATTATAACTGTAATTGGTTTGCGCACATTGCGTCAATTGTTCAATAGAACGTACATATTACACTTAAGAGATATGCAAAGAGATTACACGAATAGCTTAGTGGCTTAAGTGATCTTCTCGCAACTGTCTGGTTCAACTGTTCTGGATTCCTTCACTGGACATAAAAATGTGCGATCCACAAACAGTTGTTCCGAATCTGGGAGTTGTTGAAGATTTGTCAACTCCCACGTAACACATGAGGTATTTTCAAAAGATATCCATTTATTTTTACGTGGCGAAATGCGTTTGCTGCATACTCCCTCTACACAAGGGGAGGCGAGAGGGTTATGTCCGGCTCTCCCGTACTTCAGGCCTACAGATCAAAACCCCACGGTGTGCCTACTCGCTGCCTTGTATAGTGGATGGGCCGCTTGAAAATAGACTACCTCAGCGACCCATCCAGCAGACTATGACTCTTCGGTGACGCTCCGGCACTACAGCCGGCAATCATACAACGCGCGCGAAATCGAGGCCAAGGCATGATTTTCAAAAGATATCCTTACCTAACTAATATTATAAATGCGAATGTGAGTTTGTTTATTTGTTACGCTTGCACGCCTTAACTACTCGATCAGTCATGACGAAATTTCGCATACTATATTTCATCATATACACATATTTCATCCAGGAAACAGGACTGTTCCTAAGGCATAGAAAATTAGCATCTACTAGTAAGATATAAAGATAATATTTCGCCAGAAATGATTTATGTCCCATGATAGGTTAAGGGTTTGTGCTACCACCTCCAAATAGCATTTATCTATAAGATAAAAGTCTCGTCATCTCTCTTCTTTAACCTAACATGAGTCAGACAGCATGAGATTTATCTTTTGGATAACTTTCACTTGTTATTTGTAGGAGTGGCCATAAATCTATCACCGTCAACCATATTCTTTAAATACCGAGCTGCCAGCAAAATTATCCTAATGGAAAATCCGATATTTTTTCTAACACGGGATTTAAACTCGAGTTCAGTTCATTCAGTCGCCTTCATAAGCACAAAATTATACCACGGGACCAAAGAGACTATAATAAAACTTAAAGCGAAGTTGAAGTTTTCGCATTAATCAGGCCAACAGACCTATTTATAATAAAATTGAATAATGCTTTACAAAATTTAACGTCGACGTCAATCAAACCCATCTCAAGTTTGCAAAGTGAGCTCAACTTTGATTCTCATCATCTCCATTTATATTTGTTATCCTCCAAAAATTAATACACCGTTTCCTACAAAGGATTCTTCGCGAGGCCATTAAAATAAAATCCTACTTGTATTATAAATGTTAAAGTTTGTAAAGATATATCTAATCTTCCAATAATATAAATGCGAATGTGAGTTTGTTTGTTTGTTACGCTTAACTACTGGACCGATTGTCATGAAATTTTGCATATACATATGTTATCAGGGGTACAGAAAAGGACATAGGGTACCTTTCGTCTAGAAAAAAGTACTGTTCCTAAGCGACGCCGCAGGCAAGAACTGGCTTAAAAACTTGCACGGATAGCATAATAGTTTAAATGGTCAACTCGGCACCACGCCGCGTCGAGTGTTGTGGGTTCCTTTCTATTTATGAAAATTACTAACAATTTAGTTTTAAATTACTAGTATTGTTGTGCTGGGAGTGGTCCACGTCGGTAGTGCAATGAATGAGGTTTGAGCCGACAACCTCTCGATGGCAAATGTAATGCCTTATTTATTGGGCTATTGCGGGATTAAACCCCATGCAAACAAAGAATTCTGTGTTCACAAATAGTCGTTCGAATTCTGGGTATTTGTTTTGACCGTACTTTTTCAAATTTATTGACAACTTTAAAAATCATTTATTTATTTAGGTCACAAAGTATCACTTACACATAGTGAATTTACTAATATAACATTTAGGTAAGTTGCTAAAATTTCGGCTGAGATGATGAAGTTGCTAGGCAAAGATAAAAGGTTGAGCTTATGAGAAGATATTTGCAAGAAATATATGGCCAATCTTTTAAATCGCCACTCAATTATGATTTCGATAATTTATAATTCAATATACGAGGTATTGCAGACTATTTATCTGAAAGAAAAAAGAATAGTAAAATATTGGTCAAGTCCTCCTCGATTTAGGCATTATTGTTAATCAAAAGTTCGTTCCTTTTGCATAAATATATGTTTACATATTGTTAATATAGTAGCTAATTACCCCAAGAATAACAAGATCTACGCCCTATTTCAGAAAACAGTACCAGTAATTACACAAACTTCCTCATTAATAAAATTATATAGTATACTGCTGGTGTACATAATTTAATGGTCGCAATGATATCGTAGAATAAAGGATGTCATAAATATAGCTGGGACAGTAATTGAGGGAAGTGCACCATCTTAATGCCGTAATCACTTAGAATTGAGAGTTCACACTGCGTGTTAAGCTTCAGGCTTAATGCGATCTAATGGTTCTTTAGACGTGATTTGGCGTTTGACTTTGTACCTTTAGGTAACATTCAAGCTTAGTAACATAAGTTACATTCAGTAAGATGTAATATATCGATACTTCGAGGATGAAATGTAGCCAAAATGTAGTAAATCCATTTTATTGAAAATTTGTTATTGATGTATTCATTTTTTCGAGCTGCAACGACCGGTGTATTTAAAATTTTGATAATTGCAAATAAATTGTTCCTACTTCTTAGAAAATATCGCAGCATAAATACTTTTATTTTAAAATTATGTTATAAATAATACCTAATGCCACAAAGGCTGTAAAAATTATAATTTCGTAATTATGGAACATAAAGAGCTAAAAACCGATGTTCATCTATTTTAGTTGTCTTGTCGTACGATAGCATTCGAAACAAATAGTAAAGAGACAAGGTTTTGCGTTACATTTCATCCTAGAAAGGTCGATATGTTTTTTAAATTTTAATAACTTCATAAATATAAATTACTGAGAAATTACAATTAAACGCAGGATATGCACGGGTGTAATACGGTATTCCGTAGTACACTATTTTTGTATTTAGACTGCCTCATAGTAAAGCGATAGTGAAAACAACTACAGCATCTTCAAACGGCTAGCATGAGATCTTGGGTTTGACTCCCAGATCGGATAAAGTATTATGTGATATTTTTGTCAAGCAATCCTTTCGTGCCCGGCAGACAACAAAATCTCGTCCTCTATTACGTACCTACAGCATACCATACCACGGGACCTAGACCATAGCTGGCGATGAATGTCGCTCTAATAAATATATGCCTACCCTTCCGGAGAAATTTGCGTAAAATATGTGCAAAGGAAATTACTTTGCTCATCAACAATGGCAGTATCTACGTTAATACATACATCAGTATACACACATCGTATAGGTTTCTGCGTAACCTCGGCTTACACGGTAAGGCTTCTTGAGGTCATATTATTAGATCAAAACTATCCACACAGTTTACAAGGATACATTATAATACATTTAGCCGGTACTGGCTGGACTGCAGTCCAAACGAACAGTGAACCTAGATCTTAAATTTCCTGCGTAAAATGTTTGAGAGTAGACCTAAATTTGACTGCCTCGTTGCGCCCTTCATGAGACATGAGAAAATGTTCGATATTCAAAATGCAAAATGATATTGGCTATCAATAGTAGCATAGGATTTGCAAATGCGCTGAGTGGCTTGCTCTATAATGGTGAACATAATACATATCTGTCGAATTTTAGGTGTAACCACCACTGGCTATCCCTTCGGAAACATAGGCACAGAAAGTAGTATCTAGTTACATAAATATCAATAGACAATAAGAAGGTACCACGGTTAATTTTATATAAAAAGCTGATAGAACTAAATAGTAGCTGAATTTTAACTATGTATACATTAGGGATTATTGATTGAATATTCGAATTATTCAAATCTTCAAACCAATAGAAATATTCGTATGCTTTAAACTTTGATATTGATTGATTAAGCCATACAGTATCAATTGAGTTATTACGAAATTAAGTTTCGAATAAACGGTTATGATTTAAATTATGTACAATCAGTGCTAACCAATTAATTAACATTCGAATGCGGGGTAAATATTCGATTTTTCTTTCGCATCAATTCATCGTCACTAGTATAGTTGTCATATGAAACTACTACTTATAAGGCCTTTTTTACACCACATACATATTCATAGCATACAAGATGAAGGACCACAAACATTAACCACTGAAACAACCGGACCTCAGCCATGTCCTCTATTTTTATCCACTTTTAGAACGACGAGGGTCCATTATTACACCAATTTTTATTATACATAAACAGCACGCATATGATGTTCGATCGTCGGAATCGATTCAACACTTGAAGCACATACTCATAATTAAAGTTTTTTTATAAGTACGACATGTCGCAGGAATATGTGGTCGTGGCTAAGGGTTGTTACGTATCCTACAGATCCTTCTGCGGTATCTTCTTATAAAACATATTTCGTGACTTCAAAGGCACAAAAAATGTTAAATTTAAACTTCTTTGAACAATAGTTTAATTTTAATGTGTAACATTCGCGTAAACGTCAGATAATTATCACAAAAAAATTGTTTATTTATGATTTACTTTCTTCTCCACTACTTGATGTAAGTTTGTTAGCAGTGAAGATTCAAGGAGCAAAGAGTATCATAGGCCAATTTTTATGAATATATACCGGGTTATAAAATAATTAGTTTTGTGTAGAATCATTTATTTTGTTACACTGTCCACTGCTAAACGATTGCATCCTGCAATTCTCCATTATTCTGCACAGGCAATCCCATTTAGCTTGTGGAACAATCCAACTAATATCAAACAAACAAATATGAAGAACTTAAGCATAGTTTCATGTTCAGAAATAACTTTACATACATACGTAATCTACGCCTATATTACCGAAGCAGTGAGCAGTTGTGTATTACACCCACTTGTCTCAGTTATAGCTTTTAGTCTTAAGTAATAGGAGGCGAGCATATTGTCGTCTACCGGGAACATTTCAAGACTGTCTAGACTATAGAAATACTCAGTAACAGCTCGAAATGTAACAAATCGAATAAAATTTAGCGTGACCCAGAAATCAAACCCAAGACCTCTTGCACAGCAGTCGCATTTACTACTGCTGCATCACCGAGGCTGTCTGAAACATCTTTAATCGACAAAAAGTTTACTTTCAGTTTTATAAAAGAGCAGATGATTTTTCTATATCTTGCCAATCGAAGAATACTTTATATGGCTAACCCAGTGATCGGCAACCTCGTCGACCAAAAGAGCTACATATAGATAATAAACAATTGAAATCTATTCAAAGAGATTTTTTTTTTAAGTTAAGCTTTGCTTTAGAAGGAGCCTAACGAAAAAATTAGTATTAAAAGAACACTCTCGAGCTTGCCTTTGTCAAAATAAGTCATAGTTTAATTAACAAAAATATTATATAGAATTTGGTATTATACTTATAAAGCAAGATAGGTAGTACGTAATATTACGACTACTAGGCTAACCGATCATGTTACTTACGCCCTTTCAATATGGCTACAGTTGAGTGTTACATGTCGTATATTTTATTTATATCTGAGCTGTCAGTCCCATCGTTAGTGTAGATAATAGCAGTGTATAAAGGCTGAAGTCATTATATATCATTGTTGTGGATACACGACCGAATATCTTCATCGTGTTATTAATAGTGCGGGGATGATTCGTTTGGTTTTCCTTTAGCTTTAAGCTTGTATTTTTCTGCAGACGAGCTGCGATAACCTGGTGGGAAACCTTTAAACTGCCATGCAGAGGTCTCAAGGCCGATCCCAAGGCGCGCATCTCTGTTTTTTTTAAATAATGTGCTTATTATATTTGCCGCTCGCTTTAACGGTGAAGTAAAACATGGTGAGGAAATCTGCATGTCTGAGAGCTTCCATAATGTTCTCGAAGATATGAGAAGTCTGACAACCCGCACTGGGCCAGCGTGGCAGACTACGGCCTAACCTTTCTCACAGTGAGAAGAGGCTGGAGCCCAGCAGTGGCACAGTTTAATGCAGAGCTAATATTATTATAGATGATAGATACTGCCTGCTTACGGCCTGCCAGCGAATGCATATGGAATTTTGCAACACAATATGCTCAAATATAGTCGCATGGAATCGGCCCTTCAACAATCGAATCGTTGTTAACACTGTGGCTTCTTAAGAGGCCTGGAAACAATATACATTGCAGAAACTCGACTACCAATTACAATAATTTTGGTTTGGCTGCAATCTTCTATAAGCTGGGGAAATACCCTAGTCGATCTAGTCACGTTTGAAAAGTGTTTCAACTGAATGCTACCTCAATTAAAAGTATTCGCTATGAACTATTTTTTAACTGTCTTTCATTTGGAGTAAATAATGCTGGATTTAAATTAAATTCACCAGGGTTTTTCAAACGGTGCGATAAGGTTTAACCGTTATAACCACCACTACAGAGATTGAATTGGATTCTGCAGTGACGGTTATGGAGTAATTAATTAAAGCTTACTTTAACTGATATAAAGAAATATCTCATAGAATCTGTATTCTCCAAAATGTTCTTGAAAGCGTGTGAAGTCTGCCAACACGCATCTATCCAGCGTTGTGGCTTAGGCGATTTGATAATATTATAATATTAAAGATGCTAATCTCTCTGAAATAAACCTATTGTTCAGTGGCAGACAGTTTTAAAATGGGGCTGATATTTATAATATGATTTCTTTGAATATTAATTCAAATAGGAACATTTATACTGTTGTTTGATTTAGCTCCAAGTAGCAATCGTGACCGCATTCAGTCTAGTCATCCTAAAAAGAGAAATCTGATTAAGATACAAAGAATCCAGATTTTTCGCATTCCGCGCATCCCTAGTCCTTAGTAATAAAATTACTTTATACAGCGGGTCTATAAAATAGTTTCAGCTGTTAATTCAATATCGACTTTAAATGATTAAAATACAGTTGAATTTTACTTGACAGGTTGAAAGCTATCGATGAATATGCGACGACACGCAGGTTGTAAAGTAGACGTACTATTTTTTTTTTAATGCCGTATAATATCTCCGAACATGTCCTGTGCTCTATGCGGACAGTGTGACAGAGTCGTCTGGACATCGCTTCCAGTCAAATGTCTATCTTAATGCTTAGATAATTAGGTTTACTTTCGTTTATATCATAGTGAGGTCAACGTTTTCATAGTCTAGGCCTTTTTTTAAAGATTACAGTTGACTGATTCTCGAATGCAATTCAATAAAAAAACTGCTGTGAATCTTGTTTGGATAATGATTTACGAATTTTTTGCAATACTCTCGCAAGAAATTGCAATTAAAAATTCTCGGATTCGTACTTCAGAGAAAGAATTCTGTTTACTTAGCGCAGGTACGTTTGATGTCCTCTCAACAAAAAAGTATTAAACGCTGGCACGTCAAAGATAGTAAAAGCGTTTGCTTGTATTTTGAAAAAGAATATTGAAAAGGTTAAAAATGTTGGCACTATTTCAAGATGGAGTCGTTTGACTTTTTCGTTTGGTTGCAAGAAATATTTGCTGCGAGTTTTTGCCTTAGGTAGGTCATTGACGGACATTGTCATGCGGGACTATACAAGTGATTCAAGAATTTCGCAAAATAGTAATGACTTACCTAGTAGAATAAAAAGTTGTAATGAAATGAAAAAGAAGTTACTTTTCACTTCAAAGGATAGTTTTTTTTTAATAATTAGTGACTAAAAATTTACAATAGTAATACCATGGCTAGTTCGAGACAGTTTTAGTGTAGAATACTGTATTGATAGTTAATATTTTTTTAGTAAACAGAATAGCAGCGTAGCATCTAGAACGAGGAGACCACTATTTTATCATCTCTTTATCTCATCTTCCATGCTTTGGATTAACTGAAGCCGTAATTCTAAAGTATAATACTCTCAACTATCCTACGAATGTTTCGAGCAATATATAGTTATCCTGGGTAAGCGGAGGTGACACGCATATATCACTAGCAATAGATGACGAGCATATTGCTTCAAGATACGAGATTATCCGAACCTAAAACTCCAATAACCATACCTAGCTAGAAAGCAAACTAACCTACAAAACTGCAGATCCAGCAAAGCAAACTGCTAAACAAGCTAAAAATAGTCACATCCGATAATAGGAAAGGCGAAATAGTATCACATTGACCTTCCTGCTTTATCCGGCTTACACGGATGAAAATAAATCTCATGCCTAACGGCGACCGCCGACGAAAATAGTTTTACAATGTTCTACTACGATACGAGTCAATCAGAACTGTTTCTGCTAAATACTGCCAGCAATGAGACAATTGATGAATAAGACCGATATTATTATTAGGTATTTTACACGTTAAGTCTACCGTCCTTCTCTATTCTGACTAAAAAGCACATGAGCCGTATGCGACCTCATATTATCACTTAACCGTTTTTTAGTTAGTGGACGGCAACGTCACCATCCCCAAATATACATACACACTCTTTATTGCTACTACATATAATGTAAGTGGACATAAAAATAGCAAGATGTCTCGATGGCGAAGCGGTAATGAATATGAATACTGTTTATGAGGTCTTTGGTTCGATTGCCGGGTCAGGCAGTGTTAATAGATTTTTTTATACAACTAAGGTGGCAAATAAGCATGCGGCCCACCTGATGGTAGGTGGTCACTGTAGTCTATGGACGCCTGCAACACCAGAGGTAAAACTTGCGCGTTGCCGATCCTTTAGGAAAGGAAGATGAGAAAAAAGAAGTGGGTAGGAGAAGGAGCAGGAAGGAAAGAGGGTGTTTGGTCCTCCGGCACTCTTACTAAACGAACGAATACAACAGTAGGAGTACTGCTATTTCACTTCGATATTTTGTAAAAAGGTAGGCCTTTCCCGGTCGAGCATCAGACCATTCATGCTGAAATCAGCGAGGGTCTACTACTCTTTAGAAAAGGCTAGGCTTGTCCCCTATTGCGAGGAAGCTTAAACTATAACTGGTGAAAGTAGGCGTAATTCATCTCTATCTAACTCCTTTGGGAATATTGGCGTGTTATCAACATATATGGTAATATTAAGCCTCTCCTCTCTCATAAAACCTTAAGTTTCCTTTATATATCTGAGCGATATTTATTTACCTTCGGCCGACACAATATCAGCCGGGGCACGGGCACATGTTTGTACAAGATTGAATCTATTGTTTCTTTTTAACCGTTTCATAATAGAAACTTATATTTGACTAGGCATAAAGATCTTGGGTACGTATCGGCCATTCGAGATGTTTGAAGTAGTGTCCTTAGAAATATCAAATATATCTTTAATCGCATCTGATAATGGTTTATACTTACAGTTTACACATACATAGTTACGGCCTTTCAAGCCTGAAAGTGGCGTGTTATATCATAGGCCTTGTTTATAAACTATCCTATTGTTAGATAGGTGCCTTCTTTTAGGATCTGAAGGTTAAGTCCATGGTCCACTGTGCCGGTCAAGTACGGTTTGCCAAAGAACGTGATAGAAAAATTTCAGAAATGCAAGTTTTCTCGTAACGCTTGCCTTCGTTTTTATAGCTAGCGATAATTAACTTATTAATAAGCACAACATTCATTACATCTTAATATATCATTGCGTGCATGACATTCACCTTGCACCACCTATATCTTAGATTCAACGTAATATGGAGCAAGATACCTACCTACTTAAAATTTCCTAAAACAAAATTCCGGAAATGTTGACATAGGACAACGAGGGAGAGTTACTATTATTATTGTGAATAGTGAATAGTCTATCACCCGGTTTCTAAAAGGGTCATGACGTCATCAATGGCGGGTCAAAATTAATCTCATTTCAAGTGATATTGGCCGTTGCTAATTTAGTCAGCAAATCACAGTAGAGTCTATTACAAATTTTTGTGTTAGTCTGCCTGAAAGCTTGACTAATAATATGTACTATCATCCTCGCCCGTGCTTTTGGAATGGACATATACGTCTTATTGCTATATTAAACAAATAATTTATAGCCTAAATTGAATCGTCCAAAGGAGATCTGGCATAGGAAATCACTACAGAATATGTCTAGTAGTTTATACGTAGAGCTTGAACATAAATACAGGCAAACAGACAAACGATTTAATAACCAAAGTACTGACATCCTTGTAGTCCATAGATCAGACAGCAATTTTTCTTATTCAAAAAATGTCAGCCTACACTTTTGATTTTGTTACGATTTTATAATACGTACCTACTTATAGCACAGCTTTACAATCAATCCTAGCGCATAACAAAGCAAACCAATTAAAATGCTACAAATACAGAACAACAAAGAAACACAAATGTCATGGGGGTCACATCCCATAACATACGAATAGGAAGTGAAACGAAACTATAAGAAAAACTTGAGTCTGTTCGATGAAAAGTTAGTTCCCGTGGGAGAATGCGGCACCGTGGCGATGGGAAATGGAAATTTACAGACAATAACTACTGCCACTGTTACACTTTGACTTTGTTAACGTATTTACGAGCGACTAATATTTACGAATAGCAGCAATAGTCGATGAGTTTGTTTACCTTCAGGTGTTTGACGTTTCGATCAGGATACACCGGCTGTGGTCACAAGCTGACATAACGCGAAAGTTGCAAAGTTATCGACTTCTTATTTACTGTAGCTATGGGTATAATTAAGGGTATACATTGGTTTTTTTATATTACATATAGCGTTGCCAAAGCCTTGTGAATGAGCGTTGGACTGCCACGCAGAGGTCTAAAGTTTGATCGTAAGGTGTGCTCCTCTGACTTTTGTTAGTTATGTATACCTATATGCGTTTTAAATAGTTAATTATCGCTCGCTTTAGTAGTAAAGGATAACTTTGAGAGGGCACCTCCATGTGTACAAGTTTCCATATTGTTCTCGAAGATATGTGAAGTCTGCTTACCCGCACTGGACCTGTATGGTGGACTCTGGCTTAAACCTTCACGCACTAAGAAGACGCCTGTGTCCACCAGTGGAATAGTTTATATACAGGGGTGATATTATTATCGTTACAGTATTTCTAATTTACTATGTATAGCATGTACTGTTGGAGATCGAGGATCGGGCTCATTGCTCCTGTGGCATTGAAGGTAAAGCAAGAAAGAAAATACAGAAAATTCTCGGTAGAAGGCGTTTAAGTCACGGGGATGATATGTCTCGTAAAATTAAATATATATAAAATCTGGCGGATATTTTTAGACAAATTTGGATATGATTTCAACACATTTAATTCAAATCAACAGATACTTCTATCTGATGAGGAATTCCCTGCATTCGCTCCCTTTCTTCAGAGAATGATGATGATAAAGTATTGTTGAAGGAGCAACTAATATAAAATCTGCAATAATATATTTACATCCAATTTATTAATGCGTATTGACGAACACAAATGGAGGAAGACGCCGTGCGAAAGTCTCCGTGACTTATTACCTTACAATGGTTGTGAAGTGCCGACATGTGCAATATTGTACATGAATCACTGTGAGAGGAACGGGCGTCGGGGCACATACTTATTGTGTATGTCGCTGAAGAATTATTAGGAGGAAATCATTTGTATGCCTACTTCGAAAGGAGTAGTACTCTTTGAAGGGAAACGTAAATTTTTTTGCTGACGAGCAAGGCTGACATTGATTGCTATATAGTATTGTATAATTATGATTACTAGTTGTCGCTCATAGGCCGGAAATCGATATGATCAATAAATTAAAAAAACTTTTGATCTATCTGTACTTCTTTTTAATATATTACGTATGCGCAACATCGTTCAAAAGGTTACAAAGTTTTCTCTCGTTAATAAGAATATATGACAATATCTTAAGTAGCGCCTTAATATAGCTTATTAATAATCTGTCATTAAAACGCCGCTTCTGGTTTAAAATTTTAATCATCTTGCCTTGATATGTCTTATTTGTTTGTTCATATAAAACCCTATTGTTCTTTATATCTGTTTTGGTCATGAACCACATAATATTTTAAATTGTTTTTAACCCTTTAATCTTAGTTGTTAATTTGTCGGTTATTGCATGCTGTGGTCTCCTATAATTGAAGGGGTACACATTCATAATACTCTTGTGTAAAATTCTGTGTAAATTGTAGTGTATATTCTTTGTTGGAGATCCCAAATAATAAAATAAAATAAAATAAAAAAAAAAAAAGCAGCGATTATCAAGTTGGCGGTCAATACAATAGAGGTTAAAATGGCAATACTAGGTCATATAACCGACAAACCAACAGTATAAAATGCATGGGTAGCTTAGCGAGCAAACGATCAGCTCGCCGTCGACATCGCGCCACGTGTTGTGGGTTTGAATAATATGATCGTTATTTGAGCCGAATGACGTTCAATGTTTACTGGACATAAGGCCATCGAATCATAGACGGACAATTATTTGTGTGATTAACAGATAATTATTGTTTTGAGTCTGGGTACTCATTAAGTCTGTTAATTGTATGTTTGTTAAGTAAATACATAGTAAATTTGTGATGTAAGTAGTTAATTATTATACACTTACAAGATCTTTTCGAAATTTGTCCTCCATACAAATGGAGTCGCAGGCAAAGCAAGTCTAAACTCAATGAGACGAATTGCAATCCGCTTAACAATGGACACTCCACCATTTCTGTGGCATCAGTTAATACACTTGAAGTTCCTACTTCCAAACTCCAAAGCCGACAACATAGGTCGACTATAAATTCCTAACTGACGTAATAATAGGCAACTTGACAACAACATTTTGCCGTCAATTTCAACCTTATTGTTATATAAATAGAGTGTAAATTCGTCTGTAAGTAGATGAAGGTGTTTTGTGGTCAAATGAAGATTCCATACAAATAATGAACCGCAAGTATCTCTCTTCCGTGGTCGTGAGAAAGGAGTTTGAATCAAGCGATTGCTTGCGGGATCTGGGCGAGTACAATAACCATAGCATAACTCTATTTCAAAACTGTAATAATGCAACCCATCAAAAATATACATATATAACTATTTCATTTGTTTATTTATTAAAGTAAAGCCGCATCACATATGTACATTTGTATTTATTGCTACACAAATGTAAATAGTATTTAGTTCGATATAACAATAACGGCTTACACTCTTCCCATAACGCATATAAGAAACTTCTATCTATAACATATATTGTATAATGTATGTTATCTATTTGTACCAACTTAGGATAAAAAACATGATTTAAAGCAGCACAGTGAGCGCTGTGCTTTTTAAAAATCAGTCTTTAAAAGAGAAATTTTGTTTTTTAGAAAATCTTAGTATCTATTTGGGTTATAAATTATTAAATGCTTGCGTTAGGAGTGGGTTCACATTGATAGTGCATTGGGTAGGATTTGAACCCGCTATCTCTCAAACACAAGTTTTATCCATTACACTATCGCCGCTTATAAAATGGCACGAAATAGTTGTCATATACATTCCCTGACCAACCAACTTTGTTCAGGACTATACACACTTATCTGCAATCAGAAATCAATCGCAACGATTCGTCCGAGCGTAAAGTACGGCGATCGTATAATTTCAGCAGGCGTTTCGTATCAACCACGATCGCTGTTACTTGCATACTTTGTTGCAATAATACTACAATACACCGTAACCGAAGCTTTTGAATGCGGATGGAAGATTGCCATCCTAGTCTTCTTAACATTAATTTATTTTATCTTGCGTTATTGGGATTTTAAATAGTTTTTTTATAAGGATTGCTGGGTTTCAAATTGCCGATCTATATTAATCCCAACTACCATATTATCAATGAAAATGTAGGTTTGATTCTTTGTTACGATTTAACTGTGCGACCGATCGACATTAAATTTTGCAGACGCGTTTTCAGGGGTACATAAAAGGACATAGGGACATAGGATATGGAGGTACAGAAAATAACATGGGGTACATTTCATACATAAAAAGTAGTGCTCCCGAGGGATAGCTAGCAATATTATAAAGATGAAAGATTTGTATTTTTGAATGCTTGTATATTGTTTATGTTTGTAACTATGTCCAACAATTAAAGGAACAAGTGAGAGTTGAGTCGTATTAAGAAGTTAAAAGGAAAGCAAAAGACATATGTGGCGATTACTCCACCACCGTCAAGATCTACGTTCTTTAAGTAAAGAAGTTATTTCAGTAATGATTAAACTCAAAAACTACAGGTCTGTTTTAAAATCCTTTTACTATTAGCTAGTTTATCCGGCAGTAATATAGCGTATTTATAACATTAAGCTATGAGTCACGGGAACGGAGCAGTAAATGTGGGTGAAACCGCGTGGGACAGTTAGTTTCATTATAATAAAATTATTGGGAAGAGAGGAACCCACCACGTAACCTTCGGATTGCCTACCCCAAGCATTGCAGTAGAAAAAGGTTGACAATACCGAACTTTTCTGGATAGGGACAGTCGCGTCGTGGGACCCGGGCATACTGCAACTTGCAGTATGCCGCTCTAAACAGCATGAGCAGAGGCATTTTCAGGACTGTTTGGCGACCAATGAGCCTACAGTTTCCGCCAAGTAACGCCTAATTCGATGTAATATAGTTTCATTATAATATGCATACTATACCTACCCACTTTTCTATTACATGGATATAGAGCATATTCTCCTTATAACTTCCAAGAAAACCTCATTTACATAATAGTTACTATAGCACATATACCTTGGTAAACACAACTAAGTCTCTTAAAGGCGTATGTACACACTGACGCTTCCAATCGCGAGTGTTCATGTACTAACTGCTTCATATCAAGGTTCTTTGCAAAACTTTGTTCCGCACAGTTTCGTGCGAATGTGTGTGTATGTTTCTTAACGATTTAGTAACATGAGATTACGAACTAATATTTTGATTGCATAATTAGTTTGTTTTAGCAAAAGTTATTTTAATGGATGGTAAACAATAATTTATCTATCATGGCAGCACGGATGGCGTAGTGCTTTAAACGGTCGCCTCGCTACTGCCATTGCGGCGAGTGGGTTCGAATCCCACACGGGGTAAAATTTTGTGTGATCCACAAATTGTTCTTCTGAATCTGGGTGTTCCTTGTGTCCGTTGTATGAATGTCTCTAAAGTCCCCCGCGACACAGGAATAATTCATAGAAAGGGAGTTGTGTTAAAAAGTCACGTTCTTACTACATTCATATTGGGTTTTGTTCATATAGGATTGTTTCATAGTATAGTGAAAACCTCTCAGGGGTGATTATTCTTGTTATTATGAACAACTTTTGATTTAGGACATTGCAGAAATCGCGAAAAATAAATCAGCTGTTCCATACATTTTGTCGAGGTCAAAGTCCAATGTCCAACAGCCGTTTTTTCACCCAGTATATAGTCTTTTCCTAAAGGGGTTGGCACATGTATGTATATTATCCCCACATGCCGCTAGCTGTGATATTAGGTCATGGCCAATAGATAAAAGCATTTTACGTCTACTGAAGATCACAAAACCAGATGCAGTGCTGCTACTGAAAATTCAGTTCACGCCTTTATTCCTGAACGGGTAGGCAAAAGTTTATTACATCCACATTTCGCCAGGTACCTATGGGTTTAGGTCCCACGTAATAGAGTGACATTTCTAGTATACGCTGCTAATGAGATTTTCTTGACAGAAAAACTTGATAACATTTTGCTCGATTCGGGAATCGAACTCGAGACCTCGTGCATAGCAATCACGTTTCCTATCACCGCGCCATGAGATAAATGCGATACGCGAACTACGCGATCCTTAAATATGAGTATATTTAAGGATCGCGTTTTTTAACCCTCAACTGCATATGAAACGTAAATAAAATTCACTATGCACCCTTAAAAACAAACCAATAAATTCTCCAAGCCATTAGTTGCGAATGTTTTCAGAGATTATTTCAACGAGTTGGGTATCAAACCCGGTCGGGGCGTGTGACTGAATAATTTACAAGTTCAAACAAACAGCTGTGTAAAGTTTAACTTTTAGGAATGTTTGTTGGAGAGTTGAATGTTTAGTAACTATTCTTGTCATGGTACATACGTAGTCTTACTATTTTTTTTTATAATACTAAAGTGGCAAACATGCTTACGGCCCACCTCATGGTAAGTGGTCATCGTAGCCTATGGACACCTGCAACACCAGAGGCATCACTTGCGCGTTGCCGACCCTTTAGGAGAGGAAGTGGAAAGGAGAAGGAGCGGGAAGGGGGAAAGAGGGTGATTGGTCCTCCAGCACTCTCACTCACCGAACGAAACACAACAGTAGGAATACTGCTATTTCACGTCAATATTCTGTGAGAGGGTAGCCCTTCCTCGGTCGGTCCATTCATGCTGAAATCAGCGAGGCTCTACTACTTACTTACTTTATCCCTAAAGGTCAGGTGGAGGTGTATGAGATTCATATTTCACTAGCGATGATTTAGGTCCTACGTAATAGGTTAGAAAACTATTGTCGTCTTTCATATACAGTGCCAGAGGCAGAGCTGCTACTGTGGTTTTTTTAGTCAAAGTCAAAGTCAGAAATCATTTAGGTATTTTAAATCACAAAGTAACTCTTATGAACGTCAAAACATATATATTTTTTTTATGGGATTGGAGGCAATCGAGCATCGGGTCCTCTGATGGTAAGCGTTTACCGCCGCCCATGCGTACCCGCAACATCAGAGGAGTCACAAGTGCGTTGCCGGCCTTTTAAATTTGCCCTCCAGAAGGAGGGGAGGGGAGTTGGGCCTCTGGTACCCTCACTCACTCGACGAAACACAACGCAAGCGCTATTTCACGCCGGATTTCTGTGAGGCCATGGTATCACTCCGGTCGAGCCGGCCCATTCGTGTCGAAGCGTGGCTCTACTACTCTGGTTTAAGGTTGAAGGTTAGTAGCTAGGTTCAGGCAAAGGGTTGTTGTTTGTAGTATCGCTACAAGCCTATAAGAAGAAACCTGGAAGAAAGTTACGGCCAATCTTTTCAATCGTCAATTAATTATAATTTTTGTATTTTATAACTCATATAAACAAGATGTTGCAGCAATTAAATTATTTTACAGACTCAACATTTTGAGCTAAATCCTTACAAACAAACAAAAAATCAAATCTTTTATCTTTATAATATTAGTTTAGAAGTATAGGAGACCTAAACATAACTAGCCTAATATGGTCTAAGGTGTCAACCACCTTTTCAATGTTATAAAAAACGCATAGTGTTCAGTTTAAACCGAAACGAATAAACAAAGTAATTATTTACAGTATTCATCATTACTATAATCACTGGGTAATACAATATCGAAATTGTATGTTCGTGTATTATTAAATGAGTATCGGATATTTTATGTTACACGAAACCCAATTAACTGCCGTATATTATCAGAATTATACTGAACATGCATTCAACATACTATACGTCTCAATTAAAGGTAATGAAATCGCATAGTGGGCATAGTGTTTGAATTTGTAGACAAAATTGATTGTTTAAGTAATATATATTCAGGTTCGTAGTAATAAAAAGTTATATGTTCTAAACATTGAGATACGATTTAAAAATGTATTTAGGTTATAGGTAACATGATAATAATAGATATTAACCTTTTTGGAACATGCAACGCGTATAAAAACTTACTAATTGTAATCCTTACTAATATTATAAATTTGAAAGTCTATCTATCTGTCATCTCTTTACGGCCAAATCACTAAATCGATTTGGTTTAAATTTGGTATAGAGACAGTATAAAACCTGGGAAAGGACATATGCTTTACTTTTTATTGGTACCACTGGTAGGAAGAATTTAAATACTTAGACTCGTGATTGTAAAACTTTGAAAGTTTTAGGCAAAGTTGTATTAGGAATGTATATGCCCGTTTATGTTTTAGTCCCACGTAACAGCCAACGGTTCTTTGTCTGTGTGACTGCGAATTTCCGACCGAAAAATTCAATACCTTTTGCCCGACGTAGATATCGAATCTGGTACTTTACTATCAGGCGTAAACCAAAGCACAAACATTTACCACGGGATAAAGAAACAGAGTAACGTAATTAAATTGTGACTGGTAACGGCGTATCGGTATTTAACCAGTATAAGTGAGGTTAGGCCGTTTATCATCTCGTTCCCTATATGTAAGTTAGTGTAATGAATTACCAATTACGAAGAATTCTCACGTATCGCATCGCAACGGCAATATTTTTTACCATTAAATCGAGTTAAAATTTATATGGGAAACATTAACATTAGTGACAGTTAAAGCAGTATATACATTTTTATACATAAATTAATATGTTTTTAAACGATAAAGTCGACCAAATGCAGTAATGATAAAATTTAAATTAGAACGTTGTGATCTAATCGTTATTTAAGTGGCGAAAGATATAGCGCCTACTTTTCTGCTCAAATTAAAGACATTATTTGTTGTCTTATTTTCAAACAATGTTGATGCTACTTTTACAAAAAGGCTATTTTATGCTATTTGTTGCGTATGAAATCAAAGAGAGTCAGTAATGTTAAACCGATTTGAACCAAATTAGTTGTACGCGCGCATCTATATGTGAAAGAATATATTAAATTGAATCGGCTTTCTGTGACTTAATGATTTATGGTAGAAATCTAAAAATATATTTTAAATTATTGATGTCCGCACACTTATTTTGCAGTAAAACGCGCTCCTACCAAATTATCTGTTTAATTTACTTACAAACGAAGTTGAGCCGAACATACATCAAACTCTATTTATCTCAATTAAACTTTTAATGAAACCACACAGTGCACTTCGCAAACAAAACTTGTGGGCAAAATAAATTAATTACAAAATGACATTTATTTTTGTTTTGAAATGTGTTTGTTTAAGTAAATTAGACGTACGTTGGCAGTAAAACGATCCGTGTTGCTGTATGCTGACACCGTGTGGGGTCGTAACACTAATACTGTTTACTAAGCGACATTATGCACAAGCATGCGTCGTACACCGACGTGTAAGGCGACTACAATTAAGGTAGGATAGATAAACCGAGACATTGGTATGTTGTGCGCTTTTCGTGAGTATTTGTTGAAATGAGGTGTTGTTTTAATTAAGTTTCATTATATAATGTAGAACAAGTATGCATGGTCACATCTATAAATTTTGGGCAAATTCTAAGCTCCGAAATAAAACATACATATTCCGTATATGTATATATTATTTCGGAGCTTAGAATATCACGCTTTCATCACCGACAGAAAAGCCATCCCTATTTCGTGGGAATTACTTTTAATTAAATATTGCATGTGATTCGAAATTAACTAAACCTGTTGATTTATGTTATGCATAAATCAACAGGTTTAGTTTAGCTTTGTGGCATGCGCATAATAGGTTTATGTCACGTCCGTCATTCTCATTTTTCAGCCAGCAGATTTATGTGATGTTCAAAGGCAACCATGGAAAAGTAGTAACTAACCAAAACATAAATCCCCATAAGACGTGTGCGTTAAGATGACAGTCTCTTGTGAACATCGCCATAATCACCACTAATACGTTCTGCACTCAGGTGGACGCAGCTGCCCATCTTCCCATTATCTTTCATCCCTTAATCGCCTTTACTTTACCCCCGAGAATAAAGGTCTACTTGTAGCAGTAATTCCACGTCTATGTATAATATAAACATTTAGGAGGTGTATTAAACATGCTTATTGCAATTAAGTTTCTACATAAGTAAATTATTTTTTATCCTTACGCACTTACAACATTTTTTTTGCAATAGTGAATAATTCACGTTAGTTTACAAATATATGCATACATAATACATTTAATTGAACCATTTGAATGACCAAGTGATACAAATGTCAATGTACAATCAGATATCGGCATCTAATCTTGGTGACAGAAGTCTAAGTAATAAAGTCGTCAAATTCTGCTCAGGCCACAAGAAGATCCGAGATTTATGACCAACCAAAACTACTCTTCAACACGATTGACGGAAAATGCCTTTAAAGTATATGCTCCTAACTTACGTTACATTAAACCGTGAATTAGTAATCAATCACAAGGATTAGACCAACATTTGAGTGAAATATCGTACCGTTCATACATATGTATAAAGCGTGTAACGGCGTGGTCATATTTAAACGTCACATAATATAGCCCCTGTACAATAGAAAACCACGACAAAAATGCTTATACATTATTTTTATTACGATGTTACATTTTGTTTATCGACTTATCAATATCAGTACATTCTAGTCGATACTTAAACAACATTAACAGCTGACTGGGTAACCTGCGTGAACGCGAAAATGATCAGGCTCAATTTTGTTAGTGATATAAACAGTTTGTTTCGATGTACAAATAATAAATAGTTTAAATATTTGAAATTGTAATAAAATTTATAATAATTTGTTTTGATTCGGAGGCACATAAAACTAAAATGTGACCACAATTTTCTATTATACGCTGTATATTACATAGACCCGAGGTAGCCAGTGGTACTCCTCTGGCTACCACTTCGGGGAAATGTAAATAGTAAAATATAGATATAATACTTTACATCTTCATTTTACTATTTCCATTTACTGGACACATTTTAAAACTCCGTGCTGCTACTGAGAATTACCGAACCGAAAAAAGCAAAAACAAATTCCGTAACCCTAAATCCGGGACCTCACGATCGCAATCAAAGATAAACTCATGACACGGGATCAACGAGGCAATCAGAATGGTACGATATTCGAATTTCGTAATCGCGCATCGCAACTAAACGTTATTAAGGACAACTAATAAACCTACCCTCTCCTCGGTAAGCCAAATGTTGGTGGTATCTAACTTCACGTCAATTTCGCCATGGCGTTCATTAACTTAGTTATTTAAATAAGTCAGTAAGTTAGCTCATGGTTGCTGACAATTTTAGGGTTGCTAATTCTAGAAAGCAGGAATTACAAATGGGATAAAATGCAAGGAATGGAAGAGGTAAGTATGTGGACTTCGAGATTTCTTACTTACCGGGTGAAATTGGCAACGGCGTGCTTTTCCACACAAACTAACACATAGTTGCATATAACGGTGCTAAAAGAAATATTGGCCAAAATAATGTTTATTTGCCCTCTAAATCTCTATCTGCAGTCCGGTCCAATGCGTTGAACATGCATTGTTGTGGCATATCGCGAGTTTTTGTCACCATAGACACGCTACGACCCTCTGTGCACTCGACTAATCGATTACCCATTTTTATTATTTATGGCGCGTGACACTTGGGGGAGTAAAAAATATAATCTTTTTATTTAAGCGTATTGATTACATTTTGAGAGCGTGAATTGGAGAATATTTGATTTTATCATTGTGACCCTTCGTTTTAATTACATAGAAATTAATTAATTTTCTGTATCGAGGTTTTAAACATAATAATTATGTAGGTGCAAAAAATTTATGACGTCTGTACCTTCAGTGTAGGCAGTTCACCTCTTTTTTACCACTATGCAGTGGTAAAAAAAACAGTGAGACAAGGGGTATTTACATTACTCCCACCGACAAGACAGAGAAACAGTATATTATGAGGTTTTGTTAAATAGCCGTAGTCTACCGCGTCGGTCCTATGGCGTAAGTTTCCGCTTACAATTATTGACGATTGTGAGGCTTCGAGGCTTAGATTTTTATGTGTTGCAGCATGGCATCTAGATAGATTATTATAGACAGTAATGAGCTTGCCATGTATTACGTAACTTGTCAAATATAACTATATTTATCAGTTGATGCCTACCCTATCAGTTTTACATGAGTATGCCCTTACTTGTGTATAACTAAAATAGCGCATACTTATGTATGCGCTATTTTAGTTTAATTTAGTATAATGTGTATGGGTTTATACCCATACACATTATATAAATAGTAAATATATGCATCCACCCACGCTTGTTAAATAGAATGGGTATTAAAGCCTTTCACTGTTCGTAATTAAACCGAATCATTTTTGGAATAAAGCTATTGCTATGAATCCAGACAGCTGCTACGCCATTATGTTACCTACCCACGTACAAATAAAGTTCAAAGTTCAACGCCCACAACAGATATGTTTATACAAACAAGGGGAATACATTTTCAGAACTGCATCGAGTTCAGGTATCAATAACACCTACGTTTAGTGTCGGTGTCAGAACAACAGGCTGATTGTCGTTGTACCGGGAACTGCAGAACGGTGTTAGGTTCGTATTATGTCGTAATAAGCGTCGGATTTGTTATTCTCTGTAATGTAATGCAACAAGTATGTTTATTTGTATACATTTACATTACATTTAATTTTAGTATGACGCGACAAAAAAACGTAATAACAATAATGATATGAGTGAAATACGCCGTCGTAATCGTTATTTTGGTCATCAAATAATTGCAAACTAACTCATATTATAAATGCGGAAGTGAGTTTGTTTGTTTGTTACGTTTTCACGCCTTAACTACTAGACCAATCATCATTAAATTTCACATGTACCTTTCTGCCAAAAAAATACTCTTCCCAACAAATTAAAATTTAATAACAAAATATAGATTTGCGCGAGCGAAGCCGCGGGCAACATCTAGTCACTTTTTTGTATTTTATTTTGTAATTTTTATTAAGTAATGTAAGTAGAGCATATATCATGGCGTTACATGAAAATTTCAATCGGTGGCACGAAGAGGAAATTAAATTCCTTCTCGTACCACTAGTAGCACGAGTTGGTGGTACGACGAGGAGGTGGCCAAATAATATGTAGATAGTGTGGTTTGCCGTATTTTCGTCTGAACCTTAAGTATATATATACAAAGTATGCTTATATTTAAACCAAGGTACGCTTTAGCTTAGCTAGAGGCACTGTTTAACTTAGCTACGTATGCTTTCACTTCGAGGGAGGCACAGCAAATAATTTCTTAATCTATCAAGTCTTAGAATACCAGACATAAATAAAATCTATTGTCTGGCCGCCGGTGTACCGCTGCGTCTCAAAACGTAAAACTATGGGTAACCCGGCAGTTGTTTGCCTGGGATTGCAAGACATCACAAGTAACGGGTCGTTCAGCTGTTATGCTGATCGACGAATCATGTCAATCATCAAATCGACGCAATTCCAAATATCAATAATCATTACCCTGTGAATAGAAGCAATACAAGATTCCCATAAAAATAAAACAATATAAATTACCACATAAATATTAATTATACTTTGTTCACACAGACGCGACATTGTCCCACTATGCACACGCCATATTAATTGAAATATTCATAAGCGTTCTTCTTCCTATCTCATGCAAGGGTCATCAGTATTCTGGTGGCGTCCAAGTGAACTAATCAACCGGGTGCATCCATGTCTCCCTGGAGGGCCATTGTGGAGCCACAGGCCTCTGTCGCATATTAACGGGGTACAGGCCGCGGAGAGTCACAAGCGGAAGCGGAATTTAAAGCGACAATTATTCATTCATTAACTATATTTTAGGTGTCATGTAAAAGCCGAGCCTATTGCTGCCTACAGAATATTTCTAGTCACTGTGAGTGTGCTGTAGAGAAATGCCGAATAATAAAATCCTTTTATCTTTGTTTGAGTCGGGCCCTTTACGTATCAATTATAATAGATAGTATTTGCTTGAGACAGTGTAAAAGTGAGTTATAATACAAAAAAATATAAAAAATCCTACAATAGATTTTTATAATTTGATTTTAAAATTAACAGACACAGTACAGAGAAATAAGGGTAACAGATGTACTTAAACTATCATAATAAAAAATATATCAAGTGTAGGCATTCATTAATGTTATAATATTTATTCTAATAAACCTTCTTAGTGACTAATAAGAAATAACGATACTTCCGGTAGGTACACGATGTAATCAGAAAAAATATCGCACAAAGTTAGATAAACATTCTAAAGGATCAACTTACTGTGTGCCGTGACATAAACACGGAACACATAATTAAAATTAATTGTTGATAAATCCAAGTATGTTCTTTTAAAATCCAATAACAAGCTTTATTGATTTTCATCTTGACCTTGACCTTCGACTTCGACGCTGAACGACCGATTTGCGCGTTCAGGATCTGTTAAAGGCGATAAATTGAAGCAATTTGTATGAATGTATAAAATATATTATCCAACTTTTTGTTTTGACCTTGACCTTTATTGTCGACGAACGGATTAAAAGAGCAGTCACGACTCTTACAAATATCTTCTCTTCAGTTAAAGCAACTTTTTACATGTTATATTAAAGAAAAATAACTTAAAAAGAAAGTACGCAGAAAGTGCCACAGCTATGCGCGTATCGTAAAGTTCCTAGAACCAACTTTGTAAACTATGAATTACGTACTGTTAAAGAACAAGATTTGTTTTTATACTATAAAAATGTTTAAGAAAATCAGCTCCGTACAAACTTTTCTTTTTTCTTTCTATGATTCTAGGTCAACGGAAAATACCTACCCCATGGATTTTGATTCCCTTGCGAACGACAGACAGACAGGCGGACAACGAAGTGATGCTACGAAAATTAATTTTTTCCTTTTTTAGGATTGCTATGTATGATAGCTACACTGGCTTTCGTGCAAAATAACGACATGTATTTTACAGACATCGATTTTCGTTCTACTACCACCTGCTTGGTTTCACTCGAAATAGTCGTAAGTTTCATAAATCTGCGATAAAATCGCTCCGCTTATGTGTAGTGTGTTGTGTTACAAGGCATCCGCGGTCGGCGCCACCGACACATTTCGATAACATCTAGCCGCTGACTTCGAACACTCATTGAGGCACTCGTTCGCATCTTAATATATGTATGTATATTCTACAATACTTGTACAGGAACATGGGCCCTATATTTTCAAAAAGCGGTATATTTGTATATAGGTACCTATATATGTATAGAGACTATATAGTCTCTCGTATATATCACCGAATTTCTATTTGCTCTATTTTACAGAAGCGTAGCATTAGCTAGCGTAGGACAGCGTAGTGATTTTAATGATTGCCTTGCCATTGCCCGTGCGCCGAGTGTTGTGAGTTCGATCCATACAAGGGACGAAAATGTATATAATCCACAAATAGTTATTTCGAGTTTGGATGTTCTTTGTCGTTTAAAGGAGTCTGCCCACTACACCGTCTCATACCATGACCGTGCTAGGAACGTATCAGACACGAAAAGCAACACAATACGCCCTGCTATAGGAACTGCTGGTCGGTGACGGAATGGTCTAGTGAGCATAGTCTTATACATTTCCTTACAAAGATAATTTTTGTGCCTGATACGTTCCTAGCACGGTCATGGTATGAGACGGGGTAGTGGGCAGACTCCTTGAATGTCATCAGAGTACAACACATAAATTATTTACGCAGAAATTACACCCAAGGAGGGATGTCTTTTTAAAAATGCACCATAAAATAATATATCTACTAATTGTACAGGAATATAGGCCGTATAAAAAATTCAAAATGCTATATGTCTATATACAGTCTTTCGTATTATCCCTGAATTTTCATTTGCTCTATATTATATAAGCTGTTATTCTCCACTATAACAATTTTAAAATATATCCTCAGAACGGCTTTATTTTAGTTTGAGTTAAGATTTAATATAGTCTCATGCCAATATTCACGAATGAGTAGCAGATGTGCATTTTATCCACATTTCGCCATCTATGATTTTGGCCACACATAAATAAAGCTTACACTCTATTACGTGTGGCCTTTACTGTCGTATACCGATCATAGTTCTAGACTAGGTGCTGCTACTGAAATTGATTAACAGAAAACTTCTTTAACATTTTGACCGACCTCAGATCAAACTCCAGACTTCATGGGCAGCCGTCGCATCTCTAAAGCTGCGCTGCTACAAAGATGTAAGAGAAAAATTTAAATAAATGATCTATGACCAATAATGCTATGTTAAAAGAGTGCCAACTAGCACAAAAGTAAATAATAATTGTAGTCTATTTTTGGACTTAATCCGCAGAATTGGCTCACTAAGTGTATAATTATAAAGTTCAAAGTGATCCTTTCTTATCTAAAAGGCTGTACAAAGTTTGGAGCGTCTATGAATAATTTAGGGACGGCTCTGATAACACTAAAAACAAGATTATCAGTACGGGAATACTAGACAGACATAGCTTCAAACTATTTGTATCTATCTACCTAGTTAGAGACCCATAAGTTGTATGACTATCTAAATCCGGGATTAAAATACTTATGTTAACTGTGTAAACTATATTTGTCTTACGTAATATTCTCTTACATTCACAAAAGTGAATGTTAAATATTAAAAATAAACTATTTATTACGTAAATACATAGAAACATCAATAACACTGCGGAACAGCCATTTTGCGGCATGGTAAGTTGAAGTTACCTTTGTGTAAGTTCAGTATGCGGAATACGAGAAAAATATCAGATTTGTTAAATTGACTCTAGTTCATGAGATAAGACTTTATAATTATATGACTGAAAAAGGTCGAAATAAAAAATACAATTTTAAATATATATTTTAGAAGCGGCTATATACATAATAACGACAAGAAAACTTAATACATATGCTATGCTTAACAAAAATCATTAAAAAAATATTATAAAAACTTTATCTGTAAGCTTTTCTATTGTGTTTATGTTCAGGACAATCCCTTATAACTAAACTCAAGCAATAGTCTGCCCTCATAATATAGCTGACCCATCGGCCTTGGTATCTTTCTTTAATTGTTCTAATGTCCTGATGGAACCGTTCTTTATGTTGAATATCTCAAGAAGCAGAGTGAATCCATACAAAGTAAATACATTTCCGGTACGACGAAGGTGTTTGTTAAAATCAGTAACAAAATTAATGCCGCAGAATATATATTTTTTTTTTTGCTCAGTTTCATTATAATTCTTTCACTTTGAAATAACCTCAGACGCCAACTTAGACTCCAGTGACCATGAATGTTGAAATGCAGTTGAAAAGTCGGAAAAGTATAAACGCAAATATAAATAGTTCAACATTTTGAATAAAAATTATATAAACATGTAAAAACAGTAATAAAAATATTGATTCCAATCATTAATTTTGCTATGCAATGACTGAGGTATAATAAAGATTTTAGCACCTAAAATAATAACCTAAATATTAAACACCAATCAAAAACTTAACCACGTACAACAATGCAATCAAGCAGCCGTTTTCGCTGACGTCACTAGGCAAACAAGACATTCAAAATTTCAAAACATTTTTGACAAAATAACGTTACGCAGTTAAATTCTGTATCACAATTCCAGAATAACAGACGGGCATTATTCTGAAACATAACTGCCCCATTTAATACACATTACTGCCGTATAAATCCGAACATTTACTGCACGAGATAAATCCGGAGGTAGGCGCGAGTATCAAACGCGAGATAGATCTTAAGATAAGTGGGCGCACAGCCATGGTCTAAGTGCAAGCGTGGCGATTATCCGAATCGCCTCGAGCGATATACTCTACACATTTTTAAGCGATAAATGAAAATAACTACGTATGTTGTGAAGATGAGAACTCTGAGAAATAACTGTGTGTGTTAATATATAAGTTACAATAAGATATATAAAAGTTAAAAATCAATAATTATTGAAAATTAACTAGCTAATTTCCTTTTATAGTATTGTCATCTTTATATATAAAAATCGTCTTGCGAATGTTTGTGTTCGCAAAACTTAAAAAATTGTCGACTTGAAATTTTGAACAAGACGTTGCATTTTCATAGAACAGTATTTTTAACCCCCGACGCAAAAACGACGGGGTGTTATAAGTTTGACGTGTCTGTGTGTGTGTGTGTATGTGTGTGTGTGTGTGTGTGTCTGTCTGTGGCATCGTAGCTCCCGAACGGATAAACCGATTTTAATTTTGTTTTTTTTATTTGTAAGGTGAATTAGTCGGGAGTGTTCTTAGTTATGTTTGATGAAAATCGGTCCAAGATGGCGACCGCCACAAAATGGTGGATTACATATTTTTTCACAACTCCCTCAATATGGGTATCAAATGAAAGGGCTTGACTAGTAGAATACTATACACTATGATAAATTGCTAATCCAAGATGGCCGCCACGATAAAATGACGAATTACATTTTTTTTTCACATTTCCCTCAATATGTGTCGGGGGTTTTTAAATTTTTAATTATTGTATACTTTTACTAATCATGCATAACATACTTTATGATTTATGAGTTTATGACCCAGAGTGAAGCGTCGCCAGGCTTTGTTAGTATTACAATACAAACTAAGGCGTCAGTAACAAATACACACGTACAAATACGTCCAGTCAAGTCAAATCAAGTTATCCGAAAGATAAATCGCATGCTGTCTCTCTCTTGTCTTAAAAAAGAGAGATAGCGAGACTTTTATCTAAGAGATAAATGCTATTTGGAGGGGCGGGACAAGCCCTTACTCGTGTATTGTTAGTCTGACGGTGCAGCTTGCGCTCGTCTCATTTACCGCTATTTTGTACGAATTCACACAAAAGATCGCACCCTAATAATTTAATTTTTAGTGCCAACAATAACCTTATCACATTCTAATGCTATTAGGAACTCTAGTAACCTTTCTAGACCTCCTACTAGCAATCGAAGTTGTGAGTTCCTTGTGTACAACCAAAGTGGCAAGCCAGCTTTCGACTGATAGTAAGCCGGCTTAATACAAGTGTGTACCCGTCAAAGATTCCTGCTAACTTTAAGCGCTTGTTGAACTTCAATAGGAAACCATTTGGCACACTTAACGGAAAACGTTACTTAAACTCAACCATTTTAGTTTCGCATACAAAATGTTACGAGAAAGGACTTTGTGTAAATTTTCTTGTAATAGTAGTGAGGAAAAGAGTTCAGTTGTTCTCCTTACTGACATAAAGCTTATTTTATACAACAAAAGAGGTAAACAAGCATACAGTCTGCCTGATACAGCCGTTACCGTGATGTTTGGTCGATTGCTATACGAGTAATAATATCTATCGCATTGCCAAATAGGAATTAAAGAAGGGGTGAAAGAACAAAACGCTGAGAGGTAGGATTGTGTGACTCTGATACTCTTACTTATTGGATAAAAAGCAGTAAAACTCATGCTATTCTTATACCGGTTGCCTGTACCTAATTGGGTGGTAAGGAAAATACTACTAGTACACAATTGACGAAAAAAAAGAGTAACCGTAAGTTTCTTACCAGTTCTTTACATTGGCTCTACATAAATGTAAACTCACATTAACTTGCCAATGCTTGGAATTCCAGGCGTAATTGAAAACCTATTGTGTTTGGCTACCGGTGTGTCGCTGCGACTCAATAGGTTTATAAATGTAACTTTGACGTTCATAAGTCATATAACTATGTGAATCAATATTGTAAATGGTGATTTAGCTCTTTTAACTCTTGTTAGCAAGGATTTAAAACATAGTTGAAGAAAAGTAGATAGGATTTCTGCCTACGTAGATTAAATTACATTTTAATAAAATATATTGCTTTGTCATTAATTTCTACCTGATTAATCTATTACTTTTGAAGCATTCACAGAAGTACAGCTGACCTTTTGTACATATGAAGATACCGCTACAGAAGCATAAACGTCTGCATCACAAGTGCATATCAAAACGAAGATAAATCTCAAGATAAGTGGCCGTAACATAAAGCAAGAATGTTTGTTGGCGTCGTGAAATGTTCGTACCATGTGCCTGGAGCAGTTTGCGCTTGCGCTTTTAAAACTGATATACGCGGAAATACTTCACTGAAACTTTGTGCAGAAATTCTCAAAATAAGAAAGTTATTTTATAATAATTATTCTCTTTATAGTATTATTTTTGACAATGTTGTACATACTGTAATTTTTAACTTGTCAAGTCTTAGAATACCAGTCATAATTAAAAACCTATTGTGTCTGTCCCCGGGGTGCCGCTACGACTCAATAGCTTAAAAATATAACCAGATCCTTGCTTTGATCCTTCCTTTATAGCTTAGTTGTTTGTGTTTGAGTTTGTACATTATTTTACACACACGAGCGAATAGCAATCAAATGAAGCTCTTTTGTGAAAATAATACCATAATTGGTTGCAAAAGAAGAGAGTAATCACATAAGGAAAATGTAATTTAGGGTAAGATGAGGCTGGCATACCTTTAAGATAAAAGCCTGTAAATAAAAGAGATTAAAAAAAGAAGGAAGTTATAGATTTTAATTCAGAATTTAGATTAAGGTAAGAGTAGGGTGTAGTGGGGATGTGTAGCTATCTCCCTCGAACAGATGCTTTTAAATAGCGGTAACGTCATAGTTTGTATCATGCATACTTGTTCTATCATTTGACAATTACTTAAACCAAATTTAAAACGATTATATCTTATTGATTTTTGAGTAGATTTAAAAACCCTTTGTATGTTAGAGTTCGAATGTAACTTTAAGACTTAAATTATAAAAAATATGAATTAACTAAAGGTAGTTGATTCATATATTTTATTACTAGATTTTCCTCGCGGTTTCACCTGCGTAAGTCCCGTTCCCGTGGGAATATCAGGATAATATCATAAAAAGTAGCCTATATGTGAATCCAGGTCTCTAGCTATCTACATACCAAGTTTCATCGCAATCGGTCCAGTAGTTTTTGCATGAAAGAGTAACAAACATCCATACATCCATACAAACTTTCGCGTTTATAATATTAGTAAGGATTTAAGTTACAATCCAAAATCAATCTGAAACGACCGGAGAGAGATCAGGCATCCGATCTCTTGATTAATTGGAAGAAATTTCTAACTTGGGGCGGCAACGGAGAATTTTTTAATAGAAGAACGCAGTAATGTTTTTGGCCTTGGGATTCGAGCCCGAAGAGTTCATGCACAATAGTCACATACACTATGCGTGTCGCCGACAAATAGGGATGCGTCAGCTACACGCATGGCCAACTAGCTTATTATATATACTAGCTGATCCGCGCAACTTCGTCTGCTTCACATAAGAAAATTTACCCCGTTTTTGCAACATTTTTCATGTATCCTCTGCTCCTATTGGTCGCAGCGTAATGTTATATAGCCTATAGCCTTCCTCAATAAAGGGGCTATCCAACACTTAAAGGATTTTTCAATTTGAACCAGTAGTTTCTGAGATTAGCGCGTTCAACCAAACAAACAAACTTTTCAGCTTTATAATATTAGCATAGTATAGATTAATTAGTTGAACGGTGAATATTAATGAGTATTGCTATCAAATATCAAATTAATAGTACTAACACCGACGTATTGACCTGAACCCCGTTCTAGTCAAGTCAATGGTTCTCAAAGTTGGAAGCATTGTTCCCGGCGCAATACAGCTTGATTAACTTTGAACTACTTCTCAAAAGGTCTCCACAAGTCAATATTGGATATACCTAATTAAATAATTATATAGGCACTTGAGTTTGAATCTAGATTTGGGTATTTTATATAATAAGGGATAGAACATAACAACGGTGAAGCAAACCGCAACTACATAGATGTCGCAGTGGTTTAACTGGTTGCCTCGCCACTGCCATCGGGCCTAGTGTTGTGGGTTCGATCCCCCACACGGAATAAAAATTTGTGTGATCCACAAATGGTTATTCCGAGTTTGTGTATTCTTTGTCTGTGCATGTTTGTAAAGTGCCCAGTCATACAGAAATTATTACTTTTGTGAGAGTTGTCTTTATTCTAACTAATATTCTAATGCGATTGAGAGTTTGTTTGTAACGCTTTCACGCCTTAACTAGTGGACCGATCATCGTGAAATTTCGCATACACATTGTTGGGGCACAAAAAGGATCAGAAAAAGTACTGTTACTTACCTAAACTACATTTATGTGAAGGCCTGGAGTCAATAATTTTTATTAGCAGCAAAAAATCACTACACTATAATATCTTAGCGGGCAAGCGGTCACATGGCCGCTGCCGCGTCGAGTGTTGTAGGTTCAAATATACGGGATAAATATTTGTGCTACATATAAAAACCTTTAAATGTCTTACAAATATTTGGCCGTAACAAATATTATTTGTTACGGACCTATTGAACCGGCAAATCTTTTGTTATTTTTGTGTTATACGTAAAAAATAATCTTTAAAAAAGAAACATACAAAATTGAAAAAAAAAAGGATTCCTAATACTCATACCTCTGCCGAACAATCAAGGCATGGAATTCTTTGCCAAGGCAAATGTTTCCTTCTTCCTACAATCCTGGGTCCTTTAAGCGGGGCGTGAAAAAGCACCTTCTTAGGCCGTCAAAGTAGAGACCTAAACATCGCCTCAGCTGCTATGAGGACCATGTGGAGGCCACTGCTCTTAGACCACATGACTTCTTACCATCAGGCGGAGTGTGGTCATTTAGACGAGCAACATAAAAAAAACTAATAGGTAGTGGGCTGGTCTTATGTTACTTTTAAGTTTAATAACGAAAAGTAATCTTTAAAAAAAAATAAAGGCTATAAAAATATGTTGACATTAAAATAAAAGAATGTTGCGATTCTTTGACCGAATCACCAGAACGGATGGGTGGGAATTAATATTCCTTATTCGTCCAGGACACACGGTGGGCTATAAGTTTTTTATACAACAACGTGAGGCGAAAAAGATACGATCACTCTGGCAGATAAAACTGCCTACCCTTACTTCTATAAACATAGCATCACGCTTGCAGCTCACAAAGGGATTAGGCAGACATGTATGATATAATATTGTGGATAATAAATCTGCGCAGATGGCTCATTTTTTTTATACAACTGAGTTGGCAAACAAGCTTTCGGCTCACATGATGGTAAGTAGTCACCGTAGCCTATAGACGCCTGCAACACCAGAGGCATCACTTGTGCGTTACCGAACCTTTAAGAAAGGATGAAGTGAAAAAGAAAGTGGGAAGGAGAAGGAGCGGGAAAGGGAAAGAGGGAATGGGCCTCCGGCACTCTGACTAACCGAACGAAACACAACAATAGGAATACTGCTATTTCACGTCGATATTCTGTGAGAGGGTAGTCCTTCATCGGTCAAAAATATTTGGTAGATTACGAAAATATTTGGGAATAGTATATTTACTTACCAAATGTTTTAGTGGTAAGATTTTATTGTCAAGTTTAGTTACATGGCATAATTAGGTTCATTTACTGGGTGGGTAACATTGTTGTGTTTTATATTCAGCAATTCTTAGGCGATACTAATCACGTGCCCGATATACAACAAAAGCTAATAAGGCAATATACAATACAGCCATCTATATATATACTCATATTATAACAAGTGAGAAACGGCAATAAATTGCTGTAAATCTTAGAGGTCGAAAAAATGGTAACACGTGACCTTGAGGGCAGAGGTCAAAGGTCATAGTCATTTCGGAGTATATTGACTATGCTGAGTCGAATGGCGTTGACCGCGAGTCTCTAGCTCTTACGGTTCTTGAGTTGAAAGTTGTATAACAGACAGACGGACAAAGCTGTTGTATAAGAGTTTTTCGAACTCTAAAAAGGTAAAACTACTCTACCGATTTTAAAAAGGCTTTCATAATTAGAAAGCTATATTATCTAGACATAAAAAGTAGTGTTACTAAAATAACCTAACCTACATTTAGGCAAGCGAATCCGAGGGCAAAATCTAGTTGGCAATAAAATTACATCGTATCTAAAAACTTAGCTATTACATCTCTGTTGATTGCTTATACATCTCTGTTGATGACCACGCACAAAAGCTCAACAGCATTCTGATATCACGTTCGTCGGATATATACGTACAGTTATAAATAAAAGATACAATACAAAAAAAAACTTCCGTACACATGATCAGGAAAATCCATTAACATGCAAAAATAAAGGGATCAATTAGCCCTGCCTGCCTTATCCCCAGGGAACCTTTAACATGGCTCCAAACCGGGCCGTGATAAAGAATTAAAAGGCTACGCTGTACATATAGCGATAAAATATTACACGATATGCGATAATATATCAGCTCTGTATTTAACTGTCCCATTGATGAACAGATCTTCTCAGTATGAGAAGGATTAGGCCATAGTTCTCCACGCCAGTGCGGGTTGATTGGGCACGGGACTCAGTGAGAGAAGGGTCAGGTTAGATTAGTTAGCTTTAACGGCGAAGGAAAACATCGTGAGGAAACCTGCATGTCTGCAAGTTCACTACAATGTTTCGAAGATAAGTGAAATCTGACAATTCGCATTGGGCCAGCGAGAGGGACTATAACCTAACCCTTACCAAACTGAGAAGAGGCTCTTGCAGACAGTTCATATACAGGGTTGATACTGTCGATAGTAGATATATATTTAGTAACGCGTTGAACCCAAGTGTATTCAAATATCATTCGAATACAATTAAACGTATCAGTAGCTGCAATACAAATAGAAATAACAGATGCTTTACTAAAGCACCTTTCAGCCATATTTCCATCAGTGAGCTAGCTAGTCGTTTCATTATGAACGGATTATTACTTCCTTGGCTTCATACTGAGCTACAAAGGCTGTTGACAGGTGGACGCCTGTGGTTTGTGCTACGTTGCTATGCTGCCATTCTATCTTAAATATCATTGCTTTTATGAAATAGAGCATCTTTGCTGTTTCTGACTAGCCTTTGACTGTTAGTAGTAGTAATGTTACTTCAAGATGTAATTTTCTTAAATTCACTATTTCTGGTTCTTGAATGGAGTTGGATAAAGCGTTGCTTAGTTAAACCTTAAAGTGGAGCTACGAAATTACGTCAGTATTTTGACAGTAACGGACACATTTTCATACTCTATAATGTTACTTAGCTTTACTAATAAATTCATTCTACTAAAACATTGCCGAACAGAGGAATTAAATTCAGGATGTTTTGTTCGGCCATGAGCATTAACGCAGATTTATGCTATAATATTAAGAGAAGTAAACATTTTATTCCTAAATAGGTTCTAAACTTTCTTTGCCTAGTTTTCCTAAAAAGGAAATCCAAATAAAAATTTGCTCGCCAGAGGAAACGAATGCAGGACTTTGTTTGACTATATATATAAGAACAGACTTATGCTACAAGACCAACGGAGTAAAAATTGTATTCCAAGATTGGATATAAATTGTGCAGCAGCGACCGAGTCGCAAAATTGCCGGTTTCACGTAAAACCACCGAGAAAGTTCCCGTATATGTTTAGATGTTTACCGATAACATCGAGATGAGCCGCAAACTTAAATCGATATCTTCGACATTTTTCAAAGATAAACGCTCCGGCTAAACGTACTGGGAATTATAGGGTGGACTTTGCAAAGTGAAATATGGTTGCAATTGGTTGCTAAGATGAAATCATATACATTTAAGGACAATTGCTCTGTCTATCGTCTGTACCAAGTAATTTTTTATTACTTTTTTTGTATTATAAAGACAACTCAACAACAAAAAACAAGACATCTACCGAACTAGGAATAATTCGTATATTACGATATACGTACGTTTTTTTGAAGATTATTAGTTGGATGGCGTATCAGTTTGCTGTCGCCTCGGCGTTGCCGCAGTACCGAGTATTGTGGGTTCAATCTTTACACGGGACAGAAATGATTAAAATAGTTATTTCAAGTCTGGCCGTTATTTGTGTCCGTTGTTTGAATGTTTGTAAAGTCCACACAGGATATATTTCTAGTGCGGGAGTTATCTTTAATAAGAAAATAATAAATTATCGTTTGTTTTCCTATTTATACTGTAATAGGCTTGCGTTTGACCGCGATCTCACCTGATGGTAAGTGAAGATGCAGTCGACGATGGAGCATGCTTGCCTAGAAGATACCTATTCATTCGTGACTTGAAGACACCCAGATTGTACTCATCGGGAAACACATCATCCCAAAACATATGAATTTAAACATTGAAATACCACCAAACTGCTTAACAGTTTGTCGGCAGGAACACTCATTTATAATTACTACATACACTTAGCTTAATTATAAAATAATAAAACCAAAAATATATAACATATTGCATTAGGTATCATTACACATTTCAGCAACTTCAGGATCTACACGTAACAGTTATCTATGATGTCAGCAAGTAGCAGTTTCTTTAGCTTGTGTTTTAGAGTTAATTTACTTATTTTAATATTCATGTCTCTAAGCCATCTACGTTTGTTATATATTGTAGGGATTAAATACTTGTTGGTTCTACTGCCAAGGTAGTTTTTTACTGGTGCTCGGACTAGCTTGTGTTCTCGTATGTTTTTAGTATTATAGATATTTTTCATATGGTATATCCACTATGTTACCTGTGCCATTACTCTAGGTGGCGCCACGTGCGTGTCTGAATGATTGGAAGGACCTTCGAACGGTAGCTATAGTAAACAAGACACGAAACTACTGCTAGAGAAATCTAGTACATCTAACTACATACATATTTCATAAATACGTACAGTTAATGACATAAGCAATTGAACATCAAACAAATTTGTTACGGTATATTACGAATGAAAATTTAGTTATTATTGTTCTATAATAATGAATTTTGATTAAATTGAATATTTTTTAACTGTTACTGCAGTGAAAAGATTTTATTTTAAGTTAAATTACTTTATACAAATTTTATTGCGGTTAATTTAAGAACACTACGTTAAGCTTAATTTTAATATATACACTTTTTTATACTACCAAGGTGGCAAACAAGCATACGGCCCACCTGATGGTAAGTGGTCACCGTAGCCTATGGACGCCTGCAACACCAGAGGCATCACTTGCGCGTTGCCGACCCTTTAGGAAAGGAAAAAGGAAGTGAGAAAGAGCGGGAAGGGGGCAAGAGGGTGATTGGGCCTCCGGCTATTTATTCACGTAAACATAAGACAATATCATTTTCTTTTAATCTGTCAAGTCTTAGGGACATCTTAAAATCTATCGTGTCGGGTGTGCCACTGCGGTAATTTTAAATTTCTACATCTATATTCATATATCATATTATTTAAGTTGACTTATTTAACTTGTACTCTGATAATATATAACACTGAGCTATACCTACCTAATGCTGTAAAAAGTAATTTTTAAATTGTAATTTTGAAGCTCATTAAATATCATATGTAGTGTCGACCTTGGTATAGCACCCCGTGTAATGAAACTTGGCAATTAATTATTGTAATAACGACTGGTAGTCCTATACCCTAACTAATATTATAGATGCGAATGTAAGTCTGTTAGTTTATTGCGCTTTCATGCCTAAATATCACAACCGATCATCATGAAATTTCGCATACACGTTGTCAAGAGTACAGAAAACGATATAGAAACTGATGACAGCATGAATGGGCCGGCTCGGCCGGGAAAGGACTACCTTCTCACAGAACATCGAAGTGAAATAGCAGTATTCCTACTGTTGTGTTTCGTTTGATGAGTGAGAGTGCCGGAGGCCCAATCACCCCCTTACCTCCTTACCGCTCCTTCCCCTTCCCACTTCCTTTCCTAAAGGGTCGCCAAGTGATGCCTCATGCGTCCATAGGTTACAGTGACCACTTACCACCAGGAGAGCCGTATGCTTGTTTGCCACCTTAATAGAATAAAAAAAGGATACATTTCATTCAGAAAAAAGTACTACAATTTTAAATTCTGTATTAAGGCGAGCGTAGCCACGGACAAAACTAGTTAGTAAATAAATGATACAGCACTTTAAAATATCGAGAATGTTTATAAACTTATGCCGCTGACTGTACATGTGCCGCGTAAGCTATTGATTCTCCCACTGATTTGCGAGTGAAATGAAAACGTAACTGTGCTTCAATGCTTCGAAGCTACGACGCTAAGCTAATATATTATGTACATAAATTACGCGGTTAAGTGTAAGGGTGCAAATGTGTTTAATGCGATGGAAATTTTACGCAGCGCGAGGTTCAAGTTACGATTTTGCACGTGCATCGCGGCACGTGTAGCGTTGTTATGACTTACTCTGCTGGTTTTTGCACCTTAAAAATATGGAACCTCGATGGCTTAGTGGTTAGTGTAACCGACTGCCACGCCTGAGGTCGCGGGTTCGATTCCCGCACAAGTCATACATTTGTGTGCATAAAAACATGGATGTTTGTCTTGGTCTGGGTGTTTCTATGTATAATACGTACCTATGTATTTACAAAAAAAAAGTATATATGTATGTTTATCCATTGTCTAGTACCCATAGTATAAGTTCTGCTTAGTTTGGGCTAGATGGTGTTGTGTGTATGTGATAGAATATTATATTATAGTCGCAAATGTACATTCCATATAGCTATGTTTTTGATAACGCAAGCTTATTGACTACCGAATGTTCACATTTCCTAATGCAGTACTATTACTAAGAGTTAGGTAACGAAAGAATCTAACTTAACTGTCATCATCAAATTTCTTTATAATAATATAAATGAAATAACTGCGATTTATGACAAAAATATGCTAACACTAAGCAATTAGTTCAACAATATTTACAAACCTTGAACTACGATCAAACTGAAAACTTGATTACTCAGTTGTTCAATAAGTGTTACGCAATAAAATATAGCTCTTTAAGTAGTCATAGTAATCACTTAGTTTATAATGTAATTCGTAAGTTTTTATATACAAATAACAATGTTTTATAAGTATTGTTTTAGAATTTATATCTATATTATACAGTATGTGCTCTTAATGCCTGTGGCACAGATTTATCCTAGTACAGGCACCTCTTATATATTACCTTTATAATGTAACCTAAACTTTGTATGTACTGTAGCAATTTAAGTTGAATAAATAATAATAATTATTATAACTATGCCTGACGTAGGAATTCAACCGGCAATCATTTTTTTATTTCGATATAGCCGTCTTCTACTCTAGGTTTTATTTTTGTAGCGCGTTGGATTTTACGGACATTACGGGCACAGAACACCCAGTCCTGGACCCACTTTTTGTGAACCTCACACAAATTTGTTCCGTGTGGGTTTCGTAGCCAACAGTACAGTATTACAAAATCCAAGTTTTGATAACTTACATTCGTTAGGTGAACAACCCTGTGATTTTAGGGGAGATACCCTCTGGATTTTGATTTCTCAATTAATTACTATTTGCCCTCGGGGCTCGTGTGTTACGTATGAAAGCATTACGCCAGAAAATGTCTGGAGGCTGTAGTGTGCTGTTTCTGAAAATTTATTGAGATAAAACCGCAATTACAGTTTGCCCGACCCGGCGATTGAACCCAAGACCTCATGAAGAGAAAAACTGAAAGAAACTTAAGCAGTAGTGTGCTGCTACTGAAAATTTCTTAAGAGAAGAGCTCAATTACAGTATGCTCGACCCGGGCGTCGAACCCGAGACCTCATGCACAGCATACTACCGCTGCGCTATCGAGGCATTAAATACGCGCTGTATATTATTCATCATAATACAGTGAAGTAATCCAAATACATTCTTATTTCAAATAAAATGTCCGCTATTCGAAGGTCGACTATTCCCTAAGCTAATTTTCTTGAGTCTCCGAACGATAAAATTTAAGTGTGTCCTCGATGTTAACCTTGGTTTCTTCCTGTAAATATACTGATCGAGAAACGAAATGATTGAATGAACCTCCCTACTTAGAGACCGTTTGCTTTCGTTTTCTTTACCAAACGGAAGACGAACTCTGACTCATACGCTTATTCTAACTAATATTATCCCAATTTCCTAAATAATATTATAAATGCAAATGTGAGTTTGATTGTTTGTTGAGTTTTCACGCCTTAACTTCTCAACCGATCATCATGAAATTTCGTATACACGTTATCAGAGGAACAGAAAAGGACATAAGGCACCTTTCATCAAGAAAAAGTACTTTTACTAACCTAAATTCCTACATTTATGCGAGTGAAGCCGTGGGCAAAACCTAGTAATTATATAACTCAACATAGCCTAACGCCTATATCCCCGCAGGGGTAAGCAGAGAAGTATTATACTCACATTTCGCCAGATACAGTTTCAGGTCCCATATACGTAGGGGGTGAGGCAATTACCACCAGACTCTGTGCAGTTACTGGGAATTATGTGTCCGAAAACATCAATAACATTTTGCCCGACCCGAGAATTGAACTCAAGATCTCAAGCACAACAGTCGCATTCACTACCGCTGCGACACCAATGCAGTTACTGGATAAATCCTGACAGAAACACGCAATAACACTTTACTTGACCAGAGAATCATGGTCAATCTTTGTATTCAATTCTTTTGACACGCTTGAACCAACTTAGACATATAATAATGTTAAAAAAACGACGCTGTTGGATTCCAGGAATTATCCTAGCCGCCTATGTTATTCAAAAACATGCAAAATGCGTAAGAACTTAATTATCTTCCAAAAGTATAATTATTCAAAACACTTCTCATAATCGCGAGCCGTCAAATGATGTATTCTTAAATGAAAACCCGTCAATCATAATAGTTGGCAACCAAGAAATTCGTGTGAAAGATTTAGGCTCTGCGGGATACAAACTAGGTACTAAATCACCGGTTTACTTTTAGGAGCTTGACCTTTGTGAAGGTTTTAGAATCCTAAGGGGATTATTAGGTACTAGGTATCGCTGCTAAAATTGTATACTTAGTTTAAATGTTTGGGTGCGTGGAATAAAATGAAATGTAAATTGTTTTTTTTTCATATGGTCCTTCGATTTTCAAGGACTTACGAAACGTCATATTTTTTATTATTGGTTAATAGTAAAGTGCGTTGTGCAATAACAATTCAAAGAATATGTAGCTGAGAGGTGAAATAATATATTATTTTATTGAAAATTACAGCATTTAAAAAAAAAGGTGTATTTTGATATAAATCTGCAAAATGCCTGTACAGCGAATTATTCTCGCGGACTAGGAATAATACAGGCGTCGCAGGGGACTTCACAAATATTCAACAATGAATACAAATAACATCCAAACTTGGAACATCTATATGTAGATCACACACATTTTTATCCCGTGACAAAACTCGGCACATTGGCACTGCTGAGGCGCTGAGGCACTACCCTATCCGAGCAACAAAAATAATCATAGGTATAGATAAGCTAATATAAACAAATAACTTTACATTATTAATATTGAAATAAAAAACATAATAAACTGTCTAACTGTGACAAAAATAAAATGAAGGTATGAAAATCAATTTTATTATAAACATACAAATATCCATTTTCCAGTTCACGATACCTATTATTAAGTACGAAAATTTTACGATCCTCTAATACTACACATTACTGTCACACTACATATCTATAGAACTTAGTACTTACTCTGTTTATTATAAAAGATCTTGTACGAGTACGGACGCTAGGTGCGGGCAACAAATGTTAGGTAATATGTCAGTGGACCCGGGCTACAAGAGGCAACATGGCGCGACGCGACACGACAGAATGTGCCGCAACATTTTACACTCACGGTAATTCCGTGTCTCTCTCTACGCCCCACGATGTCGAACCGGTAATAATTCAACGCATTTGTTAAACATGGGTTGGCTCGTTCGGCCCGTGGTGTAAGTTCCGGGTTCGATTCCTTTGTAGGTTGAATTGCTTTTGAGTTTTTTGTTGTAACAGCACATCTGTTACTGAGTATATTCTTACAGAATGTGTTACTGCAGAGATTTACGGGAAAACAACAATAGTTATATTACGTAGAAAACGCTATAATATAATTTTCCACTCCAGGAATTGAACCCGGGGTCGCAAGGTGAAAATAAACGCAAATTTATGGAACCTTTAAGGGAGTGTATATTTATTATTATTATTTACCTCTTTTTTAATATATGTGTAAATATTAAACCCACGAGTTACTTTAAATTAATAATGTATCATATAAACAAGTATAAATATCAAACAATAAAACAAGAATACATTTATGTAAATAAGTTTTATCTACAATATTACGTATCTTTGATGAATTCGAATCAAAGTTAAAAACATACTTCTTATGTCATAAGTTTTAAAGTTTATTAATAAATGAAGATGATTGTTAGCACATTAATATGTGGTAACAATAATTGTTATATTGATTAATTTCAATCACTTCTAAACCATTGTTCGGATTTAGTTAAAACCTTAAAAACTATACAGACAAACAATAATGACCTTGAATATTTTTTATCCCGATGTGGACTCCCGTTAGTTTTAGCAAATTTTTGTGGGCAAAACAATAGTGTACTATAATTCGAATGCAATACATTTTTTTGTTTAAGTCACAAAGTAACATTTACCTATTAAATTTAGTGAAGTTAGTAAATTTACACTTAAGCTAGTTGAAAGGTATTTTTTTTTTTTTTTTATTTTGCTCGTCAATATGACCACACTCCGCCTGATGGTAAGCACTCGTGTGGTCTAAGAGCAGTGGCCTCCACATCGTTCTCATAGCAGCCGAGGCGATGTTGAGGTCTCTACTTTGACGGCCTGAGAAGGTGCTTTTTCACGCCCCGCTTAAAGGACCCAGGATTGAAGGAAGAAGGAAACACGTGCCTTGGCAGAGAATTCCATGCCTTGATCGTTCGGCAGAGGTATGAGGACCCAAACTTGTTGGTACGCACTCTAGTCGACTCCACCGTGTAAGGATGGCATCTGAGCCCAGCACGCGTTGTTCTGGATAGGAAAGGGGAGGGCGGGATAAGGTGGAATAACTCTTCAGAGCACTACCCGTGGTATATTCTGTAGAAACATGCCAAAGAGGCAATATCCCTACGAAGTTGCAGAGGTTTCAGTGAATTCGTGACCTCTGGATCTCCGATGATACGGACAGCCCGCCGCTTTAACCTGTCAAGAGCGTCTAGCAAGTACTGCGCGGAGCGGATGGCTCCGCGCAGTACTTGCTAGACGCTCTAAGAACGCTCAAAGAAGCTAGATTTAGGGAAAGATCTGATTCTATGAGATGGTACAAGAAACAGTACCTATTAAACAACAAAAGGAAACATATAATTCGTCTTATTTGAATTTTGAATACAAAGTATGGTTGCGCCCGCGCACCTCTAAATACCAGCATCCTAATGGATCTATAATGAGATTTTTTCAAATTTCGAAGAATAGGACGTCTTGTTTTTATTCGACACCCAAATTATAAGGCGGTCGATATTATTTTTGTTTTATTATTTAGGGTAAGTTTAATATGAGTTACATCCGTCATATGCATTAGGTAGGTGCTGGATATAATGTCTTAGTTTCGGTTCGTGAATCGAGTAATGTGTGTTTGGATTTTATTTGACAAAAACTTTTCATGCTAGTTTGGAGTCTGGAGTAGTGTCCGATTGACAGCAATAGTCTTGCCCTTTACTACGGGGGTGCTGTAGTTGGCGAAATGTGGGTAATATATCATTCCTTACCCCTTCAGGGATCTGTAGGTACCTGTAACTATGAATACCTAAATATGTATAAACTGTACTTTTAGATCGTGGATTTCACCGAGCGTGAATAACATTTGTAACTGCGCACCAAAAGAAATGACATGTCTATACTAATATTCTAAAGAGGAAAGATTCGATTGTTTGTTTGTAAGGATCTATCTCAGAAATTACTAAACCGATTTCAAAAATTATTTCAACATTATAAAGCTATATTATGAGTATGATTGAGTAAAAAAGGCTATATTTTATTTTAACAGAGTACTGTTACTAACATAACCCGTTTTTACGCGAGTAAACCCGCAGGCAAAAGCTAGTATTTCATTCTTTCTTATAAAAATCGCTTAGGATCCTGTATTGCATGTTTGGAAACCTAAGTCTCTCAGATGCGAATGGTAAAGAACATATTTTGTGGCTTTAATTTGATGTATATTTACAAAGTTCATATAATATCATAAAATATAATATCAGCGTTGGTTCACTTAACTACACGTGCTCTATACTTACGTATGCTTTAAGGGTAAAACGTAAGTTCCGAGGATCTCAAAATATATAATTACCTGCGTTGAAAGATTAGTTCGTTTTGGAAATACCCGTGCTTTTAACCCATCTACCGAATAGTGGCTCGTTAGTACCCTGGTAGGTTTGCGCTTACGTTTGGGAATCGTGATGTCCGAAATTAACAGTAGCTATTGATGCGTATAATTGTATTCGAATGGTAATTTGGGCAAAATCTAGAACATTATGTTTGAATGCATTTGTGCATATTGCTAGCATTAGTACGAGTTTTGGCAATATATTATGTGGGATGTAAAATTGTCAGCATAAAAAATAATTAGAATTTTCAAAACATTTTGCCAGAATTGCAATATTTACTGCCAAATAAGCTATATTTTACGCTAGATACAATATTTAACTCATTAAAATCTTTACTCGTAGTTTTCCCAAAATATATTTTTATGTAATTCTACTGAATTAGATGAAACGTTGCATAGGTTGAACTCAACTTACGTATTGAAAATCGCATCAAAATCTGTTTAATACTATTAACGTAGGTAATACTCTAACTAAATAGTACGTACTAATAAACGTACGTAAAACTACTATAGTTTTAGATTCAGACCCTATAAGTAAATTATTCAAATTATCTCTTATATACGGCCTGGTTACCATTTTATAATAGCAAAGACAGCTATGTGGGTATGCATGAGGTCTCAGATTCTATTCTTCACTACATATTATAAAATAAAGTTCCCCGCCGCGTCTATCTGTTTGTCTGTTCGCGATAACGGATTTTCATAAGGTTGTACACCAATACAAAGAGTGATTTATGAGGAAGGTTTAGGTGTATAATTTGTTAAGGTTATCCCGTAGCCGGGGCGGGTCGCTAGTATTAATTATTTCTGTAATAAAATCCCAGTAGCATCAAGAAATATAAAAAAGTGCCTGGTAAGCAAATTATTGTCTCGCTGTGTATGCTTCTAAAACCATAGTTGACTAAAATGGCTTTTATACATCTCTGCTTATCCCTTCGGGAACATGGGTGAGAGATATATATGTATGTATACTAGCTTTTGCCCGCGGCTTCGCTTGCGTTGCGTAGCAGTACCTCTTTTCCGGATAAAAGTTATACAGTTATGTCTTTTTCTGTACCCCTGATAACGTGTTTGCAAAGTTTCATGATGATCGGTTGAGCAGTTTATGCGTGAAAGCGTAATAAACAAACTGACATTCGTATTGATAATATTAGTTAGAATTTCCGTAAAAAGTCCCAATGGCAACACGAAGTATAGAAAACTGCCTAGTAGACAGCAAATTATTAGCTCGCCGTGTATTTCGTCGTATCTAAAACCACTTGAAGAAACATGGCTGTAAGACTGCTTATCCATTTAGTATACGTATAAGTAAGTACTAAAAACGTAGTAAACGTAGTCTAGTAGAACATAACATCCAAAACATGACCTTAAAAAGTAAATGTTTACCTAAACGCAACATCCGAAATTGCGTCACCGAAAATAGTGTTCGTTTAAGAGAGTTGTGTAGCAGCAGGGGATCCCAAAACAGTGTGGTGCGCATGCGCTAAGCCTCCCCTATCCCTGTCTGTTCGTTAACCTCGGAGGTTAGGGTCGCCAAGTCGCCATGCTCATACTCTCTTCTAAATATTATAAGCTGATATTTGGTATATGTTGTTTACTTAGCAGTGTTACAGGAAGATTTGGTCGTATTTTGAGATATTTTGGAAAAAGTAAGACGGCTTTGCATAGAAAAAGAAGGGAATTATGGTTGCCGAACACTTTAGCTCAAAGGGAAAAATGTTTTCTATATTAGTTATTTTTAAATAGCTGTCTTTTGTTTTTGTTGTCTTTTGTTTAGCTTTTGTTAATTTATTGATCTATCGTCGTCTTAGGTTAACAATTAAAAGTTTCCGGAACTATTAAAATCTGTTTATGTCTGTATTCGAGCTTCACACACTAACATAACCACTAAATGAATATTAAATATGATGGCATTTTGGATTTTAATTTATCTATCTATTCCATTTAATTTTTCAGCTAAAAATTTCAAAAAATCTCTTTGTTCCTTATCTTCAAGCATCATGTAAAAAGCATTAAACGAATTAAGTTGCGATGTGATTTTGGTAGCATGAAATTTATTTTACATCTAAAGGATGCTTCATCTAATTCCGATCACTATAACCGAAATTATGATGCCGAAATAATGTGACATTTGTGATCAAAAAGTGAATTGTAATATAAAAGTTCGCGACATAATTAAATCCAAATATTCCAACAAGGCGTCACAATTTATTATATTAATATCGATCATTTTCATTAATATCTTGTCATTCCATTAACATCCTGTAGGTACCTGTCAGTGTCTAATAAAGACCGTCAAATCAAACAGTTAAAAGATAAAACGAGCAATATTGGGCATCACACTGAGAGATGGTGTCAAAAGCACCGACACGGAAGCGCTTATATTTAACGATATTGCTCGCGTCCATAACCACTAGATCTGCGCTAGTCACATGTGCCAAAAAGCTGATAGAGCAGAACCGTTGTGGATTTGCTAAGTTCAATATTTGCTACTTATGTACGTTAGATGCTATGTTTTAAATCGTCACGTAGACCCAGTCACTCACATACTCAATTTATTAATACATAGGGATATGCGTCCGTTAATTACACCTTCATCCCAACAGCTCATTTTAGGTCCTACGTGAAAGACAGGTCAGCATTTTCGTACTACAGAGAATTTCCTAATAGAATAACACATTGTCCAACACGGGCATTGTATTCGAGAACTCATAATCGAACGCAAACATAAATGCAAACTTATGACAGGGAACAAAAGACAATAGCTAAAATAGTGACTATTTATAATCAGCGTATTTAAAATACAGCGAAAGCTTATTATCTAAGTACATTAATATGTAACAAAGAAAAAATCTGCATCCTTAAGAGAACGATCCTATGACAGGTAGAGGAGAAAGACGATAAGAGATATTCAAAATACAAACAGAATTCCCCTAACCTCTACATAACATTTTATTGTCTCCCCAGATTTCAATATCACATCCCTACACCCAAAAATGTGGGGAAATTATTAACATCTTACATTTAAAGAGGGTAAATTTAAATGCTAAAGCCCTCGTTGGCAACCCTAAACGTGGATGTGGGGTATGCAAGTAGCGAGGCTAGCGGATTTGTCTCGGAACTGCAAGGTCGGAGGAAAGAGGGACCCAGAGGGGAAGGGTACCTTGATTTTTCTTTACAATTTATGCAACAAGAATTGGGGTATGTCGGCTTTGATCTACTATGGTTGGGGTACCCATTGTGCGTTCTTGTGTCGGGGTAATTAATTGCTTTCTGTATTGTATGAGTTTTGTTATAGCCTGCAGGTTTATTAAGCGTTTTAGGGTAACGAAGCTGATGCAAAATAATTCGCTTTATACTTTTATTCATTTATTGACCTATCTAATCAGTGTATATGCTTGTGCTAGAAGCGTCTTTACGTGTATAGTGAAGTTTGCAAAATCTGGCTCGAATGAGTGTTAATCTAACCAAGCAGCCCTCAGCCGTAAATATGCCATAATAATAAATTTTATATACATATAAAACATATTTTTTGACATTATTCTGTGTAACATCTGAATATAGTTTTAGAAAAATATGATTAGTTAAGGTTTATCATAAGATTGAAAAATCACCACTAACTTTCTTTACAACTTAGAAATATTTACTTGGAATCGATTTTGAATCTCTCGATAAATCCTGAGCAAATTGTTATTAAATAACATAAATATATTTTTACAATACAAAACATAAAAAGTAAGAGGTGTGTCCCGAGTTCAAATGTACTCGGAACCTCTAAATGGGAAGTCTAATAATAATCCATATGCCTATCCATACTTTATCTATTCTATTAAAATGATAAATATGTAAATTTTTATATTTACATTTTTAGTACTTAGTCGAGATTACTGTAAACATATAGAAAGACAAAGGGTAGGTAGTTTTTAAACGAAGTCACAACTTGTAGGTAATAATGATTCCATAACAGTTAGTGCTGAATTTGTTACTATTCTAAAAAATTTACTGTTTGCGAAGTTACTGGCGAGAAATGCATACTATGTTGTTTTAAGCATCTCTGGTTAAACTTCTTGAAACTGGTATAAACTTAAACTCTGTCTTTTGGTGGCAAACGTCTAGCTGTATATATGTATATGTACCTTTGCCATTTGCGATCAAATTAATTTCGACGTTTCGATATAGTTCGAACTAGCGATACGCGAATGTTATCGAATCATTCGAAAACTATATAATCCCGTATCTGTTTGTCCAGAAACACTTTTGCACATGATATACATAAATATAAGTCATACGGGTACTAACACAATCATGCATAAAGTTTACCTTTAGGTGCTTGACGTTTCGACCAAGTACCACCGGCCGTGGTTACAAGCTGACTGGTTCGGCGATGTCATGTTGTAAGTCCACTTAATTTAATTGATTTACACATTACTATAGTATTTAGTCACGCGTTCTCACCAATTATTATTCGAATAATGATCGAATATAAGACTAATTATACCAATTATCGATTTAGTTCACAACAAAACATTGTAAAATACACGCACAATACAATTAATATAATATCAGACAACGAGTCTTTATCGCGTTGGCAATTATTTAAAGGTAATAAATATCTGTTTTCCCGACGTTTCAACCGAATTGCATCGATCGCTGTCACAAGTTGACTGGTATGAATGCAGTGGTACCTTCGTAAAGCACGGGTTTCGGCAACTACCCTCACTTAGTATTTTTTTTATATTTGATATCAAAATATGAGTTAAGGAGAGATTTGGTCTGCGGATCAAATAATACTTTATTCTATCTTAAATATAATTTTATATGTACCTATTTAAATAATATGAAATTATATTAAACGCTTTTCAACGCATCTCAGGACCAGAGGGCTGGTCTTTATTTCGCGGCAAGAATAAGTATTGCTATTCAACGTAGCTATGTTCCCAGTCGTTTGGGCACACTACCAGTCGACTGTGATGCGGAGGTATTCAATGACGCCTATTAGAGGATTTTACTTTTAGGATTTTTATTTTTCTATTCGTTTTATATAATACTAGATTTTGGCCGCGGCTTCGCTCGTGTAAATGTAGGTTAGGTTATGTAAGTAACAGTACCTTATTCTAATATATTTAGATTTTTCTCATATAGAGTAAAATACCCTATTGTACGACGTCAGACGAACAATGTCGAAATACTACAAACGCGATTTAACTGCTTATGTAAAATGCATGGTTGTGTGCGTGTAGTGTTTATTCATTATTTTAATGTATTTCTAATGCATATTTTATATAAATATTAGGATTCGCCCCTCCTTCTCTATATAAACTTTAACTGTGCCAAATTTCATACTCCTCCGTTCGCGATTTTCGTAAAAAGGGGTACAAAGTTTTTGCTTCACGTATTAATATATAGATTATATATTTGTTATTTATTTGTTACGCTTTCACGCCTTGACTACTCAACCGATCATCATGAAATTTTGCATATACGTTGTTAGGTGAACATAAAAGGCCTTTTCACCCAGAAAAAAGTACTTTTACTAACATAATCTTACCTACATTTACGCGAAGTCACGAGTAGAATCTAGTCTTAAATAAATCAGTAAAACGCCATATTGCCCACAAAATTCACAGCGGGCAACAAACATTGCTAACATTAACACAACAAAGGCCAAGTTGACACGAACAGGAGGCCTGACTCAAAACTTTGGAGGGTCCGCATTAATTAGATACGGGTCATGGTGTTTGATTCCCGACTGTTATTTACTTTCACACAGCCTCTGTTGGTAAACAGACCTTTCTGACTAAGCGTTAACCAGCCTCTCTGAAGGGTAGTGTTTTCCTCAATAGCGCAGTGGTGAATGCGACTGAGGTCTTGGGTTTAATTACCGAGCAGTGTCATTGGGTTTTTGTAAAGATATTTTTAATAGCAGCTCAAGAGTTTTTAACCCGATAGATAGCTAAAGGGCCATTGGCTTTTACGTTGGACCTAAAATCATTTCTGTCGAAATGTGAGTGAAATAAACCTAGTTTTGTCTTCTGTTTACGCGAATGTTATTCATTGAAATTAAACTACTCCCCGTGACCATGGCTGCTGAAAAGCAACCGAAACGTCGGGAAAGTGTAAACCAAAAATAAATAGATTTAATAGTTTAAATAATTTTATTAGCTTATAAATTAGTAAAATAAAATCAATAGTAGTAGTAGTGTAACAGTTTCAAAATTTTGTAATACAGTGATAAATAAACAACGCGATAAAATCCGTATATAGTAGTTTAATTTCAATAAACCTAGTTTTATTACGATATTACGCGTGAAAATCTAGTTATTCTTTTTTTGTAATAATAAAAATATCAGCCCTGTATTAAACTGTTCCACTGCTGGGCACGAGCCTCTTCTCAGTGTGAGAGGGGTTAGGCCATAGTCACACCCAGTCCGGGTTGGCAGACTTTACATATCTTTGAGAACATTATTGAGAACGACTTGCAGGTTTCATCACGATGTTTTCCTTCACCGTTAAAGCAAGCGATATGAACTATTAAATACGCACATAACTTCGAAAAGTCAGAGATGCGTGCCTGGGGATCGAACTCGAGGCCTCTGCGTTGCTGTCCAACAGTTTCCCACCGCTGCAGCGCTGCACACACTATTGCTGCAACTTTTTTCGTAAATATACATATAATTATAGTCTCATATATATACATAGATATACTCGCATGTGCGAGATTTTATATTTGAGGGTTACCAAGGGATAGAAAGAGAGAAATTTAACCAACTATAGTTTTAGGTCCTAATAATAGAGGGCGAACCTATTGCCGCCTACCGGGTACAATACTAGGCTCTGTTTCACACATAAGTACACATACAGATTTAGTCTCAGACCTACATACATATATCCTTGAACGGGGAGTCAGAGTGTATTACACCCACGTCTTGCTTACTGTGCTTCTAGGCTCGACGTAATAGGAAAAGCCTATTAAGCTCTACCGAGCACAACAACAGACTGCGTACTACTGAGAATTTCAACCCAATAACATTTCGCTTGACCCGGGAATCGAACACAAGACCTCATGTACAGCCACATTCAATACCGCTACGTCACAGCTCCATCCATGCATATTAATATTATCATTCGATATATCTCCCATCTATATTTCAGATACAGTCAGTACATACAATACATATGACTAATAACTGCGGTCACGAGTGCTACGCTCGTGACATCTAGCGGACCCGAGCCGCATTAACAATGACCTTAAGAAATGTGCAGCACTTGTGAATGAAGGGTCATCGACCCCTGTGCACGTACGTATGTGATTGTCTGTGCAAACTTGCAATATCGATATGAAATGTAAATTGATTATAATGTTGGTATAAGTGGTACTTTTATTACGTGTAGCATTTTGTATGTCTGGTTATTTCATTTGTGTGAATAAATTGCTGGACCGAATTTGATGAAATTTGGTTTGGAAATAACTGTCTTAAGTAAGTTGGTGGTGCTAGTCGTGAATGTGACTGCTGCGCATAAGGTCTTGGGATTGATAAATGAGTTGTAAAATACTGAAATTAATAATTAGATGGCGATTTAAAAGAGTGGCCTTGAGTTTCTTGCAGGTATCTTCTCATAGGCGCAACCTTTTGCCTGAACCTTGCAACTAACATAAATGTAAATTCAGTAAATGTAATATACTCATTAATCCGTTTGACGTTCATAGGTATTACTTTGTGACTTAAATGAATAAATGATTTTTGACTTTGACTTTGATTTCTACGTCGGGTAAAGATTTAGCCACTGCTGTGCATGAAGTCTTGGGTTTGATTACTGGGTCAGGTATTTATTAAATTTTTATCATGAAATTCTCAGGAGCAGCATGCTCTGTGGAACTGTACTGGATAGAAGGGAAAAAGTTTGGTTTAATAATATATTTATTTCTTACTAGTTTTTCCCCGCGGTTTTACCCGCGTAAGTACCGTTCCCGTGGGAATATCGGGAAAAAGTAACCTATGTGTGAATCCAGGTTTCCAGCTATCTACATACCAAGTCATTGCAATCGGTCCAGTAGTTTTTGCGTGAAAGAGTAACAAACATCTATACATCCATACAAACATTCGCGTTTATTTTATTAGTGAGGATTTAAAACACAAAAAAGTGTCACTTACATAAGAAAGCATAAAAAGAATCTTGAAGTTTAACAAATAAAATGTCCGTTACCATTTTTAACTATACAGTTTCACTAATTGTTTACGCAAATAATTAGTGAAACTGTATAGTGTTATCAACCTTTAAGATTATTATGCTTTCTTGTGTAAATGACACTTTTTTAATAAGTTCTGTGAGGCGCTCATAGCCAGTTGCACTCACTGATCGGTAAACGATTAGCGAAGTTAAGCAACGTTGGGTACGGTAAGTCTATAGATGGGTGACCGCTTAGTGATATTTCATCTGAGCGTCTCCATGTGCACGTAAAAAGTCGGTCCCGGTTGTTGCCAAATTGACAACAGTCGTTCAGACATCTCAGAGGTCTACGAGCGGCTTGAACAACTCTTGACAACAGGTTGGCCACTAACCACACGAAAACAAAGAAAGAAACAAAAAGAAAGAATAAGTTCCGTCACTTACATAGTTTCTAAAACCATAGCGAAATGTATGTGTAGACGTCTGCTTATCCCTTCGGCGATATAGACGTATGACTATATTATATGTGGAAAAGCATTTTTTTTAAATAAAAAACTTAATTTTCTTTCCTGTTTTTTTTTTGTTGTATCGTATCAGTAATCACCGGCACTACTACCTGTCTTCGTTTTCGGAAGCGTTTCCCTAACACCCTGTATGTTTATTAAGGCATGTCTTCACATAGGCTCAACCCTTTGCCTGAACCTAGCAACTAACCTAAATGTAGCTTCAGTAACTTAGTAAACTCACTAACCTATATAATTTGACGTTCATAAGTGTTACTTTGTGAACTAAATGAATAAATGATTTTTCACTTCGACTTTGACTTTGTGGGTATAGTACCTACACCTCTGCTTATTCCTTCTAGTAGACCCAGCCGTGAGACTATGTATCTATAGGCAAATACTAAAAGAACTGTCGCATAAACTTCATGTCCTAAATATATATATAACCATTACGTTTTACTACTCACTCCCTGGAGAGTAATATAAAGCTTGATATCAATAAAGCAGAAAACCCGAGCGCAAAAAGTCGCGAGTACAGCTTGTGAATAATAGACGATATTTACGAAATATTTAGATCAGTCGAAAGGTTCTAAAACAGTTTTGCAAAGAAACCAAATTATTTAATTTGACTAAAAGATCTACATAAACTAAAGCTATATCCCGCAGGAGTGCATAACATGCATATTTCTCCGACTATGATTTAGTTTCTCTATAATAGGAAATATATCTGAGGCTCTGAATATCTTAACAAAAACGCTCGACGCGAAAATCAAACTGGGGAACTCACGATCGAAAGCATGAACTTACACCACGCGATACGCGCGTATACGGTAAAAGCTCATGGTCATGGCTGTGTGGATTACCGCATCCCTTAGATCGATCGTCGCCTCGTGTCAAAGCCAATAAAAAAATCATACTGCTACTAATTACTCTTGATAGGAAAACAATACAAGTTCTTACACCTTTATAAAGAAGAATAGTATGCATAGTCACTTTTGGTGATTAGTAGAAAGTGTATATACATATGTATATCTAGCATTTTATATTATGTAATATAATAAAGTAAGACGTGGAATGACGCACCTCAAACATAAGACAGACAATTATCTGACGTTTCAGAAAAAAGAACGAACTCTCATTTATTTACAGAATACCAAAATCAATCGTAGATAGATAGTATAAACAAACAAAAAAGAAAGAACTTATTCAGAAAATACAAAAACAACACGGACTGCAAAAATACAGCATCAATAAAAAATTGTGTAACCATAACTAAAATAAGGGCTATTATTATATATAAATTAAATGTATACTAGAGGAATACACCTTTTTATCTAATACTGGTAAGCTGTTACGCTGCTCGGTAAACCCTTACCGAGTCGTCTCTACACTAGCTGTGCGATAATTACGTATAAATGATTTTCAGTTTAGTAACCGATTAAGCGACGCGCCGACTAAATTACGGTATTCAGTACTTACCTACCTATATTATATAAGTTATACAATTATGATACATAAAAAGCCAGCCAGTAGTTAGCGATAGCTTAGTAGGAAGATCATTGGACTGCCACAAGTTCAATCCCAAGGCCTCTTCTGACTTTTCAAAGTTATGTGCGTAATCAATTGTTAATTATCGCTCGCTTGGACGTTGAAGAAAATTATTGAACGAAATCCAGCATGACTGAAAGTTCTTCGTAATGTTCTTGAAGATGTGTGAATTTTGCTAGCCGGCGCTGAGCTGGTATGGACGCATATGGTTAGGCATTGAAAAGGCTCGTATCCAGCAATAGAACATCTGGGTTGATATTATAATTAAAATAAAAACTAATGGATAATACTGTCTTACGTTTACGCGAGTGTTACAGGTTGAGATTAAACTATTTTATACGGTTTAACTAATTCATTTTACAGTTAAACATTGAGACGAACGTCACTATAGTCTCTCGGGATCAACGCTGCTGAAAGGCAACCTAAACGTCAAAGAAAATGTATAGTAAATAATACTTTTAAAACTATAAAAAATACCACGTTAAAATTGTAAAAAGTAGTTTAACATCAAAAAGTAATATGCAGTGATCCTAAGATCTCCAATATTTCTATGAACTTTCGCGTTCAGCATCTATAAGAGATGTTTTCTCCATTGGGAATCCCTTCAGAAAACCGTTAATCCTTACGTGTTTCCTAACAACCTTAACTTTTACGGCGGTGTCCTTAATTTTACGTCTTACTTTTATGTCTAAGTCCTTACACGCATTAATGCCGGTACCGAAAACGGACTCAAGAAATATTGAATCCACTCGTAAAACTGCGGCACGTAAGCTTTAGTTGCCATTCGCATTGTCAACCGACAGATATTGTCTTATTCTCATCTAATTTTATAACACGCAGACTGCAGTATTTACCGAAATATTCCAAGGCACTATGAGAAAATTCTTCAAGAAAACCGCACGTGCCGACACAAGCCATCGCCGCACGTTTAGCGACAAACAGACATAATTACCATACGCAATAATTAAGGAGACTTGCTCCACGACACAAGACCTTAAAGGCTTATCTGTTTATCTACACTTACCTCGGCAACTAAAAATTCTGACGAACTAATACAGGTAACAATCCAACATGACAATTCCGCACTCACATACTCGCATGGTCACAACACTAGGCACCGACTGAGGATGTACAATAAGGGTTTATTTTTATTTTCGTTTCGATAGCGGTAGAGATAGCGAAGCGAACGCTCTCGGGTCTGTCTCGCGACTGGCCGGTATCGAGCGGGCGACCGGCGACTCCCCGCGCCGCTCTAAACCAATTTATAATACATACAGAGGCGCAGCATCCCCTGAAACCAGTGCGAGGGAAAACCAACCCTGTGTATTTGCTACAAAGTTGAATATCGTTTGTAAGTCAGATGCCGCAGAGGCAAAAACGTCGCCAGTCCTCGCAGAAAAGCCAAGGGTGCGAATTGTGTACGTTTTCCTCGTTTATAATTGAAATCAGCGTACAAGGAAGGTATTTGGACTTGAATATTCATAACATGGGTCGAATTAATTGTCGTAGTAGTTCTAGTTGGCCTGGCTATTCTGATGTTGGGCAGACAACTGAGAGGTACACGTGTGCTTAAGAGTGACTTTCCGGAGTGTCTTATAGTTAATGCTCCGCATAATTCGGTAGTACGTTATGACGTCAGAGGAACGGAGGTGGAAATGGATGGTGCCGCATTATGTATGTCGGGGAGAAAAATAAAAATATTGTTACATTGTAGGGTACTAATCTTAGTGACATCTCAGTCTATTGCCGATTAACATAATGGAGTAGAGGAACGATGCGTCGAAATAGTAAGAAACTAAGACATATAATTACTAAACCATCGATAAACATACAAAGAGTCAGTCAAAAGATTTAATACACCCACTTACAGTAACACAATAATTTACGAATTTAAAAAAATATGTTATAAGATAACTAGACATGACAATCTTAGATATTCATACGTTTCGTTTTCGCTTACTGCGAATTAAGTTTAATAAATTAAGTCCCGAGATTGATTCCTTAAAAAGGCAAACTGTTTTTTTATTTACCTGTTACGACAGTTCTAACACTACGCTACCGTATATTCCTATGTCTGAACTAAGAATCGAATTCATATTTTACGATCCGGAATCGGACATACTGACACGGGACCAACGAGACACTTATACATAAACATGTATTATTATATAACCACATTTCAGCAGCTTTATTTTAAACACACAAGCAAAGTTATTGCCTTCTGCCCGACGCTTTTTCAGATTCCATATTAAGATTGGCCAAAAGAAAACATTATGCTTAACCCAAAAACTGAACTTGGGATGTCACACACACCCACTAAAGTACGCCACTGACCAATAGATATGTATTGATCAGAAATAATACTTACCATTCCCATTTTACGAGAACCAGTAGCCACGAAGCAAACTTTCTGCTGACGCGGCTACATTCATGGAATATTCGCCATACCATTCTTCCGTATGGACGGGTGGGGGGAGATTAGCATTGTCTTCGTAAGATGGCAGGGAGCCAACAGCAGATAGTGGTCGGCTCCCTACTCCTATAGCACATTTGAACCTACATATATGACGTGACTGCGTAAGTTATTGGGTTTTATTGCACCATGATCTTAGAGAATACTTATACATAGAACGTACTTACATCATTCGCGGGATATTGCACCGAACGTGAGCAGCTTTTGCTACTGAGAAGGTACTAAACGAAGTGTAATTTTTTCTATTCAAGCTAATAGCAGAACCATATCGTGACATAATAATAAAAGCATTGGGTCAGGACGCCAGCGTCCGGGCGCCGATAAACGAATAAATTTGATTCATAAAAAGTATTTTTGACCAAATTCTCGCGTTAATGTATTTATTTTGTCGATAAATTAGTTTCCCTCGGGAACTGTACTTTTTCTGGATTAAAGGTAGAGATGTAAAAACGCTCGAGTCGTCGCTAAAACGCTCGAGTCAACGCTCGAGCAGTTTCATCTCGTCCATTCTTACTACTGTAGTGGTAGTAATATCGCTATCGATTTCCATTTCATGAAAACACTCGACATTATGAACGCAAGACAATAAGCAAAATAATGATAACTTAGGTATAGGAAATATGCAAACACGCCGATAAAAATGATTTCCGATTTGAGTCGAAGTGCATAGGCATGTCACGCGTCATAATGAATAAAGAATACCCTTTAATGAAATTATTATTAATATACCCCTAGTAAAAATGGTAACGCTTCGACGCTTAAGCGCGCAACTTGAGCGTCGAACCCCGAGTCTTCAACGCTCGCTAGTCTTAAAAACTTCAGCGTTTAACGCTCGGGTCTTGAACGCTCAAAAGCGTCGACTCACCGCTCAACGCTCGACGTTCAGTGCTTATTATGTGTATTTATAACACTAATTAAAGGTACTTATATCCTTTTCTATACGCCTGATGACGAGTATGTGAAATTTTATAATGATATGTCGAGTTGTGAAGGCCTGAAAGCGTTACACACAAACAAACACATTTATAATATTACTAGCTTTTGCTCGCGGTTTCGGTCGGGAGTAGTAAGTTTTTCTATACGAAAGGTACCCTATGTCTTTTTTATGTAATTACTTCATACAACGTGTTTGCATATAATAAAGGTGCTCTATGTCCCTTTCTGTATTCCTGACGACGTGTATGCAAAATTTCATATTGATCGGTCGAAAGCGTAACTATCAAATAAACCAACAAACTCGCATACACATTTATAATATTTTTGATAGGATTTTCCAACACACGCTCTACACAAAATTACAAGTATATAATATTATACAATCATACAAGTATTATATTAGTTTACACCATACCTACCTTAGTCCTTTAAATGGTCCTTGACCTTATAAATTGGCTTCACAGCCAGCAACCCAGCTATTAGCTTGTTATCGTCTAAATCTCACCCTCACAGTTCCTTCGAAGGTTAATTGCCACATTTGCCCACGCCAATAACCCAAAATATAAGATATATAAAGTAGTCATTTAAAAACGACGAACATTTACGCTTTATTGCACTTCCTTTCACTGCATGTAGACATTTTTATTTTTTAAAAGTCATCTCCGTATGTATATCTGTATTGCGAGAGACTTACAAACATTCAAACAACGAACACAAAGGACACCCAGATTCGTAACAACTGTTTGCGGATCACGCAAATATGTCCCATGTGGGGATTGAACCCACAACACTTGAACCAGTAAGTCATCCTTTTTTTATATTCAGCTATGGTGGCAAATAAACATACTACACACTACTTGAAGGTAAGTGGTCACCGTAGCTTACAACACGCCTGCAACACCAGAAGCATCACTTGCGCGTTGCCAGCCCTTTAGAAAAGGAAGAAGAGAAAAAGGAAGTGGGTAGGAGAAGGAGCGGGAAGGGGGAAAGAGCCACTCTCGCGCACCGAACGAAACACAACAGTAGGAATACTGCTATTTCACGTCGATATTCTGTGAGAGGGTAGTCCTTCTCCGGTCGAGCCCATTCATGCTGAAATCAGCAAGGCTCTAATACTCAAAAAATACCCACCTTAAATTTTACTTTAGCTTGAATTTAAATAGTTTTATAAACATGGTTCGCTAAAGTAAAGCAAAACGAAAAAAAATTAAATGATGTTAATAATTGAATATTCAATTTACATCGACATCCAAATTGTTGAATAATTTAAAATTGTAGCACATTCATAGAGACAATACGTATTACATAAATAAATTAAAATATAAATATTTATTAAACTACTGTGTTAATAATTTCAAACACTAGAAAATATCATATGACCGAGGCACGTGTTTCCTTCTTCCTTCAATCCTGGGTCCTTTAAGCGGGGCGTGGGAAAGCACCTTCTTAGGCCGTCAAAGTAGGGACCTCAACGTCGCCTCGGCTGCTATGAGGATGTGTGGTGGTCACTGCTCTTGGACCACACGATCGCTTACCATCAGGCGGACAGCGGAGATTTCGAGGCAAAAAATAATTTAAAAAATTTATAGATATTAAAACTTGAATTAATTACCTAAATAATTCTCTGGTTTTAATTTTTTGCAGTTGCGTGGATATTTTATTTCACAATTTGTTTTTATTCAACTTATAATTATTTTATTTTATGATTTCAATATAACTTACGGCTAATACAATTCATACGCCTTCACATAATGCAGAGAATAGCCAATTACAAGTTATCATAAAAGAGAACCGTTGCATTGCCGTATAGAGGTGTCGACTTCGATCCCACGGCACACACCTTCGACTTTTCGAAGTTATGTGCGTACTAAATAATTAATTATCTTTCACGTTAATGACAAAGGAAAACATCGTGAGGAAATCTGTATGTCTGCGAGATATCTATAAAGTTCTCAAAGATATGTGAAGTGTAACCTAACCGTTCTCACATTTAAAAGAGGAGCGTGCTCAGCAGTATGACATTTATACAAGGTTGATAGTGCTAACTAATATCGTAAATAATCCTAATATTATAAATGCGCACGTGAGTTTGTTTGTTTATTGGTTCGCGTATGCTTTCACGCCTTAACTACTCGACCTATCATCATGACATTTCACATACACGTTGCCAGGGGTACAGAAAAGGGCATAAAGTACCTATCATAAATAGGTAGCCATCTCTCGGAAACTGACTACAGTGCTCTGACTGTCTCGGGGGATACCTGCCTATTATATATTATTATTCAGTACGAAAAGTAGAGGTGGCCGTGATCATTCATTTTCCGGGAAACTTCGTTCATTAGACGAAGCTTACGGTTTCCTGAGGCCAGCCACGACTTCTAAATTGCTTCCTTAATAAGATTACCTCCGTAAACGCTGCCTCTATGAGTGTACCCGCTCGTGTTGATAGATCTCCCCGATTCTTTGTGTGAGATAAGCAGAGGTGGAAGTGAAAATTTAAAATGGTGCGGTTGAAAATTAATTTGTATTGTTTCTAGCTAGGTTGCTGTAAGCCTGTATTTGACATCACGAATAGCACAGAGGTTTACCGTTCGTAAAGCTTTCGTCAAGTGTCGCGAATTCGATCCCCATACAGAACAAAAACATAATGAGTGATCAGTAAATATCTATTGTTGCATATCTGACCCGTATTTTCTACTTTCTAAATAAGACCCCTGTCCTAAGTATCAATCGTATCCACAGCAATCGAAGCGTGGCAAATGGCGAGAGAACTCCTTAAAACACTATAACATTGATGCAGTTTAAAGTCGTTGTTGTAATGTTTGGAAAATTGCTGCGATACAGGAAAATAGAAATATTAATCTTTTATTCGCTTGAAACATGGTATACATACAAGGTGTTATAAGTTTTAAACGTTCAAACATATCTCGCCCTCAGAGGACATTTGAAAATTTTAAATTTATGTATTATTAGTTTATATAATACTTTTTACTACATCATAATTCACTATGATTATTTCTACACATTACAAAACTTAAAATATCAGTAACATTTATATATATTTTCTTTATAGCTAATTAATTCTTTAATATTGTAAAAACTATATTTTAGAAGTCATAACTTAAGTCTACTTTTAAAATTATGTAAAGGGAGTTCTCTTATTTCTCTAGGTATGTAATTGTAAATTCTGATAATCATCATTCGTTATAAGCTATTATTTTAAGAATAGTGCTTCTACATCTTTCCATTCTTAATTTATTAGAATCCCTCTGCATATATTTATTATTTTCATTAATCTTTGGGTAAAGTTGTAGGTGGTTTCGAACAAACATACCAATCTCAACTATATATAAAGAAGCTAAAGTAAGCACTGGTAACTTTTTGAAAAGTGGTCTTCAAGATTCAAATGGTCCCACACTGCTTATGGCTCTAATACATCTTTTTGTACTAAAAACGCTCGGTTTACATATTCTTACTGCTAACGTTATTTTTAAATACAAATAGGATTAAGAAAATTTAAGATGTACACGTTTTGATTCTCGAGTTCGGCAATGTTATTGTGGTTTTGTGTTATGCAATTCTAAGTAGAAATTTGAAAATATATTATCCCCTTATCTTATCTTATGTGGGGGCCAGTCAGAACAGACCGGCGACATTTCGACCCAGTGGGATCTTTCGTGTCGACTTCCCCAATAACGACTGCCATAGATGTTCATGGCAGCCGGGACCGACGGCATAACGTGCTCTCCGAGGCACGGAGCAGGCGATAATTGTCAATCAATACGCACATAATTTCGAAAAGTCATATAACTTCCGAAAGTCAGAGGTGCGCGACGTGGGTTCGCACCCGAGACCCTCTGTATTGCATTCTGTTGGTCTCCCCACTGAGCTATCGCTGCTATTAAATATGACCCTTAGTCACAATAGCTGTGCCCTTATAGTGTGGATTATTACATAACTGAGGATACATAGTCAACAAAACATAGTCTCAAGCTGGTAAAAGATTGTACTATAATTTAAGATCCCACTTAATAGCAGACACGCCAAGCACAATGCCAGATACCGCACTATTACTAAGAATTTAATTACAGAAAATCCCAATAACATTTACCCGATCCAGTAATCCAACCAAAACCTCAAGCACATCAGGCACATACAATCTGCTGCTACATCACAAAGACAGTAGAAAAACACTTCAATGCATGTAAAAAGTACAGCTATAAAGCATAAGATACTTTAAAGTGTAAAAACCACTAGAATGGCGTTGAATGACGGCAATCTGTCCAATATCGATTCTACGCCCGTCGCGATTATCTCCCAGTGATAGCACCGCCGTCGGAGAAATATATTTCACGTTCATTCAACTAGAAATATAAAACGTGCTAGTTTATCTTGATACTTTTTACCCCAACCGACAAATGACAACGATCAAGATTACTACATAGAGCTTCATTTTACATTTTACTACTATTTAGTAAACAAAAAAATCGAGACTAATTTGTATTTTTAATTGTGCCTATTGAATAAATTGAAAACTGATGGGCCGATTTTAATAACTCTTTCACCTTTAGAAAGCTACATTATTCAGAAACAATATTGGCTGCAACATCACGCTATAAGCCACAGAAATTGAGTAATAATCATAAACGAACATAAAACCGCGCAAGACAGTTTGTTATAAAATCTATGTTTAACCATATTCGTTTTCGAATATACAGGATGTCCGGTAATTAATGGATAACCTGGAAATGTCTTATAGTGGAACCGATGGCCGTTCAGAAAAAAAAAACTATACTAACTACTACCTGAGATATGTGTTTTTTTTTTAATTACCATGTATAACTTTCTTGTATACTACGACCATAAATGAATGAAATCCATCTGTTTTTTGTTGTTTTATTATTAAACACTAATTATGCTAATAGATAGACAGTCAAAAGTATGCTATGCTAATATAGCTTGCACTTTTTAATATATTAATTTTTTATTTTCATTTGTTCTGAACAGCCTTCAGTTCTACTATAAGACATTTCAAGGTTATCCATTAATTACCGAACATTCTGTATAGTGGTGACAGAAAAATATAATACATAGAGTTATGTTTTATCTCTAACTATCAGTATACCATATTAGTTTTCTAAATCAGACCGATAAGAAAAAATTTACTATACATTATTTTTAGTAAACTAGTTAGCTCTTTGATATACATTTGTGTAATCGAACCCAGGACCTTGAACCTGAAAGTGCACTTGTTTTTACATATACTTTCTATAACATATATGGCCAATATTCGCGAAGATTGGCCGCCTTGACCGATATTCTGTCCGATGGACATTACTGTGTTGCGATTGACAATTTAACGTTGAGGAAATCCAATAGTATTTGAAATATACTAAAGTATATAAGTAATATACTAATTTATTATATTATATTAGCCTAAAGATATAACATCCTCCTAACCAACATTAGTTTCCTTATATCATACACAGACATACCTCATCCCTGTATATTAACAAAGGTGTCGGTAGAGGTGTATGATAACACCCATATAAAGGAACACAGGAAGACCTTCCTCCTAGTTATATCAAAATACCGGTCAAGACGGGCTATCTTCGTGAAGATTGGCCATATATGCTAGAGAAACTATACGTAAAAACAAGTGCACTTTCTGTTTCCTCACAATCACTGACCGAAGGTAGGGAAATCGAGAGGAGAGAGATCAGGTGCTTGACCAACGGCTTGACGTACTTGCCGGGCTATGTACAACACTACAACTGCCAAACTATGAGCTGCTATCGAGAATTTCTTGGCCAAAACATCTAGATTTTTCTTCGCACGACCAGGGAACACGAGACCTTATACACAGCAGTCGCATTTACTACCGCTGCGCCACCGATACGCAAACATTAAAACTGAACTTGTAGGCAGCAATGCTCTTAATTATGTGAGACATCCTTATAAATTAAAAATGTGAATACGTGTTTGTTTGTTACGCATTCACGCCTTAACTACTCGACCGATCATCATGAAATTTCGCATAGTCATTGTCAGGGCACAGAAAATTACATAGAGTACCTTTCGTTCCGAGAAGAGTACTGTTCCCAAGCGAAACATAGGCAACAGCTAGTTATATAATATTTACTTAAATCCCTCATAGTCATAAGTACAGTAAGTAGAGTACCTGCCTATTCCTTTAGCGACAAAGAGTCGTAATGATATATTAGTACTAAACGATGAATCGACAGACAACTTTCAAACAATGTCTCCATTTTATATTCATTGTTCTCAAGTTGCACTACGAGAACTTATCTGTATGCGACACTTTTATACCCGCTAGATTACTAACCAAAAAACCATGCACAGTTCAACAAATATATAATAGCTCTTAATACATTGATATAAGGTTGAAAATAACACAGCAACGACTTTCACAACGGCATCATAACTTGGTATTACAGTTAGTGTCTTTTTGCCTAATTAAAAATACAATTCGATTTGTTGTGCAGAACGTTTTTATTGCACAAAAACGTTTGAGCATTACAGACAACAGTTTTATTTCGACTAAGATTATGTAACTACAGAATGGTTAGGTTATTTCTGCATAAACCCACGTCTTATTCCCGGGGTATAAAGGTATGTATGTATAATAATGTAATAAAATAAAAGTTCAATTTTATCTTGTTAATTAAAAAGGGCACTAGTAATAATGCCTGTTTCGCAGAGGGCTTAACAAACATTCAAACAATCACAAACAAACAACGGACACAATGAACTCCTAAACCCGGAACAACTAATTGAGGATTAGACCAATTTTTGACGCGGGTCGAATCCACAACACTTGGGGCAGTGGCAGGGGCGAGGCTATCAGTACACCATCAGTATAGTCTAATCATTCTATGAATTTATAGCGACAGATGCTTCATTACCGCATGATTTGTATTTAGTTAATTCATCGAAGATTTTAAAATGTTATTTTATACAATCTTATTTTATTTTTATTTTATTTTATTTTACAATATTAGGAAAACTTACAGCTGAATGAAAATTATGTACAGAATTGAATATATAAGAAGAAGGCCAAATAATTATTTGTTTTTTTTTTATGTTTCAAAAACATTTTGTTATGATCTGCGCATGCACATGCTCGTTTTGAATTAACATATCTCTTAAAATGTTAAATCAATGAAATGATTTTTATTTGTATCAGCTATATTGCCGTTAGTTGCACCCTCTGTCAACAAATAAGTATTATCGGAAGACCAGCGTCGTCACACCTTTGAGGTGTTACGACTAATGCTGAGATAATACCTTTTTAACGACACCCTTATATGTTTCATTTTTCTTTTTGATTTGTTTTAATGTGTATCTGCTTGAGTTTGTCGTTAAATAAACTTCTTTCTTTCTTTCTAAAACGTCTGCTCTCGTTCTGTTGGCTTGGCACAGCACATTCCTGTGACTTAGATACGAAGTACTTAGCAAACCGCCATATTAAACATCGAGACTCGGAACATCTAGCAGATTACACTACTTTTTGTACTGTGAGAAATTGAACCCACAACAGTTGGCACGTCGTTGGCACGTAATATATGGAACTAAGCGTAGACTGCCAGGCTTATTGACAGTACTTCGATACATAAGCTTAACAGCGACGTTGATCCCGTAGCTAGAAATTTTAGTAAATACGTCTGCGGAGCATGATTTCTAATCTCAAGTGGAGTCAACAAAAAAGTACTGGGTGTTTATAACATAAAATTTAATAGCAGCACGAATTTTGAAAATGTACCCATTCGGCAATAGTCTCTCTATTTATAACGTGACACTTAGAAACAAAGCCGACACACTTCTGACTACATCTTCCCCAAAATACAACCCTATCGCCTGTATTTCTATATAAATAATATGAAATTCATAGTTGTAGCACAGATTGTAGGCAGAATACGACATTCACGAAGATGTCGCATCTGTGTAAAATATAATCTATGTCAGTATCGGAGCGGCATGATCGGTGCGCGCGGCTCGCTTCAAGGTGCAAACACATGAATAATTGAGATGGTGCATCCCTTCCAGTAGATTATTTAAACTATATAGCCTTTATTGAATCAACTGCCTTTAAAATGCCTAGCAACAAGGAATACTAGTAGTGTTAATGTGTGTGTGTGGACTTGTAGTAAAGAATGTTCATACATATGTAAACTCACAAAGGTTTAAAATGTAAGTGTTTAACACCCCCATTTTTTTGCTGACTTTGTTTAGTTCCACGTAAAACTGGGCAATTCTATTGCATTTTACCGGGTACAGATCCAGACGCCATGATGCTAACAGAAATTTCTTAATCTACAAAAATATTTTGTTCCTTTCAGGAATCGAACCTTACATCATAAAGTCAATTGCCGAATCGAGTTCCCGAATGCATACGGACAGCAAGCGAATTGCTATCGTCGCATGTACTCATGCCAAATAAGGCACTTTATCACAACCTACGAATGATTCTATTTTTGTTACCCAATCACGTATTAACCATTGACCGAATTTTAATGAAACTTGACACATCGCTAGACTATATTCTGTACTCACTCATAGGATACTTTTTATCCCGGTAAGCATTTCCGTAAGGTTTACACAAATGAACCCGCAGGCAGTACTTAGTCCTAATATTACATAATCTATAGCATGTCTCGACGTAGGTAATATTGGTAGGTATATAAATAGTTCACATGAAGATCAAGCCATCCTTTTCCACCTACGCGTAGTCACTCATGCATGGTTCGATCGATATATTACACTTGAATGAACTTTTAATCCAAAGATCCTAACTAATATTTTGTACATCAGACTGTCTCGTTGGCGCAGTGGTAGTCAATGCGACAATGCTTGAAGTCTCAGCTTCAATTTCCAGGTGGTGCAAAGTGTTATTGATCCAAATCAAAATCACAAATAATGTATTCGTTTAGGTCGGCCTCGATGGCGTAGTGGTTACTGTAACCGACTGCCACGCCTGAGGTCGCGGGTTCGATTCCCGCATAAGTCAAACATTTGTGAGCATGGACATGGATGTTTGTCTTGGTCTGGTTGACTGTTTCTAAAAAAAAGTATATACCTATGTATGTTTATCCATTGTCTAGTACCTAGAGTACAAGCTCTGCTTAATTTGGGCTAGATGGTGTCGTGTGTATGTGGTAGAATATTATATTATATTATTATTATATTAAATATAGTTATATTACATAGAGACCCATGTATAATATGTATGTATTTACATAAAAAAGTAGGTATATTTGTATGTTTATCCATTGTCTAGTATCCATAGTACAAGCTCTGCTTAGTTTAGGCTAGATGGTGTTGAGTGTATCTGATAGAATATTATTATTATTATGAGCGTCAAAATGTATAGATTAGTGAGTTTTACTAAGTTGCTGAAGCTACATTTAGGTTAGTTGCTGGGTTCAGGCGAAGGGTTGAGCTTATGAGAAGAAACCTGTAAGAAACTTAGAGCTACTCTTTTAATTGATTCATTGTGTTTTTCTGACAAGACATTCTGGTGAAATGTTGATGTTATATACCTCAAGCTACCCCTTGGAATATATAAGAGTAACATAATGTATGTATAAGTAGATCACTTCTAAACATCTTGACTAATATATTACGCAAAACTTTTCTCAATGGTCTCTTGGCATAATTTTGCGGTCGATAGTAGGTGTGGGGGTTCCTTTCCCAGGTCGGGTTTTACGAGTACCGTACGCTTGTTTATCATCCGAGTAGTATTAAAATGTATATCTGGATCAACCCCTCCTACTTATTTAAAAAAATATAGATGTCAGATTGTGCTAATAAATTTTTTTTGTTATATCTCCAGCACGACGGATATCTTTACAAACCTTTAAACAACGGACACAAAGAAGATTCAGGTTCCGAACAACTATTTATTGATCACATAATTTTTATTCCGCGTGGGAATCAAATTCCGACCCGCCTGTGTTGCAGTCGGGTTTGTTCCGCATTCGTCACTAATGTTTCGTTCCAAGCGTAGAAATACGCATCCGTCCCAAAAAAATGTCATTATATTGTTCTTTATATGCCCCTAAATTGAAATAAATATTAATTTCTTAATATAATTCCTCTTTCGTCCCAGATTAAGTTCCTTGTTTGTCCATGTTTTTTTTGTATGGTATTTCTGTTGTACGTACCGTCAGCTGAAAAATATTTTAAAATACCTCGTTGATCTGTCAGTAAATCTTTGGGCTTATGATTGCATGACATCACGAGCTTGACAAAGAAAGATTTAAAATAATTTTAAACCATGTTTTATTTTGTTAACCATATGTACAAAAATGTAGGGTGAAAAAGGAATAATTTAAAAAGAGGGGCGAATGAGGAACATTTTGGAATGTGGGACGTAATGTAGGGGCAATGCAGAACAAACCACAGGCGACCACTTAAACTACTGCGCTATACGTGCAATCTATATATAAACTATGTGCATCATATTTTATAACATTAAATTTATAAATATGACAAGCATTGATCACAGACTAACCACGTCAGGCCTTCAAAACAAATCAAAACAACCCTTACAAGAAGATTTGTTAACTAAATTAGCCGACTGGGAATTCTTTCTTTTTAAACAGGATAATATATGCCATGATGCTTACTTTGGCCCGGTCGAGTTAATGTGTGTTTGAGTGTCAGTTTACCATAAATGGGCTTTTAATCTGTTGGCTTTCTATAAAATATACGCTTAGTCTCACGCCGATATCCTTGAAAGAGTAGGCAGAGGTGTATAGCACTCATATTTCAACAGTTATGGCTTTAGGTCCCACGTAGGGGGCTGGTTTATTGCTGTTTACGGGCACAGTACCAGTATATTTAAAAACTTGCGTTGCTAGTTAAAAAAAATGTGAGATAATATTAATAACTTTTCTCGATCCGGGAATCGAATCCAAGACCACATACACATCAGTCGCATTCACTACTATTCTATTTTCTTATCAAAAAGCCAATCACGACAAATAATACTTTGCCCGATTCGGAATTCGAACCCAGCGCATTCACATAGTCCCATATCTTACCAATACCCTAATTGCATAAATATTTCGATCTTAGAAAACAAGTAATGGTAATAATAACTACTGTTCATGTTTCTAATTAAGTCTGTAATGAAGGATTTACTTCATTAAGCCATTTAGCTTATCGTGATAATGAAGTAAATTAGTATTTGTATCGTGTTTGTATTTCATCTATCAATCTGTAAAAGTTCTTTATAGTAATATTTACAATTAACATTTAGTGTAGTTACTAGTCGTGGAAGTATTCGAATTAATGGTTTAATTATTCGAATTTCTACGTTATTTCAATGTATTAGAATAATGTTAATCATATTCTAAGCAATTCTTTTACTTTTGTGTCTATTTGAAAAATAAACTCTCGCGCTATAAATAATTCCTGTAGCAACGGGGCAAATTTTAAAAATAACCAACGAAGGAACACTCTGACTAGAAACAACCATTAGTTTGTGGGTCACACAAACTTTATTCGTGTGGAATTCAAACGCACAACGCTTGGCAGTGGCAAGGCGACCACTTCAACCACTCATCCATAGAGTCAATTATCGGATTTGATTATGTAATATCTGCGTCAAAGTATACAATAATAAGTATATGTATTAGATGCTTGTTGTGAGAGTACCTAAAAATCACTCGTTCTTGTCACTAGAGTCACAAGTATAACGAATTCATTAGAAGATCCGAATGCAAACAAAAAATGCCAGTCAAGTGCGATCAGATTTCACATTCCGATGATTCCGTACTTTAGAAGAAAAATATATAAAACTAGCGGACCCGACAGACGTTGCCTGTACACACGAAAAAAGAAAACCTAATATAAACCATTCTCGAATCCACTTGAACACACACAAATAATTTCATCAAAATCGGTCCAGCCGTTAAGGAGTAGTTTAATTACGAACACACGCACAGAAGATTTATATATATAAAGATGTTACATACATATGTATATACATATATATAGTCACGTCTGTATACGCAAAGGGATAGACAAAGCTAAGATATGGGTTAGGTTCCACATAATAAAGAGCGTCTTCTGGGCACAATTTGAACTACGAGCTGTTACTGAGGATTTCCTGAGAGAAAAACGCAATCACATTGCCCAATTCGGATATTGAACTCGCGTTCACTGCTGCTGCTGCCAAGGCAATTATGAATATAATACATTCTAAATCGTTAAGAGGTGAACTATAAGAAAACTTCATTGTATTTATTTATTATTCGAATTTAGATTTATATATTTTAACTAAGGACCTAAATATCTTCGATGTTATGTTTTGTTCATGTACCTACTAATCAATTATATATTTTATTTTATACTTAGCTGCAAAGTGAAAACACATACCTTACTCTTTCTATTTATGGCAATGTAAAAGATTATATATTTTACTTACAAATTAACTTCATATTTACCATAACTTAACGTCTTATATAAGGAAAATGTTCTAAATTTGAGGAAATGTAAACTAAGCTTTACGTATACATATTTACCACAGCGGCACCATATTGCATGGCTTCAACACTAATCAGAAATTTAGTATAAGTAACGTTACTAAATAAATCTGATAGGTCAACCAAACCTTATGATAGGTGCTTTTTTCATCACTTATCTAAAACTTCGATTGCTGCATCCTAACAACAATATATAAATCGATCGCAAACCCCTTGTATAGGTATTTTCTCCCTAAATCTTTCATATCAGTATCCTGGCTACTCCATCAGTGGACGCATGATCCCTGATATTTGTAGATAAATAATAAACCTGGGCTGTATTGACATAACGGAGGGGAGACCTTGATTATCTTTCCCCGCTTGAATGGTTACGCCGAAGGCGACAGAAATTTCATGAACAAATTCGGTCCCTAAAAATTAGGCATCGTATGTTGGTAGCGTGATCCTGGAGGGGTGGCCTGAGGGTGTGGGGTATTGGCGTCGAGGGTCTGCAACCAAGTGGAAACGAGAAGATGATAAGAACATGTTTCGCATCACAACAATTTGTACAACGTATGTACTTAGTTATATAGTAAATATTTTTTTGAGATGTTTTCGAAGATATCGTTGATTTGATAATAAGGTAGTGTAGTTGATTTGATAATAAGGTAGTAGCTTCTGTTTCAATTTGTAGGTTATTTTATTTTAAATTTTATATGTGAACAGCATCAAAATAGTTTGCTTGCAATTAATATGTCAAATATGGGTATCAAAAATTAGGGTGAAGTGAAAATAATGCGTTATCTGCCTTGCACACCGGCATCGCCGGCCCGACACTTACTAGTAGTTCGTCACAATGTGTAACTTGGATTTTTCTGACCCTTAAGGCGCGATTCCATTAGACAACTCTTGCATGCAAGTATGACGTCACATTTGCGTACAATTTGCTTGCATTGGAAACGTGTTTTCGAGAGTGTGCAAATTGCATGCAGGTTTCATTTGCATTCAAGTGAAGATGTTCAACAAGTGAGTAAGGCCATCATAGATGGAAGACATGTTCCTGAATAAAAAATATTTTTTCTTGTGCGCCCACCTAACAGACATTATGTTTCGATAATTTGTACAGCGATAGGTATCATGTAAACACGTCACTCGTTCGAAGTGCAACTAACGTTTGCGCGTCCAATTTGCAGGTCGCTTGAATAAAAATATGTACAAGTTCAAACTATGCAGGTTTGTACAAGTTGTATGCAATTTGCAATTTGCATGCAAGTAACTTGTCTAATGGAATCGCGCCTTTACTGCCTTTCTGATTATAAAGAAATTTTTCAATTTTATATAAAAACAATATTAGAAAATCCGCATTATTTAGAATTAGACATATTCCCTTTATTTATATTTATTTAAAAGTATACGTTTGTTATTTACGTCTAAGTCTTATTGCTAGGAACGATGTCAACTTGTTGGCGAGGTCTCAAGTTTATTACCTGGATCGACAACTATATTTAGATTTTCTTGAGAAGAGAATATTCGTAGTATAGCATGAAGGCTAAAAATGTGCTCAGTAGATGACAACGGGCTTGCCTCCTATTGCGTGGGATCTAAAAACCTAGCTGCTGAAATGTGGGTTGCATAAACAAAGATACCCACATTTAGACAGCTACAGGTTTTTAAAATTTTACATTATAGGAAACCTATTGCCACCGCCGAGCATATTATCAGTCGAATGATAAAACGAATAGCACTTTACACTACCAGTGCATCGAATCCGAAATACGCAACCACAAACTAAATCGCAAACTCCCACTAAAACAACGAGGCATTCTGACGAATATTCATTACGCCTCCAACAAAGGTAAACAAGGCGCACCACGACTAAACAATCGAGGGTGCCGTCAGCGATTGTCCGTTCCGTTACGCGATGACGTCAGCTGCGCAAGCGCCGCTTTTTGCGCTTGCACCAAACACGCTGACGTGCTTGTAATTGAATACAAACTTAACACACGGGCTTTGAAATAAGCGTGACAAATAATCATACCCATGTAACCTTTTATGTAGTTATTTACTGTAGGTCAGATTGATCTAGAAATAGGACAAGCCACGCTGTAGGGACGTGGTGTCTTGAGGTTAAGCTAAGCAGAGATTATTAAAGATAGTACAACAATTAACATTTTTAATTAACCATTTAACGAGTTAAATATGTATTTAACAAAATTTTCTAGGTAGGTTTACATAATCCTACGCGAACTGTAGTCAGGGCGTGTTTCGAGTAAAAATGACTTGCTGCGTGGTTCTTATGAGGCAAGAACACTTAACTTAGGATGTTGAAGCCAGTCGGAAGAGAGATCGAAACAGGACGCGATCGGCCTATATATCAACTACCGCCGGGCAAGAGGGGCGTCACCCACCACTCCGACTCGCGCGCAGCCGTCATGGCGCCAGCGGTCCGCGTGACACCCACCTACTGGTAGTAGGTACTTGCAACACGCTTTTCACAATAGAATACAGTACTCTCTTTTGTTTAATGTGTGAAATAAAAAATAACCAATACCTGCAATAGAAATAAATCCTGTGTCATGTTTGAATGTTTGTAAAATCCCCCATTTACCAAACATTCATACAACAGTCACGAAGAATACACGGATTCGGAATAACTAATTGTGGACCACACTAATCGTCCCATGTGGAGATTCATCATCAATTCATCTCTTATACAATGTTCACTCAATTCTACATCCGTAACCACAGGCGGCAACAAATCCATATCCTTGACACTTTCTGAACATAACAAACATGCCATAAAGTAAATACTTAACAATTATTTATTTACTTCTAAACATTAGACAACTTACGAGTAATTCGCACAAAATCTCATCGAAATTACGCGATTTATCCACCCGCCGAGAAACACACAGATTTATACCTTTAACAGTAATTAGTAATTAGTTACACGAGTTCGCCTAAACCTAGGCACCCGTAGGTGATCACCATTTGTTTTAATAAGCAATAAACTCCACCGTACGCCGCTAATTGCATGGCCCAATGTAACAGACAATAATGTTGTAAATCATTCGAATAGAAACTTTAATTTGGTAGGCATAAAGTTGAATTTTAAATAACTAAGTAAACTTTCAGTTTTCGCGTTCTAAGAGAGATGGTACACTCACCGTGTAAAAATGTAATGTAGATAAGTTTGAATGGGATATAACTATATAAGAAAAATGAGAATGGATGGCTGGATGACTAGATGGAATGGTTAAGAAGCAAATGAAGACCAGCTTGGTAAAAAAACGCTGGCGGGAGAAAAAGTATAGATGAGTAATAATAAAAATAAATGTATATGATCTCAAAATTAACAGTTGACTCTTAATCTGGCATATAAAGCAGTTTGCGTTGTGTACAAACGACACCCAAACGACACGAGTAGTAACAGTAATAACATAAAACAGAGTACTGAGACGTTTTGGACACAGCATGGAAGAGCAAAAAGATGTGTTGATGGGGCAGACATTCCTCCTTAATTATCTCCAAAGTATGCAAAGAGTAAAATCCTAGCTAATATTGTAATTGCGAATGTCAGTTTGACTGTTTGTTTGTTTGTTACGCTTTTACACCTTAACTACTCGACCGATCATCATGCAATTTCGTTGTCAGGTGTACAATAAAAGAAATAGGGTTTATCCAGGAAAAAAATACTGTTACGAACTTAACCTAAAGTAAACTACATTACCCTTCTTCCATAAAAATCTGTTTTCGAATTAGCGAGGATGCGAGTAAACCTTAACAAATATAAAAAGAAGTCATAGAAATGTATGTAGAGATCAACATAAAAATAAAACGACGTTTTCAACCAGCACAGTTTTCAAGAAATACACAAATATTGATTACAACAAACTTAGTTAATACCAACCGTATTCAATACGGCAATCACTTTCCATACGTTTTCTTCTAAAAAAAGAACCCTCGGTACGCCAGTTTCACAACGAACAAGAAGCTAATATCATTATTTTCATTAAATTTCCTATAAAATAAGAATCACAAAAAGTACGTATAACCATGATAACAAACCGTATAACCAAATTATGTGAGGACGCCAACCACGACCGCTTCTCGCTTCGTCCAAATAATTTTTCTCCAATTTTCAGATAAGCGTAAAATTAGCTACCTTCCCATACACACATGTAATGGAAAATATATCTTTCCATCAGATTTTTTTTGGTTTCACGCGTCGTGTTTCTCTGTTCGTATTTTGTATTTGTTCAGGCTAAATATTTATGCTCATATTTTTGAGAATAGAAAGTAGACTGGAAGTATATATGTCGGCCTCGATGGCCTAGTTGTTAGTGTAACTGACTGCCACGCCTGAGGTCGCGGGTTCGGTTCCCGCATAAGTCAAACATTTGTGCATGAACATGAATGATGGTTTGTCTTGGTCTGGTTGACTGTTTCTAAAAAAAAGTATATACCTATGTATGTTTATCCATTGTCTAGTACCTAGAGTACAAGCTCTGCTTAATTTGGGCTAGATGGTGTCGTGTGTATGTGATAGAATATTATATTATATTATTATTATATTAAATATAGTTATTAGTAGTTAAGACGTAAAAGCGTAAAAAACAAACTCACATTCGCATTTATAATATCGGATGACAAGGGTTCCTTTCATCTAGAAAAAAGTACTGTTACTGACCTAACCGACATTTAGGCGAGCAAAACCGCGAGCAAATCAAGAATTGATTCACTTTCATTGATTTTTACACACCCTTGAAGGTAGCACTTTAATTATTATGTACCTCAATGGTCAGGGTAAATAGGGGTACCTGAATAATACCAACGCGTTCACGTAGTGTAAACCACACTTAATTGCATCTCCACCTATTACTATCAGGCAAGCGATTCAAAAATAAAAATAATACAAGTATAATTGTTTGCCAGTACTTATTCTGAATCGGTGTTTGTGGTGCCATAACGCCCTTTTTCACCCTAATGGAACGTTTTTAATGGCCAGCCGCTGTTTAAGATGTTGTTTCTTTGATCAAAGTGTGGTAATAGGTGATATTTTTTACTGAAATTATTTAAAATTACTTTCAAAAGGAGTTCTTAAGCTTAAATTCCTACGGTGTTAGCTGTACCAAAATCCTGTCTGCTTCAGTCGCAATGTGAATGGTAGGACTTACCATCGGAATAGCAGCATTTTTTTTTTGATTATGTTGCTCCTTTAAATGTCCACTCTCCGCCTGATGGTAAGCAGTAATGTGGGCTAAGAGCAGTAGCCTCTACATCATCCTCATAGCAGCTGAGGCAATGTTGAGGTCTCTACTTTGATGGCCTGAGAAAGTGCTTTTTCACGCCCCGCTTAAATGACCCAGGATTGAAGGAAGAAAGAAACACATGCCTTAGCAGAGAATTCCACGCCTTGATCGTTCGGCAGAGGTATATAGGACCAGAACTTGTTGGTGCGGGCTCTAATCGATTCTACCGTGTAAGGATGGCATCTGAGCCCAGCACGCGTTGTTCTGGATACAAAAGGGGTTAGCGGAATAAGGTGGAATAACTTTTCAGAGCACTTCCCGTAGTATATTTTGTAGAAACATGCCAATGAGGCAATGTCCCTACAGAGTTGCAGAGGTTCCAGTGAACTCGTGACCTCTGGATCTCCAATGATACGGACAGCCCGCCGCTGTAACCTGTCGAGAGCGTCCAGCAAGTACTGCGCAGAGCCATCCCAAAGATGAGAACAGTACTCCACGCAAGGACGCACTTGTGCCTTATACAATAGGCACAGCTGGCCAGGCGTTAAGAACCGCCTCACCTTGTTCAGAACTTAGAGCTTTCGCGAAGCTTGCTTAATGACGCTCTCGATGTATACAGAGAGACTGTCATGTATCACCAGCGGAGTGTTCTGCAGTGAAGGGAGGGGTAGGAACGGAGACTTTTTGTTGAGACCGCGCAAGCCTAGGTCTTCTTGGCGTTGAACTGGACCAAGTTGTTAGCACCCCATTCAGAGACGTGGTCCAATGTTTGGTCACGTTCAACGACAATCCTGCCTTTTCCCCTCAACCTCAGCATCAATCTAGAACAATAAAAAAGAATATTTAGACGAAGGCACGACCTTATTTTAACAACGATTACATAACTGTACTTATTAGAGGTCGCCTAGTGGTCAAAATTCGACCAAAATTCCTAAGCTTGCTACTTTGTTTTCTGTTTTCTTTATTACATATAAATAAGGTACAGGTAACCATAATTACAAAGAATTGTACGACTGCCGAATTCGATTCTCCTCCGTGCGCGCAATTTTCGTAAAAAGGGGTACACAGGGTTTCTTCACGAATTAATATATAGATTAATAAACATAATACATACAAACACATTATTTATAACTACATTTTGCCCGTGGCTTCGCTTGCGTTTATATAAATATATGTTAAAATAGATTTTTAGTAGTCTGTATGTTATTCTGATGCATAAACAGCAATAGCTTTACTTATAAACCACCCTCAAATATTAAGAGGTAATTAAGTATAGGTACTAGTGCCTAATCAGGAAAACACATAAACGTTACTCAACTTTAATAATATGATTGATCAAGGTAAGCTCTTGATCAACTAAATTATTATTATTTGTGTGTTTGTGTGAATGTGTTTGCCCCGATCAGACACTCGGTTTAATACTTAAGTAGGTACATACATAGATTCACGCCTGTTTCCCAAAGGGGTTGGCAGAGACTACGGATTTCCATTTGCTACGATCCTGAAACACTTCTCTGGCTTCATTCACTTCCATAACATTCCTCATACACGCTCGCCGGTTTAAGGTGCTCTTAATCTGGCCTTTATCCAGAACATCTCTGGTCTGATCAAGAAATATTAATCTTAAGGAGGTACCTCTTAAATTTGACAGTAGTTTATAAGTAAGACCATAATACTCTTTAGTTTCATCAAAATCCGTTCAGTAGTTTTTGCGTGAAAGAGTAACAAACATCCATCTATCCATACTCACAAACTTACACATTTATAATAATAGTAGGATAAGGTTACCGAGAAAAATGAACATCAAATTTTAGGTCTGCAAGCGGACTAACCAATTCCTGTAATATGTCCACATAAAGACATTCGAGATTTGTCATATGTGCCGTAGTAAAGAAATTCCTGACAGGAACCCTCAATAACACTAGTAGAACCGAGAATCGAAGCCAAAACCTCACGTCCGACATACAAAAGCTGATATTACTATAAATCGAGTTGAATAATCAATTTCGCTCCGTAGACACTATTTGTTATCTACCCTCACAATTCTCGTCACGAATGCTTCTCTAAAGTGCTTCGAAATTCAAATATTACAAGTCGTTGCTACTCGACGCTTCACAAACTCGACGTTGATAGCTCTTCAACTACCCGCACAGCTCCTAGACTAAATGAAAGGGAAATTAATTTGCTTGGAGTGCAAGCAGAGTGTTAATATATTGTTTTAATGTTGTTGTAGTTGATAGGTTTAAGATTAATGAGTACAGCACATAGAACTGTAGGTCGCCGGAGGGTGGGCAGAGATGTAGGTATATCAGCGACATTTCACCAGTGACGTGAAGTGTAACAGACAGAGCTATAAAGAGAATATGCGGGCAATGTTTCGTCAATACAAACGTATTCCCTTGTTTTCTCGCTAAATAATAAGACAAGAGGGAAAAAAAAAATAATATCCTGCCATGTTTCCCTGCACGATACGAACCTTTTGCAAAAGTATAATATTTACGTATTCCTTAATGCTATAGAAAATCATAGCCCAAAAAAGCAAAGCCCATAGAATACTGCCCATTTCGGCAATCGAAACCGGTGCCTCACAATCATTCGTACACATAAGCGGTTACGCCTAGGAACTAACGAGCTATAAAAATGGACTAAAAAGTATTATCATTAAATCTGGTCAAGTAAGCGTAGCTTTATCTATATAATATATTATTATACATAATATTATATAGATATCAGACAAAATCTTATTGGCTTTTACCAATTTTAATGGATTATTCTGAAGTGGCCTCTAGCTCTCTGGCTCCGAAACGCAGCGGTAGTAAAACTGATTTATGTGCCTGAGGTCACACAGGTTCGATTCCTGATCGGACAGTGTTATTAGATTTCTCTATCAACAAATTCTCAGAAGTAGCACTGAGGCTGGAATTGTGTCACGTGTTCCTATTGACGGTACCTGAAACCACAGCTGGCAAATGTGGGTGTAACACCATCAAACAGGCTCCTCACATACGGACAAAGGCCTTATCTTAATATAGCTATTTCTATATAAAAGGATAAACCTAGCACAAAAAGGATCAGGTCACAAAAAAACAAATATGTTTTCTATAAAGATGTATCGTCCAATCTCTCAAAGAGCTATTTTTATGTCCTGAATCTCACTATGTTTATAAAAGTTCAACTACTGTATGTTTGTGTCCTGTGGCAACAATTAAAAAGTCGTTTGGAATGTTTACACGACGTTGCATTTCTTTAAAAGAGTAATACTGCCTCCACACATACACAGAAGCAAAAGCTCAGTGGGGAGACCAACAGACTGCAAAGCAGAGGGTCGCGGGTTCGAACCCATGTCGCGCACCTCTGACTTTCGGAAGTTATATGACATTTCGAAATTATGTGGGTATTGATTGACAATTATCGCCGCTCCGTGCCTCGGAGAGCACGTTAAGCCGTCGGTCCCGGCTGCTATGAACATCTATGGCAGTCGTTATTGGGAAGTCAGTGCCCTATGATATCCTGACACTAGTCTAGCCTTAGGGTATTGTTAGCCTTCGGGTTGCGGAGGTCAGGTGGCAGCCGCTCCTTGTAAAAACTGATATCCAGTCAAATCCGGTTAGACTAGACAAGCCGACCCCAAGTGACTTGGGAATAATAAAGGCTAGGGAGAAGAAGAAGAGTAATACTGCCTTCGTGGCGCAGCGGTAGTGAACATGACTGCTGTGCATGAGGTCTCAGGTTCGACGCCCGGGTCGGGCCAATTGAGTTTTCTGTTAAACAATCTCAATACGAGCCCGGAGTTAGGAAGTTGGCAGTGTTAGACACCCCCGTGCCTTGAAAAGCACGTACAGCCGTTGGCCCTGCGCCTAATCTCTCTCCAGTCGTGTCGGATTATCCGTCCCATCGGTTCATGAGGGTTAGGAAACAGAGAGTGCACTTGTGTTTGCGCACATACTTGTGCACTATAATATCACCTGCGCCGACAGCCAGTCTCCGTTAAGATTGACCGCCGTGACCGAAATTCGGTCTGAAGGACAATAATACTCGGTTGTATGTTGTTTTGTAGACAATAGTTTTATAGAATTTCGTTTCACATATAAAAAAATCTCATATTATCAATTCATAAAATAATCAATACACAGAATACTTTAAATAAATTCAACTCAATAATTTTTGTTCTAATTATTTTTATTTTTCGTTATTTTTATCATAGAAAAATAAATCAAATATTCTTTATCCTCATATTGTTTAGTTAATACCAATTACCAAGAAAATATTTGTGTAAATAAATTTGTTTCGTATTCGTATGGTCGCAATTCTAATCTTTTTCTACCTGCGGGAATGCATTGACGCATACCTCTCCGCGGAGCGACGGAAAGGTTATCTCGGACTTATCGGAGAAAATATATCCCGGTAATACCGACTAAACCTACCACGTTGTTCCTCGACATAACCAAAGTCGACGGGACCGCGCGAATCACCTTCACATGCAATCGCAACCCCACCGGCCCGCCGTATGAAACGGTAAACCACTACCCGAAGATATCATACCTATTCAAAAACGCACGCCACCTCTCAGACCTGGTGCTGATCGGATGGCGGTCAGGCCCACGAAGCCCACTACCCCCAGGTAAAACCTTAGGGTGGCTGGAGGTCATCTCGCAGTCGCAGTTCTAACGTAACTTACTATTTTCTTTTCTTGTAGCAAGTCGTTTCTGACGGGGTCGCAGTTTAAACCTAATATACATCTTCATTTTAATTGGAAAATACACCGAACAAACAACATTCGCTAAAAAATATTTCTACTGTTGGATTATATTGATAAATAAAAAAATGTATTTTAAAATTTATTGAATTGTGTTTCTGTGAAATATGTTTCGTTGAAACAATAATATTCAAAATAATAAATGATACATTTTTGCGAAAAAAATTCTATGAAATTTCTGTCTGCGAATGAAGGGTACACCGTAATCCTCTTATATTTATTAATCATGTTATCATGGAAGTGATGTAAATCTTATATGAGAACTAGCTGTAACCCTCAACTTCATGCACGTGGAAATTAACAGCAAGGTTTTAAATTTAAAATTTTCTTTTTTTGCGTTTCCCTAATGTTTTCTAAAATAAAAGCCTAGGTTACTCCTTATAACATCAGCTATCTGCCAGTGAAAATCACGTCAAAATCGGTTCAGCCATTTCAGATTACCCGGAACAAATAGACAGACAAAAATTTTAAGTGTCTTTAAGCCTAAACCTATTGTATAATATAGTTTTCATCCCAAATAACAGAATAACAGAAAAAGGCACTATTCCTACAATACTATATACTAATATCAAACTGGGCCACACCAAAGCGTAGTCGAATTTAGCTAGAAATATTATAAAAAGTTTGGAAAGATGTCTGAATGTTTGTTACTCAATTTATCGAAAAAAGCTATAAGCTACATAACATTACGCTACGACCAATAGGAGCGGGGCATCAATGAAAAATGTTTCAAAAACGGGAAAATCTCTTATGTGAAGCAGACAAAGTTGCGAGGGTCAGCAAGTCATTTATAATGTCATTAAACTTATTAATTTATATGTCATTATTGGCAAAACATAGCGCAGTCTATCCAAGATCTTTGCATGTAAATATATATTTACTAGCTTTTGCTTACATACATACATACATCAATAAAAAGTAGCCTATGTCCTTTCCCTGGTTTTAAGTATATATATATATATATATAGTATATATATCTGTACCAAATTTCATAAAAATCCGATGACTGGTTTAGCCGTGAAAAGGTAACAGACAGACGGCGTTAATTTCGAATATACAATATTATAGTAAGGATTAGAATTGTTTATCAATATGGATGGATTATGTACTCAATACTACTTAATATTACCAAAGTGTTAAACAGAGATCATCTTATCTCTGTCTAACATATTGAGAGACATATATATTGTAAAATATAAGTACAAACAAATATACATGTTCGTGTATGCTTACCAAAATAGCAAAACACACAAAACTTTACAAGAAACTAAAATTCACCCTATTGTCAAACGTTGCAATTTTAAAAGAAAAATAGTGTGCAGTGTACACAAAGCTTGATCGCTGCTCCCGGCACCGGAAGTGAGCGCGAGTGCGTCAGTGCACGTCCCTCGTAACTTCCGCTCCACGGAAGCCTTCAACTGAATGAAAAATTGTTTATTGCCTGTTAGCGCTGCTCTTTCAAATGTCTCCCTGCTTTCTGTGACACGTTAGCTCTGAGAATACTAGAGCAATAAGGCACCTTCTGTATTATGTAGAGTATGAAATGTTTGAAATTGTGTCGATTGCTTAGGTGCCGTGATGTAAGTTTGTGTTTATATTTACGGCAGAACATGAGGTTTGATGCTTAAATTAGGTGTTGTTCAGTATTTTGCAAGGTTATTCTTAACAGCTGCATGCTGTAATGGCGTGGCGGTGTTTTTGTACAATAAAAAGCGCGGCATGCTTTCCTAAATGCTCAATCAAAAATATTATATAGTATATTATTATAGATGATTCTCGATTCATCAAGTCTTTACATTTGCAGTAAATTGTGTGTGAAGTGAATACGAATGCTGTTCCTGATCAGGCAAAGTATTACCGGTATTATCACTCAAAAATCCTTTATTTTGAGGTCCGATGGAATATTAAATATGGCCATATGAGCGTAAAACTAAGATGTCCCAGCTATTAGTTCGAACTCAAAACCAGTGTGCCAAACAAATATTTAACCATACCTGTTCTTTTTCAAACATAAAAATATAATTATTCATATAGGTCAACTTACACATATAATGTTATGAACATCAAGGTTACAATAATTCTTCACTAATCTATACTATGAATTTACATTTACCTGTAGCCTGTTTCAGCAAAACATGTGCGTAGAATCTATAAGAAGAACGGGCAATAAACTCACTGTTTATACTGAAATCCAGCCTCAACACATCTGCGAATAATAACACAAAGAAGAAACCCATCATGTAAAAGACAAACAACCAAACTTAGTCATACATTGTTAGAATGTCACTCCTAATGTTCACACACAAAGTTTTCACTCCCGAAGTTGTGGTAGATTTCAAATTGGATTTGAAACTGACTTAAACTTTCAAGTCAGATATGTCCATGATTTTGTTAGTAGATACTAAGTTGTTGCTTTTAAAACGACCGTAGCTCTCGAGTATTTTAACTAAATCTAGGGCCACGAAAAATACGAAGCTTGTCTATTAAGGTACGTACTGTGCTCAAAGCTATGGCAGTGTGATAAGCTTAACGCCAAGAGATAACTTTAAGCATCAGACGTAAATGATACAAAAGTGGCATAAGGTGAAGGCGGGGCGCAGTCATAGAAGACGCATGGTGCACTTCTAAAATTTTTCATACAAATTGTAAGAAACCGATGCGTCGTAAATTATACACTACCGGAGTGGCGCAGGCATGCCACTTCGCTGTCTGCGCGAGTAAGGAGCAAGTCACTAGTTATACAGTACTTCAGAAAAAGACATGTTATTCCCACATTATTCATTCGAACTACATAAAGACATAAATAGCCGCATCTTCGGTTCTATAATTTACGCCTATCAACACGCTGAGCGAAATAACGTTAAATCAGATACGCAAGTGGTTTCTTATTATGGTAAAATTACCTATTTTCATTCGTGGTAGTCGTCAATCTTGTGTCGCAGGGGACTTTATAAGCATACAATTATCGTATCCAAAATACATCCAGACAAAGAACAATAATTTTTAGATCACATAAAAATGCAATTCAAGATATAAATTGAAAAATACCAATAACCTTTTACCCGTGACATATTATTAAATGGGAGAGGCCTATGTCCAGCAGTGCACTGCGTTTGGCTGATTGGTTGATTGATATTATTCATAATTAATTATTTGATATTTTTACTAAATACTAAAGAAAGCGGCAACGTAGCCAAACAACACACCGCGGAGATGAAGGCGTGTGTGATGAAATGTATGTTTTTTGGAAAAGTGGTAAAACAGAATTTGTAAAGTATGTTGCAAAAGAGACACAAGTAAAACGTTATAAGTATTTTTCATTTGATCCTGTTTAGTTGTTTAACACGTCTGGCTACTCCCTTAAGACTATACAGAAGCCTATGGAAACATATGTGATACACACAATACAAATCATTCGTAATTCGCAAGAAAAGAGGCGACATAAGAAAACAGTGTTTACTCAATATTTGGTCTATCACCTGCGTTTTCCTAATCGCGAACCAATAACAGCGTACGTCGCTAACGTGAAAATTTATCATTTCATATCCGTCGCGCATTGGGCGCAATTTCCTAAGCGTCCGCCTCAGACTCGCGCCTACGACGCCATTCGGGAAATTATATCCATTTCCTAAAATGTTTCTCTAACAGACAGGTGAAGATTTCACTAATGATATTTACTAGTTAAGTACGGAACGAACAGACAAATGTAACCAATTTAACAAAGTTGGAATAAATTTCAAGAAATTTTTCGGTATTTAACAACTCCTCAAGTCCTCCTCCTTCCGATATTATACTTTCTACTGATATTATACGTTTTAAACCAATATTTTTGTAGCAAAAGGACTACAAATACCATCCATTCATTCCATCTATGAAACACTTTTAAATCTAAAAGAAAGTGTCAAATGTTTTGTGTGTCATTGAGTAATTGTCGAGCGATAACCGCGACATATTGACGCAATATGAATGGCGTAGGCAGGTTTAGGCTAAGAACAGTTAAATCCTAATATATGCTTAGTAAATTATGCGTATGAATTAACTGTCAATTAAAGGAACCCAGCCTTTGTGATCACCTTAGCTACCGATGTGCCGCGTAAGGGACATTATTCAAGAAGCCGTAATCACTGTTATGTACAAGATTTACACCTATATACAAGTGAGACTACTACTAAATATGTGGATGTACTATACATATGGAAGGTATATGCAAGAAGAAGATTGATGTTGACGTAAAGCAATTAGGCAACAATTATAAACAGGACATCAGTTATCAGTTAGGTAGGTGTTTGCTGATAAGACAATGTAATTTATTGACATATAGACCGTGTTATGTGCTATCTATGAACTGTGTTATTAGGGTGAGAAATATACGATAATGTTATTGATTTATTTAAATAATTATGTTTGATTAACTGTAAGACGCCGTCATAACTGGGTGTAATAATTTATAGTCATGAAATGAGTCAATTAAAAAAAGTTCGGTATCAACCGGCCTCGTCGAATCCGAGACTTTGATGGCATAAATGGCGCAGTGGCTTTAGTGCTTACTCGTCTAGACAGTACGCGGTGTTGTGAGGGCGATGCCCACGCATACCAAAATCTCCACAAATAATTGCTACAAAACATCTATACTAATATAATAAAGCTGAAGAGTTTGTTTATTTTTGATTTGTGCGCGCTATTTTCTGGAATTACCCGACTATTATCTAACTACTAAGTAGGATTTGAAAATCTTTTTATACTAGATAACCTAATTCTTAAGTAAGATTTGAAGGGATAAATGTTTTGTCTCATTGTGGATATCCAAATAAAATGCTTCATTGTAGACATGGGTGTATTTTCTTTTTGTTTTTTATTTTCTCGTCAAAATGATCACACTCCGCCTGGTGGTAAGCAGTCGTGTGGTCTATGAGCAGTGGTCTCCACATCGTCCTCATAGCAGCCGAGGCGATGTTGAGGCCTCTACTTTGACGGCCTGAGAAGGTGCTTTTCCACGCCCCGCTTAAAGGACCCAGGATTGAAGGAAGAAAGAAACACATGCCTTAGCAGAGAATTCCACGCCTTGATCGTTCGGCAGAGGTATGAGGACCCAAACTTGTTGGCACACACTCTAGTCGAGTCCACCGTGTAAGGATGGTATATGAGCCCAGCACGCGTTGTTCTGGATAGGAAAGGGGAGGGCGGGATAAGGTGGAATAACTCTTCAGATCACTCCCCGTGGTATATTCTGTAGAAACATGCCAAAGAGGCAATATCCCTACGGAGTTGCAGAGGTTCCAGTGAACTCGTGACCTCTGGATCTCCGATGATACGGACAGCCCGCCTTAGTGTAACCTGTCAAGAGCGTCTAGCAAGTACTGCGCGGAGCCATCCCAAAGATGAGAACAGTGCTCCACGCAAGGGCGCACTTGTGCCTTATACAATAGGCACAGCTGCCCAGGCGCGAAGAACCGCCTCACCCTGTTCAGAACTCCGAGTTTTTGCGAAGCTTGCTTAATGACGCTCTCGATGTAGATTTTGGGATTAAGGGAGCGGCAAAGATCCATACCTAAGATGGAGAGGCTGTCACGTATCACCAGTGGAGTGTTCTTCAGAGAAGGGAGGGGAAGTTCGGGAGTTCTTGGCACCCCATTCAGAGATGCGGTTCATGGTTTGGTCAAGTTCAACGACAAGATCCTGCCTTTTCCCCTCAACCTCAGCCTGTTTGGCCCCAGGACGTCCGAGATATCGCCCATGCACGGTACTGTCGTCCGAATAACAATGTATGTTGCCGAGATTCAACATATCATTGATATGCAGCAGAAAGAGCGTAGGGGACGGTTCCCTGAGGCACTCCTGCATTGACCTGCATAAATTTGGAAGCGCGACCGTCGAAAAGGACCCAAATACGACGCTTCTGCAGGTAACTTGCAATCCAGGTGCACAGTTGAGGGGGCAAGCCATAGGCCGGAAGCTTGGTACCAGTTATATATAAAATAAACTACATAATAACGCCATCTAACTCAGTGGTTGCGGGGAGACGACTGCCGCGCTGCGCACACATAATAGCGCGCCTTGTATATAAAATCAATGCATCAACAGTCTGTCTCTACACAATATGTGTTTCTACATTGCTTCTCCCAATATTTTTAAGAAATTTTTATTAAATACCAACAAGAATTTACAACTCTATAAAATCTAGCTTATAGCACTTGAATATTACACAAAACTCTCTATATAAACGATGGGTGTCATGTATCCGGCGCGTTTCTCACAATGCAAACTCAACCAAAATGCGATAACTAGTGATCATGACAATATCCACTAGGTACAGTAATTAAGTGAAGTTGTTTCAAATAATCACAACAAGATTGTGTGTGCGCAGCGCGGCAGTCGTTTCCCCGCAACCACTGAGATCTATTATAAGTTTCTGGTACCAGTAAAGAAAGTATATATCAATGTGACCATCATTTCTTCCACCTCACATGATTACATCGCCCCTTTAGATTAATAGGCTATATAACATCACTTTACAATCCTCAGGAACGGTAGCAGGATTCATAAATGCGGGTGAAAACGCAGGAGGTGTACAACAATTATCTCGCCGACCTTTCAAAAAAGAAACTGCGGTGCTGCCATCGCTGCAGGCAGACTCTAGTCGTACCGCCAGCAGTACAGCGTTACTTGGCTAGGGTCCCGGCAAAACAGCAATGACCTACCTGAATGCTTAGAAATAAGTTCCAACCTATCTTCCTGGGAAGGGTCCGGACAATCCAGCGGAGGATACAGCCTACCAGTCCTCCCTCCCCATGCCCCCGTACATACATTAATGACAGCACTCTGGAAAGACTGGTAACCCAACTCGATGCACCATCACATCGTATGGTGTATATTTTTAAGTGGTTTATCATGGGCTTCCTCCACCTGATAATCGGCAGATGGGCGTGTTGGACTTTTACTAGGTAAACCAACACTGTGTTCCTCTCTTTGTCTATGACTAGGGGTGAAGGGTCCCACCAGCAATCATCGCCACCCCGGCAGACATCACAAGGTCTAGCTACGATCTTCTGTAGAACTAAGGTCAAGTTCAAACTTATTATATAAACCGTAAATATCTCTACATTTCGGCAACTAACTATCACACAATTTACTAGGGTCGCGGCCCAATTTCCACCGGTCCAATGTAGATAATAATTTCCCCGGGGACTGAACTTAATACCTAAATCTTGGCCTCATTGTACCTACGCGCTATCGGAGTTGTTCGGATAGGAGCGATGGGATTCGGTATTAGAAAATATATAATACAGATATTTATGTACAGAGTTGATTACAGATATACAGTAAGTAAGATAAAAGTATGGTCATGTTAAAGTAAAGGTACTATATTGCCTGCGAGGACAAAACTGAAAACTCTCCATAGATAACATGCTTTTAATCAAATTATTGTCATACGTTAACGCAAAAATTATACATTAAAATGAAACTACTTTATACGAATTTCATTACGTTGTTTATTAATTTATACTTGGTTGGTTTTAATTTATTCTACAAAAGCACTTTAAAACCGAATTGAATGAACGGAATTCAGCTGTGAAGAAGTGCTAGCGATTATAACCGTAACATCCTGCTACGACTTCAAATAAGAACTTTATCAAACATAGTTGTTACTAATACCGAAATATGTTTTTGAATGACCATTCAAAAATGATTGCGACCATAATTTAATTTATACCCCACGGCTATACATGATACCATGGCAGAACAGGAAAACACTGTGCTTGACCAGGGCATTAATTGCGAAATCTCATGGATGACAGTCACAGTCACTATCGCTTGAACATAAAGCATTTTAATTCACAATGTGTGTCAAAACCTATATAAACAGCTACTATCCCACATCATTTTCCGTGCAACGAAAACCATTATCCGATCTATCGAGCTTAAAAGAAAATTCCATCCACAATGTCAACGTAGACTCTGAAAGTATTTCGAAAGCTAGTCTGCAGAGTGGTCTTGGATGTCTGAGTCAACATACTAGTTCGTAAACTGTGCAATTTTTACCACTTCAAGCAGGCACGGTTAGGTTTGCAGGAAGCCTGTTTTCTGACAGACTTTTGCTACGTTGTTAAACGTTATTACTTTGATAGCATAAATATAGTAATCTTATTTAATCCGGTAAATACCAAAGGCTCGCTTCCTATTACCGAAAACTATAACTGGCGAAATCTGGATCAAATTCACAATTGTCCTACCCCTTCAGAAATATTCTCCAAAAGATAGACAGGGTCGTAGACAGGGTAGTGTAATAGTCTCAAGCCTATATAAGCAGACATGTATGTTTGTTCTGATATGAACTTTTGAAATCATAGCATGAATGGGTTAGCTTGACCAGACTAATCTCACATCCTAACAAATATTATAAATGCGATTATGAGTTTGTTTGTTTGTGATGCTTTCACAACTACTCTATCGATCACCATTAAATTTATTAACAAAATGTACTAGAACGCGAGCAAAGCCGCCGACAAAATCTAGTTTAATATAAATGTAAAGTAGCTGTATACGTAGCAGTGTCATTAGGAAGTAAGAATGTCTTAGGCTCAATCACCGTATAGTTGTCATTCTTCTCTTTCTGCCATATCTTTACTTTTTTTTTCTGGAGTCCCCTTCCCGTAGTCTATAGTTACTGTTTACCAATGGGCATGCATATCTGCCATCTATGTGATTTATAGTAGGCAACAGGTCAGTTGTGTTTCTTTAGAATTACTTTCGTGATGCCAAAACCATTTACAGCGGTTACTGTTCAAGATATGCCACAAAAAAAAATGTGTAGGCACTGTGTCCAAACAGGCGCGCTGTGTATTCAAGTCAAATTGACTATGTATGATCGTATAAAATATACTATTAACTAATAAAGCACAAGAGTTGCCTGCCAGTAAACCTTACTTAACATTATTTTATCTGCTACATCTAGCCTCATTATTCTAAACAATCTAGTACAATCTTAAAAATGGTGGCTGTCCACCTACAGGGCTCGTTGTCCCGCTAATTCGTTCATTAGCATTGAATGGTCGCTTGGCGCCACTTTCGCCGACAAGCCCTCGCCGACACGGTTCGCCGACAGTAGGCACAATGTGACGCGTGTCGGCAAAGCTGTCGACAGCTGAATTATACCTTCACCGATTCAAACTCATTCATTATTGAATATCGGAATAAGACATCGGTGTTGCAATACTTGCGATTAATGTTGAAATGGTCATTTTGTTTTCATTGCTGCGGACTTATATGGTGTTATACGCAGTACAAAATGTTGCAGAAAGGTGTGGTCATATTGAAAGGTTGTATAGGACACGGAAGCCTTACCAACAATTCGTAAAGCATAGACATTACATGTGGTAGAATAAGACAGCGCGATGTAAAGTATATAACATTGACTCGTTCTCGCGTATGCTTTAAAAGCTTTTAAAGATAGTGGTAAGAAAGATGTGGAGGCGATTCCTTCACAAAATAAAATGCATATTCATATCGTTGATAAAATTATACAACAAAATATAATTCTAACTAATATTATAAATGTAAATGTGAGTTTGTTTGTATCGCTTTCACGCTTTAACTACTCGACCGATCATCATGAAATTTCGGATACACATTGTCAGTAGAACAGAAAAGGACATAGGGTACCTTTCATCCAAAAATACTATTTTCTACTACTACTGTTACTAATCTAATGTAAATGTAGGTTACTACATTTACACGACAGTAGCCGCGGACAAAATGTAGTATTTTGTTATCTTTAATCTATACTATTGCCTTCGCTGTTCTTTAACGAGATCATGCATAACGTTTATGTTTTTTTATTTTATAGGAGGCTAACGAGCAGACGGATCGCCTGATTGTAAGCGATTACCGCCGCCCATGGACACCCGCAACACCAAAGAAGTCACAAGTGCGTTGCCAGCCTTTTAAATTTGCCACCCTCCCATGATGGGTGGGGGGAGGGTTGGGCCTCCGGTACCCTCACTTACTCGACGAAACACAACGCAAACGCTATTTCACACCGGTTTTCTGTGAGGCCGTGGTAACAGTCCGGTCGAGCCGGCCCATTCGTGCCGAAGCGTGGCTCTCCCACGGTAAGACTATGTGAAATATATTTATTATGGTTTGCAAACAGTTACAATACCACATACAAATTTGAGTAACATTTTGAGTCTTAACTTATCTATGACTTATTATAGCTCAATTATAATATCAGCATCCATAACATCACTACATATTATAAAATATAGTTCCCCGCCGCGTCTGTCTGTCTGTCTGTACGCGATAAGGGACCATCCATAAATTACGTCACACCAGTTTCATGATTGTTTGATCCTACCCACGTCCTTGTCACAGCTATTCACATTTGTGAGACTCCCCCTCCGTAGTTTGACGTCACATATTTTGGACCTTTACATCTAAAAATTATTAAATAAAAACAGTAGTTCCAAAATTAGTTTTATTTATACAAGTCAAACATTTGTGTGCATGAACATGGATGTTTGTCTTGGTCTGGGTTTTTCTATGTATAGTATGTATGTACTATTGAAATTAAAAAACATCCTAATTTCAATAGAGAGGATGGTTGAAATGTACCACCAGCTTGGGATCCAGTCATTCAAATAGTCAAACCCAAGAAGAAGCAAAACACAGCTAGACTTCATGATACTTTGAGCTCATTCTGCGTAAATAGGAACACCAAAGATTAAATTATGTTCGGGTACTTTAAAATAACTAGCTACACTTCAGAACGTTGGGACAACTACCATCTTAGTCTCCCCGTGAACATGGCTGCTGTAAAGCAACCGAAACGTCGGGGCAAAGTGTAAACTTAAATACAAATAGATTTAATTAGGAAAAAATATATAGCTTAAATAGTAGTAAAATTCAATAATAGTAGTGTTAGAGTTTTCAAAATTATGTAATAACAGTGTTTAAAGTAAAATAAACAACGCGATAAAATCCGTATAAAGTGTTTAATTTCAATGTATATATGTATGTTTATCCATTGTCTAGTACCCATAGTACAAGCTCTGCTTAGTTTGGGCTAGATGGTGTTGTGTGTATGTGATAGAATATTATTATTATTATTTATATTTAGGAGTGCTCATTTCCCTCGTCTATAGCGGGGTATTACTGTTTTTAGATATATTAGAGTTCGAAATCTGACGTCAGGAAATTCAGGATCCTCCCACCTCTTGTCACACTTCTTCGACTCCCTCCCTCCACCTTAACGTGTGACGTAATTTATGGATGGCCCCTAAATTCCAAAACTACTGAACGGATTTTTATGCAGTTTTCACCAATAGACAGAGTAATGCATGAGCAAGATTTAGGTGTATACTTTGTTTATGTTATACTATCCGTGCGAAGCGCTAGTTTTAATTACGACAAACAAAAATAAATAATAAATCGAAGAAATAAAGAATAAAATAGATTTCAATATATTTACTGCCTTGCCTTATTCTAAAAACCTTATACACGTCACCGTAGCCCTTGTTTAGATTCCTACCAGTTTTACCTGAGTACAACCCTTCAAGAAAAGTTGAACTCGCATACCCTTTATAGCTTGCAATGTTCACATAAATGTTTTTAATGATTGAATTCCTGCCGTCAAGAGTTTGCTTTGCATACCATTTCCAATAACGTCGAGTACCCCTCGGGGTACGCGTATTACTAATTGTACACACTGGTAAAGTGTATCGAATACCATTGATCTATATCCTATATTTTGAATCGTGATCATGAACCAAAATGACTATTCAGTGTGTGTTGCAATTCATATATAGTTAAAAAAGCTCTACCAATCTACGTCCAATCTTGATTTTTAGAAAGCCGAAGTAGGTGGATGATCTGTGTATGCGATGCCTTCATGTGATATTCTGTATCTTGTGAAATCACGATTGATACACAGAATGTAACATTATAGTACCTATGTACATATATCAACCGTGATTTCCATATCACAATTTAATAAAACAATATTTAATATATTAATTTCTAAATGTACATCAATATGTCGTGTATAAAAGTAAATAGTGTCTGACCGAAACTAGTTTTTACAGCCGAAACCGAAACCGAATTTCGGCTTCGGTCTTAGTTTCGGTCGAAACCGAAACTTCCATTTAGATCATGTTTTCGTGGAAAATATAGTCATAACTAATCTAACTATTTATGACATAACAAAATATCACTCCTTAAGTGTTTCAAATAAATTGTGCTTAATGAAATCAACAGTTGTTTTTAATTAATTTACTTTTTCTTAATACTGTCATGTCATTGTAAGGTCTCAATACTAAAATATTTATATGAACAAAATATTATACAATTATTACTGTACATTTCATTTCATATGAATATTGAAATTATATACTAATTATTGTAAGTACGCTACGAAAGAGAACCTACGCATTATTGTTATATTAAAGAAATCGAAGTTTATTTATTAACTATCATGAACTAAATCACTTCAATAGTGAATTAATACTAATCTGTTTCGAAATAATTCTATAATCACTCGTAATTTCACAACAAACAAAACAAAGTAACATAAAGTTTGCAGTGCACTTGTACACTTTGTCGCTCGCAGCTCAGTGTACCGAAGCAGCGTGAAATCCGAATTCAGTTTTGGCTTCGGCCATAGTTTCGGCTGGATGGCGGCCGAAACCGAAACTAAGCCGAAACTTGTCCGAATCCGAAAGTTCGGTCGACACTAGTGGTAAAGTTTCTACAAATAAAGTTAAAGCCAAAAATTCACCTGAAAGATTCAGAGGTTGTACATCGAAAACCTTTTAATAGTTACCTACCTGATAATTTGGATTTAAAATTTTTCTGATTATATTAATATTTATTTCAGTCATGTAATATATACTTCGTAAGGAATATATATTTCATCTACAAATTGCCGTATATAATAAAACTAGTCAATAATAATGTCAGTCCGAATTTAAAAATAATGTTAGTGCAATATGTATATAAACAAAAAACTCTTACTTTACATGAGGGAGGAATATAAAAGTACGATGTTCTTTTGCTATCAAGCCATTAAGTGCGACTATAACGTTCTTTCCTTTTTTAAAATATTGTATATCTTTCATATTCAGCATGAAGCATTTTATATTTTTATTAACACAATAATTTTGTTAATATTATTTGCTTTAATCGTGATAATTTATTGCTGTTATACAAAAGCTTAACCTTGTCACATATGCTTTTATCCTGCAATATTTTACATTCGTACTCTACTAAAAAACACCCTTTTTCACTTACAAAGAGAAATATTGTACGTAGGGCTGTTAACAATTCCAAAAAACTTCTAAACGTGAAATCGCCAAAGTATATAGATTTGGTATTGTATTATTTTTAGTTACTTACTTCCTTAAATGTAGCTTCAGTAACTTAGTAAACTCACTAACCTATAGATGATGACAACGTTCATGAGTGGTACTTTTTAACCTAAATAAATAAATTATTTTTGACTTTACCTATATGTATTTATGTTTCCAAAATGGATTCAATTAAAATGCAAACTATATAAAAAGGCCGTAACCTAACTGTTAAGGTACCTTCAGCGATCGTGAAGTCCTTAGTTAAAAACCTTCCAATACACTACCGATATGTGTACTACCTCAGGCAGTTGGTCAAATAGGTTTAAACAAAGAATAGTAATAATAGCAATGATACCAACACTCACACAGAAACGTAAAAAAGAGGAACTAGTTACTTTCATGTGTTCGAAGTGCCATATATTGTGTATCGAATTTTTATTGGAACTTTTTGACAAAAATGTTAATACACACACTCATAAACACATTAATAAGTGTAACTTTGACGTTCATAAGTGCTTCTTTGTGACCTATATAAATAAACATATTATGATTTTGATTTTGTAAAAGTATCTGGTAGACGGCAATATTGACTCCGAATGAAATTAAACCTAAATAACCGACGTTTCGCGTGATCAGAAGGCTGGTCTTTTCTTGGCCCAAAGAACCAGTATTGCCATTCAACATGGCAATGCTGCCAGTCTTCTGGGCACGTTACCAGCTGACAGCGATGCTGAAGAATTCTATGATGCCTAAACCATTTTTGTAAATATTTAGTATTATAATTATTTGTGATTTTGTAATTATGTTATCTTTTTTAATACGTTTGTAAATATATATTACAATAACCATAGGTGGCAAAAGGTGGGTGAATATACATCTGCCTTTCCCTTCGGCGAAATAAGTGCAAGACTATGTATGAATAAAACTTAGTAGTAATATCTATTTGACTATTCTGACTAAGTAGTCAGTATAAAAAGTAAAATAGTAGTTTAAATGTCTCTAAAGCCCCAGCGTTGCAGGATTTATTCTAAGTGGGATTGTATTTATAAAGACAACAAAAATATGCCTCCTTGCCCCCAAAAATCCTTACCTTCTGTTACATACTGCGTAATTTTGACAGCCCTACCGTGACGTCACTATATCCATCACAGGTCGCCTGTGAGAGGCTTTTACGGACCCCTATAGCAGAAACTACTCACCATTGTGTTGACAACATATACCTCCATGATATAACCGAGTTGACTGGAGCTCGCGCTAAAAGGATTAGGAAGTAATACAATTACTAGATCCCTGAACGATGCATAAGGCTGGGGGACTGTCACACCGTTATGTAACATGACTGCTAATGCTTGTATTATGTAAAGCGCTATATTAAAACACAGTTTAAGTAAGCTGCTATAATTAAGTCCTTTATGTAAGTTTGGTTTTCTGCCAGATTTAAATGACTTATCCAGACGCATTCCAAAAAATCATTCTAAGAAGTTCAAGAAGATCAGAAACAATCGAGACTTCGAAATTTATTTAATCCTACATCTTTAATTTAAGAGCGTAGCTCTTGCCGGTGCAGTAATCGCCACATATATGTATGTCTGTCTCTGTTTTAACCATTTGAAACGAATCGGCTCCTGCTTTTTCCTTCGCTTGTTGGACAAACATACATCTCGGTCTTCACCTTCCTCTCCTACCAGAAATTTTTCCTTTAGAGATGTTGTTTTTTTAATTTATCGTCTGGTATCAAGAAGTCGATTAACTTTCTGTTATTTATAGTTCTCGACAAGTGCCTTTCCTCATCAACCATACGTAACACTTGTTTGTTTGTTTTTCTTTCTTCCCAGCTTATACTTTCCATCCTTTTTCGACACCAGATTTCAAATGCTGCTAAGCTTATATAACCCAATTCATACATATTTAGGCGTGAGCCTAAAGATATATTCCGACAGAGGTAAACAAAGTAGTCCCAAGTAATATGAAGCGAGCCTATTACCATGTATCGAGCATGTTCCCATGCTACTATTAAAAATATCCTGGCAAAAATACCTGAAATCGAACTGGGTAACGGCCGAATGTGACTTACCAAGTGGATTATGCAAACAAAAGTATAATATGTACTCATGCTGCAGGAGAAACAAGGCAGACTAATAAACAGAATCCAGTCAGAAACAGTCGTAAAACACCCCATAAAATATAAAGGTGAAACTATGGCAACTGGCCAAACCTAAGTGGAATCGTGGCAGGAAATTCCAATGTAAGCGCTTGGTGCGCGAGTATATTATTTCTAGGATATGTGAGCTCCTGCTGGCGGTGAAACCTAGGATGACATAAATTATATGCCTTGTCCCAGAACACTATCTATTACACAACCTGCAGAAGGAGGCAGAATGTCTTCATATATCATATGGAGGTCATTTTCCTTTTCTATGTTAAACCGTGATAAGTCAATGTTTAACGTATGATAATTGAGATCAAGGAATCCTAGGTTCTATCGTAAAATTGCACTGCTTACGACCTTTAAAAAATGTTACTCAAATTAACGACAGGCAGTCCAAAAATTGTCTGTGTAAGCCTAGTAAGCTATCAAAAATTAGGTCGTCCTAACCATCCTATATCCGGCCTGCTACAGGGAATTTCATGACAGAAAATCTCAATTATTTTTTGATAGTTCGCCCCGGGAATAGAAGGCGAATGCTCATATACAGCAGCCGCTTTCACTACAACTGCACCAATGAGGCAGACAATAAGGCAGTTGCCTATGCTCCATTTGGTACCTTGTTTTACATGCAAGAACAAATCACATTCAAAAGTAATATTTTTATGCAAACAGTATCAAAATTGGTTGCAAAATAAGGGAGTAATTAATATTTTAAATTTGAATATAAAATTGAAAGTCGGCTTATAGTGGGGATATATCCTATCTCCCTCGGACAGCAGCGTTAATATAGCGGTTACGTCACAGTTTGTATCGTGCGTCCTTTTTCTGTCATTTGACAATTACCGTTACTACCTGATTTGAAACATTTGTATCTTTTTTGTATTAGAGTAGAAATAAAAATTTCTTTGTATTTTCAAGTTGGAGCATTGCAACTATTTGACTTAAATAATAAAAGGACATTGAAGGTTTGGACTACGGTGTAATAGTAGCTGTCTCCTTGCATTGGTATCCTCGCATGGAGTGATTTGATTCAATATCTCTAAGCTTAGTACTAAGTAGCACGATATGTCCATAGTACATAGTCATACATACATAATCCTAGTACTTAATATATGTTTGTGAAGATGTTCGTATGTCTATTACTCAATAACGCGACAATCGTTCAAGGATTTTATTGAAACTTATACATTCTTAAAACTAACTTATACCTAAAATACTTGGCACATAGATCGATCATGTTATGTATAATACATATAAGACTATTTTATATCTGGAATATTTTTACGCGAGACATACACAGGCAAAGCCGCGGGTAGAATATAGTTCTGCGCAATGCACTTATAGTAAACCAGACTTTGCCCGCGGCTTCACTCGCTTTAATGTAGATTTTGTAAATAAATTTATATTCCTTGGTATAAAAAAATACTGCCCAGGACAGCATTTTTTACTAGATAAAATGTACCCTAAATCCTATTCTGTTTTCCTGACAACGTGTATGTAAAATTTCAGAGGCATGCCATATAGCGCACCGGTTCGAAGGTGGGTGCGCTGGGTGAAATACTCTTGGTGCGCTTCAAGCGGGTGCGCTAGGTGAAATACTCTTGACGCGCTTCAAGCGGGTGCGCTGGGTGAAATACTCTTGGCGCGCTTCAAGCGGGTGCGCTGGATGAAATACTCTTGGTGCGCTTCAAGCGGGTGCGCTGGGTGAAATACTCTTAGCGCGCTTCAAACGGGTGTGCTGGGTGAAATACTCTTGGTGCGCTTCAAGCGGGTGCGCTGGGTGAAATACTCTTGGCGCGCTTCAAGCGGGTGCGCTGGATGAAATACTCTTGGTGCGCTTCAAGCGGGTGCGCTGGGTGAAATACTCTTAGCGCGCTTCAAACGGGTGTGCTGGGTGAAATACTCTTGGTGCGCTTCAAGCGGGTGCGCTAGGTGAAATACTCTTGACGCGCTTCAAGCGGGTGCGCTGGGTGAAATACTCTTGGCGCGCTTCAAGCGGGTGCGCTGGATGAAATACTCTTGGTGCGCTTCAAGCGGGTGCGCTGGGTGAAATACTCTTAGCGCGCTTCAAACGGGTGTGCTGGGTGAAATACTCTTGGTGCGCTTCAAGCGGGTGCGCTGGGTGAAATACTCTTGGCGCGCTTCAAGCGGGTGCGCTGGATGAAATACTCTTGGTGCGCTTCAAGCGGGTGCGCTTAAAACTGGTGCGCTACATGGCATGCTCAAATTTCATGACGATCGGTCGAGTAGTTGATGTAGGCGTGAAAACGAAACAAAAAACACACTTATCTTAACGCATTTATCTATATATTAATACGTGAAGCAAAAGTTTTGTACCCCTCTTTACGAAAATTGAGCGGACGGAGGAGTATGAAATTTGGCACAGTTAAAGTTTATATGGAGAAGGAGGGCAAATCCTAATATTTTTATAAAATATGTATTAAAATACATTAAATTAATGAAAAAACACTACACGCACAAAACCATGCATTTGACACACGCAGTCGAATCGCGTTCGTAGTATTTCGGCATTGTTCGACTGACGTCGTACAATTCTTCGTAACTATGGTTACATATCTTAAGTACCGTGAAATGTGATTATAAGGGGATAGTTATAGGCAATAAAACCTTAATAACGATCAAACTTAAAATTTTAATCAATTATGGTCGATTTCGACCACGTGGCGACCGCTAGTAACATTAGTTACGATATAAAAATGTTAACCTCCTGACGGCAGAATAAGCACACGGATGCTTATTAAATTATCATATGTAGAATGTCTTGGTCTGGGTGTTTCTATGTATAATACGTATGAATATTCAAAAAATAAAAAAATGTATATATATGTATGTTTATCCATTGTCTAATACCCATAGTACAAGCTCTGCTTAGTTTGGGCTAGAAGGTGTTGTGTGTATGTGATAGAATATTTTTCTCAAAAAACATAAATATATTTTTGGTCATGTAGTAACTATATTTCGGGGGTCAAAGAAAGTTGTTCGGTTTTCTTTAGGAAAAATCCAAATACTAGAATCAGTTTAATAAGGTACCTAGTAGTCATCAATACGACAGTAGACCTTACCTTGTGCTTTTCTACGATTCCTATTTACAGTTTATTTTTAAATACATCTTCCGCACTAGGAATAATGCCTGATTCACGGAGGACTTTACAACCATTCATACAAAGGACACAAAAAAATTCCAGATTTGGGACAACCATTTGTGGATTACACAAATTTTTGTCCCGTGTGGGATTCGAACTCACAACACTCGGCGCAGGGGCAGTGGCGAGGCGACCTCTTAAACCACTACGTCATCAATCTTATTTCGGATTATTTTAAAAATAGGTGTAATATGCCGTGCCTGCCCTTTCCGGCTCTGCTGTGATATACAGTAGTGTTTCAATACCGATGCATCAAATTTATAAAAAAACAGATTATATTAAGCCACTCACATTTTGTCTGCTGCATTTTGCACTCACGTGACAAAAGCGGATATCAACGGCCTTTTATCATCCAGTTCCTGTCCCGCTTCTGAAAATTTCCCGATAGAAAACTATTGTCAAAGTATTAAAATATATAAAAATATGTAACAACACTGCCAATAAACTGGCACTACTTGGATCCCTGCCTACACAATAACACAAACGACTTAATATATCTAAGTAAGTGTACACTTAAATACAAACTTTAACACTTGTGAAGTTTTGTAAGTTAATATACTTTCATACGTTATAGCATATTACTGTCGTTACTTAGAATATTGCATATAAACAAATATAAAACACTGTTTGTTACAATTAAATTAAAAAAATCTCTTAATATTAGATTTCGACAGGATGTGATAGAGATGTGTGTACCTCTTAGGAGGTTAAATATTTAACTAGATTTCTTCATTGCTCATCCTCTGTGGTTAAAAGTGCGATAATGTGCTGTGCTCGAGTCAACACCCGAGCACAGGTAATTATGTATGCAAAATTTTATTTTTGGCTTTAATATCATTTACGGTTCTTTGATTACGTAACAATTACGTTTCCTATAAATATTGGATACTATCTTTCGGGACTAGTACTTCTCTTCTAGATGAAACTTACGCTATATTGTTTCCTTAACCTTTGACAACGTCTATGCGAAATTTCATGAGGATCAATTGAGTAGTTGTGGCACGAACGTGTAACACAGAAACAAACTCATTTATGCATTATTAATATATCTTACGTTTACACAGGCCGTAGTGCACGCACCTATGACACATTCGAATATAATTCGAATGCAATTGCGAGAAATCTAAAGCAAATCCAATTAGAGCTATACAAAGAAACAGAGAAAAATATTAACTACAAAAATACAAACATATAAATCTGTATATTAATACGTAAAACAAAAACTTTGTATGCCTTTTTACGAAAATTGCGCGGACGGTGGAGTATGCAATTTGGCACAGTTAAACTTTATATAGAGAAGGAGTGGCGAATCCTATAATTTTTATAAAATATACATTAGAAATACATTAAATTAATGGAAAACACTACACGCACACAACCATGCATTTGACACACGCAGTCGAATCGCGTTCATAGTATTTCGGCATTGTTCGTCTGACGGCGTACAATTCTTCGTAACTATGGTTACATATACCTTATTTATATGTAATATGGGTAAAGTTATAAACAATAAAATCTACATAACGATCAAACTTAAAATTTAAATCAATTATGGTCGAATTTTTACCACTAAGCGACCGCTAGTTATAATAATTAGACAAAGATATAAATTGTAACAATACTGCCAAAAAAATCGCGTCACTTGGATCTGTTACTATTGACGATACACTATCTCCTAAACATAGCCTATCAATAAAAAAACCAACTCATCACTAGTAATATATATTTACGACGGAAATATCAAGTCTGCAGAAAAAGTTGAACATAAAAAACAACTCGGATAAGTTGCAGTTGACGTTTTGACTTGCGATTCCGAAAGGCTGTGTTTACTATGACGAGAACTCGCCGCTGTAATGTGCTGTATAAAATATTGGAGCAATAAAAACTTCATACTGTCGCCGCTGAGTGGAGTGATGTTTGACAGGGCAAGGAGATATGATGTATTGTGCAGTTTAAGTGGCGATCTCGCTAATGCACTGACTGTTGTTGGTTCAATTTTGATACGCGCGTTAAAATTGTTATGTGCAAATAGTTGGTCTGATTTTGAGTGTTCTCTGTGTCTCTTGTTGTAATGTTTTTGAAGATTCCAGAAATATATAATAATTATACCTAGTGGTGTCAATGATTTTATATACCATAGACTTAGAATATTTTCTCTACGCTCATTCTAAGTCTATGTTCTATATTTAAAAAGTCAGATATGTCAGGCACGCCACTGCGACTGTGAGGAGGACACGGCGCAGCACACGCTCGAGCAATGTCCTGCTTGGGCAGTGCAGCGCCGTGAACTCATTGAGGTTGTGGATGAAGATCTCTCGCTGCGGGCCGTGATTAAAGCCATGGTCGACTGCGAGAGGAAGTGGGCAGCGATCGCGTCCTTCTGCGAGCACATCATCTGGCAGAAGGAGGCGGCGGAGCGGATCCGTGAAGAAAGTATCCTTGCGGATCCGAGCCGTCACCGGCAGACCGAGCGGAGCAGGCGCGCTTATGCGCGCCTAATACCGCCATAATGAAGGCCGCGGGCGGGAGAACGGGGATCTCCCGCCCGTCAGCCATTGAGTCGGTCCGACGCCCTATGTAGTGCCGGAGCGTCGCCGAGGAGTTGCAGACTGCTGGGTGGGTCGCTGAGGTAGTAATTTTTGCCAGCAGCCCATCCACTATACAAGGCAGCTAGCGTGCACACCGTGGGGTTTTGGTCCGTAGGCCCGAAGTACGAGAGAGCCGGACATAGCCCTCTCGCCTCCCCTTGTGGTGAGAAGGTATGCAATATTCGCATTTCGCCACGTATATAAAAAAAAAGAAAAGGCACGCCTATGGTAAGAACCAAGTCTTACCCAATTGTAGCACCTTTCAATCAATTCGTCATACGTCATATGCCAAAAACAAAGAATAAAAGCACTATAATTTTAGATAGCTATCTCTTTCACTCTCGTAATATTTTTATCTTTTTTTCCAGCTTAGATATACATATCGGTTAATCATATGAACATAGCGCAGTTTTACAGGTTACATGCAGCGAGGGAGAATTTTGCGCGTCGTTTATAAACGCATAAAATATCATTGATTAATTAAAGAATTGAATAGTGAAAAACTTAGTAACGCCTTATCCGAACCGGCGACCTTACACCGCAGTCGAGTTCACTATCGATATTCAGGCAGTCTGAGACAATAGGAATACGTAATATTGTTTTATTTCTTGAATGTCCTACTAGTGGCACGACAAGATCTATAGAAGTTACAATATTTAAATAACTATATTTCTTTTAAGTATGTTTTATATATAACATAATATATAATATCAACCCTGTATTAAACTGTTCCACTGCTGGGCATGGTCGTCTTCTCAGTAAGAGAAGGGTTAGGCCATAGTCCACCACACTGGCCAAGTGCGGATTGGCAGACTTCACATATCTTCGAAAACGTCATGCAGAACTCTTAGACATGAAGGTTTCCTTACGATTTTTTCCTTCACCATAAAAGCAAGCAATAATTAACTATTTAATACGCACTTTAACTTCGAAAGTCAGAGATGCGTGCCTTGGGATTGAATTCAAGACCTCTGCGTGGCATTCGAACGATTTCCCACTAAGCTATCGCCGCTATTCAATATTGAATGTTTTATAGTTCCAGTTAAATCATAATAAAAGTGCATAATATTCGTCCCAAAAGTATCAAATTACGGCATCAACAAAACTGCCGTAATATTGCCGTGTCTAATAATAATAATGGTCAAACAAACAAATCACTTAGCCTCCACCCTGGCACATCTCCTGTCCACCCCCCACTCAACATAATCCCACCTAATTGGACGAAATTACGTCAAAACGATATTCTTTAGGAATTTTCCCACTTTTTATGTGAATTTTATAAATAGAAACGACACGTGTTTTGATTTTAATAGAGTTGATATGTGTAGGTGGTGCATTGATAGGGTTGCCTGTATAGCCTGATATACCACCCAATTAGGATTGGCTCAATAGGTTCGTAGGTATTGTTCCAATACTCAATTTCAAAATAAATATAATGTATAATAATATAATATAATATATAATAATATGAGGGTCTCAGGGCGGGTACTCAGTATACCCATCCATAGCTCGAGAAGAAGAAACACTCTAAACAATAATATAATCATTTATTTAACGAACCACACCTATTGTATATGTGTGGTTATTTTCTATTTTCTTTCCATTAAATGTAAATAGTTTAGGGTAGGTATATTTTTATTTAAAAGGCACTAGATATTATTCATGTATCGCGGGGACTTTAAAACCTTAAAACAATGGACACAAAGAACATCCAGGCACAACAATTTGTAGCTCACCCAATTTTTTATCTCGTATGGGATTCGAACCCATGACACTCGGCGTAGCAGCAGTGGCGAGGCAAGTACTTAAACCACAACTGCCATCCGTACAGCCCGTGCAGTATATTAGTTTGATTATTTGACAAAAATGAAATTGTAGGTTTGTTTTGTGAATAAACACTGTTAAATATGAGGGACATGGATTCGATTCTCAGAAAGAGTAAGCAGAGATGTATTAATCCAGTATCCATGAGCCAGGTTTTAGGTACATAATAGGGGCAAGCCTAATTTGTCAACCGGAATCATTACCGACTGGCGTTAAGAAATACCTTATAGTAAATCCAACAATACTTTGTAATTGTACCTGCCCTGAATATCGAACCCGGAACCGCACGATTCAACGCAAACTATCAAACCAGCGATTCATAAATATCCTTCCCTCCATTATAGTATTTTTGCCTAAAGGATTTTGCTTGGGGCACAATGGCTACCAATAAAATATGAATGATACGTAATGGTTATTTGGTTTTAGTAGGGGTTCGGGGTTCGTGAAAGGAATTTAAGAGGAAATTAGTTCTGCAATAACAGATAATGTTAAGGGTTCTATACAGTACAACAGAAAATAATAAAATCTAAGTCTACTACATTATAAGACTCACGTAATGAAGCAATATTAAAAAAATTAAAGTGGGGCGCGGCGGTAGCTCAATGGATAAGGCATTGGACTTGCGATCGAGAGGTCGCGGGTTCGAATCCCACCCATTGCACTACTGACGTGAACCCACTCCTAACACAAGCATCTAGCTTAGATGGAGGGGTTAACAAGAATACTAGTAATTTAAAATACAAACTCCAAGAAATCTATAAAAAAATGCATAGTCCGGACAAGTGCAAGTTAGGACTCGTCAACCGAGGGTTCCGTACAAATATGTAAGTATATATTATAAAAAAATTTGTCCCTGTCTAAAGACCCTGTTTTTTTATTATTTAAATACAAATGTATAGTTTTTGGATTTTCCCTATACTTGTAGTATAAGACGGTATTACTTGCCAAATTTCATAGTGCATAGGTCAACGACCCTTTAGATTTTGAGTGTCAAAATATACTTTTTTGTGGCATAAACGGAGGTATCGTTTTACGTTAACTTAGAGGTTTGATTTTTTTTAGCTTCAAGAGACTAGACCTGAGTATATCGTTTTAATTTCAACTCGATCCTCCACGCGTACCCGAGATAAAGGGTCTTGACAGACAGACAGACGGATGGACGGACGGACAACAAAGTGATCCTATAAGGGATCCGTTTTTTCCTTATGAGGTACGGAACCCTAAAAATTATGATTCTCAATACATTAAAAACTTCAGAACATCGTATTTGTCTGGTCGTGACTCGCTTTTATACATTCAAGCAAAGGTAGGCAGAACTGTTTTAGATCCTACCAATCGACCGTGATTATTTATAACTGAATACAAAAACTTTTGACTGCACAGATGGCAGGACTACATAAATGATTGCCCCGCCACTGCCACTATACTCAGTGTTGTGACACACACAAATGGATGTTCAGAGTCTCGATATTCTTTATGTCCGTAGTTTGAATGTTGAAGTCTCTGGGACTCTACGATAGACTTATAACCCAAATTTACGCGACGGACAGCGGCACTTAACAAACTAAAATTTTCCAATTAACAAAATTTTTTCGATTTGCTCCCACGATACACCAGATTTTTTACAGGAACGCTGCGTATTTTAGGGTCAAAATACCTATGTCTGACTTTGGCTCATAAACTATCTCTATACAATAAATCATTTCGATATGCAGCTCTGTTCCAGCTTCAAAAGGGTACAAACTAAAAAACACACTTCTGCATCTTATAGCACTATCCGTGCTATGCAGAAGTGTTTCTTATAATTTACAAATTAATTGCTGTCAACTAACCTAACTAAATTTTACACAATTTGTTACACCTTCACGTCTTAACTACTCGACCGATCATCATCAATTTTTGCATACACGGTGTCATTAGTACCGAAAAGGATATAGTGTACCTTGCATCCAGATAAAGTTACTGTGTTCGATTGAGCACTACCGCGGGCAATTTTTTATTTTTTATAACATCCACTCCCGCTCCAGGAGTTATTTCTGTGTCGCGTGGCACTTTACCAACATTCAAACAATTGTTTGTTTGTATGTTTGATTGTTTGTAAGGATTTAACTCAAAAACTACTTTACCGATTTAAGAAATTATTTTACCATTAGCTATGTTATGACCGAGTAACATAGGCTATTATTATTGCACTGTTACTAACATATCCTAAGCTACTTTTACGTGGGCGAAGCCGTGAGCAAGCAGGATACATAGTAACTTATATCCAGGAAAAGGTACTGTTTCCGATCGAGCGAAAGTTAGTAGGATATATTTGCAGTAATATTTTAAAGGTCAATGTCCGAGAGCGTTAGCAATAAACGGGTGACACCCCTGCTTCGCCACGTCGGTTATAATGAGTGCGTATGAATGGCAGCAAGGGCGAGTATCGATTGGCTGCAGGGTTGCCTAGCAACGGGAGAGGCGTCGCGGCGACGATCTCCGAACCTCCCTCGCGGATGTGTGGAGACGTAATCATTGTGCAATAACTAGATAGATTTGTGTACGTTTTGTGTTTTCTTTTAGCCGCGCCTTTGCTGAAGATTTATAGTGCATTTCGACGAGATAACAGAAACTAGGCAATGTTACTCTCCGATAAAACGTATAAACATAGACCTTTTGCGTTTATAATATTTGTCGGAATGTGACCCTCATAACAAAATTATTTTAACATTAGATTCTACACGCGGGAAGTGTTTAATAAACTACTATATTTTGCCCGCGGCCTCGTTTGCATAAATGTAACCTAAATTTACGAGAGCAAATCCAGTAGAAATACAGGTAAGATTAGTAATAGTTCTTTTTTCGGGATAAAAGGTACTCTATGTCCCGACGTGTATGCGAAATTTCATGATGATCTGTCCACTAGTTAAGGCGTCAAAGCGTAACAAACAAACGAACTCACATTTGCATTTATAATATTGGGTAGGATTTTGAATAGATAACAGCAAATGAGCTATGATACTCTCCGATAATGAACAAACAAAGACACCTTTGCGTTTATAATATTTGTCAAGATATTAGCTCTAAATAACAAAATTATTTTAGCATTATCTTCTACGCGTCGGCAGTTTTTAAGCTCTAGTTATATCTTATCTTACTTGGGTAAAGACAATGCATAGAGATTGTTCTCTTCCTTTTTTAAGTCTAAACTCGCAGTCGTAATAATTCTAGTATCGCGGAGCCTTTACAAACATTCTAACAACAGTCACAAAGAACATCCAGCCTCGAAAGAACCTTATATTGTGGATCACACAAGATTTATGGCGAGGCGACCACTTAACGCAGAACATTTGGCATATCTGTTATTAGAGATTAAAGGAGTCTGCCTACGACCCCGTCTCATACCATGTCCGTGCTAGGAACGTGTCAGACTATGCTCACTAGACCGTTCCGTCACCGACCAGCAGTTCCAATAGCAAGGCGTATCATGTTGCTTTTCGTGTCTGATACGTTCCTAGCACGGTCATGGTATGAGACGGTGTAGTGGGCAGACTCCTTTAATAGTAACGCTCCCGTGGGTATACGTATTAAATAGATGCCTGTATCATTACTAAGCCTATGTAAGTCTCCGGCTCTTAAAAATATATCTACGATAAAATCATATCGATATGTAACGGCGTAGGATACTGTATATTAAGTTTATATAGAGTCATAGTGTAAGCTAAGTGTGTAAACTGTATACAACAGCAGTTTTTCTATTAGAGTTTTTGTAAAACCAGTCCTCCGGTGCTCTTGGAAGCCAATACACGTGTCAACCTACATCTGTGTTTCACTTACCACTCCCGTAGCGACCCTGACTCTACAGATCTATTAACGTCACTCAGTTATCACGTAAATGTTCTTTCATAGTAATATTAATAGTATAATTATAGAAAATATAGACAAAAAAGCACAGCTAAGCCGGTCGAAATATCACAGGATATCTGACGTACACGAGCTATCAATGTTACAATCCCTTTAATTGTACGGGCACTAACGTACGAGTATCTAGCGCAGCTGATTGTGTGGTACAAGTTTAAGAATATATATAACTTTTATTATTACACATTACTTTGGTAGACTTAATTTTAGTCTTGGCTTAGTCTACCTAAGTTGAAACGGTGTCCATTGGTTAGGCATCAGACTGGTGATTAAGAGGTCGTAAATTCTGTCCTGAGCCATTGATCCCATTCCTAAGTAACCCTGTTGCTGAAGAGGGGTTTCTAGCTTATATTAATGCTTGTGAAAGGTAAAGCTAAGCTTACTAAGCGATTAACAAAATTACTAGTCATTTGTAATCGAAATTACTATCTATATATAATCTTTTAAAAATAAACTACAAGGTGTAGTAAAGGTATACATAAACCTGCTTAAAGCAATGTGTGTGGAGGAACGCGTTGGTCCCGTAGTAATAGGTGCGTGAGGTGAGTTCGCTTCTGGAATTGATGCTAAGCAGTACGAGATTGGAAACTGTGTCCGGAAAACAGCAATAAACTCGGTTCTTATTACGTAGGACCTGATATTGAGACTAACGATCTATTACACCTGTTTTTGCACTTTATAAAGACTTTATAAATGGGCTTTAAAAGTGGCAATATTTTACAGCAATATGTTGAGGCAAAGATTTCAGCTACTTATATCTCGACCAGTTCAAAAATATTTGAATACATGGCCCATTCAAAATATAATTCTTTAGATGGCCATAAATATTAAGGTAAGTTATATTTATTTACATAATTATGGCCTATTTTAAATATAGCTTTAATTGCCGACCAGTATATTCCAGCTACAAATTGCAATAAAAATAATGTTTAATTCAAAGCTTCTTTAGTCAAATATTTGTATCGCTTTTCGCTTATAGCCCGATAGTGCACGGTGTACGCGACGAACAGTCCCGAGGGTGTTGCATATAGCAATTGATGGATCCAATCAGCGGCTAATAGCTGAACTCACGGAGCCTTCACCAACTTATTTATTATCTCCTCGGCATGAGATTAATGGATGCTGTGACGCCTTGCGGCTAAATAGATCTTATGATTTAATGTTCGTAGAATTGATTACTTAATTGTGTGTGGTACTGTATTTTTAGTGGAGTTAGGACATAGGTAAGTAGTATGCGACTGCTGTGCTTGAGGTCTCGAGTTCGATTCACGGATTGAACAATTGGCGATTTCTGTTGAGAAATTCTCAGTGGCAGCACGAAAGTAAAGTCTGAAACTGTTCCTAGTGAAAGGCAATTACGTGGGACCTAACCATACCATTGACGAAATGTGAGTGCAAGACACCTTTTAATCAAAATATGCAGAATTATGAACCAAAACAATTTTAGAAGCAATATATAACAGTAAAATATATAATTGTTTTTATTAAAATATAAAACTCCCGCACTTGGAATAATTCTTGTGTTGCGGAGGCCTTTACAACCGACCGTTCAAACAACAGACACAAAGAACGCCCAAACTCGGAACATCTATATGTGGATCACACAAATTTTTGTCACGTGTCGGAATCGAACCCACAATCGGTGCGGTGGCAATAGCGAGGCGACCACTTAAACCACTAAGCCAACCGAAATTACTTTTGATGCATAATAGCAAAGGCTGGTCTCGCTCAGTGCAATAATTCGTGATTGTGACATTTTAGACCAAGAATAATAACACTAGGTTGGCCACTAACCACACGAAAAGAAAAAGAAGAATATCGTATATCGTATCGAATAAGTACTGCAAGACAACAAGCTCCAGCAGCCGCGCTGCTGTCACAGATCCCGAGAAAAGCCAGCCACATTCAAGCGCCAGCCTGCTATACTGCCTTATGTTAGGGGTGTCACTGACAAGATTGGCTAAATCTTGAAGCGAGCTTCAATCAACACATACTTCAAGCCGCCAACGAAGATAAGTAAATTTTTACCATCCGTCAAGTGCCAATTACCTTTACAAGATGCAGGGGTCTATAAAATAGATTGTGACTGCGGACTCTCATAAATTGGTCAAACCAAGAGAAGCATAGGCACCCGCATAAAAGAACACATAGCTGACGTAAAACACAAACGCTCGTTGAAGTCTGCTGTGTGTGAACATGTACAACAGGGGACCAACCACAACCTGAGATTTGGCAAACCACAGATTCTCGCTAAAGAACACCGATTCTTACCAAGGATGCTTCGCAAGGCTATTAAAATCAAAAAACATCCCAATCTCAATAGAGAAGATGGTTGGAATGTACCACCAGCTTGGGATCCAGTACTTCAAATAATCAAACCCAAGAAGAAACAAACCACAGCTATTTCTTTGAGCTCATTCTGCGTAAATAGAAACACCAATGACTAAATTATGTTCGGATAATTTGAAATAACTACACTGCAACTTTGAGACAACTACCATCTTAGTCTCCCCGTGACCATGGCTGCTGAAAAGCAACCGAAACGTCGGGGAAAGTGTAAACCTATATATAAATAGATTTAATAGTTTAAATAATTATATTAGCTTATAAATTAATAAAATTAAATAGTAGTAGTAGTGTAACAGTTTCAAAATTTTGTAATACAGTGATAAATAAACAACGCGATAAAATCCGTATATAGTAGTTTAACGTCAGTAGTTATTTATAGGTATTAAATGCCTAATTATTTACCGACGTTTCGACCGACGTGCATTGATCGTGGTCGCGGGTTGACTGATGTGAACTCAGCGGCGCTTTCGTGAAGTGACCGAGTGAGGGTAGGCCTAAACTTGTTTGTTTCGGCAACTACCCTCATTTTGTTATTTTTATTTATATTTGCACTGTCAGTACTTCGACACACTACATAAACGTCATTTACAGATGTAAATGTCGTTTGTGTAGTGTGTCGCCACAGTGACTTAGTTCATCAGAACTAAGTCACTGTGGCGACGTTTACGTTTGCTGATGACTGGATTTCAATATTAAAATACAATATTACTCATTTTCAACCGCTTCACGTACTATCTTGGAGTAATTGTGACTATCGGGGATTAAGACATGTGGTTGATGTAATTTAATCTAGTGGTCTGGTCCAGATTACAGCAAATGCTCGGCACAGCTAACTTGTTGATTCGATATGTTTCTTGGCAGCAATTGGTCTTTAAAAAAATTGGCAAGTCAATTAAAGACTAATCAAAAAATATTTCACCTATAAACATAACTTAGTGTTGAGTGTTAAGTTAAATAATTGTTACGTAAAAGCGTACGTTGATCAAGCTTTGATTATTATTAATATAGGACTTGAGAACTAGTTAAGAGGTAGCTAAGCATTAGGTAGCGATATCCTTACATCCTTACATTAAGTATAAATGCGAAAGTGAGTTTGTTTATTTATTTCTTTGTTACGCTTTCACGCCTGAACTACTCCACTAATCATCATGAAATTTCGCATACACCTTGTCAAGGTTATAGAAAGGACATAAGGTAACTTTAATTCAAAAACAAATACTGTTTTCAAAGGATTGAAAATTGACATAACCTTACCTTAACTTTCATTTACGCGAGCCAAGCCGCGGCAAAATCTAATGTTCTATAAGTAAAATTGAATAAATATAAACTCTATTTTGCTGGCTTTATTGTGTTTGAAGTTACTTGTAAGCGTCTGAATACTAACGATAAGCTGGTGAACACATTATCATGACCCTCGATAAACAACAATAGCCCGCGAGCCTACGGAAAGAATATCAACAGACAGTGAAAAATATTATTATTATAACTTTAATATTTAAATTAACCATTTGCCTTACGTATTTATAAGGCTTGCCCGAGGGGATGTTTTCGCAAAGATAGCACAAATATGGGGTTCAAAAGGATACTATACATATGTACATAATTATGTAGGTATATTTATTGCATTAGAAATATATTTTTTTCTTATATTTAGACCTGCGGTTAGACGCCTAAACTATAATCAGGTTTGTTGCAAGAAGTTGGAGTTTGGAGAGGTGGAGCCACTGCTCTATCTCACCTTAGTAAGGCAGCACATCGGTTCTCTTGAGTCTTCTAATTGGATTTGGCTGCAGGAGCATACTGGACAACGGGTTTGGGTGAGTTGTCTAGCGGTCCTTGTAGTTGACTGAGTATCGTTTCGCTTCGTCCAAAATGGTTGGGATTTCCAGATACTCATGGATTTCCGAGTTGAGAGCAATTAGATACTTTTAATTTAAGTTTAAATACATTGACCTAAACCCTAATATTACTTGGAATATATTTTTTGTAAGTAGAGAAATAGCCTGAAACTCAGATCTAACCTTAGTTCAGGCAATCACTTTATAAAATTTAGAGCTTGATATTAAATTAGAATGCACAATGTCGGCCGATTAAAGTATAAGTAAAACATGTACCTACTATATTAAGGATAATTATAATTAACTATAGTATAATATTATTTTAGATTAATTGCTAAAATGTATACCCATATTATTATTGAATAAATAAATTATACTTTTAATATAGTCCTGTTCTTGAAATTAAACTACTTTTATCGCAATTTTTTGAAACACACATTAAATTTAAACTCCGTATAAAGTAGTTTAATTTCAATGTATAAATTATATATCTATTAATTATATATTTCAATAAATATAACACAGACAGTCATACTCACGCAACCCGTATATTTAAGTCTTGTTTTTTGCTTTTATAGATATACAATTTTCTCTTCTAGTGAATTATATTTTATAAATACTCTAATTACTACATTTAACATTGTATAATAGTCGTACCTCCAGTCCTAAATGAGAGCCTGGTGATCTGTAAGACAGGGTTTCCCTAGTATGGACTCCAGTCTCTCACAAAGGCTCATAATTCTATAAATCTTTTTGTGTCAGCTGTGTTTTATGTATGTTGTTGTGAACATTTGTAAAGAGAGAAATAAATAAAAAAATATTAAATTATTATCATAATTATTATTAATATATAATATACAAGGCGTAAACGAAAGACAATGTTATGTAGCAAAGTTCTTTTTGAAAACCTAAATGTCGATACTGACATTTTACTAATATGAAAGTTATAAACATATTATGTATATGTAAAGACCAGCGCGTTTAAGCTGTAGCAAACTTAGGGTCCAGGTTTGATGCCTGGTTTAAAAAATAATTATTAGATTTTCCGTTAAGAAATTCTCAACTGCACGGAGTCTAGAAAGCTAAACGCCCGGGCACAGGCCCGCCCACTAGTGGGACTTATAACATTGCTGTTGAAATGTAGGTGTAATTCATCTTTGCCTGCCTCTGTATGGAGACAAGCGTCGCATCTATATACGTATAAAATACGTCATCATCTTACCTATTAAAATGAAAACAATGTAATCTACTCTTAACTTGTGGCTACACCAGGATTCAACATCCCAACTAATATCTTGAATGGGAATATCAGTTTGTTTGTTTATCTCTTTCACAGCTAAACTATTCGACCTATCATCATGTAATTTCGCATATACGTTATAATGGGCATAAAGGACATACATACTAAGGGTAATAAGGGTATTATTTATTCAGGAGAAAGTTCTGTTTACCGAGGATTATACGAGTATAAAGGAGGCTACAGCGTTAATCCTGTTCGGACCTAAAGTAACTTGACTACAACGCATTCCCACCAACAAATTTTTATTAGTATAACCGTCAATCCACGTCTTAGCCAATGTTTTGTTCTAACACTTTTCTGTATCGTTAATCGCATTGGTTTCTTTATTCTACTAAGGCGCCAGACAAGTATTCGTTCCTCCTGAACCCAAGGAAGTAACCTGTATAATAAAACCACTCATGCAATGCAAGCTACACGCTTGCATAAACCCGCACCGCTAACTTGCATTACATACAAGCATCATTACAATTTTCAATGTAATACAACCCAGTCTAACCTCACCCTTACAACTAGGTGTACAACATCGATGTCGATAAAATCTCGTATCGATTGTTCAATCGGTTTCGCCACAACTCTATTATGCGTTACTTTTGACAACTAATTAAGGTGCCGGCAGACAGTAGTGGAATATTTAGATATAATTAGGGGTGGGGAACAGCCACAATAGTGGTAGAATGCTGGGCCGCTGATTTATTAACTGGAGCGTGGATAGGCGTCGAACGGATTTTTGATTTAAATCGACGATTTAATTATGTATTCGACGTTTAAACTTTAAATAAAACATTATGCTACCGTTGGACTCGTAGTTTAAGTTTGCAGCCGACAGAAGGGTTACTAGTTTGATTTCTGGATCGAGCAAATTTGTTTAGTTTTCAATTATGCATTTTTAATAGTAAGTATAGCTTGCCTGGATTTTTAAACTAACTAACTAGGAATAATTTCTGTGTCTCAGAGGACGTTACAAACACAAACAATGGTCACTAAGAACACCCAGACTCGGTACAACTATTTTGTAGATCACACAAATTGTTGTCACTTGTCAGGATCGACCCGGCAACACTCAGTGCATTGACAATAACGATAAGACCACTTACACCCCAGGGCATCCGGGCATATTTACCATTTTATGAGTCATAATTTAATAGTTTCATATTATAACATTGTAATTTAATAGCTATTTAAAATAGTGATATTTTTGCAGCTATCTGCCCATCCATCCATCTCGTTACTTCTTTAATCTTCAACTACACTTGCATATTGTGTGAAAAAGATATGCTAGTACAAGATTAAATATAGTCAACTATTATTCACTATGGATCGACCATATTAAAACTACCCGGGCTTTTGGGCCAATACGGAGGCACTACTACTAACTAACATACCATCTGGCAATTAGCCCAATGTGGAAAAGCAGAATATATTTTCTCCTTACCACCTACCTAATGAAATCTAGAAGTGATATATTAAAAATCGTAAGGCTATATATATATTTGAAATAGGCTGCCTTGGTGGCGGAGTGGCAGCGAATGCGACTGATGTGTTGCTATGGTTTCGAATCCTAGACTTCGACATTACTAGATATTCGAATATAATAATAATATCAGCCCTGTATTAAACTGTTCCACTGCTGGGCATAGGACTCTTCTCGTTGTGAGAAGAGTTTGGTTGAAAATATTCCTGGAAATTTCTGTCAAAAAATTCTTAGTAACAACGCAATTTCTGGATCCGTGTAATACTCCAATTCTTCTGCCTACTCCACTGGAGATATAGACTTTTATAATATAATTATAATATCATTTATTGCGTCAAATATTGTATGGTATAAAGGTACTTAGATTCCAACATAAACACTCCAATTATTCAATAGGCAGCAATACACACATCAACAATAGTTACCAAAGTTTTAGAAGATACAGTTTTTGTTAGCGGGGGCACTGGGCCACCTTTTCCTTGAGAGTTTCAGTGCGGGTACAAGTTTGAGAAGAGGAAACACTCTAAACAACTATGGTATAAAGTTATTACAATTATTTTGTATCACAAAGGACATCGGCGAATTTCGGCCCTCACAAAAACAACGGACAGAAGTTAAATGTATACAGAAAAAAAGTGCTTATTTTTATTGATTTTAAATTACTGTAAACAGAAAAATCTATGGTTTAGATATAAATATCACGGGAAAAGGTAATAAACGTACTGTAAAACTGGAAACAGTTGCTTTTTCGAGTTTCTTATGTTGCCAGCCTTAAAAATAGATAAGGGCACTATTTATTATTAATGTTTTTAATATACAATACTCGATTGTCAGTTTGAACAGTTATAATAGTTTAAATAAATATCAATCACGGTAAGATATGTTTAACTATAATTACTGGTGTTTGACTTTATGTTTATACGTGCGCTTCTTCTATTATTATTTTATTTTTATGTTGGATTAAAAGGCTTATATTCAATAACAGAAACGGAATGGCAATAACGAACAATAAAGCTGTCAAAAATAGCAACAAGTTACATTCGTGTTGACTTTGCACTCGTGCGCAGTGAACATTAATAAAGTAGTACTTATTTTTGCGACTGTGATTTATTTGTGACCTGGCTATTTATTTGGATTCTGAAACTGCATCTTCTATTGACCTGGCTTTGTTGTTATTGGATATTTGTGTAAGTTGTCTCAAGATATTAATTACAGTCACTACGGGCTGAGCCTCATTTTTTCCCACGCAAGTTAGTAATTAAAGAGCAATAAAATAGTATTTATGAATATTACTATTTATACCTAAAATATTTTTATCTATAAAATATATATGATTTACTTATTATAATTATATAATCCATAAACAAATATGTACCTACAATTTTCGTACCTACAAAATGTTGTCATTATTATAACCTAGAATTATACATATAAACACAAATATCTCTTTAATACCACCATTAATATACTTTTTTTTTTACGTATATCATTTGTATGTTTTTAGCAGTAATTTGACAACATTTTCACTCTTGTCCGCGATGGGCCTGACGAACTAAGGGACTCCGCCCGTCTCCTTTGGCCGTTATACAGCATGCAACAATAAAGTTCCAAATTGATACATCTTATATTAAAAAACACGACTTTTAATTCATTAGTTGTGCTTATACCTCAATGAACGTTCCAAAATATAAAACTTGCATGGATTTTTTAGCAAAAACTCCTTAACCGAATAATAACATTCCTATAACAAGCATCTACGCATTGCAACACAAATTTTTGGATAAGGTGGGTGGGTTGTCGTATTGGGCAATGAGTTGTAATTTAAGGGTGCCATATAAACGCAACTTTTTCTAAATAATTCTAAATACGTTCATACATTTAGTATTAACGTATTTAGAATTATTTAGAAAAAGTATGTAAATTAATAAAAATAATTTATTACCTTTTTCTTACATGCTATTTTATAATCAGTAGTTATTTTATAATTAGTAGTAGGCTCTTTCCAAGATTACGTGATTGAACTTGACTGATGACTTTTGAACACGGCTCATTGCAGCTCTGGTCTGCTCAGCTCCACTCCGCTCCACTCCTCTTTTTAGGACCAACTCCGCTTTGCACGGCTCCGCTTCAATGAAAACAAAAACGTGAAAAGTGAGAAGCACTTTTCACTGCTCTTCTCCGCTCCACTACGCCCAGCTCCGCGTCAGTGGAAGCGCACCCTTAAGACCCATTATATCTACATCTTAAATTTTATTTCGATTTTAAAAATAGACAACTTCTGCGCTAGGTATAAATCCTGTGTCGCGGGGAACTTTACAAACATTCAAACAACGAACACAAAGAACACCCAGGCTCGGAACAATCATTTGTGGATCAAACAATTTTTTATACCGTGTGGGATTCAAACCCACAACACTCGGCGCAGTGGCAGCGGCGAGGCGACCTCTTAAACCACTACACCATCCGTGCAGACAAACATTGGTCACCAATAGTTCTACATACTCATCTGGAGATAAATAACTTAAATCTACTTATAATAAACCTTCGCCATATTTCTATGCTCCTAATCAAGTCAATATAGCAGGTCCAGCACCAAATACGGTGTAAGTAAATAGCGGAGCTTATCATTGTGGCGACAGAGGCCGCCCTGTGCAGCGAGTCGTGAGGATATGCGCGTGCGCCTCCTCGGCGCCGCGCCGATAGTGACGTCACTTACACCTGTACCAGTGATGGGTAACGCCCCGGAATTCATATGTTAAATTATTATGGGCTAAATATACGCTTTGAATTTTATGTTCCCCTTACGGTTTTCATACTACTAAATGTATTTTAAACATGTAATACTTATAAAAAAATTGGATATATTTTAACTTTTTATTAAATATCGTCAATTTCTGAGCAGTGATTCAATTTTAAAGCTTTTTAGCAATAATTATGAAATTAAAATTGAAAGTACCGTACAATAAGTAGATAGAAAGGAAGCCGTGTTAATAAAATCGTGACAATAATGAAAGTAAGTAAGTTGTCTGCCAACCCGCACTAGGCCAGCGTAATGGATGGTATAGCCCAAACCTTTTTTACACTGAGCAGAGTCCCGTGTTTGACACTAGGACAGGTTTAATATAGGGTTCATAAAAATAAGTTTAACAACAGAAAGTAATTTAGGTATGGAGCACTAAAAAAAATAATGCAATAACTTTTATATTACATATAAAATGAAGACAAACTGCAAGGATATCGCAATTGTTCAGTTATAGCCTTGTCGGATATGGAGTCGTGGAACTTCACAAATCATATGAAAATCATCACGTTTTTATAAAAAAACCTTTTTCTTTGCTGAAAGCACAACCCACCTATACCCATAGGATATAATCCTCGAAGTTGTTTGGGAACACGGTGGCTTTACAAACATGAAAATAGCAAACACAAAGAAGTCTCTAGAGATTCGAACCGGTAACTCCGTCCATACTGACCATGTCAACATAATCGCATACCAGTCGTGTAATTAAATTAATTAACAAATACACCTATGGCAAAGAATAAAAAAATTCGTGAGACAGATATTATTATTTTTATTTCAGATTCACAATGCCCGCCTTAGGAATTATACCTTAGCCGCGGGCAATTTTACAAACAATCAAACAACGGGCGCAATAAAAATCTAGATTCAGAACTTAATACTCACATCATACGTCACACAATTTTTGTCGTGTTTGGGGATCGAACCCACAACAGGTCAATCTTACACACCAGGTACAACGGCGAGACTACCACTTAAACCACAACACTATCCGTGCAGCCTACATCCATAAATCTACAGCAGTCTAAAAACTAGAACATAAATCAGTTACAAAATCAAATTGCACTTCATTACGCAATCCCGTACTAATTAGCTTCCCGGTCCCAGTCCCGGTCCCGGGAAAACACAGTAATTTGCCATCACTATTAGTCACGAACGGTCGCTACGGACGAGCGATAGTATCTCGACAGACTTAATTAAATTTTTCACGCCTGCTGTGTATCTCACTCGGTTCTGCATGCGACTTCGTTTGCATTCTTTAACGTTTTATTGTTTAATGTGTAACTTAAAGTCATGGTCATAATAAAAGATTAAAGTATACTTGGCACATAGTATCACGTTAAAAACTAAGCAAATAACTCAGACAAGGTGTTTACTCAGATTAGGTTCTCGGAGTCTACAAACGTACCGAGGCACCTACACCTAGAATATTAGGAACATAATGGAATAGTTATATTATATTAAATGTGTAGTTTTTCCGCGGTTTCACCCGCGTAAGTTCCATTCTCGTGGGAACATCAGGATAAAAAGCCGAGCCTATGTGTGAATCCAGGTCTCCAGCTATCTACATACCAAGTTTCATCGCAATCAGTCCAGTAGTTTTTGCGTGAAAGAGTAACAAACATCCCGGTATTCCCACGGGAACGGGACTTACGAGGGTGAAACCGCGGGGAAAAACTAGTACTTGATAAAGCATCGGGTATCTATAATTTCTCACTACCTATCATTTAACTTAAGAACATACAAAAAATCACATCACTAGTAAAAACAATACCCTCCTTCAGACGCAGTCGGGTAAAAAGAAGGCATAGTATACTACTAAGGGTAGTATACTAATAATAATTAATAAATAAATTATATAAATTAAAAAGTATTTTATCATCATCATCCTGAAGTTAGAAATGATTGCGGCATAAGAATGACGCATCTGACTTTAATTTTATGATGACAGAACAAAAAACTCGCATCCCGCCCTGCCCGCACGTGGAACATGTTCTTTCGAATTTGCTATTCTAGCGTTAATATATAGTTCAATGCCAAAATGGGAATGTAAAACACCTCTAGGCATAATATTAGAGTTTGATAAAACCTACAAGTAATCCTTACTAAAATTTTAAACGCGAAAGTTTGTATGGATGTATGGATGTTTGTTATTCTTTCACGCAAAAACTACTGGACCGATTGCGATGAAACTTGGCATGTAGATAGCTGGAGACCTGGATTCACACATAAGCTTTTTATCCCGATATTCCCGCGGGAATGGGATTTACGCGGGTGAAACCGCGCTGAAAAACTAGTCTACAAAGAAATAGTAGAATATCTACTAACACTCAATAATAATTCCTTATCCTGTACCATTAAGTTTATTTTCGCTTGCACCTTTATTACACTATAATACTAACCAATCAACAAAGACTCAACTTTCCTCACATTTTCTACGCTCTAGAGCTCTTTATATATCGGTTTTTATATCCAATAAAAGCTAACCTCTGCTTTGGTTATATTTTTGAGCAATGAAAGCTCAAGTTATATTGGTGATATTTATAAAGGTGTTTCGTCGCCAATGAGTCGTAAAGACACTTTGATCGCGAGAAATAACCGAATATTTTGTGATGTAACTATTTATGGGCCACCAACAATTGGGTGGCCTTCTTAACTTGGTCGACAATATAAAAGAAAAACTTATAACACAAGCCTTGTTCAACATTTTGATTTTCGGTACGTGTTTCTACGACAAAATGTTTCGAACAAAAATATTCCGCTATATTTTGCGTACAAATTCTACCGTGTACTTGTATATGAGTTCGGCAAATATCAACGACTACGATATTTATTCATATATTCACGACTTTATTTCTCCAATGGGATGGGCAGTGAATTTTTAAGTTCACATATCAACTGCTGTTTTTAGGTCAGTAAATCGTAAAAATGCCTGTTAGCTTAACGTCTATAAGGCATTTTCACAATTTGTACTCAACCTAACTAATATTATAAATACGAATGTGAATTTGTATGTTACTCTTTTACGCCTTAACTACTCGATCAATTGTCGTGAACTTTCTCATACACTTTGTCAGGGGTACGAAAATTGACATAGGGTACCTTTCATCTAAAAAAGGTATTGTTTCCAAGCGAAGCCACAGACGAAAGCTAGTATAACAATTTTAGAAAGCAACAGAATCGTATTGGTGATTATTTAAAGATATAAATACATATTTCTATCCCAATGTTTCAACCGACTTGCATCGATCGTGGTTGGTTGACTGGTGTGGGCATAGGGGTCAGCGGTGCCTTCGTGAAATGCGAATTTCGACAACTATTTTACTTATATTTGGACTGTAGGTACTTCAACACACAACACTAACAACTTCTGTACACTGACGAATTGAGTCGTTACGTTTACATTTAATTTAGTCTTGCTAGAGTAAAATAAAGGTATTTATACCTTAACCATATAGTCATACCGCTACACCGGCGGCTAAACACAATAGGTTTTCAATTATGTTTGGGATTCCAACATTTGACAGACGGACATTAAGACACGGTGTTTAATATTGTATTATGTGTAATGGGTACTTATCTAGATTGCGTGCTGCTATTGAAAATGTTCTAGCCGAAAATCCTAATAACATTATGCATGATTCGGGCTTCGAACACGGAATCTCACTATCGGCGCAAACGTAAACATAAACTTTTGCCATGGCAGTTATGATTTAACGTCCGCATGCCACTATGATTGGTTGCTAAATAGGCTACGAGCCCGTACGCCCCTTGACTTTCGCCCCTTTCAAAGAAAGACGGAGCCCCGCTCCGCGGGGCTCCTATCTCTTTTGGGTGGATTTAAGAAGAAACCTAACAAATACCTACTAGGGGGCGAACGGGCTCGTAACTGCTAAATAGAATTATACTTTCATTATAAAGAAAGAAAACTTTTAAAATTTAGCTAACTGGGTCTTAGATAGTACTTTGTTGCAACAGTCACCTCAAATAAACTAAAAAAGTATATCTACAAAAAGAGATAAATGTGCACAACACTCATATGTCATCTGCTATGTTCAAGTCTACATCTACCTGACGGGCAGTTTCTAACACCGTACTAAGATTTTCCTGTCAAGAAAACTTAAATAACACTATGTCACACTTAGGATTCGAACCTAGCACGTTATACCTTACACATACGCTTACCTAATACCACTAGAACGACTTCTAAACAAAACCGCAGAATATTATAAGTACTTTTGGAATATAGAATAAAAGAATTTTAATACATGAATAACATTTATTTATAAAATTTTAAACAAAATAATACATTTTCGAAGAAGCTATTTATTTATAAATAAGATAAAGATGGGTGTTAAAAGTTATAACAAATAAATAAACATGTTAAAATAAAATTATCATTGACATTGTTAAAATAAATGACACCAAAATGTTGTTTATAAAATAAAGTAAATTTTTCACGTCAGTGCCAAGATTAGAGATTTTAAACATTTTAATTTGATTTCTTATATTTAAATTATTCAGACAGTCCTAAGCCTGTAAAAGTATAAAGGAAAATTCATTGATCTCACTAATTATGTCGCATGTTAAATTTATATAAGCACTTCAACAAAATCACGAAATAGAAACATGTTAACATTCACAATTTTAACATCATGTAAGTCACAAGCTAATATGCTAACATGACTTATAGTAAAAATGTATATAACACATTTATTTAACTCAACAGTTAAATCAACGTATTACGTATGTTTAACTATATAACATGTTATAAGAATTAGCACTTTAAATAACATGCTAATTCTTATTTAACATTAGCATAACAGTATAACAAAAAATAACATTTTAGCCCAGCGCTAGTCCCAGCTCGTGTAGTGCTTTTGATTAGAAATTCTCAGCAGCGGCACGGAGTGTTACGGTATGGTCGATGGCAATAGGCTTGAGGCTCGCTCCCTATTACGTGGAACCTAAAACCAGAACTGACAAAATGTAAGTGTAATACACCGCTGCCTATCTCTTTCAATAGGCGTGACTATGTATGTACCCAACACCTCATGCAAAACAGTCGTTTCATTACCGTTGCGTCACCGAGGTATTCCTATTATATAAGAATAATGATTAACACAAATAGCAAAGAAAATATATAAAATAATTAGGATTAATATAAATACATAAAATAATTAGGAAAAGAGAAACCACTGCGCACTCTCGGATTGTCTATCATCTATTGCAATAGAAAAATGTTAACAATACCGAATATCTCTGGATAGGGACAGCCGCGTCGTGGGATCCGTGCGAACTCCAACATGCAGGAAGTGACCCGTTCAAGTTCGAAAAAAAATATCCTTCGTTACGCGTTGATTCGATGAATAACAATAGATCTAAATTTACTTAAGTGTATTTAACTCTTAAATAAATTGAGGTGATTATTTTAATTGCTACTTTAATCTTTTCCTATCTTACTTTCTGTGCCATGACAAAGTCCATAATTATCTAATTTACCTACATTAGGAAATGCAATAAAATATTGACTTATAGGATTAGCAACATAAACACTATAAGTACATATATAATTGACAGAACAGACATTACATTCTTGCAACTGCACCTGATTGGTCGGCATAATATCAGGTAACAGTAGGTATACGACTACACAATATTTGTCGCAAGTTCTGAGTCAACGAAATATTATACAACGCCTTTGTCACGTACAGACCCTGTAATCACTGTACGAGCTTCTAGTTCAGCCTAATTATATATTAATTATTAAAACGGTACACTAGATTGGAAGTTATGGTACGTACAAAGGCAATATTTTAATTATTCACAATTTTATTGTCTTGACCTGTGCGAATGTAATGGAATCTTTTGATCTAATTGCCATCCTTAATTAGTCTGCCGAATATTCTGAAATTTGGCATACTTATTGTTACATACTTTAAATTAGTTATGTATTTTTTTGAAGATAATGGTACCTAATAAAATTGTGGTACCTATTGATATTTTAACATAGCTAAATAAATATAAAGAGGAAAGTTTTGAACCTGCGTCGTATTGATTTTAGATCACATAAATGATTGCTGTTTGGAAATCGAACCTACAGCAGTGTTTGTTAATTTGAATAACTGTTAATTCAAATAAAAACATTCTTCAAAGGTAACCTTGTAAGTATGTATCTCAAAATATGCGCCGTTAATGTGCAAACCGCTGCACACCTTCCGAATATAATTGCAAAATAAACTAAATGGAACTTTAGAAAAACAAATTTTACAAAACTTATCCTCCAACTGCACGCTTCTGGAAACAGGTATATAAATAAAAGAAACACATTCATAGCCCATTTTTCTTACTTGTCTCTATAAATCATATAGTGAATGCTTTCAGACTCTATTCCTTCGACCAAAAAAAGGAAGGTTGGAAGAAAGACAACACATAAAGATGATTCTACATGTATTGTCTCTGACTTCCAATGCGATATATTTGTTAACAAAATAAGACAAATAAGGAAAACTGGCTATATATACTAAAAACATCAATATATATGACAAAGTTATCAATACAGCGGACATAAACAGAACTACAACAATTTAGGAACATAGAAAAGCTAGCGGTGAAGACGGTGGAGCTCCCCAAGTGTGCTTCACAATTCTTCTTTCTGTAGAATAGTCCAGGTCGAGACTTCCACTACGTCACATCACACGTTGTACCGTAATGACCACGTGACTGTGAGGTAATGGCCATTTCAATCCTGAACTGCTTCTTTCTTCCAACAGACGATATCTTCTGAGCTTCTTCTGTTCATTTTTGCAGCAGCTTTATGAGTTAATCAATGTCTTTAAGGTCACTTACCAATTCTCTTCTTTGTCGGTCTTACTGTTGAACTGCCACCAGCCGTAGCAGCTCCGGTTTCTACTGCTGCAATCAGACTCCATCCCAGGCTGTTTGTGTCTTGAATGAGAGTGTTCAGGTCTCTGAAATATAAAATAAAATATGTACAATCTGGGCATTTATTTACGACGTTAATGATTTGTTTATGTTATAGTATTGCTTGAATCAATGTGTTTGGTGCTGGGTGTGTTTGTTCTTAAGCCTGGGAATATACTAGGTAATGGACAACTATATACTTTAGTAGAGGCATGTAGTTATTTCTTTTCAAAAATACGTAGTTTCTCACAATCGTTTGGGACTTTTACAATTATAGAAGTAGTAAAAGATGAAGATTATTTTTACTTACTAAGGGCTACAGTAAAAATAATTCAGAATTATTTGTTTTTGAAAAGCTACATGCTTTTATCGTCGCTAAATTAATCAAGAAATGATATAAAACATGGAATGGTATCGCATGGCCATTGCCTGCTGTGTAACCTTTCGGTTCTTATTTTAAATTTATGCGAATGTTACAAATTTTATTCAAATTACTTTTACTGATATTATCGCGATACTGAAAGAATCTCCAAGTAGCATAATTCATGTTAAATTACACATTTAAATGATACCTAGCATATTCTGCGATGGATGTAAAACCAGCCAAAACTTCACAATACCCGTAGATAACTGCTCTAAACAAAAAAACCTTGTAAATATCTATAAAAGTCGCTTGATGTCAAACATAATTATATAAATATAACGTCGAAAGAAATTAGGTAAGGACTTACGTGGTACGACGATGGTAGGTGGCGCAGGAGTGGGCCGATCGCGACTCGTGTGGTACTTACATTTCTGGATCGCTGACACAGCAGTCTAATGCACCGGCCAGGGGTTATGCATCTTTTAAGCTATTTATTTTATTTATTCTTTACACCACATAGTTGGCAAAGAAGTGTGAGTCCTGCCTTATGACAGTTTAGGCGAGAAGAGAGATATGTTTTTTAATTGAATAAATAAATAAATGTGTGTCTTCGGCAGTCATACTTGCCGGGCGAAAGGCACTAACAGTATTACCACTCTTATGCTGATTTTCTGTAAGAGGGTGATACCTTTATATTAAAAAAACAACGATCTAGTTTATCTATTAAAGCAGCATGCAGTTATTCTGGATAGAAACTAACATTTAGCTCAATTTGGTTTAGATAACCGAATCCAATACAATTGGGCAAAGTTAAGAAGCGATATTGTTCATTTAATGTAATTTAATTTAATTGATTATATACTTAGTGAAGTGTGAAGCTTGAAGCGTAAATAAAGCATTGAAATTTATCTGCGGCTTGTTCCGTCCTTAACTTTTTAACCTTCTTCAAAATATATGAAAGGTATTCGTAGGTATACTTCGTTGTATTTACAGGCTCCGCACGAGATTGCTTAAAATATTTGAATTTTCGTAAATGTACATAATAATTTCTTAGTAACGAAAATCGAAAGAATAAATTGAACTCGGCGAGTACAGTCTTTGTAGTACTCAAAGACTGTGTGCGTCACATATATTAAACCTAACTGGAAAAATATGTGAGTGAAAGAGTAAGAGGTAGACAGAGTCATGGACTCTTTGTGCCTCTTCGGCGATGAATGATAATAAATCTGTGGTAAGTAGTAGGTACGTTAAAAAAACAAAAACCTGGTTTCATTTTATTTAGTATTTTCTTTACTCATTATATTTTAATAAGAAATTAAAGAAATCATAGCATTTAAAACAAGAATTAGTTCGCCAGCTTTTGAGTAATTGTGACCATGGCGATTTACACGTTTCTGCCTACCCTTCGAAGCTTTGCAACCGTTTTATAGTATCAAGCTAAACATATTTGGACATTGTCATATGAAATATGGATGCATTATATGGGTGTTATCGCCTAACGTGCGTATTATTCAAACAGATTTTGTAAATCCGGCTGGGAAATGACGCGCGCGTATCCGCTCTAGCCGTTGTAATTTATTGGGATTATAACTTATTTGAATGGCATGATGTTCCGTTCTCATTTTAATAAATATGAATCTATATTTCCTAGTTTTATCCACATCTCTCTAAAATAAAACTAACATATATAATTATACATAGCCTTACGTACAAACCCTGCATCTCCGAAAGGGTAGGAAGAAGCTTGTTACGCCCACATTTCATCAAGTATTATGCCTATTGGACACAATTACAAAGTATATGAAGCTACTAAGAATTTTGTGACAGAAACTTCCAATGCTTGAACCGGGATTCAAACCCAAGACCACATACATCACTACATACACTAGAATCTGCCGAGACTTTATCTGCATACATAACCATTATTTATTATATTCGCCGTATTCGGTCGTAAAAACGAAACTATAAATCACATCAATATATTAAAATAACTACACTGGAACATTGAGACAACTACCATCTTGGTCTCCCCGTGACCATGGCTGCTGAAAAGCAACCGAAACGTCGGGGAAAGTGTAAACCAAAAATAAATAGATTTAATAGTTTAAATAATTTTATTAGCTTATAAATTAGTAAAATAAAATCAATAGTAGTAGTAGTGTAATATTTTCAAAATTTTGTAATACAGTGCTAAATAAACAACGCGATAAAATCCGTATATAGTAGTTTAATTTCAATGAATAACATTCGCGTAAACAGAAGACAATATTATGTCTTGCATGCCAGTAATTAACAGCTTACAGAAATTCTTATAAAATACACGCAGTCTAGGTAGGTATGTGGCAGATACACAACAACATAGCTATATTAAAGATATCAAAATGTGGTTATTCTAAATATCTTACCAAACCCTCGGCGATACACAAGCTTCATAATACAATAAAAGAATTTTCCAGAAGTTTACAAACACATAAAAATAATAAATAAATTTGGCGACAACTGGCGGAGTATCGGATTGCCTTGTGAAACGATCGTCGCAAGCGTTCCCGGGCCACCAATACCTACAGGTATCGGCTGCACCTACCTCGCTCATATTTATCAAAGGATTCATAACTACTGTGAAATTGGATGCCTTGCGCAGTTTACCTTGGACTTTATAAATGCATAACTTTTAAGTTCGACACGTGGCGTTCTAGAATAATCCTGTACTTCCTTTATATTTGCAAGGTATGGTAAGTAGGAAATAGGTAGATATTTACCAGCGATATCCTAGTAGGAAACTGTTGAACTGCCACGCTGAGGTCTCGAGTTCGATCCCAAGGCGCGCATCTCTGACTTTTCGAAGTTAGGTGTATTAAATAGTTAATTATCACTATAATTACGGTAAAGGGAAACATCGTGAGGTGAAATGTGAAGTGTGCCAACCCGTACGGGGCCAGCATGATGAACTATGGCCTTACCTTTCTGTGTGAGAAGGGTGCTCAGCAGTAGGACAGTTTAATATTATAACTAACTATCTATAATACGGGACTGAAATTATTAGTTAGATATTTTTTTTATTTTTAAGAGGAAGCACTAAGGGCGGGAATATTGAAACATAGATATTTGTAATCTATTGCTATCGCGCAGAGCCCGCAGAGCGCAATAGAGACAACTGCAGCTTGGACCGAAATTACCTATTAAAAAGACACAAAATCAACGTTTCGTAGTCCCCTGATTCCTTCTCCAAAACGTAAACGATATATTTTCTTTTTTTTTTATATAATCTAGTCTTTGTTTTCTGGATGTTTGACACAGCGGAAAATCTAGCCCATTTTTGAGGTTTTTAAAGACTCATGTCTCTTTTAACAATTAATTTATGAAAAGAAGGAAAACATAGGGGAGAGAAGGAGGAGAGAAGGATAACATGCCAATAGAGGCCATATATTTTTTGGAAAAAAAGTATTTCTCTTCTGGCATTATCCAGGGAGGAAACAGGGCACTACGTTTGTATGAAAAAACGGCTCTTGTTTTCCTCTTAAGGACACCATATTATGTCTGATGGTATTAGTAGTGCGGGGGTTTAGTTGGTCACCTTGCCATAGCTAAAGCGATGATGATTCATATATCTACCGGACAATAATTAGTATGATCTGCAAAAAGGTGTTTCATATCTAGGTGGTCTGAATACATTGTTATAATGTTTATACTTCTGAAGACAGTGGAATTAATTTTTTAACAAAGAGAAGACTTTTGTATGTATTTTACTCGCTGTCTAAAATGCTTTATTATTGAGGACATGATTTAAATTTATCATTTAACTAGATAACTATCGAAGGTTGTTGTAAATTAAAATATATATACTATAGGTATGAGTGCATATAGTATTCATACTATTTATGAGAGACAGATAAATATCTCCGAAGAGGTAAGCAGGGTGTAAGATATAACACCCATACTCTGCCAGCCATGGTTTTACCTACATAATAGGGGCGTTATTTGCCGTCTAAGGGGTACTTTACCAGATTCTGTGATGCTACTGAGAAATTATTTGCAGAAAAGTCCAATAACTCTTTGACCAGCCCGACTCAAACCCAAGTTACAAACCATGTACAGCGGAGCGGTACTGTATCGACTGCTACGCCACCGAAGTAGTCTATCTGTGTCAATAAGCTACGCATATTAGATTACGCTAAAGTTTAAACTAAAAGATTTTTGTACAGTTAATAGCGCAAGCTTATATTAGTTATGGTAATATCATAGGGCGAATAGTAGTTTCTGTGCTGTTTTAATTACTGTGCTGACTTAATATTTAGATCCGGACAAATATGCAAACAGCTAACTGTTTTGCGACGAATACAGAAAATATCAGCTGAGACTACTGAAAATGTACCGATAAACTTACTTCATGAAACGTAAGCCTGACACATAGCTGACTATATATGGGTGTATTGTTATATGTTACACGCGTAGAAGGAAAAAGAAAAAATACTCCCTTAGTACATAAATTTTGGATCAGTTAGCCTATTGCAGTCCACTGCTGGAGATAGGCCTCTCCCAATATCCGTCACAACATGCCGTCTTTTGCCATTCACATCCAGTCTAAGGTACCTACCATTTTCAGAACAGTCAGACGTTGTACGTTACGTTTACCAATATACCGTCCTCACTTCTAAGAATGTTTTTTATTCAACGGTGATAAGTCCTTCGGCAGATATGACCACCCCATAGTGACAAATCTGGTTAAGGAAAATCGTAAATTTTTTAATTAAACGAATTTGCGCTAAGCTGGGTTTCACCCTTATTCTAGTTAAATATGTAGCCGGGTTATACATTTATAAAATATAAGGTGTTGCTTTTGTAAGGTTAGCAACTATCCCTAAACTCTAACAGCCCTCAGGCCTAAGAATAATTTAAATCTACGAATTATACTGTGGTATAAATACACAATTGTTTTACGGATCGATCCCCCACGGTCACAAATATTTTCAACTGATCTGGGTTCATTGAGTCTATTGTTTGAATGTTTGTAAAATAAGAATTTTAAACACGATGCTGATATTATCCCGAGTATGGAAATAGTCTTCAAAAGAAATAACCACAAATTAATGACCTACTAGGTAGATAAACGATTCGTTAAAAGAGAGTGTAATACTATGACAAAGAAACTTTTTTATCGCTGGAAAAACGGCGCCAGCCAAACTCGGCATAAATCAGCCGTATGCACAGTTTCGCTCGCAGCATAGCGTAGTATAAGTATAGGCTCGCAGCAGCTTTACGACCGCGCTAGCAGTGTGACGTTTCACAATGCCAAAGTGTGAAGTGAAAATGCAAAAATTTGACTCTAAAAGTGCAAAAAAAGGATGGAGTGTGTTACTTTCGTTAAGTATATTTTTTTTTATGAAATTATGTATTATATTTTGATGAGTATGGTACTTATACTATACAATATATTTGAAAATATTATCGTTTATATTCAAATGCGTGTATTACGCACCTGTACCATTCACTCTTGCGTGCACTGCCCGTAAGCGAGAGCGAACCAACACCACTACTTTTCAGAATGTTTTGTTTACATGATATGATATTTTTACCATAGAAAATATTTATGACTAGATTTTGCCCGTGGTGTCACCCGCGTAAGTCCCGTTTCCGTAGGAATATCGGGATAAAAGTAGCCCATGTGTGAATCCAGGTCTCCAGCTATCTACATACCAAGTTTCATCGCAATCGGTTTAGGAGATTTTACGTGAAAGAGTAACAAAGATCCATAAATCCTCACAAACTTTTACATTTACCTATAATATTAGTATAGATACTTGGCCATACGTATTACAAAGGAGACGGGCGGGTTTCCTAGGAGCGTTCGGCCTGGTCACCTACGCGGATAATTTCAATGTTTCCTGGTAGCATTATTAACCAGAAAACCATGTATGGTCGTCACTTCTTCCAAAAACTTATCTGAAAGTAGATATAATTTAAAAAAGTAGATATCTCGACATAAGGTCATGTCATGCACGAAAACTTCTAATATTGTAAGTATAATATGTTAATTCACTAATATGACGTGAATTTTATACTTTATTTTACTATTATATAGGTTTCAAGCCAAAGTCTCAGGTTCAACATGGTTCAGGAAGCAACTGTGCTTGTATTGTAACATATGTTAAATGTTTATAGTTTAGATTGGGAAAAATGACAACGTCAGATAATGATCTACAGGTGACATTTAAGAGTTTGTTGCCAACCTAAAAAACTATTTACAGTTGCTTTAGTATGGCAACAAACATGAATAATCGATTACAGATTACAGACATATTGAGTGAATAATCGATTCCAAAACCTGCTAATTGAACTAAAAATCTCATAAAATACCTGATTACCCTGGGTTATACTTACTTCTACTTTGGGATATTAGTGATAAATGAACCACTAATATCATTAAAGGTACAAAGTGGGCGTGTATCAATTATATGCAAGTATCAATTTTTCGCATTGTAGCCACTATTTGGAAATTATTTTCTCCACTTAGACAAGTTTTCTGTATATAGTACTGAAGAAAATAGTTAAGAGTCAGAATCAACTTTTTTTTTCGTATAGGTTTCACTTCTGTAGGTGCTCAGGCCGAAAACCGCCAGTCTCCTTTACGACACTATCACTAAGTGTTAAGGTTTATATTAAGTTGAATTTAAATTAACTTTAGGACTATTTTTAAATAGTCGAACGAGTAAACATAACTATAATTGTACACCTCTATTTGTTGACATTATTTGTTTATGATTTAGGTAATACAAGAACGTGCATCTATGATTTATTTGATCGAAGCCGTTGTTACGTTTACTCCAAGACTTTGCCAAAAACCTATGAGGTTCTGGTTGGTATGGATCGCTCATCTCAACGGCAGTACGCAAACTTTTTGTTTTCTTCTTCTCTTACAGTATGCATATAAAGATACGTATTATTGCGACTTGCGTTACGTTCAGTGAGTAAAAGTGTTTGAAGCCCAATCACCCCTTCGGTCATTACGTGCTCCTTTTCCCTTCACATAAACTATGGTAACTGCTTACCACGCAGACCGTGTGCTTGTAAGCAACATTTGTCGGTAACAGTTGAGTAGAGTTACAGTCAGTTACTACTGTGATGTCATGAAAACACAGCCATGTAGCAGTTACCGCTTACCATCAGGTAGACCTCTAGTTTGTCTGCAAACGGCAATAAAAAATGTTGTGACCTTACAATCGTGTGCATATGGATGGAAGGCCCATTTTTAAATTCTTGCGAAACGAAATAAGACTTATAGGAAAATTTTAAAACTTATTATAATATAATATTAAAATCTTAAAACAAAAGGCCCATGCATGTCTAAAACGTGAATTAAAGCTATTATGATTAAAAAATAAATAACTTAGGCCATCAATGCAGACGCGTGTATACCTAAAGGGGCATAGCCTAAATCTCAGAAAGTACTTACTACCTCAGGGTTAATAATTTTGAGATAATTAGTTAGTTAAGATTTTCTTAAATGTAAAACAAATTCCCATATCTGTAGAATATGACATTACAGATTTATGGCGGTATATTTAGGTCGCTCAATTCATTAATGTCTTTACTGAGGAATCTGCAAAACATTAATAATTTATCTGAAGATATATAAGATATATAGGTACATAATAACGCCTGTCATAAATTTTATCTATCTTTGTGAATTACTTAAAAGAAATAATAAAACAAGTTAATTTTTAATAAGTAATTTAGTGCCCTTTAATGCGCGCGTCTGCATTGAGCCTAAGGTAATTAATCATAACAGTTTTTATTCACGTTTTAGAAATTCATGGCCCTATGCTTTAAGTTTTCACTAATTTCCTATAAGTCTTATTTCGTTTCACAAGGATTTGAAAAATGGGCCCGCGATCCAGATGCAATACAATCCACTCCATAAGAGGAGCAATCAACGTTGAAGCTGAGCGTCTTTTTAGCCATTATTTTTAAGCATCAGACCGGTTTATTAAATGTCCCACTGTTGGGTATAGTCCTCTTATTAGTATAAGTAGTTAGTTAGGCCATAGTCCACCATGCTGACTTACGCTGTCTGGCAGACTTCACATATCTTTGAGAATGTTATTCAAAACCTTTTGACATGCAGGATTCATTTCTATGTATTTCCTTAGGTGCCGTTAGGGCGTTACGGGCTTCCTTCGATAGATATTCTTATCAGCGATGCGATGCAACAATACAACCTCAGCAATGCACAAAGACGAAATATACTTTCAAATTAAATTTAATGGAAAAGAGTTTGTATCTATTAAATTTTATTTGTTTCCTGTGTGTCTGTTCTACTGTCTTTATGCAAATCTGTCCTTCTGCTAATCTGGGATTATGCTATTTTTATTTATTGATAAGCAAAAGCTTTTCTGTCCTTCTGCTGCAGAGGGAAAACATCATTCGAATAGTCTACTATAGTTGTGCACAACGCGATAATAATACGTATAGGACGTGGCGCACCCACTTATGTAAAGTGCTCTCAAAACACTAAAATATAATTCGAATGCATTTGCACATATTTATAGATTAGAACCTAATTTTAAATATTAGTATGACCTTCCTTTCCACTGTTATAACATATGTAGGGATAATAAGTACGTTTGCAGACATGAGCTAAGTGTAAACAAGATTTGCAACTTACCTTTACTACCAAGATTGTAATGTTTATTCGACAGTATTTGAGTAGGTTACCAGGGAAAATATAATAATAAAACACATAATTATCAATCATACAATATGTATTTAATATAAGATACAGTACTTGTGACAGGTGGACAAACCATTATTGAAAAAAATCCTTAATAATCACTACATTGAACAAATTTCAAATTTAAATTAACATTCACTATTATTATGCCCAAATGTGTGATAAATTAATTGAGGTAGATTACCCAGCAGCTTGTGGGCTCAAAATTATAATTAAATTTCACCGATTTCACCATAGGGTATAAGCAAATAAGACAACGCATTAAACATTATACTATATATAATTAAATATCTACAAATTGAATAAGTAGTGCACACTATTGGAATACATAGGCTCCACATAGTTACTATTGTATCAAACATTTACAATAAACGAGAACATTCATATAATAAACGCATCATATAGGAAACGTGTTGAAAGACAACTGCGAATTACCACTAGACTAACCCCGCGGCGTCGCCCGGGCCTCTGCCGCGAGGGCGGGCCCGGGCGCGCTGCTACTCTCCCTAAGGCCCGACCAGGCGCGAAGCAGATTACAGTACTATGCAGAATAATACTTAATAATAAATACTTAACTATTTACATTCCTTGAGTTTCTGTATCTAAGGTACGAACGGGGAAATATACAACCGTTTGGTTATTTATTTCCCCGTTTGCTGTATCTCTCTAAAATGCCATTATCAGCGCGTCTGCAGCACGGCTGTAATGTGTTTCACGCCTTCATACTATACGAGTGGACACCGCTCTAAAATGAATGCAGACAAAACTATATAGGGCTTCAATAAAAGTGGCAGCGGCTAACATTGTTTTGTTCCCCGTTGTATACTCTGTCACGTAGAGGATTTTGCATGCGAGTGAGCTCGCCGGTTTTACTACTACTCGTTGAGCACTGTCACGCTCGACGGACATGCAAAACCTAACGGCATCGATACGGCATCGACACGACATCGACACGAGATCTATTACTATGGTGGCAGTGATAAAAATATATTGTATCTTTTCGCGCTTACCAATATTCTATATCAATGTATTTTTCGATATAATTTCATCGACCCGCTCAAGGAGCGTCTTCACAAAATATCATCTCTGACTAACATTTCGAACAACTAACACTAATCTAATGTTTATTTTTAAAATTTTAGTCCGATTTAATTGCCAAACACTAGACGTTTCATCGCGTCGTATATAGCGAAACGAAATTTGTACTCAAGCATTTTGATAGGCCAAAATGTATGTTTGTATGTGTGTCAGTTTGTTCTTGTTTTTAACTAAAACGTTTTAAATTGAGCGACACTTAACAAGTTGACTAAGACGTAAGTAACATTCACGCATCGCAACAACTAGGATCCGCTCACGCATTCTGATCATAAATCTGTTACACTGCCGATTCTGAGATCAAATAATCAAGTCCATTCTGTTACGGATAGAACAAAAAACTAATTTTGTCTTTCTGATTTTGGTGTCGAATTTCACTATAAAATAATTTATTAAACAAGCGAGCCAATAAAATATGGCACTACGATCAGTGCTGAACAAAAAACAAAATAATTACTCTAACTTTAAATTTATTAAAAAAATAATCAGTACGTTGGCAACGCTCCAAAAGGAAGTCTAAACTGTACGATAGCATACTACCCCCTTAACACGCGAACAATCAGGCACCATCTCGACTACAAGAGAAATTTTCCTATAACACTGTTAGGGTCCACGCCCACTGCGAGCACGTCCCAGGCCCGGCACGGACCCGACACGGGGCCGGGACGGGCTCGCGTCGCCACCGTCAGACACAATAGTGACCTCTTCACGCACTTCACGCCTAAGGCTCCCTCTATAGTACGAATATACACATTCAATTTTCACAATATTAGTCTAAGGGCCGATTATCACTACTAAATGAACCTAATAAAATCTCCGTTCCAGTTTACGATAAGCGACAGTTTGAAAATACGTTATGGTGTTTAATATATTAATTAAGAATACACCACGTTCACACAATTCGTCCTAACTTAACGCTATAGGCACTAACTAAAAAATACTAGCGAGATCGTGTGAGCACAGAACACAATTTTACTTTAATATTCACTTGTAAAAACCCTTATGGCTAAAAGGCATTAATAATCTGACAACTTCTGTATAGGGCCATCCAAAAGTTTTATTATCTAAACGGTCTAAATCTGCTATTGACATTGAATCATTGGCATGTGTTCACGAACTGAGCTATGCGTTCCATCGGAGACGTCACTAACGACGCGCGATCGTCATCAATAAAAATCGAATGCCACATTCGAATAACTATCAAATACTTATAGGCACACAGCGCGACCTACTTTAATGACGGACTCCTCTCATTTTAATTTACAACCAATTCAAAACAAAAAGCGTCCATGAAATAAAAAGGAAGACTGTTCGATTTTCGAAATACTTATTTCGAATTATCGGTATTTTCAAATCATTCGAATGTTTTATAATAATCGCATATCATTAGTAGCGACTTAACTGTCTGTATAAATGCCGTTAGATCATGGAAACTATCACTATAAATGAACATTCAAAGGTTAATACATTAAGACGAACTCGACATACAACAAAATACGATCTTATACTGGACTACAACATTGCTTGTAAATTGCTTATTTTAATTATTGAACATCTCAAGGCTCTTTCAATGATCTAAAAACATTTGACGCTACATTAATTATTAATTTTACGATTTCATTATTATTTCTCATGGACGCCGGCTGGATTACCAGGGCGAAGCATTTGAATGCATACATTGACTAATATGGTTTTATATAAAATTCGACATTCACATCATGTCAAATTCATGAGTTTAGTACTTTACAATGTGTCAAGACAAATTGCTTGTAACAGACGCATGTGTGACGCGAATTCATAACGCTTTTATCAGTATACACTTTTTTAAACATTTCATTTGTATGTTCTTAGCCATTGTAAGATGGTCCAAATGCATCTCCTTGCGAGTCCCTCCCGGTGCCCATACCATTCCTAATAGTAAGCGTTTGTACAATAATGATCCCGATACTATATCTTGTAATATATTGCTATATCTACAATGGGGTAAGCACACATTTAGTAACAAAGTATTTAAGACATGGCGTAATTAAGGATACGTTTTGAAGACATAGTATCACAGAATGATGTCGGGGTTTTCAAATTATTTTTATTACTGAGTATATGTGTATGTACTATCCATATGTTGTAAGAATATTGTCACAGTTTGAAATCCATTGCGCGCTTAGTTAAGTGTTTGAACATTTAAACGTACAACGCAATGAATTACAAACTAACCAATAATTTGCTGTAAAATCAACACATGGATACTTCGCCCAGATGTAATTCATTACATAAATTGTTGTTGATAAATGTGTACTTACTTCAGAACACAATATTTAGAGTACAGTATATTTAGACTAATATGAGGCTTTTAAAGTTTGATGCATTGACATGCTTTATCATACATTTTGATTATTACAAAATTATTATGAAAAGATATGTTGATACTTAGTGTCGAGGATCATTATTGCACAGACGCCGATCTCCCATAACAAACATATCCACCACATCTCATAAAATGTAATAGAAATTTACTCTATATATTTAAAAAGTCACCGCTACGCTATTGTTTATTGTATAATCATTGTATCACACAAAAATACGGCTAAACGTTGTGCGTGGAAACGAACGATCGGTTATAATCAATATATACTTATCACAAATGTTTATTGCTAACAGTTTAGTCGAGGCTAGATCGTCGTAACCCATTAGTATAAATGGCAGTGTTTAGACAGCTGTTGATTCGTCACAATCATAGAATATGAACACCGTAGTAAGACTATGCGCGAGTTCGTTTGATATGAGTACAAGTTACCGTAGTGAACACTATCTCTGTGCTGAACGAGGCACTTGATCGCCGCTCGCAAGCCAAGCGGCGCGGGACCGAGTTACAACTAAAAGCGAAATCATCGATACTAAGCTAAACCACGTGTACGATACGTAGAACTATTTACAGGTTGGCAGTGGTGCGTATCGCTGGTCGTATCCCTTAACCTAACTTACCTATCAGACTAACCGTCTTGCGTCTTTACACTAGCTCGTCTATATTACAACGAATGCGAACTCGGTACTTACTATACACTTGAAACTAAGTATTTACACGATTTGTTCGCGCCGCGACCGCCGCGACTGCCGCGGCGACTGAACGGACATCTTAAGGCTCGTTACATCGACCGTTCAATATCATTATAAAAAAGCATCAGTCTTGTGAATAAAATTTATCTCTTCTGCTGTATAAGCAGCTAATAAACCGCGTCGCGGACCTCATACAATCTTTGGCGAGAATTTTCCTAAGTCGGATATCTTCGGCCGACAGCCTGAGTCAACATCTGTCTCGCTCGATGTCACACCAACCTACTTACATTTACACTTCAATCGTATTACTCTAATCGACGACACACTCGTCGGACATTCACAATATTCGTTAGCTCTGCAGACCGATACTACTGCTGGCCAATAGTCCGAGAAAAGAAAACATCAAAACACGTATCGTTCGTAGAAAATAAAAAAGCACTCGATAGCTAGCGCACTCTCGCATAAATAGGTCGGGAGCAGTGAGCGGCAGCAGTATCGGCGAGCAGGGAGCGCGGGGGCGGGGGCGGAGGGGGGGCGGACAGCGCTTACCGGCCGCAGGGCCAGAAGGAGTTCCCGCCGTAGCGTCGGCCGAGCTTGCGCTTCCTGGCGCCGGACACGGCGGGCGCGGCGTCCTCGCGGTAGGGCAGCGGCTCGGGCCGGCACTCGCCGTCGGCGCGGCGCTCGGCCAGCAGCGCGGCCAGCAGGCGCGCCGGCGTGCGGCGCCGCGCCGCGGGCCGCCGGGCCGCGGCGGCGCTGGGCGCGCTGCCGGCGGCCACGCTGCGGTACGACGCGCAGAACTGCGAGTACAGCATCACCTTCGTGCTCGTCGGTAGCGACGCGATCTCCACTCGCTTGATCCGTTTCACGTCCTTCTCTGGCACCCATTCATCCTCCAACCTGTGGAAATATACCCACTGTAGTACTTGCGGAACGTCGTGCCACGACAGATGTGACTGCAAACACAGTTATGGTAACGTGATGTAATGAAGGGCCGCATCTGCAAGAAATTCGTTAAACAATTTGGAAAAAATTGTCGTATATCTTGGTTTTGGATATACTTTTATTGTTGGCCGTGTGTTTGCAGTGAATTGGATACCAATCCCTTATTAATAATAATTTCATGCGCATCTAGTAAGCATCGTAACTAAATAAATTCTCTAAATGGACGAGAAACCGATGAAAAAATAATATAACTAGAAAAGTAAATACAATTATGGCCAAATCTAAAACAAAAGGACTGGCAACCCGTCGAGTTGCTAGCAATAAACGCGAAAAGAAAAAATGAAACGCGAAACCAATTAGTCGCCAATAAAAAAATTGCGAGTATTGAGAGTAATTATAATTGTGTTAAAAACTTTATCAATGCTAGCAACTTTGTTTTATTTTCCATCCGTGTGGCACTTAAACGGCAACATTGAGCATGCTAAGCCAAGCGAGTTGCTTGGGGATCAACTGCATATCATCGACCAAGTTGTGACAATTATTTAGAAATGATAAGACTACATAATTGAATACGAGGTACGAACATGGTACAACTATAAAAGATAATTTAAACCGTGATTAAAACTATGATTGAGGAAGTTTTCCTAAAAGGAGTTTATCAAAACAGTAATAATCATAAAAATATATATCCTTCGTGTATAAAATGTTCTAATATTATATTCAATATGTATCATATTGTAATTAATGATTGAACACAATACACTGTATTACATCACTCAGTATTACGCCAAATTATCAATTAATTAATATTAATTTAATTTTGGGTAACAATTTATCCTAAAATGATTTGGTTTTAGTTTTACAGGTAAATATATATATATTACAAACTTTCTCAACAGTTTTAAAAGGTTACGTTACGTTTCGACGCGACTACTCAATATAATTGCAGAATAACCGTATTTTTGTTAACATACACTTCTCATCAGAAAAATCGAAGCACCTTGCAAGTTTATGTTTTGTAAGGATTATCAGAAAAATGTGTATATTTAGGAATATATGTCAAATGTCGTTTAATAGTGAATAATATGAGGTTTTCAACTCCTAATGTTAATGTTCTAAATTCAAATTAAATTTTCATAGGTTTCGTATTTTGTTTAACAAGTAATTTTTACCCTGTATGGAGTATGAAGGAAATTGATAAAACAACACACGTAAATGGAAAAAAATTCTAAGGAACGTTTATTTAATAATTTATATTCCCTCCCCGAGCTCTTATTACTGCTTCCATACGGTTCTTCATTGATCGGATGAGAGTCACGATCAAATGTTGTGGCATTCCATTCCATTCCTCTTGGATTGCATTTTGCAGCTGGCTAAGTGTTTCTGGGGCAGAATCTCTTGCACGAATTCGTCTCTTTAATTAATCCCATACATGTTCAATAGGATTCATGTCCAGGCTTCTTGCTGGCCATTCCATAATGGAGATACCGACTTCGGTAACATAATCTCATACGACGCTCGTGGTGTGAGCCCTAGCATTGTCGTGCATGAATATAAAACCGTTGCCAATAAAATGTGCATAGGGCATCACGTGAGGCTCAAGACACTGTTCGATGTACCTGTAGAGTTGTGACTGCTTAGTGCAGGCAGACGTGGCCCAGACACAAAGACAAGCTCTGTCTTACCGTCGGCGCTGATTCCTCCCCAAACCGTCAACGAACCGCCACCATAGCTGACCTTATCTTCAATGCAGCATTGTGCAAAGCGTTCTCCATCTCTTCTGTAGACCTTGTTCCTTCCATCGTTACCATACAGCATAATTTTACACTCATCAGAAAAGAGGACTTTGTTCCACTGGAGGTATGACCAATTTAGGTGCTCACGTGCAAAGTTAAGACGCGCTTTTCGATGGTCTGCAGTTAATTTCGGCCCATTTGCTGGCTTGTGCGGTACCAGTCCACGTTCCTTCAACATTCTTCTAATTGTAGAGTCACTTACAGCCACCCTACGTACAACATGAAGCTGCTGCTGCAGTTGAAAAGCATTAAGGCGTCGATTTCGTAAAGAAGTTGTTACAATAAATCGATCATCTCACTCAGAAGTGACCCGATTCCTGCCAGATCCTGAACAGCGCGTGAACAAGCCAGTCTCCCGATAGCGTTTGTAGACTCTATGAACAGACGACAGGCTTAGATGAAATATTTCAGCCACAACACGCTGACTAAGTCCACAATCCAGCAATGCCACCACTTTTGCGGGCGAAGTATCCATATGTTTTAGAAAAACTTTTGCAGACGTCCCAAAGTCACAGTACACACACAAAATACAAAACACAGAACAAAAAGTTTTAAGATAAATAAGCTCATTTTTAGTTTTCAAAGGTGAAATGTACTCCAACTCTAAACACACATTTGTCTCAAAACAGTGAATCATTTCATTTATAGGATAAACAAATGAAATTCTAATTTTGAATTTAGAATTTTCTTATCACTGTAATGGCTAAACTGCCAGCTATACAATCATGTGATTTTTTTCATGGAATGAAACTCTTTTGTGTTAAATTAGGACAGAAACCATAAAAACGGAAGTTTTTCGATTTTTCTGATGAGAAGTGTATTTACAAGACTAAAACAACACAAGAGATGCCTTGAATAAATATTTTCACATTCTTTTTGTAGATAAAAGAAATGTTGTAGTGTCACACCGAAGTCGATGATATGTATTAAATTGGCCAATTGTAAGCATAGTGTTGCCAGTGTTAGTGCCAAATTTGGACCTATTGCATATGATCCCCTTAAATGCGGAAAAAGTAACCGTGCACTAATAAATAATATTCATAAACTTATGTGAAATGCTACCACTTCCAGGTTAAATTAATGGGATAATGATATTAAATAAGGTAATTACGTACATCGAATCTCGAAGTATCGTTTATTTTTCAGTCTGGCAATGTCTCGCCGAGAATTGGGAACTAAGGCGAATCATTCTCTACGGTGTAATTTTGAACAGTCATAATGAAAATGTCGAATGAGTATAGAAAACTTAGCGAAACAACAAGAAGTGAAATACATGATCGAATTATTATAAATCGGGATGGAAATAATTGTGTATGACTTTTTTTAACCAACTTCTACTTTCTTGTATCATGGTTGACTCAATATATACTTCAAAGCTACAGACACAGGGAACTCGGTAAGACTGATGTGGATCACTCAAATGTGTGTCCCGTGCACAGAATAAACCTTCTACACCTTGCATTTATGAATGCTATATGATTGATCATTTGCTCATATGCTATTGGTGAAGCTTGTGTAAAATGTGTGTTCCAGTGCGCACTGAACTAAGTAACCACTTTAGCTCCCTTAACATAAAACTGAACGAAATGTTTGACTACCTTCAATTATAGTAATTAGTTATGGAAGTTCACAATTCCATCCCGATCTAATACATTTATTAAACTATAAAGAAATACTAAAATGGATATAGGCATATACATAAAAACACCGAATCGCTATGCAAATACACACATAGAAATTGTATGTAATAGTTCTAAAATCGTACTCGACAAACCCACCTGTGTTTACCTGAATATATAATAATCTAAACTCAACGATTGCAGCGCTGTTGACTAGATCGTAAATACTAATATTAGTATTCTGTTTAATCATTTCTAAGCCTAAGGACCACTTACACGACAAATTACTTAATACTTTTAGCGCTAAATTCATTTAAAAATTGTACTGTCCCTGTTATCTTTTTTAAGATGACTGAGATCGCATGATGTTTTTAATATGTTTAGTGCTAAATATATTTTGTCATTCGTGTAAGTCAGCCTAAGTAATAATTACCTAGTATTATTGAATAACATAAAGTAACAATTATTGTTGATAGTAACAGTTATGCTACTACAGGGTGATTTTGAAATCGTGTAATTCCTTTTAACCACGCATTCTACTGGTGATATTGAATAACCCTGACCATATTTTTTCTTAATTAGAATAACGGTTTCGGCAAAATTAGAGTACAGATTTTTTTCATGAAATGATTTCAAATAGTCATATTTTAACCACCTGACACAATCTTAATATTTTGCTAATTTAAAAATAATAACATAACAATAACTGATGTCGTAAATAATAGGGGGCAATAAAAAGGACCGTTATTATTTAAGACATTAATTATTAATATGTTTTTTTATTTTAACTAGTAAAAAATTAAAATTGCCTCGGTTGGTTAACATATGACTATCTGACACCATTTCACGAAAAAAACGGAACATAAATTTTTCAAAAAAAATAATTCTAATTAAATAAAAATATGGTCAGGGTTATTCTATATCACCAGTAGAATGCGTGGTTAAAAGGAATTACACGATTTCAAAATCACCCTGTATAGACTGTTTAGAAATCCTCGTTTGTAGTTGGGACTGTATAAATTAAATTGTAAAATACTCGATGATAGTCTCTCAGTTCAAACTTTTTATTGTTTTATAAACCTATAAATATGTACTTTATTTTATTTTATTACAACGGTGATGTTAGCAGAAAATGGAAAATAAAATTTATTGATAAGTCAGTTCTTTCATTTTGTTCTACGAGCATTATGATGAGTTACAGAATATTTCATTCGTTTATTTTATTTTTTTCTGCCTCGTAACAAAAAGGTAACCAAATAACAAAGTTTTTATGCCAATAAATATTTAGTAGGTCTTAGCTTATTAGCGATATATACAATTGTATTTAAATGAATAGACAACACTATAATATACACAAGTACGCGCGGTGCGTCCTTGACCCTACAAAGTGAGTTTCAAGCGTTGTAAGTATATAATTGTATTTGAATATCATTCGAATAAATTCGCATCACTAGTATATATATTTTATAAAACTCGTAGAACAAATATATTAATCTTTAATATTGATAATAGACTAAGCGATATTGATAATAGACTAAGCGATATCGAGTATTTCACAATTATCTTGCCTAAAATGTGACTTTTTTCCGAGTGCGTTAGTTTCTGTGTTACCACTACATGCCGTGTCTTTCCTAATTCCATTGCAATGCATCTGCATGTCTCAAACTATATTACAAAGGACATATTCCCATATTCTCCCTAACCCTGCCAAATAATATAAGTACCCAACGTGTGACGGTGGTTTAAAAACTCCCAATGCTTACCTGAAAACACCATACATTGTGATATCTAAGAATATACAACAGCAAAATAATAAAAATTAAAATATTAATTAAATGCATGTATATATCTGTATCGATAGTCGTATATGACAATTTGATCGATTCATATTATCAAGAAAGAAATAGCAGCCTTAGAAGCACCAATGCAGCGGCTGTTCGGTCACTCTTACTTTTCTTTACATCAGCTATGTGCGATTATCGATAAAATTCGAATACTTTTTAGGTTATTCGAATAAATCGATACATAAACACGAATGTACGGTGGGATTGATTATGGCACAGAAAAAGTAAGTTGTCCTCAAGAACGCAAAAAGGCTTGTCATTCGACTAAAATATTTTTTTATTTTTATAGCGCCCCACGCTCTTTTATCATAATAATATCATGTTACGAATACTCGAATAAATTCCTATATTATTTTTTCGAATAAATTTGATCCATTCGTTTATGCTTTCATAGCAATCGCACATAGCCTCTTTAAAATTGCTTAGTTTCACTGTATAACTACATTAGTAGTTATTCAAATGTTCATTGCGTTAGATAATAAGACTGCTCGTTCAGTGAAAAATATTTCCAGTGATTGGATAGATCAAATGTAATTGCACCATATATCAACTTCCAGAAATACTCATACAATTCATTCTATCATCTTACATTCAAGATAAAACCAAGGCTAGGGAAAGTCGTTACTCTGACAAAGGTATATAATGTTTTAAAATGTTTTTATAACGTATAATGCGGTTACATATCTTTTTATATTTCTTATGACCGCGATGGAATCTTATTGTTCCAAATTATTTTTATTCATTAAAATTTACTGCGCAAAGTAGAATTTCGCTGCTAATGACATTCTTCTGCTTTTTAATAATAAGAAAGTCATTTATTACAACTACATTTTTTTAATGTTTATTACATTTCATAGATCATTTAGACGGTCATTAATAATTCAATGGCTATCGTTATCTCAATATGCAAATATTTTTTTTATTTTTGTGAGCTTAGCTCAACTTTTCGCGTCGACACGCGCTCGCGCATGCGCATCCATCATATACATAGAATTTTGACAGACTTTATGTCCCAGCATTGATCGTACCCACATCGTCGGCCGTGCTCGTATACGTACACATGCGGCGGGTAGTAGGTGACGAGCGCCTCGCGGCGGCCGGCGCGGTCGCAGCGCGCGGCGGCGAGCGTGGCCGTGAGCGTGAGCGTGTGGCGGCCGGCCGGCTCGCGCAGCGGGCACGCGCCGCGCAGGCGCCACGCCGTGCAGCGCGCCAGGCGCCACGCCAGCCCCTCCATCGTGCCCGCGTCGAAGAAGTCGAACATGCGCGCTGGAACACACCCGCCCCGCACTACGTCAGCACCACCTACATATACGTATACAGCGTGCCAGTCGACACTCGGCGAATACTCGCATAACATACCATCTATATTTTATGATGGATAACAGTCACAGACGACAATAAAATTGACATCTGTCAAAAATGACAGTCTGTCATTTTTTATTCATTTATACATAAACTAATAAAAAAATTATATATTTAAACAAATGGCGTGGATATTAATTAGATCTGTATTACATAAATTACAAATAAAATGTTTGCTAATTTACTGCTAAATATTTTTAATGTCTGTTATCAGTTGAGAAATGATAAATGAAATAGAAAACCACAGTTGCTAATAAAATCTGTAGTAAAACTAACTGCACCAATTAACTAACAAAGACTTATTAAAATCAAGTCTGATAAGCTAATTGTTTTGTATAAAAACTAACTCTATCACTCAAGTACACCGCCACGTGCAATCCATCATTGCTTTTAACAATGCAGTACAATTAATATACGGAGCAGAATTCCCACGACAATTAGTATTAATCAACAACTTCCCCACAACCGGGGCAAAAAGGCTCTGCTTTTGAACAAAATGGTTGTCACAATAGATATCTCCGTATAATATGTTTGTAGAAACCTAATAGCTTCTTAGAACTATGTGCTCAGCTGACTCGTTTTTCTCTGCGTTCTAAGGCGTAGTACGCCGCGTGTTATACAGCAACGATGGTTGTAAATGTATGTACTGTGACGTCACATCGATATTAGCCGTCGTCGATCACCGTAGCTGTATGTACGTACTAATTATTATATAAGAATCGGATTGACAGAAGTATATAAAATTTCCTTCCAAGCCCTATAGGCAATATTGTTACCGTCTATCAGGCACAATGTTATACTAACTGCTGCTAAGTAGAATTTCTTAAGGGTAAAACAGTTAGAAATAATTTAAAAAAAAAACATTATTTTCGATATATTTTCTTTTTTTTGAATACACATGCAGTATTCAAATAAATCGAGAGGCTGAAGATTCGAATCCCATCCATCTCACTACCAGCAAACCCACTCCTAACAAAGCAGTCTTACTTAACTGTGTATAATATGTCATTTGTAGACTAAATTGCCAGAAATTATTTAAAAAAGAATGTGGTTCTCACCAGACCATGGCTGTCTTCTATACCGCAGTTTCTTGCCATTTCTCCGAATGAGTTTGACGGAACTGTCAGTAGTCTTCTTGCTATTGCCATTGCTCGGGGATGCTTCGTTGAAGTGGTTATTGACGTGACGCTCCAATAATATCTGTAATGTAGTATTAAGTCAGTACGGAACAAAATGCCACATGACCAGGATAATGAGTGATATCTGGCGAAGTATGGATTGTTATAAGCAATTATGTTAGGTTCCTGACCAAGGTTCGATATTATCAAGATAAATATACACCGTGATAATTATCATGATATTTATCAAATAAAAATTACAATGTTCTTGATGATTATATTTTGATTGATCAAAATAATTAATTTGAAATGTATTATATGTATCTTGATTTATCATCATAATTATCGATGATAATTATCCTTATAAATCCTGTTCCTAAACACTTATCCTATTATATTTATATACATATAAGTTTATTGTATTATTATTAGTTTTTAATGGTTAGTTAGTTATTTTTGTATTTACGAAAGCTATACAAATTGCAATATAGTTTTTATGTAATACATACATACATTCACGCCTGTTAAAGTTCACTTTATTGTTGCTAGATTCTATAATTATATTATAGATAATTATTTATATTTGAAGTTGTTATTTATTGCCGAACTGAAGTTAATATTTCTAAATTATTCACGATTGTTCTGTTACAAAGTTTATTTTAAGTTATTGTTCTTAAAATGTTTGTATTTGTTCAATCTCGGTTCTCTTTATCGAGTATTGAAGACGGAGTTTTGTGACGAATTAAAAGTTATATCGAAGCACTGATTTTAAATCGTAACAAATATTAAAAGCGAAGTTTTTGAGTCCTTACCAACTAATTATATCTAGCACAGTTTTACGAACATGTTGAGTTTTATTGTCTCGTTTTTTCGTATTGAAATACTTTAAGATTGTTTTGGAAGTAAGCACTACGAGAATGTTATTGAAAGCGGAATGTTTTGAGTCCTTACGAACTAATTAAATCTAATACAATTTTGATGATCTTTACTATACAGTACTTGCTTTAAATACTACACTTATCCGTGCTCGGCGCGTCGTGACGATAAAATAAATAATATATGTAATATTCATCGCATTTAGCACTTCGACAGCCAATAACGTTAAGAAACAGTGGAGAATTTATCATTATTATGTGACGTCATGGATACAATACAAAATAATATCGTTATATTCGTTCTAATCTAATAATTACGTTTTGTAGACAATCGTACAGCAGTCAAAGGGTTAAACCTAACGAATAGATATACGTCGACAAAATAAATAAAATTGTGCGAAGTGGTTCCAGTCGGGAGTGTTCCCTCTGGCCTCGCCTTCGTCCTTGGGAAAGAAAACATATCACAAGTTTATCGTTCAATATATACAGCGGCGTACGTCGTAAATTAACGTCTAGATGGCGACATCACGCGACGTGAGCTTCGAACGAAACGAGCGAACATATTTCTGATAAGATTACATACAAAAATATAAATAGTAAAAAATTATGATGGAGAAGATCAGTGTGTTAATAAGTGTGTTTATTTCTTCATATAATAACAAAACATTTACGTATTTTGTTTTATTAATAAACGGATTACTTAATATTCGGTTTTTCTAATGCGATACGTACAGGAATCATGATTTTACATACTTTATATGGCTAAGTATTTTGCTTACAATATATAAATCTTGTACACTCGCGTGCAAGTAAATCGACTCAAGTCTCAAGTGCGCATAAAAAGTGATATAACTAAAAAAATACTTATTTTACCTCTATATAATATTTTACATAATTAAAGCCTAGTAATTAGGCTTTCAAATGGTAGCATAATATCAGTAATTTAAATAAACACTTGTACTTAGAATGCAACTGAACGCAACCTCCCGTAAACTGCTCTGCGCTCTATACACAACTTGCGCGACACAACCCCCTATAAAAACCCTCTGTAATCGTTTTTCTTATCAGTCGCTCATAAGACGTTGACCTGAATACATCTCTGCAAATTAAAGCCGTCATTTGAAGAAAATTATGGATACAACACCTGAAGAAGCCGCTCAAGTCGTTGCCCTATTGCAAGAAGGGTTGAACCAGCGAGAAGTCGCTCGTCGTTTGAATATGAGTCAGTCCGCTGTCTCGAGAGTATACAGAAGGTTTCAAGAGACTGGTGCCTTCACTCGGAGGCCTAATACCAGCCGACGCCGGTGCACCTCGGAGCGTGACGACCGGTTTTTGGTCTCGACCTCTCTCCGAAATCGACACCTTACCGGCGTAGATGTGCAGCAGGAGCTACGTCAAGTTCGCGGGGTGACTGTCAGTCAGTGGACAGTTAGACGAAGGTTGAAAGAAGCTAACCTTACTCCGAAAAGACCCGCTACAGGCCCGAAGTTGACCACAGCTCATCGTCAAGCACACCTTCACTTTGCTCGAGAGCGTTTGGATTGGAGCATAGAGCAATGGCAGTCAGTCCTGTTCACAGATGAGACGAGGATGTGTCTCCATGGCAGCGACAGGAGAGGTCGGGTATACCGTCGTCCCGGTGAACGGTTTTCACAGTGCTGCTTTGTGGAAACCGTTGCATATGGTGGCGGATCTTGCATGATGTGGGCCGGAATTTCCTTAGAAGGCAAAACGGAGCTTGTTTTCGTTCCTGGGGGAGGCCGGGGAGGAGGTCTGACTAGTGATCGTTACATTGAAAATGTTCTACTGGATCAAGTTGTCCCTTATCAAGGCTTTATTGGGGAAAATTTCATCTTGATGCATGACAATGCCCGATGTCACACTGCTCGGGCCACACGTGATTTCCTGAACGAAGTTGGAATTCACACTATGCATTGGCCAGCGCTCAGCCCCGATTTAAATCCCATTGAGCACATATGGGACGAGCTCAAAAGGAAAGTTAGAGCGAGGAATCCAGCTCCGACAAACATCAATGAGCTCAAGACTGCGTTGGTAGAAGAGTGGGGTCGAATACCACAATCATCCATTAAAAAGTTGATAAGGTCGATGAAGAATCGCATGAGAGCAGTGATCAGAGCTAGAGGAGGAAATACCAAATATTGACACGAATAAATTTTTTATCTTACGCACATTTTGTTTCATTTAAACACAATATACTGTGAAATTGTATGAATTTTCAACATTTTTTACATTATCATTGGCATTAACCTTTTTTACTAAACTACTGAATCGATTTTCATGCAACTTACACCATTTTAAAGCTCAATTACTAGGCTTTAATTATGTAAAACATTATATAGAGGTATAATAAGGCATTTTTAAGTTATATCACTTTTTATGCGCACTTGAGGCTTGAGTCGATTTACTTGCACGCGAGTGTATATTTAATGAAATAAGATACAAAACTATGTTTTTCCTTGCACTTAATTATAGTAAAATAGTGTTTTTATATGTTACCATTTCTAAATACACACTTGCTACATTATGTTACATTTGAAACATACATATTTTCTTTTTTGTTTATTTGGCTTCAATTCTATTGACTGCTTTTAAATACTGATGTTCTCCATTAATAAGTGTGTGATGTGCCATAACTCCTATCTAGTGGTGGGATCACATCTCTCTAGACTTTAACACTTAAAATCATATAAGTCGTAATTTAAATGAACAAGTACTGATTGTATCGATATCCTATTTCGCGATGAAAATTTCTAACGTTAATTTATGCTTTTATTTCCGAGTGCATGATTGAACCGCATATTGATTTGTTTGTTATTTATCAATTCTTCAATCACGTTTTATGATCCAATCACTCGATTGGACGTTATTCACGAATTTTCTTGAAGACAAACTACGAATTTACCGATACATTATAGATTGATTAGGCGAATAAATTGACAATTCCAAAAATAGTATACATATTTGTTATAGGAATACATTTTGAAACCGTAGATTTACGCTTAAAGGATCTAAACGTACAAATTATATTATACTAAACAGTGGAAAACCCTGAACCATTTTTTATACATTTAATTATTGGGTTTGTGTAGAAATACAATGATTCAATGCTAAAATTGCAAGGGTTGTGGCACTGGCAGCTGCAGAATTAAAATCATCCAACAAAATGTTTTATGAAAACGTTTATAAGGTATGTTATTATAATATACGACAATAATGCAACACAGAGTATTAGTCTGTCTCCAACTGCACAACGTTTTCACCAAACTTACATATCAGTTACATTTTTACAGTAATAAATAGTTACATGTCATATGCTTCCTATTCTTACAGGAAAAATGCCACCAAGATATAATTAACCTATGTTATACCATTTAATTATTTAGTTCTGCAACCGTATTCTAATGTAAATTGTGTAGGAAATATATTTTCTAAGAAAACGCACTGAAGATACAAATAATACAAAATATAAATGTCAACTAAATATTTTAACTCATAAATACCTAATGTGAAAATAGGAAAATAACCCAACAAAAATCTTATTCTCCCGGGTCCAACTAAATATTTAAGCCTATTTTACTTTCACACACACGCACGGCATCTATCCCGTAGCGACATCATACGTAATTAGTAATTTAACCGACATATTAATCGAATAAGTACATTTTTTTTTTATCCATCCGTCATTCTGCCCATTACCAGGTTATTTATGTTCAGCGTAATAGTTATATCCGCTCATCTCTGTCACTCAGTCATGTTCATTTTCAAGCCCATATTTATATAACTTAACAGAACATCCAGTACCTAAAAGTAGAAGACAAATATTTAAAAATTTAATCGGTTTTATTGCAAATCTATTGGTAAATTTATTTGTCTAAATAATTAATGTTAAGGTATGAAATTTTTATTCATAAAAAGGTTGCAATTGACACACAGAGTAACTTACTCTCTTCCTATGACCATTTAAATACTTAGTAGACCCATAAACATCTTCGAAAAGATGACAAAAAAAAAAGAACTTGTGAAGATAACGTTACAAAAAATCTATTTGCATCTTCGGCGCGTTTTCCCATTAAATATGATAAGTCCGTAATTATACCTGAGTAGAAAACCGCCGCTCGCAGCCGTCGACGATGCATTTGAATGGCTTGTTGCCGCCGTGAGACAGCGTGTGGCGCTCCAGCCATAGTCGTGAACAGGACGGCTTGCCGCGGACCTTACACTGCTCCCATAAGCACACGTAGTTCTCTTTTCCGGCTTGAGGCTCTACATGAACACTCTGAAATTGGTACATCAAGTAAAGTTATTTCCATATCCTGCTAAAATAATATAATTTACGGTTTCTAGTGATATGTTTATGTTCAATTACGATCATAGTAAGCTTGAATTTAATATGTATTATCTGGGTGCTATCTTAAATAACCAAACCACGATCAAAGCTAATATGCAACACTGCTGCGGTCAGCACAACAGTGAGAGAAAAGTGACAAGAGTCAATGATGCCGATTGCTGGATTAGATACCAATCTGGCCGAAATGTGGGCCTTCCAATAAGCTATGCCAAAACTTACCCTGATCGCATTAATTCTCTTTCGTATTACATAACTTATGCAATTCCAATGTTGCACATATAATTTATTTCTAGATATTATATTTATACATTTGCGGGAGAAACCGCAACATTGCTAAAATGATACAGATTTGTCGGCTCTCGGGTGACTCTCTCAGTCTAGTGGGTAATATGTAGCTCATATTATACATAGATAAAATCGCGAACTGGGACAGTTTATGCAGCGTGTTACATAGTAGTGTGCTCACATTTTAAGTTCATAATATATTGACGACAAATTGCATCGCAATGCAAGAAATAAAAAATTTTGGAATGTCTTACTCAAGTTCTTTGATCCAAATTTGTTTTTTTTTTATGCAGATCACACTATTTTAAATACAATTTATTATGCACGACAGTTCTTCTTAATTTTTAAGCACAAAATCGTTATCTATAGTCAATTCCAATTAGCTCATGTGAATTTCTCTTCTCTACCCACATTTGGAAGCCCACCTTCAGACATTTTCAGAACTAAAAAAATCATTTGTAATTATAAGTTTTAGTCTAGTCGCAAGATCCGCCATAGAACCTTTAAATATGACCACACCTAATTGTTACACGCTATAAACAATATACGAATTTTAGCCGCCATGAAATCTAACTGATGAAAAATAGTATTATTTATTATTTAATTTTTTCCAGTCATAAAACAGAAAAGTTTATTTGTGTCTAAATTTATGACAAGATAACAATCTAAATGAAACTCATAAATTGTGTAATAAATGAGCATTTAAATCACAGCGGGAATGTTTTGAAAATGAGAGAATTACCTACAAGTAAATATTTAGATGGGCTCACAAACATTTTTAAGATATGTGCCGCATTAGAGATAATCCCTGTGTTGCAAGGGTCTTGACAAACTTTAAAACAACTGACACTAAGAACATCAAACTCAAAACAAATATAGTTGAATCACATTTTTTATTTTTCTGCTTTGAACCCATCACACTCGGCCCAGTAAGCGCCAATGGCGAGATAACCAATTATTTTTCTTTTGTATTAAGTGCAATTCTGCTTTAGGAATATTTCCTATGTCGCGAGGCACAAACATTTAAACAACAGATGTGTCTGTCTAAGTCTAGGTGTACTGTGGTACACCAAGACTTAGAAAAACTATGAGAAGCACACAAATTTTTGTCCCGGGTGGAGGTCGAACCCACAACTCTCGGCGCAGTCGCAGTAAGTGACGACAGTAATTATATACCATTTGTGCAGTACCATTAAACAAAGCAGTTATGAACTGCGAAGATGAATCCCACTTCTAACGTAAATGTATGCATAACTAAGATGTCCTAGAATGAGGCATAAATCTCAGAATTATTTATTCCATTCAGGATCTTATTAAGAAACTGTGCTTTGTCAGTGTGGAGATACAATCTGTAGTACGCAACTGTCCAAGTGAGTGTTTAAAATAGTAAATGAATGTTTAAAATGTGTGTGTATTTATGATTAATTAATGCGAAAAAAGTAAGTATTAATAATTATAAGACGATTACATTACTATTTATAAATGTACGTCAAAGTCAAGTCAAAAATTATTTATTCATTGAGGTTATAAAGTAACACTTTGGACGTCTATGTAAGTTTTTTTATAGTTAGAAGGTTTACTAAAGTTACTGAATTTACATTTATGTTAGTTGCGGTAAATTAAAATCATAGTATGTTATAACTTATATAACTCATAAAATAAAAAAGTTGAAGTTTAAGTGGTTCTATCGCTATTGCCACTGCGGGGCAGTGAGTGTGTATCGTGGGTTCGATTTCTACACAGGACAGGTGATTTTATGTCCGACGTTTGAATGTTTGTAAAGTTTCCACAGGTCTAATTCCTAGTGCGGAAGAAGTTTTAGGTCTCTAGATGATGATCAGAAGCGGTTGTAATGGTTTAAGGCTGTATCTACTATAATAGCGTGGATTTATCAGTACACATTGCATTACGTGAATCCATTCTCAACACAAGCATTAATATTAAACGGAGTTGTCACAGGGTAGGCAGAGTAGTATAACACCCATATATCGCCAGCTACGGTCTTAGGTCCCGCGTAACAGAAAGCAAGCCTATTGCCGTCTATTGTGCACAGTTCCAGACACCGTGCCGTGCTGCTGTTAAGATTTTCTTAATAGAGAAACTCAATAGAACTTTGCCAAGCCCGAGATCTTTTACACAAAGTCCATTACTATTAATTTAAATATCATCTACTAACCTGTAAATGGTCTAAAAGATCAGGATCACCGTCGAACTCCCTCTTGCAGTTCTCCCACAGGCACACCGTCACCGTGGACGTAGTATCCGTGCTGGACGTCCGCTGGTCGCTGTTCGGCTTCGTCAGACTCCTCGGAGGAAATCGCAGGATCTTAGGCTGCTTTAGTATTGGACTCTTCTGACTCGGCGCCTCCACAGAACACACACTCACACACAAAGATAACGAAGAATCTTCATCACATTCTTTGCTTGTTTGAGAGTCACTTGGTGAATCTATAGACTTGTCCGTCCCTATCCCCGATTCGGATTCCGTTGTTGTACTACAGAAGTTCGTTTCTATCACAGTATTATGGACGTCCGAAGATACGTCTTTTAGTACAGTTATCTGCGTGAAGATAGTTTCCTCTTGCATGATAACCTCCTCGACCTTGCTCATTTCACCGCACGACTCTCTCGCTTCGTTTTTCTTCTCTTCACGTTTCTCTTTCTCCCTCAGTTTCTCTGCTGCTAGCTCCCCAAGTTTCTCCGCTATACTACTAACATGCGCGAAAGGCCTTGCGTTCATCTTATGCGAATCTAACGGTACAATGTTATTGTTAACCGTCTTTGACAACCACGGTATATCACATTTTGCAGAGGTCATGTCATTCAAATCAGTTTCCTTGACAGTGCTGCTGGGCGGTTCCGTGCCCTGGATTGGGTTGTCTGGTGGTTTCACGGGGGCAATGGGTATACTACTCGAGTGTAGCGCCTGTGTAGTAAAGTTGGCGATGATAGGAGATGGATGGTGCATTATAGGATTCGAACACGTCGTCTGCGAGGATGATGCAGAATGCGTATTGGTGTAACTCCAAGTTTCTTTCACGTTCATATTTGGCACAGACGTGACAATAAAACCAGGTTGCGGCATAAGGACGGGATGGCTAAAATTGACAGCGTAATTTGGTTTCGATTGAACTGTCATTCCGACAGTTTGCATTCCCGCTACGTTTTTATTCATCACTGGAATAGATTGACTCGTTACCGGCGAAGGTTTGTTTACGTTTGGATACGGCGACGGCACCGTATTTGCAAGCTTCAATAGAGTACCAGTGTTTATGAGAATTGATGCCGCTTGTTGATTTTGTAAATGATCCTGTCTCTGTGTTGTCAACTGTGGACTTTGTGGAAGTACAAAGTTGGGCATTTTCGCCATAAGATTCGGTATTTGAACTACCGTTCCGTTTATATTCTGCACAAGCGGAAAAACGAACTGGCCGTTCAATTTCGTAGGACTCGACACGTTGACATTAGTTCGATTGAAAGCGGACATGTTGTTGATGTTGTTTTGTTGGGCGGACATGTTTGCGCCATTGTACGTTTGTGCCGATAAACTGTTTTGAGGTATCCTTAACGTAGTAAGCATCACATTTTGTGGTACAGCAACGAAAGAGGCTAAGTTGTTTGGTGTTACCGAACCGTTGCAAGGTTGCGGTATATTAAGTTGATGGCAGTTTTGTAAGCTTGCAACAGGTACGTTGAGATTACCGAGACTACCGTTCACGGTCATCGAAACTTGACGAACACCATTTGGTATATTCATTTTAGGAGCAGTGCTCGCTTCGCCTGGCACTGCAGGTTTTATTGGAGTATTTTGAGATGGATTCGTACAATTCTGCTTTTGGAGTTGAACTTGCTTGAGATTATTAGCTTTTGACCACGTAAGGTTCTTGCTGTTAGCGATGCAAGCTGATGATTTACGGTTGGTCCTTTTTGCATTTTGTGTAGGTTTCTTTAGCACTTCCTTTTTCGCTGGCAGTGATTTGTTTATGGGATTTAAATTTAAATTATTTGATCCACACGTTACTCCGTTCATTCTGCTGTCTAATTTAGTCGTCGAGCTTACCACGCCGTTCATTTTGGACGTATCGGTTTTTGTCATCTTCCTAGGTGACTGACCTGTTGAGGTAGCCGGCGCTATCCTTAGACCGACCAGATCACTGCACGCAGGGATGGGAATTTTGCGTTTCGTTACTTCTGATGTCTTATTAACTATTCTGTTGGCGGATGGGTCTGGTTTCTTCATTTCGAGGCACTGCTTCTTCGCATCTACCAGCCCCTTCAGAAGCCCTCCCGTTTGCTTCTCTTTGGTGAAGGTTTCGGTCACGTGCCGAACTTCCAAAAAACCATTCAAATTCGTGTGACCCTTCTCCTTCATATCCTTAGGCCTACTAAAATCTGTCATACCATTCAGTTTGACATTCGACGTCGATTTACTGAGATCAGTCGCCCTCGGGGCGTCTACTAGGCCGTTGATACTAGTCATGCTCGACTTTCGTACGGCGGCTTCTGTTTGCTTGCTGACGTCCATCAATACTTTGGGACTGAGAGTCTGCGACAGATAAGATATATACTTTTCGAGGTCATGGGTGACCCCATTCTTAGGTAGGCACTTCCTCTTGGTGTCATCGTTGACCGCGCCGGCTTCGCGCTTAAGGCCGTTTTGCGGCTTCATCTTGTGGTTGAAGTACTCGGTGATGCGGCGGTGCGGGGGCGCCTGCGAGCGGCGCACGGGGGCGGCGTGTGCGGGGTTCGCGGGGGCCGCGGGGGGCGCGGCAGGCGGCGCGGCGCGGCGCTGCGGCGCCGGCTCGTGCGCCCAGGGCGGCATACGCGCGCCCGCGCCTTCCTCGCACGTGCTGCACGGGGACGCCGGGCTGCGCGGCGACCGCGGCTCTGTGATATCACTGCCACTGCACCCGCCACTCTCCGTTGGACTCAGCACCGCCACGCCACTGAAAACATAAAAAAATACATTTAGTTTGTGCAGAGTACGGTACGTAGACGTCGCTGGATGACGCAATGACCTCACCGTGTCACGAGTGTCACGGATCACGTTACGAGTTTAATGACAATCAGCTGTTGAATGGACGTATCGATCGCGCGACGTCGGCGTGAGCGGGCGGCGGCGTGGTGGCGTGCGGGGCGCGCTCGCGACGCTCGACGCGGGGTGCAATGCCCGGCGGTCCAGTGCAGTGACGCAACGAGACTGCACTGACCGAACGACCGTCCGGAGCGAACGCACACATTATTATTTTTGGCCGCGTGACATTCACCGCACGTAGACCTGACGCGACTTCACTCTGTGACGAATGAACTAACAATTTTACTCATTGTTCATGTATTTGAAAAGGTGTTTTATTATTTAAGTACGCTTTTATATTCCGTGGCGCGTCGTCGCCGGTGGTGAGTATCAATCATGTCTCACACTGACACTTACGTGACTTACAAAGTGAGATGGCTGCCGCTTATTTATCTATAATAACGCGAGTCTCACTTCTCACGTGAAATGTTTATTCTGGGGGCATACTCCCGCGTAACCCGTTTTACAATCTTTTGTTAGGCGATCTACAGGTAAAAGTCGAATAACACAATTTTGAGTTGCAGCCTCCTGTGCGCTATTGTGAGCTCTGTGGTTTTGCGGCTGGGTGTTATTTTTCAGTGGGAAGTAGCACGGGATGGGTGGGGTGGGTGGTGTCTCGCTCGTCGAGGGCGCACCCTCGCCCTTTGTGAGGCTACAACGTATACTCATAACTATGGCCGTACGTACCCTCCTTTCTCGCACTTCGCAGGGAGCTTTGTTGCTAATTGACCCAATTTTTTAAGAAGGTTTTTGCTCTGAAGATTTTCGAAGCAGGTTCAAACTATCTGTCTATCTGGTGGGGGAGTTTTTAATTCGATACCGAACATCGTTAAGTCCGTCGGAGTTTTAATTCAGGAAACTTTTCATTTTCTTTAATGAGAGATGGATTAAATGTCTACAGACCGTTGGGGATTCTGTACACCACCGACCAGTGAAATATTGATATGATTTAACGAAGTAAAAATTGCAATTATGTAGGCTAAGGGGCTGTAAATCTTCGATCCACCTTCACTGCAATATAAAGTAGCTAAATAACTATAAAAAACACACTAATGCAGTTTATTTGCCGTTATATTCACATACGCTTAAAATCATAAGACAATATACAAATCTTGAGAGCTCCTTACATAACTATTGTAAAAGTGTAATGAAACCAAGAGCGCTATAAGCAAAACAAAAACACGACTACCTATAGGACAGAACTAGATACGTCATCAAACACCGGCCGGAACAAAGATATTCGTTAATATGTTTTTTTGCGAATTGTCGAAAGCAAAAGTGGGCTGTCAGTGTGCCGTATGTAGGTGAGGCGCAGACGTCGCAAGGTCGCGTTCGCGCCGATTTCGGTCGTTCACCTGCGCTCGGAGCACTACAATGTAATCTCGCTTCGATATTCCAATATAGAATACATATGTGTCGCTTTGTCCTATTTTGTTTGTTTATATCCGTGTTTATTTTAGTGGCAAGTTGGATAGTACTTTCAAACTGTTGTTTGATGCGTAGAATTAAACGGAGCACTGTTTTTGTTACAAACACTGAAATAATGGCCAGATAGCGAACGTACTACATACAAAGATTTGCGCGTATTTATACTTACTAGCAGGCGCTTAGTGGTCAAAATTCGATCATAATTGATTTAAATTTTAAGTTTGATCGTAATTAAGTTTTTATTGTTTATAACTTTACCCATATTACATTATAAATAAGGTATATGTAACCATAGTTACGAAGAATTGTACGACGTCAGACGAACAATGCCGAAATACTACGAACGCGATTCGACTGCGTGTGTCAAATGCATGGTTGTGTGCGTGTCGAGTTATTTCAATAATTTAATGTATTTAAATGCATATTTTATAAAAATATTATGATTTGCCATTCCTTCTTTATATAAACTTTAACTGTGCCAAATTTCATACTCCACCGTCCGCGCAATTTTCGTAAAAAGGGGTACAAAATTTTCGCTTCACGTATTAATATATAGATAGAGGTAGACAGAGAAGTATAAAATCACATTTCGTTGATAAAGACAAACGACTTGTTACCGCTTGCCGGACAGACTACCAGCCAGCGTTTTGCTGTTGAGGATCTTTTAATAGAACACCTTCGTATATCTACCATACACATTCTACACGATTGACGATAAGCATAATCGCAAAAGGGTAAAAGGATTAAAAGGGCAATCACAAAGGACACTTTGATAGGAGTGACCAATCTGTGGATTGCATTAAAGTTTCCCGTGCTTATCGAAGCCAAAATTCGCCGTATTGATATTAGCATCTACTAAAAGTTCATACTAAAAGCCATAACTTAACTATTATTGAGTACTAGGTGTCACCCGTGGCTTTCTTGCTCGGGAACAGTACAATTTATGTCCTTTTCTTACTTTAACGTACACATATATGCAACATTTCATGTTGATCGGTCGGGTAGTTAAGACGTACCAGCGTGCTGCAGCGTATCAAATATTTAATTCACATCCATACGAATATTTTCCAATATATTGACAACGCCACACTTCAACGCGTGCGCTTCAACTTTCACTACTATACATAGTATAGTATTACTTACAACTGTATTCGGAAATCATTCGAATATAAGGACACGCTTACTGTAACAGGCTTGACTATCCATAATCTCTGTCTCTCCCTACGGGAAACAGGTGTGAGTCTATATACGTGTGTCCATAAATTAACGATAAACATGATCACATTAAGATGGATTCCATATCCATAAACATGTCAAATGTTAGAAAACACGTCCGTATATAAAAGGAATGCGTGAGATGGAATTTAAATTATTTACCAGCGTGTAGTGACAGTTATGTGTAATTCTATAATCATTACATAAATATGGAGATAAAATAATTATGCAAAATGCCAATAGATAATGCATCGGATGGTACGCAGTGATCTTGTCATCTCACAATGTAAATATGCATAATTGATGTACACTTAAGTCAATAAGATACAGAGTAGGAATTAATCTGTCTTGTTGACCGCGTGGTGTAAGTTTGAGCTTAGTCTCCGTTCGATTGTGAAGTGTCAAGTTCGATTCTTGTTTCGAGCAGCGTTTTTGGGTATTTCTGTTAAGAAATTTTAGCTAGCAAATGTGCCAGAATTGGTGTGATCCAAATATCTCGAGTTTGGTGTTTTTTCTATAACTTATATTAATGTTTGTAAAGAACCCCGTTTCCCGTGACACAGTAAAACATACTTAGCGCGAACAATGAGATTTGTTTTAAAAAGTAATTAAATATTGTAAACACTACATGTCCGCTTATTACCCTCTGTTCACTCATCACTGCGTATCACAAACAGCTAAATCCTACCTTCATAAACAGTACAAAGTAAGGGTTTCGACAGACTATCCGACTGTGCGTCAAAACGCATCACGTCAATTCCCTGGAGCCCTCACAGCGCGACAATTGAGCGTGACGCACAATCATCAGCAACTATATACGAGTACGGAGCGATGCTATCAGCCGTGGCAAATTAACGCGACGCGACTCGCTAGCCTAGCGTGTCGCCCTTGCGTATGCGCACCTAACTACACCAAACGTGTCAATTAAAAATAATTAAGCCACTAGTTAGTCAGTTTTTCTTTGAAAATATACATTAAGCAGTACTTAGATGGTTAACTGCGTTTTCAAGGATTTCTGGGTAAAAATAATCAATAATTTATCAGCTTGTTTTTATTTAACAATTAATAGAATAGTGGAATTTATGTGTTGTTTTCTATCATAATTTTTACATGGAAAGGTCTTTGATCTAAAAACCTTGGCAATCTGACGGATCTCTTGGGAATAAAATCCAAAAGAGGTTTTCTATATTAATCTGCGTGAATACAGCGTTGAAGTATGTATATCCAAATCCGATCAAACTTTTACATTTATGATATTGTTAGAATAAGGGTATTTTTTCAATCGTCAGATAACCAATTAGGTCGCAGCGGCACACCGGTGGCCAGACACAATAGATTTTTGACTAAGTCATATTCTAAGACTTGACAGAGTACTTTGCCCGACGAATAAAATTGTCACATTTACTTTACAAAATGAGCACAGTCCAGTGATGCCCCAGTGATATAATAAGAGCTCTGCAAAGACCTACACAGTTTGGCGAAAATAAAAAGGCGCTTTTGGTGGTGAAGAAGACCCGCCTACGCAAACTGGTCGTTGGTTTGGATCGTGAGAGGCAGTTGTTTACAACGTCCTGCTTCTTATTTTATGTTCATGAATAGGTAACTATAGGATATCCCAACAGTTTTCTTTAACTTTAATATCGTAAATATTGCTTGTGTACATTAAACTTAAAAGTACATATTTTGATAGGAAGGCGTAAAGGCTGTAAACCTAAAATGTATGTTGCATTAAGTTCACAAACTCAAATCCCATTAGGATTAGCATAGTTTATTTCCTGGTTTCATAACCACAAGGATATCAAAGACTTTGTTGATGTGGTTAAATGGTATATCAAGCTCATAGCTGCGCGACTGCCTATAGCAACATTGTGTGGTTTGCGGTTACTCGGTGTGTGGTCTTACTTAATGACCATTTAAGCTCTTGACTGCTCAGCTTTGAGGATTAAACAAGAATGTCCACCTGTCTCCAGTTATAACAAGTTAATCTTGATACCAAATTCGGATGTTCTGACTGGCCCTATCTCTAGATCTGGTTCAATAAGTTATACGACTTAATATTATGGATGAGATTCTCGCATACGAATTTAGACGACGGCAGATTGAAATGTTTTATCTGAAGTTTATAAATTAATGGATGTATTTAAATGTCGTATGATGATAACGAGCTTTAAGTAAATGGTTTTCTGCGTCCATTTGTCCGTGTTCACGACGTATTCTTAAAAGACTATGATCTTAAATCGATCTTCTAATACCGAGATTGAGTTTGTATGACAATATTATCCCCCTGCCTGGTGAATAAAATTTCCATAGACAGTCGGTTGTCTGAAGGAAGTGATGATAGTAGCTGTGATTAAAAAATAGATGCTTCAACACAGTAAAGACCTTTAACATATTTTCTCAACATACATTTTTGAATTAATTTTATGATAAATAAGTAAAATGAAGACTTTTACTGATATTGATATATTTATCACCAAGGTAACGTAAATAAGTATACAGAGTGCTTGGTTGTAAGCGGTTACTGAAACCTATTGATATGCGTGGAGCACCAGGACTCACGCGCTGCCCCACACACACATCATAATCAATCCATTCCCTTCTCAAGACTATGTAATAAAAATGCATCAAGTAATTTTGCTTACACGTAACATGATCAATAGATTTCTTAATTGATAACTTCTTAATGTCGTACATTTACAAGGCAGAGTCTATAATTCTATGTAAGTAGATTCAAGTATATCGCACGTCATATCACATAGTAAATAAATAGTGAATGTAGTTGTACAACTGTTGTTAGGTACTCAAGTACTGAACAATCTGTACGTAGTGTGTTTACGCTCGTTTCTCGGTAATGTCGCCCCCGCCCGCCGCGCCGCTACGCTAATCGTTCTAGGAAATTACTAGTGCAGGCACCTTACTATGAATGTATTCTACAACTTATTATTATTTCAAGATTAATTTACACTTGTTTTACTAGTATTGTGACTGGTTTACGTTATTTTATTGTACTTTTTGTTGTAACTAAAGTGAAATAATTAATAATTAGCGGTCGCCAAGAGGCCGAAATTCGCGCAAAATTTTTAATTTGATCGTTATTAAGGTTTTATTGTCTATAACTATACCCTTATAATCTCATTTCATTTATAGTTACGAAGCATTCTACGAAGTCAACCGAAAAATGCCGAAATACTATGAACGCGATCCGACCGCTTGTGTCAAATGCATGTTTGTGTGCGTGTAATGTTTTTTCATTATTTTAAGGTATTTGTAATGCATATTTTATAAAAATATTAGGATTCGCCCCTCCTTCTTCATATAAACTTTAACTGTGCCAAGTCTCATACTCCTCCATCCGCGCAATTTTCGTAAAAAGGGGTACAAAGTTTTTGCTTCATGTATTAATATATAGATAATATTCTTAATTGAGATAAAATTGATACAATTATATTATTCCCTAACACCCACGCTAGTGATATAATTAGGGTACGATTGTAACGAATGTGTATAATGCTGAAAATATTACGTTGAATGTTTTAGCTGTTTCAAGTCGGCTAGGTTGAGTACTATAAATATAATGCAAAAGTACCACCCAAATATACCAGATATATATTTTATTTTTAAACTCAGTTTTATTACGAATCATGGATACTTCGACACAAATTTAGGCTAACTGCCAATAAAAACGTTCTGATAATATGAAAAGAGAAGTTTCAATGGTCACTGACATCATCAAAATACATTTCAAAACAATTTAAACGTCCCACCTTTATAAGAAATGAAACAATGAACTGTAACAATATCAGTAAAAAGCAGCATTTTCGTCCGGTAAAGCACGAGGCGATTAATGTAATAATTGCAATAAGAAAACCGAATAATAAATTATTGAATATGGTTCTCCAACCGTCTTGAAGCGTATCCAAATCGGTCATAAGTTAACGACACAAACATCTTAACCGAATAGATATTGGAAATCGAATCGAAATTCGATATCACAAAGCGAAACTATACGAAGAAACTTATTGACTTGCTAAACTTAATTTAACCTGTGTTAATATTCCTATTTCGTGGCTTGCATCACAATTAGAGTTGTGCAATTTTCGACATCACCGATTATCGACTATAGTAACATCGGGTGTGTTAAAATCGCGTCGGGCGCGTGGGAGCGGCCGTGACGTAACGAGTGGGCGTACAAAAGCGCAAATGATACACGTCAAGCGCACATGGCGTTACCCCCGTGCGAAAGGGCGCTTCGTACACACCCCCAAGTTGTATTTAGCGTAATAACTATTTCGGTTCAGGGGTGGCAATGTTATTAATATTTTCCGACACTGGTTTTGTATTCGACATTAGTATTTTTGAGAGGCAATTTATTATCATACTACATGATAGGATTAGCTTACTTCGAATTAATACAAAGTCTCAAAGTCGTTTGGATCTTACTAAAAATACCAGACACATAAAGAGAGACTAAAATACTTCCCATTCATTACCTTGTACGGGTTAGCTGCATTGCAGCATTTTGTGATTGGGTATGCAAGTACGGTCTAACAAGCCAGAAGGCTCACGCTAAACAGTAATTTAATGGTCGCTGTAACCAAAAAGAAAGAGCTATATTAACAAAGCATGTCTTCTTTGGCAATATCTTGAAAGATAAATAGGGTAAAAAAACTGTTGTTTTTGTAACATTAAATGCTACTGAAGGGATTTTAATCTTCGTTCAATATTAGGGAACGTGTTTGTAAAGCCGCAGGCAACTAGTTTGAATCAAATCAACATATTTATGCGTAAAAGGGTAAAACTGATAAATATTAATAAAAATACAAAGGGTTAGGTTCTATTGCATATTAAAAACGTTACCGAACATGTTTTTGTATCTATTTATTTGTCATTTGCTTGATAATTCGTATCCGGCATTTGACTAAACATTTTGTCAGGTTATAAAAATATAAATAATTCATTTACACCTTTTTAATATTCCATAAAGAACAAAAATAACTGGCTTGTGACGTAACAAATAAATAACTTTGAATAACATGCAATATTGCTGTAGCAGAATAACGACAGAATATTAAAATGAATTTCAAATAATCAATCTAAGTATAATGGATTCGTTCTTTTACATTTACTGTCATATTAAAAAACGTTTACAATCAATACTTATCTAAATATCCAACTTTACACACACTAAAGTAGTTACTGCACTCATATAAAAGCACGGAACCATTAATATATCAAATCGCGTACAACAAAGACAAGTTTAAAATCCCAAATTAAGCTCCGCGTTCTTTCTGGGACCATAAAATGGAATATTATTTCGTTTAGCTTTAGAAATTGATCGTTATGCCGGGGGCTGGACCTCGAGGGATTTAAGTCCTTGTCAAATTTCACTCGGGGGTTTCGATGTGTTGTTGCGGAACCCTGCTGTGTGCATATGCGCCCCGCGATGGCCGCCCGCCACTACACCCGAGTTCTGAATGTATGAACATTGTACTCGTCTTGATTAGTTTTTGAGTTGGTTAAGTTTTAAATTGGTCTTTCAAGCTTTTACTTTGTTTTGAATAGCTGGAATATTGTAAACATTTTATATTTAGTATTTGTTATTTGCATTACAAGGTTATTTATACCCTATCCTTACATTTCATAATTGTGAAGTTTGTTTACTTATTTATGCTTTCTGCCACTAAACAGGGAAACGTTATAAATAATGTTAAACGTGTTAAATCTCTTTTAAAACTAAAACTTGAAACCCTTTCGTTGTAATTTTACCTTTTTAAGATCTTTATCTCCTGCGTTGCACATACATGACATCTAGTATTATATAATTTCGGACTTCGAAAACAATTAATCACTTTTTAAAAACATTTGTCGCACCACTAAATCTATTAATCTAGAATAAATAACGAACACGAGTTATTTGGATGCCGAACGAGAATACCTTCGTCTAAATCTTAAAATATAACCATTTCTGCTACGAATACGTTGTCAGCAAAAGAATGATGTCTTATCCATAGAGCAGTTCACATTTCCTTAGCACTATGATAATTTCCTGCGCGCACGTTCGTGTCATTATGCCAATATGTATGTTTCTCACGGTGGAAGTTGTTGATGTCTAATTAAGATAAATTGTAGCTTTGACCAATATTCTCTATAAGGAATCGTTTATTCAAAATGTTAACTACGAATAAAGTCGTCGACAAATTTTTCATGCTTATATCGTTTTCATACTTATGTACCCTGAATACCTTTCCAAGTTCCGTATGAAGGTATTCAGAGTACTTTTTATTGCAAATAATTTTGCTTCTTTAACTTATCACCGCAACTATGTTGCTGTAAAGCGTAAGTAAAAATTAGAAGCAACAATAAATTGCTTTAAAATCCTCACTAAAAGTATCTTCATTCCAATGTGTGTATTTTACCAAGTGTATAATTTTAAAACAAACTTTTACATACAACAAAACAGATTTTTTAAAATATAATATTCCCGTCGGGTTTTTCTTGCGGGCCGGTGCGAGCCGTTAGTACGCTAGCAGATGACAGATCGATCCGGAAGCCTTATGTTATATTAAATATGCACCAAACATTTGTTTTTGCATATGCTGATATGATTGTGGCCAAATTATAACATGAAACTAATCTTTTAGTTAAGAGCTGTATATGGCAATGTCTTATAGACCTTTTAATATAATAAAAATGTTTATTTTAATATCTAATGCTTTCGGATGATATCCTAGTACAATTGAATACAGAATAGTAGTAGGTATCTACTTATAAGACGCATACCTACGCTACGAAATATGGTGCAGTCTTTAGTACTGCGTAATCATCATTACATTACATTATAAACAACACACGCAACGAAAGAGAATTGCATCGATCCATCAATATAAAAACAATAAACAACAGAAGTAATTTGTAGATCGCGCCAATTCTCCGGTCAGTCCACTTTCAGCGTATAACTGTAGTAATTCTGGTTTTCAATGTCGTGTTACTGAGATTATGTCATCGGCGACGTATTTACGTCGGTACCCATTCATTACAGCATTGAAAGGAAGCGTCCGCGTCGTGCCGCCCGGCGCCCGTGAGAATCGTGTCACTGCAGGGGAGGCGGCTCCCTACTGTACTACGCCACCCCTCGCCACCCCACCCGCGATTATTATGCTAAGTGTCTGTCTCTATCGGGGTGAGTTTTTCGCGCATCTGCTATTTATTTACGCGTTTTATATTCATGGGATTGCGTAAGTCGTTCGGTCGTGGCGAGGCGTCAGGCTTACGGTTCATTACGCCGTGGTACCTTACTATACGAGCGCGCTGATCGACAATTTTCATTCTCGTTTCATAGTACGTATAAATAGGTTACCGGGCGCACCTACCGTGACGCTCCTGCCAAACGTACAATTGATTTTTGTTACTATAATGGTTTTTTATGTGTGTTAGAAGCGAGGTTGCGTGAACAACGTATAGTACAAAAGTATGGATATATTCAAGAGTCGTTTAATACAAGCTATCAAAATCTCATCCCTTTTATTAATAACTTTATTATCTTACTCATATTAATGCGAAAGTGTTGTTCGTTGGTTCGTTGTTAATGGAAAGTCAGGCTTTGTCCGTGAAAAATAATACAAAAAGTCAATTCTAAATGGCAATACAACTTGAGTGCTTCTTATTAAATTATTACCTATTGGCTTTGATTTTATGATACTATTTGGAAAAATACACCATTCATATTCTTTGACCACAATAACCATTTCTCGTAATATACAACCCAATAGTCTAAAACTTTCTGCGACACCGTGCCCATTAAATTAATTGAAAATCCATTTAATACCTAATTAACTACATATATTTAATCCTAATCACACTAAATAACGAGAACTTAATTACATTAATTACACAGAGAGAAATTGTAGATCAAAATCAATTCCAGCAAACAATCTCACATCTAATACAGCTACATCATCTAGATATAATCGCCTCCAGAAAATCAATTTCCTTCTCAAATCTCTTGAAGGCAGGTAAAGGAAGCGAACATGGTCCCATAGAGGTGCCAATCGAAACTCAAATATCAAACCACAAAACTACAGTTGAAAATCGATACTTGTTATGGTAAAAACAACTCTGCATGCATCGGATTTCTTTCCCTTTTCCTAAAAGGATAAGATTTAAAATCGCTAAGCACCATAATCCAAATGTTTCATTTGAAGTTGCAACACACAAAGACGCTGCAGTCCCAGTTTCCGTTAACGTCTAGGCAGGAAATAAGCGTATCCACACAGACGGCATTGTCTAGTACTTTGGTTAATATCCTCGAAAGTAATGCGGTTTTCGACGGCTGCAAATGTTTTTGCCAACCGTCATTAGGTAAACTGCAGTTAATGATCCGACTGGCGTAACGGGTCAGACAATATTGTTTCTTTTGCATACAATGTAATGACTAATTGTGTAATGCATTAGGAAATAAATTATATTGAAATTACTAGCTATGCGACTTTGTTCATGAGGCAAGATAAATCATTATTTTGCAACAAAGAAGCTAAGCGCATTTTGAATCATATTACATAGACCTGTAAATCTTTGAAGCGGGACACATAGATGTCTCACATCCTCATTTTACCAGCCATGTGTTTTGATCCCACGTAATAAGGGGCAAGCCTATTTCCATTTATCAAACACATTTCATCTCCAGAATACAATCAGCTACTGAGATTTTTCTGATAGAAAAAAAGGAATACCGTTTCTCCTAAGCCAGTAATCGAACCACACGATCTATGATCTGCAAACTAAGGAAAGTATTCTAACATTTTTGGAAATATTCTGACGTAAGTAGAGTATGCAATTTACTATGTTTGTGCCATTACCATTTCGTTATATGTATGGGTTACTAAAAGATTAATCTCAACTGCTTTTAGCTAATGCATTTTGTTCGCGTCTGACGTTCCGAGTAATATACTCCTACATACTTGAGTATAAAGTCGGGGTCATGCCATTGATAGTTATCGAAGGAGTAAAGTACCAAGTCGGGTTATGGCTATCCAATACGAGAAGTAAGGATTTACCGGTTTACCACATCTCATCACCAAGACGAATTCTGTTACCTGTAATTGCATATCGGATGTGAGATGCCGGGATGGGTTGGGATTAGGGTGTATGTATTTACCGCAATAGGCCTATAGAAATGTGTATTGATGCCATATTTCCGTTTTTTAGGCAATATCCTAGATTCTCACGTGAGGCTTCGTATTTTACCTACGGCTTTCTTTTCAGGCATTCGCCATATAGAGAATTTCTAGGTAAGTAAGTTTGTATGAAAACCTTCATACTATTTCGCATGTCACACTTTTGTGTTAAGTCCGGCACCCTGTTAGGTAAACAGATATCACTATTGATGATTGTCTACCAAGATCCCCCAGACGGCTCGACAGTTTATAATTTTAGATTGTACGAAATAATAGTAAGTCTATTCTTACCCTTTTTATGTAGGACCTATGTATGTTCTTATGTAAATATAGTAGTTGTTATACAGCAGTCTAAGTCTTCAACACTACAAGATAATACTTTATTTTGTTAGTATATTTATACTACACTATTTATTATACCTATATTTTATATTAGCTATACATTCAGATGCATTTAAAATCTAACTATAAACAGCTTGCGTCAAGCATTACCACAAGCTGTTTTGTCGTACGTAACACACGAAAATACTTCAAAATACGCACTAAGAAATGTTCGCATGTAGACTAAACAAAAATAATGCGACTGACCTGGAGGTAATACGTTCATGTCCCTGAAGAAACTGTGCTGGTTTTATTTTACAAAAATTGTTGGCGTTTACACGTTTTACATAACATCACGACAGGGTTAAGCAGAGATATCTTAGTTTAAGAGTCATATTTAGGTTATCACTCTAAGAGTCAATTTTATTGTCTATGGCTATATTTTGACAATGCTATTCGGAATAGAAATAATGTATATATACATATAATACCGACATTACAACAACTAATTTTATGTTACTCGTAATAGTCCGCAAATGCTTCGCCGTCTCTTGGTATAGTTATAGGCTATTTGAGGTTATGGACAAAAAAAACATGCGGTGCAGTCTTTGGGGACTGCAGATAGAAGACTGAAAACTAAGTAACTTGCGTGCGGTGACGATGACGCGAGTTTCAAGCTTTTTGTTCACCCAAAAAGTACACATATATACACAGTATACATATAGCTCATGGAAAGCGTTCGGTGACGATGACTCGAGTTCCATGATTTTTGTTCACCCAAAAAGTGCTCAACGCGCCTAAAGAAGATTTCCACTTCAAAAATTAAAAAACCCTAATCCTCGAATCAACCAAGCTAACACAAGTTATTAGTCTGTTGCGAAGCAGATTTATCACAAGATCAACGACATAGTCTTACGCACGTGTAAAAAGGAGTATAACTTATAAAAACTTTGATAACAGCTTAAAGACTTTTTATAATTGAATCCAAGGTCGGAAAAACTTGAAAAAATTGTTTCTCATGCCCATCTTATTGACTGTAGTTAAGAATTATTTTAATACATATCGCAATATAGCGATTAGATTCACATATAATTGTGAACCGGTGAGTTAGTTACCATGAAGGGATTATAGTCTCTTAATAGAATTTTAACCAGCAATGAAGATATTACTGCGTCATTGCTCCATTAGCGTAAATTTGCGCTTACTCTTAAGTGCTGTAAATATCCGTAAAAGTAATTTTGTAGCCATGCGTTACATTTACGTAAACGTAAAGAATTTGTTGTGCGTGAACGTAAGGAACGCTTTGGGAGTAGGTATTACATATTTCGGCACTTGTTAAAAACATTGTTCAGTTAATAACGTTGTGACTAATAACTCTAACAGGAAGACTTAATAACTCGGTGTGACATTGGAATGAAATCTAGGTCTCCCCATGACTATTACGTTCAAACACACTCATACCATAGCATCACCGAGTCAGCTATTTAATAAAGGCGAAAAAGGAGTCCATACGTGAAAATAGGTCACCTCTGCCCGCCCACCCTCTGGTTAACAAACGTGGTTCTATAGAACATTTAGAACGTTGTTTAAATATCAATAATATAGTAAACGTCCCACAAGCTGTCGCTTATCTGTCCCAGCACAAACAGTTTACGAAACAAACGGACGTTGCACCGCACTGCACTGATAAGTGAACTCCTGCGCAATGTGTAGAAGGACAATATCGATATTATTACATAATTTATTATTCGTTTAAAAATAACATTTCTTCGGATATACAAGTAGTAGCGATGTAGTGTTGCATTCGAATGATATTCGAATAAAATTGCGTTCAACGCGATACCTATTTTGCGTCATCAACTACGCAATGTACGCCTTTATGTGTAGTGTTGTCAATACATTCAGTTATAATTCAAATGTAATTGTGCCACATCTCTAACAAGTAGGATACAGGGGAATCCGTACTTCTGTAGCTGCTTGATATACAAGCGCCTTAAGGAGGTACTTTAGTGTAAGTAAGACATCAATGTGTCCAATATTGGTATTTTTTAAGGGTCGACAACGCTCTAGATTCTTACGTGAGGCATCATGTTATGTATGTTTATTTTTACATACTACTAAGATGGCTAGCAAGCCTATGTTACAGTAGTCTATGAACACTGGTAATTATGGTTTCTTTTGCATTTAATACAATGATTATACAAACTATTTATCGACGTGTATGAAACACTAGTATCCTTTGACAATTTATTTTATTTTTTATTATACAACTAAGATAATGTTACACCTAGTGCCATCTCTGGGCATTGTGGGCAAGACTCGGCAGTTCCGTTTAATAATTTATTACGGCACCATCTATTGACGTCTTACGGAACTACGTAGTTTGTCGGTACGAGAAGCGTAGCGAGAACGTTGGCACATTCTCGAATCTTAGTACTGTTTACATACCGGGATTGCGTTTCTAGAAAATTCTAGAAACGTTTTAACCGCGTATAAAAGGAGCAGGCCAGCGCTTGCCGAGGCCGTTTTACAATCGTAAGCGGTCAAGTATTCATCGAAGCGAACGGTAGCGAAAATACTACAGAGTTTAAAGCTAGTTACAGTGGAAAATTGTAGTATAGTGTTTGTTGTGTTTTAAAATTAATTATGTGCTAGAATAAAACGTGTTTTAGTCGGTAATATTGTTTATATTCTTATCCCTTGAACCCAGCACGTAACAGTAATAAGTATATGGCCCGCCTGATAGTAAGCGGCTACCGTAGTCTAACCGGTTATTAAGAGGGTAATACTTCTCCAAGTGAACCGGTTAATAGTACTTATTAACGGGCGTCACCAAATAATTAGCAACGGTTGACTCTACCGCTTACAAATTATAGAAATATAAAGTCATAATGCTATATTATGATCAGACTTTAGACGTTAATACTATAGGATACGAACAATGATTTTATTACAGCTATTGTCGCTAAGCATGCAATATTCCTCACTTCAAGCATCGCAAGCCTAGAATTATATTTGAACTTTGCATATAAGTACGATGTAACCTTTGCAGTCGTGACATAATCTAGTGATTACTTGTTCCTAGATGTCATTTCTTTGTGTATAAAGTATGTCAAGTGCGTGAATAACGCATTCATACGTATAGCGCGGATGCAGTGTCCCTTACTATCGATGTAACTCGATACGAACTCATGGCTTTTTTGTATGCTCGCTCTGGCGGTAATTCTTGTTTTCATTATCGTATGCAAGAGGCACAAATAAGACTACACGACATAAAATTTAAATTTACGCCTGTAATAGTATAATAATTGAGGTACGATATGTCGTAAGTGTAATAATTATCTTAGCCCTTGCGATCGTAAACACACATTCGACAAAATGGTCGCTGCTTTATTAATAGGAACTAACACGAAGCCTCATACTTCTAGTTTAGTTAAAGGCTTTAAGAAGAGCCTAGTAATTTGACAATGCCAGCAAAAATTCTAAGTCTCTGACTGATAGTCACTCCTGTATTTTACTTTAGCAAAAGAAAACAGTAGGTTGTGAGGTCAATTTAATATATTAAAACAACGGACACTGAGAACACATAGAAACAGTTATCCATGTATCAAACATATTGTTTCGCGCATCGAGTTCTCGGGACAAGATGACTGCTGAATCCACTGCGCTATTCATGAAATGCGCCTCATGAATTTGTAGCTGTTGTTCTAGCTCCGGGTCAGTGCGTACGGTATTTAAACGGAGCGGGAATTTGATATGTTAATTAATTTAAATCGCTATTTGAGATGCGTGAGAACGTTTACTGTGTGGCAAAAGTAGACTAGTCTGTTTCCGGGAGCGAGGGCCACGTGTCTGTGGTTTTGTATCCGTGCTGATATCGAAATAACTATTGTTCAATACTACATGTTACATATATGCTAGTTATAATAGAAATACAAACATGTAATAAATTGTAATTTCAATCGTTTTAATTTTAAACTTGAAATTACTGATACGAGGGTATGAATACGTAATATAAATATTAATAAAATAAAATTGTTGCTTTATAATGTAACTGAATTCAAATATAATATTAATAATATTATATCACATACACACAACACTATCTAGCTCAAACTAAGCAGAGATTGTACTACTGGTAGGTACTAGACAATGGATAAACATACATATATACTTTGTTTGGTAAATACATGCATATTATACATAGAAACAAAATAAATATAGTCTTGATATTTGTATAATAGCTAGCTTTAATTTCTATGATTATTGATTTTATATAAATAAATATTTTTTTAGTATTATATATATTATTTATTATATACATATATCGCATGAAATGTACATCATTGTCGTTTTGTATAATTTCATAGTTCGTGTTTCAAAACATCGATATAATTATTAAACAAGGAAATGATAATAAAAACCTAAATAATATCGGGCTTTAACCTGTTAGTATTCGAGCAGACGAGTAACAATAATTTGAAATACATTTTCCTTTGCAAAAATCTGGATGATCCAAAAAGGTGACATGCAATTAATTTATTTTATTATCTGTTGACAGCTTGACTGACTTTTATTACAGGTGGATGTCGAGATTTAAATACAGTTAAAGCGGAACGGAGTTACAAATAGAATGAACAGTTATTTACCGTGTAACGTATTTGTAAAGATAAAATGACCTCAGTCAGATACAAAAACCAGAGTTCGAACTGATTTAACCTTCGACCAATGAGGACAATTAGGTTTTTATTTAAAATATAATCGGCAGAGATCGGGTAGCCTGAAATACAGGCCTCGATTTTAGTTTATATATAATTTAATAAATTATGTAACCTACAAAATGTTATGTAAATATGAATCGCTCTAAAATACCGTCGTTTTTCTAATTCCATTGTTAGATAGAACAAATGCAGTGAATAATACTAGACGCAGCTTGTATATATTTACGTTCGTTGCTCGCGTGTAAGTTGTAGCAGTACAAAAATATTCGCCCACACACCTCGCTCCAGACGATCAGACGCCTACACTCAACTCACCCGAGTTGAATTCACCCACTTACTGTACGTTATATACGACGATACACTTCACTTTTGCTCGTTTTTGGTGCTAGTATTTGCATACTCCGTCGAAAGGCAAGCGAAGTGAGACATTGGTAAATTGATATTACAATTTACCTCGAGCATCGAGAACAGTCTTAGCTATAGTGCATTGATACCACTTGAAGTACTTTGTTGGTTTATGTTCCTTTAGTTTGGTATTTTAATAATATAATATACATAAACAACGCTTAAGGGTAGGCAGATGTGTATTACAAATGTATTAAACAATATTTCTGTAAAAAGATATATCCCGTAAAACTTACGGAATATGTATCTCGAATGGTTATAATTAGCATTACTTACGATAACATGAGTGATGACAATATGGTGTGATCATTCTAAATATTTTGTTATAAAAATGATAATTCTCGACGGGAATCAAAAGATAAAAAATCAAGGTGGTTATAAACATTCAATCAACGGACACCAAGAACACCCAGAGTCGAACAACAATTAGTGGATCACACAAACTTTTGTCCCGTTTGGGTTTCGAACCTACAATACTGAGCATAATATTGACAGTGGCGGGACGACTAGTTAAACCATTACGCCATCCGTGCAATCATACGTATGCACATAATACATGTGTAGATACATTCAGATCAGTTAATAAAAAGCTAGTTAAAATAAAACTCTACTAAATGTAAGGTAGTAAAATTCCCCATATAACTACAATATAATAATATAAAATATAATGACGCTTTCTTATGTCAGAATCGTAGTAGCGGTTACACAAAGGGCATTGCATATGTGCCGTAATTGCAGTGCAGCGACCTTGGATGTTGATGACAGACGGACCTCGCTGCCGACGCCTTTGTGCCGTGTCGTGATCATAAAAAACAAAGGATTACCGTACAGCACGACGCTAATAACTATTCTGAAGCCATTATTATACGACAGGTTGAATAAAAAGTGGCAGCGCGTTTGTGATCACGCGACTATTTGGAGGTACGAAACGTTTGGAATCTAAATTTGTAAATGCTTTGGGCTGCAACTTCGTTCGAGTTAAAGTTTGATAATGATGAGTTATGATTGTGTATATCAGTCCTAGCATGGTGTGCGCAGTTTCATTTCGGCTTGTTCAACTCGTTCAGTCAAAATGTTAACAAGGGTTGTTTATATGTTTGCATATTATAAAATATTTTAATTTCAATGTATTAAATATCTGTACACTTATTCCTTTTTAAAGTGATACCTACTAACATTTCATTTTAAAAAATCTCTTCTGTAGAATTGTAATTTAGAGTTTTAATCATTTTTTTATAATATTCTAAGTTTCCGCTATAATTTTATTTCTAATATCACAATTTCTAGCAACCATGTTGTATACACACACACAAATTGCCCAAATTATATTATTAGTATTAATAATTTTCTTATTATATTAGGTAAGATAAACTTTGTTAAATTAATATGTATGTAAGACATTAGCGTAGTCAAGTAAATTTTTGAGTTGTTTTATACAGAATGTAGTCACATAAAAATCCAAAAAGAATTAGAGATGCATCTCATAAAATTCTCGTCAGCTATAATTTCCGCTACATGTAGTGGGTCGTAAGCCTACCTGGCACGATGCCAGACGCCCGCAGCTACAGCAAATTTCCTTAAAAAGAAATACCTCGTAATACGTTGTCTGGCTATCGGACCAAATTCGAGTGAGGTTTTTAGTTGATTATCGATATGGTTCTACTACCTTACGACCAAAGGTTGCCATTGTAATATAGCCTCTCAAAATATGTCCATAGAATATAGCCTCATATTATGGGTAAATTTTCACACGGTGGTAAAAAATCATCTTACCGTGACAAAGACATAACAAATAATTCCGCTGATTCACAGCACAGCAGTGTCATGAACTCTTTCATGTCACTTACAATTATATAGCACATTTATATTTTAACGTGACAAAAAAGTTGCGTGAGATTATACCTCTAATTTGCGCTTACCTTTACGCGAATATACAATGACAATTAACAAGCTTATTAATCAAAATTGTTAATTAGCTATCTATAAAACTATATTCCTGCCACTGTAAATGAACCCCTCGTTTAATTATTGACCAATTATGAAAGAATTGTATGTACAGCATTTAATTAATATTAGATATCGCATCTAAACGGTCCATTAGGACATGACAGAGTTAAATTAATCAAGTTTCATAGTAACTAAGCGTCTATGCATTCCCACGGTGTACTAGGATACGTCAGCTCTTTTATAGTACTTGTAATAAGTTCTGTGTCATATAATCGTGTGCTTTGTGGGTAGGTGTTATTTATTTTATGGCCTTACTAAGGCTCGGCCTACATGGGTACAGGTCACGATGTTCTTAAGATTGAATCCACAGTGGTGTGATACATCAATCAATCAGAAAACGGTAAGCGCTGTGGATTTATAGCCTTATTTCGAATAATGAGCTCACTGGAAAACAAGCTTAATTCGATTGAGAATGATAGACTACACGTCTTATTAAACCGTAAATAGACTATCTATGCGGTGTGCATGCCAGTCTCCACAATGGCTGAACCAATTTTGATGTGATCTGAGTGATGTAACATTTAGTATTTGTTAGCATTTTGTTTCTTTTATATCGATCGACAAATAAAACAGGTATGTTAATTTTTAAATGTGTTCAGGTCAGGTAGATGAGTCATATTCACGGGTAAATAACCGCAGGCTTTAAATAAGAATGATAATAATAATATGCCTAAAATTCTACATAAAATTCGGATTGACAGAATGTGCAATTTTGTATTGAGCAATTAAGATAGAAAATACCAATAGCAATACATTAGGCTATGCATAAACACGCGTGTTTTTTCATTGTTTGTTAAGTGACAACTACACTATTGTTTTGGGTAATACACCTGTAGTAATAGTTGTATGTATTGTGTGAAATAAATAAAAACAATTTTAAACATATAATACTCATATATATATCGCATGTTTCACAGAGGGTAGATTTCCCAGTAGGCAAAGATTACTGAATTCCATTAGCCACATATATGCCACCCACACCTAATTTATATGAGAATGATGATGATGATGATGGATATGTTAAAAATATCGTCAAATAAAGTGAACTGATGAATATACAACGTTTGTATAGAAAACAGTACAAATTCAGGTGGTTTTAATCGCAGTGGGAGGACGTGGGGTTCCGGTGTGGGTTAATTAATGGACGCCGTTCCCGCTTGAAGAGAGGGCTACTAATAACTGTGACTCCCGAATCTAAAGCTTGCCGTGGTGTGAGTCAATTTAATTTTGTGCGACTGCTGTGTAAGTTGTGGGGTTTGAATCTCTGTTCGAGCAGTGTTATTCTGTTTCCCATCTAGGTTTTTTTTAGTAGCCCGGTATCTGGAACTGTGTGTAGACAGCACGGGCTCGACTCATATTCGGTGGCACATCGGATATAAAGTTTATGTTATTTATGGTCTTTATTTTCTAAAACTGTATATTATTTCAACTGTAGGTATATATTTTAACTAGTTACTCGTATATTACCAAACTTTTGAATTAATTTTATTTATTTTCACATGTCGTGTAAAGTAGGTATATTGTATATAATCTAAAAGAAATCGGCTTTTATTTCTTAACACATATAGTCTGACGCCAATATTTTCAAAAATAAATCTATGAGAATATGGTTGCACGGAGATAAATTTAAAATATATGATATATTCTATACCCACTGAATTTTAATTTTGACACCAGGTGCACGTTTTTCTTAACTAGATATTATTAAATGAGTTAAAGGTATATATTATTTAAAATTTGCATTTATTAGTTCCCACGCAGATTTAAGTTCTCACGTATGGGTGCACAGACTTATTGACGCCTACTGAGCACATATGCGGATTCTGAGCTGCTACTGGGCATTTTCTATCTCTATTACATTTTACCTGACTCCGTAATGGAACCCAGGACTACACGAACTGGTGTAACATAAATACTAACGCCACAAAACACATGTCATGTTGTATTATTAATTGGTAATCATATCGACTCTTATACGAATGAGCCGTGTTAAAATTCTAGCTATCTTCATCGGCGCAATATCATTGAAGTTAATCTTTCGTGATAATTGAGTAATAACTACTTAATTAATGACTAAGCCATCACGCAGAGTAAACGTTTACGGTTTTAATAAGGCATTTAATCGTTACATTGATATATTGCAATAAGCACTAAAGTATTTATAAATTTTCTTGTGAAAACCTGTTTTTTGTAAGCCGTTGCGAATGTCAACTCGACGACGTGAGAAGACTCCTCTTATCCAACATTAGAAGTCAATGTATAAATATTTAAATTTAATGCACGCACGGCGCAGTGGTGTTATGCGTTTGATGCCCACACGGTACAAAAATCTAAGCAGATATATGTAGGTAAAAAAATGCTACTAAATTAAGAGCAAAATAAATTACCATTCGAAATATGGCGACCCGCTATATTTATTAAGATACTACTTAGGTCAAAATAGGTCCTAAAATACAGAAGCATACTATCTTGCCATAAGAAAATAGTAAAACGCTTAGTTTAAATGGTCGCCTTGGCACTGCACATTCCATGTGCTGTGAGTTCAATCTCCACACGAAGCAAAACTTATGAAATCCACAACAAAGGAGATGTTTCACTTTTGTATAGTACTCCGGCTATAACTTGTACATCCTCAGGAAACCTGGGCAATGTACCCTAATCCCTAAATACATTTAGTTAAGCAATTCTTTATTAAATTCTGGTATTTTCGTTGCGCAAAATGAAATATAAAATGTTTGACATTTGTCGTGCGGACTATCTATGACAAGTTGATAGATGACCATGATAGAATTGACAGAAGTAAAAGAACTCTTGCTGGAATAATATTCACCAAAGAATTGATCATTCTTGTAAAACTGAAAGGAAAACGTATAAATTCAGGAAACTGTAATAAGAAACACCAATTCAGCATTGGAATATTTATTATCAGTCAATATGACATTGACAGTTAATGTCAAACATAAACAAAATGTTTCGTTCCGGAGTGCACCTTGCAAAATCAGTATTATATTATATGAATATATTTTTATGTTGATTGTTTGTTAAAAAGATTTGTATGATAGTTGAAATGAATAAATTATACTCTAAAACATATTTATTATATTTATATATTATTTACATTATTATATAGTACTGTCGTACAGTTTTCGATATGATTTATAAACGCATACAAAATTATATGACCGAAAGCCACCGCAATATTGAATATAATGGCAATAATATAAAAACTATTATTTTTAAATTCAGGAAATAATATTTTTCCCCGATTCCTGGTATTTTTTGCTATTTTTGGCTGATAGTACATTTCATTGCCGAAAATGAATTATCTGCTTTTGACGACTGTCGGTGTTTTTATGAACGCCTTTTCAATTTCAAACATTATTGCATTCCATAATGTAGAAACGATCTTATAGTTAGTTTGGTAACAATTATGGCCCCTGTCGGTCACAGAAATTTTTAATGCAATGTACGCTAATAACGCTAGCTGTACACCATGTATCACAGAGTACTAACTCTGTGATACATGGTGTACAGCTAGCGTATGTCCATAAAAAAAGCCTACCTATATAATCGAGAACTCGATTAGCCGTATTTAGAATATTACATATGTACATGTAGATTCACATGTGTTTCGCGGAGGGGTTGGCAGATACAACAGATTTCAAATGACGACGTATCCCGGCATTATCTGAATATTTTAACCAGTTAAACGGCATCGACATAGCAGTCGTAATCGTATGTGTAGTACAGTAGATCTGTTAACTCGCTGCAGTATAGTTGTGCGGCAGTCGTAACATAAATAATAGTTGTGGCGAAAGTGAACGCGGTCGCGCTCCGCGGCCCGATAGGAATGACTTGCGCAATACGATGCGCGAGCGCATTGTTTTGTTTATTTACACTTAACGGAGATTCTGGATTCTGGGTGCATCAAAGGATGTGTCACAGACTTGAGATGTGATCGCGCTTGTATATCTGAGAGTGGATAGGGAGAGGTCACTGCAGATAATTAACACTATATAGGTAGATAGATCAATAGATGGACAATAAACATATTGTTTGTTAAGTACATGCGCGAACTAAAAATCTAGTAGATTATAGTCAAATTGTTGTTATAGTTCTAAATGTACTTTGAATAATTTAAATCTTTGTCTATACTAATATAATACTTCTTTAATTTTTGAACCTCTTAAAAGACTTCTTACACTAATTAAAATGTACGTTATTCAAGATGGACATAGGTTATATTATGTGTGTTCAACCCGGACGAAATCCGGTTAGCTGCTAGTAAAGAAGTAAATAAGCTACTCATTTATGTAGCTTTAAGAATAAAAGTTTACAAGTACGACAAAAATAATTGAACTACATTTTAAAGTGTCAGTCGGGTTATTTTTGTATCACGGTGGATATAATATAACTTTAGTAATTATACACAGCTATATATACCAACGCCTGCAAACGACTAAATACGTAAGTACAAAGAAGATTTCAACGGTTTATCTCAATGAGCTGCATCCATACATTGCTAAGCAGAGCTATTAATGAAAGATTCGTCAGATTAAGTAAACTCGTGACTGCTAAAACTACTATAGTATTGAAACTCACACTTTGCCGGCTCAGTGTATAAAATAACCATAATTTTAAATATATTATCTAACTATACACCTATTAGCATTATCAGTTTCCTCACATAGAATACCAGATAAGGAGTTTCCACTTTTATCCTAGTGGATATTTAGTAGTTAATTAAAATGGCTGTTTTTACTTGTTATAATTAAAATAATTCGTTAATGACTGCTTCCATGGCATAAGCGGCAATGTATACGATTGCTGTATATGAGGTATCAAGTTCGGCTGCCGGGTCAGACAGTGTTAATGGCTATGTGTCTTGGAATTCTCAGTAACAGCACGGAGTCGGTAATATTTAAGCCTCCATTTAATATGGGCGACCATAATATGTTGGCTATAAATAACTAACGAAATTTGTAATACACTACTGCCTGCCTTTTTAGGAAAAGTAGGCGTGAGACTATGTATGTATGTAATAGCCTTACTTAATATTATAAACGCGAAAGTTTGTGTGGATGTTTGTTACTCTTTCACGCAAAAACGACTGGACCGATTGCGATGAAACTTGGTATGTAGATAGCTAAAGACCTGAATTCACACATAGGCTATCGCTATTTTTATCGCGATATTCCCACGGGATCAGGACTTACGCGGGTGAAACCGCGGGGAAGAACTAGTTACTAATATTTAAACACTAATAATTATAAAACTAGCTCCTAGACTATATAACAAAAACATGCAGTTCGATAGCCATATCCGTAATATTTTCTTTTTACATTTGAATTATACCTATTCGAAATTGGCCACTCTATAACCGCACTGAAGGTATAGTGGTGTAATGAGCCTCGCCACTGCCATTGCGCCGAATGTTGTCGGTTCGAATCCCACAAGGGACAAAACTTTGTGTGATCCACAAATGGTTGTTCCGAGTCTGCGTGTCCTTTGTGTCCGTTTTTTTAATGTTTATAAATACCCCTTCTTCCCCGACATAGGATTTATTCCTAGTGCGGCCTTATCTTATTTAAGAAAATAATAAAAATGAAACTATACCCACATGCATTTAGCATGCACTAGGTCCTTGAACATGCAAAGTAAATATCGCGTTGTGCACAACCGTATTCGAATATTATTAGCTCACAATTCTACGCAACAAACATCGATTGCTTTTTTAAACGTGTGATTATGAAATATATAACTCTCTCATCAGCTGGAGCCTCATATAAATGGCGATTGTAGATACGAAAAAAAATATTTAAATAAATACAATTTTTCTATACCTACTGAATTAAAATTTTGATACCAGGTGCGCGTTTATCTTTACTGGATATCGATAAATAAACAGTTAATTAAATATAATTATATTATATAGGATTAGCATTTATATTATTATGTTACCTACTAGGTATCCTGTTTAAAAACTATAGCATAATGTTTTTTCATTTCGAATAAGCAATCAAATTTTTATCAGTTTGACAATGTACTGCACGCAGTATACTTAAAAACGTTATTGACGTCTTTTGTGTATATCACGCTCTGCATCGTATCTCCGGATTTCCTAACCAGAACCAGGTGATTGTTTTGTCTCATTCTGTGCAAAAAAGTTAGCAATATAGTTTTAAGTAAGATTAAGCTGTCAATCATTGAAATTAAACTACTATATACGGATTTTATCGCGTTGTTTATTTATCACTGTATAACATAATTTTGAAACTATTACACTACTACTATAGAATTTTATTAATTTATAAGCAAATAAAATTATTTAAACTATTAAATCTATTATATTCAAATAGTCAAACCTAAGAAGAAACAAACCACAGCTAGACTTCATGATACTTTGAGCTCATTCTGCGTAAATAGAAACACCAATGACTAAATTATGTTCGGGTACTTTGAAATAACTACACTGGAACATTGAGACAACTACCATCTTAGTCTCCCCGTGACCATGGCTGCTGAAAAGCAACCGAAACGCCGGAGAAAGTGTAAACCTAAAATTAAATATAAATAGATTCAATAGTTTAAATAATTTTATTAGCTTATAAATGAGCAAAATTCAATAGTAGTAGTAGTGTAATAGTTTCAAAATTATGTTATACAGTGATTAATAAACAACGCGATAAAATTCGTATATAGTAGTTTAATTTTAATTAAGCTGTCAATCTACGCTAGCTGCATCGAAATCTGTTCAATGCTTTTTACGTGATGCCAGAACAAACGGGCAGATAAAAATTCTAAAACGTGAAAAATCGCCGTTACCAATTAAGTATTCTAAGATATCTTCAAAGTTTAAACACTGCCTCGTTACAATTTAATTTGTAGTAAAGACAGATGGGAATCATAGTCTAGGCGCTATCGAGTGTAACTATCTTAATGGGATTCGTAAAACTGTTTGTGCCTTATTAACTTGATCATGTGTAAAGCATGGCTCAAATAAAGATGTAAACTATACTTGATGCAAAGATATAACGCATATATATATGCATAATATTATCGATATTTTTATTTATTCACATGAATTTGTATAATATAGTAATTTACATTAAAGCATTTAAAAAACGATTAAATAAAAAACTAATTAGTTAAAAAAGGGTATTTCATTAATTTTGTTCGATAAACTATAATTGGCTCACTATTACGGTACGTTCATATCATAACGGTTTTAAGAATTAATATGGCTTGTCATATAAAGAAACATAAAACCGCACTGCGTTCGGTTGTTAAGTATATGTACTTATAAAATACGCTTAATATTTTTTCATATGCCGCCAAACATCGTTTTAAGAAACCCATTGGTAACAAACCGTAAGTGTGAACATTTTGTTACGAGCTAAAGAAATGAGTATTATACACACCTGTCTTACCAGGCACAGGCGTAATACTGTGTTATATTTATATCGTATTTTAAACCATTTTAACCAGCCCTGGGTTATATGACATAAGTCTACGGTTATGCTTGCGGTCGATAGTCATGTTAGTTATTGTGATGCCTATTAGTACATTTTCAGCAGGCAGTAGTTTCAAAATGTGCTCAGTAGACGGCAATAAGTTTGCCCTCTATGCATGACCAAAAATATAACCGTCGAAATGTGGATTTAATACACCTTTGCCCGGGATAATCAGACGTGAATCTTTGTTATGTATTATTTTAGCTATAATCCTCTTATTATATAAATGAGTCACGACTTACCCTGATACTTTGACATTGTGGTCGATCAATTAAACACAAGTTCAACAACACTCTTAACGTGTGAACAGTCATCAAGCCACCAACATACATCGTTACACATAAAAGTGTACAAATTACACAATTATTATTTCAATAATCTTAGATGGTATCAGTGAAGGAGCGGCCATCATGGGGGTTATTTGTGGAGGGGCATCGAACCCTGAACCCTGCCCGCATGCCCATTGTCCATGGAACAATGTCCACTTGCGGCCACCATTTGTTTTGCTTTCGACTTGAACTACTTTGTTGTAGGATCTGATTTATAGCACAAACTACAGAGTTTTAAACAGAAGTAAATCGTTAACTTCATAATTTAAAAAGAGCGAATGTATGGTCGTGTTACATTACCATAATGAGCTTTCACTTGAGGCGATATATTCCTATATGTAGAGCTAATGATTTGGAAAACAGTAATTCAATATTATTTTAGTGTGTTATTAATTTATTATTATTGTTCTAATGCATGCATATAATAATTAAAATAACTATCATGGCGTATTACCTAACTCCTAGCATACTGAAAAGAAACCAGTATTTACAGGGACAGTGCTGTATACCATTATTAAGCATAAAATAAATATGCGTACTTGTCTCAATATTCCCGTAATTTTAACAATATCTTCCTTCGTAGTATTGTCATACGTACTAGGTATTATCCGTTATGCCTACTTTTGTAATAATCTATAATTATGGTTTTCCTTCCCGTTACCACACGTAATTAATATATAAACATACGTCATAAGTGTGATTATGAATGAATATTACAAATTAACTACATAAATTATTTACCTATTAAATTACCGACACTACATCAAAACTATATTAAACGAATTATGTAAAAGCTACATAATTTCAGTTTAAAAATTCTTATTTAAGTCGTATTACCCGCTTACCTGTTAAAATTGCCGACAGATCGTTATAGATTATTATAAGTGTTATCAAAAAAAGGTTTTGTTTGTTGTCAAATATTCAAAAGCTCTTAGACTAAATTTCGAAACTTGCTGCACGGGAGCTATGGATGCCATTCTACTTTTTACTTATACATTAACCAAGTATTGATTTTATTTATCTTGTCTGTAAACTGAAATATCGTCACCAATGGAATAAAACGCTGTAAAAATGTGACAGACAGATAACGCAAAAATGTTTTTCAGCAATGTTCCTAGTAAAATAAGTATTAAATATAAACAAAGCATTTATTTTACGGCATTTGTTTTCTCTATTGACATAAATTATAGTCTAGGAGCTTATGAGTGTTTTATAATAAATTTTGTACAGATAAATTATCAAATATGCTATAAATAAATACCTATTTAAATCCCGACGTTTCGACCGACTTGTATTGATCGTGGTCACTGGTTGACTGGAGGGAGTTGAGCAGTAAAAATCGCGAATCTAAAAAGGTTTAGATTATTTAATATAAATATATTAAATCTAACAGATGACAGACAAAGAAAAAACGTTTTATTAATTAAAGCGACATTTTATTAATTTATTTGCGACATCACCTGAGACCGTAATTTAAAAACCTACACCTTGCATACTAATAGTTAAATTAATTAGTTAATAAAATCTTTACTAACATTAGAGCTCTGAATATTTATAACTATTATAATTATCCACCGATATGTGCATTTAGCAGTGTAAATAATAAAAGCGTATAATTATTGCATTAATTTGACAGCTTACATAAGTGGTGGGCTTTTCTGCCACGCGATTGTAATTAATTGAAATAATTATAACTATCACGTGGTATCATCGTAATGGGGGACATTATACGGGTAGGTTATGTTTTTTATTTCCTAATTAATATCGGTATACTGCCGTCCGAGGAATATGTAACTATAGTACTTGGCACAATTCGGCTTCCTTTGTTATGTGTTGTATGAGACTGCCACGACAGAAGTGTGGTGTTTAAAGTCGATCGGTAAATTCCTAGGATAGTTTCACCGGTATTATTGGGTAGACGGCGCAGTGGTCTAATGGGCCGCTTGTCAATCACCAGCTTAGCGAGTGTTGTGGGTTCGATCCTCGCACTGAACAAAAAATTATGTGATCCAAATAGTTGTTCCGAGTATGGGTGTCTTTTGTGTCCGCTGTTTCAATGTTTGTTCAATCCCCATGACACCTTAATTATCCCTAGTTGGTAGGTTTTCAGAAATAACAACTTCGCTAAAGTAAATAAAAAAAACTGTTTATTAATTTCGTGTAGTTGTACGGAGTCAGAAACTGGGTATACGATAACAGACTTGTTAATTATTACGTGAGACCTAATGCATCTTAGAGTAATGTAGGTTTGTGATTGAGGCAAAGTTCTGGGATAATGTTGTGTCGTCTTTAATAAAGTATATAAACATAATAAAGCTGAAGACTTTTTTGTATTTTTGTTTGAACGCGATAATCTCTGAAACTACGTAGTAGTTGGATTAGAAAATTCTTTTTACATTTATAAATTCTTGAGACAAGGTATATAACTTCACGATACGAGCCATGAGAGTAGAGCAGTAATCATAAACGTGGCTAAAACCGCGGGGGACAACTAGCTAATTATACACATACGTTTGCTAAGCGTGATTTCATTAAACTTGTTTAATATACCTACTTATCAAATACAATTAATTATCTACACAATTCATTTTCCTATGCGTTTGTTGCTATATTCCTGTAAAGGATTTTTCTCGTTAATACGAGGAAGTCAGATAGTAATACATACATATATGTTATTGGGAATTCGATACCAATTTGTTCGAGAAACTCCGACTACCAACAATAATGGAAATCTCCAAAACGAATAATAAAAACGGGGACGTTATATGCACGTTTCCTTGGAAGTGAGCTTTAAAACTCTGCCTACCTCTACGAGGATGTAGGCAAAATACATTTCTGCCTGCCTCTTCGAAGATGTAGGCATGAGGTTACGTATGTATGTATACAACTGAAATCAACTCTCTATTTATAACAAGGACTCACTTGAATAGATATTCGGTTGCATTCAAAACTCACGCAAACCTGAACAATACATAGGTAGTATGCAACTGAGTTGTGTTAAACCAACATTTTACCGGCTAAGATTTTAGGTCTCCTGTAATTAGGCCGCAAACCTTTTACCATCTACCGGGCAGTTCTAAATAACGTGCTGCTACAGAGAATTATGTGATAAAGAACCCCACTGATATGTTCTTTGTGTCATGCAGGAATTAATCCTAGTGCGGAAGCAAAATAAACTGTTCGACCGGGGAATCGGATCCGAGCCATCCTACACGGCAGCCCGACATAAATATTCCTTGTTGCTATTAATATTGAGAGCTATATAAAAATTAACTTTGAAGTAAAATGTAAGGTTCAATGAAATAAGTCTAATTGTTTCCTCAGATGTCATCGTAAAAAGGAACTTAAGCAATAAAATAATTGGACAAAGTATAGGAACGTTCTCCATAAGAGGTAGTGGCAACAACTAACTTTTATAGCTAGACATTATCGCGACATATTAACATTAATTTACATTTCCGATGGCAGTAATAAACGAATAAACGCTCGTTGTTGCTTGTTCGCCTCTAATAGGCTTGTACTACGTTTAAAAGACGGCTAGCCTTTTTTAAATTCCCTAATACTTTGACCTACTGAAGGGCACATTATAATATTTGTTTAATATAATTGGTTCCGTGGCATAATTACGCTTACGGTTACAGCCGATCGTTTGAACGAATCGGTCAAGGTACTATTGGGGTTTTTATCAGGACATTCTTAGTAGAAGCAAGGTAGAACAAGTCAGGCAGACTTGTGCCAGATAGGCAGTAATAAGCCTGCTACCTATTACATCAGACACAAAAACATAGCTGGTGTGATATAACGTATAGTGGATAAGTTGTTGACCTGCTAACTTAAGTTCGAATGTGTATGCAGTAGGCAGACGTAGGTAGACAATTCGTTTTAAGATTTCAATAGACATTAAAATATTAAAACAAATTGTCTTTTAACACGTATGTATGTACATAATCTCAATACCCTATACCCGAAAGGGTAAGCAGAGGGATTTTTAGTTACATTTTGTTTTTGTTTTATATTATTATTGTGTTTTTATTTTTTGTTTTATGTGTATATAACGTAGGTTAAGTAATAGAATTAAGAGCGCATCTCGCCGTTAAACAATTACGTTTGTCGAGTTTACTGTAATAAATCTAAGTTACTATAGTAAAGGAAATAAATGATATATAAAAAAAGTGTATGTAATACACGTTTATTTTTTTCTCATTACGTCAGCTATGGTTTTAGATCCCACATAATAATCGGCGAGCCTATTGTTAATCAGGCTCAGTAGCAAACTCCGTGCTGCTACCGTGCATTTTTGACAGAAAATGCAATAACACTTTGTCGAGTCGGGAATCGAAATAGAGACTTCTGCACTGCATTCTCATACCATAACTTTTGAAAGAGTGTGAAAACATAATTAATGGGCGCTGTCCAAAATCCAGACATACCATCGATAATACACATTATACTAAGTAATAACAATAATAACACAATCGATACACGAACGAGGGTTGTCCAATCCTTGGGGAGCCGAACAAAACTATTAAACACAATTATTTTGCTTTCGTTTCAGTTGCCGTCGGATGATTTGAATATTTCTTTGATACAAACAATAGTAGTGATTCTTCTGGTCAATACTATTCCAAAATTTATATTTTCTTAGTTTTTATAGCGATGTCTAAGTAGATAGCCTAGTGGGTAAGAGAGGTCGCGATCTATTAGCGTAGGTCGATCACCATCAATGAATGGAGTAGTACCATTTTTTTAAAAACATTTGTGCAAAATGGATGCCGTAATAACTAGGTGTAAAATAGCCAACTAATATGGTTAGACTACCCAATTAAAGACACTAACTTCTATTTCAGGTTCAAATACCTGCATGCATACTTTAACTACAAGCAATCGCATATAACTATGTGCGAAAACTCGGTAACGTTCTCAAAATTATAGAGTTAACCAACCTGCACATAATCGAATTACTATAGTCTATACCAGAAAGTGATTATACCACACCTACTAGTGAAATAATTATCATCTCTTGTCTCTGTATAGTAATATTACCTAAAAAATATACCTGCTCACTTTATTTGATACAATTTACAATTAATTTTCGGCATTAAAACAATGCAACTTCACGCACAGACATGTTGCAACGACACCGTATACAAAAACAAAAAAGAAATATTCATAAAAATTTTTCATTGCATTCAATTGAATAAATTCCTTTCATTTATCAGTTAAAACCAATTTATCGATGCATAGCTTGAACCGCAAAGTTAAAAGGTTTGAAAGAGCGATACTCAACGTTGCAATTACGAATAATCGATTGAGTGCTCTCATGCCCTAACCGTCGACATTGGAACAAATCGAATAAATCGATGTGTGAACTTGACCGATGATCATTCATTCACTGGTTCTGACTTTCTCCTACGGTGGTAGACAAACATACGGGTCGTCTAGTTAACGGTTGAACCTTTGAATAAATCAAGCAAGCAAGTAAATCCAGGGATATAAGACTTGCCTATTACCCTGAAAAATGGCCATTGTCAAATGTCTGGTAGGGTATACATGGAAGCTGTTACCCTGCCGTCGGCACTACTTAAAAGATTTTGACAAAGACCGCATTCGCATATTTTAAAGAATGGACTTTGTTCAAGTAGGTATGCCGATTCTCATCGCGCCTCACCTAAAGGTTTGTTAATGTAAATATAAGATTATCGTTAGATACGCTATTTTAGGAATCCTAGAAAGGAAATTTAAGTGGATATTTTCCATTGGAAATTTTAAGAACAATTTTCCAAGTCACTAGCTTTTCTTTTCCGTATGTGTTCGGTATTTGCTTTCTAGGTGGTTCTAATATCTTTTTCCTCTTCTAAAGAACGCGATTAACTATCGTAATGCCACAGATTGAAATCGTATCGGGTAAAGGGTTACAACGTTTTAAGTCAGAACAATTTCAAAAGCGCTTAAATCTGTGCACATCATACAACGATACGACGCAACTGACAAACTGTTAATGATATACATACATAGTTACTTAACCCTTCAGGCAACATCCGTGATGATGTGTTAATTATGTAAATTACATAACAATGGTCAAAATATTTCACTGTTAATTAATAGCGAAGGAAACATGCCGGACATTCACAGTAATTAAATATAAAAAGTGTATTATAATGTGTTAAGAATATTCCGATCTTCGATTCGTTAACATTTGATAAGGACGATTAATCTTAAGCACTACTTAAATTGAGTATATAAAACGTTTAATATTAAAGCAGAGAGTACTAAACACGCACTCGGTCACTAACCCCGTGTGGGCAGGAAACATGCTGAGATTTTTATTTTTATTACGCAACATCGTATAAGAAGTTTTTTCTCATATTAACATACGAATTTATTGTACTATGCACGCCTATTAAATCAAATCCATGAAACACATAAATATTCAATTTTCGATCGTATAAAACTAAGAATTAAAACGCGTAAATTTTACGATATATTCCCTACACTGATCTATAAAATCGTTCTGCTTCGAAATTTCTCGTTTTATTGCATTGAAAATTGATGAAATTAAAGTTGCCTTGGATGCCGCAATGCGGATGACTTGCGGTTTGCATATATTTGCTAAATAAGAGCATGAATCGTGCGAATAAAGAATGACACATATGAAATTCTTTACATGTAAACCGTCGGTAATACATGTTTCAACGGCTCATGATTTTTCTTTAAGTAATTTTTTTATTTAAATAATGACAACTTTCTTAAAGCATAAAGCAATTTATCTTTACAAACATTGAAACATCAATATTTGTGCATCACTCGTTTTGACCAGTCAATCGTCAATATGTTTTAATTCACAACAACATCGGCAGTGCCGGAGTTAACATTTAAACATTTTCACTTTTTAATATTATTTAATAGCCAAATTCTACTTCCTCAACCTATCCACCTATATCTCCATCTATATAAAAGCGCCGTTAAAATACAACTCATTCACAAGGGTTATTATTCAGTCAACGACTACTTCACTGACAAAAACTCATGGCGTTAGTAGCTTCTTACATTCAGGATTCAAAGATCTGTATTACCTATAAGTCAATTTAGTAATGTAAAGGTACCTCGTGATTATATGTGATGTTATGAATTAACCTGCTACTCATTTTGATTATTATTGAAAAATACAAATCCACAACCGCATTTAGTCACGTACTGCCTTTGCATTGTCACAAAGTGTAAGTGTATGCGCCATCATGCCATCCTACTGCCTATTTTAGATTTATATTGAAATAATATAACTAGACACAAATTATTTAAATTCTATAACATATCTTTAGTTTTTTTATAGTCAGTAGTATATGGCATAATGGCTGCAATACCTTGTTAATCTGAGTTGTAAAATACTGAAATTATATTTAATTGGTGATTTAAAAGAGTGGCCATGAGTTTCTTGCAGGTTTCTTCTCATAGGCGTAGATCCTATGCCTTTGCCTGAACCTAGCAACTAACCTAAATGTAGATTCAGTCACTTAGTAAACTCACTAAAAATATTTGACCTGCATAAGTGTAACTTTGTGACTTAAATGAATAAATGATTTTTGACTATCACTCTGAGAAACAGATGAGATTAAAAATGCGGAAACCAAACTGACAACCTTTTTCTATCACCTATTACTTCTACCACCGACTTGTCTACCAACGCAATATAGAACTCCATCAAGAAAGAGAAAACAAAAAGAATTGTATCTCGTGTAGCGCTTTGTGTAGTATTACGTATTATGTTAATCATTTTTTGTAAAATGGTCTTTATATACGAGAATCAAACTCATAGCCTCTGCGCGTCATCTACTGTACTACCAACGCAATACAGAACCCCATCTAGATTCAAAACGAGAACAAAAGCAATCGCGGTTGCTAGCTGCTCTGATATTACGTATCTACGTAAGTCACATTGTGTTATCACACGCATAACCGACACTCATCTAGTATTACAGTGCGCTCTCAACACGCGATTATTATGCCAGCCATGCACCGCCGTACGTATTTTTAGCGAGCATCGTGAGTGTGACGTATCGCCTTAAGTCCGGAATAGACGGCCAGTTGCCGTCGGATGTGGCACACTGAACGCACGTCGATAAACCGACAAATTATTCGAGGCTAGATTATCCCTGCGGATACGCTCGCGTAAATATAGGTTAGCTACAGTTTTTTTTTGATTAAAGGTACCCTACGCTTTTTTCTGTTCCACTGAAAACGTATATGCGAATTTTCAGGATGATCGGTCGAGTAGGCAAGGCGTGAAAGCGTAACAAACAAACGAAACAATGTATTTATAAATTGAATTAAATAAAAATTTCTGGATTTTTATCCGAAGCTTCGCTTGCATAAATATATGTAGGTTAGGCTAGATTATAATAAAAACATTTTGGGGATGAAAGGTAACATATGTCCTTTTCTGTACCCCTGACAATGTGTATGCTTAATTTCATGAGGATCAGTCGAGTACTTCAGGCGTGAAAGCGTAACAAACAAACCCACATTCGCATATATAATATTATAGTTAAGATAACGTTCGCTCTTACATGAATATTATTTTAGTTGTGTAACTTTTAATCTGTTAGATAATAGCGCCTGTGACTTCGATGAGTAACTCTAAATATCTATGACGTATTTAACGGTATCTGTATCACGTGTTGCTTTGATTCATATTTATTCTTATATGTATTTTATAGACACGCTTATATGTAAATGTTTATATTAGTTACAAAGAACGGATAGATGCAAGTAGGGTTCGGCCTTAGAGATGCATACCGTTATCACTACATATTCTAAAACAAAGTCTCCCGCCGCGTCTGTCTGTCTGTTCGCGATAAACTCAAAAACAACTGAACAGATTTTCATGCGATTTTAACCAATAGACAGAATGATACATGAGGTAGATTATTAGGTGTATAGTTTGTTAAGGTTTTGTACTACACGTTTGAAGCCGGGGCGGAAAGTATTAAATAAAAGATAAACATATTTACTTCTAATTCTATGTTATAAACTTCCCATGACTGGAAGTCATCAGAGAAATACCCTAAAGGTTATTTATATGGAACTAATCAATGAGTCATTTAATATGAAAACACGTGTATATAATTGACTCATGCCTATGTATCTCTCTCCTACTATACTCACATAGAGTATAGTAGGTATTAATATATAAAGTATAACAAGAGTTGTATCATAGCCACATTCTAGGTTCTCCTATGGGATTTAATGCTGTCTAATGGACACGTTTTCAGAATCTGTATTACTGATAATCCCCTAACGGAAAAACAAAATTACACTTTATCTAATTCGAGAATCGAACCCTCACATATCGCAGGCCAATATAAGAGCGTTTGCTCTTATATTGGACTGCGACATTAAGACATTATGCATAAGTTTTTATGCCACGAAACTATCGAGTTTCGTGGCATAATAAATAAAAAACTTCTCGATAGATATTGTATTAAATAAAATACATATCTTGCTGTTTCTAGGTATTAACAGTCAAAGTAGTAACTGGTATAAGTTATTTTTTATCTTGAGCAAAAATGGAACATATAAATTAAATGAATGTGACTGCTGTGCGTGATCTCTCGGAATCCATTCCCGAGTCGATCAAAGTATTATTAAATTGTTCTCTCAAGTTTTTTTTGTAACAGTACGGTGTCTGTAATATTGTCTTCTGTTTACGTGAATGATATTTATTGAAATTAAACTACTATATACGGATTTTATCGCGTTGTTTATTTATCACTGTATTACATAATTTTGAAACTGTTACACTACTACTACTATGCGGCCGAGGAGAGATTAGATGAGGGAGATTCTCTCCCCATGACCATGGTTGCTGAAAAACAACCGAAACGTCGGGGAAAGTGTAAACCTAAATATAAATAGTTTTAATAGTTTAAATAATTTTATTAGCTTGTAAATTAGTAAAATTAAATAGTAGTAGTAGTGTAACAGTTTCAAAATTATGTAATACAGTGATAAATAAACAACGCGATAAAATCCGTATATAGTAGTTTAATTTCAATGAGTACAGTGTCTGGGTCTTTTCTCGATAAACGGCAATAAGCTCGTTCCTATTTAACTATACCAGATGTAATAGGGGTGTTATACACCTCTGACTACCCTTTCGGGGATATAGTTGATTTATGTAGTTTCACGCCTATGTACAAACATTATGTATGTAAAAATAATAACGTGCATACACGAGATAGACCGACCGTGTACCAAGGGGTCTTATGACACATGAGGTTAATGTACCGAGTTATTTCGTTACGATTGTATTACGACTCGTTCACATCTGAAGGGCATTTAGCGATGTTTCGATGAAGTTAGCGCTTTTAATAACATTTATTTCGCATCACTAATCAAAGTGAATGCACTAATGGCGTACCTGGAGGTTTAAGTAGTCGCCTGTGACTGACACTAAACCTAGGGGTTGTGGTTTCGAATCCCACATAAAGCAGAATTACGGATCTATAAATAGTAGTTCCGATTCTGGGTGCTCTTTGTATCCGTTGTTTGAATGTTTGGCAAGTCGTCCGTTATACAGTCATTATTCTTAATGCAGTAGTTGTATTTTTGAATAACAAAACAAAATTACCATTTAAATCGGTCAGTCGTACGATTGATACATCTCAATTGATTGATGATCGTGAAAAAGTAAACGGAATATTGAACACCAGTCTAATTTTTATAACGGTAAGACTAAGTCTAGACGGTATTTAATTATTTCCTGCTACGCCAATTTATGGCTTTAGGTAAGTTCAGTTATAAATGTCGATTTTAGATATAAACATGTCATGTATGATATTAGTGTTAATTAATGGACAGCTAATGAAGTCGGTAACATTTTACCGACGGAACGTAAACTTTAATAATGAGTCATACAAAGACACGAAAAACATTATTTTGTTAATATATTTAATGTTAGCAAAATAATATAAATAGAAAACGTATTGTATAAAATAAAGTAAATGACGTAAATTAAAACAGTGGAAAAAGACAATCCATGACGCAAGACTTGAACCTGCGACATTAAAATTCGTGTTGTTACTTTGCCAAACTATTCATGGTTCTACGTCAGTGACTTAAATTTGCTTCTGTGTTTTGCATCTAAGGCTATGCTATGCGTCTCCCGCATAAATATATAAATAAAAATTAAACAATAAACTACGAAATACAAGTCCGTGATGTTATGCAGATCGTTAACGTACGTCCAGAAATGTCCACGATATGTGAATTAACGATAAATAAATATTTACGAATAATCTACTTAATTAATTAATAAAAATATATTTCATTTTGGTTCGTTAACTTATTTGCATATTCATATTTGGCAGAGTTTTAAAGTCATTTCAAACTACGAATGTCTTCAAACAAGAAACTTTTTGTTGAGATAACGTTACAAATACAAAGCTTTATTTTATGTTTTACGTTGTCATAGTGATTCAAGTAGGTACCGCATAAGCTTTCGTATGTAACTCACCGATATTCAACAAGGCTGACATTTTACAACCGATAGAAATAATAATTCACAAACTAACAATACTTTTTATTGCTGTGCGGTTAACAAGCGCTTATATTGTTTACATGGTGAATAATAAGGGTAACATTACATTATGCCTTGTTCTCAATAAAAGTTTTATGAACTATGTTGCTAGGCTCACGTTCGTGTATTTCTTTTATGACTTTGATATTGTTTTAAACAAATACATAACAAGAAACTATGCGCCGTATTGTAAACTGAGTCGACAAGAAATGCACTGAAATATAAATATTTATAACACTCCTAATGTTAGTGTATACAAATTTAATGTAGAATGAATATTAAGTTTCTGAAAAGAGATTTGTATACAGCAAGCATTCCAAAAATTAAAAGTAATAATCTAAAGAAAGGTCTATTCTTGACATGGTAATAGTATAATGGAAACGATACATATATATAATAACGTATCATACGATAATTCTTTAAGTTAATCAAGTACGTAAGCATCAGTACAGATTTTAAGCATGTTACCCATTACTTTAGAAATGAGTACGTAAGTACATATAAACCTGATAAATTCACACTAACACAAATACTTTCTATACGCATACACAAAGCTGCACACAGATTCAAAATACACTCGCACATACTCAAAATCGTGAGGCTATGTTCTTAATAACAGTGACGAGCGACGTATACTATACTCGCTAAGGCATCCCGTGCGTGATTACTCTAAGCCCCAACCCAGAACCTGTCTGCCAGTACTCCACCGTAACAAGTTGACAGTTTGGGGACATAGCATTCAAAGTCGTTAAAGTATAGCAATGGTATAAACAAATGATGAGCCATAAAATGAGTTTGAATATTCACAGTTTGCTACATATGTATCTACCGATAGAAACATCTTGATAAGACCTTAACGTGTAAATGTAATTAGCGCTAACGAGATTGCCTATCCAATTAATTAAGATGATAAATGTGATATTGTTGTAAAGGTAGGCACATGACAAGTGAAAGAAATAATAAAAACAGACACAAAAATAATTTAACAAGCTGAGGATGAGGGCGATGAATATTTAATACATAAAATTATTTTACTTAAAGCTGCTAGTTTAAGTCGTAATGAACAAGATAATGTTTCAAAAACAAAGTGAAATGAAGATTGTAGAAATCGTGACGATGCTGTAGCACAATTGTTTTTGAAAATCTGGAGAACCTGTTTTCTTTGTTACAATTAACTTGTAAGTTTTATGTATTTTTCTGTGTTCATAATCTACAAAATGTCCTTTAATTCTGTGAAAAGCTTTATTCTATTTCTTCTTCGAAACGCTCCAGATGGCAGATAGCAACCAGAAGCTCGTTTAGGATGTAATGGCTTGAGAACTTCGCAAATGTTTTGGAATAAAGATATTAATGACGTCGTTAATAATATATATGGCTAAAGTAATTATGTACATATAAATAATGTGAAGCATTAAAGTAGCGGCGATAATATACGACCAAATTTTAATTAGATCGTAGATTACTTAATCTTCGAATGCTACATCGATAGCAAATTACGAAATTGTGGAACTAAAGTGCAAATAATAGGTACCAAGATCACGATGATTATGAAACGTAACATAAAACCCAGGTTTAGCTAGTAACTAGAACTAGCGCAAGATATTACGAAATCGTCGGATCATTCGACATTTGGTACGGAAATTGAGCGTACGAGACGGCGAGATTGCTTTTAAATCGCATTATGCGCCTGATGCACAGGCGATGCAACGGGCCGTGTATAAAGTGCAGGGACTACGTGACGGATCACTTGGTAATTATAAAACTCATTTCTCTTCGCTAAATGAATCTTTGACACGTTTCAATAATATTGATGTGCGATGTAATATTTATGAGCACAGCCTTGGTTACATCAAAACTGTCATTCAGCATTAATTAGGTTTGTATAATAAATTAGTCGCAAGTTTGAAAAACCAAACCTTGGCACTAATGAACAAAGGAAATTATAATAACAATTGACGATACCGTAGTAGGGTTCACACCAAATAAACTTGTAGTCTCAAAAGGGATCAGTCGTAAAGCCCTGATGGCTAGAATGGACAAAAAATATAAACAATCGCTGCGAGCGGTATAAAATGACGGCAATAACTTTGCCCTAGTATATGTATGACTAGAAAAACGTATTTAAAAAAATATCGTCCCTTGTATGATCGACGAGGGACGTTAGAAAGTCATCAATGTGTCAGCCACGGAAACAATATTACGCTTACTCGTTATATACAACACAAAAATACATAAGATCTGTTAACACGTCGATGAAAAATTTAATGAAACCTTATATATGAGAGTTAAAATATAATAACCGACGCGTTTGAGCCAGAGTGTCGTAAAAAACTAAGTTTGGATTTTATAGCGGTAAAACATGAGTCTGGGCTTATGATCGATGATTGATTAATATACGAGTTTGATTGTTGATTTACACATGTATAATTTGATTCGTCATTAATCAAATGGAACAAAAAGTCGGTGGCCGGTGTGGACGGGGTCACCTTTTACCCCACCACTCGCAACATCTGCTGAAACACACTTTGTTATCCCAACACGTGATAGTACACATAACATACAACATTATGTCACGAACTTTAATTATGATAATGAAATCGAAGTGTTATCGATTAATTAGGTAAAACCAACGATAGAAAATATAACATTTTCATTTACGTTGAACAGTTTATTATAAAGATTTCAGCTAAGAAATCTAATTACAAGGAAATAGTGCACAATGGATACAACAGACACAACACAAATACGTAACCGTAAACGTTTTCTCGTGTTCTCCGCCTGATAACATTGAAGGTATAAACAATTACATGTAAATTGATGTTATTGCACTTGAATTCGATAAGGAAAAGTTCAAAGTCAAGGTGAATTGTAGAAATGAAAACATTGGCGTAAAAGGAAAAACGTACAACAAGAAACAACTGAAAGGATCTGGAGAGTTTGTTGAAAGTTTAACAATTCCTTTGTACATTGTAACAAGTTGTAGAAATTAAAATGCGATATTACGTGTTGCGAAGTTCCTGATATTTAATGAGTCATTTTGCTGACACTGAATATAACACTGAGATCCATCGAGAATTCCAATGACTTCCTTACTGTTTGCGACACGGTTTACCGTGGCTTTGTCATATAATGTTGCAGCGTATGCGCCATTAAACGTAAGTGATGCAGCATTAGACATTTTAGCATAAGAGTCTTTTGAATAGGGTTGGAATTATACAATGACACTTAATGCAAATATTAGCCTGTTAACTTTCCTTCTATGGACGCAACATTGAGTTATTTATTTATAATCATGATTATGCAAATTAAGGAGGATAATATTGGTTTATAGCAACAAAGAATGGGTCGGCACGTTTGCTGCCAATAGTTATATAAATAAATATATAAACAAAGAGCACATAATGTATTCAGTGGATAGAGCCGGAAGGCTAAGCACAAGGTGCTAGGCACACCTGCCTTATACGTGCACTTTAATGCGACGTTTGCTCTAACGAGACTCGGTTTCTAACGCTGTTTTTTCTGATATACCTACAGCCCAATCCTGGAAATAGCCCTTAAGAACAATGTGCAACTTGTCTACGGTATTCAAGCTTAGGAGCTTTTTAGATGTGTCTTTTATATTTTTTGTGTGCAAATGTAACTTTTACAGTTCGTTTAGGATTACAACGAAAGTGACCAAATGATTCAAACCAAAATTTGGATTTTATGAAATATACGAAATTAAACATTGTGTTTGCATTACAAAAATTCGTTTGTAAACATTATATACCTACATATTATATGCAAGTGTACTTATAAAGCAAACCCTGAACACCCTGAATACTGTTTTTTTACACATCTAGGATACAATTTTAACATTTTAAAGTATGTATTTTAAAACTGAGAAACTATTTTTACCAAAATGTTGACTTTGTAGATGATGACAAATGTTATTAGAACAAATTTAATTCCCACAATGTAATGTATTGGGAATTTATTGTAGCAATTTAGTACTTTAATTTAATAAATAGGCACTTTAATAATTTACTCGTAATATTTGCAAACATTTAACCGAAGAATATTTTTATATTTTCACTTGCAAATCAGCGGGACTTTACTCTCTGCGCTCTTTATTTATCATTTTTAGCCATGTTAGGTGAGCAAATTGAAATTATACCTATCACGATTATATTCACATCTTATGAAATTATATATAAACACATTTTATCCGTTTTATTTCGTTTAACTTTATTTGCTTTATCCTATATTTCATATTATTTTTATTATATACCAGGTTTTCTGCTATTTATTTTAAATTATGAATATAACCGTGATTTCTGTTCATTGCTAACTGCTCAATCTTCTCTGTTCTTTACATAGTGTAAGTTTGAAAAAAATACTAGATGAGCGATGTATGTTCGGAAAACAATAATAATTAAAATTTTGCGTTTTTATTTTGTTGGATGGCCGCAAGACGTTTACTAAAATAAAAAGTATTCTTTAAAAAAAATTGCACCGCTTTTAATGGTATCAAGAATACGTTAACGAGCTGCAATCTAAAAAAACTAGACCTTCCTATATCAAGAAACTAGTTATTTTAGCTACGAACACTTAATTTTTAACATATTTATTGAATATGAGTCAAAAATTAACTGTCCTTAGGGTAAAACGACTCGTTCCTTAATATATGAACCGGGCCATAATTGTCAATGATGATGATGACAGTTTAATGAAAACTGCACGTTAGTGAATTGTGTGAACAATACACAATATTAATAAATAATGTAAAAAATATCATTATCTGTAAGGTATATGCAAGTAGGCCCTTTTAATTCACAAAACGCAAAGGTTTTATTTGTAGGGTAACATATCCGTTTTAGATGCATGTGTGTGTAAATGTGCTAGCTCATCAATATTTAAAAATTCGAATTAAATGACAGTTTATTTCTGGCAACCCAACGAATGTTGAAATTATGTTTTTTTTAGTTACATTCAAATTGAAAATAGAACAACTAATGTTAGTAGTAATAACATTAAATTCAATCATCAAAGTTTAAGTTTATTTGATTTGATTTGTAAAATGCATACAAAGTAATTGTAGGTATTGATTAAATTAATGGCTTAAATTGTTAATAAATATGCCTCGCCAACTGAGTTTCCTGGTTTATAGTAAATAAATAATGACGTCTATGGAAAATTCATTGTATTTCACATAAAACTGCATTAGTCAGTATTAATCAATTGCAGTGAATTCCTGTTATTTATTTTAATCATGTGTATGCGTAATACAACTCAATTAATAATTAATATGATTCATACGGTTTTCTTATTGAAATATTAGCTATTTAAAAAGGAAGTTACACACGTGTATGTTTTAACGTGGGATAACAATAGTTTATGTCTGAGAACCGTCTTCTAAAATACGTAGGTAGTAGTTATTCGGTACCGGTTCTCATATTATTTAATGCCCAAAAAACCGACGGTAGATGTATAAAAAATACCAGCCGCACCTTCTTCAATAAAATGAATCCCTCCAAGCGAAAGGGCGACAACCATTGTTAAAATTTGACAAAAAAACTTGACCTTTTTCTGTTGAGACTGGCGTGGTAATATTTTGTTATGCCCAAAAAAGCGCCAAAATATCGGCGTTGCTTACCGAATGTTACTGAGTTGAAGGAATAAAGCACTAAAACCGTCCCGTGGTCCGACGTAGCCGTCGGCGTGACGGTGCCGACGTGCCGCGCGCATGCATGGTGTTTATAGGGCCGAGGTCGGGAATAATCACCTCGGTCGGTGGCGTAACATAACTTCTCATCTCCCGGCAGCGGCGCGGTCAGCTCCAGGGCGCGCTCCTCGCACTGCACATCCTGACGCGGTCACACACTACACAACATGATCACTGAGGGCAGGTCGCTCCTGTCACGCACACACTATGTCACTGTCACGAGTCGACCGAGCCGGGGTCGCGAGACGGGCGGCGTGCGCTATCAACGCCGATGCATTGGCGGTGTGCGCGGCGCGGTCCCGGGCGCGCAACAGCTGACGGGAGGCGCAGGCCCCGCGCCCGCGCCCGCCGCCCCGCGCCCGCGCGCGCAGCCGGTGCGTGCGCCACACCCCTCCCGTCCCCGCTCCCCACCTCTAATCCATTATTTACGGACGGCCGACCGGTTTCAGGCGCGTTCGTTCTGCCCGCCGCTTCACGACGATCGTTCAAATTTAATGCCCTTCCTATGTCCGGCCTCTAATGCGATAAGATTACGGTCGGCGAGCTCTGGCAGCCGCCGCAGCTCCAGCGGCGCTGCCGGCCGCAACGTCGCACTGCTCGATATAATAATTAATATCCGCGTAATACTGGTAAAACTGTGCCGCTGCACCGACGTGCAGGACCTCGTTAAAAGTGATTCAAACGCGTGATTGATATAACAGCGGGAAGGTGAACGAACCTAAGCCAGGCATCGGCTGGCACTGAGTACTAAAACGCCTATAACCCAAAGTTATATTCTGTTGTAAGCCGCAAATACACTTTTGAAGCAGTAAATCACCGTAGAGATCATAAAATGCTGTAAAAATAGAATTGGAGAAGAAATGGGCATCAATTATATCTTCAGGGCTTTACAAACTATACATTTCTCTATTGTTATAATTCAGAATATCGCAACAACTGGAAACTGAGCTACGAATCTTGAAATGGGTTTAAAATGAAAAAGCTTTCACGGTTGACCCTCTCTCGGGCTAAGTTTATCTCAGCTTTTATCTTAGTTCCGTGAAAACAACTTAAAAGTTCTTTCTTATCTTCCAATTCCAAGAATATTCATGTTTCTAAGTGCGTGGAACTTGCGTTACTGTAGTGAAACGGACGAAACTGAGACGCTAAAATTAATTCTTTTAAACATTATACAATTCACCGACGCTCAAATGAACCAGAATCCAATCGCGAAGGTATTTAAGCGATTTGGCACCAATAAGAAGTCTACAATCAAGCGAAGATCTTCACAATTATTAAGTCAATCAATTTCCGTGGTTTATTTGCTTACAACGAATTGTCCAATCACATAAATATAAGCCACGAATTGCTTTAACGTTTGTAAAAACAAACTTTATGGCTTTGTGCTAGAACGGCAAAGGTAATAAAATCGACGCGGGGGGGTATACACTGAAAGTGGCGAAATTGGAGCAGCTAAATACAAAGCTATGTACGATATATGTGAAGGACCACCACGAGGATTCGTCCTCGTCAATCATCCGAGGAGCGTGTTCTAGAATATCTAATGCGGGACATTAGATACTGTAAAAAGTACAGCAGTGCGGTGCACGGATGGGGGTCTCTCGCGGCCGGAGGGTAGAGTCAGTGTTTCATTACACGTTTCTTCGTAACATTAGCGCCGGCCGAATGGCTCTCGAGATACTCCGGGCTCCACTTTCGGCGCACAGCCATAGAAATCACGTAGTTCGCGGAACTTTGTTACCTGTGGTGCGCCGGCAGCGCAGCGCGCCAAGGTGAACGTTCGGGCCAAGGACGGCCCGGGCGGCGGGAGGGGCCGCTTGCGTCCCTCCACGCGCTTCTCCCCCGTGCCCGAGTAAAAACGCTCCGAACCTTCGAACGCGGGCGGTGCAACCCAGCAAAAAAAGGGCCCGACGGAACAAATAGAAAATGTTCGGGCCCAACAAAAAAAGAATACAAATAACAGGGGTCTCGGGTAACAGAACTAGTTAGGTTCTCTGGGTGAATGTCGAAATAATGTATAGTTCGCATGTCACCTGCGCCTACGCAGACGGGTCACGCACTGAACGCGCGTGTTCCTATGATGTAATAGGCGAACGATAAAAAACGGCTAACGGAAGAGGCGCGGAACCGGCCGTATCGACGACGACGGCCCACTAATCACCTGGCACGATAGTTATTTTATAATTTCACAGCTATGGCGAACCGACGGGGGTATTAATATTCTAGAGATGACCATCTCCGCTTCAATTATTCATGTGTCTCCTTGCTTATTCGTGATGCGTAAGCGTTGAACTTTTTCCATGCGAATTAAAGGAAGACTAGGGACGATAAAATGCTAGGACCGCTTCCTAGCCGTTGTGCTCTGACCGGTTCAGCTGCGCATTATAATAACTTCCCCAACAGAAAAAGTTGCGCTAGGCACAAAACACGTCCTACAGAATATTCTTTAACGACTCGCATTAGAAATGCCATTATTAGATAAAGTTTTATTCTATGTTCCTATAAAAACTAAGTAGATACCGACCATACGAGTAGCTTTGACATTCAAGGAAATAATTATTTGTCTATGATGGTATGTATGTTGACGCAATAGAATATGTTATTGATGATGTTTCGATCGACTTCCTATCGATCGTACGCGTAGACAATACATGTCTCCCTGTGTGCGGTTATGTGACCGGTCTATTGGTCATGTTACATCACCGTTCATAAATAGAATCTCCTGGAGCCGCTCGTACTTGCGTACAGCGCGTGCAAGGAGGCGTAACTCTCTGTGCTCCTCTAGCGAACAGCACCGAACGAGAGAGAAAGGGACGAGGCAGTGTTACAGTTAAGCAGGAACTCTATTTATATGCAAATATAACCTCGGAGTCGACACCTGTTTGCGTATTCTCAGCGCTCGCCGCGTCGCTTTGTGGCAACACTGTCTCCGTGGTATCCTTTAGATTATGAAAAACCAAATCAACTTTGCGCTCATTCGACGTCGGCCTCTGACAAAACATCGTCCTTATTACCGAGCATTACAGCTTCAAACAAAACTGGTTCTGCAGCATTGTTTACATTGTTATCCAATACCTGTACCTTTGTCGCTTCCCTCTTGTTTTTCTGACCACTTTTTAATCTTATTGTTACGGCCTGCATTATGAGATTCGTTAAGTAAAATTAATTATGAATTTGTCCCAAAAACGTGACGTTTCTTTGACATGACGGTTTGGGATCTCGTTAACGTACCAAATAGACATAAACAGTATCAGGAAGTAGGTGAAATTTCGGCCCAAAATATGTGTCGATGTTTTTCTTGCGTTTGACAAAGCTGTACATTAGACTAAAATATGACAGTAGGGCAAAGCGGCAACGCACTCATTTATCACGTCAAATTGTCGTGTACACCACACGGAACAATAAATGGATCGTATTTGAGAACGAGATTATCGAATCACCGGATCTATTGATGTGTGTTTTAGATACGTGAGAAAATTTTCCAAATGTTGTAAATCTACCCTCCTGTTTGGAAAGTTTAATTGATTTGTTGTGCGACGTTTTGATAGATTAAGGTATATTTAATTTTGCAAAGTCCGATATATTTCCCTTGCGGTTATGCTGTCACATGTTTCCATTACTGTCATACGTCTCCCTCCTACACTCGGGAGTAAAGAGAAGAAATGGAGCGGGGTTGGGGCGGTACATTTATCATACTTGGCAGAGCCGGGCGCCTGAGTGCGTTCCTGTGTACGTCTGCCGGTGCTGATACGGACTTGGTGTTTATTTTGCTTACACGTGTTGCGACGTCCGACGACGTCTGCACACGTTATGAGTGGCCATTCATTTTCAATGATCATAATCGTAACAATGACTATTACATATGATGCTTTTGTTCAGAAGAACTACTTGTGATTGATTAATTATTAACAATGGATGGATGGAATGTTAAAATACTCTGCATCAAAAGTTATATAATTTTGTTTTATAGAAAATATAAATTATATTATAAGCTGTTTAATTATATATGTGTAGCTAGAACCACATTAAATCCCGGAATGCTTGTAGTGAACCAATATCCGCATCCAAGTATTGTGAGGAATCAAAGATTCAATCGAGAACATAGCTGTAGGTAGTAATAAAGAAACACCATAATCAGTTTACTATTCTCTTTACAAATACATATTAATGATATCTACATTCACTAAAAAATAATCAATCTATATAATCTAAAACTAAAATCAATCTAGTTCCCAATTTTCCAGAAACGTGTTACCTAATTCCGATTGTACCCCAAACGAATCACCTAATTTCACTTTTCTCGCGCTTCACGCAGTTGATTTCCCCTACAACACGATCGAGTAACAGTTTACATGTAAATGCAAATGTGGCACATTGGCACCTGAGACGGTTGTACGACGCAATCGCGTTTCATCGGTCCGCGGGTGCGTCGCCCGAAACGTCCTTCATTGCCCTTTGTAAGTAGCAAGAAGCCGTGCATAACACTTTGTCATGATTTGATTATGTATGTATAGCGAGCGATTGGTAATTTGCTTATTGATTGGGTCTGATTAATGGTCTGCTTTTAACTAAGTTTATGAACTCATTTTATGCAAGACACTAAACAAGGTGTGATTTTTTCTGCTCTATAGATCTCTATAAATTTTGCATATATTTAATACAATTATACAGGTGCTGTCCAATTTTTATAGCAGCCTTATAAGCAGCAATTATAAGAATAAACTAAAAATTTAAAAATTTTAAATACAACAATCGGCGCTATTTGCCGCGTTTCAAACGAAACACTTCGCTACCGGCTGTGAGGTGCTCAGTGAGGAGGTGGCGGAGGCTTTAAGCTTTGACGGGACGCGACGCCGGCACCTTGGCGACGCCCCGTCGCCATGCAGACGGCAGCCGTAGACGTCGACAAACAAGGCAACAGTCATAGTGACAAACGTCGTACAAATTTTTAATAAGTTTATTTTATTATTTCATATAAAATCATTGTAAATATTTAGCGTAAGTAAAACTTTGTTTGGTTATGTTGCAAAACTTAGGCAACAAAAGTGATGTGGAAGTGAGTGCCGGTCAACCTGCCACATCCCTAACAAATCTGGTACGTTGCCCTAATTGTTCGCAGGCTCGTTTTTTTAAAGGTGAGCGGGGCTTGAGAGTGCATTTTGGTAAAGTTCATAAAAACCAAAATGTACCCTCTAGTCCCAGCACAATATTACTAAGTAATCCCTTACCTTTAACACCCCAAATTCCCTTTTGGCAATATTTAGGACGCATGAAAAATTCCATTCCGATTTTAAAAAGAGTTCCTCGAGGTGCGAGACCTTCAGTGGCTCAAAAATTGGCTCACTGCATAGGTCTTGTCGTTCGAGAGAACTCTAAAACAGCTTGGGAACAATTACTTACCTTTCCTTATAGGATTCTACATGTTAAAAAAGTTGAGAATACACAAAAATCATTAACAGCACAAATTAAAGATAATTGCAGTTTTAGTTATAACTATTTAGAACCAAAAGACACCACCTCCTACAATAGCAAATCATTGTACCAATATGTAGAATCCAAATTAAGGGAAGGTGACATTAGAGGTGCATCTAGGTTATTGTTCAGTAGCGATGTGGTGGCGCCTTACTCTGCAGAAACACTTGCGGGTCTGCAGAGCAAGCATCCAGCGCCCACTGATGGTCTCTCCTTCCCAGACGCACCTGATGCTGACATGGATTGTCTCAAGGTGACAGCCAAGGACGTATTTACAGCCGTTTGCTCCTTTCGAAGTGGATCTGCTGGTGGCCTCGACGGCTTGGCACCGCAACATTTAAAAGATCTTTTGTGTTACAGCGCCGGGGAAGCTGGTGATGCACTTTTGAAGGAGCTGACGGCTTTAATCAACTTAATGCTCTCCGGCGGTGTGGTGGATGACATCATCGATATTTTGTACGGGGCAAATTTATGCGCCCTACGTAAGAAAGATGGTGGCATTCGTCCCATTGCCGTGGGGTGTACCTATCGTCGTTTGGCAGCCAAGCTATGTTGCAAATACTACAGTGCCCCCCTCGCAGAGAAATTTCAACCAGTCCAGCTTGGTTTTGGTTCGAAGGGGGGCTGTGAGGCTGCCATCCACGCTCTCTCCACGTACCTTGGCTGTGGCGAAGGTGAGGTCATCTTAAAGGTTGACTTGAAGAACGCCTTCAATTCTGTGAATAGGGACACCTTGCTGACGCAAGCTAAATTAGAAACACCCAAAATTTTCAATTTTTTGTGGCAGTGTTATAGACACCCATCTAAATTAATTTATAGAGACAACCATTTAGAATCTGCAGTTGGGTGTCAACAAGGTGACCCTCTTGGACCAGTCATTTTTAGTTTAGCCATTCACCCAATTATTGAAAAATTAAATTCTAAATTTAACATCTGGTACCTGGATGATGGGACCCTAGGAGGCGACATGGAAACGGTTTTACAAGACTTGAAACTTTTAAAAAATAAATTTAATTCAATTGGTTTAGAACTAAATTCCAATAAATGTGAAATTTTTATTAACGATAAAGTTGATAAATCTTTGGCTTTATCAAAATTCAATTCTTTGGCTTCAAACATAAAAATTATTGAAAAAGTTTCTTTTCGCCTTCTCGGGTCTCCCGTATTGGAGGAGGGATTCGAGTCTTTCATAGATGAGAAGATCCAAAATTTTTGTGAAATTTCAGACCGACTACTCAAAATTAATATTCATTCGGCTTATACAATCATTCGTTATTGCCTTTTCGTTCCTAAATTCACACATGCCCTCCGATCCTCTCAATTTTGGAAGCATTTAATACTTTTGGATAAAATTGACAATACTATTCGGCATACACTTAGCAAAATTTTAAATTTGGCCATGAACGACCGTGTGTGGCTCCAGGCAACCCTACCAGTTCGCTTGGGTGGCCTCGGCGTTCGCAAAATTAGTGATGTCAGTTTACCGGCGTTCCTGTCTTCGGTCCACTGCACTGAAGAATTGACCAGGAAAATTTTAGCTCCCACACTGGTTAATTCGGAAGTGTCGTGCAAGTCCGATGCAGTGAACGCTTGGAAAATGATCTGTCCAAGCTCTGATTTGCCATCCGATCTATTCTCTCAGAGTCGGTGGGACGGGCCGCTCTGCAACATGGTGAGAGAACATCTCATGAACACATCTCCTAATGTTGCTGAGCGTGCCCGTTTATTGGCTGTGGGGGAATGGGAATCGGGTCTTTGGCTTCAAGCACTCCCATCGTCCAACATAGGCACTATGTTGGATGACACAACGTTCCGCATCGCTTCTTGCCTTCGTTTAGGTGCTCCATGTGTTTCTCCGCATCGATGTCACTGTGGTGAAGCCGTCGATGGCCTTGGCCACCATGGCCTATCATGTAGCAGGAGTGCCGGTCGTTTTTCGCGGCACGCCAACCTTAATGACATTATCCGTCGTGCTCTTGTCACCGCCGGCGTGCCAGCTCATCTTGAACCTAATGGTTTGGCGCGTGACGATGGAAAGAGACCGGACGGTATGTCATTGATGCCTTGGAAGATGGGTAGGCCCTTGGTGTGGGACGCAACGTGTGTAGACACCCTTGCGCCATCACATCTTCCCAGTACGGCGGGTTGTGCTGGTGCTGCTGCTGCATCCGCGGAGACTCTCAAGCGGCGCAAATACAAAAACCTGGCAGGGGATTATGTTTTTGAGCCGTTTGGGGTCGAAACGCTAGGGTCATGGGGTCCCAGTGCTCGTGCTCTTTATAGAGACATAGCGAAAAGGTTAATCGACGCTTCCCGTGACCAGAGGGCTGGCCTTTATTTCGCGGAAAGGATAAGCATTGCCATTCAACGTGGCAATGCTGCCAGTCTTCTGGGCACACTACCAGTTGACTGTGATGCGGAGGAATTCTATGACGCCTATTAGAGGGTTTTAGTTTTCTTTTTTATTTCTCTGTTTCATAATATTTTAGGTATAAGTTAGTTTTAAAGAATTGTTTATATTATGTATATAATTTATAAAGATAAATTATTTGTATTTTTGTCTGTAATAAAGAAAGTTTATGAGGGAATTTCTAAATTTTAGGTATAAAAATAGGAGATATGTCAAATAGAAATCCATAGTCTCTGTTTACCGTGACTAGAAAAAGATGATTGTATTCATACATAAGAAAGTTCTACCTAATTTTGTATTTTTACAAAGGATTCAACAAGCACTGAATTGACAAAATGGCCTTTATTATAGAAATGCCTCGATTTTAGATGCAATTTTATTAGAAATTGTATAAATATTTTTGACTATAAAGAGAGTTGAATAGCTTTACTCAATTGTAGTTCCTATCTTGCCTACAGCGTCGAAACTTTTTTCATTATGAATATGCAATACAAGTTGGACTTTATAGAATAGCGTATATTCACTACAATATGACTTTAGTATATTTCGGGACGGTTTAGCTCCATGGAACAAAGTATTTAATATATTTTTATAATCATAATATCAGCCCTGTATTCATCAACACTGTTCCACTTCTGGGTACGGGCTTCTCCTCTGTGTAGGAAGGGTTAGGCCATAGTCCACCACGCTGGCCCACTGCGGGTTAGCAGACTTTACATATCTTCTCGAACATTATTAAAAACTCTCAAACGTGCAGTTCATCTCACGATGTTTGCCCTCGCTGTTTAAGCAAACGATAATTAAGTATTAAATACGCATATAACTTCGAAAAGTCTAAAAGAACTTGAGACCTCTGCGTGGCAGTCCAACGGTCCAACAGTCCAACGGTAAAGAAAATATGGAACATTTTATTTTTTCGATATTAAACTACTATAAACGGATTTTATCGCGTTGTTTATTTAACACTCTATTACATAATTTAGAAACTGTTACACTACTATACTATACTATTAAACTTTACTAATTTTAAGCTAATTAAATTATTAAAACTATCAAATCTATTTGTTTTTAAGTTTACACTTTCACCGACGTTTCGGTTGCTTTTCAGCAGCCATGGTCACGGGGAGACTAAGATGGTAGTTGTCTCAATGTTCCAGTGTAGTTATTTCAAAGTACCCGAACATAATTTAGTTATTGGTGTTTCTATTTACGCAGAATGAGCTAAAGTATCATGAAGTCTAGCTGTGGTTTGTTTCTTCTTGGGTTTGACTATTTGAAGTACTGGATCCCAAGCTGGTGGTACATTCCAACCATCTTCTCTATTGAAATTTGGATGTTTTTTGATTTCAATAGTCTCGCGAAGCATCCTTGGTAGGAATCGGTGTTCTTTAGCGAGAATCTGTGGTTTGTCAAATCTCAGGTAGTGGTTGGTCCCCTGTTGTACATGTTCACACACAGCAGACTTCAACGAGCGTTTGTGTTTTACGTCAGCTATGTGATTTGATAGTTTTAATAATTTAATTAGCTTAAAATTAGTAAAGTTTAATAGTATAGTATAGTAGTGTAACAGTTTCTAAATTATGTAATAGAGTGTTAAATAAACAACGCGATAAAATCCGTATATAGTAGTTTAATTTCAATGAATAAAATTCGCGTAAACAGAAGACAATATTATACAAAATTATTTTGCTCTCCGTAACAAATATATTTAGTAATAAAACGAAGAAAGGGCATTTAACGTGTCTTTCTGCAAAACGGGGGGAAACAATTTAACCTTTTTTTAGTTGCATCTTATTACGTTGCTTTTGCAACGGTAATATTATGATGTAGTGGGTAGTTGGCGTGAGAATATAAGTTAAACAGATCATATCAGCAGTTTTATATCTCCGCTAAAGTTGTAAAGTCAACTGGGGGCAACGAGTTAGTAATGGTGCTTGTCTACAGACTGTCGTTACTATCGCAATTTGAAACCTCGTAGAGGTGATTCACTGGAAAGATCTTGGCTTTTAAACAAATAGCTCAGCGCAGTGGTGGTTAACGTGACTGCTGTGCACTCGGGTTCCATTTCCGGATCGGGCCACGTGTTGTAGGATTTTTCTGATAATATAGTTAGTGTGTAGTGTTTAGATCAAAATTAAACTCTGCCTACGCTTTGGGGACATAAGTAGGAGTGTGATTCAAGTCTGTGTAATTCCATAGGGTTAGGCGTAGATGTACTACATCCTCATTTTTGGCAGTGGTATAAATACGGATTAACATCATCCTTTAGACTAAGTTCCTGCAAGCTATTAAATTATCAGTTTGCTGACACCAGACCTTGACCTTCGTGCAGGCAGTTTAGCTCTTGCGCTGCTGGCCAGCATAGCTACTCCTTTTTAAAAGAAACGCGGCAGTACTTCTACTTATTTTGCAAGCGCACATAGGCTACCGTTTAATGCTTATTTGCATCTTAGTAGTAAACAACGCAAAATGTAGGTATATACATAACATAAAAACATGTATAAAAAGTTAAAAACCTTGTTTTAAAGCATAATATTACTTATCAAGGATCTTCTGTAGAGTCTTTATTCGTATAATTTGTATGTTTGTACAGCCCCCGAACATAGAGATTATTCCTTATTGGAGTCGATATTTAAGCGGTATGAGAGCCCTATGTATTACAATTACTTCACTGTAGCCTATAATTTGTAATTACATGCGACCGTAATTACAGTCTTGAACGTTTTACAAGTTACTTACTTATTTCGCAGGTGTTACATACATAATGCATATGTATAGCTTTATTAAGTTCACTTCTATAACTACTCACATATTAATAAACATTATAAACCTAAAATAATTGTGTGTATCGTGTGTGGCGGGCTTCAAAATTGAACATTAACGATGTACGTTTTATGACATGTAATTCTATTTTAGATCCGCAATTATTCAGTATGAAATAGTACCAAGTTTATATGGAACACGCACGTACCTAAGGACGACGGAAAGGTAAAACATTGCCTATTGAAATTGACGATTATCAATATCGTAAATTAATGCTTACGTTCATAAATTCACGCTTGTTTCCCAGATAGATAGGCAGCAACTTCAGCTTTCCAATTACTAAGAATGAGTAACATAATGTAGTACTAAAAAAATTGGCGTTAATTACCAACCCTATCAAGCTTTGCGTGAATTAACTTAATTTAACTTACTAAATATTAAACTTTAACACTCATAAGTGTGACTTTGTTATGTGAATTAGTAAATAATTCTGATTGACCATCGTTATAATGTTTAAATGTTTTTTTTCTAATTGGACTATTGATTTATCTTTAGATGCCAGATTCGTGCGTGGGTGAAATAGAAAGTATCCACGGTACGATTAATCTTACCGCTTTAGTAGTTCACGTATTAGGTTAATTATTTTATTTATGGTTTTGGCTATCATATGTACCGATGGTTTGTGTATGTGAAGTTTGATAACACGTCATATAAACGTGGTCACCCTGTACGACGTTTTCCACTTTAACCACTACATACTTATTACGGGAAGAGTCAATAATTTGTGATGTTGTTGCACAAATAATTTGTGTTTCCTAAATCAAATAGCGACGGTGCTTCGTCGAGGTTGTTAGAAGAGTGAATTTAATCTGCAAGCGCCGGTAGTGGAGTGGCAACGAAGCACTTTTTGCCTCCGTTCGGCCGGTAATGTAATAATAAAATGTTGCACTTTGATGTCTGCGAGCGAGCGATGTCGCCGCAGTCGCGGAGCCGGAGGGTGGAAAATCACCCGGGGCGTCTTGAATTTCAAAGTCAGAGGGAGTATCGCTACGGAAGGCGGCCTTAAACTGGAGCGCGACGCCTCGCCTCTCTCTGACCTATAAACGCCCGCACGACGCTTGTCCTTATATCTCTGTAAATATTTTGTTGCTTGCCGATCCTATATATTATTTATGGGATAGGGAACTCCGTTGCGATTAGAATGCCGTTTCTTTGCAATATTGAGAGCTTTACTAGCTTATTTTCCCCTTTTCTATATGGATGTTTGCATAATTTAACAGGAATAAAAAGCATCAGGAGTTCGCGAGCAGATGGATTATTTTGGATCGTGTTAAGCTTGATTTTGTCAGATGTAGGAACGCGGAAATACAACAACGTGGATAAGACTTGGCTATTCACTGTCAAAAATGATTAAATCTAACCGAAAAGGCAATACTGGAAGCCTTATAATATTATAAAGCTGTATGTAGGATGCGATAATCTCATGAACTAACAGTTCTTTTTTAAAACTTTTTTTTCGTTAGATAGCTCTTTTATTGGGGGTAGGTACATAGGAGTACACAGACAAAGATCACCCAACAAAAGGACAAGAATAGTAATCTATAATGCAATTGCCGGCTACAGCTAGTATGATAAGAACCGGTTGCGGCCACACACAGAGTTAACGTTAATTAAAACGTCACGAATTTCTGTAGAGCAACAATTTTCATGTACATAAAGATAGTTAAATAGCGTTACCCTCGACGGAACGCACTCCATGCAATGGCTGTAGAAGAACAAGGCGCGCATACGTATCTAATAAATTAGGTACATTGAAAAGAGCGTCGACAGGAAGGCGTCAGACGAGACGACATTGCGGCGTCGGGGACAATTTTCCAATCAATCGGCCACTGGGCCCAATAGTTTGCCTAGACCGGTCATCCAGTTGCTCATTGCAAATTCGTATCGAATTTCGGTCGCATGATCTACTCGACATGTGCTTTAAGTGTTATGTTATGTTTCAGAGCAGTTTATCGATTGAATTTGTAAATATGATTGCCCTTTAGGTTGCGGAGGTTACATAGTATTCGTTCCGTGGCACGTCTGTTAACAGACTGCAATTAATTTGCTCGTTTATTCTAAGTACGGTGATTAAGGTACGTAATGTAATTTTTCTTTTTGCATTAAATATTTGGCAATCTTCCATACGCCCCGCATAGACATAAGTGAATGGTTACCGTAGCCCATGGGCCTGCGATACTAGCAAATAATTGCGTAGCAGTACGACTGGCAGTATTGTAGTGACGGTATCATTAGATTGTCACCTCTCGCGTGCGAACGAGAAGAACTTATATATACGTTGCTTACGTATAACGTTATCCTTGTCTTACTCGATAAGTTCCATCCTACGATGATTAGCCCGGTGCTAACAGTAGTAGGTAATTAAACCATTTCATTTGTATGAAGTATCGAGGGAGTGGCAGAAGTATCACTCGCACATTACCGACCCCATAAAGGAATTATAGATGAGATGAAAGAAAAGTAATATGGGGATAGATAGTTCTATAAGGCCCTGGATTTTTTTATTAACGGCTGAATTGCAGTAGCTATCTTAATGCCCTTACACCGGTTATCCGAGCCATAGTTCGTCGTATCGGATCTTTTGTTATATTCTGTGTTCTTGTTTAAAATTCTTGGTAAACCTATTACTATTAACCCCTCGAAATTACCCATTAAACCTTCAGACAAGGCTAAATGTTAGCTGTCACATCGGTGGAAGGAATGTTTACCTGTAAGTGCAAGCTTGCCTAATAGGCTGTCGACTTTTAAATGTGGCTTCATTATCCGTAATATAAAAATATAATGTACGTTTAATTACAAATTAACGGTCATGTATCGTAATGCCATCGAGATAAGACAGGATACTTTGAAATGTAAATGTCATGCAATTAATAAATATAACGCTACAGTATGTATTACTAATGTCAACAAATAAGTTTCTCGTAAACGTAACTAATTGATGTTGAACTTTAAATGTGTAGGATATGCTCAGAACAATTATTTAATAGTATAAATACTTTTCTTTTAAACGCTGACAACACGTACAAATTGTTAAAATGTAGTACAATTTTAAAATACATACATTTAAATATAGGAGGAGGACAACAACCTTCAGTATACCAACTATCTTGAAGGTCTGATGTAATAGGAGGCTAGTCGATTGGTGTCTACTGGATTAATTTTCAGACTTAATGCCGCTATTGACAATTCTCTAACAGAAAAAGTCAATAATATTTTGACCAATTTAAATCTGCAAGCTTACAATTGGCCAAAACTTATATCCCGATGCAGTCAAGAAAGACAAATTCTAAGGAATTTCTGAAATATTTAATCTATAGGTTTATGTATAAATTGTATAACTTAGCTAAAAGTGAAAAGGTTCTAACATACAATAACACACCTAGTCTCGCGTCTTAATATCCGAAGGGGTGACAGGTCTATCACAAACACATATTTCGCCAACTATCCATATCGATCGGTGAATCGAACCTATTGTAGTTACTTTTGGCTTTTATACCAATACTAATCGTGTCAAAAGTAATTTATATGAATATATGAATGCAGTCTTAGTATCCTTAACTACGGCTTCTACTATAGATATTTTTGACTGACCTATTTTTATAGTCAAAATTATATTTGACTACACATGAACTTTGTCTGCAACGTAATATATACTTGAACATGGCGCTTGGCATAATTTTAAAAGGAATACATTCTCTTACATTTAACACAGACATGCAATATTAATAAATTGAAGTGAACCTATTTAATATTTATACGAAGTTATGCAAATGGAGGTGTATTTCAAACGACAAATGGATTAAAAGATCTCCTTCAAGTAAAACGAATAAATTGGACGACGAAATGCCATTTATTCGGCTGCTTAGGTCGTTGTAGGCAAAATGTAGTAGACTCATGTTTGCTAGCGACTGTGCGGTCACAGGTTCGATACCAGGCTCAGGCAAAATTTTAAAGTGTTAACTGTATCTAAATATTCTAAGTACTATCATGGCGTCTTGAAAAGATATCACGTTGAAACTTAAAACATATTTGGCGAAATGCTTTATAATTTATAATACACCTCTACTTTCTCCTTTGGGGATATAAGCCAGAATCTATGTATGATGCATAAAATACATCAAAACATAACTACCCTACTACAAAATATGTATATAGAAGCACATTAGTTATAATAGGTCAACAAAAATTTTATCTAAAAAGAAATTAATTGGCGTCTTTGTTATGCAAATGTACGATGTATGAGAAAAAATCGGAGTTAAGAATACGTTGAGAAAAACTGCGGTACAAGCATAAATACTTATATAATTACAATATTTTAGAATTAATTATAAAATATTAATTAAGTAGAGGCCCGCAGAGGATCTGCAGATCTGAGTGAACATTTAAATTATTCTCATAGCAAGAAACTTAGAATATTAAGATCTGTAAGCATGAATCGCATATAGTCTTGTTGTATGCAAACGAAACAGCATGTTACAAAGTATATAGTTTTGTCTCATTCTCGCTTATACAATTTTAAAGTTAAACTGCCTCGGCAGCTCAGCGCTTTCGGGTTGAAATATCGAATCAAAAGTGTGTCTTTTTTGTAACATTACATTACTACACTTAGCTTTGTCTGATAGGCTCACACCCTATTAAGTGGGCCCTAAATCTCATCTCTGGCGAAATATGTGTAGGCATAGGGCTGTGTATAATGTTACGGATCAGATTGCAGTCATTTCGAAATACAAAGGTTGTTCAGTCTAGTTATAGGCTTATATCTTCATCACAAAACTAATGCAGTTTTCGCAAGATACTTTAATGTCGAATATTTCAATAAGAAAGATTTAAATATTTCTTATGCCATTAGAAAGGTACTCGATGCAAAAGTATTGATCGATAGGCTTTATAACATACGCTACGAGCCACGGGAGTGGAGCAGTAATTATAATCGTGGGTGAAACCGCAGAATAACTATATTAGTTCAATCAATATTATTTTAGTCAGCCTTGTCGGTAAGTATAAGTTTGCACTAATGTTTGCAGCGCTCGGGTCGAGCGTATCGTTATTAGGTTATCTGAAAATTTGCAGTTATTCAGTAGCAGTTTGGAGTTTGAAAACAGGCCCGGTAATAGGATCAGCCCCTATTACGTTGGACTTAAAATATAGCTGGCAAAAGCTTGGCGTAATATACATCTGCTTCCAAGCTTTGAGAATATGTCAACATAAGTCTAAATGTATATGTATAATTCTAACTATAATATTATAAATGCGAATGTGAGTTGTGTGTGAGTGTTTGTTTGTTACGCTTTCACGCCGTAACTATTCGACCGATTAACATGTAATTTCGCATACACGTTGCCATGGGTACAGAAAAGGATATAAGGTACCTTTAATCTAGAAAAAAAGTACTGTCACTAATTTACATTTACACAAGCGAAGCTGCGGGACAAATCTAGTCAATAATAAATTAATACATCGCAATATCGAAAAACATTGTTTCTATTAACATGAGACAATAACGAAACGAAAACGATATCCAATCTTGTAGACTCGGTTAGTTATCTAAATGCTAAATAAACGAGAATCCTACTACGCTTTACATTAATTCCAAGCAGATTTATATTAATTAGTGTAGAGTGTAGCGGTGGTGCGGACATAAAATTTTAATATATCTTCCGCAGGGTGGACGCCCCTACAAACGGGGCGACAAAAACCTCGTCTCAGTCCACCTCGCCACTTTTTTATCCTTTTCCCATTCACTCGAGAGTGGATAGGCGAACGGATTCTGGGCCATCCAATCCCATTATTAAATTGCTCGAATATTTTCACAAATTTTAAACATTTTCGAGTGTTCTTCTTAGAATTTACTTATTAATCTGCTGTTACGCCTATAATATTACAAGCTTATTGGTAGTGCGGTTTTTAATATATCCTCGTTTATATATTAAACATTTTATGTATAAAATAAATTTAGAGAGATATTATAATAAAATTATTATAATTCTCTTATTACCAATCTTTATGTTTTTAAAGTAGTTCATATTTTATGCCGTCTTCGAACTAAATATAATAATATCGAAATTTGTTTGCGCATTTGTATTCCCTGTACCTACAATTTAATATACTTGACGAGATAAACTTAACGATCGTTAAACATGACCGCACCTTTCTATTACACGTATTTTCTGGTATATTCTGTAGAACATAAAATCAGACAGTGAACAGAATCGATAGCATCACAACATAGTTACACGCATGGCCGTTAAACTTTCATCAGCAGTAATTGCGCTGCACGAGTACGTGTGGCGGCGACATGAGATGCTCCGAGGCTGGCTCGACTGTACTCAGGAAGCTCTCGCATCCACTGCCCTATTTATAATCAACCTATACGCTCCATAGTCGGCAAACGAGCAAATTTCATACCGAACGTCATATCCTCTGTATCATTAGACAACTTTTGCGCCAAAAAACGAACGCGAATTACACAACGACGAAAAAAATTTATACTCCAAGTACCTACCACTCAGTCCTTTAAGCCGGATATACCGAAAAGTACACACACAAACATGGAAGGATGTACGGAATTAAAAGAGACATTTATTGCTGGAAATATCTCTCACGAATTAATATAGGATGCGCTTCGGATTATTATCATTGGAAACGGTTGAAGCAACAAGGCCCAAGAGCCCCGTTATGACTAGAGATGGAACCGAAACCAACGAACTGTTCGGTCATATTTCGGCATTTAGCCGAATGTTACAATCAACTGAAATGTGATATTGAAACCAAATTTCAGTGAATTGATCATATACTTGATTAGACTGAAGTTGGGTAAGTAAATATTTTTCGCTTGATGTCTATAATTATCCGAATTTTGTTTTACTACACTGCTTTGCAACATTTGTAAAAGAAATGAGACATCGTTTCTTTTACAAACGTAGACGTCACGGCAATTTAACCGTTTATCCGGTAACCGGTTAATGTACTATGTTGTCACATCTCTAACCAGTAGTCCCTTAAAACCTGTTATAAAATTGTGACTTATTATAAATTGATTTCGGCGAATGAAGTCGTACAAACGAATGTCATGTCAAACCGATTTGTTTATTTTTTGTCGGCGATATACTTTTAATTTGCGCCTTAATTAAATTCATGTGTTGAATTAAAGAACGTGATGAGAGAAATGGTAATATTAGATGTAAAAATAAATGGTGTATGTTCCTTTCTTTTTTTCTACAGGAACCCTTTGGAAAGATATCCAATTATAAATATTTAAAGTGTGTAAACGCCGTGGTGGGATTCGGTAATTCGATTCTCCTGTGTCGTGTTTCTTATTGACATATCCATTAGGTATTATTCGAGTTCTAGGGTGACGTGCGGGCAACCGGCGCACGGAATGCTTTCACAAGCCTCACTGAAGCCGGCTCGGGTATTTCGAGAAGAATTTCGAAAGATTAGATTGCAGTAATGAGATTTGTTGGCGAGTTTTTCTGTTAAAATATTCAGGTACTGCTATGCAGACAACAAAAAAATATTAGCGACATGAATTGTGTGAAACTTTTTCGACTTTCACGAAACTTTGAAAACAAAAGCCATAAACTATTTATGCTGTATTTGTTCCATTGCTACAATATCTTATCAGTATTTTTTAAACGGTATTTTGTTTCTAAGATGTTTTAAGTAAAATTATGGTGACAATATATTTTCTTAACTTCATCTTTAGTTATAAACGTAAAATTTAAACCGATATTACCTTTTAATGCTTGTTTAACTTTTTGATGACCTAGATTAATTAAGCATCATCCTGATATCTCTAGAAGCCATAAAAACTTTGAATTATTATTTCACATAAAATTAAACAAACAACCTTATAGTTTTATAAAAGTTAAAATTGCAACGGAACGATAAAGGTTTTGAATAACACGCCACAGTGTTTATACTAATTAACGCTACAGAATGATAGGCCGTCTGTTTTAATTGTCACTCAATTACGAATCAACACGAATTCTACCCACAAAATGGAAAACGTTGTCAACGCTCGCCAGGATACCGTCTGCTTTAAACAAATCTATCAATATTGACAGATAGCTTAACAGTTTTATTTTATCCGGCGGTGAAACTATTAAACAATAATGTACTTTGTCGAAATTTCCTGAGTTCAACATCAATAGAATCGAATTAAATTTCAGGTCTCGCATGGTCGTTTCCGTTTATTTGGCGATTCACAACGTATAACTAAACATAACTTGGGGCTTTATTGCAAGGAAATACATTGACCAATTCAATTGGCTTTATCTATGTTTTGTTTATGCGAAATTTTCAATTGGCAAAAGCGTGAACTTGCGTATAACCAATTGAGATTTTAAGGACTAAATTCCTATGTATTTTATTTTTAATTCGTTAAGAAGCAATATAGTTCTTAGTAGTCAATAGTCTAACACTTTGCTTAGAAACACAACAGTAAGCTCGCGCCCACCGTCGGATGAAAATTTAACATTACTGGCAAAAGATGCGTTTTATCTGACAACTTTTTTTATTATAGAATGTTTTAATATAATTTTATTTTTAGATTTACTTTATGTCGAATGTATCTATTGCCGTTTACTAACCATAGGTTCTTTGAAGAGACTTACATGATACACAAAGGCGGCATTAACTAACGATAGGCAGTCCCGCGTACATTACCACCACTACACCGACGAGTAATTTCAAAACTAAGCGAAATAAATATGTATAGTCATGTCCGGGTATAACTTGTAAGGTGGAACGCACAAAAGCAGGTTCAAGTGAGGTTAGAGCCGTCACGTTGCAACAACGGCACCACGCGCCAATGTATGCCACCTCAGGGATACGTCTAATGGCGCACATTAGAAACTATGCGCTGTACGACGAGTTAATGACAAAATGTACTTTGCAACGAGTTTAAAACCTAGCGTTTTAGAATAGATTATACATGCATAGATTCAAGTCTGTGTATCCCCGACGAAATAAGCAGTTTCTACTTTAAATAAAAAATAAAAATAAAATAAAATATGTTTGATGAAATATAGGTGTAATAAGAATATTATAGGTACTCACATTTCGTTCTACGTAATAGGGCAATAAGTTTATTGTTGTTTAGTGTACACGTACCCAAATTCAGTGCTGCTAATGAAAATTGCCCATAGACATTAAAATATAATATCAATCATCAATCGGGAATCAAACCCCGAAGCTCACCATCGCACGCAAATATAAGTGCCAATTTATGCAGCGAGATGAATGACGAAGTCTAGATTGTAATAGCAAATCTCAACTAATAAGTATTCATAAAGCTGAAGCGATTGTTTTTGTTTTTATGCGTTCATCCCGGGCTCATCTAATATAATAAAAGAGAGTATAGCCTATGTATAGAGGAAAGCTTTTTTAAAATCTTTATTTAAAGGAACTTCGTCAACATTGATATTGAGGAAAGTTATGACACGCTATCTATATATCACGCCGCGACTATATTATGTTATATATTTTTTATAATAATATGATGAAAATTGTGGTATTTTCTAAGTCTAGTTTTTATACTACGCATCTGAGCTTACTTGATAGTAAGCAGTATCGTATGCTACAGGTCTTTACAACACCAGAGGTATCGTCACGCATTACATGTCGGTAGAATATTTCCTTCGCACATTTCTATTTTCGAGTTTCTCGCGCCAATTGCCGTAGTGTTAACAAAGTTAAACTGTCGGTAATTAGTTACATACAGGTAAACTTAGCCAAGTCTGTTTGTCCGAGTCGCTTTGATCTTATCACGTGTGTGTACTAACCGGAGTTAACGGTACGTGTACATCGCTTTATAGATCGAGAAACATGCTGCATTACTCCGGTATTGAGTTACGAATATTGACTGTTATCTGTTATTTAGTTATATTGACAAACAAGATGGTTGATGTGGCATGCATTTGTGCTTTCGGCCCATCGTGAGGTGCTGCTCTATGGCTTACTTACAGTCGATCGTGAAGTGCCGAAGTCGATTCCCATGTCGCGTAAAATGTTATTGCACAAAAAAATTGTATTGCATATGCAAACTAAATATAACGTGACTCAGTCGGATTCAATGCCTCAGACTCCTTAATAAGACACTTCCCTTTATGATATAAGACAAGTAATTATACATCGGTCTTTAATTTTCAACGCACTGTATAAATTAACAAACATTCTATTGCTAAATCTATAACCGTATACTGCTCGAGAAGTGTAAAACCGGTTCGGTAATATGACCGGGCGGGGCCGTATGGAGGGTTCGGGTAAGGAAGCGATGCGAATAGACAGGGTACCATGACAACGTAGAAAAAAACCATGCGGTTAACTTGGCTCGTGCAACAATGTAGAATATTGATTGCAAGTATTGCAACTTTACAATATACTTAATCTCTTGACCAATGCACGAACCCCGGCTCAGACACAATGCTTTTTATATTATCTGGTTTCGGGCTTACTGATGACTTAAGTAAACAATACAACACGATACAAGTATGAAGCGTAAACAGCTAGGAATAGAAAAAAAGGTATGAATATTGTAAACATTTTAATATATCTATTTGTTTGAATTTGCGACTAATCCAAACTGGAGCCCTATCCATTAGCATAAAATTTTAAGACCTAATATAATTTAGCATAATTTTGTTTGACATAATTATATTTTCGCATAATATAATTACGCATAACAGCTTACGCATAATTTCTCTAACCATAATAATGATTAAGCATAATATTCTAAAGCATAACTGCAAGCATGCAGCATGCAAGCATGCAGCAGGCAGAGTTTCTGTCACGGCTCCGGCGCTGCGGGCCTCCGGGGGCCCCTGCGCTTCTACACGATTTTAAATTACACTCTAGGGGTATGACAAACAAGACTACGTAGAGTCGGTTTTGCAGCAATTCGGTTCTGTCACTAACTTTTGTTGCACAGCATATTAAATTCTTACTACTATTGTTATGCTAATAGTCATTAGGCCTACTAACGTTATGCGAATCAAATTTATGCCAAAACAAATTAGTCTTTAAGATGATTATGCCAACATAAAATGTATGCCTAAAAAAATTATGCCGAAGTATTATTATGCCAAAACAAATTGTGCCAAAATCGTTATGCCGAAGTATATTAGGACAAAGAACATTATGCGAAAAGAAGGGATCCCATCCAAACTTGCTGAAAATTTATTATAATCTATTTTTAGAAACAAATCATACAGAAAAATTACTTTTCTTTTGATGCACTGTAGAAAAGCTTTTGAATCTTGTTGCTATTGACCGTGAATGATATGCGCACTACCTAAATTACAGAAGTCAAAGATAACTGCAAATACCGAAACTATCTTTTTTTTTGACTGTGTGCTTACGTACTGGCTGATGGTTAGTAGTTACTGTAGCTTGTGGTTGCAAAACCATAGATTATCATACGAATTGCCGACGTATAGCACTTTCTCGGTTAAGCCGGCTTCCATTGGTACTAAATTCTCTAACGGAATTATAGCTTTCTTAACATTGACCACATTGTAATAATCCGTATATTGCGAGAACTATACGAATGTCCTTAGAACTGTCGAGACTTTAAGCTGCTAAGTCTCTCTACCGACATGGCTATTTTTTATAAGCCCAAGAATTAAAGCTACTAATTCCTACTACTGAATTAATTTTTTATTCAGTTAATATATGCGAAAAGAATAATTTGAAACTTTACACATATTTTACTATAGTTAAAAAGCGCGATACAATCTAAATAATTTTCGTGCTAATACCAATGTAGAACACATCTAAGAAAACGTAAAAAAATCTAGACATTAAAAAGTTAATGACCGTTCTTAAGATAAATTCGTTTTTAATGAACGAGATAAGGCTATCTCACGGAACGAAAAACATAAACGCCGTATTAATAACCATATATGTATGTGCTTTATCCCACCTGTCTGGACTGCTTGTATCAAAACCAGTAGCGAGCGTGACCCTTCCGTGGTGGTACACACAATCGTGTAACCCGAGCGTGGTGAGGAGAGGGTCAGTTTAAGGAAGCGGGCAGTTTCCCACGGAGCTCGCGCGCATGCGCCCAGCCACAGGCAACCGCTACCAACGTACCTGCCGGCAAAAACGTACATGTTAGCTTTTTGTTGGTTTTGCTAGATACTGCGTTTATGTGCGCGCGTGTGTTTGTGTGTGTGTTGGCTTGTATTACTTACACAGAAGGATAAGTGCTGATTTCCTTATTTGCTATTAAGTAGTTTGCTTTTCAATTAGGCGTAACGATAGTTTATTGACAATATAAAATTAAAAATTATATAGGCTTATCACAGATTGATTTCTAAGGTAGATTTTTGTGGAGGACTTAATATTTAATTATTTTCATAGCTTGATAAAAATGTTAGCTATATGTCACACTTATAAAAATCAAAAAGAAATACATATATATTTTGATATAAGCTTATCCGTTTAAGAGCTATGATGCCACAAACAGCCAGACATAAAAAGGTTAAATTTAAAACATTTCTACATACTCCTTTACGTAACAAGCTTACGTACTAAAAAATCTCACTTCTTATACTCAATGCAAAGATGTCCATCTTTGTGCAGCATACTTTGTGTTTATGCTCCCAGCTCTAAAGTCCCAGGGCCGATGCCCGGATTGGAAGAAAATTATGATGTACTACTTTGTTAAAAATCTGAATATCAGTATAGACTCAGAAAATATGACCGAAAACAGGCTCGCCCATTAAGTGCTAGATAAAACACAGCTATCGAAATGTGGGTGTAATACACGTCTGCGGTATGCCTAACACTATAGAAAGATATAGGCCGTCTACATATGTTTAGGAGGAGTAACGGGTTCCTTTAGCTCATAACAATTTTACATTAAGATATTGTAAGACATGCTATATTTTCTCTCGTTGTGAAATCTATAAAACCGGATCAACTATGTATCTACTAGACACGGGCCTGTTCCAAAAACAGCTTCACAGCTCGGGCAGGAAGGATATAGCCATAATAACAGTCGCGACGGAAATATTGAGGAAAGAAATGTTTAATGTCCACATTTTTCGTAACTATTGTGGATAAGAACATAACCAGTATTGAACTTCTCAAACCAGAATCCGAAGCCTCATAATATTAGTAGTATTATAATTGTGAAAGTAATTTTATTTGTTAGGGTGTCTCGATGTTTGTTTCTCAATATAACGCGTTATTTGGTGAAAGGATTTGGACGAAACTTAACGCAGAGATAGTCCCCATTCCTGGGTTTAAATTAAAAACGTTTCATGATTATTTTTTATTATTGCCTGTGAGATTTTAAAAAACCCTTTAAAAAAACCTTTATATAAATCTTCTTACCGATAAGTATATATCCTAGAATAATTATGATTTTTTTGTCAACAACAAATGTTCAAACAGCTATGATCGCTTGTAGTGCCAAAGATATTACCCGCCCAATGCTAATATTCCACTGTGCTATCACAAGAGTCAAAATTACACTGGCCTCTGCTAAAAGCACACCATATTATACTCTGTGATCCTCTGGAGTGGCAAGCGCACATAGTCTACAGGAACCGCTTACCATCAAGCAGGCTGTTTATTATAAAATAATATGTTAAAGAGTAGTAGATTCATCGAATCAAACGTTCACACTTTCTAACGTGACAATATCCTGTACATAGTGACGTCAGATATCCTTGTCCGAATGACACCGTTTTCACGTAACGCATTCAAATATTGAGTTCCGATAGCTCGAGACAGGTACCTCTAATACGAGTCGTCGACTTCCTACCCCGCATATCTGTCAGCATTAGGTGCACATCAAAGGCACCGTTACCGTCGGGCCATTACTTAAGCGAAGTGAAGACATAAAAGAAATGTAAATAAGCGATAAATAATAATTTGTATCCATATTTAATATAATTACCTACGTTTACAAAAACCTTCAGGCGTTATTTTGGAAAATAATTTATTGTGCATTTCAGGCTTTTTGATTCGGTAGGTTGGACTGCGCCGTGATCTATATATCAAAGTTTGACATCGGATTACACTACTTAGGATAGTTTTTATTTAAAAACTTTCTTAGTGCTCGTCTTCTTTGTATAAGGTACCTCTACAAATGGGTTTGGACTGTGCATAGATCAGTCATACAGACAGTCAGGAACTACTGGTTAGATTTGAAAAATTCTTTTAGTGTTGGATAGCCTATTTACCGAGGAAAGTTATAGCATAACATCACGCTACGACCCACGGGGGCGACGCAGTAATCATACACGCGGGTGAAACCGCGGGCACATCTAGTAATGTAATAATGGTTGACTGGTGTCAACCCGTGACCACGATCGATGCAAAGCGGCCGAAAAGTTTGCCAATAAACAGCTATTTATTACCTTTAAATACTTACCAACGCCAATAAGACCCTTTGTCTAATATTATATTAAGTAGTCATTACAAATTGCATTATCTTACCTTAATTGTAGTTTCTGATATTGCTCACGGTGAATCTTTTAACCTCAGTTAGATGTAAGCTTTATTAAGATATAATATATATTCATGTTTATTTAAATATTAAAACGTTTCGGTGTGTAAGAGCCGACATTGGTGTGCATTACTCACGTTTCGAAATATGCTAATATATTTAAACAAAGTCATTGTCAAGAACGCGCGGGCACTTTGCCATGCGTTGTTGATATCTTAACTAAACTTGTTATTGCATTAGATAATATTATCTGAACTTTATCTAGTACCTACGGTTTTTCTTGACGTAACTTTTACGGTTGTTTTCTTAGATGTTAAGATGCGACTATGGTTTTAATGTCTGGATATACAAAATGGCGCAAATGTTATCACATTAATTGATACCACATATATATATTACATGGTATTCTTTGACGATTTACAAAATATGAACCAAATGTATTCAGTAGTTAAGCAGGACATTTTTTTGTTTTCATGATTTAAAACATTATGTGTAATGCAGAGATAAGCAGCGATATTAAAATACAACTAACAAACGAAAAAAAACACAAAAGGAAACAAAAAACAAAAGAAATAAGGTCCATAATCTTGTGACGAAAAAAAATAGCTTAGTTAGTGCTTATTACAATGGTGTTCCAATTTGTATCTATTTTTATTTTATTTATTTTGTTCAAAAAAATTCATTTCTTTATTTTTTTCTTTCTTTTTTGCTCTTCAATATGACCACACTCCGGTAAGCAGTCGTGTGGTCTAAGAGCAGTGGCCTCCACACCGTCCTTATAGCAGCCGAGGCGATATCTATTTTGACGGCCTGAGAAGGTGCTTTTTCACGCCCCTCTTAAAGAACCCAGGATTGCAGGAAGAAGGAAACACGTGCTTTGGCAGAGAATTTCATGTCTTGATCGTTCGATAGAGGTATGAGAACCCAAACTTGTTGGTACGCGCTCTAGTAGACTCTACCGTGTAAGGATGGCATCTGAGCCCAGCACGCGTTGTTCTAGATAAAAAAGGGGAGGGCGGGATAAGGTGGAATAACTCTTCAGAGCATTCCCCGTGGTATATTTTGTAGAAACATGTCAATGAGGCAATGTCGAACAAATGACAAACGACGACAAACGGGTCTTTAGATAAATCTAACAGCGTTAAATATTATTCATGACAGCTAATCTTACTACCGTATATATTGTAGGTATATTTCTTACATAAACTTGTCATCTCTGTGACAAGTCTTAACTAAATCGTTTATAAAACGATCACGGATTCCGATTTAATACCATGAATAACCGCTTCTTATCTTACATGTATATAAGGTAATAATAAGAAGTGGTTATTCACAGAATTACATGTATTTACACCTATGTGATTCTACGAAATAGTAAACATAGAAATGCCTCGTTGTTATAATGATAATAATATGACATTGTCAATGGTAATAAGTCACGTTGCGAAATTGTCTAATAGAGTACGTCTTCCCCTTTGGTCTGTCAGAGTTAGACAATTTTATTTAGTTTATTTTATGCAAAGAGGTGGCATGCAAGCATATAGACTACCTGATAGTTAGCAGTTTCCGTAGCCGGTCTCTTGCAATGCTCATTCTACCCTACGCTACCTAAACTAGAGAAAAATAATAGCATGGCAGGAAAGCAATGAGAGAGATAGATGTGTAAGCTTCCTTTACCACATCAATGCTAGAGAAACCGAAAAAATATAGATGTAGCTAAGAGCTTTTGGTCGCAGGACAAATATCACTATCTTCAAGTCATATAATTTCACAAGGGTAAGCTTCTCAAGAACAGTCTAAAAGTAAAGGAGTCGAAAATGCCGACACTTATTGTACGCACATGTAGTGGCCGCAGTTGAGTATGGCGCGCAGGAAGCAACCGCGTAGGCGGACGTTTAATACGGGCGAGGAAGCGGCGTGTCCGGTGCCGACACTGTGTATTGCTTGTCGCTGTACCTACTTCTATCTCCCTTAAAGTTACCTCAGATTTAGAAGGAATATGTGTTATTAGGACGAATGAGATATGCCTAGGTTTTACAATAGATTTGAGATGATTGAGATGAAATCCATTTGGTTTATTATGTATTCTTGAGCTTCTCTTGCATGTCGTGAATGACCTTACTATAGCACAATGAAGAATTGAATATAATAAACTATTGTAGGTACATATACATTCATCATTCTGATTACGATACAACGGAATTACATACATATATGGAGGAGGTACCGCTACCGTACAGTTAAATAGAGAGAAAATGCCTTTTTATACAAAACTATCTCACGTATAGGTACATCCCCTCTCTCTACGACTAGTCCAGTTTATGATATAGCGTTTCCCTACACCAACCGTCAAGGTTATATTAGGTGGAGCCGCTGTACCTTCCAGTGCCCGAGAGCACCTTCCGGGACCAGTTATAGACAGGTCTTGTCCACAAATCTCGACTTTCTCCACCCTAACCACAGAGATTCGGTTCTCGTAAGCGAGCTACCTCGTGCCTTAGTGCTAACGTACAAGTACGCAAAAAGGAAAAAAAAAACAAACGTATAGACAAATTAAAGTCAATAATAATAATGGTAAAACAATATTATTCTAAAGTATCGCGGCAAAACAATCAGCAAAAACAAAGATGCCAAATTTTAATTCTTTTAGTAATTTTATGTATGTATGTATGTATTCATTTTGTCGATTCGGCAGTAATTGTATTTCTAGCAAGTTTTAGAATAGCAGGCAAAGATAAAAAACAGTGGATCGTAATCTTAAAGGAGCAATTGGATACAAGGGGCACAGCATTCATCACTTTGAGAATCTGTAGGCTAAAATACCGCCTAACGTGACATTTATTTGACTGAAGTACTGTGAAGCTTCTGATTCATTTTCTCTGGCCAGACAAACAATCAAAAGACAGACAATTAATTTGGTAGAGTCTTAGCTCCGATCACAGCGATTAGTGCTGTTTGTATATGCAGCAGTGATTCACCAAAACTATGAAAAACTACTAATACAAGAAAGCTGGCATGCCACACAAAAACTTTTACGTTAGATACCACGGTATGCACCTCTAACTTTTCGAAGGTGTATGCGTATTAAATAGTGACACATCTAAGAGTTCTTCATAATATTCATAAGTCTGCCAAAAGGCTAAGCCTGCTCATATAGGGTGAGGCCTGGGCCCAACATTGGTATAATTCATACTGTTTAAACTATAACACTGTCAGGCCCGGGTTGGTTGGTACTATTATTTCTACTAACACTCTTGATCCACGCAGTGATTCGAAAATTAAACAACCATTGATGCTTAGAGCCGTTCTATTGAAGTATGCTTCTATTTCTATGAACAGTACAAAAGCGAAATTCCTACAAGCACGTGTTCTATCTGGTCTGTTATTGTTGTGCATACCGCGAAATACGCTGAAAGCTCTCATTGTACCTTTGTCTTGGTGTAAACATCGGCTGGCTTGTTGCAGATATTGTAGCTGTAATTAAAGGGTGTGAAAACTGTACGGTGGGAAGGCAATATAATTTCTATTGCCGGTTCTATAACGGTGTCCATTTAGCTTGTTTTTTGTTTAGAGAGATATATTGGGTAAGGTATGGAGGCCTAATAGGCATTGTATTGTTCGATGTAATGAAGCTATGTCTAAATTTGACAAAGAAAATTATTTTTGGCGGATTGCTATTTCTGACTATTGCTATCAATACAATTGTACATAAATATTTGAAACAATTTGTTTTACTTACGCTTCTACCTATAATTCACTCGACTGATCCGCTAAACCGATTATGACGAAACTTGGTATGAAAACGTGTGAAATTCTAATTGTGGGATTAGGATACTTTAAAAGCGCGAGCGAAGTTGCCGAGTTCAGCTAGTATTGTAGATTATTGTTAAATATTATGAAATATTAATTTAATATAAACTACAATCACAATTCGTTTAGTTTTACTTTAAATACTTTTAAGAACAAAGCACAACTAAGCATAACAAGCAATTACATGGATATAATTTTTATATCTGTATGATAAGTACCGAGAATATTACAAAAAGTATAAGCGGTAACTGTAATTGTATTAAATAACAAATAAAAAAAGTACCTATTGAAAATTATGTAATGTTACAAAACATTAGGTTTAGCTCTTGCGTTCATTTATCTCAATACATGCTTATCTCTTCATACATCTGTCTATCTTCGTATATCTCTATTTTAACACGCACCCCAGCCCATCTAACGTTAACAAACGAAACTCTGGCATTATCCTCAATACCCAAGCTGAACTATCCAACATCCATGACGAAATCAGTTGAAAAAGTGCAGTAATAAAATAAACATGAGAGCAAAAGGCGGCGCAGGCGCGCGGCGTTGCCGCTCAGTTTGCGCCGGCGCACAATAGTCCCGAACTCACAGCTGTTTGTACCTGCGCGGTGTTTACCCACTGAACGTAGCGTTTTGTAGTGATTTAACCAGTAATATAACTTGACACCGTCATTCATTTAGTAATGTCTTGTATGGAATTAAATTCTAGTAATTACTCAATAATTTAAATATATGTTCGATAAGTTTTATGTTTTATACAAACCATGACATTCTATAAAATAGTGCTACAACATAAAAGTACATGCAGTAACCTTCCTAACAGGCAACAGTAGGTACGAGGTATACAAGTATACTCTATACAGAAATATACCTCGAAAGCATGCTGAAGATGCCAGTTTAAGGATTAACATAGATTTACCACCTCACTAACCTTTTGCAACAACTACAAGAAGAATAGTATACTAAACAGTAACAAGCAAGAAAGATGTGGTATAAAAGCTTAAGTGCAATATGCCCCCGTTGTTTCTCAATCTTCTTTATCAAATTTTTATACCACAATCCTGCAAGATTGTTCGCTTCAAACATCATTCAACCGTATAAATTTATTAATAATAATTCTGATACGAGTGATAATATGCCGACCAATCCTAAAATAACATCCATCATACATTTCGTATATAAAAAGCAACAACGTACTAATTGATCCAACTGAGTTTAGACAACGCCATTATCATTCGATAGTATTCAATACAACACTGCAATTATGTCTAATTAACTTAATGGTTAGTTCGTTAATGTCCATGAGCGTTTTTCGCCGGTCTGGCCCGGCTTATTGTAATATGAACGCAGTAGCGAAGTGTCCACAAAAACCGCTACTCGTGCATTAGTATAATTAAGAACATTTTGCGCGGAACGGCATGTAAGAACTGATTAATGGTGCTAAAGTGTCGTGAGGACAGTAAAATAACGTTTCATTATTATAGTCGCACTCTATTTATATGGTTATAAGGTCATTTATAAGTTAATAGGGTAATTGTGACCAGTGGAACGCATTAACAACATTTCTCTGATACAGCGCTACGAAATTATTGCCACAACGTTCAATAAAATAAATCCGTGTGCCACACAGATATAATAGTATAAATTGTATTGGAATTCAAACTAATTTCATAGTTTGTCTTACTAGTTTGTTTATGCTAATCTCGCGTTTCGAACATATTTCGACTCGACGAGTCTTGTACGACCAACAGAGTAAACTGTGATATATGTCATATAAATAGTTCAACCATAACTCAAATGCAGCCAGCATTTACTAGTAAAATATGAATAGCAAATTCATTTGTTAATAGTACATTCGTTATTTAACTTACGGTAACAGATTAACTTAATGCAATAGGACGACTGTTTTTTAGTTTACATTTAATAACAATTGCTTATGTATCATACACATAAACTATTGGTATCGTATTTAAGGGCATGCGCACAGATAAATTTGTGCGACATGTTACCTTAACTCAATTTCCGATTCTACATATTACCAAAAATGTCAGTCGTAGGTACATAGTATTTATGTATAAGTAACAGAATACATACATGATATTTAAATTCACTTACGTTAAATTATACACCAAAGTAGTGAAGAAAATACGCTTCACATTCTATGCGACTGATACCTTGACATATTTATTCCACAATCAAAAGCTAGACACATGCAACAGTCATCATCACAGCGCGTACGATCATAAACGCATCCATAAACTGCACGTGTATATTCACAAGTTGGATCACTGTACGCACATGTGGTATGCCAAGGACCTTTCGAACGACAAAGAGTAATCGATCCGCGTGAAATTGATCCCTCGATGCAAGAGAGCGCTTTGAGAGCACGCACAAGCAAGCTACCATTCGTCAGTATTTTGTGTAGACACGTTATGTGAGTACAAAACCGGTTGTTTATTGAGATTTTCCTGCTATATTTTGGTTTTAATTAGTCTCTCATAAACCCCTGTTATGCTTCTTGAAGTAAACGTACAGCAATGTGTAAGGTACATTTTTGAGGAGACATTTCAAGTATTCATTAGGGTCCTGTAACGTGATGTGTTGCCTATTGATCCTGGCAGGGTCGATATTTAAGGATGGGTGATTGGATCACAAGTGTAACATACGTAGTCTGACAATACCTACTTTATTTGATTAGGACGGTTCATAGAAGTTTCACTGCAGCAATTGGTAATGCTTTTAGAGTCCGAGTGATGTGTTTTCAAGCTTCACAGAAAACAATAAATTTCTAATTCAAAATTCGTTTTTGGCTTGATGCTTTCGTGTGATCATTTTATTTTAAACATTTGTAAAGACAACCACACCGGTTGTCTTTACAAATGTTTAAAATAAAAGTTGTTCAAAGGATCAGTACCGAGTACACCACTCGGTACTGATCCTTTGAACAACCAAGAATGTAATAATTTATTATTTTCACATTTATGTCACCATTACATGATAGTAAAGCGATGAAATCGATAAATTTATTCGAAAATAATGTTTAATAGTCCTATTTAAAACATTTTCATTTGCATTTGTTGAGCGATTGAACTATTTCTAGGCCGTACAGTCTACACGTCAAGCGTGTGCTAATAACACAATACTCGGCACACAAAGTACTTGTACTTTAATTAATCGTATAGATACGTTCGCTATCGGTTCAAAAGCCACAGTAACCCATTTCTCTGCGTCGAGTTTGGAGCTCAAAATACTCGTGAAGAGAAAGCTCCAACATAACACAGCTAACCCTGCACATGCCGCATACATCGCTCCCCTCTACTAGGGGACACTTAATCCCCTGTCTATTTCAAACACGTTTCACCTCATTCGTTTCGCGTACAAAAAATCTCTTATTAGATTTACTAAGTCCGCTCCGCATCGCCCGATCGATGCGTTGTTTGTGATTTGACAGGTTTTACGGCACAGTGAAGGTTAGAAAACTTTATTGTTTGAAAATAATAAAAAAGGTTTGTTTTAATTTGGCAATAAAAAGAAATAGCGGCAATAATACACTATAATGAGTCTTTTTTTAGTAACAATATCTTTTTTTAGTATCACGAGGCAATTTAATTAAAATATACGGTTTTTGTAATCGTTAATTCGTATATTTTCCTGTTGGGGTCATTAAATATGAGTGTCTCTATATTATAATTTTGTTTAACGCATTCGGATCGCATAACTAAAAGAAATTACCCATACGTTAATTAGATTAGATTTAAATCTTAGCTAATGACGGCGGTGCCATGTGGTCTCAAAGAGCGAGATACTTTTTTGATCAAAATTATTACTATAGCTGCTTAATATTATGTGAGAATGGAATCTTCTAATCTTTTATACAAAAACTAACGAACTCTTAAATCTTAAAGATAAAACGATAAATGCACTATTTTCTGAGTATGTTCCATAGCAGGAAACGATGTCGATACATAGAAAAATATTTAATTTGAGTCAGCCTCTGTTATCGGCGCGGAAAGGCTGAGCATCTTCGAGTGATAAATGAAAATAGCCAGCGAGGGGGGGCTGACTCCCGCGGTGCCTGCACACATGGCCTTATCGACCAGACTATGTGGCGTAAGCTATAAGAGTCGCCGGTAAAGGGTTAACCGCATGACATTAAAGTTAATATAACAATTTTGTTTAGTATTTTCTTTTTAGTAAGATTGGAAGACCTACAAAATATGAAGAAGTAGAAGAATGAAGTTGGTTGATCAATTCTTCTCTACAACATTGGCGAATTTTAATTATCTTAATTTAATATGTTAAGTATTAATTAAGCAAAAGTTCTCGTTAATACCTACTATTTTAGATGATATTTTATCGTCAGATTAAACTTAAAAGCACTTTTCTTATAAATTTGACTTCTAGCTGTTAATAGCTTTGACAAGAATATCGTAAATGCCACTGCTGCCAAAACTATAAAATCTTCATCTGAATCATTATCTCATCCATAAACACCGGTTAGAGTATATATATATATATACAGGGTGATTTTGAAATCGTGTAATTCCTTTTAACCACGCATTCTACTGGTGATATAGAATAACCCTGACCATATTTTAATTTAATTAGTTTTTTTTTTTTTTTAAATTATTGTTCCGTTTTTTTTGTGAATAGGTGTCAGATAGTCATATGTTAACCAACCGAGGCAATTTTAATTTTTTACTAATTAAAATAAAAAAAAATATTAATAATTAATGTCGTAAATAATAACGGGCGGTCCTTTTTATTGCCCCTTATTATTTACGACATCAGTTATTGTTATGTTATTATTTTTAAATTAGTAAAATATTAAGATTGTGTCAGGTGGCTAAAATATGACTATTTGAAATCATTTCATGAAAAAAATCTGTACTCTAATTTTGCCGAAACCATTATTCTAATTAAGAAAAAATATGGTCAGGGTTATTCTATATCACCAGTAGAATGCGTGGTTAAAAGGAATTACACGATTTCAAAATCACCCTGTATATATATATATATACATAATACAAAAAGAAGATCCTGATATTGATTTTGCGTATAATATTCAGATGTGTCCTTCAAATCCCGCTTTGCGCTCGTCCCTCCAGCCTCCCAATCCTGACACACGCGCTCTCCTGCGCTTATAATAATAAGTGAGCGCGCACGCGGCACGCGTCGCGTGTGACCGCCGACTGCCGAAATAATTGTCCATTAACATCGCGTACTTGTGGGGGAACCAGATACGTATGTATGTATCAATTACGATGAGTGAAGACCCATGTAGTCTTTTGATAGCACGTGTTCGAGAATATAATCAAGTTTCTGATATAAATTTAAGAGGACAAAATCGATAGCAGCGTCTGAAAATTTTGCCAGCTATTGTCATGTTGCTTGCAAAATCAGTGGAATATAGCTTAGTTCTTCTTATTGTTTTTAATCTTCTGTAATTCATTACGGAATGAGCTTTAATCGACAATTCTGATAAAGAAAGATGAAGCCGGATACACCTAATAGAAAACAGGAAAAATAAGTTGTAGACAGATAGATAATATTTTTATGTTTGTGTTTTACACCTAACTACATCCATTTAGTGGTACAGAAAGATGGAAACATATAACACGTAAAAACAGATTTGTGGCTAAGAGCGAACTGGTCGCGAATAGGGCGAAATATACCCGACTATCTTAGTAGGTACACTCCAAGCTAATGTTAATCAGCCTGTAATCAGTAACCAACCTTTTTAAGTGATATAAAGTATTACCCAGTCATTTCTAGTACCGCAATCCACTACGCGACTGTTTTAGTGCAATCGTTAGAGAGCAGAGTTAGTTCAGACTGTATGAATCATCTTTAACTAGTCTATAATCTTTGTGAAGCAGGAAATACGCCCTCATGTTCTATCATGCAAGAGAGCCTATAGCTTTATTTCATACTCCTAATTGTCCTGATCATGTGTGACTAATAATATTTTATGTTATAAAGTCTCAAAACCGTTAGCATCTCAGTGAGCACGTAAAAGCGGTAGTTGTCGCCTCCAGTTATGACAAATATCCTGATCACGGATGCAAATCTTAACATAGTAGTTCCTTTTGGTTGTGCGTGAAGGTTAAGCTGTTTTAGGTTATCTTAGAAAACGACTCTAGTAAAAAAGGTAAGAAGATAACAATTACTGGCATACTCAGACTATCAAAATGTTAGAAACACGATGGGATTAAAACTGCGGTCGGCGCTCAACTTCCACAATGGATTAAATTGTCATAAATCGATAGTTTGTCGAGCTCAACGTACGACAGGTAAATTACCGCAACGGACGACGTGGATTAAAGGGTTGCTTCTAACAAATTGCCTAATTTCGACGATGAAGTCGGGTCCGCCGCAAATCTGACCACCATTGTAAGTAACTGTCGGTGTAGTAAACCAGCGAATAAGCCAAGTCTGGAAACGCTAAATGACCTTAATTGGATATACCGAAATAGCTCTTGTAGAACAAGCTTTGGTTTCTGTTACGACTACCGATAGTTAGTGGCGATGAAGCAATTTACGGTATTCGGGAGGCATTATTTATACTTATTTTTGAGCGTCTGGTGCGTGCTAATGGTCGATTGTCATTGCTTAAAGCGTCACGCATTAACATAACCAATATAATCTTCGTAAAGCTTCTGTGGGTGGAATGCATTAGTTAAAATCCACTTCGACGCTGTTGACTTGGTGTAGGTATGGGTGATAAAAACGTATGTGATACCCATCCGTACGTTTACAACTGTGGAATGTTATCTAGGTTAATTCACAGTTGTGACGCTTACGTCACGTCTACGAAATGTTGGTCAAGATCGAGCTGGTTCGTGTCTCGAGCGATTTATACTACCACCGTTTGACGGGAATTTTTAAAGAACACGCTATGGGGTCGCACGTTGCGTACCACTATATAAGAATTATGTGCATATACTTATAGGACATTCCGCTTTTATTGAACAAGCTTACTGAACTTTATTGAATAGGATGCAAACGAAAGGCCTCGAATAACATGTGACTCTGAGTATAGAGAGATGTAATGGTTTCACATTAGTTTTGCAATAAACTACAGTGCGACGACGTGTATAAGACGTTTAGGTGAGACCCATCACATTTGGCCAAGCAGGGATGAAACACGACACGAAGGGGACACAGGGGAGAAGGGGACTGAACTCGTAAACCTAAAAATAGATACGACGACACCACGCCTTCTATACACAACAATCAACACATATATACCACCGAAACTATCAAACTGTTACGGAATTGCGTCGGTAAGGAGACGTAATAAAGACTAAAATCGAATGTCTTTCGGTTTAAATGGATTTTCGGGTACGCATACGGTATTTTGTAATTTGTTACAGCGGACTACCAATGGCAGCATCTGTCAAAACAATATGCACCGGAAACAATAAACAGTTGTTTGACTAGTTAATTTTTAGGGGATCCTGTGTTCAGTGGATTAATGAAAACATCGTCCATAAACGTTAATTACTGAGCTGTAAATAAACAGATATTTGAATAAAGAATATCAAAATGTCGGTACCTTAATGGAGACCCGACAAATGTTCAAATAGACTGTGTTTGAACCGATCTAAGGAAACCAATCACATCAGTATTTATGAAAATGTCTCGTCTCAGAATAGGAAGTGTAAAATAATCTACTAAATCTACGTTGGCCAATAGCGAGCTTTTATTTTTTATGGAGAATACCTTTTACAGGCCTAAATAATTAGATTGCGCGGTCGCTTTACCGCTGCTAATGCATCAAATAGTGTGAGTTTCAGCACGGGACAAATATTGATATATTCCACAATAAATGGTTCAGTCTTAATATTTTTTGAGACCGTTGTTGTTGAAAGGAGACGGATACGCTTTCATACATTCTTGGGCCTGGATGTAAAAGGATGAAAGTTGAATGAATTTAGAGCTTATATATTATCAAACCATCTCTGAAAATTCTGCGGATTTTTGCAATCTGAGAGCAGAGTTATAAGAGATTTAGTAAAAGTGAGGTTATGCAACAAGTTGACAACAATCTATACTAAACAGCTGATTTTTGAGCTGCGCTTGCTACTTTGTTTTACTAGACAGTTATTTACTATATAAAATGTAGTATTTATTGTATTGTATTGAGTGGGAGGATATTAGGAAACCTACAAATAGATTAAAATATAGGGAAGACAAGGATGTGATGTTTAAAAATAAAAATCACTTTTTTATTAATAATTATCTTTTATTCATCTTCAATTATAATCAGAATATCATCTAAGAAGGGCGCAGGTGGTAGATGGCTGACTCATGATGCAAGAGAACGACCACAGCGGAGACATACACTACGATGGCCAAGTTGTTGTTGTTCATCAACAGATCGTTGTTGAGCCAAATCCCAACAAGCTTGGCAAATATAGTCACTGCTGTTTACCTGAAAGATGAGAAAAGAATTTAAATAAAAAAATCATGATTACTGCAAAATATACAGTCAGTTTAGGTTTTTAGTTGTTTTTACATGTAAATAATCTTCATATGACTATTACAATATGTTTAAGTATCTATACTTTATTTGTAAGTATAATGCAGGGGCCACACTTAGGTTTAATGCCGATAATTATTAACGTGTTTAGGAACACTTATTAACAAGCAGAGTCAACTATTGTAGCAACAAGCATGATTTTTTACAGTAGGTAGGTTTTTTTTATAGTGAAGCCGCCACTAAGAAAGGATTTATGAAAAATCAACCTCTCAAAATCGATGTTTAGTAGGTATTCAATAACGCGTTAAAAAACGACGTTAAGCATTAGTGTTGCTCTTGCATAATGGTTATGGAAAACATAGGAAGGAACCTATAGTGAGAGACGCTGGGTAGCCAACAAACAAGAGGTTGTACTTACAGGTTCTGGTGCACGCCATTGACGAATCACTGACAGTGTCGTTTCATCATCTAAAGCTCGTCGCCCCAGTGTATTACAGCGACTAGTCGCTATACCACAATTCACACAGCGATCCATGGTGTCAATATCCAATTGATAAGCAGGACGTAAAATCCAAAATAACGAGCCAAATTCAGACGAGTAAACGAGTTTATCCGTGTCCGTTAAGATAGCAAGGGTCGTACAAGTTAAGCAAGATCAGAAGTCCGTAGAAAGAAAGCACTGGTTGGAGAATATATATAAAAAACTGGAAACACACTCAAAACGCACATGCAGTAAACGATACGAGACGAGTGATCATAGATTGAGTCAGGTAGCTGTCACTGTTAGCACAGATTAAAAATACAGTTGACAAACACAGGTAATAAATCGATCTGTAAACGAGAATCAATTTACAGATTTATTTTCATCAAGTTAGTATTTCGATATTTTTAACTGTTGACATTATGTTAATTATTGTTAAATACATTTACTTTGATTGAATCAATCATCTTTTTTTTTTTTTTTTTTTTTTTACGTGGGGGAATGCTATGACGCATACCCCTCCGCGGGGGCGGGCGGAGGGATTATGTCGGACTCGCCGGGGTAAAAGAAAGATGTTAAAAGATAATGTACCTCCCGGAATACCGACTAAACCTACCACGGTGTTCCTCGACAAAACCACTATCGACGGGGCCGCGCGAATCGCTTTCGCATGCGGTCGCGACCCCGCCGAGGTTACGGCCCGCCGTATGAAACGGCAGGCCACTACACAAGAGACCTACCCAAAGGACTCACTTCATAAGATTCCCTACTGTCTCCCCCCCTAGGTGGGAGACGGACTCCAAACAGAGGCGCGCGTGGGAACACGCACGCCGCCTCTCGGACCTGGTGCTGAACGGATGGCGGGCAGGCCCACAAAGCCCGCCACCCCCAGGTCAAACCTCAGGGTGGCTGGAGGTCATCGCGCGCCCTCCGGCGCCCGGCTCTGCGGTTGGGGAGAGGGTTTAAACGCTCCCTCTCCCGCTCCGCCGCCTCCTTGATGGAAATTACTTCCTCACAAAAGGAGGCGACGGCGTTCCACGACCTCTCACTCCGGACCATAGACTGAACTACGGCCGGGAGCGAGAGGGCAATCGATCCGACTGCCGCGATCAACTCACGGCGCTGCGATGCCCAGGCGGGGCAAACCGCCAAAGTGTGCAGCGCCGTGTCCTCAACAACGTCGCGGCAGTCGCCGCAGTGGTGACAACCGGGCGTCTCTTGCCGGCGTATACGACACAGGAACTGGCCAAAACAACCGTGGCCAGTCAGAACCTGTGTCAGCCGGAAGGTGAGGGCGCCATGCCGCCTCTCCAGCCACTCCTCAAAAACGGGACTTACCGCCACGATCGTGGCGTGCCCGGAATCAATCATCTGGTGCAAGTGATATTATGTTTTTTTTATTTAATACATTTACATTAATCGATTATAGTAATCGATATCCTATTTTATTAGTGACATAAACTTATTTTTAAGATTTCTCGTCTTCCAGATTGTGAATTAAGCTAATTTTTTTATATTTTACAATAGAAAAATACAACGCATTTTTTAAACCATATCTTAACTTAAAGCAGTCAGGCCCAGAAATCCCCGTCTCCTTTCATCCGCGACACAGGAAATTTTAATAGCAAGAACAAGACTTCCTTTTAAAAAATCAATACCCATATACTCGCTCTTAAATCAGATGTTACTAGGAGAGTACCTATGGCTGAATGGCAGACACAAAATAAAGATTTCATGTTTATGATCCCAATAACATCAATCCGGGAATTAATGATCAGATCATCCAAATCCACTGGACCACCGACGCATTCCAATTAAAATATTTTCTAATTTATACACAAACCACACATAAGATTGCAGTACGTGTGATAATAAAAAATGACGGTAGTTCGAAAACATAGCGTAATTAAACAAGTTGGAAGTGCTACTGGCTGCTACGAACAACTTAATTAAATATTTGTGTAGCTAAAGGGCGCCGATGATAACTATGTATCATTTCCAAGACGTTAATTTTTATTGCGTTCATTTTCATATATATTAAGCTATGTTTGTGAGATTAGAGAACGTGGATGTATCTGTCTTATGAAGACGTGTTTTATAGATGTGTATACGCCTTGAGCTGGCGTACAGACCTTGTTAATTCAAATTAACAAATATCGATGACAAAGTACTTCTAGTTTCCTTTTTTCCATATTTGGGTTGCTTACTTACAACTTTTCTAATTTTTCCACAAAATCCTTATTAGGGCAATGAAAAATATTAAGAAATGCGCAATTTTAGTATAGCCAATGTTTAAGTGACGCGTTTACTAATGAACATTATATGTTTTTAGGCAAAGATAGATAGATAGATAAAAGTTTGTGAACACGTTTAGATGTGTTTTACTTGAAAATCATTGAACTGATTTCGTTGTAACTTGATATACAAGTCTGTTATTGATGCATAGGAGAATCTATATCGCGCTAAGCGTTCCCTTAAAATACGCGAGGGCGCAGGCGCAGACAGAAAGGAGTTAAAATATTTTTACAGATAAATATTTAAAATTAACTTATACACTGAAGAATAATCTCCGTATCGCGGGCAGAAAATAAATATTTATTCATGACATAATTATATTACAGTTCCGGTTCTTGTAAATTATTAGTGCGCGTAGCTCTTTTTTGTAATGTCACTGATCTCTACATCCGTTTATGTATGATTTGTCATATAAGCTGAATCTCAAATATATTAAACTACAGTAGCCATGCGGTTGAACCCACGGTAATTAACATTATTGGTACTACTCGGCTCCTTATGGGTCTTGTTGTTATAGCGCATATTCTTTCTGTATAAAAGGGCTTTTATATACATTACAAGATTTTTTCAGATGGTACTAGTTGTTTCTGAGATTAGCGTGCTAAAACAAGAGATCGTTCAAATAAATTATTGCAAAACATCAATGTTATTCACAGAAGTATGCGAAAGGATATTCCGAAGAAACGTGATGCAAAATTGCTTACCCAATAGATTACGAGTATAAAGGACTAGATGTTTTCGCGGTTTCACCCGCGTTTATGATTACTACGCCGCCTCCGTGGGTCGTAGCGTGATGTTATGTAGCCTATAACCTTCCTCGGTAAATAAACTATCCAACACTTAAAGAATTTTTCAAATCGAACTAGTAGTGCCCGAGATTAGGGCGTTCAACCAAACAAACAAACTCTTCAGCTTTATATTATTAGTATAGATATCGATTATTCATTAGAAACACCAGAATAAAGACTGCCAGGCGTATTAAGTAATTTTCATAATGAAATCTTGCGAAAATTAAAGGCCAACTTTTCAAGGCGTAAGAAACCATATGACTCATTTGGATGTAACTTGGCTGTACCAAGTTCACGTTACGTAACAGTTACGGACTATCGAGGGGAGAAATTACCTAACACCGCGTCACTCCAAGTGTTACTACGAGTTATAAAAAGTTGCCGGGATGCTGTGCCATAATACCCCTAACTCCCCCGACGAGGGGGAAAACTTTTGTAACTTCGTGTTACGAGAATTAGGTAATAATTTATTTAGCTGTTTTTTTCTCCGTTTGAAACGTTTGCGGTTACTATATTGCAGTTTGTTAATACCGGGATTTATGTGCGTTTTAAGACTCGATGACAGCTACTAATTACCGTTAATCAGCCGAAAAGAAATTGAGGATTAGATGAGCGTACGTAATTAAATTTCTAAAGATCGTTTTTAATTAGCACGATTAATTATGGATGGTTGATTTTCGATCACTAATTGATTATTAAGCGCACTGGTATATAAAAAATCAATTAATTGAATGAAAGAAGTATCGCTTAATGTCTAAAGTTTAGATATGGTTTCTTTTTTATTTTATATTTTTCGTCTATTGTTGATAATTTTATATTAGATTACGGGAAGACCTCGGACCACCAACTAGCGATGGAAATATTGCTAGTACAGTTAGCGACAAAAGTAGCTGCATATTGAACTCAAATAAATATCGAATTATTATTCTGTATTTGCAAATTGTTATTAAATGCCATTTCTTCTTTTGAATAAAAATGTAAATTTTTGTATACACACAAAATTGACATTTTTATTTTGTAGCTACTGCTCTACATACCTCTAAAGCCTTTCCGAATAAAACTAATCTAATTGTCTTATTTAGGTTAGTAGAACAGTCAAAATTGTTAAACAGGTTATAATATATGCAAAGCAGATCTAGATATAAAGTGAAAACTTAAAAGTTTAACAATTTTGACGTATATGTAATACCCATGTGTTTATTTTGTAATCTTTTTATTTAAACATTCTTTTTATTTAATTCATTTAGTCCTACTAATGTGTATACGATAAAAAGTAATACTATGTTCAGTTGCAATTTGTAAACATGTAAATGCACGTATCTTGCCAAATGCATTTCACATATAATATGAAAAATGATTACATCCAGTGCATCCACAATTTTTTTGTTTCTATTAGAAGATAAAAGAAATCGGGCCTAACAGATTAAAGTTGAAAAATTATCATACAACCAATCGTTTACGTATGAAGCAATCACACTGAGCCGATAAAACAAACATGTGAAGAGCAAATAAAACACACGCAACACGCAGCTCATGCAACACTGCAACAGAACGACGTAAGTACAAGCGATGCGGATGATATGCAGAAAAAATCCACGAAAAATAAAAACAAAAAAGGTATCAATCAAAAATCGCCACTGCGTTTATATGACATCAATGCGCGAGCGGCGTTCTAAATCTGTGGAATGAGTGACAGCTCCCAATCAAACTTTAATCAAAGCGGGCCGACAACAGCTTCAGCGTCTGTGGAGTAGACAAACTCGGTCGGCGCGGCTAATTGAGCGGAATGGCCCCGCGCGTATTGTGTGGACAAGACACTAACGACAGCGGTGCCATGGGGACGTGGAGAATGACATGATTATGTATTGCAGTTTTTGTACGTTGTAATAATTAATTAAAACCAAGTGCTGGTAATTTATCTTTAATTGTTTGTTTACTCCAATATCAAAAGAAATGACACATGTCGTGACACGTTTAAATTATAATAATAATAATATAATATTCTATCACATATACACAACACCATCTGGCCACCTACTACACAATGGATAAACACACATATATACTTTTCTTTTTGTAAATATATACATATCGCACCTTTAGAATTGAAGTGGCTTAATCCAAAATTCCTGGTTTTTGGTAAACGCTAAAAATGTGATTGAAGAATTGGCCATTTTTTAGTTTTTCGTTTATAATACTTCAGGATATGCGTTTCATGACAAAATTTTTGTTATTAACCGTAGGATAGGGATTGTTTTAATGACTGGATACTAAACTTGTAAGTATAACTAATTAGAACCTTTGTTATTTCATCATTAAAAAAAAATGTCACTTATTTTCCGAAAACAATTTGATATTATTGACTTATTTAACATTGTGTCTATTTTTTACTTAAGAATAAAAAAAGAATTGTGACTATTTAAAAAACGAGGCGATTAATTTCTGATGCTATACTTATGCTTGGTGACTAATTTTGCAATATGCTAGTTTAATTATTGATGACTTGCTAAAATTAAGGATAGTGAAAAACAGAGTATGCTCTCATAATCGTATAATTTTAAATTTTGCCTCACTAATTATCATTAAACACTAACCACAATCAATTAACACTAAGGTTCTGCCAACATCTCATTATCATATCATCAACTGCCTTCGTGGCGCAGCGGTAGTGAATGCGACTGCTGTGCATGCGGTCTCGGGTTCGAATCCCGGGTCGGGCCAATATAAACGTATTGGGTTTTCCTGTTAAGAAATCTCAAAAGGAGCCCGGAGTTAGGAAGTGTTAGACACCCCCGTGCCTCGGAAAGCACGTAAAGCCGTTGGTCCTGCGCCTGATCTCTCTCTGGTTGTGTCGGTTTATCCGTCCCATCGGATCATGAGGGTAAGAGAACAGAGAGTGCACTTGTGTTTGCGCAAATACTTGTGCACTATAATATCTCCTGCGCAGATGGCCAGTCTGCGTTAAGATGTCGTGACCAAAATTCGGTCTGGAGGTTATTTATTATATATTATCATATCATATAAAAAGCAAAGGCACATATTGCTGAGGTATGTAAATTCCTATTTACATACGTCAACAGATATTAGGATTCTCTTTATTTTTTTTCCTATTAAACCATCTGCATTGTCTCCCTCCTTCTGTGTGTATTCCTTTATTAAATACTTATGCGTTATTGATTGAATGTTGTCAAAATGAGACACTGCATAAAAGTATTAATTGGCAATATATTTATTTTTGTTTTGAATATTGCTTGAATACTTTTCATCTTCAGATGCTAATTCATATCTTAATCACACAAATCCTTTTTAGTTAATTTACTTAGTTGTAAATATTAAGTGAAAATCCCAGTATTGAACGAGAGGTTTGTTTTCTTTGGTTTGATTAGAATTGAAGTTCCTACATAGTTCTTTAATAGTCTTGCTGCCATCAATATATTCTCTTGTAGTAGAAGGTATTAGATAATGGGACTCTATGTGTGGTATACTATTAATATGTTATTTAAATTCTTGTACAAAAATTGGTTCAATCGATGCTAGGCGAAGGTTAGAACGCCCTTTGAAATCTTCTTCTATAGAACCATTGAAAATCGTTTTCAGTTTCACAGTTGTTATTTGACTTTCTGTTATATCTAGATATAACAGAAAGTCAAATAGAATAGAATAGAATTCGCGTCTGTAAAGATTTTTTTATTAAATCTCTAGTGATTTAATAAAAAAAGCTTTTCAGACGCGAATTCTTTGGCTATCAACAGTAAAGTAAAAGGCTGAGTTTGGTTTCCGAAGATTAGCAGCATTTGTGTACTTATATTTGGGTTTCATCTCCGTTATGGAAGATCGCTTCAAGTCCAAATTACTTAGCTACCAATAACAGTCGAATATTTCGAATTTCTCCCCAGGTCTAATATTATCAAAACAACGAAGCCTACAAACAACTCAATACAACAACTATTTCTTATTTTGTGTACCTTTTTATTAGATTTTGAAAGTGATTGGTAGGCTTTTTCGTTATTCCGAAGCAATTTAACGATATTTTGTTTCCATTGAGATGGATTGCGCAGGCGCTTTCTGGACTTTTACTCTGTGGAATTAATTAAAAGAAAACAATTTCATCGTTAACATCATTTTCACAGTCAGACGCTCATCGCTACGACGCTCTTTTAATTCATCAACCACCAGGTTAATGAACTAAAAGAGCGTCGTAGCAAGGAATCGTTAGATCAGCGTCACTCAGATCAATGTCTGACTCCTCAGAATGAACAGGCGATTGACGGTAGCTTATATCTTTATCCAAACGTTCGGCACAAATTAAATTCGTATAGTCTGTAGGAGTACCTGGTATGATTGAAGGTGAGCTGTTAACGTTAATTTCATCTTCGTTTTGTTTCGGTAATAAAGAAAGCTTTGATGACAACGACTATATACTAGAAATTGAAGATGACGATGTAGACGAACTGGATGATGATGTATATGTACAAGTAGCCCCGATCTCTCATGTTTGTTCTTCGATGATTAAATCAACGTTATACTCATCACTGTTTGCCGACGTATTGGTAAGATCCTTTAGAAGCCGTTGTTCAGATTGCACATACGGTAAAATTTCAGGATTCATACTAGTACATCCGTCGCTTTATCTAAAGATAGTTTTCCTTATTATATTCTTAGAATTCAGATTGAACACTAGTATAACCTTCGGAACTTGCTGTTCTTATCTTTTCACACAGTTCTTGCATTATATTTTGATTCAAGTTTATTGCAAAATGTGATCTGCTCTTCTTCTCATTATTAATCTCAAACTTTTACTGAAATAAATATAAAAATACTCAATTACAATAAACCTCACTAAACCACACAATACTCAGTAAAGAATAAACATATTCACGTATACGACTCCGCAGTCACAAAATCGGTTAGTAAAGTAAAACTGTAAAATAAAATAAGGCTCGATCATTTATGCAATGTTTAATAATAAAATGACGGTAGTACAAATAAGACACCACAATATTATTATCATTTAGTACAAAACCGCCCAAAACCAGAAAGAGTCATTACAAAAGTAAATATAAAACAAATAACTTACCTTGCGTTTAGTATTAAAACGGCGAATTACAGTTTACGTCCACCCAACGTTTAGCACTGTCCATGCAATACTAAATGCGGTTGTTTAATACCGAGGGACGCGCAGTAAACGCTTGATTCGAAAGGGACAGAAATAGTACGTTTGTCCTGTTCTGGACTAAAAGAGACCGTTTATTTTTAATAAACTGATAGAATACATGTTTATAAGTCGTTTGATGTATAAAACTCATTTTCCTAATTTTTTTAGTTAAGCCACTTCAATTCTAAAGGTGCGATATTATACATAGAAACACCCAAACCAAGACAAACATCCATGTTCATGCACACAAATGTTTGACTTGTGCGGGAATCGGACCCACGACCTCAGGAGTGGCAGTCGGTTACGCTAACCACTACGTCATCGAGGCCGACAAAGTTGTAGTTTTGAAGACATAAGTTGTATATATGCCTATCAATGACCTTGTTTATCGATCGCGAAACCATCAACTAGGATCTTAAAGAAGTCGAGCGCGTATGAGAAGTACTCTGCAGATAACTAAGCAAATTAGTTTTTTTTTTTTAATTGATAGATGATGATTTGTCATATTATTGTTATTAGTTATAGAATATTACGAAGAAAGGATAACGGTTTAAGAGAACCTTACGTTTGTAACCAGCGGACGCGCGTAAATAATGTAATGAGTGAATAAAACATGACATAAAAGCAAGAGGAATCTCCATCAATGAATAGTCCATGAACTTTATTCTACAAAAATTTGGACAGTTATAAAGACGTACACGATACACGTCTTTTCAAATTCATATTTTAGTTTCGTGTGTATAAGCCACAACTTCTAGTAGGTAAAAATAATTACTTAATACGCAGGGTAAACCGAGCAGTCACTTTAAAAAAAATAAACTAAAAAAGTAAAGCGTTAATAAATTGAACTCATTAAGACGAGTTCAGACAACACCACAAAAACTCGGCGCAATCGCTTCAGCTTATCAGTTCAGCCTGTCATAAGTGTCATGACATGAGTAAAGGGTGAAATGGGGAAACAGAGAGGGACAACACACGGTACGATATCACGCGCCCGCGGTATGTTGGGAATGTTAAGTTTAGGCACCGTCAAAGGGTTTTGAGTGGCTTTTAAAATTAAAACGACAAACATTGAGGTTCAGAACGTGGTAATTGATTCGTTAAATTTTTTGTTCCTCATGAATATGCCGTTTATGGGTAGTACTGAAAATATTATTGTCTTAAGGTTTTAATTTCAAAGCTCGATATGGTCTGAAGGTATAATTTCTTAATTTTTAATACTGTATATACGATTGCTTTAAGTATTATATAAAATGAAATAATTATGTGTACAAAGATTCATGCTTCAGTGTATATCTATACGCATAAGCACGCTAAGCATGAATCTTTCTTTAAATCTGAAGGGTCAGACAGAAGTGGATTGCACTTACATTCAGTTGTGTTATGTTTTAATTCCCACGGAATACAGTACGATTTCAGCTGTGTACGCTGTGTACCTGGGTTATTTTATAACTCCGTGTAGCTACTGAGAGCTTTCTAACTGTAGAATATAACACTACCTGATCCGAAAATCGAAAACTGTGAAACACCGATGGTTGCAAACATAAGGGCAAACTTATGCCAAGAGAATAGAGGAAATCTAACATTTATGTGAATTATTTAGAACAGGACTTGTTTAAATTTTAAATATCTTCTTTGTATGAGCAGACGTATTTAAAAATACCCTAATACCGCATTGTCAAAACAGATAAAAGCTAAAAATAATTGATATGTATTTTAACGAAAATTAGTAAACCCCATCTCACTCTCACCTTTAAATACCACGAATATTGTATGCAAATTAATTATACTATTAACTCGTACTTTGTTCAAAATATATTGCCTCAACGTTTAACACTAGACGAGTCAATTACGCATATCTTCTCTATTTAAGTATAAACTTTATATTGGTGTAAACTTTAAATAGTGTTACAGTAAATATTAACTTTACACTATGTACCTACATATTACACCTATGTTCATTAGTAGTATAGCTCACACATTTTACTATTTGTGTTGCAAGTAATATGAAGCTGGTTTGGTTCTGCTTGACCAGTTTCAGACGTAAAATATGAAGTTATCGATGCCTGATTATTGATTATAAATCCGAATAATATTAACAATGGAGTGAATTAAATATATTCGAATAATCATTCATCGTTATTGGAATGAATTACTTGATGATTTTATGTTACCGTTATCATAGTCACGACGACGATGACATATTCAAGTAGTACAGCATTGAATAAGAATTGACAAACATAATATTTGCTATCAAATTGCGAAATTAACCAATGCCCAATATCGATGATTTTCGAACAATAGTTTTCTTGTCATCCATCATTTTTTGTTCGGTGACGGAATTGTCACTGAAAAAACATGCATCATCGCATGCCTCGATACATTAATACTGAAGAAAAAGTCCCGTTCCGAATCTAATCCTACAATCTAAAACATCAAGCTAAGTAAAATCTCTTCAACGTGACGTAAGATTCATCTACGAATGCCATGACATAAAGCTCCATAAGCATTGAAAAAAGTAAAATAAACGAATAGAAATCTTAAGGGCTTCAGTCATCAGTATGTGAGGAACGCTTAGAGCGCCCTGGCGATGGATTGAAGATAAATTACCCCGGCATCCATAAATAAAATTATTGCTACGTCATCAACGCCATACACTTAGGGAAATTAGTTTGTGTATACAGCGTGTAACAGAATGTTGTGGTCATGTGGTTGAATATGGTAGGGAATACTAACAGTTTAAAAAGGAAACTTTTGCCACTATCATTAATTATTGATACTACTCCTGCTCTTATTAATTAGTAAAATCTTTTTGGTGTGAGAGATCATTAGTCTTTTGCAAGATTTTGTATGTATCTTATAAATAACACGCCGCTCAAATATGAGAATATTAAATGGTCTATCTAACATCTTGCAGATGACGATAGCATACAGCAAAATAATAAATGCCTCAATTCATATTTTTATTATTGATATATATCAATGATCGCCCAAATAACATCAACGAACCATGTGTTCTATTCGCGGATGATATCAACATATTTACCTCCTCTAATTCTAATATCAAACCTAACTAACCTAAACGGCAAACTGAACAACATACTAAACTCTATATCAAATTGGATGACACCAAATAATCTCGAAATAAATTTTAATAAATGTTAAATAATAACATTTCACTCCCGACAAAATGTAGACTTTACTTACAATGGATATAAACTAGAAGTAGTTAATAATTTCACAGTATTAGGCCTAGACATAGCCTCGCACATCAACTGGAAGTCGCATATTAAAAGGATAAGAGCCAAGCTGTCTAAATTTTCATACGCTCTCCGTGAGATAAAAAAAACGACTGATCTTAAAACTGCATTAGCCACATACTACGCGTATGGCTATGGTTGGTTAAAATACGGGATCATTTTATGGGGCAATAGTACAGATGCACCTACATTATTTACACTCTAGAAAAAACGAATTAGAATCATAGTAAACATCGATGAAACAGATAGTTGTAATGTAAGCCTCACTTTCAAGCACTAAAATCCTTTACTTTGCCCAGCTTATATGTATTCGAAATATGTAAATTGGTCCGACAATACCCAGATTTTTTCCACTAAAAGGGAAGACATACAAACGAAAATTATACTAAGGCACAGAAAGACTTAACCTGCCTAACTCGCAATTAAACATGCACTTGACTAGTACATTTGTAAAGTCTATAAAAATATATAATAAATTACCAGATATACCATAAGAAACGAAAATAAATACAACAATTTCATTAAATTATAACATTTATAACATAAATGAATACCTCAATGACAAATTATAACCACAAACTAATTTAATATACATATTGTAATCACTTAAATTAAACAAATTTATAACATTCGCGTAAACGTAAGACAATATTATTTAAATTTAGTTTTTAAATAAATTAATATTATTAGTACAAAAATATAAATATAACAAAAAAGTTGAAAAGTAGAGTCTAGGTATTTCAGAATTAATGATTGCTTATTTACGTATAATTAATAATAATTGTTGCAATATTATAAAAATTATACCAGTTGCTTCCTCCTTTCTTTACTGCTATCTATTTTGCCGTACCCGACAGGCTCCATATTTGGTCTTTTATTCTTTGTAACATCATGTAATACATATGGAGAGCAATGAAGCATTGAAATTGAATAAATATAAACATACAGCTCAATACAATGCCCGAAAAAGACGTGCCTATCTATTTCCCAGTTTATTAAACCCGGTTTTAAAACCTACTCTTCTGGGGATATAGGCATAAGAATATGTATGAATGTAGTTCTAAGCTATTTGACCATTTAAGATGGCCTTAACAAGTTAAAACTTAAACTGAACTAATTTGGTTCGCGATCGCCGTACGCACGCGTCTTTATATGTGTGCGTTCCATTAGACGCGTTGTATTAAACTGAGCATCTGTATTTATTTAATTTGTGGTATGCGTTTAGTTATGTTAAGAGCTCCTCATACCAAAATGTTTTGTTTTGTTAGCTAGTTGTTATTGGCAACTTGCCTGCATACTCTAAATAAAGATGGAAATTCAAAGACTCAGTTTTAGTGTATTACTGGATTTAATCATAACTTAGAATTACGCCTGCTTATCATTGAATCATCTCATAGATGTAGGTATCTCTTTACGAGTACTCTTACGATTTCCGTGTAATGTTTAAGAGATACTGTTACCGTCTGTTGTACATATTTCCAGAATGCAAATTGCTACACAGCTAGAAAAGCCTATACTCTACAGGAACCAAATTCGTGGTCCTTGTGGTTAACAAGACAGTTAAAGATTACATAACAAAGACTCACATACACATTAAAGATTAAGAAAATATGTATTGTAAGCCTATTTTAAACAGTTATATTTTAAGTTCAAACCAAAATAGAGTTAATTTATTGATGTCTACCGGATGAATATCTATACTTATATTATGAAGCTGAAGAGTTTGTTTGTTTGGTTGAACGCGCTGATCTCAGGAATTACTGGTTCGAATTGAAAAATTCTTGTAGTGTTGTATAGCCCATTTGTTGAGGAAGGCTATAACTATATAACATCACGCTACGGCCAATAGGAGGGAAGCCTCAAAGAATTTTTTTGTAAAAACGGTGACAATTATATTGTGTTAAGCAGACAAAGTTGCGCCGGTCAGCTTGTCTCGAATATAAGTTATCTAACAAAAATCCCAATACCACTTCTCCCGACCCAAGTATCGAATCGATAAGCCGCAAACATATACCACGGCGCCAACGAGAAAATCAAATATTAATACAATTTAAATATTTACATTAAGAACAAACAAATCACCGGATATTCTTATCAAAAGAAACGCTTACAAAAACATACAGACACTTTGTTAATAAATTGCAATATAAATCATATCTAAATTAGATATTTAATTGCATATCGAAGCGCATTCGTTAGTAAATTTCTATGTGTGTGCGTAGGCGGGCGCCGGCCGCTACGGAAATAATCCAACTGTTTTTATAACACGCTTGTATATCTGCAAGGGGTTAGCCAGAGGCGTGTCACACCCATATGTCACCAGCTTTGTTTAGATATCAGGTAATAAGGGCCGGACACGTTTATTCTTACTTCAAAATAGCGCGTGAACCCGTACTTTAAATAGACTGCTCTGACCAGGAATCGTTCGTCCAGGGGCCTTATGAATCTCTTAAATCACTGTTATGCGTGTAAGCGAAACAGCGCGCTTACAGATTGTATTACTGTCTCGTTTTCACAGATGCAATAGTAATGCTTTAAGAAATGGCTCCTGGATTTCACGATCGGAAGTTGCATATCAAGCGGTAATCTTATAACACTGCCAATAATTCTATATCTTCTGGCAACTTAAGAGTAATAAATTAGTGACGCTTTGTGATGACACCTTGCTACGGTATGTGTCACTGTGCTATTAAAACAGAGAAAGAATCACCATGGTTTTCTTGTCATCGTTGTGTAGCAAGCCAGCAGTTTTTTGTTACCGTCCGCTTATCTCTGAAACTACCAGTCCGATTTCAGTTTTTTTTTACATTAGATACTCTATTTATCGTAAAAGAATATATAAAATCACAATAAGAGTCATTGAAGCGATGCAGTAATCATAAACATGGATGAGAGCGAGGTAGACAGCTAATGTGTAAATAAAACATTCTAAACGATAAAAGTAATCCGCGAAAAATCAGTAAGACTACTAATTTGAACACAATTAGTCAGTTAAGCGCGATGCACACCAGTCAGTGTATCGCGCAGTACCGGGAACAACACATGCGGCGCTTTCTCCGAAAACTCATTACCCCGCACGCGTCACGTAGGGACCATAACCGGTTTTATTAGGTTTCACTGTCGCGCCCTAAGTCGGCCGGAGTGCGGGAACTTGCGGCTCTACCAGCCTTTATTCGACGCCCACTGGCTTTGAAACCAGATGTTGTACTCGTATTTAGACGGTATTGTATATTTTATTGGTAAATAAATGATTTAAATGTATCACAATAAATACTTTTACATATAACAGTTATAAGTTTATAACCCTTAGTGTCATTCAGATGGCGTTGTGGTTTAAAAAGTCGCCTCTTCATTGCTACTACGCCGAGTGCTGTAGGTTCAAGTCACATACGGGATAAAAAATTGTCTGGTTCAGAAATGGTTGTTCTAAGTCATGGTGTTTATGTCTCCGCCGATCAGAAGTCCTCCGCGATATAGGAATTAAGTACTCTCTTACTTTTTTGTGCAGGTATTGGAACACACAGGGTATAATATTAATATGGTATGCGGAAAGTACCTGATTTGTACGTAAGGTCTTAACTTGAGCAGGTTTTGTTAGGTTCGGCCAACCTAGGTCCGAAAGTCAAGTCAGAAAATATAATATATTTGTTGACTTTTACTTTAAGTGATGTTTTCGAAAGGTGGGACGCACGGAATAAGAAGTGATGCACTAATTATACAAATGTGAATTGACAACCACAGTGATCGTAAAAAAATTAAAACTGTTGTCTGCCAAGTTGCCTTGATGTTTCCCCATGTGGAGGCGAAACAGATGTGTGAAGCATATTATTTGTTTTTGAATCGAAAGGCTGCCAATAAGGTAACACCCGGTGACCAAGATGCTCCTATTCTATTAGAGCGAGAGAAGTTCAACATAGTCGTCCTCTTTTTCTACATCGACATATATTTTGTTAGGTGGTGATAAGGTAGGGGTCTTAACTATTGTCAATTTTACAGATAGGAAAACTTAAAACAACGTCGTTTATGCACGAGTCTTCGCCTAAAGCTATTTCTAACATAAGTAACGAAAGACGATATAGGTCTTTTCTAAAAAAGAAAACATACAAAATGCTTTCCTTTTTTTAAATAGTTGAAAAGCGAACAGCTTCTCTAAATCCAATTATGTCATCCGTAACCACAAGGACCGTTCAAACGTTCATTATAAACTGATAACCGCCGTAACTTGCTTAAAAATACAAATGTCAAGTATAAAACCAATACGATTGATAATGATCGCATAATCCTTCCGGTGTCGAGGTGTTATGTCTTGACAATTACACATCAATTATGTATAGATGGATGTCTTAATATCAGCTTGGAGTTCAAAACTGTGGCTAAGGCAATTCATACATAAGTTCTAGACAATTATAAGAAATATCAGAACTTCTTCTGTCCGAGAGGAGTTTTGGTACTTCTGCTTAGTCATTTGAGAATTATAACACATGCAGTAAGAATTTAATCTGTTCTTACTGTATGTGTTCCAAGCTATGAGGTATTTCAGGGTAAAAGGTCGATTTAATAAAAGGTACGTTAAACGGGATTAGACGAGTGCCAAGGCGGAAATGTAAAGTGCCAACGACCACACATGACGCACTTACCTCATACTTCACGCTCCGATCTGTCACACCGCACGCGCGTTACTAGCGCGGATAAGCTAATTACATGATGATTTACAAGCTCTACGTAAGAATATTTCTGCAGAAAATTATAAATATAAAGATTTTCGTATTATAAGGGAAAAATGTGTGCCTTAACTTAATATTATAAATGCGAATGTAAGTTTGTTTGTTACGCATTCACTACTCGACCGATTATAATGAAATTTCGCATACGCGTTGTCAGGGATACAAAAAAGGAATTGAGGTACTTCTCATCCAGAAAAAAGTAGCTTCATAAGGTTTGTCCGAGCGAATGAAGCCGAGGGCAAAACGTGGTCAATACTAATATTAAAAAGAAGAAAGGTTAGATGTTTTGTTTGTTTGTAAGGATTTAATTCAAAGAGGAAAGATTAGATTTTTTATTTGTTTGTAAGGATGTAACTCAAAAATTGCTCAGCCGATTTTATAAATTATTTCATCATTAGAAAGATATATCACCGAGTAACATAATGTTACTTTTTTTTTTTTTTTTTTTTTTTTTTTTTTTTTTTTTTTACGTGGGGGAATGCAATGACGCATATCCCTCCGCGGGGGCGGGCGGAGGGATTATGTCGGACTCGCCGGGGTAAAATAAGATGTTAAAAAAGATAATGTACCTCCCGGAATACCGACTAAACCTACCACGGTGTTCCTCGACAAAACCAATATCGACGAGGCCGCGCGAATCACTTTCGCATACGGTCGCGACCCCGCCGAGGTTCCGGCCCGCCGTATGAAACGGCAGGCCCCTACGCAATAAGACCTACCCAAGATAGGAACTTCTCAAAATAAAAGCCCTACTGTCTCCCCCTAAAGGGGGAGACGGACACGAAACAGAGGCGCGCGTGGGAACACGCACGCCGCCTCTCGGACCTGGTGCTGAACGGATGGCGGGCAGGCCCACAAAGCCCGCCACCCCCAGGTCAAACCTCAGGGTGGCTGGAGGTCATCGCGCGCCCTCCGGCGCCCGGCTCTGCGGTTTGGGAGAGGGTTTAAACGCTCCCTCTCCCGCTCCGCCGCCTCCTTGATGGAAATCACTTCCTCGCAAAAGGAGGCGACGGTGTTCCACGACCTCTCACTCCGGACCATAGACTGAACTACGGCCGGGAGCGAGAGGGCAACCGATCCGACTGCCGCGATCAATTCACGGCGCTGCGATGCCCAGGCGGGGCAAACCGCCAAAGTGTGCAGCGCCGTGTCCTCAATAAGGTCGCGGCAGTCGCCGCAGTGGTGACAACCGGGCGTCTCTTGCCGGCGTATACGACACAGGAACCGGCCAAAACATCCGTGGCCAGTCAGAACCTGTGTCAGCCGGAAGGTGAGGGCGCCATGCCGCCTCTCCAGCCACTCCTCAAACACGGGACTTACCGCCACGATCGTGGCGTGCCCGGCACTGGGGTGCACAAGTCGCTCCTTCCAATTCGCCACTAGGACCTGGCGGAGCTCGGACCTCGCCGCCTTGATAGCGGGAGGATCCGGTCCTTCGCCCCGAGCTAGTGCCTCCTGGCGCCAACGATAGAGCGACGCCAGGAGCGCCGCTTCCAGGTCCCATGGCATCGATCCGGCGAGGAGGCTCGCAGCCTCGAACGAGATCGTGCGGTATCCCCTAATCAACCTGACGGCCATGGCGCGCTGTGGTGCACGAAGCGCCGAGATATTGCGGGCCGTCAGGTTGTCTGCCCAAACTGGGGCCCCATATAGGGCCATGGACCGCACGACCCCCTCGTAGAGCCTCCGGCAGGAACATAATGTTACTAACATAACCTAATCTACTTTTAATCGAGCGAAGCCGCGAGCAAAAGTAAGTAACAAATTATGTAATGCTAATGTATTCTAATTTTTAATTAATAATAGCACATCGCGACTTATGAATTTACTAATCGCAGAAGACATATTTTACCTTCGTGGTGAAATATCTGTACTGTGATTGAACGGCGACAATTTTATCGCAACGTAAATTTAGACGCGGGAGAATTATGAAATAGTTTGCGCTGGTTTCAATCTCGTAGCTTTATAACATTTCTTTTTAATTGCTGTTACAGGTCTCAGGCTACAGGCTCGTATGCCAGTGACCAATCTAGCGGTTAGTTATATCCGCTGTTTATGAACTTCAGGAATGTCAGGAGTTTGTATACACAGCCAAACCGTTATTTACCATCTAGTAGTACTCTTTAAACTTTCAAGAAAAAGAAGTCATAGCGCTCGCTTGATTACAAATTTAGCTATGCTTTCTATTATTATCAACCATAGTCTATACTGGTCTGCACGAACGATTATTAACGAAGCGCAGAATTTTAGTTAAGTGTCATTGACGAGACGACCTTTTAAACCACGGCGCCATGCGTGTTAACAAAATGTAATCCTAACTAAAATCATAAACGCGAATGTGAGTGTTTATAACGCTTTCAAGCCTTAAATACTCGACCGATCATAATGAAATTTCGCACACACTTTTTCAAGGGAACAGAGAAGGACATAGGGTACCTTTCATCAAGGAAAAGGTACTGTTACTAACCTAACCGACATTTACGCAGGCGAAGCCGCGGTCTAAATCTAGTATTCATTAAATCCGGCTACGTTGCTAAACGAAATTACTGACCCATCTATACTAATATTATAGATAGGATAGATTTGATTTTTGTTTGTTTGTAAGGTAGGTAAGTAGGTACTTAACTCAAAAACTACAATTTATTTTTTCCTTAGCCTTTTGTTATGTTCCACTGTTGGGCAAAAGCCTCTCCCTTGGAATTCCAAACCATTTTATCCGAAGACATTCCTTGCCAGTCCCTTTCAAAGACGTCCAAGTCATCTCTCCATCTCCTTTTAGGTCTGCCTCGTCACCGTCGCCGTCTTTTGGCACCCAATTCTAACCTCTCTGGGTGCATGCGGCAGACGTGTCCGGCCCAGTCCAACTTCAGCCTAGCGGATTTAACACCTACGTCAGTTATGCGTGTTGTGGAGCGCAGTGTAGTGTTTCGGACGTGCTCCGTCTTTTGACTCAAATGAGAATGCTGCGCTCCATCTCTCCTCTGACAGATCTTCAATTTGGACTTCTGATTTTCGGTTAAAGACCATGTTTGGGCACCGTAAGTAAGGACAATATACACATGTCGACAAGTTTTCGCTTTAACGATATTGGGAGGTTGCCCACCATAAGGTCTTTCATTGACCATTGACAAAACTACACAACCAATTTTAAAATTTCTTTTACCATAAGAAAGCTATATCATCGCCAAGTAACATAGGCCATATTTTTTAAAATAGGTACTATTACTAACACAACTTAACCTACTTTACGCGAGCGAAGCCGCGGGCAAATTCTATTATTCATTAAACTATGTCGCTAAACTAAATTACTTACCCATAGTTACGAAACTAGTTATGATATTCTAGCAGCTAGACTGCCTCTAGCGATTGAGTATCAATAGCCTCCCACGCGTCTACGGTCATGCTAATAACGTATTATATCGGCACTCGTGTAACATCCTCAATGGATTATACAACGGCGTGTTTACGTTTACAGTTTGCGTGGATGTTACGTTATAGTTTCAGACTAACATACACAAATATACATCATCGGGGTAATTAAATGTTTGGTCATCCTATGCTATTATAAACTTTATCGGGATTCGGGACTATGTGTGTACATTGAAGATATTTTTGAATAACGGATTAGCTCTGTTATCTAAAGGGGTCTTAGCCTAAAACAGTGGTTTAAGAATTTTTGTCTGTTTGCATATTTGTTACAGAATCACGTTAAACCACTGTATAGATTTTTATGCGATTTTTAAAGTTTCGTAACTTTGAATATAATTTTATTTTTGTCTGTTTGCATATTTGTTAGAGCATCACGTTAAACTACTGTATAGATTTTTATGCGATTTTTAAATTTTCGTAACTATGAATATAATTTTAAATTTAAGCTACGTTTCGTCTAACTCTGGCCCATTATTCTGGTGCATAGTGAAAATCAGGTACATGAAATCGCGAACACTCCAAAGTAGTAGTTAATTAAAAGTTATTAACAGTAGATGAAGCAAAAAGTATTTTCGAGACATAGCAAGGAGAAACCCACAATCTCTGCCTACCCGCTTATCGGAAACAAGACATAAATATACGAGTGTATATAGATAATATGATGAACAATCTGAAGATTAATCGGCATTAGTTTGTCCTGCAACCTAAATATTAGTTTACACAGTCGGCCGGGGAGCGGTTATCGCAACTTGTAACAACCCTTGGGATATCGATAACTGTTAGTTTCGGGATTAACTTTAGCTTTAATTGATGCGAATAGTTTAATTGCTGAATATGGCTGTGTGAGATGGGGACCGAGGTTGGTAAGAAAACTATCAACTTTGGTTGATTACCTCGTAACTCCTGTAGTGTAAGCTTGCCTAAGGCTTACAGCTTATTAGGAGAATCCTAGGTTTGATTGCGGACTCGGGTAGTTTTACTGTGGCAATACTTAGAAGCATCAGAATCAGAAGCTGGCTCGTTAGACGTCAAGTTAGTTTGTCCTCTATTACGTAAGACTCAAAGATATAATACAAATTCGGACATAAACTGGAGAAAGATTATGTGTATACGCTCCCTTTATCGAAGATATAAATTTGGCACGTCACACTCCGGTCTGTGTCCGGTATAGGTATGCATAAATTTAAGTTAATTGCCATGTTGCTACGTGACAGAAAGACAAATCAATAAACTCATTTTTGTATCCTACGTAATATTATAAATGTGAATGTGTATTGTTTGTTTGTTGCATCGTCACGCCTCAACTTCTTAACCGATTATCATGAAATTTCGCATACAATTTGGGATCCAACGGAAATAGCTTATGGGATTCAACGACAAAAAAACGTAAACCTCTTGCATTTTTTAAATTTGGTATCCAATCGAAATACCTAATAATGTTTTGTGAGATCCAACGCCAAAAAAATTAAACTTTTACACGAACTTTTTCACATTATCGGGAGTCCAGAAAAGGACATAAGTACCTTTTATTAAAATATAAGTACTGTTGCCGAACGAGCGAACCTGAGCAAAATCCAGTTTATAATATTAGTTAAGAGAAAGAATATGGATGCAACTGTTTTCTGTATTTATAACTCTTTTTGTAACGTTATTCACTGCACACATTTTATAACAAATTTGTGTGCGAGACAGCTTTATGAACTGATTGAAGGTATAGCTCGTTAACTGTGAGCAATCCACTGTAATGATGCACACAATTGCATCCAAAAGATATTCGAATACAGTTATGCACAACTTGATACCTACTTTGTAAACAAGAGCGATAGATATCATCATATACAATTTTATGCACATCGATTTTACTGACCAGAAGATTTATTGTCGTAATATAAAACAGACTTAGTACTATGACTACGTGTCATACAAAACGTCTACAGAGATTAAACCCGCTATATAAATTGTTACGCACTAACAAGTGCGTAAAAACAGATGCAGTTAATAATTTCGCATGCTCGACAGTACATGAATAAACTTTGCACTAAGAAGATACAAAACGAAAGCGTACTTTAAAACAATTAAGTCTATACTAAGAACAGAGAGTTTCGATCTAGTCTTAGAGTAATAAATGTCACCGATATAATCCGACTAAATACCTTAATAAACGTCAAACAACTAATATTCTAATGCGAATGTCAGTTTGTTTGTTTGTTACTCTTTCACGTCTTAACTACTCAACTGATCATCGTAAAATTTCGCATACTCGTCATCTGGGGTATAGAAAAGAACATAGGTTAATGAGAACAGTACATTATTTCATTCACAAATAATGTACTGTTCTCGGTAACTTTATTGACAAAATCTAGATTAACGCATGTGAAACAGCGGACGAAATCTAGTGTGAATATAAATTGTATTTCAGTTTACATTTGACGTTTATTACACTAGATCGGAAACGAACAGATATTAATACGAGAATTAACCCTCTGATAAATGTATTAGACGCATGCTTGCATATCACAAAGATTGCTAAAGGAAAGTATTGTCCTACCGTAAGGAGTGCTAACAAAATAACATTTCAGACAACAAACAATATGCATAGACACGCTTTTCGCTTCAAAACGGCTTTGTAGCGAATGGATATTCTGTTTACCTTTGAGCAGAGCACATATTTTAAAATATGTATATTTAAATTTATTGTAGTAAAAATGAACTATGGTTATTAGTTTCCTGAACAAATAGAACAAGCAACTTCCATCATTGCAAATTTAAGACGTACTTAGATAGACTCACGCCTCTAGTTAAGGGGGGTAGGCAGAGACAATGGATTTGCGCTCATCATATACTTAAAGCACGCTCGTCCATTTATGGTACTCTTAACTTTGGCTTTCTCCTTAACGCGTCTACCTGGTCAGAGATCATTATCCTATGTGTTACTGTTTCGGCTGTCACATTTACATTTGCATTAATACTTTTCGTCACACCACACCGCTATTTTATTACACTGCTAGTTCAGCTCGAAACTTCCTCTTTCATTAGTCCATTTCGCATTCAGAACAAAATGCCTGCAAATTTCACTATTAAATTAAAGTAAGTTATTTGAAAGTAGTCGTTTATTTGGTCGAACAAAGTTTGACTTAACAAACGACTATCGGAAACCAACTTGTCGGCATGGTGCACCGCAACTAATATCTAAATTTAATTCTCGCACCATTGTAAAGGCAACTGCACGTATTTGTGGCATGTTTAGAAAGCAAAAGTACTAGGTTTGCATAGGCGAAGGAGTTTAGCTGTGGCCGCGTAGGCTCGGTGCGTCGGGCAGACGGCGCGCGGGGGTGGATCGATACCCCGGCCGCATTGTTGCCCCAGCTCACGCCGCCCCTCTACCCCCCCCCCTGCACACACCGCCCCGCGCCCCGCTCTCAGCCTGCACCCGAAATTCGCCCCATTTGATCCTGAGAGCGCGAATCAATCGCTTTTGTTGCAGTAACTTGATGCATCACTCCAAAAGGCAAAGTCGACTATGTCATGGGCCGCTTTACGCAATCTTCGATCGAATCTCTCTAATAATAGAGATGAAAATTGTTTACGGGCTTTTGATTTTTTCTTTTAACAGCTGTTTACGACAACTGTTTAAGCTAGCATTGTTCGCGTCGTTCGTTAGGCAAATAAAAGAAGAAAGCGTAGCAAGCTGCGTTACGAGAAGAAAGCTGACCTGTGTTCCTAATTAGTATAGCTAGTTATTATTTAACGATATTTCACAGACGACTGCGCAGCTTAATTAGCTGCTATTAGCTAACTACAATAGCAGATAAAGTAGCATTAAGTGAACAGGTTCTTTGCATGAAATTATAGGTAATACGTCACAGTATCGTAAAAACGGTAACTATACAGTAAAAACGGGACTATTATCATGAATTACAGACGTATCATCTACAATTTAAATTATGAAAGATATGTATGTTTAATACATATCTTTCTGAGATATTTTTATTCTTTGTTAACCGATTTAAATGTAACACAATCTTATCTTACTCAATATATAAATAGAAACAGGTAAAGTCTATTTCAGTAATAAGTTATTGAGATAAGTTTGAGCTAACAATAAACTCACTTTTTTATTTAACAATTGGTTCAGTTATTGTGGAGGTAAGTAAACGCAAATGTACAAACCATAAGCACTTATAAATCTTTTTGCACTTGTAAATATAATAAAAGCACAAACAGGCTTTAATAGTGAGTAGTAATAGTAAGTACATAATAATTTACAACGGAGTGGCAGCTTAATGGGAACAGACGCGGATTATGAAATATTCTTCACTTCGGCATTTAATATTCTCGACTCGTAAATATGTTTCCGGATTTTGCGTTCCGGACGAAAATGTACCAGCGTAACTTTTATCAAATTAAATGCGAATATTTTTCAGTTATTGTCGAACGTCGGCCAAGTTATCAATTATATTGCTAGCTTTCATCCATCCTTCGTAGTTCAATTAAAAACTAACTTCGAATTGCTGCTTCGTTATTCTGGAAAATTTCACTGTTTTAAGATTTAAGCATTTCCCATGCTAATGTGAAATTAAATAGCCTTATATGCAAAACATAGGCGAATTTCAAGCCCTGACGTAGGACTATGAATAGCATATGCAATTGGCAGAGCGACGACACGGATTTTTGATGTCGCAGCCAGTCCAGTTTCATGGATTGTCTTTGTTTCCTTATAAATTACATATTTAATCTTTATGATTACAAAACTTACTATTGAAGCGAAATTCTATTTAAGATTGGCTTCTACCCGTGTATAGACGACGTGAATCCGACGGGTAGCATACCGGGATAAAAAAAACGTCCTATGAATCCCGGACATAGTGTAGGTATGTGCCAAATTTTATCCAAATCTCTTCAAAGTTTGATGCGTGAGTAACAAACATTTTCACAAACTTTAATATTTAGATACCTACTAGAGTTAGCTCGTGGCTTGGTTCGCGTAAATATTATGTTAAAGTAAGGTTTTGTTAGCAGCGATAGCCTAGTGGGAAACCGTTGGACTGCCACGCAGAGGTCTCATGTTCGATCTCAAGGCGCGCATCTCTAACTTTTCGAAGTTATGTGCGTATTAAATAGTTAATTATCGCTTGCTTTAACGGTGACGGAAAACATGGTGAGAAAACCTGCATGTCTAAGAGTTCTCAATAATGTTCTCAAAGATATGTGAAGTCTGCCAATCCGCACTACGCCAGCGTGGTGGACTATGGCCTAACCCTTCTCACGCTGAGAAGAGGCCCGAGCCCAGCAGTTTAATACAGGACTGATATTATTAAGGTTACGTCAATTTTTAATTTCTCAGGAATAGTTCTTTTTCTGAATATAAGGTATCCTATGTCCTTTTCTGTACCTCTGACAACGTATATGCGAAATTTCATGATCAATCGAGGATTTAAGGCATGAAAGAGAAACAAATAAACAAACTCACATTCGCATTTATAATATTAATTAGTACGGCATAAGTAGTGAAAACTTACAGTACTAACCGTATCCGCACATAGTCAATCTATTTTATGCTAAAAACAACCACAGCCCAAACATTGTTACAACCAACACCATTATACATAAAATATGGTCAACTTTTCAGTTAAGTGTTATTACTTTTTTAATATCATCTGTGTACATTGTTTGCACACTCGCGAGCAGTTAGTTTAAAGTCTAACGTTAATATGCTAAGCTATTAAAGATAAGCACACCTAAGTAATAAACTAAAATAAGGGAACATTAAACCTCTGCTTTTCATACGGTATAGGTGATTGTGTGCTCAATAACCTATTACTATTTAAGTATCTGATACACTGGGAGAAACTGTAGTAGTTAAGGTATAAGACATAGATAAACAAATGAATATACATAGACAGTTTCACGTCTCTATCCCCATGTTTATGTCTAATGATAAAAATAATTTGTATACGGTACTCAATATAACGTAGGTATATTAAATTTATACAGAAATAAATATTTTTGTAAATTCAGTTTTATCTAATCATTATAAATTATATTTGCATTTAAATAGGATCACAATAAAATGGCTGCCTAAATAAATTTATTCATTTATAAAATATAAATAAGTATAGTGAAATATGGCATGAAAATGTTTAAAATATGGCATATTGAAATTAAGTTTTAAATGTGCTATTATGAATTATTTTAAATTGTTAACAGTATCTAAGTAATTTTACTATCGTACGGCGTACACAAGACCGGCTTATTGGTGATTTCGCACGAATCTGCTCGCAAGAATTGACTGCAAGAATTTCGAATCGACACTTTTTTTAAATAAAATATTATTTTAAGTGTCGATTTGCACACATTCATACCATATAATTTGAGTGCGACAGGAACCGATATGAAAAAAGGGGTGTGCGAATCGCCCACAAAAATATATTCATGCGAAACGACCAATAAGCCCCAAAAATGTACATAAAGCAAAATAATTATCTACAGTGTCATGATTTATAATCTCTGCCTACCGTCCTAAGACAAACCAAACGGGGTAAGCAGAAGTCAAGCTCCAATCTAGTAGAACTACAGACGAGTAAACAAACGCGTGGCATACCCTAACATAGGCTACACCAGTAATATTCCATTAGCCCTCTGACCCTTTCGTTATAAATCAGTCGAGTATCGACGGTCCGCAATTAGTGCTATGAATTACTTAAACATGCAAAGTGACGGTCGAGTCCTGCTCGAAGACCTATCACTTATTACTAGTAATTAGTAATTACTAATTTAGTGTAAACTACGATGTTGATATTTATGGGTGTGCGTGAGCGTATGTAGGCGGTTATGTTAGTGCAATTTATTATGAGTGATTATACTTTGACTTTTGTAGTAATAATGCGTGGAATAACAGCTTTATATATAATTTTTAATTAAGTAATTTACTTGTAAATAAATAAACAATGTGTAATGTTAGTAAATGAATACGCGAGTTAACTAATCATATACGTACGTGTCATACCCACGCTCACATGGCATAATAAGCGGTTTTTTTATTTAAAATAAGTGTTAATTAAATAACTTACGCCTGTTATATTAATCGTAGCTGCAATAGGAGTTTAAATTTCTGAGTAGTTAAGTTTTAAAGTGCATCTTGACATCTAAACAGTTTAAACTATATTCTGCTAAGTTTATTTAATAATTTGAAGTACCTACATATTAAAATATATAAGTAAATTGTAGCACAAGCTATAGTGCCTGTGTATTATCAAGTTAAGTGTATTAGAAATATTAAAAATCTTGTGGATTTAACATCTATACTAATATTATAAAGCTATTATAGAGTTTGTTTGTTTGTTTGGTTGAACGCGCTAATCTCAGGAACTAATGGTTCGAATTGAAAAATTATTTTTGTGTTGGATAGCCTGTTTATCCAGGAAGGCTATAGGCATAGGTATATATAACATCACGCTACGACCTACGGGGGCGGCGCAGTAACCATAAAAACGCCAGTATGATATTTTATTAACACATTGCAATTTAAGCATTACGAAAGATAAAACAAGGAACATATAAAAACGTTAACCATATCATGAATCCAAAATCTCAACAATTAAAACCTTAGCTAGCGAAATGTGGATATAAACACACCTCTACCTAACACGTCTTCAGGAATACAGGCGTGAGACTATGCATATACGTATTTAAATCACAAAATACTACAGTTTGTCTTTACTACGAACACACAAAAGCACACAGACATGTTAAGCTAACCCTCAAAAATCGTATAATACCTACATACATATATTATTATATAATAAAGGCGATATAGACTACGATAAGTATTTACATACATAGATTAGATTCACGCCTGTTTCACAGAGGGGTAGGCAGAGACTACGGATTTCCATTTGCTACGATCCTAACACACTTCTCGGACTTCATTCACTTTCATAACATTCCTCATACACGTTCACCGGTTTAAGATGCTCTTAACCTGGCCTTTATCCAGAACGTCTCCGATCTGATCAAGAAACGTTCGCCCAGATCTTCCCCTTGCGACTGTTCCATTCACACTAGCCTTATAAACTTTTTTAGTCAGTCCAGTCAGTCACTTGTCCATTCTTTCTACATGCCTAACCCAGCTTAACATACCCTTTTCTATTCTCGTCACTATATCCACTTTTATTCCTCAATAAGCTATACAGCTTATTGAGGAATAAAAGTGGATATATATTTTCGTGTTAAAGGCAAACCTATACAGGTTTGCCTTTAACACGAAAACACACAAAACTCACACATACTCAAAAATGTATATTACGTAGATATAATAATGAGCGGGATTTATGTATAAGTCGAATATATTGACGTTTGAACACAAATTGACACAAGATAATGTGAATGCCCGAACAGGGACGTCGCACTCATATTCCAGATAGTCGCGCAGTTATCGGCCACTCGGTACATAAATAAATCACACTGCGAGGTACCAGATAAAGCCGGGCTTATTGTTTAGCGCCGGCTCAAACTATAGGCGAACAGCGTTTTGAAAATATAACTAAGAAGATATGTATATACTAAGAATACGTTTAGTCGTTAAAACACTCATTAAGTCCAATAAATTTTCTGTAACATCTTAGTCAACAGTATGGTTATTAGGCAAGATGTAATTATTCTGCGTTTTAATAAACTATGTACTAGTTTTTGCTCGCAGCTTCGCTCGCGTTAATTTAGATTTTGTCAAAAAACTTCTATCCATCCGGAAAAGTACTTTCTTCGGGATCAAATACTGTATGTATTTGAAGGACTTACGGTACCTGTGTCTCTTTCTGTACTCCTGGCAACGACTATGCGAAATTTCATGATGATGTCAAGTGATTAAAGCGTGAAAGCGTAACAAATGAACAAACAAACTCAGTTAGGATAATAATTTGTTGTTTTTGTCTATAGAATCCAGACTAAAGAGGCTATACTTTTCCAAGTGGTCACTACCTATATTGTAAAACGGGAGTATTTATGTTCAATTCAGAAGAAAGATGAAGGCGACGAAAAACGTCGCCTTCATCTGTCTTCTGGAAGCAATATAGTAGATACTACTATATAATTCATCTGTTCTCTTTTATATTTAAAAGTATTTTATAGAAAGCTGATAAGAAAGGCTGATGAAGGGAGCATTAAGGTGTAGGATCTAATTTAAATTTACACTAAAGCAACGTCGTTATATCGTTCACACAGACAAATAAAAATGTTCTCATAGACTTTTAAATTGACTAACACATTACTCAGTTTTGAAACATTGATTACCTAGAACTAGTTAATCTGTTTTCTATGATTATAGTGCTATAAATCAATTAGGCTTGTGAGCCGAAAAAACGTGGTGTTGCACGATTACAATGCATTAATTAATGTGTACATAATCTCTACATGTCGCTAATTGAGTTATGTAAGAAATATGACTTGCTATTGATAAATTAGCTAATAATAAATCTATAATAAAGTCGTGAACAGACATTTTGTCAGTTTGTCTGTGCGTTTGTGGACGCTAATGTCCAAAGGTCCACAGTAGCTGTACCAACCGTACCAAGCTGGATATGGTATACCGTGGTGTATTGAGAGTAGGACTAAGTATTTAGACCTAATAAATTAAATTACCAAAATATTACTGAAGATATATTTTAATTTCACAATGTATAACATCATGATCAGCTGCATATTACTAAGGAAATAAAATTAATCCTTTGCTATTTTCTTTCCAGTGCCAATCGACAGTTTGGAGTCCGCCATAGTATGCTTATTTGCCGTTTGCTCTGTTAACGCGTGAAAAAAGGACAAACAGATACACATTTGTACTGATGATATTAGTTAAGTAATCCTTTCTTATCCTACTTATTAATTGTCGTGAAGATACTTAGATGTGTGTTAGTGAAATAAGCGTAAACTGTTTAAAGGATTTGCATGAAATTTGGCTCATTGACAGACAGTCCTGGATTAAGCCATAGAAAAGCCTGGATTAAGGATTAAGATTAGAATAGTGATTATCCCGATACACGTTCCCTTAGGATGCACGAGGTCATGTGCAAAAGCTAGTACTGTAAATACGTCACTAAAGAATACGTTAGTTCGTCACGTAATTTACGCTCGTAAAGTGTAGTAAAACATGATATCTACTAGATGTTTACGATTTGGCAAAACGCCAGAAGCGTGACGGGAAAAGAAAATCGTGCCAAAATCTATGACATAATATATATGTTAGAACAAGCTAATTGCACGTATTAGTAATTCTTGTTGCGTATTGTTGCACACAATTATATGATACATTGATTTTCGTAGAATGATGAATGATGATATTTTGTAGAAGTGCACGAATGAGAGATGATCATATAAGATAATCATCAGCTTAAGATCTATTGTTAATTTATATATTATACAAAACATATCTTGAAAATAAGGTGTTATTGATTTAAAGAGGTAAGGCACAGCGACATTCGAATTAATATTTGGGGAAAGCCTGTTTGTATTTCCTACGGAAAGTATAATTGCCAGGCTTTTTATAAAGCCGCTACATTGTCAGCAGCACACCAATATTCCCTATCCCTGTGTTGGCATGCCAGCGACTTTCTTTCGAGGCGATTTCGGTAACGGGCCCGTATTGCCACTGGTTTTAAGCGATCATAGGCTACGATAATAGCATAGCACAGCTTATTAGTCGCAAACGTATTAAAAAAGTACGTAATCCAATTAACACTAAGCCATTATATTCGTGCAAATATAATTCGGATCTTTATTTTTGTTTCCAAAGAACTAACATTATGATTACGCCGGGTAAGTTTTACATAATTGTTTTGTAATTTTAGGCATAATTCGTTTTGGAAGACATTTATTTTCTATTGACGGTCTATATGGTTGAATATACAAGTTTGAGTTGACTCCAACTCAAACTTGTATATCCAACCATATAATAACCCTCCACAATTCTTAGTTGTTTTATAAAGAAAACTTGTACAATTGGGATCAAACCCTATGTAGTGCGGAACTTTACGACTGCACAAAGTACATTTCACCTCAAAATACTCAGAACATTAATTTATTAAACACACAAATACTAGTCCCTTGTGACTTAAACTGACAACAGCCAGCGCGAATGTAGCGACAGTTACCCTGTTGTGCCAATCGAGCAGTCAATACGATCATTCGACAACTTGAGTTACACACCACCGTTGAAGTGTATTTGAAGTGTTATCAAAATATCACGTAACACTCAAAACAGTGGGTCTCAAGACCGACCGATCAGTAATATAGTGTGTGTGAATCGTGCCCGCTTGTAACATGCACTGAGCGTTAATGCAATGACTGTAGCGGTATAATCATCAATGTTGTACAACATTAAGCGGTAATAGTTATTGTAAATGATTAGTATTAAATGGAAAATAAGTTTTAATGACAACATATGTTTTATGAGCAACACATGAGCCGTTACTTTAAAAAATATGGAAGTGTTTATTACAAGTCATTGATTACAAACTTTTATAGTGATTATAAACACACTTTTGACTTAATGTATATTTTTTGGTTAGTCAGTTTATCGTTCTATCGTGTTTTCAACATGTTTTTTGGCATAGAGATTAGGCCAGTCACTATTGTTTTTTATAAAGAAAGCCGTAAGAATAACACACACCGTAGCGTATAAACGCGTTGGTTAACATGCAAGAAGAATGCTAGAAAGCCTACACATCGCAGGAACACTACACCAATTTGTTCGGCCACGATCTTTGTAGGAGAATCTTATCAACAATTATATAAGAATTAAATTATGACAAGGCCCCAGAGAAGAGAACTGATGACTTCAATTTTTAAAGGCATAATTATATTTTATTGAAATAAAGCATTATTTTTTATAATGATTAACAGCATTTATTATTCTATCTAGTACTATAAGATATGTTTAAGAAAATATTCGTATTGTAGTTCTACTTTAATTGTACTTACAAATATGTGGTACACGATCGATTGCATTGCTGTTATTGACTATATACGTGTATGTTACGCTCGAACATACCTGTAATAAAAATAAAACCTTATGTTAATTATCACAATAAACAAATGCTGCAATTGTTTTAATTATATAGGTGAACATAAGAATTGCATACTAAAATCCTGTTAACTCGGGTTAAAGTTGTATCCAATAAGCTCCTTAGTAAACAAGCCTCCCATTACATAGAACCTAAACATAATTGGTTAAATATGTATATGATATTTTCGATGGTCACTATTAAGAATAAATTTTTCATGTAGAGTGCGCAGACTCAAAGCCACTAAAAAAAGAAGGCACGCAATATTTTCCACTAACATACGAAGCATCTGCAGATTATCAGTAAGACATCTTAGGAAAATCTTTTTATTAAACCATAGATGTGATAAAAAGAACATAATATTATGAGCTCTTTCCCAGTGACTAAAGATTGAACTTCCGGTGATGCGCAGTAGACTCAAAAGAGAGGGATGGCAAACGAAAACCACATCCAACCTATACGGAGTAGTAAATCCATAGAAGAGAGAAAGAAAGGAGGGAGACAGAGAGAGAATTTACATCTTCTATTACGTGAATTCTACACATAATCGGCAAAAAGGGGCGTGATACTAGTTATACATCAGTACCTACTCGCCCGGGGACATAAAACAGTATCGTTGGGGCAGTCGGTTAAAAATACCAACAAACCAATTTAGCTGTTCAAACCAATCACAAAGTTTTCGGTAGCATGTCATTGTACGTAACAATTTCTCGATGTCAGTCGCGAGTCGATCGGTCGACGAGTCGAGTCGCCCCGTTCGGACAATCAACGATTCGCGACGACTGACCTACCGCAACGAGCCGCAACTATTCACCGACGCGTCATTCCGCGTAGGAATTGCACGTGGATAGTGCGACGCTAAAACGGGTGCAGTCTTGTTTTTTAGCAGATAGTGATATATATAAGTAGATAGGTTCGATGAAGAACTGGAATTAACTTTTCGCATAGATTTGTATGAATAGATATACAATTGTCTCACATAAATGTAGTTGCTTTTTATGACAAATCGATCGGTCTCGAATTAGGTATTAAAAGTATTTATTAATGCTGTTTCTTTCCTACTTTGTACTAATGTAAAAGATAAACAAGATGACAAATATTAATAAAACGGATACCCTTGTATTATTTGTCAGTCAAAAATCCAAAGCACAGCGCGCGCCTTGACAATGCACGGAGGACAATTTTAATTTCTGCAGCTAATGCACGCTATACGGTTAATAACAATATAATTAACATAACCAAACCAAATATTAGTGCTTATTTATTTATTCGTATCGTTAACAAAAACAAACAATTCTATGCTATATTTAATTTGATATTCAACTAATATCACTTGCAGTGACTTCGTGTGAAAAAAGCAATGCTTTTTGAATATCTATTTCTCTATCTTTCGAATATAAATCATAGCCAGCCTCTATGCAGCCAAAAGATAAGAGTACCTTAACACCGCTTATGTGACTGTCTTTTAGCAACATTCTATTCACCATAACTACTTAGATTATTATATATAGTATTACATATACTTAAGTACACCTTTAAGTTTAAATAAATCTTCAGGCAAGAGGAATGCGCTTGTGGTTTCGTTTTTAGTTTGTTACATTATTATACTAATACATTTGAAGGGCCTCGAGTTGAATAAGTACCATGACGTGTGAAGCTTTCCGAGTGTAAAATAATCATCGATGTCATTGAACTTGGAACAAATTATAGTTTTTAATTAGCCGGATGTTATCATAACTGGTTTATGCACCTACTGTATCAATAAGCTTTGTTCAAACAGAACATCTAGCCTCTAATAACAAAAGAGCCATCTTGTTAAACCAAACAATTTACACTCAAGTTCATAAATATTATAACAATGCGAATGATACATTACGTTATGGAGGTGTACAGAGAAATTCCTTATAGCCTATATAAAACAAATACAGCATTGTTCAGGCTACAAGTACTCGTTCTTCGAAGATCGGCGATGCCCTCCGCGTTCGGAACACGACACCGATTTCCTGCCGCAGCTCGATGTCGTTGTCGCGTACGCGTCATTGTGTCGTCCATTTGCATAATTAAATAACATTATGCATTCATTCGTTCAGGTCACCCCTACGCGTACCGCCAAAACAAAGCTTCATGTCCGCTTCGATAAAAAACAGCGAAAAAAGCGCGCGGTAATCGCGTCGACAGTTCAATCTCGACGCGTTTAGTTGTTCGCCCGCAAAAAGGGAAAACTGGAATTAATGCTCGAGAAGTTCTAAATTAATCCCCTTGAGGTGGACGCCCGCATCGGAAGCGCTGAGAGTAAACATTTATTGCGAAGGTTCTTCCTACGATGTTTAGTTCGCGGAAAGATCGGGGTGTTTCGCGTAACCGAGAGGCGGCGGGTGGCCCCGACGTCGCCCGAGGAAAGCGAAACCTCCCCACATTTTCCCCCTCGCAGGGGGCTGAGGTCTTTGTCCCCGCGCGACCCAGTTAATGACCGCCCCTGCAGACGCCGCACATAGCCTCGTTCTGATATAAATACGCCTACTACACTTGACCTCCAAAGTTTTTATTGGAAAGCACGTGCCTGCGAGATCGTGTGTTGTAAACAATATGGCTCTGTGATTAATGTTGTATCACTTGTGTAAAGATCGTTCAAGTACATGGCCCATTTTATATACTTAGCTGTTCTGTTACTATGTAAAGCTCACGAGTTGTAAAGTGTCCGCGTATTGCGAAAGTTTTTTATGTAAATAATGTGTTGAGGGTTTGTCTGGCGGTCAGATCGTGCGGTAAACTAGGAATGGGCGAGGGGAGGTGAAGCAACAGGTCGCGAAACAACGTTTTAATTGTCGGCCGATAAGCATCGACGTCACCCGAGCGCGACACCTACACGAGGCCGACTGCACCAAGGTGCGATGACCGCTCCCTAAATGCATTCACACCGCTCGTTCTCTGTGAATCTCTTTAAAAATATTGCATAAATTTACAATGTAATCATAAGCTCCACGGGACAGGAATTTTAGTGTTCATAACTAATATTTTCACGCTAACGTTTTTATATTCGGTACATTTCTACCTATCGTTGTTGACACTAATACCAAGCAATTCGGTCAGTCGTAAAATGCAGATGTATTTTAAATCTTATTCCATATGTATTTCTTTCAATCATAAGAATGAATAACGTAAACAGTTTTAGTGCCACTCGAGTTGCATAAAGCTGTAACTTGTTCGTGAGATTTGAACATAAGTACCCACACACTATCATATTATGGGTAACCTACTTACTTTGGTAGACTCTTGCAATGAAGCAAGAATTTATACATACATACATATATGAAGCTAGGCTAGTGTATTGATTTACTTTGTCCATGAAATAAAGTTTACTGTACAGAATAAACGACGCAAAATGTTTAGCAGTAACGTAAACGTACACGATAATAGTCTAGAAATAATTAGTTTTTCTAATCGTCTCCCTTAATTATAAAATGACGTATCTAACGCTTCATTAGGTCATAGTCTCCCCAACATTGATTAAGTACTAAACTAGTCAATAGACATTATATTTCAATGGCAGTTTAGGCACCTTGGCAAGTCAGATACCGGTTAGACAAGGACCAGTTTTAGAAGAACTTTCGCCTTTGAAGGGAATGTGTGTCGTTAGAAGGGGATCGGGTGTCTTCTGTGCTGGACGAGTATACGGAAACTTATGCCTTGGGCGATAGTTGCATAAAGTGCCGTTTCGCAAACCGCAAGAGACTGATGTAAACGTTTCAATTTCCTTTGTCTTGTCCAGTTTCTTTGTAAACTTCAATCGCAAAATATGTGGCAACTAAATGGCTACTAAAATTAACTGCTCGAACACGGCGTTCTATACGACTATTATTCAATTTTGAAAACAAAGCCGTTCCACATGATTCCACATTCAAAATTATTCGTTACATAATCCCTCATTTGAAAGTGGAAAGACGTTTGAACTCCTTTCATATTATAAGCAGGTAGTTTCATAAACGTTTCGCCCACGCTCCGAAAAAGTCCGAAGTAGTACGAGGTACTCCGAACTGTTCGATATAGAGGCTCACTGTCCAGAAGGCTTTGTGTCGGCGTATAGTAGTGTGCCTTCCACCTTCGTTCGGCACAAAAGCGCCAAGTTACTAGCACGTTCAACCCAATGTTTGTGTTTGTTCTGTTATCGGAATTAATGTTAGTTTAGGATACTTCGCTTGGCTATTGAGTTGAATATTGTGGATTTATTGATATAAGCATGATTGAGCTTTTAAGTTAAATATCTTGTTTTTATCATTAGAAATGAGGTTAGCATGCCAAGTGATGCATCGTGAACGCGATTGCCACACAGAAAAGTAATTATGTACTAATCATTGTTTTGAGTTTGGGTGTTATTTGGCTCTGTCATTTGAAATCGGTAGGCCTTATCAATATGGCAATTACTCCCTATAGGCGGTATTGTAACAATAATTTCACGTGAGAAGAAAAAAAAGCAAGGTATAATATATTTTTTAATACTAATTTGGATGGTAAAGTAAAGTAACAAATGTGTCGCGGCGGACTCACTTTTAAGAAGGGGCATTCTTTAGAACGTCACTGAATTAATTGGACATCGCTCGCCGATAAAAATTCGTCGCCTACTTTTTCCAGATACCCAATCGATTATTGGGTACATTAACATAATTATATCAATCTGTCCATTCTAACATTACCTATACAATTACATAAGTAAGTAACTTGCCTATTTATTTTGTTTTAGAGCGAATACCAGGTGTAAAGGGTATTATTATATTTAATTTACTGTAACATTATTACGTTACTCTAGCTGTTTTAATTCCAGATCATTCCATATGCCAATGACGACACAATTAGTATTGTATGTAGTTTACATTGAATATTGAGAACAAAACAGTAGTGCGTTGTGATTTAAAAAGTTAACGGCTGGACTTGTCAACGTATAACAAAAGGCATGGGAAATGTTAGTGCGGTATTGTAACATGAGAACGCTTCGCGCAGGTCATTGGTGCGCCATAAATACCAATTTGGGACACAATTGTAGGGTTATCGGATTCAAACAGTAGTGTAGTAATAGACATACAGAGTGTCCCAGAAGTCGACGGCAAGCAGGTAACAGGCTAAGTTATAAAAGCTATCAGAAAAATATAAAAAAATATCTAAGTCACGTATTTTAAAAATTATAGGCATTTGAACCGAAAAATCTACTCCCTGTGACGGTCTTTTCACTCCTGTTGCTACAAATATTTACTTTTAGAATTTTTTTTAAATGTTATCTCGAGTCCTCGAAAAATTTTTCGACATTATATCTCCAAAAGAGTAGGCAAAGGTGTATTACACATGCTCGTCCTAAATCGCTCGGTCGGCGAAATGTACATACTTACATTTCGCCAGAGGGCCAGCTTATTGCCGTGTTCCTAGATACCAGCCACCGTGTTGCTGCCAACAATTGTTTAACAGAAAAACACAATAGCCTTGGCCGACCCGGCAATCGAACCCAAGACCTCACACAGCGTTTGCATTCACTACCGTTGTGCCATTCTAATATATTTTATTTATTTAAACTTCCATGGTGGCAAATAAATATGCATCCTGCTTGATGGTAAACGGTTACCATATCCTATGAATGTATGCAACCGTAGGGGTATCACTCACGAGTTGCCACCTTAAGATAATGCAGAGGACAAAGATCGAATATGACGCCAACACCGGGACAACAACCAGATTTCTGGTAATCATACCAGTAAAAGTATTGTAAAGATTTGTTTTCTATACCAACAGCATAAAGCTGTAGAGATTTTCTGCGTGCAGGCGCTAATATCGTGAACTGACCCATGCAACTTCGTCTGGTTCAGAATTTGCCCCGTTTTTGCAACATTTTCAATTATGCTCCGCTCCTATTGGTCGTAGCATGATGTTATATAGCCTTGCTCGATAAATCGGCTAACCAACACTAAAAGTTGTTTTTTATTCGAAATAGTTCCTGAGATCAGCGCGTTCAACCAAACAAACAAACTCTTTAGCTTTATAATATTAGTATAGATTTGTGCGTTCGATAGCCCGGTTAGGAGTTAGATTATAGCTTTTAAGTATAATATTACACTACCGTGTAAAAAGCGCATTATGATCCGAATTTACCGCACGTGAAACTACAGAACATAACTAGTATGTATATCCAGTATAAAGATAAGTCAATACACCGTTTGGCCAGCCCTACCGCTCACGTACGAGCTATGTTTTCGTTAAGTGATATTACATTTATACACAAACGTACCATTGTTTGTTTATTTATACAACTCGAACGCATATGTCTCGACAAGCACACAGAATTTTTAGTGCTAAATTTAATTAAGCACACCGCCTGTGGTTCCGTGATGTGTAGACATAAAATAGTAGTAAAACTAAAGATTGTACAGATATAAATATAGAAACATGAATCGTAAAGCATAACTTAATGATCTGAGAACGGATAGCGATGTGTGTACGCTCATTAACCATTTGATTTCGTAAGACGTACTTTAACATCGTCATCAAAGAAATTACTCATTATCAAGAACCGTTCATAGTAATATGCTTCTTGTTATATACGTTTATATATAAAGGTAATTAACGAGACGTATAGTGCTGAGAGCCGTGAAATTTCCTTAAGGCGAATGTCTGCCATTAAGATGGCAAGAAGACATAAGCGAAATGGCACAAAACCTTTTGATAATGGTTGCTAGACTCCATAGTCTAGCTACTAATATCTCGATAGATATATGGAGGAGCATATAGAAAGAAGACGAGAGAACTGTATAATAAACGAATACTACGATAATTATTTTTTTAAGATTACTAGCAATTATTGGTTTACAAATTATTAATAATCGCGTTAATCCCTACAGTTAAGCTAGAATGCTTGTGTTAGGAGTGAGTTTAAGTCGGTAGTGCAATAGTTGGAATTACAACCTACGACCTGTCAATCGCAAGTCCAATGACAATCGCTGCCAAAACAACGAAGATATACGGACAAGCATAGTGACTGTAAAGTCTGTCAATTTTTTTTCTGAGCGGCACGGCTTCTGGATCTTTGCTCAATAGATGATATCAGCCGTATATTAAAGTAAAGCTGACGAAATGTAGATGTAAACCCTTCTGCTCACATTTTCAGGGATATAGGTGTGACACTATGTATAGTTAATCCTCTCAGGTACTTCCTTCCTTCAGGTAGTCCTTTCCTTATACGAAAAGCTAGAAGCCCGTCATCGTTGAATAAAACAACTTTGAACAAGTTACCACGCAGCTGGTGCTATTTTCCTTTCAATCTAACTCGAAGGATCCAACGTATTGAAGTATATTCATTCTTCTATCCGCGCGATTGTAAGCAGCTGACTGTGTTTATTCATTGTTAAGTAAACCCTGTTATACAAAAGATAATATCGAGACTGTCTTGTTAAACTAGTTGTCCCGTATTCGATTGTTGGGCAAAATGTTATTGGGATATTATAAGTATAAGGCATCATGTAGATATAGTAGGTATTTTATATTTATATACACACTGTTCACACCTGTTTTCTAGAGGGATAGGCAGAGACTACGGATGTTGGACGTCTTGTTTATTCAGTCTCATTAGATTTTTCATGCACTCTCGTCGGTATCGCATCCTTACATAAAACCATCAAAAACCTTTACACATAAATATACAATACAATTGGTAAATAAACTCAATACTATATTTATAGTAGTCAAACAATTTTTCTCATATTGACAAGTGTAGTGCTGTTTAGTAGATTTTATATAGCTTAGGAAATAATAATAACAGTGGTAGAGAATAACTAAAGACTGGGCCTAAACGGCGTTCTATCGAGATCATAGGATGGATAACAAGATTAAGAATAATAAATGTGTAAAATAATTAAATCATTGAGTTTTTACGTAGTATTTAGAGTAATTATGATTCTTTTGTGAAGAATACCAACTTATATATAACTGGCCTGAGATACAATCAGTCGTCAGCCAAGCCTGACGGCTCCACGGGCAATATTTCGCGTATTAGCCGAACGATAAGCATGCAAATCCACAAGGGCCAACACAAATCGCACAGATACCGGTTCGTGGAGGTACGTCGGTTGCATAGTGCAGCTAACTGCGTTTATTGCAACAGTATCCAGAGGCCTTGCATTCGCCGAGCCATGCGCCGGCCATGGACCAAAATACCCGGTTTCACGCACACGATGCTATATTACATTTGTATGCAACTAGTTTGTATAAATATGAATATTGATTAGTTCTAAGGTTCTATTTAATGCTGTTAAGAAAGTCGTATAACCCTTTCTGTCATGTCTTAAATGAAATGAGGTATGTTTTATATAAAGTCCATTACAAAAGTACATTTAGTCTTACCCCTTCTTGCACTGAGAAGAGGCCCGTGCCTAGCGCACTGGGACAGTTTAATATCGATATTATTATATTATATTAGGTAGACTTACGGCTATATGTCGAAGAATTAGACAGCGGTATTTTACCCTCAGATTTTGACAGCTTAATTTTAGGGGACGAACCTTTCACTATTTTTAAGGCACACTTACAGAATCCGTACTACTAAGGACTTCCTAATAGAAAGGCTTATTAACACTTAGCTTCAACTCAGAATGAAATTAGCGGTCGGGCCCTAATACATATAAGGGTGGCCTTTGCCACGGAACAATTAAGTACAAGTTTTTACTTAAGGAAAATATTCAAAAGAAATTATTTGACAATAAATATTCCATATGGCAAGACTAGAGGGCGCTATGCATTATAAACGTTTCAAACCATGTAGACAGCTAGCAACAAATTTGTAAGTCATTATCAAGTTGTCGATTTCTATGCAAATATGAACGGCTGGTCCGGTAATGACCAACCCACGCGAATTGTATAAATGATTGTATTTGTAGTGCTTGTAGGCCATAGGCAGCTATTTGTCACGCGTTACGACGACCTTTAAACTCGGCACGTTATTGTTAGAAGTAGCATTGTGAGAACGCGTATGCTAGTAAATCATTCGTTTTAGATTACGCGTCGTAAATGCAGCGTTTTAATACTTGGATGGATGGCATTTTATTTAAAAATAAGTTGAAACATCTCAGTCAGAAACAGACGCCTTTTCCAAGATTCACTAACTAAGTTAAAATAATGAACAGCGGTCGCATACGCTACCGCTGCGACACGATCTGGACAGGAAAGAGGTGTACCATACTGTAGACAGCATTCTACTACTCGAACCTCTGATAGAAAACCCAATAACAATTTACCTGCCTAGGGAAGGTAATAAATAATAAAGCAATAAAGGATGTATTTAAAGATTTTGATTATACATAGTATCTATATGATCTTCAAATGTACATAATTGTACATGCAGAACCAAAGGCTTTATGAACTCTTAGGCAAGGCGACCTGTATTTTTTTCTTTTCTTAAATGGACACCCACCTCCTAGCAGCAACGTTGCTTCACATGAATCCATCGATTTATATAGCCGCAACAGCACGGGCCACTGATTATGTTGTATAGTACTTTATGAATGAATTAATCTAGTTGCGTAATAGTGTATTCTATACTATACGAATATACGGTAATGGCAAAAGTCATTCATCACCGCACGATAGAATGCGGTTAATGGGTGATTTGGTTAAGTAATTTGAATGAAAGTGCAAACGCGAGTCGAGTGATTAGGTTCAAGGCATGAAAAATAAATCATTCTATCTATATAGGCTCGTATATAGTAGGTACTATTACATTTAGCCTATTATGTTGTAGTCCTACGTAAAAAGGCTAGTCTTTTGTGGCAGAATTTCCAAACTCGATGCTGTTATTGAACATTTTGTAAGATAAAACTCACTATCACGATTGAAAAGATTGTCCTTCAATTTCTTGTCTGCTTCTTCTCATGCAAGCTCTACTTCTCGAATAGGCTTTATTCAATGCAATGTTTTTATTTCCTTTTATTTTTAATGTATCGTTAATGACGAGTCCAAGAATTGTTTATACATTTTTATGGAAATAAAGATTTTGGGCTTTTACTTTGAATGACATCGACCGATAGAATCCGAAACATCACATATGGTAGTAAGCATAAGCGCAAACTCATGTCAATGAGAAAGCTAGTCTTACCTACTAATGGTAATTGTTCTATTCAATGTGTCTGTCCCCTAGGAACGCGGTCATGGTATTACGCCGGAATATTAATTATTCTTTAATTTAAATGGTAAAACCAAAACCAAGTTCAATTTGTTTAAAAATCTATCTATATATATGTATGGCATGTTAGTTTACATAAATTCTACATCGAGTTTGGTTGAAGTATACATAGTAAATACAACCAAAGAATACATAGTGTCGAACCAGTAAGTAGGTTAACATAGATATATAGATACTAGTAGGCCCATTGACCGTAATTTAAAATCAGCCCACCATATTTGAAAATAGTGACTTACTCATACTTCAAGTAAACTCTACAGATTTTCTTAAACAAATCTACTAAGATTTTTTTAACAAATAATCTGCCTAGTATGTCCTTATAGCTTAGTTTAATCGTATGTCATGACGGTACAGGTAGTCCCATAACCTCATGCTTTGCCTATCAAATTACAAATACATTGCTAACAAATGACGAGGACCTAATCAAAAATCTACTTTCATAATGACAACATGTATATATAGCGGGTGTTTACATAAAATCAACTACAATTTTAGATCAATACTGCAGCTACAATACAAGATCAAACAACGCTTATACCTGTAGCAACCAGGTTAGTAGCCTGGAACAATTATTATGATAGCCCTGGCCATAACGTACAGTAGGTTCAGTTTGCAAACAAGCCCACTGGAGAATGTTATTGTAGCCGCAAATTGTTTGCATTCAATTCAGTGTACGTTGTATTAGTTGCGTGGCTTGTCCGCCGACACTATAGATACACGTATTATAGATTGCTGATGCCTTGGTACTGGTTGTATCGTATGTATCGTGCTTAGATTGCAACATTGTTAGGTTAAGAATATAGAACTTGCTTACATATGGAGTCTTAAGTTATTGATAATCGTATTAGGAGCATATTAATTTTCAATACTGTTCATGTTTTAAAGAGTGAGGTTATTTTTGTAATAGAATAACGGAAATTAACGCGGACATGCTAGGCATTCATATTCCTTTTTGAAACGCTTAATGCCTATGCTGCTCGGTTGTGATGCTTGTAAATGCCCGTTTTTCTTCATAAACTATGCAACGCGAAAGTATAAAAGTGATTATAGTGAAATTATTGTCGGAATTCTTTTATGCTGAAGCTCAAGTGTACTGTTATCACCATATCTTAAAGTATTGTACGGAAACAGCTCATTAGATGATCAGGAGCTAAGCTATACGCCTTGCAATACCTTAGTCACGGCAAAATACGTTCAAACGGCCTTATAAAGTTGATGCCAAAGCGACTTATATAACTCCATAGATAATTATAGAATCCAGACCGATTGACAGCTCTCAAATGAAACCTTATCAGCAACTTTTGTAAGAAATATTTCTGCTGAACCAATCAATATAAGAAGCGTAATGTGCAAAGAAATCATTGATGAGATATTTTAGTCTTGTAAATAACGAAGATGAAAGCAAACACCATCCTACATTCAATGTCAATAAGAACATTATAGCAAGTCAAGTCGCTAGTATGGCTTGCCAACATAAAGGTCGGAAAACTATGATCTAATATTTTCCACGTTACAACACAATGGTAACGTTGGCGTCGGTTGTTATGTCGCGCGAACACGTGTGATCGGCCATGCGTCCTCCCACGCGACGCGATGGACGACCACGTCCTTTATAATACACGACTTGTTTGAATTACGTGTTGTACTGGAATATATAAATATAGCTCGGACAGATTACGCACATACACGGTTTTCAATTTTAAAGCTATCTGTACTTCTATTATAAAGAGGAAATATTTTATATTTTGTTTGTTTCTTTATAAGGATATAACTTAAAACTATTCAACGTATTTTAAAAATTATTTCATCATTAGAAGGCTATATTATCACCGAGAAGCACAGGCTATAATACAATATAAAAAGTTACTGTGCATACTGTTGCAGCGATAGCCTAGTGGGAAACCGTTGGACTCCTACTCAGAGGTCTCGAGTTCGAGCCCAAACGCATCTCTGACTTTTCGAAGTTATGTGTGTATTAAAAAGTGAATTATAGGTTGCTTTAACGGTGACGGAAAACATCGTGAGGAAACCTGCATGTCTAAGAGTTCTCAATAATCTTCTCAAAGATATGTGAAGTCTGCCAATCCGCACTGGGCCAGCGTGGTGGACTATGGCCTAACCCTTCTCACACTGCCCGCAGTGGGACAGTTTAATACAGGGATCATTTTTACACCAAAGGTAGTACGTTAAGCGGTTACTATGCCTAAGACGTCGATGTCGTACCTTAAGCAAAGGAATTAAAGAATACAGAATGAAAGGAATGAAATGAAAGGAATGGGATAGGCACGTGAGTCTAAGGAAAGCTTACCGGCGAAAAGCAGTAAAACAATCTACCATGCTGGTACTGAGAATAGCCTGCCAGGAATAATAAATTTATAACCTGGTCGAAAAATTGGAGTGAACATTCATTAAACTTTTTTGAAACTGTCGTTATTTTAGTACCTTGTTAGAAATTGATGTCAACTAATTAATTTGATGTTAACAGCGAGAACGTGAACTAATTAAAGAACCTAAAATATCTGCTATTCATTTCCTATGCTCGTAACTAGAAGAGATAATAATATATTTTATTATTAACTAGAGGAGATATAGCTACTGACTAAAATTACAAAATCGATTTATTTTATTGTGTACTATATTTTGCTCGCGGCTTCGCCTACGCGAATGTAGGTTAGGATAGCAACAGTACCTTTTTCTGGATGAAAGGTACCCCAAGTCTTCTTTCATTTCCCTGACAACGTCGTACGAAATTTCATGATCATCGGTCGAGTAGTTAAGGCGTGAAACCGTAACAGACAAACAAACAAACTTACATTCACACACCCTAACTAATATTATAAATTAATTTTAGTTAGGTTTAAACAATTTAGATGTTAGAAAGATATCGCTGCGTTTTATGCATGTTACATATCGTCGTTCGGCATCCAAAACGGCGAATGTAACATTTTGTTCACAAATCAGAATTTTATATACAAGACAAGAATAGAAAAGCTTGTTTGGGCATGTACTTAGAACGAATGGACGAGGAAAGACTGACTAAGAAAGTTTATAAGGCTAGTGTGAATGGCATAGTCGCAAGAGGAAGACCTAGCCGAACGTTTCTCGATCAAATCGGAAGCGTTCTGGACAAAGTTAAGAGCACCTTGAACCGACGGACGGGCGTGTATGAGGAATGTGATGAAAGTGAATGAAGCCAGAGAAGTGTGTCAGGAAATCTGTAGTCTCTGCCTACCCCTCAGGGAAACAGGCGTGAATCTATGTATGTATGTATCAGAATTTTATTATATGTCATTCTATACGTTAAAATGCTATAAATAAATTTTGGCCAAAATTTAATCCAATCCCGTTATTTTTCGCGATCGATATTATACGCGATCTTAAATTGTAGATTTAGAGTAATTTTACATAGACAAAAATACCTTTTTTATGTCTCCTGTAAAATATTGCGAATGTTGCATTATTTAATGCCGAACAACGATAGTTCAAATTACTATCACTAAGGAAAATCACAGATAGATTAGTTATTGGGAACCGTTTCGACACATATTGTCGTATAAACACGTGGGTTTGTCCATGCGTCAGCCCACGCGTCGTGCGAGTTATTTTTACTACGCGATTGGTACTACAGTTATCAATATAATATGTGTTCCAAGCCCATCGTATCTAAGATTACTTATCCAAAAAGATATAAATGATGAGATCTTATTTTATGGGAAGTACAATGTATTGCCTAACTGTTATATCTATTTAATTATTGTGATGTCAATAAAATACGTTGTAACGTTAAACATTTGTGTACATTGTATACTAAACCTTCCTTTCAGAAGGTATATAATGGCCAGTAGCGCAACTATTTAAAAACGGGCAAATAATTTGATAAACCGGACAAATAATTAAAGAAGGCAAATAATTTAAAAACGGATCTAATCCAAGAGCCACGAATGTTTCTTTTCGCTATAAATATTATATATTTGAAGATGAACGCTCGTCTTCACGCGCTAAACGTATTTTGCAGTATTCAGAGCGTTTGTGACAGGGCCCTCAGCAAAATTATCGACTAAAAAAAATTTATTCGAAGATGCAGTTCGTTTCTAGCACGTCAAGTCAAATAATCATGTGGATTTTTTACAGACACCATATTTTATTTATTTCTATATATTAAAATAAACTTTGTTAACAAATACACCAAAAAGTATAAAAGACTGAAAATTATGCGTTGTATATTTTAAGGAGAGGTAAGGTATTCATTTGAATTAATTTTTACTTAACTTTACCTAAGCCAAACTTTATGTTGAATTTATGTAAACAAACTACCCATGCGAGAATATTTACATGTCAGCACATATTTAGAATTTAGATTTAATGGCCTTCGTCCCGAATTAAATATAAAACTGTTCTATTTGTCACTGGATGACTGATATCAACAAAATCGAATATTATTAAAATTTGTTTACACTACAGCCAAATTTAATTTGGTCGGAGTACACTTGACAGTAATTTGAACAAAGCTAATGGAGCATACAAATTAAGTACGTATTGATATAATATTATGCACTGCTAATGAATATCTTTGTTTTTATGGTAACTGACGAATCGTTGAATAAATATTCATGACAGCCGCGGCATATCATTATCTTAGGGTCACCAAATCTTTAAACATTAGCATGAATATTTTTATACCACGATTTGAATGAAGTTTTAGTGTGAAGAGAAACATCCTACAGAAAGTAGGTATGAGAGTTGTTCATTATCTAGAGGGAATGTGAGATCTGCAAACGTGTAGTTTGACTCCATAGTGAACTATAGCTTATCCTTGCATCATTATCCTCTCTGGTTGATATAGTCTTCTGCACTATTATTATAGATTAGATGTTCGCGCGGTTTCACCCGCGTTTATCGTTACTGCGCCGCCCCCGCAGGTCTTAGCGTGATGTTATATATATATAGCCTTCCTCGATAAATAGGCTATCCAGCACTAAAATAATTGTACAATACGAACCAGTAGTTCCTGAGATTAGCGCGTTCAACCAAACAAACAAACAAACTCTTCAGCTTTAAAATATTAGTATCGATAAAACTTAGGTTTAACTTATGGTAGCCTTCTTATTTTTAAGAATCAGACTTCATATAGTAGGTAACTTGAAAACTATACCTATGTATAATTAATCTTTATCTGTGTCTTCGTTCTCTTACGCTAATTCTCTCGCGCCGTCATTCGGTTTATCACACTGAGCACCATAGCTCTGAACCTACTTAAACAAAGTTACTTAAATTGTGAAGACCGCATCAAAATACGTACAATGGTTTTGTGTGAGACTGGGACAACTACACAAACACGAATTCTAAAAACCATTGTTTCGATTGTACACCTCTATTAATAGTCAAACTGAATATGAATTTTTCAAAAACATCATCAATGTTTAGACAGAGCTACAATGCAATTTGCCGCTACAGACAGACACCATAATGACCTTCATCAATCCCAACTAATATTACAAATGCGAATGTGAATTTGTTTGTAATCCTTTACGCCTTAACAAACAGTACCCGACCGATCATTACAAAATTTCGCATACACATTGTTAGGAAAATGTATAAATAGAAAAGGACATAATAACTTCCATCCGAAAAAAAGTACCGTTACTAACCTTACCTACATTTACGCGAGTGATGTCGCGGGAAAAATCTAGTGCTATATAAATGGATACTTATATCCATATACATCGAAATTCCCTATCATAATATTCACAATCATGCCGCTCCTTAAATGAGAATTGTCGTGACGTGTAAACACATACGACACGGTTATCAATCGCATCGTATGCGCACGAACGGGACGGCAATTGTACTAGTATTGCGTCACTGCTCATAGTAATCAGCTGATTTAGTTCGCGTAAATTGAAACCGTTTAATACCTACCAACGTAGTATGTATAGCATGCGAGCTGGCAACAGAACGGTTTCGTATAACAATGTTGCAGATTAGAAATATGTGTTTTTTTCTTATCATCATTGCGATTGAAGGATATAGGTTATGTTTCGGGTTGCGTGGTTACTTTAATGAGGTTTATCATTAAGTAGTTTTAGGTTGTAAATGGTTTAAGGTTTTGTGCTATTGTGATTAGTAAGGAATCGGCAAGTGGAGAAATTTGGAATTCAAGACAATTCACGGTTGAATTTTCGAATCTATCTATGTGCGGAAGTGAATTTATCCAAACATATGTATATACATACATAGTCTAACGCTTGTGTTTCTGAAGGGATAGGCAGATGTGTATTTCGCCGGCTCTAGTTTTAATTATAATATTAATATATTATAGATAAAGCCTGATTATAGCTGGCGAAATATATGTATATTTTTTTTATTCGATGCGAATGTAGTAGTGTCTACCGAACACAAAAACGAACTTCATGCTGCTATTAAGAATTTGTTGACGGGAATATCCAATTATACTTTGCCTGACCAGGGAATCAAAGCTGAGAAAAGTACAGCAATCACTACCGCTACTATATAAAAGTAGTCTAAATATAGTCAAGTAACTCACATGAGGTTTCTAAAAAGACAACACGAGTAATTGCAGTATTGAAGCTGTTCTGTCGAAAACACGACAACTCTTGCCCAACTCAGATATCTAACCCCAAACTCATGGCTAACAGTTTCGTTTGCGCCTCTGCTCTAACGAGATAGACCTGGTGACATTTTGCTATATATTTCACGTTTAGTGGTAGCATTTAGAAGCTGTACAGCTAGCATGTGCGACAATCTATTTATAGCAGAGGAAGGCGATGTCCTGTGCTAGATCGTTAATTACGTTGGTAATGATGATAGATAGGGCCACGCTTTATGTTGGAAGACTTAATTTAGAGAACTAGCAGACCTCGTTCGGATTATAATTAGAGTAGCCATGTTTGGTAGATACTCATATTTTTTATTGCATATTTATTTCTTTTATAAAAGACAACTCCCATACTAGAAGTAATTTCTGTGTTGCGAGGGGCTTACAAGCATGAAAACGACAGAACAATTTTGTATACCGTGATGCAAACAACACCCAGACTCCAACTACTATTCGTGATTCACACAAAGTTTCGTCCCTTGTTAAGATCGAGCCCACAACACTCGTTGCAGTGGCAGTAGCAAGAAGACCACCATTATGCCTATGTGCAGTAAAAATTTTTAATTTATATATTTACACACTAACACTCGATTTCTAAAGGCAGATTAACTCATTTGTGAACAGACGATCAACCGCATGTCAACTGCTGAGATTGGCTGACTGAATTAGCAATAGCCAGTCATGTCACTTGACATGAATTTGATTATGACACTCGCGCGTAGTTGATTAGCATTTCCAAAACCGGGTGTAGCTGCTGGACAGTATACACGATAGAAAATCTACCGTTTATAGTCACCGACGACCGAGGCAAGTGCATAATGCACTCTTTTCATATTTTAGCTCGTAACGTGCTGCAATCCTTTAATCCTACTAATATTATAAAAGTAAATCTTCAGATAAATGCTACTCAATCATAACCTAACGTGATCAATAGGCTGTTTGAGTAAAAATCTGTGGCTCAAAAACAGCGGCGTATATTCCAAGCAAAATATTCAATTTTAATATCAATGGATTTTAACGAATTAGCTACACAGGTAGACTGACCATGACTTGGATTTTTTGACACAATTTTTTTAGTTTTTTGGGAAATCTCATAATTTTTGTTTCAGGCTAAAAGGTTACTCTGTGCTTCAGTCTAGAGGTGTCTGTCGCGATAATCCATATCTACAGGCACCCGGAATGAACTAGTAAAAAGAATCTCGAGAATTATAATTATGCAAATTGTAGCCAATTCTCATCGTGTTTATATTGTTTTTTCAACAAAATGAACAATTATTTTATGTAGGTATATTTAACTTTTATTGCCTGACTATCGGATAGATCAATCAACCTCAGTAGGTATTTTAGTTACAATTATTTCATGTCAGCTGTTGTTTCGTATTGGCAAAGTTACAAATTGAGATTATCAAACAGTAATTTTATTTCGAAAATCATTTTACGGATTTTATCTCGTGCGTTTACTTATTATGATTCATAGTGCTGCAAATTGTATTTCTACATTCACATTGCGCCTTATAACAACATTCAACAATAATTTCTGAAATCCTATCTAGCCGTTCTAGATATAGATAGCACATCTTATGAATATTTACGTTAACAGAATTAAGATATTCTCGGCCTACAGAATTATTTGAGCAATATATTGTTTAGAATACAAGCCGCTGTTACTGAGCCACAGATTTTATTATCTACGAACTAAACCCATCACTAGTTTCGATGAAACACTTATTAACGCTAAATTAAATTTAACAGCTTACACTGTAGAATAAAATCATTCATCTTTTGACTGGAAGTTGGCTAGCGTTTCACAACGTCGCTTCTCGCGACCGTTCCTGTTTCACATTTTCTTTGAAGATAATCTTTTGTTTTCGCCTTATCGCTAGCCATGGTTTAACCTTCTTTTGTTAGAACCACATTATTGTTCGCTATTACTGGAATACCACTACCAAGCTCCTACCTCACAGAGTACCATCAAAGAGCAAATTTTAAAACAACCCAATAGATTAACTAAATCGACGCAAAACAATAGAAGCATAGCAATAAAGTCAAACAGTTTATTTTATAGTCCAACAAAATGTTCAACAATAGAAATGTCAAGACAAAGCTCTTTAGAAAAACTTAGTCGTTCGAAACAAAAGGACGTTTCGTCGAGAGCGGAGGCTTGGAGGGGGCGCTGTAAATCAATGTTGACGAATAATAAAATGCTAATGCACAAGGAATTATTGTCGTAACTGGAAATGGTACGAATAGAAATGAAACGGTCACGACAGATACACTTTGAAGTTACTTTTATTTTAGTGAAATTTCAAGCTAAACAGAACTCAGATGTTATTACAATTTTGTGAGTTTGTAGTAATGTTTTATTAGTTATTGTTACACAAACTATGTTATTCTAATTTTATTAGCATAAATTTTTATAAGAGCGGGCGTACAACAAATAAGGTATATTATATTAACGTTGCATTAATGGGAATCCTTACGTAATCTCTACTTTGAGGCCAAGAAACAGATGGGTGTACGGACATGTAATTTATTAATTTAAACTATTAACAATAAAAAGTTCATAAAAGAACGACATTATCATTGAACAACCAAATATAGTATTTACTCATTTAAAATACGAAAAGGTGTGATACAAAACGTCAACATTAACCTCTAAAGACTCAGCATTTCTACATTAAACTGCTGATTCTTTGTCCCAACAAATGTTACCACATTAAAAACAAGCTATCAATATAAAACATCGGCTGCACGTAGCTTAATAAAGAAATAAATGTTAAAATTATTGAACGATACACAACATGTCCATATAAAGAAAGTTGTTAATTATAACAAGCATTTATACCATAACTCGCGTAAGCAGCAAAAAGCGTTTAAAGTTACACCTTTTGACTTGAAATCCAGTTTAAATTCATTCAAGCCGTTTAACACTTTACTGACAATACAATTAGTTATATCGGTATCATAAATTTCGGTTTCGCGTAAAGCTATATCATAATGATTGTAGCCAATTACCGCGTGTTCCGATGTGTTAATAAGATTGTTATATGATGGACGTACTAACAAAACGATACGTGTTTTTATTCATTTTTTATTATATGAAAAAGTCAACTCCTGTTTTTGGGATAATCTTTGTGTAGCGGGGTATTTATGAACTGTATATTTTTTTTATTCCCTTATTGCTTCCGTAATACTCGGCGTCGTCCTGGCAGTGACGCGGCGACTATTTACTTTAATCTACTACGCCATTTGTGTAGTTGAAATTAATGTACATAATTATTTAGATGTTATAGCATAATAAGACTGCCTTAAATACCAAAATTGATAATAAATGTTATAAAAATTTGGCTGGCACTCGTAGTGTGAGGCTGTCTCATCCAGTGACGTTAGTTCACTGTGCTGGTGTTGGTGCATCAAGTGCTCACTTTAGTACTGCACGTACCGACATGCTGTGTTTAAACCAAGTAACCTACATTATAATAACTGTTTCTTGCGCAAGTTATTTTTAATAATTCTCAGTATGTTATAATTTTAAGTTCAAACAAGTGTGTTTGACTCGTTCTTGGTGTTAGACATTTTATGAGGGTTGTATGAAACCGCGGTCAGAGCGTTTCTGTGAAACCAACTACACAGCTTACTATAAGTCGGTAACCCTAGCCACAAGGGTTGTCAACTTTCATAAACTTTGAATAGTTTTTTAAAGGATTTTTGTTCAATCCAATTTTGATATGTCTTAGCCGTCTTGGAAATACAAAAGTAGACTTGATCTCTCTTCACTTCAATAACTAAACTGATATGAATGAAATATGGTTTGACGACAGTTTGAAGTGTTCGAACTCTGGCGAGCTAGGAGTACCTACTTTATAAAACGCGAATGAAGTTGCATCCCGTTTTATATTTTAAAAGCTTTTATGCTTCGCTTTAGAGGTAAGAAGTTTGAAATGAATAAAAATATAACTTGTATTCATTTAATTGTTTTCATAGAAAATCATAATAACATAAAATCATCATCGTCGTAATTTTTTGATAACGATCACTCTTCTTTGAAACTTTATATCAGTCATAAAAAAATGTGATACCTATTGAATTATTTCTTTACAACCTTGCATTGGCTCTCTTGGTTGTTTGTTGCATTTCCATTAAATATACTTCTAAGTCTTTATAACCAATCACTTGATAAGCGAGATTATATCACGATCACAAGTTGACAAGGGGCAATCGAAGTTTTTGTGAGGCAGATATTTCATATACCTTCACACTTAAATGTTTCCATGTAGCAGCTATCAACGATTCTCCGCTCCGTTTAGCTCGTCTAGGAACGCTAAACAATCCTTCCAATTAACTCCAGTGTAATTAACATTAATTACGGATATGAGTAGCACCCCATAATTTCTACTCGCTCAACAAGTCTTTTCTGCTATAGCAACAAATTGCCCACAAGTTCCAATCTCCAATCCAATAAACATAATGTTTTATACTTATTTTAAGTCCAATACATTTACTAGTCATTGAATTGGAATTGGATCCTACCGCGTCCTACATTGTAGATGATCATGACGGCTGATCGCTTTAGGGTATGTTCTCGCGAGGCAAATACATTAAAGCAGAACTTAGAATCGCCCTCAACTGGCACGATATTTCGCTGGCGTTTTGTTGTTGATAATAATATAATCGCCTCGTTTGTAAACTGACTTATGGCAAAACGGACTTGTTTCCTAAAATAAGTGGTTCCCTTTTCAGGAAGGTTTTACCCATTATATTCCGGTTAAAAGACTTTGTAAGAAGACGATAAACGGAGCAATAATTAAAATGAAATATAACACGTACCTATTTCAAGAGTTGAATCTTATTTTGCAGTCGGTGGAAGCAATCAAAAAACTGCCTTTTGTTCTGATTAAACACCGACAAGTCCACCAAAATGCAGCTTGTATATTGACAAGGCAAATATACATCCGATTTTTTTTCACTCAGTAGACAAACCGTGAGCCACATACAGTCAGCCAAATAGGAACCGGTCTTAAGAGGTAATACTTATTGGTCGGCTGTACTGTTCGCAGGCATCCAATAACGTTGCACTCAGTCCCAAGGTCGAGCGCCGCATGTACCATAAACCCTCGAGTTTACCGCCACTCACCGTACAGCCTTTGTCTTTGACAGTAGAGGGGCGATGCAAGTTATAAACTGAACTTTTTGTACCGGCTGTAAAGTTTTTAGGATGTCTAAGAATGAGGGCAAATAAAAGTAACCATCGTTATGCCAAATGATCTTTGACGAAGTTGGAAGGATATTTTTGCTTTTCTTTACAAAGGTTGAGTTACAAATTGTGAAAGTTAGTTTATCGTTTGTTTTGAGAAGTCAAACCATTATTCTAAACTTTTAAAGTATACCTATTAAAGTATCCGTCTAAAGATTTTTACTTTATGGCAGCATTCTAGAATAAGTTATAGTGTACTTTCAAAGGACAATTTAAAATAAAGAAATGAGTAAAACTAAACGTTTACTTCATAATTGTGGCAACACAATTATAAGTATATAAGTATATATTTGTATACAAATATATATGTATGTATGTAATGTATGTAAACCATTACATCTGTTTTCGAAACAGTAGGCAGAACAGCCCATCTATTCGTATATAAAGGTTTACGTAATAAGACGAGCTTATTGCTGTCTACCAGGATATCTATGCCTAGCAGTAGGCTCTTCTGCGCCGTGTGCGCTACACTATGCTTATCCCGGGGCCAAAGAACTAACAAGACAGCCGGCCTTCTAAATGTATTCATGCTTAAAATTGTAGTTCGATAAAAATTGATAAAACATTTTTGATTTCTTCTTTCAAATGCACAATGACCTGTCGTAGAAAGAGAAAAGCACTATGTCACCGTACGTTAGCACCAATCATACATTAAATAAAGGGGTTAAAGTTAAGTTTACCTTCTCCGTGGCCTTAAACCCATCCATCACTTTCTAATCCGCTGTCGTCTCAGTATTTGTGCCAACTTGCGCATGTGGAAAGGTGATGTTAGTATCAAGCAACTGCACCGACCTACAATCACGACCCCGGCACAGTACCCGTCACCGAAGGTTTATTGCCAACGTAGGAGTGAACATTCTATATTAAACTTTGCTTTTTATAGCTTACTGCTTACCTACTTGGTTTTTATAGATACTATCTTTAATACATACATATACTCTGTATATTCCTTATGTATTAAGTTCCAGCTAAGTCTAATTTAAAAAAATGCGAGTCTATTACCGCCTACTAGGCACATCGTCAGCGCTTACTGTTATTTTGTCTGATACTTCGTCCAAACCGAATATCGAATCTTTCTCTTATTCGAAGGGAACTATGAGATTGTGTTTAACACATAAACATCACACATGAACCCCAAGAGTTAAATGATAATACTTTTATTTTCTATGAGGATGGATAACTACACATTGTTATTGCAGGGCAAGCCTGGGGCCTTACCGCCATCTCTAAAAGCATTGTTATTGCATGTGCGAGAACTTGACATATTTATACACGCTGTAATACATCTTATTCGTAGCCTTAATTACTCGTGGTCTTTACATTGCCTGACATTGATAAGGGGTATGCCCTGACATTGCCAAAGTCCATGAGCAGTGGTTATCATCTTAAGATAGGCCATTTTCTCGACTGTCACTAACATTCCATCTCGATTCTAAGTGCAAGCAGACTTCATAACTTCAAGAGATCGTGAGAACCTCTTGAGCGTGCTAGTTCCCTCAGAATATTTTCCTCTTCTGTAAAATCGAGCGATAGTTAACTTCCTTTTTATAATTTATTACTTCAACTTGCTCGGCCACCCCTGCTGCGACAACCGTACATTAATTTCACCATCCTACGCGCGAAAACATTTACCATGCAACCCGCTTATTAATAATAGTACGGGTGTATAAAGCTGTTAACTTTTGCATAGGTAATAGCAGGGCGATTCATCAGGTGTCGTTAGAGCCAATCAGGCGTAGGGTTGTGCGGTATTTGACCTGATTTCTAGGATAGTAATCCAGTGATCCGATCTGTGGATAGGGTTGCATGTTGGCAATACAATTTTCAAAATGTCAAATGAAGACTAAAATTTTAATTTATGAATGTCTTGTTGAGTCATACTTACTAAGACAATAAATTAATACAGGCATCTTCGCTGTCTAAACTTCATAATACTATGATGAAAGATTTTTGTAAATAAGGCCTGCCACGAATGAAATTAGGTGACAAAAGGAGTCGTATTTTCTTATTATACAACAGATTAAACACTGTTATTAGTTTATCCGAATTCTGATGTAATTATATTAATTCGCTTGAAATAACATGGCTTCTTTTAGATTTTCTAAAATTTGATTGGTTTGACGCATCCTTAAACTCATTGCTATAGTGATTAGTTGAATATCCCGATACGGTCTGACAGGTTTGAGATATAAATTTTAAGTTAGTGGAAAATTGGAAACGCGACAATAATGAACGGAGAATGGTATAATTATCTGTGGTACGACGCCCACCAGAATTCCACGCTCATTCCCATTGTAGCGGAACACTCCTGGCTCCCAGTTGTTTATTCTCTCACACAACTTATGTTTTTGAGTGCGTGACTTGTCAAACGCCACGTCACTCGGGTGCTTGGACTCAGCACGCTGGTCTACCAGCCATTATTACTGAATGAGGAATAAACACAATTTCTGTACTACAAGATATTTCGTTTAATGAAAACATTGACGTTTTAAAAAAAACATTATGGGCAATAATAATATGTTAATATGACATTTTGATAATATACAAATTTGGTTATTCAAACTGAATATTTGCCCTGGAAGGGCTCCCAAGCAACCTTAGACTTTAAGAAACCTGGGGATATGGAAATAAAGGGCAAGATTTTTTTACCTTTAATAAAAACCAATGCTTAAGTGACTATTCTGTTAATATAATTATTTTAAACTACATTATAAACATATAAATATACTACTTTTACATTTACAGAGTATAACTTTACCTGTCTTTTGCTTTAGTAGCCTAAGCTGGTGGTTATGATTCATATCACAAATACCCGTGTTAAATTCTTGATTCGATCGAAGTGTTACTGGAAATGTGCCCGGGAAACAGCAATAAACTCACCACGTATTACGTGGGACCTAAGACAGCTGGCAAATTGTAGATGTAAATACACCACAACATGCCTTTAATAGACAAATATAGTTTAAGAACTTTGTTAATTGATACGCCTTTGTTAACCAACAAACGTAGGCGCATCGAATGCTATACATGGAAATGAATGATGAATCAAAGCATTGAAAGTTGTGTGTTTGGATGCAGCTGAGGCTAGTATTTCAACGGGCACAGTAACAGATAAACACAGCGGTAATGGTAGGTGCGGATGGTAAACAAAGTTAGGGTCAACGCCACTGCACTCGACGCACCGCATTTGAAGTTATTGCTTTTTATACTTGCGCTGTACTACTACGATATTAGAATGGACAAGTTCACCAATGAGTATGTTAGAGAGAGGTAGTATTTATATGTGAGGTTTGTGATTAGTTACATAGTTGTACAAATATGTCTTAAATTAATGTTAGTAGTCTGTAAGCTTTTCTAAAACAAATAACAACTTTTCTACTCTTGGTGCCAAGGTAATTGGTAGGTATAGGCTTTTTAGACCATCATCAGCATTAGGCGGTCGGTCTGTATAACGGGCATAAACTAAGAAATGTGGATGTAATTAAAACAAATAAATAATAAGTAAGTTTAAAAATATCACAAATATTCCGTTTAAGACGGATTTGCGTCATTTTTTAAACTACGAGTTCTACTAGTAGGCTTGTCATCTACCGAAATTAATTTCAGTTCGAAAACAGGAGATTATTTCCTGTTGAAAAACTCTACTCTAGATAATGTTGAAAACTTTACAAAAATATCAGTTACGCAATAACCTGTTGACCTTAATTGTTATTCAGTATCAACTTAGGTAAATGACTTTGCTATTAGGCCAACAGGCCAGTAGAGTCCCAAGGGCTATTTAATAGCAGGGATCTATTCACTGATATAAAGTATACAAGGCTTGACTTTTAAAATGTTTAAAGTTATTACGATGAGCGTACTCCCAAAAGCCCACAACAAATATTTGACTAGGCTTAGAACGACGGCACGAGGCTTAGAGAAGCTGCAAAAGTAAATACACAGGTGGAACGGTGATAACTGATAACTTAGTCATAATAAAGAATTAATTCCAACTTCCTGTGCTCGTTTATGATGAGGTAAAAAGCCGTGGCAAATGGGATCAAATCTGCCTTAGTCACCTAAGAGAAAATTATTTACTGGGTAAAAAGTGTGGGTTAGGGTTGCCTCCTCTTGTTTTAGATAACCTTGTTTGAGGTTTACGTATTTTATACTTACTACATTGTAACTTCATTACATCTCAAAAGTAAGAGACACGCAACTTTCAAATAGCTAAATGATAAATTAATATGTTCAATAGCTGTTCTATTGCTAGTTCCATCACCTGGTAAAAGAGTTCTTCCTAAAAATTATTTGAGTTATGTTGAAATTTTCCAACAAGCTTTTCTTTGATACATAATTTCTTGTCCTCTCTTTTTTAAAGACAAGTGCTTACAAAAAAGAGAAGGTGACAGCCCTAGCCGTGACTAAGCCGATTTTTCAAAGGTTATCGCCTACTCAGTATGACATAGCAGAATACCACCAATCGTTGAACATTGTCCAATACAATGCATGGATTTAATCCAGGAATGCCCGCGCCATTTCATTAAAACATTTCGCGAAACATCGACCCCTCGCTGCGATATTAAAATCGCAATCAAATGTCGGCAAAAATGAACAATTGCTGACCCAAACCATAATTAAATACCTAGGTATTATACTTCGTAAATATAATTTTGGTATGAAGATAAACTAAGTTTCTTTTTCGTGTGGTTTAGTAATTAATGTGGTTAGAGACCGATCTTCTGACTTAGCTTATCGGAATGTTTAGAATAGTCGGCTGAGTTTTAATTTGAAGATATCATTTCTGTACGCTGACTAAAGTTAGTCAATAAGTCAGGACAGAAACTAATCAATAAAAAGAATCACGAACAAAAAATGTTTAATCCTGGAATTAACTTTGGGTATCATGAACAGCAGCCGCCTTTTAGTAGTGGCTCGGCAAAGCAAGGACTTTAAAATATGCCTAGTAGATGGCAACCGATTAGGTATATTTTATTTATTTTAAATCTTTCAGTTATATACTTACATAGCTGCTATTTATGATAATTATAAAGGAACGATCGATATCTAACTTGCTTCAAACATCAAACGCGTGTATTCGGTGTTGCAAACAGCAGTGGACACATAATGAGCAATCGATACTAAACAACTGGTGTCCGTAATAGCGGCATTAAAATAAACGTATGTTACGAATCAAGAACGAACTGTTCGCATTGTTTACAACTTAGGTATCAGTATCAATGGATACAATTTCGTGAATGAATGAGTGAGTTTTCCCTATAATAAAAACGTTGTTTATGCTTTGTTAGCGTGGGTATGAGAGCTATAGAAATCTTAAGTATGTATATGTAATGGATAGGTTTGGTCTTAATGTATAGGATATCTCATGAATAAATGTATAGCTCGGCCATCGAATATAAATTAATGGCTTTTAACTAGTAATTGTCATATTTGATGGATAATATTGACTAGTAATTTGCTATTAATTTATGTATGTATTTCGGAGACAGATCCATAACCATGGTAATAATGATTAAAAATTAGTGTATGATATTTATCCGATTTATTGAAATAGTCCATCAATTCGGCCACCTATTAACAATAAAATGCTATTATACTACCGGTGTACGTACGCAAAGAATAAAACCTATTTGTACTATTGAGGTAAATATTTTGCGTAGAATGGAAACCACGAAACCACGAAAAGTGGTAACTTTTTAATGGAGACACCCCGCTTGTCACATTCTTTAGGTACATATAATTCAAGCGTGTCAGTGACAACTGCACAAAAATTAATTCAGACAATATGAACATGACTTTTGTATCAAACTGACGGTGTTGGCTGCGTTCGACGCCGTTCGTCACATTACAAGAATCTTATTATTATTTTCGTCTCTAGTAGAAGCGCGGCGTGCAATCCACGAAACCATCTGTATTCCTGTCACCCAAGATTCCAGACGCGCTACAGCAATAAAGCAGCCCTAACAATACACTAAATCTTCAGAAATAATACTAACTTAAATCTTGAATCGTCAGAAAGAATACTAACTCGCCAGAATTAATCTTGCGCAGTTATAACCATGTCTATATAAAACTATTTTCAAGGCAGATAATATGTATAAAAATCACGTCTAGACTAATATTATAAAGCTAAAAGTTTGAATGAGCAAGAAACTAATCTTAGAAGATATCAGACCAATTTGATTATTTTTAACCGCAAGAGAGCCCGTCTGTAAGATCATAAGGAGCAGCATAATAAATGTTATTTATCACAGGTAAAATCCTGGTGCACAACTGGTATTTTTAAAGAAAGCTTCATACAATTCGCGGGAATAATTCTTAAACCAACGGTTAAAAAGATAAAAACAACGCCTAGACTCAAAATAACTAATCGTGGATGTGATAGTGTGGCCAAGGATACTCTAAGGCGAGCTCTTAAACCACTGCAGCATACGTGCAATCAAACAAAATGTTGTTTGTGTAACATATAAGTCTACTACAAATACTAAAAACTAATCCATATACACTATCTTCATTCCCAATAGAGCTGGTTATATCGTTCACGTCGTAGTCTGAAATAGAGTGTTCAAGACAATCAATGGATAAAAATGTATGAATGAATGGCCGATACCGTGAGTAATCGCGAGTGAATCGGCAATGAGCACTATTTCCGTTCGCTGTGGGAACTCAGCTATCGTCAAGCGAGTGCCAGTTCCGTGACCCCCTTACTCCAAGTGGTGCGATTTGTGACGCCGTGTGACGCAACAAATAACCGGCGCCTTCTAAACGAAATGATTCATGCTGTTGTTTCGAGATCTCTTTGTATTATCTCAGATTTGGTTTACGTATTGTTTTGAAACTTTGATGTCTAGCCATTGGAATAAGTGGACGACTCTTTTATTTTAAATTAAAAATCAATTTAATCCAAATTCTTAAGATTACATTATGTGCTGAAGATCAAACAATTTCTTCGGTTTTTTAAGAATTAATATTAGGAAGATTTAGAATAAATAAGCCTCCTAAAATTTTGGATTAGATTATTACGAGAGTCGGATTTGGCAGTGTTATTGAAGACTAACGTATCAGAAACGCACGCACTTTCCCGGCTGACAATCAAAAAGCTTGCGTTCTATAAAGTGGAATTTAAAGAAAGTTAGCAAAATGTAGGTGTATTATTCTATTTATTTTCATTTAACCCACCCGGTATAGTATACAGTATATTCTCAATAGATTTAACAAAGATATAGGTAATACGTGATGCTATGTTATTAAAAAGCTTATTGGGATTAGGCAGTTCAGCGCAGATAATGGTGCCAATTCTGTTGTCATAAAATTCTCTTATCTTAGCTAAAAATCTCTAAAATTTAGTTTAGTCCGGTCACTTTTAGCGATTTCAGAATACAAAATGTCGTTTGACAGGACTAATCTAAATTTTAAAGATTTTTAGCTAAGATAAGAGAATTTTGTGACAACAGAATTGGCACCATTACCTATTATTACGATATGATGGAAATAACATAGACACGTAAATAATCTACTCACATCATTGGTGCGGATGTTTGTGCTCGTGTCACTTTTGAACTACTTGACTAATTGAGGTCATATTCACACTATATACTTTACTATGTCGACACATTTATTATGATGTCACGATTGTTCATTGCTGGGTCTGAGAGCGCTGCGGTCGAGGTTTCAGAGCCACCCTCTCGAAGGCGGTTAGTTGGGTCTTTCCCAACCATAAACATTCTCACTGGATCAAGAGCGGCACCTGAACATGATCTCAAGGACCAGCTTATTATGGCGAGCCGCGAAAAAAACCGCCCAAAAAAACGGCTCTCTCGCCTAATAATGGGTCAGAAGATAATCACAGAGAAGTTGCACTACCTTTGTGCGTCATCTACCGGAAAGAGGGGAATACCGTCTTCCAGGCCAGCCAGTATTACAAAACTTATAATAATACTATTTTGACATAAGATATCGATGACCTAAAATAATAAATGATATGGTAATATCATTTCCATACATTTTATCGCCGTTTCTATTCTATTCATATATATTTATAACGGCAAGCATTAAAATAAATTCTTAGTGACTTTTTAATCCATTCACAATACAGTAGTCGGATATTAGAGAAAGATTGGTTGGTGTTATTTATATTTCATAATTACGGTTATGGCGTTATGCCATAAGCTTATGTATAATGTATAGCTGGGATCATATTTCATTTAGTGATGTACGGCGAACAGAAATATGAGAACGAAGCGGTATTTTAAACCACCTACATATCGGATCAGTTCGTTAAATCCGTGAATATAAAGTTAAGTATATACAGCAATAAAAATAATGCTTATTTTATAGACTTTACTGCAGTTTATTTTGGCTTTACACTTATCCCGATGTAACGTATATTTTTTTACGTCCATGGTCGCGGGCGGCTGCTTCAATATCTAGAATTGTGAAGTTATTGCAAAATTAATTAAATCGTTAAGTTTTTGATGTTAATGAATTGCTAGCAGTTTTGTTTAAAAATAATTAGTAGTTCTTGCTAACCGCTACAGCTAAACTAATATGCTTATATTATGAGAGGATTCATGGCAATTTTATGGGTGAAGATCGAACCTACGACTTGTCGATCGCAAATCGAAGACCTTAATTATTAAGCAGAATAAATCGAATATGTTTTTTTTTAATTGCTTCGTATCTAAATGATTTAAAGTTTATTATGTGGTACTAAAATTAACTCCACATCCTTTGTATCCTTAAAAAGTTTAACGGAATTGTCATTTCAGTAGCTAAGTTTAGATCGCAAGGAGTCGGAATCGAGACGATTTTCGTCTCTAGTTTTATAAAGGTTCCGTTAAGATCATCACTCAAACCCAGTGAACTGGGCGTGTTATATTATTGCCTGTCGAATTGACTTCGTAATTAGCACAGTGCTTAAAACCAAAACCATAACCGCAATGCATTATTATAATCACATTTTGTTTTTCAAAAACTCACAACTCAAGCGCACGTATGTATTTTGGGGTCTATTACAAATAGATTGATAACGACCAGAACCAAAGAGCGTACAAATTAGTATGACTTCTAGCACTAAGATTCGATAAGCATGGATAGATCCACATATGTATATATTATCTACTCAGGGCTGATTTTTCAATTACCAGATAAATAGATGAATAAACTACTCTACGAAAAAATTTATTCGGCTGTTAAGTACTCTAATAAAGGTGCCCAGAATTTACAATAGTAATTTATTTTCTAGATAGCTATTCGAACGAATAGTGTAACCAAATCGTCACTAACTTCAGAGAGGTGAAACAGATATATCGGTTAAACGAACGTTTCGCCGCCCTCCCGATTTCGACGCCAGGGAGGCGGAATTGTACGAGCTATACAGAGCAGCCAAGAAGTCCCTCAAAATAGCCATTAAGCGGACCAAGGATTTGGCCCGCCAAGAGCTGCTGGGGACTCTGGACTTTAATCCCTGGGGGCGTCCATACCTTATGGTTAGAGGCAAGCTTCGCCCCTGGGCGCCCCCCTTGTCCCAGAGTCTCCGGCCACAATTGGTTGAGGAGGTGGTGGCCGCTCTGTTCCCTTCACGGGCGGAGTACACTCCTCCGTCGATGGTTCCGCCTTCCATGGCGTCCAGCGCGGACTTTGACGACGACGTGGTTCCCGAAGTGACCCAGGTAGAGTTGCGAGCGGCGGTGTCGAGACTTCGCTCGAAAAACACCGCCCCAGGGCCCGACGGCATTCCAGGTCGTGCTTTGGCCCTGGTCCTCGAGGAGCTCGCGCCCCGACTCAGGGGGCTCCTCAGTGAGTGTCTGGAACAGGGCCGGTTTCCGCGCCAGTGGAAGGTGGGGAAACTGGTCCTGATCAGGAAGGAGGGGCGCCCGGCGGACTCGCCTTCCGCCTACCGGCCCATTGTGTTGCTGGACGAGGTAGCTAAACTCTTCGAGTTTATTATCGCGGAGCGCCTCGTCCAGCGTCTGTCTTCAGTGGGTCCGGATCTGGCGGAGAACCAATATGGTTTCCGCCGCGGGCGCTCCACTATTGACGCTGTCCAGCGTGTGAGGAGCCTGGCGGAGGATGCGGTGTCCCGGGGCGAGGTCGTCTTCGCGGTGTCTTTGGACATCGCGAATGCCTTCAATACCTTGCCCTGGAGTTGCATTAGGGAGGCACTCATTTTCCATCGAGTGCCGACCTACCTCCGCCACATAGTCGGGGCATATTTATCGGAGAGGGTAGTCGTCTACCCGGGTCACGACGGTTGGAGTCGGCGAGAGATGTCGTGCGGTGTTCCACAGGGATCGGTTCTGGGTCCGCTCCTGTGGAACATCGGCTACGACTGGGTGCTGCGAGGTGCGCTCCTCCGTGGCGTCGGCGTCATTTGTTACGCCGACGACACGCTTGTCACGGCGAGGGGTAAGTCGCACCGGGCGGCGGCCATACTGGCGACCGCTGGGGTCGCACAAGTCGTTGGTCGTATCCGGCGGTTGGGCCTCGAGGTGGCCCTGTCCAAGTCTGAGGCCGTTTGTTTTCACGGCCCTCGGAACCGGCCACCTCCAGGGGCCCATATTATGGTAGGAGGGGTCCGCATCGGCGTCGAGCCAACCCTAAAGTATTTGGGTCTCTTGCTCGACAGCCGATGGGACTTTACAGCACATTTTCGTCGTTTGGCCCCCATTCTTCGGGGCGCTGCAGGTGCGCTCGCGCGCCTGCTGCCCAACCTTGGGGGGCCAAACACCTCCTGCCGGAGGCTCTACGAGGGGGTCGTGCGGTCCATGGCCCTATACGGGGCCCCAGTTTGGGCGGACAACCTGACGGCCCGCAACATCTCGGCGCTTCATGCACCACAGCGCGCCATGGCCGTCAGGTTCATTAGAGGATACCGCACGATCTCGTTCGAGGCTGCGAGCCTCCTCGCCGGATCGATGCCATGGGACCTGGAAGCGGCGCTCCTGGCGTCGCTCTATCGTTGGCGCCAGGAGGCGCTAGCTCGGGGCGAAGGACCTGTTTTTCCCGCTGTCGAGGCGGCAAGGTCCGAGCTCCGCCAGGTCCTAGTGGCGAATTGGAAGGAGCGACTTGTGCACCCCAGTGCTGGGCACGCCACGATCGTGGCGGTAAGTCCCGTTTTTGAGGAGTGGCTGGAGAGGCGGCATGGCGCCCTCACCTTCCGGCTGACACAGGTACTGACTGGCCACGGTTGTTTTGGCCAGTTCCTGTGTCGTATACGCCGGCAAGAGACGCCCGGTTGTCACCACTGCGGCGACTGCCGCAGTGGTTTTGTTGAGGAACACCGTGGTAGGTTTAGTCGGTATTCCGGGAGGTACATTATTTCTTTTCCATCTTCTTTTACCCCGGCGAGTCCGACATAATCCCTCCGCCCGCCCCCGCGGAGGGATATGCGTCATTGCATGCCCCCACGTAAAAAAAAAAAGAAAAAAAACGTTAGAAGAGGACAGAATATTTCATTCTGTCAAACGAGTGTCATTGCTGTCACTCTTAGTATTCTCGCATCTGTTTGTTATTCGAACGTGGTCTTTTTGAATTTTGTGCGCTTTTTGCGCACGATGTGCGTTTTTATATCGTTCTTGTGTTTGTTCCTGAGTACTTTGTATTTCGTTTCTAGGTAATTGTATGATAGTAGGCAAAGGTGCAATAGCAATTGTAGGTATTTTTTATTATACGGCATAATTAAAGTCTAATTATGAATGCCACCAAAATCACCAACTGTTATATAAAAGCTTTCAGTAGCGAAAAATGTATAATTAGAAATTGTAGCACGGACACGTAACACGGATTTACTGGTTTTTGAAATAACTGTTATATCTTATAGTTTGGATAGGAAATATATAACTGTAGGTCTTATTTACCATGATCATTTTAATTTGGTAAATATAGTTTACTTATCTTTTCGTCTTGCACTTTATGGTATCTACAGTCAAGGCAATTAATGCACTGATTCTTTAGTAAGTCTGAATCGCCGATGATCTCTATTGAATCTCGCAATATAATATTTTGATCAAATCTCGATTTAACTATTGTAGCTTTCTTTTCTGATAATTTTATATATTACGCGTCGCTTTCGCACGGATGTAATTCCTTGCAAAGGCGGGTTGATTATATACATTATGTATAAATTATTATATAATTAAAGTTGAAATTTAAAAACTACTATTAATTAGATTTTAGTTTACAAATACGTAAATGAATAAATAACTTATAAGTAGACTAAACATAGGGCTGTTCGCTGAAACCGCGACATTTTTCTTAAATAGAGCATTTTTATACCCGTATAACTTCTAAAAGAAAGAACCTATTCGACTAAATTAAAGTGAAATGCATAAGTACATAATAAATCTTAATTATCAAAGCATTTAAATGAATAAGGATTGATATCATGACACCAATATCACCACTATTAAATACCATCTGTGATCGAACTTAATAATTTGAACAAAAGCGGTTATTGTGACTTAACTATAATAGTTAGGTATGTATATACCATCGCGGACTTTTTTATGAGTAATGATGAGCACTATAAACAAATGGTACTCTATTTTATGTATCATCAATAGTTTTTGCAGCGCACGCAATAAAATGACTTTTATAGGCAACATTTCGATACCTTGGGTTACATTCTTGTAATTTGGTTAGGATAGACTATATTTTTAAAATAAAATATTACCTATGTAACTCGGTGATAATATAGCTTTCCAATGGTTAAAGAAATTTAAAAATCAGTTGATTGCTTTTTGAGTTAAATCTTACTTAACCAAAGCGTCGACGGCAATAAACTGTCGAATAAGTATTTATCTGAAGCCCGTCGAACGAGCCGATTAGTTTATTCGCCAGTTAGGGTAGTTATTCGCCGAATAAAGCTTATCTGACCATTGAAAATTCAATTTTACGCTATCCATGGAATAAACACCTACCTGCCTGTTTATCTGAGCATTGAAAATCGGCCCTTAATCTAATATCTTTGGTTAAATCTAAACATTCCTACACGAACGTACTCGACTGGTGTAGTATTGAAAGCCAATTTTAAATGTATTAGCATAAATTATATCATTCGATGTTACGACATTAGTGAATACATTGAACTCGATAGTAATAAAATGTTATTTTAGTATTCTTTAATTTGTATATAGCCTGAATGGATTCGAGACCGGTCTGGTCTATTATGTTAATTCAATCGAGTGTCAAATTACCATTGAATTTCATATTATATGAATTTTTGAATGAATATATTAATTTTTATTGTATTCTAAGTATTTATATAACATGTATCGCGCAGTAGTAGCAATGTTTAACGATCATAAATTATTTTGACAATTTTATGCCTAGCTGAGAATCTGACTGGACGCAGAGATTTAGAGCTGATTGAATCCTATGACGTTTCGGAGTAGTGTCGGTAATAAACAGTACATTATCGCTCCTTCTAACATTGAACAAAATCTTCGCGATGCAACCTACATATCCGAGAGTTTTTTCTCTTATTACTTACATACGTAGGTCTTTATAGAGTTAGAGAAAAATGGGAGTGATACACTTTTGCCTACACGCATATAGGTGTATTTAGCAAGATTGATAAAAGGTTGAGCTAAGCACAGAAAAAAAGTAAAGTGGGCACCTAAATCACGGCGTAGTTCCGTGTTACATTCCGATATAGCATATACAAGGTTGCTATGATCCATGGGCATTAAAATGGAGAGAGTATTTCATATGAGCTCAGTGTTAATTCGAAACGGTTAAAACTTGATAAAGATAAATATAGAAAATCACTTTTTTAAACAAATTAAATCAATTGAAATCAAACTACTATATACGGATTTTATCGCGTTGTTTATTTATCACTGTATTACAAAATTTTGAAACTATTACACTACTACTACTATTGAATTTTACTAATTTATAAGTTATTAAAATTTATTTCCGGGACCATGGCTGCTGAAAAGTAACCGAAACTTCGGGGAAAGTGTAAACCTAAATATAAATAGAATTAATCATTTAAATAAATTTTACATAGTAGTAGTGAAAACACAAGTATTACATATGCTTGTGTTTTCGTTCTTGTTGCGCTAAGATTAAGACTCACTTTGACGTGATTGTTGACTACTGTAATAATGTATACTAAGTATCAGAGCGGCAACATCTACATTTTTGTCGCATTAAGGTGCATGACCTTAGATACCTATGCTTAGTTGTTAGGGCAGATAAAACCCGTTGCAGTTTAGCAAAAACTAAAAATCTATCCTGTGGCTAAACAACTGCTCCTATTGAACTGAAATTTGGTGTAGAGCTTGTATGTGGTATATACTATATGTAGATATAAATAAAGCCTCACTATTTAATCAACCTTATATACATATATTCCCAAAGGGATAAGTAGAGCTGTATTACATCCATATTTCGGTAGCAATTGTTTTAAGACCCACGTATGAAGAGGCAAGTCTATTGCCATTTTCCAGATACATTCTAGACTTCATGCTATTACTGAGAATCTCTTAAAAGACATACCCAATAACAATTTGCAATTTAAATGCGGTGGCTAATTTAAAAAAATGCCATTTAACACTGAGTTAATGTATAACGCATTAATATTAACTCAATGCCTTTTAAACAGTTTTATCTATGCTGACCTGTTGTTTTAAATAAGCCTTTAAATTAAGCGCCTATGACACCAATATTAGATCCGACCTGCAGTAAAAAGAACAGATTTACGTTGAAACAATTTAAATAATATATTCAATAAACACCGTTAGTTACTTGTTTTTACAATATCAATGAATAATTTAATTGTGTTATGCATTTTTCTTGCATACTTTTACTTTTTTTATTTTCAATTATCCATCGTAGCGTGTAAAGAAAATAAGTATAGATTCATTCGAAATGGAGTGTGAAATTAATAGCCTTGTACTATATAGTTCGCGCGATATTTGCGATTGTTCACCATAGTCATTTTGTTTTAACTAGCAAGTCCGTCCAAGTAGTTTTGTTGTTGCCGGTAGATGGCGCTTCACAGTGGCGTAATTACACTAGAGCCCTACAATTGCTTGCTGTTATGGTTTGTCACGTGATTATCTTGCAAATATACAGCGTGTAACGAAAAGATGTGGTCATATTTTAAGGTCGGATAGTGTTCTTTGTGATTAACATAAAACACGCAAAATGTTATGATATATCAGTATTTAATAAAGAAAAAGGTTCAGAAAATTAGAATAATTATGGCGTTTAAAATTGCTAACACAACCTAATTTTCAGATTCCTTGGTATTCAGCATGTCCGAATTTATCCGGAAATGTCCAAATACCGAATTATGAAACTATGTTACTGATATTGACATGTAAGCCTAATGAACAATGTTTTAGAATTCTATCTACATGAAATAAGGATTTTGCTGCAAAACAAAATAATTTTGGATAACCTTTCAAAATATTTTCTTAAATCACAAATTCTCTTGGATATGACCACACCGTTCTATTACACGATCTATAATAATATATCTTTTTTTATAATTGTTTTTATTTTTAAAGAAAGCGGTACCATCCCATTTCCCAAGTTGCTTTACTTAAATAAGACTAACTGCTGCACTCAGAAACATTTTATATTTACCGGAAACAAGATTCTATCGATGTTCTTCCACTGTTTATTAACAGTTTCTATTACTTTTGTCCCTGTTGGAATTTGTATTTGTAGTACTGTACACCTTGTAGAAAGCCTTTAAACAGAGCCCGAATAATAGCTGTCCCTCATAGTTTCATCCACGTTTATGATTACTGCCCCGCTTCTATGGTTCGTAGTGTGATGTTATAATAACCTTAACTTTCCATAAGAATTGAGCATCAAATCCAAAAATATTTTTTTTATATCGGTCCCGCAGTTCCAGAATTTTGCGCGTTCAAACAAAAAAAAGGAAACAAACTCTTCAGCTTTGATTGATTTTTAAGTATAGGATCGCTTTTTTTAGGTGACTCCTTATTAAAGATTTACTATGTAAAATATCTACCTATTAAGCACTCACTTCAGTAATCGTTACATGTCTCCGAAGTAATTAGATTCGTCACATAAATACAATTCTTAATTTCAAAATGCCAATCTAACGATATCCTTTTTACGATATTGATTCGAAAGTAAATCAATATCGTAAAAAGGACGACTTTAAATTCGGTAGCCGTGGGGTTAGCAGGAATGTCGTTGTGGGAAGGCTCCGGGGGGAGGCGTGTGAGGGGGGAACACAAAAAACGTCCCGGTACCTGCGCTGCCGTTGACCTCAGGCGATTAGAGCCGGTACCCGATACGCGGTACAGCGTATTAGACGCCCATTTTAGTACACACTCATATATTTATATAGATTTTTAAAAATAGATATTGATGTGTGAAGACTTCCAGAATATATCAGCGGCTAAGTTTGCACCGATCGTGAGGATTTGAGTTTGCCTGTGAGGCAATTCTGGTGGAAATTATGGTGACTGGTTGACGGTTAGAGGATCACGCTTCTTGTAAGTGATTTAAATCATAGTTCACAAATTTGTGGGTGTCGGTCTACGTTTTTGAAAACATACTCTAGCGACTATGTATTGACGTGTGAAGTTGAAAGTGTTTGTACAAATTATATACATAGCTGTTATGGTAGAGTTCTTTCCTTTGCCAATACGATCAACAATTGCAAAAACGTGAACATTTACATTCGAATCATATGCGAATATTTAGTTAATACTATATATAAATGCATGCGCTACGTCCTTGACCATGCATAAAAGGTGTCGTGTTGCGCACATCTGTATTCGAATTACACTCGAATACAATTATGCGCATTGTTATATCGTGTAAGTCTCCCGCGAAGCCACAGGAGGTGGCCACTATAAAAATATATGAATATACAAAATATAAACTGTATATACAGATATTATTATTATTTTCTTAGTATCTCCTGATTAATTTTAGTGCAATTTGTCAGAAACGCCAAGTAATATTTTAGTGAAACCGTTATTTACGATTGTAATATGATACAAAATGTGAATTAAATGCTGATAAGTCGTAATTTGCTGAATTTCAATCGAATACAGTTGCAATTATACGCATTGTTATATCGTTTTTGTTTAGTCTCCCGCGATGCCATAGGAGGGTCACTATTAAAATATATGAATATATCAAATATACTTTAGTATTTCCTTATTATAAACCAATCGTTAATTTTAGTGCAATTTGACCGAAACGCTGGGCAATATTCTAGTGAAACCGTTTTTTATGATTGTAATATGATACAAAAATGTGAATTAAAGTCAATTAATTTTTGATTTGTTTATATTTCTTTTATAATTAATTAAGTAACGTGATACTTTAATCACATATAATTTTCTTTAGAGCTTGAATGTGCTAATGAATTTACAAGCGAAGCAATACAGAGGGTCTAGCATTGGATTTAATAGCTCTAGACAAATTTGGACGCGATAGATCGCCTATACGCCTTGCTGGCTTGGCAAGAAACAAGCTAGTAAGCTACAAGCAAGTACAGCTACATAAGGGATGTGCAATTGCTATAAAAAAAACTAATATTAGAAACTAATAGATTCGATGATAATATATGTAGGTAGAGGTCGATCGAAAGTAATGTCATTTTTAAGTCGCCCATTCCAACCGAATAGTTGTACTAACATTCAGATTTGCATTGATCAAAGTTTTACGCATTCAAATATTTGTCTAAGTCTCGAATATACCGATTGGCTAAAACATTCGAATAATTCGATTTGTATTGATAATCGCCCATCTACATTTCTGCTTCAATATACCTATTCAAAACAGTATCGTTTGGACAGATAAATGTATCTTGCTAAAATCTATTTCAAAACATTTCACTTTCATCTAACCCAAATATCAGTGAATGATAAATTCGCATATGAAACACATGTCAAACATTTACTAGGACGTTCACCAAACTGTGTTGAAATCCAATTTGCAGCCGTAACATCGCGCGCCATTTGTGTGCGTTACCTGTAACAAGCACAACGCTACATTAGCTTTATTCTCCTCTCATATACGAAATCTCGTTCGTTTAGTGGGTTACTGGTGTATGTGTAAGTACGGCTGACCATTCGTGAGGTTTTTCTTCTCGTGTAGTGTTTTAATGTTTGTATAAGTAAGTATGTGTACCTACAAGTTGATATGTGATTTGATAACGGTTCAAATTGGCCGGCATTGTCGGAGTACGAGAGTACTCTCTTACAGGAAATAGACGTAAGAATAGTTCCATACTTACTGAGTTTACTCCGGTATGTTCTTATATAACGGGGTAAACTCAGTAATTGTGCCGGAGGTTCTTATATCTACCATATCATACATATCCTATATTTATTTCCTTTTTGTATAAGACATCCTTCGTTTTATTGCAAGCGATCATAGGTTACAGTAATCGTTTATCTTTAGGCTGGACGTCAGCTTGTGTAATACCTTCGCAGTTAAGGAAAGGGACACACTTAATTTCTTTTAAATTTAAAGACTTTAGTTTAGTTTTCAGAACATTTTCTGTACTACTAGAACGGCATTTGCTCAAGCGCTAACGTAAGTGCTTACCCTTATACCACCGTACCAAGAGCATGTGGTACGAGTGTTCTTTTTAAAAAGTTGTACCAATTCCAACAAAAAACGGGTAGTTTTTAGTGCAAGATTGTAAAAATATGTTGGTGCAATGACAAATTTGTTAAACCTGGAATGAAAATGTTACTAGTCAATTAACTAGTTCACTCATACTGCTAATCGGGGGTATATGAGCCGGTGAGTGACATAGTATACTCTAGTTCCCGGAAAAAGGGAATTTTTATCAGATACATCTTTACTATTAATAAGCGAAACTGCGTATTGTAGTCTTACCAATGTTCTAAATCAAGAAATAAAATATGTAGGAGTATGTATAACTGTAAAACCAGGCATAAGAAACATATAACAAAAAATAATAAAATAAAATATGTGCATGCATAAACAATAAACATGCATTCCATACATTCTTTACTAATAAAAATGAGAAGCTTTAAAGTTTTGAAGCTAGGTTATGGTTATATCGCTTAGCATTAATGGATTCCAATTTCTTCTTCTTTTCGTGTGGTTAGTGGCCAAGTCAAGAGTTGTTCAAGCCCGTAGGCCTCTGACATGGCTTAACGACTGCTGTCAATTTGGCAACAATCGGGACCGACTTTTTACGTGCCCTCCGAAGCACAGAGACGCTCAGATGAAATACCACTAAGCGGTCACCCATCTATAGACTCACCGCACCCAACGTTGCTTAACCTCGCTAATCGTTTACCGATCAGTGAGTGCAACTGGCTATGAGCGCCTCTGGATTTATATTGAATCCATAGACTTGGTCGACAAGTGGTGAAACAAAAAACTGGATCTGCTACGCTTGCAGTAACTTAGTTTAGGCTTGCAATATAGCGCGTAGTGTATCCGCAAATAAATTGTAGATAGCGCCGGAGACAAAGATCATTACAGAGCACATTTAATTTTTAGGCATCACCAAACTTCAAACCCGCTCATCGAAGAGTCCAACGCAAAACTATGTAGTTCTGATACTTTACCGATGCAGCTACTTATCTTAAATATGCGGCAGCCGCTTTTTTACCTCCATATATTGGACGTTATCAAGACAAGCATGTATACGTCTCGCCTGATGGTAAGCGTCTAGCTATGAAGACATCTGTATACAGAGATTTTATTGTATGTTAGTATTGTAAGAAAATGCAATACAATAGTTTATAAAAGCTTAGCAGCTATAGTTATACTCCTCGCAGAAACAAAACACAAGGTTCTTTTAGATAGATAAAAAGAAAAGTTGTTCCAGAACTTAGCCATTACCAAACTCAAGCCTCAATACTGATGTGATGTATACGATCGATGTATCATCATCCCATTCATTTCCAATAAGAGGGAGTAGGACAAAGCGGCGACCAAAAAAAATCGTTTCTAAGCTTTCAGATGTTGTTAGGACTGTTTAATATTCTGTTAGCGTTCCAAGCCCCGTAGTCCCTCCACGGTAACTTCCTGCTTAGCTATGGACGCCTAGTAGGTACTGTGTCTCTGATACCATTGAAAAGATACATCTTGCGAGCTTATTTATGCGCTTAGGTCTTATACTAAATCAATACGGCCAAGACCATTAAGTAGAAGAGAAATAGCACTATAATATTCGTAAAGATGTAATGAAACAAGATACGTTGTTTTACGATACACTTTGTAAAATAAGAAATAATTTATCAATAGTAACTTAAAGTTTATAGAAACGTAATCTATATGTAAATTGAGTGCTAAATTAGATATAATTGACGTATTATGTTTGGAAAATGGATTATTTTGTACCTTGTGTTAATATATTTTGCGTGTGGGTAGTAGTAGGTTACCTAGTGCCGAATTTTTAATATCCCATAGGGTAAAACAGTATATGTAGTTAACAATACTAGCGGTCGCCTAATGGTCAAAATTCGACCAAAATCCATTAGTTTGCTACTTTGTTTTCTGTTTTTCTCTATTACATATAAATAAGGTTTAGGTTACCATATTTACAAAGAATTGTACGACGTCAGACGAACAATGCCGAAATACTACGAACGCGATTTGACTGCGTGTGTCAAATGCATGGTTGTGTGCGTGTAGTGATTTTTCATTAATTTAATGTATTTCTCATGCATATTTTATAAAAATATTAATTAATTCGCCACTCCTTCTCCATATAAATTTTTAACTGTGCCAAATTTCATACGCAATCCGTTCGCGCAATTTTCGTAAAAAGGGGTTCAAAGTTTTTGCTTGATGACTTACTATATAGATATTTTGGTGCTCAATTTCAATTGACTACCACAAACAAACGCCATCATGGACACAATTTCAAACATTAATGATGAAATGGTTGCCACGTCATGGAGTGATCAATTCTAAAATTTGGCTACGATATACGTACATATGTATTTATATATGTGGTCTATAAAGCTACTGGTGCCTGACACTTGAATAGCATTTTCCTATAGCAATCTCTCGTACGTGTATCTAACTGAATCGGAGTCAAGGAAATAAAAGCTTGGATTAAAATAAAGGCACTTTTTACTTTTATTATTATTTTCACTCTCTTGCATCAAATAAAATGCCAGTCAATATAAGAATTATTCAAAATTAGGCAACATATAAAATGTAGTCTATAATAACATAAGCTCTTCTTAAAAGGGATCACAGTAGAGCCCTCTCTTTCATTATAAAACCACTGCATAGTATACATCAATTAAACACACAACTTTTTGATCGAACCCACAACAGTCGACGCGTTGACAAAAGCAAGATGACAGTATAAAACACCGCGACACCCGTGCTTTCATAACAAAATAAATGACTACTGATCACATATTGAATGAAAGCTCATTAACGAACGCCGAACATACTGAAAACGGACCATGAACAGGACGGTCAACACACAAATTGGTACAATTTTGCGCAAATTTAGTTTACTACGACGCAGATATGCCTGTCGCGTACGCCGTGATTGGGGGGAACCAATCACCGCCGGGAATCGATACACAAACGAGAAATAAAGCCAAGTGGATGATAAAATTTTATTGTTCGTCCATTTTTTTCTGTTCGCTCGAGAAACGTCGGAAACAATTCAATAAAAGGCTGTCAATGTCTAGATACCGAAGCGATATAAAATGGGTATTGATTATAACAGAATTCGAAATTACTTTTCAGACAGTGTCGGGACTGTTTACCACCAGTAAGCGAAAACGAGTTAGAGAAACCTGCGTCACCTGAAGTGTTGTTTGAAAGCCACCAACACAATATCGTGTCCCGATTCTCCCGTTACTCCACTTTATTTGAACCTGCAGCGGTGTTCAGATAGTGTTGAGATCGTTTCCTGTTGTATTTCCACTCAACAAGCCAGTTAGAACATACCGCAAACTAACACCTCGCATTTGTCTTGTCCCGTGTCTTCGTAGGCAGAAATTTATTGCCTTACTATTCGTGTCCATGTGATCAAATACCGCATAGTGCATCTTGATATATGTACGTACAATTTCATTAGTTGTTAAATCTAATTTTGACTATAAAGAAAGGGAAAGGAAGTCATTCATTCATAAAAACACTGAAGCTATTCGCCTCATAAAAGTATATTGCCTTTATATTAAACAGTTGAATTTAGTATATTGGACAAAGCTTTGAAAAGCAAACATTTGTCATATAATTTTCTATTTTTACTCACATAACAAACGTTTGATCAAACGTACAATGTTTATGGCACGAGACTAACGATGCTCCGAGTCCAAAAGGGTGAATACAAGTTTTGTTTTCTTATAATTTATTGTATCCGGTTTTGGGGGCAGGTGGTCGAAACGTATAGCAAGATACCCAGATTCATAAATCATACCTGTTTGGTATTATTCAATAAAATACACTCAGCGGTGTATTATACTACAAACTTAACACTCCGCTGCTTCCACGATTACTTGAATACAATACGAGTAATTTGCAAGCGCAGAATTAATAATTGCATTACGGTTTTTGTAAAAGTAAAGCTTTTTGTTTAGAATTTTTATGCATATAAATAATACGTTTTACGGGCAAAAAAGATTGACAGTTAGCCACAGCGAATCAGACATGGGCGGAGTTCTGCATTTGTTTTATTGTCTACACAAAAACTGCAAGGAAATATAAATTAACGTTTACGCTAATGGCACATTGAAGTTTTATATGCACGGTTGGCGTAGTGCTTCCAGTGGTCTGCTAATAAGCCAAAGATTGAGCATATTATCAAAATATATCAGACAATGTTGGAGTCAAAAATGTTTCAATCATTCTACATAATCTTCAATTCTTCTGCAATACAAAAATTACCAAACCACAATAGGGTGTTACAAATTACCAAAATAGGGTGACCAGAAGATAATACTACTAAGCCTAATCTATGTATGCACTCTTAGATAATATCGTATACGAATGTATATATACAAAATATTATCAAAACAAGAATTTGTTTTGATAATATTTTGTCTGTATCAAAATGCAAGCGAGCAAACTAACTTAACCAAAATGAGGGTAATTTTCAATTAGCCGTGATTGTGACGAAAGCGGTTTTTGGTGCGATGCATTATTTTCTATGTTCTAAAATCAAATTACAGCGGCGTCCGTTGTGCGCCGGCGCGGTAATTACAGGCGCTCGTGATTAATGAGCAATCAGACCCTTGCCGGATTAGGGTTGTCCTCTTGCTCCTTTTATATTGAATATTCTAAGGCGTCCAAGTGCCGGGGATATCGGCTGTTGTTTTGCTTTCAAACTTTTTGGTGAGTTAAATTAGATTTATTATTTTTTGGGGAAACATTTCGTACCTGCCTTGCCGTTTGAATATTTTTAGACGTGTCAGCTACCTTTTTACAGTTAGGTTTACGTTTATTAGTGCATGTCACAGGATTATATGTAGTTTAGATAAAAACAAACTTGTTGCTTATAAAGACTACTAGTGACTGCATGTTTTCACTTTTAACTGTTAGTACAATGTCAGAACATTTTAATGTCAAGCTATTGAATTGCACTCTTAATAATAGGAAGAGACTTGGAAGACCAGTGTCTGGTATATGCCTGGCTAGACCAGGCATATGCTGAACTGAAGTCCTGACTGCTGCAGTTGTGGGACGCATGTCAGGATGTTTATGAGTATTTTATGTTACTGTGTTTTTATTTCTTCCTTTTTATTAATATTTTTGTTATATCTTTTTATCTTTATACACATTGTGCCCAGCTGTATAGCAATAAAGATTTCTTTCTTTCTTACTTATCAATCATTTATATTTCAATCTACATTGAAAAGGCTTATTTCAGTTGCTGTCTTTTAGTATAAAGGTAGTAATTTATATACAACAGCTAAACAAATTCGTTAGTTGACAACCCTGAGTCAGAGTTGCCGGGCTTTTTACCGAACCTTTGAATGGTGGAACAAGCAAATTCCAACCTTATTAGTGGGTTGTAAAGTTGAGTATGTGCATGGTTCAATGATGTTCAAGTTCAGGACACAGTAAGCCATAGCATGTCACTGCGCCTTAGCTTTTGGACGGCAAAGAGAGCGGTTTGCGAGATTCCCTTCAACAGCTGAGTCCTTGAGATTAATTTGGGTTTAGTTTAAAAAGTTATATTTTGATTTATAACAATGGAGATGGGTATACATTTCCCCTATTGTAATCAAAATGGTTACGGTGGTGGGCAATAGCACGGGATTTTCGGCGCTTAACTCAATTTCAATTACGGAGGATGTTTCTTTTCTTTAATTTATTTATTTATTAATGTTAGAATTGCTCTACTCAAATTAGATATAAAATTTAACATTCGTATTCTATTGCAATAAACTCTTGATATAGTTGCAATTTAATATTATTTCGTATTTTCAGCCAGCCTATTTTGCCTACCGGTTTTTTTCGGCATTACGGAAATATCACTTAATTGATTCTGATGCGTTTTTCAGTTGATAGCTTTATATCAACTTAAAATCTGATTCTATTCAGTAGAATTAGAAAAGGGATTTGATGAGTGTAATCCACGTACATGAAGTCGCAGACAAACAATAGTTCAAAAGGACGTAGTCGCGAACAAAAGCTATTAATTAATTGCTTGGATTTATCTTCTTTAACAAAGAGTTAGTGATATATTTATCTATATATTAATACGTGAAACAAAAACATTGAACCCCTTTTTACGAAAATTGAGCGGACGGAGGAGTATGAAATTTGGCACAGTTAAAGTTTATATGGAGAGGGAGTGGCGAAACCTAATATTTTTATAAAGTATGCATTAGAAATACATTAAATTAATGAAAAAATACTACACGCACACAACCATGCATTTGACACACGCAGTCGAATCGCGTTCGTAGTATTTCGGCATGGTTAGGTACATGTCGTACAATTATTTGTAACCATGGTTACATACCTTAAACGCCCATTGCAATTTCGCGGTATATATAATAACGATCTAACTTAAAATTTAAATCTATTATGGTCAAATTTCGACCACTTGACGACCGCTAGTAGTAATTCTTATGCAATAGGCTATACAAGCAACATTTATTTATAGTATTAAATTAACCAATTACGCTAGACTACGTCAAAGTATGATACAAATTAACACGTCTATAGTGGATGACAAAGCAATGACTATTTGTTTATTTTAGTATGTCACGGTAAAATAGGATATTATTATGTACCTATTTCATTAGATTGCCGTCTACGGGGCAAAATTCCTATCTCCGTGTTGCTACTGAATATTTCTTAACTGGAAAATCACTGTCCGATCCTGCACTTGAACCTGAGACTCATGCATAGTCACATTCATTACATAGGTACCTTGATGTTTAATTTATATACCTACTTGATTAGATTGTTTGACTTGATGATAAGCTTAGTTAAAACTATAGATTTAATACTGTTGTTACATTTCTGTGTTTTTGAAGATTATATTTTTGTTTACAAGTTTATTTTTATCTTATAGTCACTTTACGAAAATAAAAACATAACAAATGAACTACCTACTTTCGCTTTTATAATATTAATAACATCAGACACAAAATAAAATTTATTTTATTTTATTTTGTGTCTTTGTTGTTGTTACCAATGTTTCGACGTAAGTGTAGGAGTTATTTTATTTTATTTCTACCAGAATATAAACACTATGTTTATATTCTGTTAAAATAAAATACACTATTGGAGTGCTTTTATTAGGACACCTACGCAGCCATGTAATTATGTACTTCTTAAAATCCACTAATAAAATATAATAGTTTTCTTAGCTCGATCTCGAATAAGCGTACAGTCAGCGACAAGTCGAGAAGCATTTGTGATGTTTTGAATCTGCCTTTCCTTTACAGACATAATCATTCTTTAACGATTACTGCGGTAAATACAACAGTAATAGTTAAAGAATTGTTAGGTAAATGCTGATTTAGATAAGTGTAATATATTAAAGCATTATATTTCATGTCAATGTCAACGACACTTTACATAAGTCATGTATGCAGAATGTATTTTGGCAAACAATAGTTTTTTTTTATTAAATAATAAATACTGTGCTTTGTTAGCATAGATTTATGATAAGATTTACTGCCAGTCGGTTCCTGATTTAATTTACATTGAAACAATGGTTATTGCATTTTTTTAACCTCACCATTGTTAAACAAGATCTGTACCTGAGCTCGGTAAATGACAAGCAAAGGTAAACACATCCTCAACTAATCTGCTTAGCCCTATGGGGCGCACAGGCGTAATCTTACATTCAAATCTTAGAAACAGCCGAACACGATACAGGTCTCGGAGCAACTTCACATTACTTAAAAGAAAATCTTTTGCAAATCACGGCTTCAAATTCTTTGAACGAAAAAGAATTTCCTGACAGTTTTCTTCTTTACTTACTTTTATAATATTAAACACTTAAAGGAAGGAGAAGGAGGAACCATACTAAAACAATAAACGAAAAACATAAACAAATATTATTATGACTGTAATTTATTTAAACAAAAAAAGGAAACGCTTCCCGCGATATAATAAACTGTTGCGCATTGAACACGGCAATTTGAGTATAAACTTGAAGTCAATGGTTTCAAGTAACCAGCCCACAATGGTTAGTTATTAAAGTAATTGGAGCAGGCAACCTAACATGGGTTGATGCTGGTTATTATATAGTGGTTGGGAGACTCGGGGTGTAGAGTACGCGTAGGGTGCTTCAAAACAAAGAACTTTTTGGTAATAGCAAATTTAATAAAGTTTGGGAATTATAATTGTGCAGTTCTGCTGCTTCTTATTTTGTTACGTACATAAGTAGTCTCACGCCTATGTATATCCCCGACGCGATCGGCAGATCTCTTCCCTTAAGTATGACCTTATGGGGACAAAGGCGGTTTGTAAAATGTTCCTTTACGCCCACATTTCACTAATGCTGGGGCTAAATTAGCGTCGGAAAAACATCGTGGGCATACGCGATGTTGTTGTCTACATTAAGCCGGAGAAGATTCGACGATCTAGCCAGCCACACTCATCGCGTTAATACGAATATTCGCCGTAGCCCGCTAATGTAGCCTCAGCATAACTATGTTTTAGGTTCCACGTAAGAGGAGGACAGCCTATTGACGTCTATTGGGCACAACTCGAGGCTCTGTGTCGCTACTGAGAATTGTTTAAAAGAGAAGCAGACTCCTTTTGTTGTTGTCTCGACCCGAAAATCGAAATCAAGACCTCATGCACAGCAGTCGCATTCAGTACGCGCCATGAAGGTATATGTATTATCTTTATAAATTATGTTCACCTCGTTCATGGTGTGTTAGCAGAAGCTCGCGTATATGCTAACTGCTAATCGTTAAGTCCGATGTACGAATGTATTTTATGTATAAACAATCAAACACAATTGTAAATTGTTAATGAATAAATGAAATGAAATGATCCTAAGGTCGGGCATACTAATTGGGTTCGTCAGTAAGGATATTGATCAATAGCAGTACGATCTCTGCAACTGTTAAAAGCTAATATGTTTGCCAGAAACTAAATGTAGCAATGGACAATTAGATTGAAGTGGCTTACTTCTAATGACATCTATTAGAATATTTGGAGTAGACACCATAAACGTTTGTGTTGAATATTGTTATAGAAGTATTAATATTTACAGCCGCTTTACCTGTTTTAGTATTGAAAACAGTTTTGTAAAGTCAGAAATTACGTACAAACAAATCTTACATACAAACTTAATAATTACAACGTGCAGTTTTAATAGTTTTGTCGTTTCTACCATTTCGACACCCAACTGAAGTATATATACTGAAGTTTTAGCTGTTCGAAAACTATACATATTTCAAGCATTACGTTATACCAAATATTACCAAAAACCCTCAAAAGACGATTTCGATGTCCAGTACCACCCACCAAATCCAGCTTCGCACAACGGCACTATGACTATAATGCACCCCGTATACATAATAAAATAAGTGACAGAGATACACATAAAGTGAATAACCATATGTACAGTAAGTATCTGTTAAGTTATCTTAAATCAATTGACTACGACCAGTACTAGTTAAAGATATTTTTTTTTTAAATAGTACGTGTCAGGTTTTTAATGTTCATTACTACGAAAGAGACATATCTATAGCCAAAACAAGGGATCAAAAGAGAAATATTAAATTATGTTTTACGTAGGTATATAGTGAAATTAATTCCCGGAGACATAATAAAACACGGAATATCCACAAATAAATTAAAAAGACACATTGTGAGCGTAGTTAATAACTTCTCTCCATAGGTGTTAAATATCCCCATCGCGATAGTAATTACACTCGTTTAAAATTTCACTTAAAGGCGTGTATTTTTATTAAAGCTATCAATCAGAGAGTAAATGATGAATGGATGAAGAAAAGTCGATAATATCGGGGTCCCGCCCCTCGGCTCGCCCCAACGACACTCAGGCCTGGTAACCCAATATGTGACTGGAGGGTGCCTTACATTCATGTAAAGCCACTAGATGTGAACAGAACTATATCTATATTTATACTACAAGTGCAAAATTAGCATTGTGAAGTTTCTACTACTAAATCACTGAAACATATTAATCAAGTCAAGAAGCTAGACGTCTGGTGAGAACATGAGACAAAAGACGAGTGTTGAATGAATTATGTGCATGTGTATTTCTTTGTCTGTTTACTGTCTACTTCTCTACAATAAGCAGCAAGGTATCTATTTTATTTGATTGGACTTTTTAACTAATTAAGAAAAAGAAGGAACGATATATCAGGGCCATTCATTTTATACATTTCTGAAGATGTCAAAAGCCATGTATCCCGCTTTTATTGTGGTACATTGTCAGTTTCCTGCATAGATCTTGCAGACATTAAAAACGAAAGGCAAGTTTTTTACGATTAAAAACATAAATCAAGATTACATAAATAGACTCACTCCTGTTTTCTAAAAGGGTAGATAGTGACTGCGTATATCTAGTTTATTCTATCCTTGCATATCCCTTTTGCGTTTTTACACTTATTACATTCTTCATGTACTTCGACTAACGCCAAACGTCAATTAGATAATATTGTTTTACGTTTACGCAAATGTTATACATTTAATTTAAACTGCTTTATAGGAATTTTATCGCGTAAGCTCCTTTGTTCGCGTTACGCTTTCTTACGCGTAAAACACCAATTGTTTAAAAAACATAAGACACATCTAGCATCGTATATCACGCAGATATAACCACACAGGGTATGCGCACATAGGCCCAGTTGTTGAGCTCGGCACGTCATAACCGCTTCGGGTTATAGCTGGCCAATATCAACGAGAATTTGTTGCACACCGAACGTTTACAATACAACTAGCTATATATACATATACATATGTATGTTTAGACTATCTTCGATTGTATTGTGATTGTTAATATATTAAAAGTAAATCATTTTATAGCGGTTAATTTTAAATTTCTGTTTCTACTTGTCTTGAAGAGTATTTCGAATATATTGAAATAACTATCATGTTAGTCCTTCCGTGAACGAGGCTGATGAATAGCAACCGTAACTAAAAAGTCCGTACCATAAACTAAAATAGTATTTTTCACGTAGAATTGTATAAGTATATATCTAATAAATCACGATTAATTCCGTATAAAGTAGTTTTGTTTCTAGGCCTTGTTTTGTATAAGACGAAGTTGGCAAACAAACATAGGGTCACCAATCTAAATAGACGGTGACCGTAGCCTATAGTCGCTTACAATGCCAGGGTCATCATTCGCGCATTGGTACCGTAGGGACAAGGAAACCTCCATGACAAATTTCATCAAACGAAAATATTTTATAGCTTAAGCTATAAAATCGTACCACACTCGAGAATCGGCGACTTTTACATGTATAGTAATTTCATATTATCTAATGCAACTATTAGCATAAGCGTTGACTGGTAATAGACACCATAGTTGTTGACAGATTACTTAAAGTATTGGCTAATACATTCCTCGGCCGATTCGTCGCATAACATTTCATGCGATTCTGAAATAAAACTACTGTATACAGATTTTTATGGCAGTATCCTCGTGGCCATGGCTTCTGAAAAGCAACAGTAACGTCAAGGAGAGTGTCAAATGTTCAAATATTAAAACTTAGATTGTGTTACAATAAACCGCAATGAAATCTGTATCATTATATTATGTTAATAACAATATATAGCATTCGCGTAAACGTAAGGCAATATCATACTCTCACATGACTGCTTAAGTGCGTCCCTTAGCAGACTGTATAAATAAACCTTAGCGCACACACAATACACTTTTGAACACGTCTGCAAGCCAGCAATAACACAATATTTGACTAAAATGTCAACAAAATTATAATACTATACGTTTTTAAATAAAAGAGCATACAGATGCTGTGGGTCAACTCGGTCAGTATGCCGATCGATAGTCACCCCATCCCAGCGATATTTACTAACAGCTCAACAAAAATAGGGACGAATCAAATCAAATTCATTATATCTGTAGTGAGAGGAGCACAATGGTGCACTAAAGGGTTGAGCTCAATGCTCAATGCTTGGGCGCGTGCCGCATCCTACACGTGCACACACATTATGGATTATGCTAATTTAGTATTCTCTACGGTCCACTGGTTTTACTATAGTGAACATGTGACAAACAAAAATAAAAAGCTATTTTATTTTGCACTTACAATGACGCATTGCAAAAAGTAAAAAATATCTAAATTAGTTGCCAAAAGTATTTTGTTTTAGTGCTGAGAGTGTTTTTTCGTAATCTCGTTTCACTTTATATATACGGATAACTAGTCAGTGTATTGTAAAAAAGAAATCAAAAACAAGTCAGTCATTGTTTTTTTTTTAAATCGATTTAAACGTTACGTAAATAATTAAAAATAATAACGTGGCAGCGTTATTATTTTATATTATTTATTGGACTAAAATATTTCACATTTGTCAATAAGAAAAAATCGAGAGATACTACGCTCCGCTAAAGTTACCTAAACCAGAAATTGCAAAATCAGGAATATAAATAAATAATATTTTAAAAAAGCATTAAAAGCCCGATGATAATATTGCCCGAGCACCTACTCATAAACACTTAAGTACATATTGACAGCCGCTAAGGGGATTGTGTGAAAATCGCCCTAAAATTTCAGCTTGTTATACGATGTTTATAATTCTTAGCCGACATTTCGACGTAAAGATATCGTTTTCACAACATTTCCGTCTCAAATCATTCATTCAACGAGACAGATGCGCTCCATTCTCTTCGGCTTAAGAATTAATAAGGAAAACAAATTCGTGAGAACCGCGAAACATAAACAAAACAGGCATAACCTACTATTTATTTAGGTAATACGCAAAATGCGCGGGCACGTGCCTTCAACTCACCCTCGACTTACGAACCCTCACACGATACCCTATACAATTATTGCAATTTAGATCTTACAGTGTACAAGATAAGAGTATTCCAAATTGCATAGTAAAACTTGTCAAGAACGGAGACTCTTTCATTCAGCGCAGAATTAAATATCATTGTTAGAGACCCTCATTAATGCAATATTGAATTCGCCGGCGAACGAGGGATGGTTTTTATAGTGTGCAAAATTGACTAAGTTGGTTTTTATTTAAAACGTTAGAAGTGATTTCATGAGCAATATCACATCACTACCATTATCAATTTAGCTTTTGTATTTTATCTACTTCTATATTTCAGGCCACCTGACATTTCTGACTGTGGTTGTCAAGATATACTGAGAAGGACTGAATGATAGATGGACATGCCATGGATGTTTTTGCACGCCCTGCGAAGCAAGGTGTCAAACGTCCGTCTAAACTTTGTAGTGCTGCTTTTAATGTGAGCTTACGTCTTTATAATATACATTGACTAATATCGTTCAATGAGTTCAAATCATATAGCACATTAAATATATTAAACGTTTTCTCTAATATATAAATTTTGCGAGAATTGCGAAAGCTTTAGTTAAGTATGTACTTCAATTAAAAACCTACAAGAATAGTTAGTTTTTGTAGGCTTATAAAATGTCGTAAGACTAACAAATCATAAAATTAGAATCATTATTCATACTAAACTATTAATTCAAGCATATTTTTATTATTCTTGTCCGACAGATTTATTAATTGACGTGTCAAATCGCCAATTACGTAGGTTATTTGCATGATGGATGGCTCAAAAACTGAGAATGGTCAATAAAACATCTTAATTATCGGTAATAATAGAAAAGTAAGGTATAGTTTACACAGTAAGAACACGCGATTGTTTGTATTTAAGCGATTAGAAACACGTGTCGACGCACATCTCTGTGTGCGTTCTGGGAACGCATCGGATGTGTTTATGCGTTTGACTCGTTGTGTATGAAATGTGTCGCGTATAAGTCAGCTGTTGAATTCGTAACTGGCGTTTCCTAAAAGGGAGAGTAATGTATTGCCCACTTGGCCACACTCGCCATTATTTTTAAATCAAATCGAAGCTGCGGTAACGAACGAAATATAAATAAGACTTGTACTAAATATGTTATATCATTATTTCGTTTATTTAATGACTATACGTATATCTGATGAAACATTTGTGGTTTGCAGAGAATAATAATAATATTCAATCACATACACACAACACCATCTAGCCCAAACTAAGCAGAGCTTGTACTATGGGTACTAGACAATGGATAAACATACATATATATACTTTTTTTTTGTAAATACATACATATGTCTAGTACCCATAGTACAAGCTCTGCTTAGTTTGGTCTAGATAGTGTTGTGTGTATGTGGTAGAATTATATTATACATAGAAATACCCAGACCAAGACAAACATATATGTTCATGCACACAAATGTTTTACATATGCGCGAATCGAACGCGCGACCTCAGGCGTGGCAGTCGGTTACACTGACCACTACGGCATCGAGGCCGAAAAACAAAGTTGACGTGTGATTAACATCAAAGTTATTTATTTTATTTTATTTGAGTTACCAAGTACTTGCACTTCTGAATGCCAAAAGTAACATTAACTATGTCCTTCGCTAAAGTATTTAAATTTATACGGGCATGAAACTAAAGGTCACTTTCATAAATTAGTGTAAATAAACTACCTAAATTCTTTGTGATAATAGTTTATACTTAATTAAGTTCACTATCCACTTTATATCGAAGAATAAAGGTTAAACTTTCTTTCGAATAAAATTACTTGCGCTTTATCATCGCAAATTTTACCACAAAAATATATACGAAAACGAAACCCTGGGTTTCGACAAATGAGTTACTTCAAAATGTCATATAAAACATAATGATAGTTCAAAAATACTTTGCTGAACAACAATTACAATACAGAAACGCGATCGCGAGAACGGGCCAGATGGTACGGTATCGATCGTCGGGCGAGCGCGCACGGACGACCGGCCCTATTATTGTTTAATCGTAATCTCGGCGTGCGATTAGCATACCCATTGTGCACTACGCACTATACACATGTTATCGTAATGAATGGGTGACGTCAACGTACAAAAAACTACGTATTATCAAAATGTCGTAAAAAACGTAACTGTATTGTTGCTAATAGTGGTGGATAATGAAAACGGTGGTTTATACGTAGACGTAAATATTCATGTTTGATTTTCGAAGACAACCACTGCAGTTTGTTATTGGCCGTGTCTTTATTCTTCTTGGAAATTATTCGGAGACGGGTTCTCTTAAATTAGCCTTTCTAAAGAAAGTCTGCTATTTGTTTTTTTGTAATTTATTAAATTAATACGGATTTTATCGCGTTGTTTATTTTTTATAAAACACTACTGTTATATAATTTTGAAACTTTGAACTACTATTGTTAAACACTTTTACTAGTTACTGTTTACTTAAGCTATTTAAATTATAAAACTATTTAGATTTAATTTTACACTTTCCCCGACGTTTCGGTTGCTTTTCAGCAGCCATGTTTACGGGGAGACTAAGATGGTGGTTGTCTCAATGTTTTAAGTATAGTTATTTTCAAAGTACCCGAACATAATTTAATAATTAGTGTTTCTATTTACGCAGAATGAGCTCAAAGTATCATGAAGTCTGGCTGTTTTTTGCTTCTTCATGTGTTTGACTATTTGAATTACTGTATCACAAGCTGGTGTTTGGCTGGTTTTTAAAATCCAACACATGAAACTTAAATTTTTTGTGTGTGAACATGTGCAACTGGGTACCAACCATTATGTGCGATTTGTCAAACCACAGGTACTCGCAAAAGTACACCGATTCCTAACAAGGATGCCTCGCGAGGCTATTGAAATAAAAATACATCCTAATTTCAATAGGGAAGATGGTTGGAATTTACCTCCAGCTTGGGATCCAGTAATTCGTCCAAATCTGTCTCCAAATCACTTATAACCATCTGAGCCAATCGATACGGAGAATAAGATGTCTTTGTATATTCTTTCATTAAATTTCGCCAGGCAGGTGTTAGTTATGCCGTAAAAAGATTTATATTGAGGCCGAGTCCAATGTGCTTCAAAATAACAAAGCTAGGAAGGCGAAATAATCTGATGTCCATATTTAAGAGTAATTTGATTTTAGATAAATGGGAGTGAGAGGTATGCAAGATCGAAATTTGATTTTAAACGTATTCCGTCTACTAACGAAGTGATTAAAATCTGTTTATGAAACAGACTATCGTTAAAATTGTTAACATTGCAATCTTCGAAAGCGGCTATATTCGAGGAAACAAGCTGTTAATTATGAAATACTACATACCCAACGTACCAGAAGTGGTTGCAATTATAATAAGTACTCAGTCCGCTTTGATTGACCATCGTTTGTGACTTAGAAATCAACGTGCAATTATGGAAGTATCGTAGTTTCCTTCTGTTTTAACTGCCTTTTATTCTCTTTTATGGTCTAGCTGAATGAATACTTTAATATGTGATTAAATTCAAAATGGTGTACCCTTTTCTAGTGAATCATAGGTTCGCCTAGATCAAGCAAAGTCATTATACTCGTACATATAATTGGATCTTAGTTACAGATTATATTTCTTATTTTATATTATCAAGATTTTCTACATAAAATATTTGATTTAATTTTGTTTTGGATAAAGAAACATGGGATCTCTCTCATTATTTGACAAAATATTTTATTTGCAGGTGGTAACGAGACTGTTAGTAGAATTAGATGTTTGGCAACGGATTTCTTAAATGATTACTGCTAAACCTAACTAGTTTAAGCTCATTAGATTTGTCTTAAAAAGTTCTAGAGATTGTTACGCGTGACGAGCCTCGAATCTTTTTTGAGATTATTAAGTTTGCTTTTAGGTGACAATAGTCTAATTCCGGCAGTAATAACAAGTTCCAGAGGTGAAACATTGAGGGATTGCAACATTTAACTAGTAAAGCTCGTTAATACGGGTAGAAAGAACTCTTTGCAATTATAATTAAAAAAAAAGACTTATGTAATAAAAAACAATTTCCTTGCACTGGTGTATCATTGGGCTTTTAGCGGGCAAAAGCACACGCTATATTTCAAGTTTGTAATAAATACCACTTAAAAAAACAATAGCAAGCTATACCTAGTTTATTAACGTACCAAGGCCTGAACGATAACCAGCAAAGTGCAAGGATAATCTTATAATCCATCACAGTGGCTTGCAAACAAACGTACTAAAAGGACATAATAAGAAAATAAACGAATTAAAACTGGCCGCGTTGTTCCCACGGGCCGACATTTAGCTTTTCATGTTGCAATTCAAGGGTCGTGTGACGCTTTTATTTTTATGGGATACTGTGCACGTTACGCGCAGGCATTACGACTTATAGTTTCATTCAAAAATGTCTATGTAATTAAAGAACTTTCGTTTATAGCTGGTTTAATGACTGCACATTAAAGAAGTTACCTACTAATGTGAGGTATGTAAGGGATCAATCTTTCTGTCGCTGTGGGGCGGCGATAGGAAGTTTGACCTCTTTGGACGTACGCGATAGTGCGCTTGACTTATAGTGCACGGTTGGCTAAAAAAACTATATAGCCAAGTCTTGAAGTGCCGCAAAGAATTCAATTTCTAATCGTTTCATTACGACCTAATTTTAATGGACAAATTTAAGTATTTGGTTAACAGACGAATTGCAATTGGAAAATTCAAAGGCGGTAGATATGTTTTTAGAATATTATGGTTTCTATCTTTCACTTTCAGAAATAATTTTTAGTATTTCGTTTGAACTGTATACCTAGACAGTTGAACCAATTAAAACTTAGGTAACGTACATATGTTATTTTATATATAACTCAGCATAACAAATGTACGCAAACGAAGCCGCGGATAATACGTAGTGTTACATGAAATAGTTGTAAAGAGAAGTTGATTTACTTGTCGATCGTTCACCAAACCGTGTTGAAATCCAATTTGCAGGCGTACTAAACCGCTCCATCTGTGTGCGTTACCTGTAACAAGCATCAACATTACATTAGCTTTATTCTCCACTAAAATTGAGATTGGCTGCAAAGATTTCGAAATGTTTTAGTGGTCACCTTGCTAATATGAGTGCGTTCTGTGAATTTGATCGGTACGCTGGAAAAGTACCTGTGTGGTAGATGGCTGTTTCTTTTAATCGAAAATATTATAAATATTTCAATGTTACCAGTATTGCGATAAAAAATTACTCACTTAAAATATTGTTGTCAGATAAAATAATGACTAGAAAAACTTATTTAACAAACCAATTAACATCATAGTAGTATTTTATTCGAATAAATAAATTATATAGTAGTTTAATTTCAATGAATAACATTCGCGTAAACAGAAGACAATATAATTAAATACTATTAGTAGATCCTAATAAACATACACTTTATTTACCTCTTGAATTATGTTTTTACTGAATTATTTATTTTCAACAAGCTTTTCGCGCGAAATATATAAAAGCAGATAAGGATGACTATGGTAAGTTGCCGTAGATTTTCTTTACAATCCTACCCTTAGTGACTAAAACACGTCAAAGCCGTGACAAATGTAAATGGTAAATTGGAGGCACCATTGTTTTTGGGGCAACCTACATATGAAGGTACTGCTACTATTGATATGAACTAACGAAGCCTACAAGACATCAAACTTAAAAAATTAAATCGATCAAAACTAAGTAATCTTACTAAAATTCTCCATCAAATTCCCTTCAGAATACATAATATTATTAAATATATTCACGAATATATTTCTCGTAGCACTTCCCGTGCAAACCAAAACCGCATCAAGATATTCCAAGACCAATTTGTTACGAGCACTGAACGCGTAAAAACAATTTAACTTTGAACAACGTCTCCCGCGGGGCGGGGGAGTGCCGTAACGCCACTTGCACCGCTGCCGAATTTATACGTTCACTTATTGTACTTAATATGACTCGGAGAAGTACGCCTTATTGTTTAAACAATTGATTTATAATATATTGTATCGTTGGTCCAGTGTATGCATGAATGCAATTGCTAAGCAATTTGGACTAAATGTTAAAAAGGTTCAGTGTGTTGTATGTAATTTTATGCGAATATTGTATATATTTTTGGCAAATGTGGTCAAAAAATGATGGCGTGGTCCCAATAGTCGCCTTGCACTGCCAGAATGCCGATTGGTTGACAGGTTCAAACAAACAAACAAAGGTGAAAAAGTACTTTTAAGTGATCTAATAGTGCTTCGACCCTGTTAAATTCCGAAAGCGGGTGACTAAAAGCGGCATTCGGGCACAGAAGGCAGCATTAGGCGCCCTCTGTTAAATTGACCTAGTGACCAGAGTACTTGGTACATTTCAGGCTCGCTACATTAACTATTTGATATCAAATATTATGATCGTAATTCCGATCCTGTTAACGCTGAGCTAACTACGTTTACACTATCCCAACACACAATAGAAGGCCATTAACGTTCCGAAGGTCAAACAAATTATTTCTTAGCTTAACAAACGATATAAGGGCGAATACAGGGCTAGCGATAATCCACAAAAATTCTGCGAAGGCGTGTGACGTTGACCCTCGCGACAACTAATTGCCGAGTCTCGGGGTCTAGTAATCCGTTCACAGCAGGCGGGCCCCAAATTAAAAACCCCCGGTTGGGTCCAGTGCGGGATTACTGATCCGATAGCGGGGCTCCGTGGCCCCTAGCGAAAAATGTTAGGAGTCAGCGTTATGGGCTATGTGTGTTGATAATGATAATAACAGGGTTTATGCCACAGATTTGAACCTGTTTTTGTGTTTGATCTTCAATAATGTAGAGGCTTCGGATGACTTGATACGTAGCACGAGATTGACAGTAGTCATAACATTCGTGATAATATTCGTTCAATCAATGGATCAATGGATTGAACGAATACTATCTTTGCACCTAATCATCACCATCCCATGTATCTAAGACAGAAGACTTAAGCTAATTTGTTGAGGCATAAAATAATTCTATAGCCTAAGCACAGATTGAGACTTCATGTGGGACTCGTACTGTACGATCAGCAATTTTGAAATCATGTTGTATGCTTACGCCACAAAGCTATTCCGAAAATGTCGATTACACATACATATATCTGTCAAAAGCAATCACGTTCTAAACTTTCTTAATATTTCCCCGTCCCTATAATTCAGAGGGTAAAATAAATCTAAAATGTCCGCTTTTCTTATAAAACCAAATAATATAAGACAATTCGTATCGTTAAGCTAAGCTTAGAGAGTACTAGAGCGAAACTCCTGCATTCAGGAGCAGGTCCCTAAAACCGAAGGGTTCAAAAAGTTGGCGAGAAATTCGAAATCTTGAGATGAAATAGTAATTTATCAAAGGATTTTGAGTCTCGAGGAGCGGAAGTGAAGGATGGATACCCTTTATCGAGAATTGCAGCGGTGTGCCTTATCGGAAATGCCGGGAAACGGCAAAAAAGATCACTTCGCTTGAGAAAACAACCGGAATGTATTTAAATAATTTTTGCGCCGTCTCGATCGGTTTTTTATCGTTCTAACCGACAATTTTCCGTCAGCTATAGAGTTACTAGTCTTTTTACACAATCTTGGTTTGAAGGTGCTTTTAACAAGTTATTTATTTGCCTTTTAATTGTCAGTTTTAGTTTGGATTTTGACGATCAGATTTATATTGCTTCAAAGTAATCCTTCATCCTTATATTTATGGATTGGTAATGCATAGAGCGACAACGTAACTGTAAACGGCAACATTACGTATTCGCTAGGACGGCAAGATAATGAAGATAATGGTGATTTATTCCTTGTCCTCAAGTCGACTTCACACGTTACAGTGTATTGCCATTACAAAGTCAGATTATTTATAATCCCATAACGGAATAATGTATGCACGGTACGATGTACGCCTAAACGAATACGCCGCCGCGTATTAATATTCAAATGGCCTTTGGGCGAGCTGTGTACGAGATCCCATGGTATTAGTCCCATTAACATTGCGGAGCGTCGGTCATGACGACTTGTTATGTAAACATAACGAACGCGCTGCAGGTTGCCCTTTACGATACAATAATAAATTCGCTGCACTTCAACAGCTGCTGGCGCGACACTATTTTTATAGTACACTTAAAACCTAAACTTAATAAACGATTGAAAACAACATCTGTACAGCCTTTAACTTAGCTAGATTAAGGTGTTGCGTTCTTCTTATTTTCTATCAGCACGATCGTAGTCATTTCCTCCATAGTATCGAACAGCTGTTACAAAGGTTACGCCCGCATCCTTGCACCTGCGTACCTCGCCCACTTGCCTCACCCCCTGTCGGCTTAATTACAATCCTATTAACGAAATCGTCTCGTCGCCTCCGACGCCCAATTGACATTTAGGGGTTACGACGATAAATATTTGACCGTCCATGCTTCCTCTACATTATTTAGCATGTATTCATTATTCATCGGCCAGATGGAACGATAACACCGAATGATTCCCAAACTTGTGAGCACTGATGGAACTCGAGATAAGGTATTACGACAAATGCAGTTCACAGGCTCGTATCCGTGTTTGCGATTGGTTAAAGAGATTGAAGAAGTGCACGTGCGAGGGCACAAATCCACAAAGGGGTTCGTTTTTCTTTCATAGCGAAAAAAGTTCCACCGACAATTACCGGATTAGGGGTGAAAAGGAGGGGGCTATGTTTTTTTGCTGTTCAATCGGTAACCGTCGGTTTTTCTTTGCCCCTGTCGGAGAATGTTTTAATTAAAAAAATCTTGGGTAGCCCAGAAGCTGGAATAACGGTACTGCGGCTGGTAATTTGTATGAAGCGAGACTGACTTACAAACAGTGCATTAATCAAGGGTAAGGGTAATCAAGATAATTAACTGTGTGGGTTGACCGTGCGGCGCGAATACGACCTACCATTTGTTTTTAACGACTGGCCTTTAGAACAAAATTATTTTCTTCGATATCAATCTGAGCGATTTATTAAAACTCATATAAGAATCGGACGCTTATACTTTGACTATGGTGCAAAACCTCGTGTATCGTCCTGGAGCGATTATAGATAGATAGTTATTTACTGATATTATAGACTAGATGTGCCCGTGGTTTCACCCGCGTTTATAATTACTACGCCGCGCGCGTGAGTCGTAGCGTGATGTTTTATAGCATATAGCCTTCCTCGATAAATGGGCTATACACCACTAAAATAATTATTCAATTCGGACCCATAGTTCCTGAGATTAGCGCGTTCAACCAAACAAACAAACTCTTCAGCTTTATAATATTAGGTAGTATAGATGTGGATGTGTACTTATACTAGTGAAGATGTTTAGATGTTCGTTACTTGATCACGCGTAAATGGATGAATGGATTTGGATGTAATATGAAACACAGATGGACCATGTCCTTAATTAATACATACATAGCATACTTTTTACATTCCAGGTTCTGTAAGCGGACGAAGCCGTAAAAAGTAGCTAATATAAACTAAATTTTGCGTCTTCTGGTTATTTTGTTGATAGTTTGACCATCCCCGTATTGTTCAGTTATAAACTCTTTACATATGTATGTATATATTATCAGTAGTAGCACGGAAACCAAAAGATATGAACAGCTTTGGAGAAAGTATTTTCTTGTAATCATCGCTTTGACATCTAACGTGAAATGCTTTTTGTTAAAAGCTCTTCTTTTGTGTAACGTTAGCTTTTTGAGTAGTTTTACGACTGATAACGTTATATTTTACAATAATGTATATGTGGTAATGTTACGGTTTTTTTCTATGTATGATAACAGGTAATATCATCCCTGCTCGGTACAAGTTTCCATTCAGAATAAAGAGGTAAGATTAACTGTCATTCAATAACAAAGCTGCGGGCATCAAATCTGCGACTTAACGATTGCGTGTGCCACTGCACCTACAAGGCAGATTACTATGACGTGTAGAATTTCACGCAACATTTAATTGGAGTCCGGAACAGTCAAACAAAGTTGCTGGTACACGCCAGGGCCCAACAACCTAACGACCCTGTACATAAGTGCACATAATTTCGCCGCGTCCGCTTAGCTTGCGGCGCACACGCACACGACTTGCGCGTCAGCCGGGAGCCGGCGTTCATCACAACGATAAATATTAATACAAAAGAAAATAACCTTATATGTTAAGTATTAAGAATGATACGGCCGCAAATATAAAGTTGCATTATCATAATGACAGACCGTCTTTTGTGTTCACTAATTTATGAACCGTTATGTTATGGAAACCGCTTCCGAGTACGCTATTGTCGATATGGGATTGCTTTTTTTATTTATAGAGACGATTAGTCGAGACTGACTTTTGGATGGATGGCGTAAAGTTGAAGTTAAAGTTGAATGTTGAAGAGGCGTCGAGTTTTAACAGGTATTTTTTTTTTAAGATTAATTTCATTTTGTTTTATATATTTATTATTAGTAGGTATTCTTGTTAACCTCTTCCGCTAAGCTAAAATATAAAACTTGTATCAGGAGAGGGTTCACTGCGGAACGGCGTACGGCGACTACGTTGGAATCCACGACCTCTCGATCGCAAGTCAGATAGATACCTTTACCATTAGGCTACCGACGAAGTTTGCTATATTTACCTATGACAAGTCGAGTTTTACGGAGGTGTCGCCAACACACTGACCAGTGCGGGTTGGAAGACTTCTTCAAGAACTTTATGAAGCGCTAGGACATGCAGATTTACTCAGTTGATGCGAGCGATAATTAACTATTTAACACGCAAATAACTTCGAAGTGCGTGCCGTGGTATGGAACTTGAGACCGCTGCGTGGCAGTCAAATGCTTTCCCAACAAAGCTTTTGCAGCTATGGCGCTATGTAGTATACGAATGTAATGTGGCATTCTTTGACAAAGATAATATGTATGAGTTGATGGCACGACCATTAAATAGAGCCGTACGTTATGCAGTAATCAAAGCAGTTAAGATATTGAGAGACATAAATGGACTCGTCTTAAACGTTTCGGGAATTTGAATAAGTGTTAAATATTGACCTAGATGCTTTATTGTTTCTCGGTCCAGTTGCGTAAGGTGTATACTTTGTTTTACCCAGGTATTGAAATTGTGTAGGTACGATCTCTGGATTATTAGATCGAAATCGTGACGACATGGATTTAATTCTAGGTTTCAGTTAGATTTCCAAGTCATTTCTGGGTCTAAATATCATTAGAAAATAATTGCAACAATAGGTTAAGTTGAAGTTCCTTTAAATTAACAAAAAAAGAAATCGCAATTTTCTATTCCATTAACATAGCTAAACTACAAAACAGTGTTAATAACAAATGTCTGGATATAATTATTACATTTACTTTAACCCACCCACTTTTCAGACGAAGTTAAACACAGCAAAAATCTGGTTAAATAAGTACCTAGCCCAATAAACTTCACACTTCAAGACATGTTAAGAAATGCATCCGAAACGAAATAAGAAAATAATTTAATAATTTTAATCTAACTAGCGTGCGGTGGGGGTTATCAAAATATCTTAGAAAGCACCCCACGCTTTTATACATTGAAATTATCAAATTATTTTCTTATTTTTTAATAAAGCGTATTTTCTATTTTTTTTAACCTATTATTTATTTTAATTTCCAAACTATTTTTTTCTCAATTATTGTATTGTCATCTGTCATCGATAAGTGTGCAAAGTTTCAAATCAATCCGTCGGTTTGAAAGAGGTGAAAATCACGTACAAAGATTCCGTTACATAGATACATAACAAGCTGATAAAAGCGAGTCAAAAACAAAAAAAATATAATAATAAACCGCGTTAAAATCCATAAAGACTAAAATAATTACAATAGATAACGCTTCTTATTACACGTCCATTATTTGAGTGAACAATCGTATCGGCACCATTAACTTCAACACCACGATATGAAGGAACGTCGCGTTCGCTACTAATGTAACGACACATGCACACACATACAGACCAGCTGTTGAGACCCTGTGTCACTAGTTCTTCGCAGTCCACACAAAAGACTCGAGGCATCGATCGGCGGCGTTCGTGACTATTGTTCGACGAATGCACCACCGTACATCTGTTTCGTTCCTTTTTCACTCGCCCTGCATAATGAAACCGGCCCATTGTGAGGAAAAACATCCACAAAAGAACACGCACTTTGGTGCTGGCTGTGTATTTTATAAGAAAAAATAACAGGCCCTCGAGGCCTAAAAGGTGGGCGTGAGGCCTTGTCGGAAATGAGAAAGTCGATGCAACTGTTATGACATACGCGGTTCGTTAAGTGATATCGAAAATAAACAACGCTTTGCGCTTTAACGAACTTGTTCCAGATTATTTTCATGTAGGAAGTGTGTTACTTGCGATCGTTTCCAATGCAAGCTTGGTGATACAACTATCAGTTCGATGATTCATGCTCACTTGTCTTTGTAGAGATATAGTTCCAAGTTAATTAAGGCAAGTTAAGATACGCATAAACTCAAAACTGATCGAACTATCACCATAATCAAATTCCGATCAATGATTTGCAGGTGAAACGTATCAAACAGTTACTTTCGCGTATATAACGTCAGTGCAGATAAAATACCAACATTCGTAAAAAGAAAACTATATTATATGAATTTGTCACTTGTCACTGGAGATAACTGTCTGCTGTCTCCGTTAAAATGTACCTAACAAATATTTTTTACGATTATGCAGCAATTGCAGTTGGCAGATGGTACGCTCCACAACTGTTCAATTTACTTTAAATACCACAAAATGATAATCAATGTCAGACGGTAAGAACGGTCATATAAATTTTTTTTATTGGCCACTGAAAGTCTGCAGTAACCCAAAAGATTTATTACTTATGTAATGTCTTCATTAATACGACTGACAAAAACAACTGTTTAAATTCTGATATTATATGTATATGAGCTGTCGCACACAAGTTACATTTGTCACGATGACAAAATCACTTACCCTTTTGTATGCAAACACATCAATTGCGCTTATTAGGTGAAATAACACGGACATGACGTAATATAAAACGTATCGTAAAGTTCCTGTCTTGCAGTACAGCGATGTCATGAAAAATTTCATGTCTCTATCTATTTCGTAGCGCATGTATTTAACTTGCCGAGTTCTGCGTTCCGCGTTCACTGTGATGTATGCGGTGTCTTTGAATCGTACACACATAAAAGCAGTCAGACCGCGGCGGTCAAAGAGAAACTGTATATTATCAAAGAGGAACTCGACCGCAGAACGCAGACCGCCGGGGTGATGTGTTCGGCGCCTTAGCGTAGAAATAGGCGCGACGTTACAAAATTGTGCGTGAAAAATTTGCACACTAAGCTTGATTTACAACAAAATTAATAATGAATCCATTCTAATAGCACTAAATTTGCAATAACTGAGAATTGAAGTGATTTTAGAAATTAATTAAATACAACTTGAATAGTATATTCAAGTTATATATATTACAGACGTTAATATGTTCAGAGTTTGAATTAAATTATATACTAATTAATATACATCTCAATTGAATAGATGTATGTATATTAGAAATATCATCAAACGGTCCTTATGGTTCATCGGCAGATTCTAAACGATATTATTAGAATGTTGTCCAGTTTTTTATTCGCAGACATCTAAAATCCGTAGCTTCTCCCTCAGTAATGCAGTAAGCACTGACTAACTAAAATTTAGCAAGGAAGGAGGCATCATAAAAGATGCTTACATTATAAATGCGGGCTCAAATTGTGTTCCCCCAGGCGGAGCGCCTGCGCCGACGATTAAGTGCACTTAATTCCGTCTAAATGTTGCCCGACGGGGAGTTGCAAAGTTGCTGCCGACTCTCGCCCGCTCTAGGGTACGCACAGGCTTGAGGAATTCAATCTGGACATAACTTCTCTCCGGTAAGACGGGGTTGCCAGGTTACGAAATGAATATTAGATGTTTATTTACTTACAAGCTGTAGCATGAATCTTTTCAGCAATTGGATCTTTTCGCGTGGTGTAATGAAGAAGTGATTGGTCATATGACATTATGTCGTATGTAATGTCATTGTAGTAAAAGTGAATAATACTTAAAATAATGCAGCAGCATATAGTAGATTGTGAATATAAACGCCGTTGCTATGTTTATGGATAATAGTTGATACTGGGTTCGACTCGAAGATCGAGAAACGTGTTATTGGAATTAATTGTCTAAGTGAAATTTAAATTTTCAGTAGCAACCAAGTATCTTATCTTGTGTGGGGGCCAGTCAGTACAGACCGGCGACACTTCGACCCAGTGGGATCTTTTGTGTCGACTTCCCCAATAACGACTGCCATAGATGTTCATGGCAGCCGGGACCGACGGCTTAACGTGCTCTCCGAGGCACGGAGCAGGCGATAATTGTCAATCAATACGCACATAATTTCGAAAAGTCATATAACTTCCGAAAGTCAGAGGTGCGCGACGTGGGTTCGAACCCGAGACCCTCTGCATTGCAGTCTGTTGGTCTCCCCACTGAGCTATGGCTGCTGTCTTGCAACCAAGTAAGGTACTTAGCTGCTACTGGAAAAATCCTCTGATGAGATGGGTATTAGAAAGCAAGTCAACATATGAATGTAATAAATATCTGACTTTTCCTTCGGAGAAATACAGGCGTGATACCTACGTCCTTGCAATTCTTGTAATCGAATCTAGCGGGTTCGATTACAAGCCGTCCATTGCTATTTCACAGTTGATATAAAAAGTCTAGACGAATATTAAGCCTAAACATCGATTTTCAATTGACTTAATAATTCTGATTAACTAGTACTATCTCGAATAAAACACTAATAAATGTGTTTGAGATCACGTTATATTATTAAAGTAACTTTGACGGAATTTAATTTATGTTTCGCGAAATTTACGATGAGGTAACGTTACACGAGATGGGTGGGGGGAACAGCCCTAAGGCTTCGCCAATAAGGATCGGGTCCCTCGCGTGCGTCGCGGATCAAAAACTCGACGTCAGCCTAAATCGCTCCCACAAACAACTTGCGGTATACAGATGCGTATCGCTATAAATTACAGGTGTTTAGTTACCGTTCAACAATGCTTTTTATATGTTCCCGAGCTGTTGATGCTTTTTGCTAATAAATAACATAATACATTGAAGGCTTAGGCAGAGCTACATCATCCTTACACTTTACCAGTTGTTTAGTTTTATCTATTTTGTTACGTTGCTAATAAGAAAATGGGAAAGGAAGGATGCACTTCACGAGAAATATTTTCTCTTTTATAAATGTGTTAGACAGTGGGCATACTTTTTCTTATTCCACGGCAAAAAGGAGCAATAGCAACAATATTATAATTTAGCATAGTTAAACGAAGACAAGAATATTTATTTATAGATAAGATAATACTTTAAGTATAAAAACACCACCACACGAGCGGCAGCAACTTAAATATTTTACACTCTACATACGTAGACTCATGGCTGAGTCCTGATAGGCTAAGCTGAGATGTAAAACCTACATTTCGCTCGGTATAACAAAACTGCGCCGCGCCTATTATAATCAACGAAACACAAGACTCTATACTCCCAAGTTTTCTGAAAATCAGAAGAAGTATTCGAATCAAATAGTTTCAATCTTAACTGCTAACCTATGCCACAAGATCAACTTGTCAGCCTGGCACATTCTGAGGCTTGATCATTCAAGATATGAAGACCGCAACTGGCTTGTTCAACACCATAAAAAGTGTGATTAAAAATCAAGAGCTAACAATCCAGCTGACAGCAGCGCAAAGAATAAATCAGATTCAATACAAAACAATGCAGTATGTCCACTAATCTTCCCACGGTTCTATTCCTAACAGGGTTGGATTTAGTACCACAATTATAGAATTTATTACAACTACAATCATAGAATTTCAAGGTACTATAATATTCATGCCATGTATTATACAGATAATATCCATAACCAAGGATTGCACATGTCATTATTTCATTATATTTTACTGTCAAAATACTTATAAACTTGTTTTTATCGCCAATTTCAATTAACAATAATAATAAAGTTTACGTAGTGTACGTATATGAAGAGTGTGTGTAATATCAGCCAATATCTACCACGGCAGCCCATTGCGGATTGGCAGACTTTAAACATCTTCGAGAACACTTTATTGTACCTTAGACATGACGATTTCCTCGCAATATTTTCTTCGCCGTTCAAATAAAGGGTGAACAATTGAAAGGGTGAAATGAACTATTCATACTATAATAAATTAAAAAAAATCAGAAGTGCGTGCTAAGACATTAAGCTAGCATAGTAGACGCACTGTATGCCTAACAATCGTTGCTATACTGTCCGTATCAGAACGTATATATATATTTACACGGCATTTTCCAAAACACTTAGGCAGACACTAGGATTTCCATTTGCTATTATTCTGACACCCCTTTTGCCTGCCCACCCCTCTTTTGCATTTTTCACTAACACAAATACAATCCTTTTCATTTTATTTGTACTCGATTTCAGCGCACCTAAGTCCAACCCTGAATCCGAATCACTTTTTGCAAGTTACGTGAGGTATAGTAGCAATCGCGTGATAATATGTGACGACTATCCATTTCTATTGCAGTTAGAAGGAATATGCGAAGTGACTCTTATGCCTCGGTAATAAAGATATACTGCTTCATTGAGCGTATGAAAGTGACGTTTGCGTGATTATCCACATCCGACTGTGCTTCAGCCTGTTAATTTTCTCATAATTAATCTGCACTCGTTGGGGAGTATGTGGGATTCTTTGCAGCTGTTGATATAGAATGTTATCAATTGATTCTGTGTCTTTTTGCTATGGAAATAAGTCGCATTTTAAAGTAGTTACAAAGTTGTGTGTGATTGATTATTTTACCGGCAAGTTCACGAGAGCGCACGGTTTGGTAATACCGGAATGGGCAGGTAAGATAACGTTGTGCTGCTAAAATCTCTATAATGTATAAGATAATTAAAATACGATGACTCGTAGGTCCTGTGCGATAAGTGAGGCCTCGCTATATTCAATACTAGCTTACCCGCGGCTGCGCTCGCGTAAAAGTAGGAAAGATAATGTTAGTTACAGCACTTTATTTTTAAATATAAAATATGGCCTATGTTACTCGGTGATAATATAGCTTTTTAATAGCGAAAGAATAAAAAAGCAGATGGTAATTTTTAAGTTAAATACTTAAAAACAAGCCATTAAAAATTAAATATTTCCTCTTTATAATATTAGTATAGATTACTATGGCAAAGAGAGGACGCAATAGCATATACTTAGCTGTCACGTGCGTGCAACAGAGATAGTGTGCAAAATGTACATTTCTTTTAATAGAACAACAAATTTAAACTATTTTCAGTCTATATGCATCTGAAATACAACTCAAATTTACTGGACTTGAATTTCATTTGCAATTTATTTAATTTTATTGTAACATGTATATTGATACCTATATCTTAATTTACTATTATTTCTTATGTTTTTAACTTTGTCATTTCATCACTGTAATGACTTAAATGCATTCTGAATTCATCTATAATTAGTTGCCAAAAGGTTTCTGACATGGGTATGTGGTATTATGGTAATAGCTAAATAATCATAATTAATAAACAAATAAATACAAACAAAACAATATTGTTGTTAATAAATAAATATTAAAATAAACAGTGATAAATAAGCTTAACAGCACTGATTAATACAGTAATACCTAGTGTCGGACAGCAATCAGCAAAAACACAACAGACAAAATAAAGACAGTTCCTTTGCTGTCAGCTGCAGCACAGCGCTCTAGGAGTACTAAGGAGACTAAAATCTCTACCAATAAGATGCGTGTTATTGGTAAACATGTTAGTCTCCCTAAACACAAGATTGTTCAGCTACGATCTACTATAGGACGTAGCATCTATCACCACACTTCGACAAAGCACAATTCAGCCAGCCGAATGTATACTGCAATGGCCTATATGGAAGGCACTTAATCATCTGCATACCCAAGTAGACCGCAGCAAACACAATTTGGTGTACTGTATTATACTAACCCCGTATGAGTTCAGTGTTCCGTACCAGATTCTACCTGATCTATTGAAATATCTAAGATACTCATACGGTTGCTCTCTTAATAATATGTCAAAAGTCCGATGCTGAGATTAACGTCGACACCTTATAAGGATAATATCAGCCCAGTTAATAAACTATCCCACTGCTGGGCACGGACTCTTTTTAATATAAGAAGGGTTAGACCTCCTATATATTATCTCCTATATCTACTCTTATATCCTCCAGATTTGGCCTCCTTGTTAGTCCGATTTGGCATGTTCTCTGAATATTATAGAGAACTTTCGACGAGCAGATATTGTTTACGCTTAAATGCTTAAAGTAAAACAGTAAAAGAAAACATCGTGAAGAAACCGGCACGTCTAAGAAATCTTCATAATGTTCTCGTAGACATGTGAAGTCTGTCAACCTGCACTAGGCCGGTAGCGTGGTGGGCTATGGCCTAACACTGAGAAGGGGCTCGTGCCCAGTAGTGGGACTGTTTATACAGGGTTGATATGTTCAATGCCTCAAGGCGAAAATTAGATTCCTGGTGTAAGACTATAAAAAGCTTAGTTGGTAAAACAATGACACGGTTGGTTGAGATCGCGGGTTCAAGTAATGGATTGTCTATTTCCTCGTTTATGACACGAATTATTAGCAAGCAAAATAACTCTTGATTACCCTTAGACATCATACAAACATCTTACAAATATGGCGAGTGCACTTTAAATACACACTTTTTACTATAGTAAGAACAGTATTATCCTCAGTCATGAAGCGAGTAAGTTCCTTATTAATCAAGTTTACGGTGTGGAAACAATTATATGATGATATTGTGTGTAAAGCTAGGCTTTAAACGCAACGATGCATCCGCGTTTGTTATGAAGGGTGTTGATAGAATCGACAGCCGTAATTGCTAATGATAGAATATTTTGCGTTGTATAATTACTACATGCACGTAGATATATCCCTAAAGCAGAAATGTATTCCACTTACATTTAGTCAGCTATTTTTATAGGTGCCACGTAATTGGGGCGGGCTTATTGCGCTCTACTAGATGCATTTCAAGACTCCATGCTGCTAATGAGCAGTTCCACATAGAATAATCAATAACCAATCGCACGGTCTAAATAAAAGGTTTTATTGGGGTACGAGTGCAGTAATAATGCCGCGGCATAAATATTCGAAACAAAAAAATATGTCCAGGTGTTTCTGATAGGAAATACACATTAGCTAACACGGAGTCTTAAAACGTATCCTTTAAAGAAAGAAAAATACGTTTAAGTGCCTATGGTCTAAATCCACACCAGTATCATTAGTCCCATGGGACTTCAGGGACAAAAAAATGTCAGCTGTCTCATTATGGGACTACTAAACGGACTAGAGGGACAGACAGTCTATTATGTACCATCTAAAACATAGCTTACGATTTTGGTATATACTGTTATTAAGATGCAAAGAAGCATAGGATTCGCCTATTGTTAAACAAATGCCGTAGCCTATAGGCACTGCTTAGCGTTTCAAAAACACATCGGTCCTCTGTTAGGAACACGCCATCTCATCGAATAAGTTATGGGTATATATAAATGCGAGACAGTATGTATTCACGTAATAAGTAGTGATATGCATCATTGCGTTCAAATGATATTCGAATACAATTGTGCACAACGCGATACCTACTTTACTTGGTCACGGACACAGCGCACGTATTTATATTGTCAACACATTTGAATATAAGGTATTCGAATGCAACTGTCCATATTGCTAGTAATAAGTAGGAGATTTCATTAAAAATGACCATAACGGTAATGTTGCACAGATGCAGTGGCCGTGTCCCGTCCCGTAACTATGCAAATGCAAGATAAGCAACTTCATACACGATGCACTCCTAAACCGACGACGGTTTCTCGACAGTAAAAACAGTGAGCAATCAACTTATATGGCTTTTACTACCGTTTTGTACTTAAACTACTAAACAGATTATATACACGTGCTTATTTTAAACTGTATTACTTATCTATAATTTACATGTTGTAATTTTGAAGCTTTCTTTTTAAAACACGTTTTAAAGGTCTAGTAAATTGCGGGGAAATGAAAAACTTTCGAACAGCGGACGAATAGAATAGGCAGACTTGGAACAATTTTAAAGGCGAAGTTGTAATAGTAGTGTTGTGTGTTCGATCCAAATGGGACAAAAATGTGTGTGATCCACAAATATGTAATTGTTATGAATCTAAGTGATTTTTGTGTCCGTTGTTTCAGTACATATTTAAGAAGTGTTACGCACTGATAACTACCAGATTATAAGATTGATTATTACGATTACGATTCTGCGCTAGCGATTATAATCGTAATGTTTATGACAAAAAAAATAATAGGTATTAAAATATATTTTTGTGTCACAATTATTTTGTTGCGTCATTTAACCCAAAACACTTACACAAACAACAAACTTAACAGTGACGAGGTGACTATTTAAATTGTAAGCGATGTTTAACGCCCTGCTGACCTACCAAAGAAAGAGACTCTACTGCTAGCGAGAGGAAAACTGACCCACAGCTGTGCCCACAACAGAAGGTTGTTTCACTGCGATCTTTTAAGAGCCAATTTCGCTTAAACGAGAACAAGTCATTTGGGGAAATACATTGCTACCTTCTCAGCTGGGCTACTCCTTACGTCAGCATCAGAAGCAATGTAATCATGAATATCATGACCGATGCTAAAACCATTATATAAAGCCTGTTCCGTTTTATCTTAAGAACGAAAATAAATTCTAAGATCATGACAAATATACGATGTTTAAAAGCATAATTTACATAAGTATTTTTAATGCTAATTGCTGTCTACCCACTACTTGTAATGGCGATAAATGACGGCTAGAACGACACAGAAAGCGTTAACTTAAGTTATGAAGTAGCTTGTACTATTTATCTCTCTTATTAGTGGAAAGCGTAGCGTATGCGATAAAGTTGCGGGTTCTTAGTTGTATAGTGTTTCATCTATGGTCGCGGGCTGCGGTGGCGATCAGAGCCGATCCGTAATTCCATAAGGAAGAAATTCGCCTCCGCTTACCTCTCCAAAAACAGTTCAAATATGTTTTGGAGACGTTCTCTTTATGTATACTAAGGTTACATATAACGTAGTTACAGATGACCCACTAAATACTACGTAAGAGAACCGATGTACGTCTGATGATCCGATGTGCTGACTGTGTGACTCACAAATATAAACGCGTATCCTTGAGTTTGGAGTAAGTTAGGTGATTGTCAATTATTGCTATCAGACTTGATCCGAAGTCGAAGAAACACACGCGTTCTTGCCATTTATTCTCGTAGGTTATAGTAGAGGTAGTACACTTCTACTCGCCCTCATTACACCATGTAAGTTAAGCTTCCACGTATTCAAAAAGGTCATGACCAAGCCATGCACCGAAAACATTACCAAACTCGATGTTGCTATTGATATTTCTTTAAACCACTATCTGTCGCGAAAATCCAATACGTCACGAATATAAACACTTCATAACACGGCTAATAAGGCAGTAGAAAATACAACTAAAACCGTAACTCTAAATATTAGCACGAGTGAAAAGCGAAACTCCCGTGAAACCTTTCAAATTAGCTGCTATTTAATTGCTGTCTGTGCACACGGAATAATGGCTGACCATAATTAGTTCAAATCATGCTAGATTGAATTTCACGACCCCGCTCTTTGCCGGCACATTTCCAACAATGTTTTGGCGCAATACTTGAATAATTTTGATATTGTATTGACAATTTTTCCGTTTATACTGCCTTGGAAGCAGGAGTATGCGACTGCAGTGCTTGAAATCTCGAGTTCAAGTCTCGGATCGGGAGTAAGTTGGTAAGTGTTATTAGGTGTTTCTGACAGGAAATTCTGAGTAGATTGATGGTAATAAATTTGCCCTCTATTACGTGGGACCCAAAACCTTAGCTAAAATGTGAGTGTAATACACATCTGTCAATCTTGTTAGAGATACCTATGTGTGTGGGGCTGTATATGTATGTTTTCGTTCCTATTTGCTTATTTAAATTTATTTCGTAAGGGATGCTGTCAAAATTAAGATTACCTTTAGCTTTGCGTATTAGGTTTAACAAATAAATTAAACTTTATCTTTTCAATACTAGTCGTACAAAATAATGGTTAATTAAAAAAGAGTTAATTTATTAGGACTGCGTTTAGATTTTTTCGTCACGATTAATAAGTAACTAGTCAAGGTGATCTCTATATGTACGATGTTTATTATAAGAGAATATCTCTGATTTTGATAAACCAATGTTTTAAAAAAAACTCCCTACTCTAAATAAACATGACCACAGTCGCATAAAGTAGTTAATTTCAAAATGTAGGAACTAAAGCCTGTCATTCTTTTTTATTGAAGTTCGTCCTCTTTTCATTACATCTACTACTACACATCAATTCATTTAAATCCAAAGCCCTGACAGTTTTCCAAAGCTCTCGTCGTTGCTAAGGAAATAATCTTCACAAATTTCAATTAAAGCAAGCACTTGAACTGCTCTCGATACTTAAGTATGTAAATAAAAAATAAATCCCTTTTGTTGTGAGTTTAATGGTTAGCCACCCACCGAGGCGAGCGGCGCCGCGGGCAAATCTTGTGATGCGGCGAGACGTCTCGAGTGAAGTCGAGTGTCGAAGCTACCTGTGTTCGTTGGGTATCGCTACATAATTAATGATAAAATACAACCCCTACATATTACACATACACTCATCTGGCTGTTTAACTTTATACGGGTCGATGATTTTCTTCAACTTATTGTAAGCTGTTTGTCTGTATGGATGATACGAATGTCTATAATACGAGGGATACGAATGGCTATAATCTTTAACTATATATATATATATATATATATATATATATATATATATATATATATGCCAATGAAATTATACACCCAGGTTAAACACATAATTGGGCCGATTTGCACGTGTTTTTGTGTCCAATTTTAGATCATCGCGATAATAATTCCGAAGTAAAAGAAGTACCTATAACTAGTGCGAGAGACGTATTAAATAAAGAGTATTAAAATTACATCTCAGATCCTCTGTTCATTTTGGAATAAGATTATTGAGCTTTTAAGAAAATAAATTTTAGGTGTTGGAGATGTGTCCGACAGACGGGATTAAGTTTATTTTATGAACTATGATTGTATTGCCTCTGTGTATCCCTTTAGGAATGTATTGACAACAAGCGTGACTATTTGCAAGTAATCCTAACTAATATCATAAGCGGAAAGTGAGTTTGTTTGTTTCTTACGCCTTTACGCCTTAACTACGTGACCGATCCTCATGAAATTTCGCATACACGTTGTCAGGTGAACAGAAAAGGACATAGGGTATCTTTCATCCAGAAAAAGGTATTGTTACTAAACTGGTTATTTGGTTATCAATTACGCAAGCGAAGCCGCGGGTAAAATCTAGTAGTAAGTTTGATTTCATAATCAATCATCAATAATTGCTAACTATACTGCAATCATAATTATCAATCTGTATCAATTATAATTGTGCAATATCACGCTATTCACAGAAATTGATCATAAATAAATTGCAATGCGCAATGAGGTAAGATATGTGTAATAATATCACATATTGTTACGCTAACATTATCATTCGTCGAAAATACGCACGTGTTTTACACGTGAGTTTCCAAGTGGCACGTTTGTGCTGCCGCCAAATTTAAGCGTTACGATACCTACATGAATTGTTATAATTATGTTTGTATAAAATATACAAATATATTATTATACTTTACATCATCATAAAATCTATTGTGCAAATTATATGGGAGAAGACACTGTCTTCCTGTAACTCAGGATTCGTAGCTAACACAGGAATCAGGGCTTCAGGGGAAATGTGTAAACAATTTTATGTTAATAAATAAAAAAATAAATTATTAATGAATTATACCAGAAGCTTCACTATCGTATTATAAAGCATTGTTATTGCATGTACGAAAACGAGACAGAGAATAGCTTTGGCCCTTCTCGCGCTTGCAATAATTTTCAAGTAACTGAACTCCTCGGATGGGAACTGTGTCAGCGTCGCATAGCAAAATAGACATCTTGTTATAAATATTTAAACATATTCAGTCATACACTACTGCCCTAACATTAACTTATCTTAAAATATCAAGTCACAGTTAATGCTGATGTTTCAGTTATGTATCATTTAATCCACACAGATTATCTTATTATTTGTATGTAACACTGTTTTTAAAAATGCCTATTTGGTTACAATTCCTGCCGACTATTCTGTGACCTTAGAAAAAGTGGTCAAAGCACCATCACTTACGGGACTAAAATTGATTTACTAAATTTAGTCTGTAGTCTTTGTGTTTGTGAAATTAATGTCGATACATTCCCCCGCGACACGATGTTATCTTTTCGAATTGGAAGCTATTAAAAATAAAATAATTAATACTTGTTCACTGTTTTATTCAATAGCTTTACGTGCGAAGCGATAAAAATTGGTATTTAGGACATTTCTATACAGAGGACCGTAGGCAACTCCTGTCAAAGACGTTAGCGTTCCGATAACATCGTCTCACTAACGTTTCTTTATAAACGTGCCGCGAATGTTTCAGCCCCTTTTACGGCTTTACAATGAAATTTCGTTATTATGTGCGTTGCACCTTGACTTTCATTATCCAAATACGTCACGTACTGCGGCCGGAGTTATCGTCGTACTATCTTAATTTAAGTGACGTATAGACAATGAGACAATTACTGTCAGTTTATATTCAAACGTGAGCACCACTGTGGGATTATCACATAGTCGTGCTTCAAATAGATAGAAAAATTTGATGCTCAAGTAGGATGGCATGCTACGCTATACTTAATATTTCGAGAGCCCTCAGCTCACTCCTCGACGAGCGCGCTTACACAGTTATACCAATAATGCGGGCGACGACGCGCTCACATTAGAAAACCGGACTCTCCAGATCCAAACGTAGATACGATTTCCATCGCTGCAAACATAACCAAAGAAAATTAAAGATTCTTGAGGAGTCAGCGACATAACTGTCCAACTGTAGCTCGAGGCGGTGACAGTAAAAACTTCAAGCCTGCATCGTGAATGCCATCTGCAGAGCTCGTCAAGACATGGGCGAACGATAAAAACGTTCGCACAGCGCATGCGAATATCGCGTTACGACTCGGCCATACCAATGACGATGAGTGTGGCTAACGCGAGGCTGCTTATTTTACGTTCACAAAACGATCATGTCGGTGCTAAATGTGATAATGAACCCTCACGAGGTAATCACTGACGCGTGTTTACGCATGTATATGCGGAGAACACAAAGTTCAATGGCAATGGAGCGGACGCCGAAAAAACATTACATAAGTCGCGCGCGGGAAGGTCAATGTCGCGCGGAACAAAGATCGCGAAAGTGCTCCACTGTTACGTAGGCAGCTCTCGGCTCGCACGGATAATTGCGATGTAATCGGCGTAATCCATCCACAAGTCTTGTTTCCTTTTACGGCGCGCGCAGCTTGCGGCCGCATAGAAGAAACAGCTGACCGCCGGCACGCGCTTCGAATGCATATTAATGTCGCACCCGTTGCAAAAAACACGTATAAAATCGAAATGCTAGTATGAAATATCGAACCAGTTTGAAGTGCAGGCGCCTCAATTATGCAATCGTCGTCCGTGGACAACGAATAAATCAAACAACTACTTCGAGTCTTTGTAATTGTGTAATCGATTTGTGTTTTTCAACTGCATATTCTTTGTTTTACTCAGCAAGCTGCTCGTTGGGTGTCGACTTCCAATTTAAGTGGTTGCCATAATTGACTGATGTTCGCCGCTTCCCTGTCTGTGCGGTCTGTATATCCGGTTTAGAAATACACATGCTTTTTATTTCATAACACTTGTATTGTGTGCTTTCAGCATCGTTTACAATTTAAACTATACATTTTAAAATGCCATTATAATTCAAATAGCCTTAGTTGTTAGAAAGAAAGAAAATTGTATTAATGTTACTGGACATGTAACCAGATAGCTTAGTTTCGAGTCAAAGGTTTTCAAAATTGCCTTATGTTTCTAATCTGGTTAATAGACTTGACTGGTCATCAGAATACTTAGAAGTTATTCATTCCTTTTAAACTGCCATTAGTGTTCAAGATAATTGGGACCGTCAACCAATGGACCTATAGGACTAGGTATGTTAAGATGTTGGCTACTGACAATATTCTTGTAAAGCAATTACATAGGTATATAATAAAATTTTGCCCAATTTGGGAATCCTAGATCTCAACATTTCTAGTTATGCAAGCTCTTAGTCAACAATTTGAATGTGCGATACAGAGATACGCAAAAACGTGACGGTTTATCAAAATAGCGTATATTTACCTTATCAAAATTATACTTCGATAGAAGACTTTGTATTTTGATAGTAGGTCGCCGTACGTTTATTTGGCGAGGGATTCGTTTTGGATGAGTAAATAACAAAATGAGTTCATCGTGGGGATGCTCATTGTCCTGTCCACATAATGACTGGAGCCGTGACATTTTATCCCCTGCGGCGTCGCAGCTGCCACTCATTACTATTGGAACAATGACAACTGCTGACTTTGATAGTAAATAACACAATACAAAGAAGACACGTTAAAAGAGAATTGTTTTCGTTATTTGAAAACACCTTCCTTTCAAGCGTGTTTGTCTTAAAACGTTAATGACTTTATCGGACGTAAGACTTGAATTGATGAAGTGGATTTAATCCACAACATAAAATAGCATATGTGTATAACTCCAAAGTTTCAAGCACTGGAGTACCACGCGAGATGTGGGATTACGCCGTAAACTTAAAGGCCCACGTATAAAATGGCGACGAATGTTGGATAGAAACCTTATCTACTATTGAGAATTTCCCTAACCCGGTATACCGAATAACCTAAGTATCCTAACATTAAACGTTGGAGATGTGAGCAGTAGTTCTCAAAAGGCTCTAGATCTAAACATAAACGGCGATCTCAGCCACACCTTGAACTAACCTTTGAGAAGATAGACGCGTGATTATTATGTTAAAACAAGTACTGATAATTGCAAACATTTTCATCGTAATTTAGAAAGCTATTAGTATTGAGGCAGCTGCGCATGTCTGCATCGCTAATGGATACTAACACGATAATTTTATATTTTGTACAGGGGCTGGACAGTACGATGTACCCCACAAAGGACGTTTAATACAGACATCGTTGATACCAGTTAATTGGATTGTTTCTCACCCCTTGTGTCAGATTATCAACGTGCACTGAGGTTTAATGCACTATATTTTGAATGTATAATAACCCTTATTTTTTAAATTGCACATCTGTTTGATAAAAATAATTACGTTTAAAGAGCATTCATTTAGCAATATTGCGATATCATCTAAATTATATACACTGCAAGGCTGTTTATTAAAATGATAGTAGAATATAGATTTACGATGAAATGAAAATTTTATACATAGTAAAGAAATTCACGAAATTCTTATAACGTGGGTGTTAAACAGCTTAGTTATGGCATGTGCGCTATATCTATATTTAACATGTCTACATCATTAATAAATAAGCGCGACGATAATATATAAAAACCCTTACGAGAACTCTCTTTTATAGTTATAAGCCAACATTAATTAGAATTTTTATTAATGGTAATAAGTTTTAATTTAATAGGAAATGGCAAAGAGATTATCTTAGATCAGAATTGCGCAAGTCAGGCCACGCTATCAAAAGGAGGACGGTTCCTTTTTGAAGCTAAGACTTTATCGTTATGGATAAAGACACACTAGCTTTTGCTCGCGGCTTCGTTCGCGTGAATGTAGGTTAGGTTAGATTAGTAACAGCGTTTTTTTCTAGTTTAAACGTACCCTATGTATTATTGTATATTTATAATATTAGTTAGGATGTTACTTAAATTAAAAATGCTTCTATTTTTACTATAATGAAAAAATAAATGGAAAGAGTGTGCGAACATATGATTGCTAATCCAGGCAGAAGTTTTAGATTGGTTGAGATAAACAGTCTTAAGTATTCGATCTTTCCGGCTACAATAAAAGAGAAAATGGAAAAATGGAGACTAGATTTTTTATTTTCTCTAAATTCGCATATGAGAATCAGTCGAACTAATTAATGAATAATAGGAGTTATTCCATCTTCAGTTAAACGATTATTATATTGTTCTTTTACTCTTACCATGTATAAAAAACCAAATAAAGTACTTTACATTTTCATGTCATCTCTTGACGCACATATGTAGGTATATTTTAATTCACCCACTTACGACATCTAAATCTCGGGATTCACCACGTACCTACAGCACATTTAAGTCATCTTATCACCCGACGACTTCAAAATACAGGTTTTGAAACCGATATTAATAATAAATATACACTTTACTCTACTAATAACCATTAAATTTAATTACTCAACACAGTGATTAAACATGAGGTTACATTCCTTCAACACGTTGTATATAAAATCTTACACACTAGGCGAGTTATAAAAATTCTTGTCACGTTCGCAAGTGATATTTCTAGCAGGCTGTATGTAAAACAGCAGATGTTTAAGGTCGATGACGTTAGGCCTTTCTAAGTTGTCGCGTGCTGTGCACATGGTGTTGTTATTAATGCGCGTGCGCAGACCCAGGTTGTCAGCACTCGCCTTTTTATAATCTACGGCTATACATAGATAAGTATGAAAGTTTTATCGGCGCTTAAGTACACCGCGGAATGTAATACGGGCATGTTTTAAATAGAGTAATAATTATTTTATTATTATGCTATTAAGGCGGTAGATAAGCAAACGGTCTGTGTAATGGTAAACTGCTACCGAAGCTACCTATGGACGCTTGCATCACCGGAGGAATAACACCTGCACTGTGGTTTCTTAAAAAAACGCCTCTTTATTTACCATGCTCGCAGCAGAAATCCAACGCTAGTTTGACTGCAATATTTTTTCGTAATTTTCCTAGCGAGACTGTACTGGGTTGTGTATAATCAAAGGTTTAAGCAAGAATCCCATAATAAAGTATCTTTTATATTTAAATTGATCGTAATACGACCGTAAATCATTACATTACATTTTTATAAGTTCTAACTTTCTGCTCGCCTACTCCATATAAACTTTAACTATGCTAAATCTCACACTCCCACGCTCAATACGCTTAAACCGGTGTAGGAACTACGTTTTCTCTAAAAGTTATTAATTTCTAGATTACAGGAAAACTTTCTATGATTTTTTTTATCAAACACATTCAGTTGTTTCAAATATATTGTTTGTTGTTTCAAATATATAAGCAAAGCGCTGCTTACTACCCTTTATGCTGAAATAGCCCATAGGCTCGGTTACCTCTTACTATAAGGCGGTTTGTCTTTATCACATTAGTAGTATAATACCAGCCGATGTCCGACTTCCAAGCCTACGTAAAGCTTAATTGTTTACACTTTCAAATAGAAAAGCCATCGGATACACAAATCTCGCCGCGCTCTGCCATGTGAATAAAAATCATGCAACATACCAAAGTATGTTATTGATGCCGTCATAATCGTATATTTTGTCTCTTTTCCGACCACTTAGTGCCGGTGACTCTAACGACGCAATTAAACCTTTTATACGTCCACTTTCAAGATCACATTAGAGTTACATATTAAAATAAATATACACAAATAATGGAAGCCCTTTGTTAGGAAATTTAGACGATGCCAGAATAATTTTTTAGACGGTTTACTGTTTGTACGTAACGGTCGTATACTGAGAAATAAATCAGAATATAATGTTTGAAGCCAGTAATATGTTTTAGAGACAAAATACATAATTATTTGTAAGTTATTATTGTTTTAAACATTGATGATGTAAGCATACATTCATCCACAATAGGTAACATGTTTTGATTACGTCATAGAAATAAGTTGTTTTTGGTTCATTTGAAATGAAGCAATGAAGGATCGTAGCAAGTGATAACCAGTAGTCTCTTCCTACCCCTCCAGGAATTAGGCGTAAGTCTATGTAGGTATGTTGTTGTAAAATATAGAATATTTTAACACCCGGATTCTCAACAGAAAAATGTATCACTTTACTGCCTACTTACTTTGCTGTCTATAATTTATTAGGTTAGCAGTACAAATTAAACAAGTTTTAATTAGAATCCAGTAGATTTTTAAGGTAAACGGAAGTTCGCTGTCTGTAATTCAGTCGTCTGTTTTACCTCTGAAACACCTTGTAAGGTTGCCTTGTCCTTATCTTATTTATGAGAAAATATTTACCTTAAACAGTATAATTATGATACTTTTCTATTACTTTCATTTGCATACGATCTGGTACTAAATGGCCAATAATACATTTACGTTGATATGCTGTCCTAAAAACAAAATCAAACTAAACTACGTAAAACAAAATCAGATGCAGGTTTTGTCTATATGTTCGTGCACGTTAAATTCTAAAATGGTTTGACCAATATTTGTCAAACCATTTTAGAGAGCTAAGATAGGCTTTTTAGCATTGGTTCGTTTCAGTTGACCGATTAGATAAATACAATAATATGTCAATTATAATTCGCGTTTCAAAATTATTGTGAATCGTACTATGAGAGCATACATTGGTGAAGAGAGTTTTTTATATTGCTTTCGTATGACAACAAGTCTAGGCCGTGGTCACTAGTCCGCTTGTTACGAATTTTATATACATATGTATATTATGTAGTGGACACGTTTAAAAGTTATCAAACCCTCGTTATATTAGTTGGTTGCATAAATGATAGGTATGTCTCAAATCACTAGAAAAGCTGATTCCTTATAAAGTATCTTCTGTCAATAAGAACGACGATACGAAGACTATTAGCTCGCGTAAAGATAATTATGTAATTCTGTGCGTTTAGGACACGCAATGTTTAAACGAAATATGAAGCTTTTTATTTATCACACAAAATATTAATTGTAAAGGAAAAGCACTGCTTGAATACATCCATTTCGTAAAATGAAACGGGACAACCAATTAAAACTTTACTCAGACGGTATAAAAGTAGAACAAACAAAAAGAAAAACAAAGTAATATTGGAAAAGACCAATCTTGCATCTCTTTCGTTCCATTGTCCGTCTGTTTGTGTCTACTTCAATTCATTTTACTTTTTAACAGAACTTTCAAAGCACTGTTTCTATTCGCACTTGTCCACGTTTTTTCATTCGGTCAGGATTACCATTAGCTGAACAGTGAACAGGTCGCGTAAGTTTCCACATTAGGTGGGGTTCCTAAACCGGCTGTCACACCTGCTCGGAGACGGTAACGAAGGGGAACCGAATTCCTTTTGAAGGGTACTAGGGGAATAATGTTATTTATGTTTTGTGACGATTGACGACTTGACGGTGAGTAGCGGGAACTAGAAGCGTAACTTGATTATTACAACAAATGTAAATATTACAAGCGATGTAAATTTTATTTTACGGGGTAACCTTAGTATTCTTTGTCAACGGTTGGTTAAGCGGATGGATTTATCAAATTGTCAAGTTATGTCATAAACTATTGGCTTCCTCTGCTTGTGATATTAATGTCTCAGGTTCGATTCCCGGGTCGGGTAGTGTTATTGAGTTTCTCTGTTAGTTAATTCAAAGAAGCAACACAAAGGCTGGCAAATACTCAATGGACCGCAATAGACTCTTCTACATTTACCTACGTGAAATTTAAAACAGCTATTTAAATATAGATGCAAGCAATGTCTATGTAACTATTCAGAACTGCCAATAATCTAGCAGGTTTATTTAAAAAAATAACAATATTATTTAAGAACAAAATACAAGAAGATTTAAATTCATAACATTCCCAAATCTTTTTCATTCTTCAGAAACGCCACAAGATTTTCAAGCTTTTATTTATCGTCTTAATCCATTTAAAACATACACACACTTCCTCATACCTCGGATACTCCACATAAATCATTGATAGAAAGATTTATGCAAAAACGTATTTCCTTGAAACGCAAGTTTATGTAATAGACCACTTAAATTTTCCGGATGGCTGGTGTACATTGGCACCGATTCTGTTGTGATGATTTACTTTCAATATGATATATTACGTAGATATGATAAGTAACGGAAACTATGCTGTAATTTTAGCTTCATTTCTAGAGCGAGCGTGTTACTTCAATCTAATGTTGGCGGATGAGTAGATAGGTATTGAATTTTGAACTGTTTAGAGTTATGCTACGGGACCGATTAGGTAGTCCTAAGTATACTATATAAATAAAAAATAAAAATTGTTCTTGGAATATATTTTCTTTTGTTTTTTATGGCATAATGTGGCAGACGGGCAGACGGATCGCCTGATGTTAAGCGATTACCACCGCCCATGGACACCCGCAACCCCAAAGGAGTTACAAGTGCGTTGCCAGCCCTTTAAAATGGAATGAAGGAGGGAAAGGATAGAAAAAGGATCGGGGTAACTGGGCCTCTGGCTCTTTTACTCACCGATACGAAACGCAACAGTACGGGTACCTTTACTTCAGGTCGGTATTCTGTAAGAGGGTAGTACTACCCCGGTCGATCCGGCCCATTCAAGAACAATTCAAGATCATGAGATTTTTTGTCTGATTAATTTCCACTGATTTCTGAATTTGAAGACACAATTCGCATCACGCGCTGGGATTAGAAATAGTTCTAACACATACTATCGTTGAGGCGTAGGTACTCGCAAGTTGATTTGTTTAGCCACTAGGATATCCATGCATTGAAATCAATATTAGTTTGTAGTCTTCACTCAACTTTATAGAGAATATTAACCAGAAAGTTCAAGTACGTAACTGTGAATTTTATTGAATTGGATATTCGTTTATATGTAGAACTTATAGCTTAGGAAATTTTTACAGGTTGCCTGACGAGGACTCTTACGTGGAACATTGTGGAGAAATCTTAGGAATGCTCCTTTCGATGCGATCTCGTTATAGCAAATGACAATGTAAAGTGAAACGGGAGTGAGATCTTTATTACGTACATGATATGATTATATACATACGATAGTAATGTAATATGCGGCTGTCTAGACCTTTATTCCGAAAGATGAGCAAACATTTTAAGTAATGATTAAAAAAAAAAAAAAAAAGAACAAAGAATGGAAATGGATGATTTCAAAGTATTATTAGAGAAAAACTAAACCGGCAAAGGTGAGAATTAATTATCACGTGGAAGAGTTGAGATGGATAAAAGAGTATGTATTACACAATATTATAAAAGAAAAAGTAAATAATGACGTTTACCTAATAACTGCTGGCAAAGTTCCGTGCCCGCAAATAAAAGAATTGAAATATGATCTACACGAAAGTTTCAAGTGAAATAAAGTAAGAATATCTAAACAAACAAGAGATTATAAAGAAGTAGAGAAAAATAGAAATGGCCATCCTGCACTTCTTACTTTTAATCTCGCTTTCTCGCCAAGAAGAGTACAGACAGGTTTATGATGTTAAAATGATGGAATATTCTCGTAAAGTCGCGAAAATTGGATTCGCACTCGAGACCTCTGACTGCTTAATTAGAATAACAGATAGGGATTAATGAGGTACTTCCACTTTTGAAACGCGATGCAAAAAGGGTGAATGAATAATTATACAAACAAATTTAAGACCGTATCCACCAAAGCAGAAAATATAGCTGGTTATCTTCTATAGACGGAAAACAGCTTTTGCTAATTAACTTTACTTGGAAGTTTCCAAGAAAGTCTCTTCATCAATGTTACTTACATACAGTTATAAGCAAGTAGCTATGTAAAACAGGGGGATAGATGATTTATAAAAAGCATTCAAGCGACCACAAATGTATGGCGTATCGTTAAGCTACAGAACAAATTTTATAACAAACGTTATAACCGCGTATTGCTGGAATTTATATGAATCATATTATTACATATATACATAGATTCACGTCTGTATATGCCGTAGGGGTGGCTATAAGTGTTGGTCCCACATTTCGCTAGCTATGATTTTAGGTCACCCGTAATAAAGGACGATAAAATTGCTGTCCCCCGGGCACATTTCCTGACATCGTGAATTTCCTGTCAGAGAAACTCAATAACAACGCCCTATCCAGCAATGCAAATACCAAACTGAAACCTTGCTCGGACGTAAACATGAGCGCAAACATATTCCGCAACACTAACGAGGCTGGTACATTATTAAGCCATATAAACCTGGTATCACTATACAAGTTAAGTTATGATTTCAACATACACTTGTATAATTACCATAACAAACGACCTGCTTCTTACAAAAACTGAAGACTGGTAAGCATACCTTAGCTTGGTATGACGGGAACAGCTATGCTAAGCGAAAAACCGCTTGCAATATAACCCTTGCATAACGAAGGGGACGATCGGCGAACTGGTAATTATAAACAGGGCGAGGTGAGTAGAGGTGTCGAGATATCCTGATAATATCGAAACGTTTTCGTTTAACGTTGCTGGCGGGTATTTAATCGCGGAATTTAATAAAATGGTCAAGCTGGGCGCGGGGAACGCTGATTTATCGTCGGGAACATCGATATACGGAATTCTACTCGAGAATATCGATTCGAATGTATTTTTAGACGATTATCGATTTATTCTTAATGTTTTTGTTGTTGCACAAGGTTGACTTTGTTTCAAGTTATTTTTAAGGATACCTATTGTCTTGGATAATCAACGTATGTGATCATGTAGAATGTAATCGTCTAGAATTAACAAAATAACAAGGTAAGATAATATCTAGATGTGTATCTAAGTTGTTAGTTCAGTGGCGTAAGCATACGTAAAGGCAAGTGCTGATTACATGGTCTAAGGTTAAACTGTCAGGTAGAAAAGTCTTATCACGGACATTTTTTAAATAAATGGTCACAATAATTTTGTAAAGGTACCTGATAGATGGTTATAGGCCAGTTAAGATAGCTAAAATCGAATATAAAAAAAAGAAAATAAGAACAACCTTTTAAATCAGACAGTAGAGGTACTAAAATTGAGAAATGACAAAAGAGGTGGCACTCTTACAAATAGTAGCACATCCGGTATTTAAGTGCCTGCGTGCGAGGGAGATAACTAGATACCCCACTTTGCTCCACTCATTGTAATACCTAAATTTAAAATATTTAGATTCTGTTTTCTCTAAAAGGTTCCTTGGATGCTATTTTATATGGAAATGTAGTTACGTTTTGTTGATAAAGCCTAAATGTGTAGTGATAGACTATTACAAACGCGACGGTTGCATAGTAGAATAGTAAGCGGTCTATTAGAGTACATGCAGTGGCATTTGGACAACGCCTACGAAGGTTGTAGACCAAAAAGAATAAAACATTGATGGATATTGTGCATTTTACGAGCGTTTATTCAGATTGACATATGTCGCTTTCCACTGGTATGAATAAATCTTTTCTTGATACGGGTATTGCTTCGTCGATTACCTTATTCATCAGCTTGTGCAGAGGCAACCAGAGGTGAAATCGACTAGTTTTATAGTTTAGTAACTTTTGAAGATACTCTATTGTATAGTACTTATTCAGATGGACGTTACTCGGTTAAGAATAAAACTTCGTAATAGGATAGCATTGTAGCGTTTTGTCTATTAAATAAAATATTTCTTTTGATGATTGCTGATAGAGTCTTCTGAAACTTCGTAAATTTTGTTCCTTTTTAATCATAGCCCGCTTTGGATTAATACTTATTTCAAGGGATATTTTACAAATATTTAAACAATGGAACAAAGCACACCTAGATTCGACGCAACAATTTTCAGTAGACACAATTTCTTTTAGTTTGAGGGATCGAACCCTCTCGGCGCACTGTCGAATGCCCACTTAAACACAGCGACATACTTGTAGTCATTACGAGTAATTAAACAGATTAACACGTGTCGTTTACCACTGTCATAAATAAATCTTTTTGATGCAATGCCGTAGATGTACGAAGAAATCCGTCAGCAGATTAAAGTTTTCTTTCAAGTACACCATTAAGGCCAATTTAATTAACATTAATTGGCTTTTGAGACTATCGCTTAGTTATTATAGTAATTCATTTCTATCAGCCATGTAATTACTAGCACTTAATTATTATATTTAATAATAAATTTACTTTCGTGCTAAGAAACTGTAGATAATACCGCTGTATATTATTTTAGTATCTAAGATACATCTTCGTAGATATTTATGAGAAATCGTACTTGACATCATTTTACGATTTTATATAAGGGTTTAAGTGCTTCAAGGGCGAAGCGTTTCGTGAATGCGACTGCTGTGTATGAGATCTCGGGTTCTATTTCCGGATCAGGCAGTGTTATTAGATTCTTTGTCTAGATATCGTGAATTGCAACACCGAGTCCAGAACTTTGCCCGGTATGGCAATAGGCTCGCCCCCTATTACGTGAGACCTCATATCTAGCGAACTGTAGGTGTCATACGCTGACCAGCGGGGATTAAGGCTGCCTGTCCATTGAAGCGGAGCGAGGCTGCGGAGCGAAGAAATGGATAAATTTTAACCAATAGGATTGCATACTGGAGTGGAGTGGAGATTTTATGCAATCCCATTGGTTAATATTTCTCCGTTTCCTCACTCCGCAGCCTTGCTCCGCTTTAGGCGTGAGACTATGTATGTATGGATTTGGGTACAAATCTTTAATTACTATTCAGAACAGAGAATCCCAACACTAGGACTATTCCTTGTCCCAATTAGTCGAACATTTAAATAATTGATACAACGTAAACCCAGATGATCGCAACAATTTCTGGTACACATCATTATTTGTGTGTTGAACCCACATCAGAGGAAACAGACCACTAATGTAGAACTACTGCACCATCAGTGTATCATGGCTCTAATTGTCATGTAAATCTTACACATTAATTTTATTTTCAAATAGTTATAGAATTATGTAGTTCGTATGAAAATACAATATAATAATTCAATACATTTCAAGAACTAAGTACAATCAAATGACAATTGTATTTCCTGAAATGTGTTGAATACAATGACATAGTAACAGTCCCGTAGATGACAGAAAAACCTAATAACATTGACCTAGCATAACTTCCTTCCCCCCCCCCCCCGGGGGAGGGGGTATCCATAAAGGATTTTCCTGGGTAAAAAAAAAAAAAAAAAAAAAAAAAAAAAAAAAAAAAAAAAAGGTCATTACAACTACTTCACGACTAGTTGTCACGCTATCGTACGATAGCATATCGTTGTCGATATAACATTGTAACATTACTTGACTCAGCAGTAAATAATAAACTATCAGATTATCTCGGTGGCACAATGGTAATGTTTGCGACTTTATCGCGTTTAGCTCTCGACAATTTTTTTTACGGATAATCATGGAATCGATCCTAAGACACAGCAGTCGCCTGTTTCGACCATTTAAAAATACTGTTGAAATTTAATACAATATTTGCTACAGTAATTATTACGGCTGAGCTGAAGCGAGTTTGGTGAAATTTTGTATGGAGATTATATCAACGCTGAGATACACAAAGGCTAGATTTTAAAACGCAAAAGGAATCACGAGGAACAGCTCGTTCAAATAATGTTTTTAATACATATACTAAGATATTTTTTTGTATACCAGTTGAAATTTTATCTCCTTTACAATCCAACGCATTTTTTGCCGCAAAAAATTTTTTACTAGTTATATTCACGTCCCGGACCCCAAACTTTGAGATAAGCACAAATTTACACACACTACTGCTTAAGAATAGTGTAAAATCTTTCCTTTTTGTGAAATAATCTTTTTGTGTATTGTGTATTTCAATACTAGCTGTGCCTGCGACTTCATCCATGTTAATCCTTGCACTTATTTAAAGATGTTTACCTGAGTATAAATATAATCGTTTTTGAGCTCAGACAGACAAAATTTGTGACGTCAAATTCGTATTATATGTACATTTGATGTTGTTGATAGGTATAGAGACTAGATTTCTATTAATAAAACAACTAGCTTGCGTCTGTGACTTTGCTTGCGTGGTATACCATTAAAACAGCTGTTGTAGTGTCTTACTTTGAATTCGCCTAGTAGTTTTAGAGATTATTATTTACAAAGATTAGTACAATTTCATTCGAATGACATTCGAATACAGTTAATACCAATGCCCTTTTTATCAAATGCGAAGCGCTTCGTATTTGAAAAAAGGTTCTAATCATAAGAATAGTCAATCATTTGAATTGATTATAGGTTTTACGGCGTCAAAGCTCGGTATTTGCCATGTTCAGCACTGCTGAACCTGCATAAACAGATGTTACAATGTTGTGACTGTGGGTGGCATTACTGCGATTTAAAAACCATTCGTTTGAAATTCGAATGAACTGAGCACACCGCTACTGCATTACACACAGGTCTCGATAATATTAGAATAGATATGATTATCTGAACGTACACTAATTGTATGCGAAAACTGACAGGTATAGCTACAATGTAAAGATAAAGATAAGAAATTAATTTAGTAGTTCCATGTTAACGTCTAACGGTGTTGTGTTTAAAGGTAATTAACAAATACCTTCGGTGCTGTCTCGAGAGGGGAGCGCGATGGCAATCGTAAACTTCCATTGAGTAGGCAGTAGGTACCTACCTACGTAACTTTGTCTGATAAACGTGACTGGATGTCGAAACGATACTTAGGAGACTTTGAAAGCATTTATAGTATAACGATACTTAAGTGTTCCGGCAGAGAAACGTTAAAATTAAATATTTACATTGATAACCATTTATTTTTACTCGACTAAACTAGGAGGGTTATTTTTTCGAGTCTGTCCAAGTGTTTGGCACAATCACGACGGTGTAGTTGCCTATGTCGATTTTCATGTTTTTTTCCAACGGAAAATAGCTATAGAAAAAGTCAACTTACCTTACTTATCTTTTTTTTAATAAGGAAAACATAGACCAATGTTATAAGAAAAAGTTAAGGCGTAAAACATCTAGCTATCTAGCTCGCGCGCCTTTACTTAAATAGCAGTTACGCCACAACTAATTATGTTTGTCTCTTGCTATCACTTGATAGGTAATTATTACTGCCCTTTCCAACAGATTTAAAGGCTTACATCCTATTTGTTTTTGAATGGATATACAACATCTTAGTATTTCGGATCATAGATAAGGTAACTAATAAATAATAAGGTAACTAATAAACTGTACATCATTAGTAGCGGCTGTACAAAAGGAAGTCTGCCATTAATTGAAGAATGCTACTCAAGCCACTTTACATATTGCCATCACATCCTACCAAATGGTTTCTTGAGTAACATAGAATACAAATTAAAAGATTTTTCAATGGATGACTACTGCTTAATTTTCATCGGAGAAAACGACTTGAAGTATAATTGCTATATAACCTTAATGGATACCTTAAAAAATACATTGATTAATGTTACACATACAAATATTGTTATCTGTGCTCCGACATACATACAAGGCGCGTTAATATATAACTGTAAAGTAGAAATGTTTAATAACATTCTCTGTCTACACATAAAAAATAATAAGTATGCATATTTTTTCGACAGCAATTACACTTTAACACATGATATGTTTTCTTACAACACAGGCAAAGTAAACAAGTATGGATGGAGAAATGTATTTAACCGAATCTTGTCAAACATATTCATAGATTACGATTTATTTTCGGTAAAAGACAAACTAAGTAATACGGTATGCATTCCACTCAATTCCGACGAAAATAAATCACTGTCGCCAAAGAAAAATGTAGAACCGTTTTTTCTTGTATAACTATATTTATGTAATGCACCAAAATGTCAATGGTCTAATAAGTAAATCGGATCTATTAGGCCTGCACTTAAATGAACTCTTAGAAGATGGAACATCAATAGATGCCTTATGCATAACAGAGCATAACATGAAAAAGGGGGACCAACAACATTTAAATTTGCCCAACTATTCGCTAGCAACGTCCTACGAAAGACCGGATAGAAACGGAGGATCATGCATCCTAGTAAAAAATACGCATGAATACGAAATCATTAACGTCAGAAAATGGGCCGTATTAAACCAAATAGAACCATGCGCGATAAAACTTTCTACCCACTCTATCGTAATTATATGTATTTATAGACCACCAAATAACACTAAAGATAACCTTCTAACGTTTTTTGATAATCTACATATGATGCTTGCAGAAATAAGCCTCAAACGTAATAATAGGATTGTGCTATGTGGAGACTTTAATATAGATATGCTGAAATGTAATAAAACGTCCAAAACCTTCCAAAATATTCTACACAGTTATAATCTTGTCTTAGGTATTCGTTCACCCACGCGACTTGGCTCTGGTACCTGCATCGACAACATTATCCACAATGTTAGAGGTAGCAGGTGTACAATAAAAGAACTAGCAATATCGGACCACACAGCACAATTATTAAAATGTCGTGTTAAGAAAACATACACGCTTTCCCACTGGTTTATTCATAGACGCGATTACAGTACCGAAAATATCACAAAATTTCAAAAATGCATACAAAATCTAACGTTCCATAATGCATATGAGTGTACCGATCCCAACGATGCCTTCAATGAATTCCATGACCAGTTTAAGCTATTCTACGATCTTTGCTTTCCAGTCAATAAAATAAGGATCTCTGTACTAAAAAAACCATCATGGATAACGACGGGTCTGAAAAAATGCTCAAAACGAAAGAGACAAATGTTATGGGAACATCGAAAGACCCCCAGTACAGAAAATAAAAATAAACTCAAAACTTACACTAACAGATTAAAATACATAATAAAGCAAACCCAAAAGGCACAAAATAACCATACTATTAACAATTCTGAAAACAAATGCAAAGCTACCTGGAAAATTATCAATAAACAGAAATTAAAACATCCAAAAGAAGGAATAACAAGCATAAAAATAGACAACAAACTTATAAACGACCCAGAGGATATCGCAGAAAAATTTAACGAATATTTTATCAATCAAATCGAAAATCAGACCAGCAATAATATGAATAATACTTTGACATTTAATAATTTTAATTCAATATTTATGACACCTACTGTACCGATCGACATAATTAAAATAATAAAATCCCTTAAAAATACTGACAGTGCTGGAAATGATGACATAACTACAAAAATAGTCAAAGCTACGTCGAATACTATTGCACCAATACTTAGTCACATTATAAATAGCTGCATAGAACGCGGCATTTTTCCAGACAAACTAAAAGTTTCTATAATTAAACCTATATATAAAAAAGGTGACATGCAGGACCCAAGCAATTATAGACCCATTGCACTTATACCTGTGCTCTCTAAAATAATTGAAAAAGTAATACACAAATGTTTATACTCCTATCTAGAATCCAATAATATTTTAATTAGTGAACAATACGGCTTTAGGAAGAATAAAGGTATCAACTCCGCTATATTCAAGCTCATTGAACACGTACTAAATCAAGTCGACAATAAGTCACCTATCATTGCATTGTTTATGGATATGTCGAAAGCCTTCGACTATGTTAGCCATAAAATACTTTTAAACAAAATTTATAGATACGGAATAAGAGGCAACGTATTTGAACTAATAAAGTCATATCTCACAAATAGGGAACAATTTACATGCATAACCAAAATTTGTCCTTACACTAGAACAGAACGGGTGTATGCTTCTAATCTTCGCAAATGTCTATTTGGGGTACCCCAGGGTAGCGTACTTGCACCCTTACTATTTAACATTTATATTAATGACATGCCCAAAACTATTAATTACCCAATAATATTATTCGCGGACGATAGCACTATATTATTCGCAGGAAAAAATGATGATACATTCGAAACTGAAATAAATGACAACCTGAAACGTATTATAACATGGCTAACCGAAAACAACCTAAAAATTAATCTTGGAAAAACTAACTACATTTCATTTGAACAGAAAACAAATAACATAAAACCTAATGTTAAATACAATAATAAACCTATTACTGAGTCTAATCATACAAAATTCCTTGGAATCTGGATAGATAGAAATCTAAACTGGAAAACGCAAGTAGAACACATATGCAGTAAACTGACTCAATATTCCTATGCCCTGTATAACTTGAGAAAGGTTGCAAGCCTGACAACACTGTTAACCGCATACCACAGATACGTATCATCTACTTTGCGCTATGGACTTATATTCTGGGGCTACTCACCAGACAGAGAATTGGCATTCAAAGCCCAAAAAAAATGCTTACGAGCAATATGTGGCATACAAAGCACAGAAAGCTGCGCACCGCAATTCAAAAAGCTCCAGATACTTACACTTCCGTGTCTTTACATATATGAAGTAGCCTCATACGTCAAAGCCAATATACATTTGTATGAGCACCTAAACAGTGCCCGTAATAAACATAGAGTATGCACTAAACGATATAAAAAAGCCATATTGACAAAAAATATACTAGGCATGGCACCCAAAATTTATAATAAAATACCTAAACGCATCATAGAAATAAACAAACTAGACCTGTTCAAAAAATGCCTTAAGGAGTTGCTAATCACGAAATGTTATTATACGGTTGATGAATATTTGAACGAAAGACTGTAGGCCTCATACATCCGATATATTTAACGTATGTAAATAACAATAATGTAATATTGCAATAATTCCAACTGCATGCTTAAATTTCTTATTTTCCTAAAAATTGTACACTCTAAAGCAAAACATAGTTGGACACACACACTACCATTGTAACAACCCTTAATACCTATGTTTACAAATAAAGAATTTGAATTTGAATTTGAATTTGAATTCAAATATCCAATAGAATGTATAGAAAACGCGGTATGTGTGCGCGTTGTGTCCTTGACCACACAAAAAGTACTCACCGCGGTGAGCACAATGCATAGAAATATTATTCTAATGCAATTGAGTGCATCATTAGATTGATGATTCATGCTATGTAGCGGTCATTAGTTTGTTTGCTGCCGCGATCTATGCGTTTTTTACAATTTATGATTTGTATTTGTTTTGTTAATCTAAAAGTTAATAAATACCAATTACCATAAATGTATTACTCTATATTCAGTTTTGACACCTTACGTGAACGTATACATGCAGTGACGTATTTTAATTATTACCCACTCAAACTAGAAAAAGCAAGAGGCCAAGAAAATTATACAGCTACACCCAAGCTAATATTATGGAGGTAAATGCGAAAGTATCTGTATACGCTTTCAAGGCTAAACCACTCTATCGATTTAGATGAAACTTCGTGAGGAGATAGATTGTATTGCGGAAGGATTTGATTAATTCTCGTGTGTTATTCCCATGCAAAGCCGCGAGCAGAAACTAGTATTAATCGTCAACAGCTTTATCCCAAAGAATATCGAATATAAATTTTAATACCATTAAATGTACAAGGTCACATGACTATGATTGTTACGATTATACCATTAGCAATACCAATTACCATAAATACTAAACTAAGACCAGCTGTCTAGTCAACCCCGACTAATGATTGTGAGCGTGAAGAAGCAGATTCAAACAAATTTTGAACCCTACCAAATTTTGTAAAAACTAATGATGGGGTCCAAAATGACCCTAGTCGATGTTTTTATGTCACTTTCTAGTCGAATTGTATTTTTGTAAAGTTGTTTTCTTATAAAAAGCATAATTAATCATTTAATTTATTATCAAATACAGAAACAGATGTCACTATTTTAATGCTTTGTCATCAATATAGGTTTCTTCCGAACGCACTACGACTTTATGTAATTGAAATCCACAAAATTTGCCGCCAACAAAGGTTCAATCACAGGGGTTTCACAATTTGATCGATTCTCCAACAAACAATGACGTAAAGAAAAAATATTAGCCCCAACGATGTCCATTGAGTGATCCCCTCACCCTCTTAGTCCATTGCAACGGAAGCAGTAGAACTGCAGCGGGATTATGCAGCAATCTGCCATCAGAGGGCACCCCACCTCCCTTGAAATGTATCGTGTTGCCAGGATTAATTGGTGTTTACCCCCAGGCCTTAGGGCAAATATTCTCGTATTATATCACGCGAAATTAGACCGATGTAATGCCAAATTAATTATACATCGCAACGGCGAAACGTGCAATTTCGTGATTGAAGTTAGGACCAAGAATGTCGAGATGATGGTCCGCTCGTCAATGCAAATTGGTGATTCGAGGATACAGAAATATTCTTATTCTTAAGATTGTAAGTTGTGTTTGTTTATTTAGATGTATGTTATAAGTGGTAAACTGGTTTGTTATTTATTTATTGAAGTACAGCCACATCACATACATTAAGATTTATTGCTACACAAATGTAAATAGTATGTAGTCTGATGTGCATGTCAATAACAGCGTACATAGCACTCTATATTATATCGGCTAAGTTGTTAGCAATTAATAGGTAAGAGTATGTTATAAATTTGACAGTGATATTTTTAATGTTGTACCTTTGCGGATTTAATGTACATATGTGTGATGCAATTTTAAAGTATAGCGAGGGGAGTCTTACTCTTAGTCACTTATACTGACTAGGTTTACGATTCAAATAAAGGAAGCTTGAAAACGGACTAAGTGCGAGCCGAACTAGCGCCGGGGGATTATTTATCACCACACAATAGCGCGAGTTCGGCTCTCACTTGACGAGTTTTATTAGTTGCTGTTTTATTTAAAAGTTTACACTTTAATATTTTCGAATTTGGAACTTGTTTTTATATATACGATGGAGATAGCAAAAGCTTTTTACTTGTATGAGGATCATAGTTGGATATTTTCTTTATCATTATTTTTGGCATATCCGCCATAATAATATAGGTAACTTCTAAATTCTTGTGAGCTTATGAATTATCTATTACGACTCAAAGGATTGAGATCGTAAAAGAGCACGCGATTTTAGTTCTTAAAAAGTGTGTGCGATTTTAGGTCACACATAACACTGATTATTTTTTATCGAAAATGCCAACATCTATTTCTTATATGCGAGTATCGAACGCAAGACTTGATGTGCATCACTCGCATACACTACTACCACTGCACCGACACAGCCTCTCATAAGACTTAAGAACATATTTATAAAACACATATGTTTATGTCGCCATTAATTGAAAATTGCTCACGAAAGCACCGACTTTGAACAAGTACACATTTGCTTGCAAATTATAAATAAGTGAACATTTGCATACATATTTTAATCGTTTTTAATTAAACCATCTTCAAGCCGAGTGCGGAGTGCATTACTTGATGTGATTGCTTTATAACTCGTATATATTAATTAGTCTGCCGCGGGAGCTTTATATCGGCGTCCGCCGCGATCTCGAAAATGAGATAAGTTATCTTCAAAGGCAATAAGCATAATATATTCGTCAGTGTGGCAATTTCAACACTACGATATGCATCTATCAGACCTACTTCTATCTTAATACCTAGGGCCTCCTGAACCATATTTTGCAATTCCGCTCGCAATTTCTCAATTCAATCATATCCTGTAGTTATCAGATCGTTGACCGCGGAGCTGTGAGTTATTTTCTCCCTGGGCACGTTTCATCACGGTTTTTACTTCAACTTGCTAGGCTCATTTTCTTTTTTGGAAAAGCGGCGCCTGTGTCAGTTATTAATCTCTGGCGATAGATTTCCTAGGTTGTAGCGTGGCAGTAGTGGATGCGACTACCGGGTCTAGCATAGTGTTATTGCACGGACTGAATTTGTGTCCAGTAAAAGAAAATAGGCTTGCCGTCCATTATGTGGTACCTAAAATCATAGTTGGCAAAATGTTGGTGTTGTACATATCTGCCTAATCAACATGTACCATAAACTTATCCCAGATTCAGAACAACTATGTGGATCACATTACCATTTAAACCGCTATTATCACCCAGTTAATTATATTGAGTCTCAAGTGATAGATTATGAGATTAATTAATAAATTATTCGAAACATCTTATTTCTTAATTACATAGGAATTTATAAGGAATTACGTTAGGCGAGAATTTGTCGCTCACTAAATTCTATAGCGATGTACGTTTGAGGAATGCAATTGGACAATACGACGTCCGTCTTGATAGATGGGCTCCAATAAATTGTTGACTTAGGTGCCTCGTACGAAGGGCCCTCGAATGCCTTCACGCTCTGTGCAATAGATATGTGTGGTATATTAGAGCCGTACCCTTTATATTGAGGTAAACACCTTTCTGCTTCGGCATTTCTGTTTAGGAGCTCTTTGAGGAAATGAAAAATGCTTCGCTATGAATTCGCACGATTTATCTTTGACAATGGGTACTTTACATCAGTAGAATGATTTATAAAAGTGGTCAAAAGCGTGTTGAATATGTCCGAAATATAATTAATACTAAAATATATTTAAAGTTTATGATACAGCTCATAAAAGCGTTTTCACATCAACATAAAACCTTATCGTGGTACCATTTTTTAATCTGCTGTTATTTATGAAGTTCTAAAAACAACTTATCTGTACTAATTATAACACAAATTCGAATGTATACCTCAGAAAGTTAGTTTCTTATTCATGACTGTTCTGCTGAAACGTTCTCGATAAAAATTTACCTTAAATTAGTTTGAAAGTTGCGGAATGATACTACTACAAAAAAACGCAAAGAAAATCACAGGGAGTTCTTTATAAATATTCATGTGATTGCAGTACGTATTAAACAATTTTTACAATAGAGTAGGTATATATTCAAATGTATCTGCCAATTGTAAGGTTATAAAGCCCATCTGTACAGTGCAATTACAACTACGTCACATCCAATAGATATCAGTGAACTATCCAATCATAGTCTCGCATCGTACCCCTAGGTACATTCCCGTCATTCTGAGTCGGGAAAGTCTGGTGCATCTAACTGCGATTTCCCGACGGGATTGTACAATGGAATTCGGAAGACGTTTCTCATTGTCTAACTACTTAATACAACCTTACCTATAGACAGAAACTTGTCGTAGGTAAAGTCTATTATCGTGACCATTCAAAGGTCAATAACATAAGCAGTTTAGTATTATTATAACGTTATTGTACGACAAAAAGTTGTTTTGAGTGATTTCACGGGTCGTCCTTGTCCGTCCTTCAAATAAAAACTAGATAAAAAACAATCACGAAATCGCAGTATAAAAATGCAAGGATGACGTACCGGCGCACGCGTCGCCCGAGGCGATGTATCTGGTAGACTAATCGTTTATAATTTAAATAATAACAAAGGGTTACCCACCGAATCGAGCGCGGCGCATCGCCCATTCGTTTGCTAATTATAGACGACGTTAAGCTAACCCTAACATTTTGTAATCACTATTTAAATTTTTAATGTCCGTAATTGACAAGGATCAACATTAAACACAAATCAAAATTCTACGGATAGACTTTGTGGGAGTTCTACTAAGAAAGATGTTTATCGTATTCTTTCGAAACAATGAGATAGTTGACCATTAAAAAGTGGCTCGTGACATGTGTACGGGCCAATTACTGAGCGCGTGGGCCGACACCAGTTGTACCTCGTAATATAGGAGTTAAAGCTCCTAAATGGCACACAGTTTAAGGCAATTTATGAGTACAATAAATAATCGTATTGCCATACAATTTTTGTCAAATGTCAAAGGTGAAAGAGACTGGGACAACTAAAGCAGGTGTGTTCCGCTCGCATATGAGCAGCTGCAGCGCACGCTGGCACTTTTAAAAGCAAAATACCTCATCAAAATTGTAATCGAGTATCGATTTTTATACGATGAAAAATAATTGCGGCAATAATAGAAGGTACAAAATATAAAACGTCGTTTTTAATTGAGCTCACAGAAAAACAAAGGATACAGATTCCGAGAATGCGTGCGAATATATCCAACGTGGATTCGATGTGCTCAAAAAACTACAGAACTATAATCCTGTACAAGCGGACCGTTTCGAATCGTTCGCTATTAAATTCTTTAGTACCCAAATCAGAAACAATTGATGTTTTTTATTGATATAGCCCACGCACGATCACTTGACATTATATCAACAGATTCAGAGTTGAATAGAAAAATGAATAACATAGGTATGTAGGAAGAAATGTCGGAGCACGCAGAGAGCTTCCGATTTCCGACAGGCCTACAATGACGTATTAAGAAAACATGCGAGCCGACGAACAAGCATCCGGTTGGGAAAACCTTAGATAATTTGCCGTTCAGAGCAATTATATAAAATTCATCACACGTCGGCTCTTTGTTACACTCATCGTATATTTTCCACTACATCAGAATATAAATATACCCACGGTTCTAATACGAACCTTTCTTTCAAAGATGCATTTAGCATCATTAAAGATATGGTTATATTTAACCAGTATATCGTATAGATATCGACTGTGAACTGGCAATATGTCCTATCTCTAATATTTTAATTCCATATACACACATATACAAATTACCATTTTTAAGTCATGGATATAATACTTCAAAGATATCTCCGATAGATGGTATCTGAGCCGTGACTTCTTGCGACACTTTGGCCTACGAAATGGTATTAAATGTTGAAATCCTTATAAAGTTTAGATAATTTTGTAGATGAAATATCAAAACTATTCCAATATCTTGCATTTATATAAAAGTATATATTTAAAACAAAAAATATATGTTAGCAATTAGAGTTGCAGTTTAATAGTATTTTACTACTATCTGCTTAAGCTAAGTTAAATGTTACTAGTCTGGGCTGGATTGCGTCACCAGGGCCTATTAGATCTCACTATCAAATATACATTTCGAGATGAAAATATTTACGATAGCTCCGCAGTAGTGTAGGGATTCAAATAACATATCGATTACGAGTCCGATACCCTTATCATTGGACTATCACCGCTTATACTAAAATATTTTTATATGGATTATTAAAACATCCCGTTTGTTATTCAACAGTAAACTATTTAACATTGACATTTCCGAATAGATACAAACGACACCAAACACCAAGGTTAATTTATTATGTAATTATACCAGCTGTTCTTTTTGAAAAGTTGACGTATCGTAAGTTGCAAATCGATATGACCAATTAATTTCAATTAATAATATCATTTTATACCTAACATATTCGTAGTAATGTAAGTACCTACTACAAATATCGAATATTCGAATATAATTCTATTTATCGAAGTCTATTTTATTCATTCGATCCTTGTAATATGAGAGTACACGTTTAAGTACGGGTTGTATAAACAAAGCACCTCGTGGCGAGCAGGTTTGCTTAGATGGCAGCGAACTACCACGAACATAAAATGTTTTCTCATTTAAACGATTCACAGTTCCGACAGCATCTTCACGTATGGGTCCGGTCACTTAGAGCTTGCCCGGCGAGCCAAACGATAATTGCATTAGCGTGAAACCTGTTTGTACATCACATGCCCTTTGACTGCACTGATTCTTTCTGACGTGTAACATGAGGAGTGCTCTGTGTGGGTGTAAAACTGATAACTTGCGTTCATAGGCCACGGTTCTAATCATTGCCCTAAATAACGTTCACGGAAACAAGAAAACGTCTGTCCAAATTACTTTAAATTCAACAAGGGAACGGCCAATTAAGGCTTTCTTGGTAAATGTGAAAATAAGGGAGTTTGTTTTTATTTGATTGATATAATAAGAAAATATACAATCACGTAAAAAGAAATAGATTTACAATAGAAAAAAGAATATAAACAATACATTTTAAACAAATGAAATAACAGGCAAAATCAGATAAAAATTAACAGATTTTTTAGTAAATGTATCTAAAACATAAATGAAACAAAACAAATACGTGTATTACGATTTTATATTACCTACTATAATAAAAATATATTAAATTACCAAATATATTCAAGAAATGTTTAGTTTTATTTAAAATAATAAGGCTCACTACGTCGGCATTTCCGTTGTATTAAATCGAATATCAATAGGTATAATTTTTTTTAATAAAAAGGATGTGGTTCCCCCACATGATAAAACAACCATTAATCACACAATTAAATACCATGAAATATGTGTAATGAGGTTTCCGCGCAGCCGCTTCAGACAAAAAGTAGTGATAAAGTTTTCCTGCTATAAGTTATTATTCCCGTGTTTCCGTCAATTAAAACAAATAGAAATCGATATCCTAACTAATATTATAAATGCGGAAGTCATTTTTTTTTGTTTCTTACTCTTTCACACAGTAACTACTCGTCCGATCATCATGAAATTTCGCATACACTTTATCAGGGGTATAGAATAGAACATACATTTTATCCAGAAAAAAGTACTCTCACTACCTAACCTAACCAACATTTACGCAAGCGAAGACGCAGGCAAAATCTTGTTCGTATTATAAATGCAAAAGTATATAAGGCTGTCTGTTTGTAAACAGCTAAACTGTTAAACCGATGTTGATGAAATTTGATATGGAGCCAGCATAAATACTGGGGAAGAAAATATGTCCTTTTATTTTATGCATTTCTTTTCGAAAATGATAAATTTATTGTAACACCATATTTGATGTAACAATCGTGACATACATCAATAGATTGACACTCTCGATTATTGTTCTAAGAACGTATTTGGAACGGTGAGAAAATTACCAGCGAAATGAAAACATTTCTTACTTTAAATGGATTACAATTGGTATTCAACACTTCAGTATCTTTGTAAACAACATCGATATTAGCTGTTGTCTTAGTATTGATTTTGCAATTGCGTCGATGATGTCCGGCGATTGCCACTCTGCGTTTGGTCGCGGTATAAAAGTCGCGCTTTGTACCGACTGCATTGCATTTGAGCTAGGGTTACCATATCTCAGGATTTGTCTTGAGATTTCAGGATTTTTGGACCCTTCTCAGGATTGCGGCTGGATTTTGCAAATCTCATGAAATCCTCAGGATTTTAGAATTTTCAATAAAATACTGCTTACATTTTAAAGATCCCTTTAATAAATTAATTTTATTTTAAGTGTGTTCTGGGATAATGGGTGCGATGAAAACTAGATTAATAATGTTTTGAGAGAAAATTCTCAAACTGTAAAAAAATCTCAGGACTTTCAATGGATATCAGGCCTTTTCTCCGGACTTTTGATTTTTTCATCTGGTAACCCTAATTTGAGCTACTACACTCGTATTATCAGAATAGGGTTTTTAGAGCTCGCGCTAGCTATTTGCACGTATATCGTTCATTTCTTTACGTGCTTTTATTTCTTTTACCGTGCTATACTAATAAAAAGGATAGTGACCCTGGGCAGGAATTTTTATAAATTTGAATCGAGAATTGTATGACTATGCTGGGTCTTAGTTGGACATGCGAATTTGGTTGCTTTCTCGAGAATCCGAAAAGCGACTAGAGGTCAAAGTTAATAAAATACCGATCGAATCTTCGATTTTTGCACCTACGAGGTATTGCAATTAGACAAAAGCTCTATGGTAGTTATTTCCAATAATAACATATCAGTAATCCTAAGTATATCGGTTTTAGGCTGTATCAAATCTCGAAAATATAATAAGGATGTATGGTGCTGCCCTTAAAGCGATTGCAATTGTCGTCAATATTTCAGTGTCTTTGTAAACAAACACATAGATATCAGTTGATAAGTTGGCATTCCCAAGGTTGTTCACATTCCACGTTCACCGAGCCTAGACTTGCGTGAGCAGACTTCACTTGTTAAAACTGTATACCGTTAAGGGAAATTGCCTGGTACAAATATAACCTTTGCTATTTACGATGACACAGCAATTATTTTGTCGTACACACGGAATAGTAAGAGCAGGCCGAAGGCATTTATGGCGTTAGACTTCATTGCGTAAACAGTAACGCCACAGTTGTATGCCAAAATGGAAACAGTAAAATAAAACCTTTTGTGATATTTTTCTTTCTTTTAGTGGCCAACCTGTTGTCAAGAGTTGTTCAAGCCGCTCGTAGGCCTCTGACATGGCTTAACGAATGCTGTCAATTTGGCAACATTCACGTTTACGTGCCCTCCGAAGCACGGAGACGCTCAGATGAAATATCACTAAGCGGTTACCCATCTATAGACTGACGCACCCAATGTTGCTTAACCACGCTAATCTTTTACCGATCAGTGAGTGCAACTGGCTATGAGAAATGAGTTTGTGATATGAACGCAATCGATATACCTGAACATAAAGCCTCTCGCCAATGTATGTATTTTCGAAGAGGTAGCCAAAACTGTATTACGCGAACATTTCTCCAGCTTTAATTAGTTCTCAGAGATAGGGGACGAGCGAGAGATACTAACCTTAGCTTTTTAAAAGCCTAATCAATGACGTGTCATAATTAAACTCTTGTCAAGTTATTTGATCGGCTATTGCTACTTCAGTTAGTCAATCACAGCAGTTGTCAGATTTTGACTATTTGTTAACTAATTTTCGTATAGAGCTAGAGTTCAGAATCCGGGTATGTGTCGTTTTCATAGAATATTGTAGGCTACTAGAGCTTTGTAAACGTCAGCTTGTTCTTTTTATCTATACTAATATTATAAAACTGAAGAGTTTGTTTGGTTAGTTGAACGCGCTAATCTCTGGAACTACTGGTTCTAATTGAAAAATATTTTAGTGTTAGATAGCCCATTTATCGAAGAAGGCTACATAACATCACGCTACGACTATAGGAGCGGAGCATCAATGAAAAATGTTGCAAATACGGAGAAAATTCATTTATGTGAAGCAGGCGAAGTTGCACGGGTCAGCTAGTACAATCATAATCATGATGACTTGATATTGTGACACAATTTACTAGTTTTACTTACGTAACCGATATACCTAAATCTAATCAGACGTTATCAGGTAAAGATTTTGTCTAGCTTTTATGACTATACAAGTGTTCTTATATACTATTAAATATTCATAGCGTATATTCGTTTAATTAAATCACGCATATAGATTACAGTCACGTATGTGTAAGCAGCATTTTGTATGATAATTATTATAAATGTTCCTGTTTTGTAACATAAAACTAGACAATACAGTGATCGCTTAAAGCTGTGCTTAAAGCAATCGTTGCGGAACTTAATGGCTGAATATCTAATATTCTAACCATCGGTCCGAACATTACGTAAGTAATAAGTGTATTTTGTACAATGATATTATCAAAGTATGTACATTGTAGTGGTACAATTCAAGGTCGAATCGCTTCTTAAATTAGACGAGTCACATGTATAAGGAGTTAACAATACTATGATTAATTAAATCAGAGTCGTGCAAAAAAACTGCTGTATATACTTGAAAGGTTATTTGTTAGCTCAAATTTTATAGTAGCACAAATGCTACTGTGTTTTCATACGCTGAGAAGACTCCTAACTATTCAAGTCGAGATTCGTTATACATTCATTAGATTGTTTGTCTACCAAGGACAGGATTCCAGTCGACTTATTGGCGTACACAGACTTTATAATGTATTGTGAACTAGAGATGCGCATAATTGTATTCGAATGATATTTGTATTGTACAATTGTATTTCTATGCATGGTTAAGGACATAACCCATACATTCGAATACAAATAATTCGAATGCTATCGTGCATGTCGCTTTTGTAAACTTGAAAGGATAGGGTTGGTTGTTGTTATTTTCTGTAAAAAGATAACCTTGGGTTATGTTTTTACAGAAAACTATGGCATAGTTACTGATACTTAATCCAAAAACACAACCAGTGGCTTACTTCCATATAAGCCATATACAATAGATCATGTAATACGGTTTATAATAATCGATTATTTTGTACTTTGTTAGTCTTGAACGGACGACAACAAATTCACCAATTCGCAGAAATATTAAACAATGAAGAGAGAGTGAATCCTTCACAAGTAACATAAAACAAATATCAATTTAACATTAATAACTTGTAGGTTATTGTCGCAATTTCACGGTGTTACTAAAAATTCTTTGTCCTGTCACACTTTTCCGTATGTTTTACGAGTGGCGGTAAAACTTGCGTCAAACACCGAACAATAAAAATATAAATAAACAATAATGAAAGTTGAACGACCAGAGCGTTGATGACTCAGTTTGTACCTGACCGGACCAGTGTCGTTTTATTACGGGGCTGGTCAAAAAAATAACTCGTAGGATCATCACAAAGGCAGGCATTCCGTATCATCGACGGACCTATTCGTTTTTCTTGTTGCATTTGCGATGTGATGTCGAAGTTTATGATATTTGTTAGTGCGTTTTACTATAATATATACTGAGAAGGGAGGTTATACACCTGTTTAAGATGATGGATATGATGCGTTTATAATGTGAAGAGAGGATCACGATTGCCTTGTTGATCCATTTGCGTACACGTGTTCAGATGCGCATCTGCCGATTCTGAATACGATTGCTTAGTAAATGACAGTGTTATTATGTTTATCTTAAAGTCTGCTCTATGTTTACATGACTTTTGAAGCATCGGAACATCTTTGATAGTCGACATCTATTACCATAAGTAGTAGTGCTTTTAGAAAAAAGATGGTATACATTGCGATTATCAAATAAACTTAGGTGCCTTGATAGCTTTGAAAACTCAACATGTTCTCCGCAGCATTATTAGATTATTGCACATACATATATTGGCAAAATTTGATGATAGTGGCCAAATGGGCCCATTCCCTGTTATCGTCTTCTATGTATTTATTGCCCGGTATATCAGTGACGGTATCTTCTTACAAGCCCGGCTTGTCTTACTAAAACGCTTTAATACATAGATTAATTATTATCTAATTTAGCGCAAGCATGCTTTCAGTGTACTTTCGTAAGCTCATTCATGACAGGCAAGTGAAACAAAAGAATTACCGAGGGAAGAAAGTGGATCTCAATATAACCATGCGTAAGTCAATATATTACACATGTGCTTAACGGGAAAATACGTCATGATATTATTGTGTATGCCGCTGCCGTGACGACTGATCTTTTTATTTATTTGCTTATATTTCAGCAGCGACAAAACACAGCTTATTTACTCCGTATATTGTAACCGTGAACTTTAAATTCAGTCAACTCTTTCTTATTCCAATAAACATAAATCCTGCATCGATTCTTAAACCACAATTTCCAATTCCGATGCTTTTCTGATCGTTAAGTTTTTACTTACATTCTACAAGTTCTTAAACTAAAAGGCGAACTGTTCCGAAATTCAAATCAAATCACATCCAGTGTTCCTGAGCCCATAAGTCGGGGCATGCGCAGCGGCCGAGGGCCAATGCGCCCGCGCACGCTTCTAATGACAGGGGGGTAGGGAGGGAGCGGGGAGGGCGCAACCGGTCGCGGGATGCGCCGAGGTACGTAGCTGTTAGCAAGGTTTATACTCAGCTGATTCCATGTAAAAGATCAGCTGATTGTTTAATGTTTCGTATCAAGTGCGGGTACTGTGGCTTTCGGTGTCACACATTAGTTTACAAATTGAACCCGAGACACCTTGCTGTTAAAATATTGTGTGTTCACTACACATTTGTCTAAATATACAACCTTTATTCACAATGTATATTTCTCATACTATGATAGCGGGAGCGAAACGGAATTTTACCTTGATTTTTCTTTACTCGTAATATAAATTCTGGTGGCTAAGACCCTATAACAGTTGTCTCCACGCGATTCAAACATTTATTTCCATCGTGTACAAAAGCCGCAGACGTAAAGGTTACATCGTGATCGCGCCGTGCCGGTATCATAAACAGCAACATACCGCAAGGCGTCCGGGAACCCGTTCGCTGTCCCCCGGCACGCCCGGTTAGAACTCCTAACTTTTTTATTTTTCTGCTCACCCTTTGTGGCTTAGGCTCGCGTGAATGCCCTACTACCTACCGATCCGGCAACAAACTTTGTTCCTTTTCTAAGGCGCTACCACGTCACAGTTAAAACTTTCGCGTCGAGTTTATAGCAAAAATTCTTACTTCCATACTATTACGATAAATGTCACATGTTTTGAATTTTTGCTACGTTTTCATGAACTAAATATTAATTCATGAAAATTTTGTTTGAAACCTGGGTATGAATCTAGACCATGGAGGAATACGTGTAAAAAGTAGTACAGATAATGACTAAAGAAAAAAAAAGAAAGCTCTGCGAGTCTTATAATTATAAAAATATACGCGAATGAATTATTATGTATTATACAGGTTGTCCGGTAATTAATGGATAACCTTGAAATGTCTTATAGTAGAACTGAAGGCCGTTCAGAAAAAAGGAAAAAAAAAATTTTATATATATTAAAAAGTGCAAGCTATATTAGCATAGCATACTTTTGACTGTCTATCTATTAGAATAATTAGTGTTTAATAATAAAACAACAAAAAACCGATGGATTTCATTCATTTATGTTCGTAGTATACAACAATGTTATACATGGTAATTAAAAAAAAACACATATCTCAGGTAATAGTTAGGATAGATTTCTTTTCATATTTTTTTCTGAACGGCCATCAGTTCCACTATAAGACATTTCCAGGTTATCCATTCATTACCGGACATCCTGTATATCCATAAATTATAATTTATTTTCTAATCATTTACGTGTGAAAAACTAGCAAGTTACAGTACGATTTTCTTCATCCTTTCTATAAAGTAAGGGGTAAGTATGAAGCAAGATCAGTAACAATAATAAATTGTTTTTATCTGAAGCATCTAAAGTTCATGAATTAATTAACAAAGACATTATTTATGGCAGATAAACAGAAATTATGGTTTAAAGACTACTATTACAGGCAGTAAGTCTTCCAGCGTTTATGTTTTCAATTTAAACTAGGTTTTAAATGGAAAGCAAAAACGGGATTCAACTGCTCTCAGCCATAAGTCAGCCATGTTATTCCTACTCTACATATTACTTAGCTTAGGGTACGTTTCCACTGACGCGGAGCTGGACGGAGTAGAGCCGAGAAGAACAGTGAAAAGTTGCAAGTGTTTCCATTGAAGCGGAGCGGAGCAAAGCGGAGCTGGGCGGAGTGGGTGGAGTGGAGCTGAGCAGACCAGAGCTGCAATGATCTTGTAAACCGGTGTCTTTCACTATGATTTCCCATGCCATATCTTTGGTATCATTTCATTTGTATGTTGTCAGTCGTCTATTGCATAAACATGCTTCTTTTTGACTTTTCCTATTAGTTTCTCATCCATTTTGATTCACATATAATGTCGATGACGTGTGAAGTGTATGACGTAATATCGCTAATTAAACTATGCAGCGCACGAGTGATTTGCCAGTTAACGGTCCGCTCCTCTTCATTCCGCCCAGCTCCGCGTCAGTCGAACGCACCCTTACGCTTGCGTCTTCACTTGCGTGTGTATTGAGAATTGAGATGCAAGTAACATCGTGGTTTAAGGTTACTGAAAATAAGATCCGTATTATCACGTCACATGCCTCATATGGATCTTATTTTCACCTATTTATTGTAGAAATTTTAATTACTTTTTTATTACTACTAGAACGATAAGATAACATAGAACGTAGAGAATGGTTATACTATTCTTAATTTTTCTAATTGCAGTCTTTAAAGTTATAAACTAATACAACTGCTTACTTATGAAAAGTATTTCGAAATACCTTTTCTTAGTCGATGTCCACATTATATGACCAACCTGTATGCAAGGTTCCATACAGGTTACTGATATTATATTTAAATAAGCAAAGTTTTGCCTGATTGTAATTGACATTTGCATAAAATAATAACTGAACCGATTTTATGAAATTTGACGTGGATGTTGTTGTAGCCCTCATTTTCAGGCTAAAAACAACCTACTTTACGAGATAAATTGTTTTATTTTTCTAATAAAGCAGGCGAAATCTTACTAAATGATATAAAAAAATTAAATGTGAATGTTTACACGTTTTTGAGCTTAATAAAAAAAATATTTATTTATATATGATAAAAATACAAGAGCTCATGTAATATAAAGATAACATTGATGATATGTAAAATAATTTTAAATCTTTAGCGTTTTGAATGCAAGCTTAGAAGGTTACTAAGAATTCATGCATACACACATCGTCACGTCTCTTGCCCCGAAGGTGCAGGCAGAGGTGTGCCTACATTTCGCCGCTTTATGATTTAGGTCCCACTTAATATCTGGCAAAGCCCGCTAGCCAACCAGGCACAGTCTGCTAATGAGAATACTTTTATAGAAAACTATACCGACCCGGAAATAAATTCTTTAAAATTGCTTCGGAAAGCTGCGTCTTGGTTATACTACGCAGCTCCGTACAGCATATTTTGCAAAAAAGCAAATAACACTTCAACAGTCCGGGAATCGAACCTGAGTCTTCATTACTGTATACATATTATTATAGCACCAAAGAGGCAGTCGGGTTTTTAAAAAATTTCATACCAGTCAAATATTACTACGTAAGTATGACACGATAGAGGCTCAGCAATTCAAGTGGCCGTTATCGATTATATTGAACTGTAGATAGCGTGCTATCTGCCGATAGCCACGAAAAACGCTAGCGTACCTACACGTTTGTGTACAAAGCTCGTGAATTTGAAAATAGAATGTAGGTGAGCACTTAATAACAAATGCGTCGGTGACGCAACAGTAGTGAATGCGACGGTTGTACATAAGGTCTCGGGCTTGATTCCCGGGTCGGACAAATTGATATAAGATTTTTTATCTTTTTGAACTGCGTCCGGCAGACTGTAATACACACGCCCCTTTTTGTATGGGATCTACATATAATTTTATTTTATTATTTTTGGCGAACGTATAACTCATAAATACAGTTAGAGCAAATAATAGCAATTACAAGTTTAAACATATACTTACATAATTATTTTACATAACTTTTAGGTAACGTACAACTTAACATTAAGAAATATAATTATATGTACAATCAATTATTAGAAGCGATTGTTGTTGCGATGGTCACCGAATAACTGATCATTGAGGTTGTTTTGCATTTTCGCGTCACTGATGGTGAAAAGGTCGATATCTACATCCTGGCTCACCTTAATTAAATATAATAATAATAGTATTCTATCACATATACACACAACACTATCTAGCCCAAACTAAGCAGAGCTTGTACTATGTGTACTAGACAATGGATAAACATTCATATATACTTTTCTTTTTGTAAATACAAACATATTATACATAAAAACACCCAGACCAAGACAAACATCTATGTCCATGCACACAAATGTTTGACTTGTGCGGGAATCGAAGTAACTAACTAACCTAACCTTCCCCTTCGGGATAAGAGGTGTGAGTCTATGTGTATATGAGTTATAGTACCTAGTTTGGCATTGTGATTTTCTGTCAGGAAATTCTCAATAGCAACACGGAGGCTGGCAATGCCGGCAGATGGTAGGCTCATCTTCTAATACGTGTGAGAAAAAGGTACCTGGCGAAATATGGTTGTAATACACCTCTGCCTATCCATTCCGTGATATAAGCGTGAAACTATATATATGTATAAAAATACAACGCACATATGGCGTAGTGGTTTAAGTGCTCGCCTCGCCACTGCCACTGCGCCGAGTGTTGCGGGTTCGAAACCCACACAGGACAAAACTTTGTGTGATCTACAAATGGTTGTTCCGAGCCTGGGTGTTCTTTGTGTTTATTGTTTTAATGTTTGTAAAGTCCTCCGCGACACAGGTTTTTTTTTACCTTGTTTTAAAAGAATGTGATAGAAATGTTAATTAGCTTGAAAAAAATATTATAATTAATAAGGTCATACAAAAAAATACGCATTCATCTCAGAAGCCAATCATTGTTTACATAATTACTTATATCTTATCGTAACAAAGACATAACATATATGAACCTGAAACGATCTCGCTTCTTACGATCCCTTATTGTATTAATCATAATTGAGTAGTTTTAATCACTTCGCCACTACTCATCAAAGGTTGAAACGTCAACGAAATAATATGGATTATTATTTTTGTTGCAAGTATATGGTGATTATTGTTTGTAATGGTACCGATATCTTGAATATGGCGCAACGAAAGACTAATAGGAGACCGTTGGACTGCCTCGCAGAGGTCTGGAGATACCTAGGTAGGTACGCAATCAGATTTTTCGTTATTGTGTGCGTATTTAGCAGGTAATTATTGCTCGCTTGAATAGTGAAGGCAAACACCGTAATGCAACCTGCTTGTCAAGAGTTCCACAATATGTTTTCGAAGATATGGTGAGAAGTCTTAGAACATAATTATTATTATTATATTATAAACCTGTCAACCCGCACTAGGCCAACATGGTGGACTCTGATCTAACGCTTCTCACATTAAAAAGATGTCTATGCCTAGCCGTGGGCCAATACAGAGTTAATATTACTCAAAATTCGACCAACATTCCTAAGCTTGCTTATTTGTTTTCTGTTTTTCTCTATTACATATAAATAAGGTATAGATAGGTAACCATAGTTACGAAGAATTGTACGACGTCAGGCGAACAATGTCGAAATACTACGAACGCGGTTTGAATGCGTGTGTCAAATGCATGGTTGTGTGCGTGTAGTGTTTTTTCATTAATTTAATGTATTTCTCATGCATATTTTATAAAAATATTAGGATTCGCCTCTCCTTCTCCATATAAACTTTAACTATGCCAAATTTCATACTCGTCCGCGCAATTTTCGTAAAAATGGGGTACCTAGAAAGTTTTTGCTTCGCGTATTAATATATAGATTATTATTATATGACCAAAGAATTATGTTTAGATTGACCGATACACTCGAATGATTTGAGATGACCGGAATATAACTGAATACATTGCAACCATATAACGTGCCAAAATATTTCCCGTTTGGAAGACCCTTTAGGTACGGTAACAAATACAATACCGCTGTACCGCTTACTATGCAGGCGGTATGTGTGATAATCATCACATATGTATAAAAAACACAGATTATTATATCAATAAAGAGCTATCAATAAGTATAAGTGCATGCTACAGTTAGACCTCAGTTCAGCAACCTTAGATAATATTATGTCAACAAATACTTGCCGCACTGATTACTACCATTAATATCTATAATACAATGCTACTGATAATTTTTATAGCATCACGCTTTTACATGTCTAAAGGGTAGGCAGAGATAAAGACTGACTGGTTGGACATGGTGATATTGGTTTGACTATGGCTCACGTTTATTAACCTCTGAATCTTCTTCGAAGATGTTAATGAGAACACTATATGGGTCTGTGTGTCCGTCAGTTAGTGACAGGCATGGCTCCGGAACCACTGGACCGATTGACTTGTAACTTGATGTACAGACACCTTGGGGTCATCCCTCGGTTTGAATATGGGCCCTGTGGGTCAAGAGATCCCCGAGATATAGGGGTCACAAGGTCATAATGTCAGGGGATATCCACCAGCAGAGTGATTTGGAAGTCCAAGGGAGAGGCTTTTGCCCAGCAGTGGGACATTACAAAAAGCTGATGGAAGAATAAAAGTTACATGAAGACGAAGAGGTTGAATCCTGGTTTTTTACACCCATCTCGTTCATAACTAGATTTTGCTGGCAGCTTCGCTCGCATTAATGTAGGTTATGTCAATTTTCTATCACTCAGGAACAGTACTTTTTTCTGGATGAAAGGTATACTAACAATGAGTTTGCGAAATTTTGACGATGATCAGCGTGATCAGATGTCGCGTAGATAAGGCGTGAAAGCGTAACAAACAAAGTGGTTACTTCCGCATTTATAATATTATAGTTAGGAATAAAGATAAAAGCTCGCACTAAGTATAATTCCTGTGTCCCGGCGGACATTAGAAACCTTCATGCAACGGACACTCGTAACAAGTATTAGCGGATCGCACTATATTTTGTCAAGGATCGAGCCCACAGCACTAGGCATCCATGCAGACATATCTATAACCCCGAAGGGGTAGGCAGAAATATATTAAACCCACAAGTCACCAGCTATGATTTTAGGTCCCATGTAAAAGGTGACAGCACAAAGCCATCTACCGTTACATTGTTACTAAAAATGTCTTGACAGAAAAACGCAATAGCCCTTTACTCGACTTGGTCGTCGAACCCGAGACAACAAACACAGCAGTTACAATTTTCTCAGCGCCATCGAGACTAACTTACTGAAGTAATAAATAAAATTACGTTAAGTATAATATATTATCTCACATATTTATTCTCCTGCTTATTCTAAAAAGGAACTACCATTCTATTACATGAATCATTAAAGCACCTGTATTCAAGCAGCCTGCACCACCTCTTACAATTTATTAAAATATAAACTTTTTCATAATCACATTATAAAAAAGGTTTGCAAATGTTATTTATCCACGGCCCACCTGTTTATCAGTAATATATTTAAATGGAGCATTTACATGATGTTATGTCGAGCTAAATAGAAAGCCTTATAAAAAGCATCTAACGTCCCTGAACTAAATCTATGTATATAGGGTGTTAAACTTGTTATATAATCATAAAAACAAAAAACCCGAATGCTTAAAAGTAGTGAACTGAAAAGAGGAAAACAAGTGTCACAATATCTATATAAAATTCGACTGACTAATGTATTGTTTTGTAAGTTTACTTTATCAAATAATGAAATAACTACATATGTATATTTAAATTAGTTAAACTAAATACTTCATGGTGCCGTACGCGGTGACAAACGTAGTTTTGGTAGATCATTCTTTGCCCGTAGGTAGCAAAGTATTGTTTGTCTTCGCCGTACATAATTGGTACGCTTTTTGACAATTTGTTTTAAAACAGTAATATAAACGTTATATGATACATATATTTTTGAAATGGTCTTATATATTACTAAGGGACGAAAAAAAGACATACCAACCCCTTTCTTTTTATTTGAGGGCGCCATTTTGAAAATTTATGTAGCCTATATCACTACCACAATTCTGAAGAATTCAACGACACCTCATATGTCAAAAACTGTCCAGCCGTTTGGGTTGTAGGGCAAGCCAAAGAAATGGACATACATAGACACATACATACATACGCTCAAAAAACATTACCCTCCTTCTGACGCAGTCGGGTAAAAAGATATCTTACTATAGTATACAATAGTAAAGTATAGAAGTATAGATAAGTTAGGTAACCATTAATTGGAGACATGTTCTATTACATATGTGGTACTGTGGTCTATACAACTGCTATCTAGCGTTAAGGGTTCGATGTCCAGGTTGGACAAAACGTTATTGCGTTTTTCTACCTATTAATACTCAGTAACAGCACGAAGACTTCAAATGTGCTCGGTATACAGCAATAGAACTTAACACAGGACCTAAGACCTAACTCTATAACTGGTCAAATATCCATGTAATATTCCTCTGCTTACCCTTTTGGGGATATAAGCCTAAGACTAAGTCGCATGTTACATATATCAAAAGCGTCACATGGCTTCTATGTTCTTTATTAAGGTTTTTGACACACAGATAAGGACACTGGCCTAAAATATGTCATAATATAATATTCTATCACATACACACAACACCATCTAGCCCTAACCAAGCAGAGCTAGAGCAGGGTAGGTACTAGACAATGGATTAATATACATAAGTATATACTGTAAATACATACATATTATACATAGAAACACCCAGGCCAAGACAAACATCCATGTTCATGCACACAAATGTTTGACTTGTGCGAGAATCAAACTCGCGACCTCAGGCGTGGCAGTCGGTTACACTAACTACTACGCCATTGAGGCCGCCAAAATGAATTTAGTCCACATTTTGTTATAAGACGTGGTTCTCATTATAAAATGCGGGCTCAAGTCCGTAGGTCAGATACTACAGGGTTAAAACCGGCTACACACGTTCTGATTCGGTCAGCTGATCATGTCGACATGAGATAGATATATCTGTCTCACTTCAATGCATCGGTCAGTCTCTGTCGCCACTCAACCAAATTATTACGTGGTAGCCGGTATAACCGCTAACACTCGTTATGAACCCTTCATTCCATGCAAACCAAGACTGCGTCGAAAACAGTTTATTTTTCAAATGCCATCCTTTGCTCTAGGTATTAAGACCTTGTCGCGGGGGACAACAAACATACAAATATATCATAACTAGATTTAGCTCACGGCTTCGCCTAAATATAGGTTATGTTAATTATTATCCCTAGGGTACAGTACTATTTCTGGATGAAAGGTAGTTACTCTATGTCCTTTTCTGTATGTGAGTTTGTTTGTTACGCTTTCACGCCTGAACGGCTGGACTAATTATCATGAAATTTTGCATACACGTTGTCAGGGGTACGGATAAGGACTTAGGGTACGTTTCATCCAGAAAAAGTCATGTTCCCGAGGTATAGGTATCATTGACAAAATTTACATTAAAGCGAGCGAACCCGTGGGCAATATCTAGTCTGTATGATAATGTGATGCAAGACGTATCTCATATATAGTATTTTTTTATTTATGAATATAACTATTTTTCTATGTGGATTTCTGTTACTTGTTACTCATACCATATAGTATAAGCCTAATACATATTCAGACTCAGACTATAAAATAAGGCAGCTATGTTTTAGATCCTACGAAGCAACATGGAATAATATCAGGCGAAATACGAAACTCATATTATTTTTATAAAAGTCAATGGCCGCATTAGGATTAATCTCTGTGTGGCGCGGGACTTCACAAACAACGGGCAAGAACACCCAAACTATAAATAAAATTTAATTTAACAGAAATGTTTGCTCCGTGTGGACATCGAATCTGCAATAATAGGAATATTAGCAGTAGTGGTGACAAGTGACTTGGACCCATTAACCTATTGAGTCGCATTGACACACTGGCGGCCAGAAACAATAGCTTTTTAATCATTTAATCATGTCTGTTATACCAAGACTTGATAGGTTTAACCAATAATTATGCAATATTAGGGGCCGCGGTGATCAAAATATGACCGCAATCTTTTTATCCACCTTTTTCTCTAATTCTCCATATTACCTTTAATTATGCCTCACTTCAAACGCCTCCACGCACGCAATGTGTTAGAAATGTGAACATAAACTTATTTTCACGTATATATACTTTAGCTATGTATGTATAGTATTTTTCTTTTTTATCTTATTTACTAGACAAATATAGTATTGTCGTAGCTAAATCCATACATATACATACAAATATTGGCCTTCATTTTTGTTATCTCTATTAGAAAACGAAAATAGTCTCAAAGCAGTAATTTATTGATTTTTGTAATGACCTGTTTGTTTACCAAATGAAGATTTTTACTTGTTTTTTTTTATGTACGTATGCATTCGGAAGTGTATTCTAGCACTATGCTGTAATTGAACACAAGAACAGGTCATCAGTTAAACAAGTAACAGCACGAAACAATTACAAAACAATCATCGTATCAAGTCTTATGTCCCAATTGTACCGCGCCCGACCACACCTAAATTCGTACGTACATGTAAGCGTTATCATGCGGTAATGGGTGACCCACATATCACCACTTAGTAGACACTATCTGACTACGGTATCACAGACTAAACGTTGTTACTAAGTAAATTAGGCAACTACCATCGTTAGGCGGCCTATCCATTCGAACGCACATCGACTATTTTGCGTATAGGTATTATAACAAGCACGGCGAATTATTCAAAAGATCAAAGTGTCTAGAATATAGATATACAGAATGCATGGATGGAGCAAGAGTTTAAGTGACATCACAACCATAACAGAATCACGAATATTTGTGTGATTCACAGTTAGACAATATAATTAGACTATTGAGTCGTAGTGGCACACCGGTGGCCAGATACAATAGATTTTTTGTTATGTCTAGTATTCTAAGACTTGGCAGATTAATATGTTTATTTTTTCCTAATTTCTGTGTTCGTAAGACCCCTAACGATCCAAGGACATGCACCATTACCTGTATTTTATTTTCTTAAAAATATCATTCACGTTCGGTGACAGCTAGCTAAATGTCGACACATAAAATAATCACAGCATCCGTCGCAATGGGTTGGCAGCTTTATAGTGAGTACTTAACTGGAATGTGACTAGAACTTAGGCATAATAATTTTCCACTGTAAAATTGCGCCATTCGTAAGCAACATATATATACCTAATGCCTTCTCTTTTTCTTGCTCAATAAATGATAAAGAGAACACACTCACTCTCTCGTTTTGCATTTTTATTTGGGGTCAAAGATTTCGATAAGCATCGCAGAAACACTGATAGAATCAATGTAATTTAATAATTCTCGTATTTGATGTAACACTATCACACAACCGGTTGCTAATTTAATATTATAATTTTTAATAGTTTAACCAAATAATTTCTAGTGAGACGAAATTAAAATTCACCTACCCTCTTCACCTTGCCACAACATTAAGAATGTTAATTACACTGTTAGAAGGCAAACTATATTTGCATTGAGAGTCTTCATAATATCATGCTTTTGTGCTAATTTTCAATGTCAAACTTTACATGACCAAATTAAATATATTCTTATTTACAAGCAAACACAAATCAACATAATTTACTTTGAGTAAATTGTGTGGGTAATCGGAACAGTCCACATACAATACAACTTGGTAAATTATAAATAAAATTTATAATTTAGTTGTCAGTTGTCCTCAGATTTAAGCTCATTTTTGTACAGTCAAATATGTTGGAGTTGTTACCTTCTTTAAATTATAATTATATACTGAAATGATACTAATTATATTTACCTATATTATTAGCCCATTACTTTGATTAATGAGTGAGTCATAGTCATTAGTCACACTACATAAAAATTTCATCATAATACTTATATACCTAATTCTTGGCCGTATTATCATGGATTTTGACAATTATGTAATGCTACAAATTACATTACAGGGTTATGATTCTTTAACTAAACAATTGTAACACAATTTTGCCTATTTCATAATCATATATTATTAATACAATAGTAGCTAATTTACAAAGTCTTAAATAATGACAAAAGTACTTTTATATTATTTTTATAATATTTAGTAATTATGTTTTTTTTTGCTAAAGCAATACTACATTTACATTTACCATAAGATATAAATGCAAAAATGATGTTGCATCCATTTTTATGAATGAATTATTTTACTGCAGAGATACACTCATTTTATAAGTGACATAGTTGCTAGGTAATACCACATTCAGATAACACATTCAACGTTTAATATCATCCAAGCACATAGACAAAAGAGATTATGTTTTTATCATATCTTATAACAAAAAATGTACATCATTTGTGATAATGACCAAAGTTTACCTTGATATTAAAATGAAGTCAAGTTCAATATAATGTTTTGTTATACATATGATTATATTTTGTACACACATTGTACACGTGAAATGTGTTACTAAAGATTCTTGCGTAACAAAACAAATATGTACCTAGTTACAAACACATGTATAAAATTTTGAAATCGTTATCTGTTATTTTATGCCTTTAATTTAATTCTTATATATCTTCTATTTATACTCCTTAAAAATCTTATATTTGAATATTTTTTCTTTCATTTAAATGAAGATCACACATTCAGTTATATTTTATGAGTTTTATAATAATATAATCAACATAAAACTAAATATTTAATTTGATATAAAGAATACTGAATGCATGGTACTTTGATATTATGATAATAATAAGTACTTATTATATAAAATATAATTAAGTTTCCCATACAAAAACTTTTAGTAAAACTTTTAGTATTTTTATTTAACCAAGAGTTTTATGCACAATATGACTGTTTTGTAGTAATTAAGTTGCTATCTTACAACTGTTATTACAACCAAAATACATAAATAAGAATATATAAGTAAATAAGTTAACTAATGTAAGATACAATTAATTAAAAAGTCAATCTTAATATAGCTATGATTCTGTATATTGATATGATTCCTCTTTTAAATCACCACAGATAAATTCTAGGCATCTATCTACACATACCAATATCTATTGCTACATCTTGTTTTATTTTTCTTGATTAATATGATAGCATAAGTTATGTCATATGAGTTATCTTAACTGAGAATGAGAATGACAGTGATTTGAGTTTGGTTTTATATATTTTTATAGATCACTACCTATCTAGGTATTTATTTAATACCTACATAATAATGTGTAGGTACCCACAATCTACATACTAAAATGTGTTACAATGAAAGTTTAATATCTGTGGCCTTGTTTTCAAACGAGAAATAATTACATTGTCACATACAAACTGAGGGAGGAAGTTCCAAACTAGACGTGTATATAACTTTTACTGTTGGCTACGTGCTAATTAAAATCCAAGGTTATTATTTTTGGCAGCTAACTAACGATGTGCAAAGGATGTAACGATTCAAACGATTTACTGGCAATTAGATAATACTATCACCGTGTAACAGAGATGTTATCAGTAACACATCACGCACTCGCAATGCCACCGTTATGAGCATCGAAATGCCTTACGAGACTGATTTTTTATTAGTCTACAATTCAAATGGTAATACGTCGCTTCGCGGTATCGCGGCCCAGCACTCTATTCCGAGGGCGTTCAACCGAATGGAAACGGCTTAGCAACACCCAAAGTTTTTCACAATGGCCATGACATCGAAATCAAACAGCCTCCGGTCACTGGAGCATTGACTCTTGAGAACATCGCAGCCGCAGAGTTACGAAACAGACGCGGGCGCACATTTTACTAACATAAAATGACACTCACTCACCTGTCAGATGACTCGGAGCTGTCGTATCTGTCGAAACATCTCTTCATCCTGTCGTCGCCATGCACGGTGGTCGCACCAGACGATTTTCGGGAATACGTTCCGACGACTGCGGCGCGATTAGCGGCCACGCTGCGCGTATCACTTTTCTCACACGATTCACTCGCTTTTAGTTCCCTATAGAACGATAACTTTACACTATCGCCGTCAAATGTTTCGCCACTGCACTTTTTTGTGTCACCAAGTCCTTTATCGGGCGCGGAAAAAGTTAAATCGTTCATTTGTTTCGGGCCGGCGCGGTCCTCGGGCGACCCATCCGCCATCTTTGAGCGCACGAGTGTTTTGTCGCGAGTTTCCGTGTGGCGCCACGGCCAGCATGGGCGCTGTCGTCGCGCGCTGCAGGCGCGGGGCGCGGGGTGTAGCGAGGCGACGTGACGTCACGGCGGCTGCGCGACCGCGGGGGCAGACCGCGGTGACGTAAGGACTCCGCCCCGTGCATGTGCAGGGGCGCTGTCATTGGCCGCGCGTTACGCAACGCGCGAGCCTATTCAAATACCCGCGCAGAAGGGAGCGTAGGACTCGGCGGCGATAGGGACAGGCCCATCCCAGCCCTAACGTAACAAATAATGCAGCGTAATGACGGTGCACACACGAGCCACACAGCACAGGCCGCGGTCACACCGCTGCGTCACTCTGCACTCGTGCAGTCATGCCTCTCCTCCACTCATAACAAGTGCATCCGCATTAATGACACGCACCCTCTAGCATTCCGAACATTATCATAATTTCAGATTACACTTACGATATAACTTACTTCTAAGTAAAAGCTCTTTACACAAGGCTGATTCATGAATATCAGCGACAATGGTTACCCATGAAGTGTCAAGTAAATATACAAACATAGCAGTTTTATCTTCTGCTATTGAGAAAGGAGATATTGCATTGAGTGTCAGGTGCTGTTTTTATATAAACACGTGTAAGATACCTATTACCTACCTACTGATTGTAACGTAAGTAGGTAGGTATGTGAAGTAGGTAACACATAAGTGTGGTCATGGTTGCCCTAATTGATTAAGTATAAAGAAAATGGAAAATAAGAGTAAAATGGTCCCTTATTTTAAAATAATTTAATTTTTCGTAAAATCTTGTAAAATTATCGAGTTGCTTCCTAAAATGCCCGACTATAGGTATAGGTGTCGCCCAGGTATAATAAGTCTGCGGTCGTTTATGAGATCCGAGTTCGATTCCCGGCTCTAGCGAAGTGACGTTATGTTGAGAATTTCGTAACAAATATCGCAAGCAACAGTATCTAGTCTGGGTAAATAGCAAACCTAACCTACCTTAAAACGTAGCTGGCGAAAAGTAGGCGCAATACATTTTATGCACCTCTGCCTATACCGTCCATATACCTAGGTACCGTCCACACATTTGTAAGTTTTTTTATTTATGTCTTGTTTATATTGTTTAGTAGTTAGTAAATAATGTTTATCTCATAAACTTAGAAAAAGTGAATGTAGCCAGAGAAGTGTGTCAGGATCGTAGCAAATGGAAATACATATAACCTACCCCTCTGGGAAAAAGGCGTGAATCTATGTATGAATGTATGTATAAACTTAAAAATATTTTTATGTAATTTACCTAGATACCTACTTACACAAATTACCTACCTACTTAAAAATAATTTTAATTTTACGCTATTAAAATATATTCCAAAAATTAAGTTAGTTGCACTGCCCGACTGTCATGCTGCGGCGCGGCGGCGATGACATGATCAGTCTGTGTCACTTTCTATTGTGTATCGCTTGGTACCCTAGAGCAGGTGCAATCATTTGTGGTTTTATTAGGTAATACTAACTTAAAGCCATTTTTTATAAATTTGAATATTTGTATAACACCCTCTTAGTAAATACCTATGTAGATAATTCAGTTTATTCTTATTCTAAAAAATATTTTCAATGTAGGTATCGTCTAATTTTCAAGTGTATATTACCTACTTATCAATTAGTCATTTTGCAAAATGTAAACCGTGACATGAGATTTTATTATAAGTATTTTTACAATTTAATATCCAGAAACTATTAAACCAAAGTAAAATACATTAAAAACACTAGGTAATCTACTTTGAGGCAATGGACTTTAGGATTATAGAAATTTTAAAATCTCAAATGTATAACTTTTCTTATTTGTACACAATAAAGTAAGTATATTTTATTCATTTCTTTACTTTCGAATTCAATTTTACTAAACAATTTATAAGTAATATAAATAATAATACATAACTCTTATATTTTAGTCGAGATTTAGATGGTAGATACCTAATATATCATATCTATTATTAATATGTACAGACCTACGTACCTACTTACCTATTTGAATTTGAGATCAATAGTCCTAGGACTATCGAGTTCAATAACGTGTAGGTATTTGTTGTGCGGGTCACATTTTTAATGCGTTTTATAGTTCTAAATTCATATTTTTAGATTTTAATTTATTATATTACTAATTATTTATTTATTTTAATAGCATTTATTAATATTTCTTTTAACGTAACTGGAAATAACAATTAGTAGGTACCTATCCAAACATAATAAAAGGCTTAGGCTTTAGGTAAATAGCATTGTTAGGCCTAAATGTACACTTGGACTGCAAAAAGTTAAGATATCTACAAAAGCCATTCAGACTCCGTGTTACTATTGAATAAGTACGTACTATTACAAAGAAAACCCAATAATAATTGCTAACCGCGATCCAAACCTATATATCCAACGTTCGCCAACATAAGCCGAATCGAATGCCAAGAGATCAACGGACTAGTTACAATTGGGTGTTGTTGACAATATTATTATAATGGCCCAGATTATACAATACAATGTACTTAATTCAAAACACCACACACAATTATATTCTAATTAAATCTTTACAAACCAGAAATACCGTTCAATTTCCCTTGATCAGTTCATAATTTCATAATGTCTACAAATCCATTCTATAGAGACAAGAGATAGCAATATTACTGTCTCAATCAAACAGCAGCCGCGGACTTCCCGCCTAAAATGCAAAAAAATATTATGTCGGGGTCAACGAAACGAAAATATTTATACATTTATAACTATTAAGGCAACTATATGAATGAAAAAAAACTCACGTAACCGGTTTGGTAGCTGTGTAATTTTAAGAGTGTTTAAAAATAATCTGAGTTTAACAAAGTCATGTATAATTTTTAAGGTAGCTCATCAAAAAATTTACAAAGTCGAACACAGAATTGCAGAGTTTTAAAATAGGAACAAGTGCCACACGCTAGGGACGCGGGATTTCTATCTCACGCTGTCTCGTTTTAACGTAAACTGTTTCGTCGTGTGAAAAAGCGAGACAGTTGCGCTATAGGGCAAATCCAATTAGAATTCAATAATTTAATGTCTTTCAATCTAATATTGAATTTGTCTACGTAGATATTATTATAAACTATTCCGTTTTAATGTTATTGTGACTAATGTCAATGTTCAATTTAATAGTTACATTATTTGATTACTGCCGAGTGTGATATTTTTTGGCCTAGAGTGTTTTGCAATTATTCACAGACGGCAATATGATTATTGATGAGTATGTTCAAATTTAAATATCTCTAAGATCGTGAGTATTTAGGCAGACACACACATTAGATATAGGTATAGTAAATCCATATATTAATAAAAATAGGCAATAATTAAAACATCGGTGTGTATGGTCCATACTTCAGACGAGATGTGGTGAAGATGGATAGTTCATTTTTTAATGGGGCAGAGAAAGTATTGCCAGCATTTAAAATTACAGAGCGCATTTTTAAAGTATAATTATCATAGATAGGCAACTCGAGCCTGGCTAGAGGTCTGCATAAGTGCTGCCGCCAAGTAGCAGTATCATGAACTAAACTGAAGTCGTCAAAGCAACCTATACATACATACGTGTATATACGACATTATTATATAGACACCTGCATTATTCATTTGAATTTTTTATAATTTTATTGTAATTTATATGCTGCCTATATTTGTATGCATACAAAAGTAGGCAGCATATCAAGTTACAAAATGGAATATATGGGGAACATGAAAAAATAAACAAAAATAATGTGTATGTTTTTTATTTTCTCTTGTGAGTCATATAATAATTATGCGCTGCGACTTTAACAGCATCATCACAGTCCGTTTACCGTCTCCAAGCTTCACCAAACATCCTGGTACACAATATGATCTATAGGTCATGATGACAAAATTTATCAAATTCACCACAAAATAGAAGTCTTTAGCATTTTTAGGTATTCTCGATGCCTGGCCGGAGGAACTAAGTTTATCTCAACGTACTAGGTTGTAGAAAACCACAAATACACAGAAAAACAAGAAATTAACTTTGAGCAAACGCATAAATCGAAAATTTTCTTGTTAGAAATCGTCGAACATGACGTGTCAAAAACAATGTTGTTAGATGATCTCAATATTTCCACTAAATCTTATTCAGTTAAATATTTTAATCTGCATTGATATTACCTGTTTAAGTTGTTGTAGACTAAAACAAAATATCCCACTGAATTTTTATTTTGCAACACTAAAGTAGACGCTACCGTATTGTAATCTATGGCTACCGCAGCAAAATTTTCTAATATCGCCATCTATTGAAAACTATATAGTAACACAATTATAACACAATTAATTCATGATACTGCTAATAGAGGCGCTCTTGTCTAAAAACGTACCCGTACATTTGTCCGTAGTTACCATAGCAGATAATTATGTAGAATTAGCAACTTAACTGTCACGTCCTTTTTATTCAAATAAACGGATGGCATAGCGGGCAAGCGGTTGCCTCGCCCGCTGCTGCCGTCGCGCGGAGTGTTCTGGGTTCGAACGCCGCTTGGGACAATTATTTGTGTGAGCTACAAATAAGTGCTCTGCTTCTAGGTTTACTTTGTGTCCTTTAATGTAGATATGTTTTTAATTATGACATATGACAAAAAATGCATTAATTGATTGATTGACGTGACATCGACGTGACAATATAAGTGGTCTGCGACATAGTGATGACATGAAGTTTTTCGTGTATGTTTTTGTACGTACCTATGTAAGTATTAGCGCAGCGTTTGCGTGACAAAGTCTTGCATTGATTCAATGTTGATGACATGATTGTTCAGATTTACTCGCATACTTATTACTAGATATACCTACCTAACTACTTATTAATAAAACGATTATAACTCATTTACGAATGTTTTTAATTAATATGTTACTAATATTTGCGTTTTTAATTTAATAGGTATTTATCTTTAAAACTAGCTTATACCCACGGCTTCGCCTGCGTAGAAGTAGCTACTTTCTTTTTTAATAAAATTCAGTCTATGTATCTCGGTGATAATACAGCTTGGCCTTAGTGAAAGAATGTTTAAAATCGGTTGATTAGTTTTTGAGTTAAATCCTTACAAACAAACAACCAAAAATCAAATCATTCCTTTTTATAATATTAGTAGGGATATAAGTATAGATAGGTATTAAAGTATGGATCGAGATTTTAAATTTTTTCGTTATATTTTATCTTCACACTATCTACGGACGCGGTCACCTCTAATCTTTGATGATCTTATCAAATTGTTTGGCAGTTAATGTTTAATCATTGAATTTAGGTAATTAGGAATTAGTTTCCAAAGTATTAAGATATTAGAGATATGAAAAAAATTCTATAGCTATAAATATCGACGTATTCGACATCTAGAGGGGCATATAATTGGGCGAATGATGAGGCTGATTAATTAACGAATTAATTAAGATAATTATCACTGATATTTATTGAATATCAATGATATATGATATGTAGGTAGGTACAATAAAGTGTAGAGATAGAATATTTATTACCAATTCGTATGGCGATCCTATCATCAAAGATAATAAAATTAAGAAGAAATATTGTCTAAAATACCGATCATCATATTTTAATTAGGAAATAACGAAAATGTTACCTAATAGTTTAAGAAGATAAAATGTTTGGTTATAGGCACCTAGGTATTATTATTTTTTGATGAGGGAACCATGGATTTTATATTTTTTGTTTATCTTATCCTGAATGTACCTTTTATGGAATACCTACTACGTTGAGTCTATCTATGTATATCTTTATTTATACATACATACATAGATTCACGCCTGTTTCCCAGGTGGGGTGGGCAGAGACTACGGATTTCAATTTGCTAGGATCCTGACACACTTCTCTGGCTTCATTCACTTTCATAACATTCCTCATACACGCTCGCCGGTTTAAGGTGCTTTTAACGTGGCCTTTATCCAGAACGTCTCCGATCTGACCTAGAAACGTTCGCCTAGGTCTTCCCCTTACGACTGTTCCATTCACACTAGCCTTATTAACTTTCTTAATCAGTCTTTTTTCGTCCATTCTTTTTACATGCCCAAACCAGCTTTATTTATATACATTATAATTACTTACTTAATAGTTTACTAGATATCTAGGTAGCAAATTATTAGAAATAGGTACCTACTCTCCAAGTTTATGTTAAGAGCGGTTTCACGTCGAACTCGGAACTTTATTGCCAGACTTTATTATAGAGCTCACCATAGAAAAGCTGTGTTGCTTTTCTATAGTCACCTTTATTTTCAATAGTTAAGTATACATTTAGATGTGATCTTAAATATCTTTTTATTATTTTACAGCTAGCTCAAGCAATCACTTAACTATTTTTATAAACGGTATGTACAGCTTATTTAATTGATTCAAAGTATTAGTGCTGCCATCTAGTTTGCGATAATAAAGTATTTAATACAAGGCAAGCAGAGAACTTAGAAAGGGTCGTCACAGATGTTGAACGATACTTAGTTTGTAGTATCAGTTATAGATGGCGTCTTAATAAAATTTAATCAAGACTTATAGAGGTTCAGTTTCAGTTCTTACGGTCAGATTCTTATAGAAGGATAGAAGTAGGTGTATTTGATGTATTGATATGAAAAAGGTGTAGCGGCTGCTGACGTTATACATTTATATACAAGGCGCGCTGTTGTGTTATGTGTGCGCAGCGCTGCAGATCGCAGCACTCAGCAGTCGTCTCCCCACACCCGCTCAGCTAGATCGCGTAATTATGAAGTTTATTTTTGTATATCTATTATAAGTTTCGGTACCAGTAAAGAAAGTAAATATCAATGTGACCATCATTTCTTCCACCTCACATCATTCCATCGCCCCTACAAAGATAATTAAAAAGCAAGCTTGGTGCTGTTTGAATACTTAGAGAACTACCTTCAGTTTTATATTGAAGATAACATTCAATCAATTTGATTAAGCTTACGGTATGCACCATTTAGCATTTTGTTAGTAGGGAACTATTTGGTAAATATAATAATAATATTCTATCACATACACACAACACCATCTAGCCCAAACTAAGCAGATCTTGTACTATGGGTACTAGACAATGACTAAACATGCATACTAATATATATATTTCTGTAAATACATCCATTTTATACATAGAAACACCCAGACCAAGACAAACATCCATGTTCAAGCACACAAATGTTTGACTTGTGCGGGAATCGAACTCGCGACCTCAGGCGTGGCAGTCGGTTACACTGACCACTACGCCATCGAGGCTGACTGAATACCGAACGACGGTATACGTTATATTGACCTGTAATAGATTCTTTGAGTTGATAAATCTGTATCTTATCTTAATCATATCTTATATATTATTATGTGATTATTTCAGCAGGGTAAGGTTCGGCACGCCAAAACACAGCGACGTGCCAGATTAGCAAGAAGATTTATTTAGATTTAAAAACAACCTCATCGAGATAAATCCTTTTATTTGAAGACAACACAACACATATTCATTATAAAACATTATTTAAGTTAAACTTACGATATACATTGTTAAATAATAATTCATTATACCTACTTCGAATATCCACAGTAAATAAATTAACAATTATGCACCGTATTAGGAATCATGGACTGTATAATCTCAAACATCTATTAAAAATAATTAAGTAGGTATATTGAAATTAAACTACTTTATACGAATTTTGTTGGGTTGCTTATTTTAAAACACTTTTATTATATAATTTGAACTCTAACACTACTATTATTATTATTAAAATTTTAATCAAATAAAATAGCTTAAATTGTAGTAAAGTTCAATAATAGTGTTAGAGTCCAAAATTATGTAATAAAAGTGTTTTAAAATAAACAAGCCAACAAAATCCGTATAAACTAGTTTAATTTCAATGTATAACATTCTCGTAAACGTAAGACAATTTTATGTAAAAATAATGATATTAATATAATAATCCTCACACTTAAGACTTAGGGACAAAACATTAATATTTTTTAACAGTTACAGAATTAAGATAAAATAAAAAAACATAACAAAATATACGAAAGAAGAGTTAAATAGTTGTAAAATACTTTAAGTAGGTAGTTGTTTTGTACTATAAACACCGACTGGTTGCTTGGAATGATAATTGTCTATTGATAAGTGTTTTGTGTATAACTTAGGAATGAGACTAGGCGTCTGTTTTATTTGGAATGATAAAAAGGTAGGACAAATTATACAAAGTTAACTTTGATGGTCAGGTACACAACTATCAAATAAAATTTATCCGAAAGATAAATCGCATGCTGTCTCACTTTTGATAGATTCAAGAGGAGAGATGGCGAGACTTTTATCTTATAGATAAATGCTATTTGGAGGTGGTGGTATAGGTCCTAAATATACTATAAACCTGAATATAGACTTAAAAACATATTTAACCTATTGAGTCGCAGAGGCACACCGGAGGCCAGGCACAATAGATTTTTAGTAATGTTTGGTATTATATTGACTTTTTTTTCAATTTGTTGAATGTAAAGTTCTGGCGTACGTTTAAGGCATAAGATTTGCGATCGAGAGGTTTCGGTTTCGATTCACACTCATTACACCATGTAACGAGAACACACTAACCGTAGTGATTAGCTTAACACGTCCTTGCTTAGACTTTCAGTAACCGTGTGAAAATCGGTAATTATTATTATGGTAGATACTACATTGTTTACATGCATAAGTAGAAGATTATAGTACCTATATTAAAATAATTTTATATAAAGTAAGTTGGTACTTAGAATTACAGTTCAGACATAATAAAAATTGCAAATATAAAATTCAAAATAGCTATTTAGATTGCAATACTGAAAATCCGTCGTCTCTGCCTAGCCCTTCTAAAAGCAGATTAAGGAAACTATGTGTATATATGTACATGTATTGATTCAGAAGTTACTATAGTCTAGTTTATGGTAAGTATACCAAAAAAGTAAATTCTTTATGCTATTAATTAAATCAGGTAAAAGTCTCTATGATCGGCAGTAAATCATGGAATGATAAACGCTATGGTATTTTGATGTTACATACATTTTCTGATAAGAGCGGTATGTATACCGCGGTTCGCTTCTACATTACATACATCAAAATTTGTTCATAAGTTAATAGTAAAAAAATTAACAAAAGAAACTAGTAATTCGCTTTTTTATTCTTATAACACGTTAAACATTGTAAATCCATTAACGAGATTATTACTTTTATTTATATTACTTTATTTGAGCCAAAGTCAATAAATAATCTTTGTAAATAAACTGATATCTATTCTAACTTCTTTCTTAAAAAAGACGAAGTTATTTTAGAACTTATTTAAAGTAAATATATTTTTCCTTTTTAAACTTTTCTAACTACCTACTTATAACGTAAAAGTGTACGTTTGTATTAAACTTGATCGCATTCATTGCTCTTACATATAATGTTATAACATTTATAACATAGAGGAAGGAATAAATAAGCATAAAAAAAATATTTAATAGTTATTGGAAATAGCCTGCTTATAACAAACATCCATTAATTTAGGATGCCTCAAGCAGATTTATTGGTTTTGTTTACAAAGATCCCATATTGATTTTAGCTTTATTGTAAATAATCCTTATTTTGGATATTTATATTTCAGCGATATTAATATTTTTAAATGCATTTTGATTATTTCAAACTAGTGAGTAGATATTTTGAAAGGACTCAATAATATATTATATTCATTCAGAATATAGCACCTTACTTACAAGTTATACTTATTCTTAAAATAAAATAGTAGAATTGAGTTCAAGATATAAAATAGAATACTACAGGGGATGATTTTGAAATCGTGTAATTTAAATTAATTACACGAATTCAAAATGCGTATTCTATAGAATAACCCTGACCACATTTTATTTTTATTAGAATTATTTTTTTTGAAAAATGAAGGTATCATTTTTTCGTGAAATGGTGTCAGATAGTCATATGTTAACCACCCGAGGCAATTTTATTTGTTTACTAATTGCAATAAAATAACAAATCAATAATTAATATCGTAAATAATAACGGGCGGTCCTTTTTATTACCTCTTATTATTTACGACATCAGTAATTGTTATGTTATTATTTTTAAATTAGTAAAATATTAAGATTGTGTCGGGTGACATATGACTATCTGAAACCATTTCATGAAAAAAAACAGTATATTAATTTTACCCAAAACATTAGTAGAAAGCGTGGTTAAAAGGAATTACACAATTTTAAAATCAACCTGTATAGAAATAATTATTAAACTTTTAGAAGAACAAAAATGTAATTTTGAATGCAAATTATTTGGAATAAACTATAATAAAACATAGTGTGGAATCGCGTATTAGTTTCTTTCACATAAGAAATGTATATTCATTTATTATTGAAACAAATAAAAATAACAGATATTCAATAGCTCGCATTTTAAGTTTATATTCACAAAGTAGATAAATATATATTTTTAACTTAGAAAAATATTTTACAGCAATGTACCTTTAATATTATAAAGGTACAACTCCTGATTCAAAAAGGACTGTTTGTTAAGAAGATACATATATCTAATGATTGGATTGCTCGGTTTTATTACTTCGCGTCATACGTTATTATCTAGTAACAAATATAACAAGTATATAGAAGGTTATCACGTTGCTTTAAATTTTTTGGACGACCGCAATTCATTTTTTTTTTACAAAACCGTTAAAATTGCGGTCGTATAAGTTATTCAGCTTTCGAATGCTTTCCAGTTAGCGATGTTGTTATAGCTTACGACCGTAATTGTATGGTGTAGTATTAATTTGGACGGTTTTAAACAGGAGTCTAAAGTTAAGCACACAATAATCAGTACCATTAATATAGCAGGATAGCTACGCATACATCATTCATGTTTTTGTAGGCATCTTCTGATCTCGACGGATTTGGTTAGCACTCGCTCTAAGAATAAATTCCTGTACTGCTTAAAAACAACGAACACCCAGACTCGGGAATACTACTAGTGGATTTATTTATTACACAAATTGTTGCCCCGGGTAGATATGGAAACTGCACCTTAAACTTGCACCTTTGTGTTGTACTCTGATGACATTCAAGGAGTCTGCCCACTACCCCGTCTCATACCATGACCGTGCTAGGAACGTGTCAGGCAAAAAAATATTCTTGGTAAGGAAATGTACATGACTACGCCCACTAAACCGTTCCGTCACCGACCAGCAGTTCCTATAGCAGGCCGTATCGTGTTGCTTTTCGTGTCTGATACGTTCCTAGCACGGTCGTGGTATGAGACGGTGTAGTGGGCAGACTCCTTAAGGCGAGGTAGTTACTTAAGCCATTACGCCATCTGTGGAACCTCTCCACTATTACAAGAATATTGACATATTAACTATTTGAATTCCAAATTAGAATTATATTGTTGTAACTTTTAATAATAAGACTTTTTTTATGGCTGGATGCGGTTTTTTTAAATTAAATTAGGGAATCTACCGGTTATAACGACATTATTCTGATATGGGAAAACCCGGTATTGTATGAATTACACTATGTTAGCTGACGTCATCAGAATTTAAATAAATACAACTAATTAAATACAAGCACGGACGTAAGAAGTTTTAAAATGGACGAAAATAATAAATCAATTAGTATATAAATATATGATAACTCTGTAGGCTACTACGTCAGATCAAAAATATTCACATATTATACGAATATTTTTTTGGATTCACGTTGATATTATCGGATTCCGACTAGTTTTGGACCAAATTACAGGCTTTTAGGCATGAGCAGATTGATCTAAGCACCCTTATATTTAGTACAGTATTAATCCAGAGGATAATGTGCAAATTACATTTATGCATGGAAGTGAAAGTTGGATATGGCAAAAGAAACGTGAGAGCAGAATAAATGCTGTAGAAATGAGAGCGCTGAGAAATATAATATGTGGTGTGACTCTAAAAGATAGAATAAGGAATAGTGTGATTAGAGAAAGATGCGGCAAGAAAGTGGATATAGTGACGAGAATAGAAAAGGGTATGTTAAGTTGGTTTGGGCATGTAGAAAGAATGGACGAGAAAAGACTCACTAAGAAAGTTTATAAGGCTAGTGTGAATGGAACAGTCGCAAGGTGAAGAGCTAAGCGAACGTTTCTTGATCAGATCAGAGACGTTCTGGATAAAGGCCAGGTTAAGAGCACCTTAAACCGGCGAGCGTGTATGAAAAATGTTATGAAAATGAATGAAGCCGGAGAAGTGTGTCAGGATCGTAGCAAATGGAAATACGTAGTCTCTGCCAACCCCTTTGGGAAACAGGCGTGAATCTATATATGTATGTACAATGTGCAAGTGAGAAGGATATGAACAAACTCAGTGAGAAAACTTAAACAAAACATCGCATCTTCTGTCTGATATGGGTCGCCGGTTTTGGCTTGGCGTCTTTTTAAAGTTATTACAACTTTGTAAAACAATTACGGCAATTATGGTTTTGCAGTTATAATAGGAATAGACTTCATTAGCCATGTGTTTAGTGTCATCGTATACTCTACGATGGCAGATTTTAATACATTACAAAAACTATTGCTGATTCATATGCCATCACAACAGGTCGCACTTAACATAACTGAGGACGTCTTTTGGATGTGAACTAGTCGGACCATCACGAAAATATCATCGTGAGTTCAACAAAAAATTATTTATACAATGAACATCACTCAAGGAAATTATTACTCTAATATTCACAACACGTAGCATATTTAAGCACCTAGACTATCAGATTACAATTGCACACTAAACCAATTACCACACGACGTAATCGAAACCAGTTGGCAACGCGAATCGGTTGCGTCGCCGTTGGAAACTGCGTCATTATCGTAAGTTGCCAACGGGTTTCTTTGCGTTGAAGATTGCACGTGAAAACGACTTATTCCTAGCGGATAGAATGATGAAGTTTTCACTTTAGAAATACGTAAAAACATTTTCGAATAGTAGAAATGTCTTACAATAATGCCTTATTTAATATACACGTATTATGAGATATATTAAATACCGCATGGATTTAAATGTAGAAATAATAAAAAACTTCACCTTTTAAAATAATAGTCAACACCTCTTAAGTATGGCAATACCCGACAATCATATTTAAATGGCAACTTTATTTTTAACGACAGATATACTTCTTAACAATGAAAACATGCCCACTAATGGGAACATTCAACCACAAATGGGAATTTTTATTACCGATTATGGGAATTATCCCAGCGGTGGGCAAATTATTTCCCAGTAATGGGAATATTTATTCCCAGTAATGGGAATTACGTCCAAAGTGCAGTAGGCATCATACCCTCCATCGTCACAGTTCTGGGCGTTAGTACTTCGTTACACAAGAACTCTAGAGGCATATCGACTAGGTACCCTTTGATGAGGTCTATTTTTCGATTGGCGAGCGCAGGATCTGAGTGCCAAAGGGTGTTACTATATTCATCTTGGTATTTTTTAAGTTCGGCGAATGAGTGAACACGATCTGTTGGTATTGTGTGGAACACCTGTAAAGAAACAAAGTCATTTTAGTAAAGCTGAATATTTTATGACCTTTTGTAAGACCTATACGATGGGGCTATTCGTTCCTTCGTAATAAATATTCGACAGCCTTATAATAAGCGGTTTCTACAGCTATTGACATAGTAATTGCTTGGATGGTCTAGGGATTAAAATAGTATCCTTTCTGCCACTACGGCTTTCCACTCGGGAGAACAATTTGTATAAACCAAAGTTCATCGCGGCACAGGGATTATTCCAAGTTCGAGAGATGATTTGTAACAATTACATGTGATACCATAGGTATAATAATAATAATAATATTCTATCACATACACAAAACACCATCTAGCCCAAACTAAGCAGAGCTTGTACTATGGGTACTAGATAATGGATAAACATACATATATACTTTCTTTTTGTAAATACATACATATTATACATAGAAACACCCAGACCAAGACAAACATTTATGTTCATGCACACAAATGTTTGACTTGTGCGGGAATCGAACCCGCGACCTCAGGCGTGGCAGTCGGTTACACTAACCACGACGCCACTAGACTATTACACTACTACTACTACTTTTCAGCAGCCATGGTCACGGGGACCCGTGACCATGGCTGCTGAAAAGCAACCAAAACGTCGGGGAAAGTGTAAACCTAAATATAAATAGATTTAATAGTTTAAATAATTTTATTAGCTTATAAATTAGTAAAATTCAATAGTAGTAGTAGTGTAATAGTTTTAAAATTATGTAATACAGTGATAAATAAACAACGCGATAAAATTCGTATATAGTAGTTTAATTTCAATAAAGAAATAGTGTTGTAAGAATATGGTACTTTTACGGGCGGACTGGTTCATTGTGACGTCACCAGTGAGGGCTATCACGCTTGAATTTACTGCTTGGAGTGCTAGTGGATACTAGGTCTCTAGACCTTGTATGGCTATTTCAACAGTAACCATAGAAACCGACAAATAATACGGCTTTTGCAACTGTGACAAAATTAACAGTACCTTACTTGCTAGTGGCGCCGACTGGTGGCGCAAAAACGATAGCCATTGGCAAGGGCAGCTTGTTTAATGTAAAAACACAAGATTTGCCCGCGGCTTCGCTTATGATAATCTAAGTTTTGCCAAAAACAATCTGTCCCTCGGAAACCGTACTTGTTCTGGAAGAGAGATACCCTATGTCTTTTCTGTATCCCTGACGTGTTTGTGAAACTTAAAATTCGGTCGAGTAGTTAAGGAGTGAAAACGTAACAAACAAACTCATTTTCACATTTATCATACTAGATTATGCCCGCGGTTTTTGAATGCTTAAATGTAGGTTAGGTTAGCAACAGTCGGTATTTTTTTCTAGATTAAACGTAACCCTATGTCCTTTTCTGAACCCTTGGCAACGTGTATGTGTTATTACATAATGATCAGTCGAGTCATTGAAGCGTGAAAGCGTAACAAACAAACGAACTCACATTCGCATATAATATTAATTAGGATACTTACATCTTCGTACATATTTGTGTTTGTCTTAGACGTTGCTTGCCACATGTCTCTATAGAACTCTTTACAGCAGGGATCGTCGAGGGATATACCTATCCTTTCCAGATCTTCTCCCATCAGCCCGAGGTGTTCGCGGAAGAGACGCTTACGTAACGCTCCTGCGACTTTCCCACAGGGGAACGCTTCGCCGTTCATTGTGCCGTCGGTGAATTGTTCATCCTGAAATTAAATATATCACTGAAGGGCAAAGTTGTTTTAAGACCACATTTGGCATGTATGTATATCTATAACTAGATGTGCCTGCGGTTTCACCCGCGTTTATAATTACTGCGTCGCCCCCATAGCTCGTAGCGTGATGTTATATAGCCTACAGCCTTGCTCGATAAATGAGCTATCCAACACTGAAAGAATTGTTTAATTCGGACCAGTAGTTCCTGAGATTAGCGCGTTCAACCAAACAAACAAACTCTTCAGTTTATAATATTAGTTTAATTTAAAAAAAACCCACTGCTTGGCACGGGTCTCATCTCAGTGTAAGAAAGATTAGGCCATAGTCTACCGTGTTGGTTTATTGCGAGTTGACAGGCTTCATATATCTTCCAAATCGTTATGGAGAACTCACAGACATGCAAGTTTCCTCAAGATGATTCTACGCTAATTAATAGGGTATTTTACTCTATATAAAAAAAACTTTTAATAAATATATTATTGAGATAGCTTAGGCAAAAAGCAGTCGGAAAACATTAGTTTTAGTTCATAAAATTGCAAAATAATTTTAAAATTCAATTCAGTTTTCAGCTTTTTTAATCTGTTTCATAACACCAGTATAGTAGTCGCCATGTTACTACGTCATACGGCTGTGTAAACTAAGCAGTGTCAACTATCAACAGCGTCAACTGATCAGCGTACCTTTAATCTCTATAAGCTTTTTTTATTTGCATTTTTGCATTCATGAACAGCACACCAACGATAAGTAGAATAATAACTCATTTTTAATATTTAAACAATTAACATAACATACAAAATATCAGTGCATTTGTTTACACAGCCAACTGACGTCATGACCACAGAGCATTAAGGCGTCCACTGCTTCCAGCGTATGCGTCAAATTACGCGCGAAATTTGAAAATTCAATATTATGGCACTTATCGATTGAATAAAAATTTTGTGAATTTTTTAGTGGTTTATTAGCACTATAGAATCTAATTGATACACTTTTCAAAATTGGGTGTAATGCCCTATTAATACGCACATAACTTCTTAAAGTTACAGGGACTTGCCTCAGGATTGAATTCGAGACGTCTGCGTGGCAGTTCAACAGTTATTACTGTATGGTTTCAAGTCCCACCTAATAGGGTTTTGTTATAGCGTACCGGACACGTTTCTAGATTCCATGCTACTACATACTATTTATCGACTGAAAAATTCAATAATAATTTTCGCGACCCATGAATCTCATGCATAGTAGTTGCCAATTGTTAATTATCTTATTCAACTACCTCCGTGGTGCAGCGGTAGCGAATACGACTGCTGAGCATGAGGTCTCGGGTTCGAATCCCGGGTCGGGCCAAGAAAAAGTTTTTGGGTTTTTCTGTTAAGAAATCTCAATAGCAGCCTGGAGTTGGGAAGTTGGCGGTGTTAGACACCCCTGTGCCGCGGAAAGCACGTAAAGCAGTCCTGCGCTTGATCTTTCTTCGGTCGTGTAGGATTACCGTCCCATCGGATCATGAGAGTTAGGGAACAGAGAGTGCACTTGTGTTTGCGTACACACTTGTGCACTATAGTATCTCCTGCGCAGATGGCCAGTCTCCGTTAAGACTGGCCACCCACGAAGACTGGCCACTGTGACCGAAATTCAGTCTGGAGGAGATTACCAGTGCGCCACTGAAGCAATCAACTAATATGACTGCACCAGTGGCGTAATCGTTGGGATTTGGTTAAGGGTATGAGGTTACGCCGAGAATATTTTCTTGTGGGTTGGATTTTAAATATTGGGTGACTGTCTTGATGTATGGGAGTGACGAAAGGTCAAGAGCGATGGTAGTGCTGCTGAGTGTGTAAAGTGGTCACCTCCCAACTGCCTCTGCGCCGAGTGTTATGGGTTCGAATCCCACACGGGACAAAAATTTGTGTGATCCACATATAGTTTGTTCTAGGTCTGGATATTCTTTTTGTCCGTTATATGAATGTTTGTAAAGTCCCCCGAGACATAGGAATTATTCCTAGTGCGGGAGCTGTCGTTAAAAATCAAAAAGACGCTATTGAAATTAAACTACTATATACGGATTTTATCGCGTTGTTTATTTAGCACTGTATTACAAAATTTTGAAAATATTACACTACTACTACTATTGATTTTATTTTACTAATTTATAAGCTAATAAAATTATTTAAACTATTAAATCTATTTATTTTTGGTTTACACTTTCCCCGACGTTTCGGTTGCTTTTCAGCAGCCATGGTCACGGGCAGACTTTAATTTTAAGTAGTTTAATTTCAATGAATAACATTCGCGTAAACAGAAGACAATATTATAAAAAGACGCTAATTTATTGTAAGACGGTGCTACTGCACAAGCCGAACCGTCATCAAATAATCGACTAAAGTGAGATTGAGATTGAATTGAGCTTGCCATTGAGATAATTTAATTAATATAAAAGAATACTAACCATCAACAACACAGCAATCTCCGAATCCCTCTTCCCAACCATGGACCTATCGTTGATATTAGCGCTGCCGCATATGATCGTCTTGTCGTCCGCTATGAGCAGTTTGGAGTGCACGTACACGAGCTCCGTGACCGGCTCGCCGCCCAGGGTCGAGTGTGTGCGGAGCCCGTGGAACGTTATGTATTCGGATGGGTCTGGGACACCGGCTTCGTAGAGACGAGTGATTATGGCTTCGCGACTCCTGTGACAATGATATTTATATATATATTACTAGATTATGCCCGCAGCTTTACTCGCGTAAATGTAAGTTAGGCTAGTAACAGTACTGATATCTATAATATATAATAATAATATTCTATCTCATACACAAAACACCATCTAGCCCAAACTAAGCAGAACTTGTACTATGGGTACTAGACAATGGATAATGGCGATTATACTTGTTATTATGAACAACAACCGCGAAAAAACAGCTTAACTTTTACCTCGACAAAATGTATTGCACAGCTGATTTTTTTGTCGCGGTTTCGGCAGTGTCCCTAAACAAAAGTTGTTCATAATAACAAGTATAATCACCCTCTGAGAGGTTTTCACTATACTAAGAAAGTCCCAGTATACTTTTTTGTAAATACACTTAGAAAGAAACATATACATACCTATTATACATAGAAACACCCAGACTAAGACAAACATCCTTGTCCATGCATACAAATGTTTGACTTGTGCGGGAATCAAACCCGCGACCTTAGGCGAGGCAGTAGGTTAAACTAAAAAGCCATCGAGGCCGTCATATATAAAAGGCACTCCTTATCTTATTCTGTTCCCCTGACAACGTGTATGCGAAATAGTAGCGCACTAGATAACAAAAGAGCTTACGTAAAAGAAATAGCTATAATTTGAACAATTGTGCTTGGACTGTTTTGCAAGGAATTTTGTTGAACCGATTTTATATTGAGAACAATGAAAAATAACGACCCATTTGGGACGTTCTTGGGTCTTCATTTTTAAGCATTAGTAACATATCTGTTTCTTTTATGTATATGCGTTTCTCGTGACTTTGCAGCGATGCAATCGCAAGTAACCTGCATTTTTCAAGTTTAGCAGCGCTGACAACGCGCGATAGCGACGCGATCAACGGCGCGTAAAAAAACATGGTGTATAAGAGCTCTCTGAGTACTGACCGGCAGATGCTCTGGTAGTTCCAGTGGGTGACGGCGTGCAGCGAGGTGCCGGACGGCGCGCCCACCTCGCCCTCGAAGCCGGGCAGCAGCGGCATCACCACGAACACGCGGAACGTCTGTCCCGAGTTGTGTGCTCGCATTATACGGTTGTATAGAGCTTCGCCTATCTGGAATACGAACAATAAAATGAAACTATAGTAGGTACAGTAATAACTTATGCGATAGGTGGGACTGAGCGATAACCGCGTAAGTCGAATTCACGTAAGTCGGGGCATAGTTTAGCATATAAATACATATTGGATTTTACTGATATAAAATCACTAAAAGTCGTTATTGTGATGTAGAAGGCTTCATAAAATCTAAGAAAATAGTTTGACGATTCAAAGACTTTTCTCCCGCAATATTCCCTCAATTCCTCAACAATATTGTAGGGACAGTAAGTCTAATATCGATAATCGAGAGCTTTCCGATGATCAAACAAAAGACGAATTGTGTAACTCCAACTTCGCGTAAATCGGGACAGATAAATAAATTAGATTTCACAGAGTACCAGTGTTGCGGTTTAACAATCACAACATACACTGAGCGATGTATAAATTTTGACACTGACGGGACACACACTTTTACTTTACTTTTTGAACTTAAGTTATACATAAATCATTTAACAGAATAATGTTTGTATTGCTGCTCACTGACAATATTAGCATTGACTTTGAATGGAGGCAATCGATTTCCGTTTAGTTCAGCGGAAGATGTGGTGTTGCCAGACACATCTACTTTACAAAATGACGCTCGAGCTTGCGAACATTCGTTTCTCTTTGAATACCGTCGACAAATTAAAACAATCATTGAAGATTTAAACGCGAGGTGGAGATTAAAGAAGAAGCCTATTGTAAAACGTTTCACTATAAAGTGGATTTACATGATAGTTCTCAAACAGTTAAATAGAATCTCGTCATTCACTTGACATTTTATTCAAAACATACGAACCAATTCACAATATCGATAACAAAAAAAAAAACACGGATAGCGTAGTGGTTTAAATGGTCGCTTCGCCACCGTCACTGCGCCGAGTATCGAGGGTTCGAATCCCACACGGAACAAAATTGTGTGTGTACGGTGAAACCATACACCAACTACAATACTAACGTACCAGCAGTTTTACCTAACATTGCTAATTAATATTCATTCATATTCAGTATTCTATAAGCAGTCATCGCGCGTGCTCTCTCGCTCCTTTATATCGTTTAACCTTTGGTCCAGTTATTAAATTCATTTTAACTTTAAACATAAAATCTATCATTTAGCCTAACTTAACAACTTCTACAGTGTGTGAGCTACAAAATGGTTGTAACGGGCCTGGATGTTCTATGTGTTTTTTGAATATTTGTGAAATCCCCCGCAATACAGGAATTATTCCTAGTGCGGGAGTTGTCTTTTTTAAAGCAAAGCAAAGCAAATTGACGTGTCGTGTTTAAATGTGCTAAGAGCATACAACCATTCCAGGCCATGTGGCGGATAAGCGGCAGGCGACAGGCACCAATTGAATGGACAAAAAGAACTCAGATGGGAAACTGTATGTTCATCATACTTGTGCTAACTAAAGAGCTAGGGGCAAGCAAGCTGTTTGAAACGAGCTTATTTTATCCTAAATCATTTTATAAATTCGAATGTGAGCTTGTAACTTAGCTTAACTACTCGACCGATCATCATGAAATTTCGCATACACGTTGTCAGGAGAACAGAAACCGACATAGAGTACCTTTATTCACAAAAAGCTACTGTTACTAAACTAACCTAATCTACATTTACGCGAAGCCGTGGGAAAAATCTAGTAGGTTATATGCTTTAATTATTCATTACATTACTTAGACACATACCTGTGTCATCCCTAAATGGTAGACTGAGTTATATCACATAACATTTCGTTTGAAAGATAAGAATGTAAACAATTTTACCGACTAAAACATGTTTCATTCTAGCACACAATTAAATTTAAAACACAACAAACATTATACTACACTTTTCCACTGTAACTGCTTCAAACTCCGTAGTATTGTCGCTTCCGTTCGCTTCGATGAATACTTGACCGCTTACGATTATAAAATGACCGGGCGAGCGCTGGCCTTCCCCTTTTATACGCGGTTAAAGGTTTCCGGAGTTTTCTAGAAACGTCATACTTGTTATGTAAACAATGCGAAGATTCGAGAATGTGCGAGCATTCACGCACACAAATGTTTGACTTGTGCGGGAATCGAACCCGCGATCTCAGGCGTGGCAGTCGGTTACACTAACCACTACGCCATCGAGCATAACTCTTAATTAAATTATTAAAACTATTTAGATTGTAAATTTACACTTTTACCAATCCAAATGCAACCGAAACGCTTTTAGCAGCTATGCTCTCGGGCAAACTAAGTTGGTGGTATTTTCTTAAATTCCATATCAACACAGTATCTTATTCATCTAACGAGATGCTCACCTGATTCCTCACAGTGACGCTAGTCCTGGACAACGTGATGAAGAACTGGTTCTCTATGTACACGTAATGCTGTGCTCTGGTGATGGTGTCCACGTAAGCTTCGTGTATGCTCTGTTCCACTGTGTCAGGGTCTAGGAAACCACAAGACCAGCTTGATACGCTGCGTAGGACCTGTGGCAGAGAATATACATGAACATTTGGTCAGCGAAAGAGTGCGAGCGAGGATTGTAAGCAATTTAGAAATGATGAAATAAGTACTGCGCAACTTCGGTCATTCGGTCCCCTTTCTCGACGGAGCCAATGAGTGGCCGACAAATCTTCGCGTCCCTCACTTACGCACAATGGCCTAATAGAATATTACACCCATTTTAGAAAAGTGTCTCAATTATATTCTATGTCTTAATAATATTCTACTAAAAAAATCTCAACATTTTTATTCAATCGATAAGTGTCCCCCCAAAATTACATTTAAATTCTGCATTTTCAAACTCGCGCGTTATTTGAGGAAAACGCTGGACCCAGTGGACGCCTTATTGCTCTGTGGTCATGACGTCAGTTGGCTGTGTAAACAAATCCAATGATATTTGGTATGTTATGTTAATTGTTTATATTTAAAAAATGAGTTATTATTCTACTTGTCGTTGGTGTGCTGTTTATGAATGCAAAAATAAAAATAATAAAAAGTATATAGAGATTAAAGGTACGCTGATCAGTTGACACTGTTGAGAGTTAACACTTCTTAGTTTACACAGCCAAATGACGTAATAACATGGCGACTACTATATTGATGTTATGAAACAGATTAAAAAAGCTGAAAACTTTGAATTGAATTTTAAATTTTATTTTGCTATCTTATGAACTAAAACTAACGTTTTCTGACTGCTTTTTGCCTAAGCTATCTCAATAATATCTTTTTAGATTTTTCTCATAGAGTAAAATATCCTATTGTGAGGATAAGTGCTGAGAGCACACGTCCAACTAACTAATAAACTAACTAATAGGTAAATGTTTAATTTGTATTACAAACAACCAGGTACCTGACAAGAAGCGTTAGTTATATGACAGTCGAGAAGTTTGTCCAGATCCGCCAGCGGTTTGAGGTCCACGTACGACTTGGGCAGCAGGTACGGGTAGTTTATATTTTGCCTAGAAATAATAAAGGAAATATCACACGGTGTTCATTCTTGCGGCCTTGTAGAAGATAAATTAAATTTATTTTTAAGTTAAATAACTTGCTGTATCGTTTGCAAATTACTAGTTAGCATAACTAGACTGATATCTACTTTGACGAATCAAAGTCACATTTTAAAAATTGATATTCCCGTTGACTGATTGTTAAATTAACTTATTATTTAATCAATTAGTCGGAAACCAGACACTATAAAGACGCATTGTGCCCGGGCTCAAGGATTCGCGCATTGTAAAAACCTAAGATTTAGCCTCTTCGTCTTAAATGTAAAAGTAATAAAAAGAAATGACCCTTATATCTCGTGGGTCTTTTGACCCACAGGGCCCATATTCAAACTCGACCGAAGGATGACCCCAAGGTGTCACACCAAGTTACAAGTCAATCGGTCTAGTGGTTCCGGAGCTATGTCTGTCACTAACAGACAGACACACAAACCCACATAGTGTTTTCATTAACCACTTGGAAGAAGACTCAGAGGTTAATAAATATTTACATTATGTATAACTGGTACCAGTATATATGGAAATCTACTTTAGTACTTAATCTATTTCACTATAACTCATGTAAGTGTAAATGTTTAACTAATTTGATAAATAAATAAATATCATTTAATTTCATATGAATCGATATCTACCATCAACATTTCATTTGGACACCCACAATAAGACTGCATAAGTTTACACTTAGGTACATTGAATGAAACACCAGCTGTATGTATTATTAAAAGCTTGTATTATCATATTCAAAATTGTCTATAAATGCAATGCAACAATAAACTACACTCTGTTGAGACCTGAACCTTGTACGTTTCATTTCTCTTTCTACATGTAACATGTAATTACCTAGCCTTTTCCAGTTTGATGGCATTCCACCGCTGTATGAAGTGTCTGGCGACGTCCCTCGCCGCCCCTGCCTGTATGACGACGCCCACGTCGTGCCACGGCATGCGAGGTACTGAGTTTCTATCCACTAAGTCTGTAAACACATTGTTTAAAGGCCAACTTTAATAGAGAACTTGACTGCAAGGAAGTCGTGATGGTTTAAGTGGTCGCGATACCACTGTGTCGAATGTTGTTCGATTCCCGAAGCGACAAAATTTGTGTGATCCACAAATGGTTGTTCCATGTCGGAGTGTTCTGTGTATCCGCTGTTCAACAACAATGTTTGTAAAGTCCCCCGCAATACCTCCTGTATTTGTTATTCCTAGTGCAGGACATGTATTATTTAAAGGAAAATTAGGTATTGATTCATATCAGTATTGCAGTCAACATTATCGTATTGGTTAAACAAATAACATTGAAATGTATTTCATTTGAAAAAGCAATTCTGATTCTGTGCCACTACTGTGTATATTCTTATAGAAAAATCTAATAACAGTTTGGCCAACTTGTGTTGTAGAATATTATTATTATTATCATAAGTCCACACTTATGCCTCGAAACCAATGAACAACAGTTTTCACATAACATGTTAAAATAAATTGGCTGACAGAATTAGCAACATCCAATCAAATCACTTCACTTGGCTTTTTATTTTATTTTAATTTTATGAATAAGCAGAAACCGTAAAGGTTATATAGTCATAATACTTTTGGATGAATTTAAATATTGTTAAGTATAGTTAAGCGTTAAGCAAAATTAAATTTCAATTTATATTTTTTATATTTAGCAAATATTATGTTTATGACGCGATGGGGTTGTTGCATGTCCAGTTGGATAGGGCTAATAAATAAAGAAAATTAAACAACTTACCTACAAAAGGCAGATCTAAAAAACTGAAGTCCTTAACAATAAAATTGGTGTAATCCTTCCCTATCCACAACTTAGAGTTTCCTTCTATACCCTCCGTTTCTTCCTCGTGTGTCATTGCCGTAACCACTCTCCCCTCCACTACCTCCGCTAGGGGGGTCGGCTGGCTCACTTTAACTCCGTTTCCTCCCAAAACATCTGTTCTTAACACTTGAACCGTTGATAAAGCATATTTCTCTGCTTTCTTCCTTTCCGTATCATCAAGTTTCTTCTCAATCCTCTCTTCTTCATAAGGTGGGTATATTAAACTGATAATATCTTTCCCTCTGTCAGTGATTTTGTTCAGTACGTTTCGTTTTTGTACTTCTGGTGTGTCGAATTTGGAGAGATCTTCGGATTTCACGTTGGACTTAATGAGGAGTTGGTCTCCTGGCTCCAAGACTGGAAGGTTTTCTTGTGCTTCCGTTGGAGTTTCAGATGGTGTTTGTTCTGATTCTTCGGTTTTATCTTTATGAGTGTCATCTTGGAACGTAGCCCTGTAAATATTACAAATGTTTAGGTATATGTAAAAAGAAAGATTAGCACTTAGATTGGGATGCACAAGATCAGTCTGTGTGGAGAACCTTAGGGGAAACCTATGTCCAGCGGTAGACGTCTATCGGCTGCGATAAGAAGCATATTTTATATTACTATAGACCCGATTCGCAGGGTTGATGGGTTCGATGGGCCTAATTCTAAATGTTTTTTAAACCTTATACAGAAAAGAGGCGCGTGCTCAGCAGTGAGACAGTTTATAAAAAAAGAGTGATATTATAATTATAGTACGCGCATTTTATCTTGGCCGGATTGAAGTTCGTCATAAGTGGCTGCGCAGTGCAGTTTTTTGGAACTAATTGGTGACAGGGTGCGGGGTGCGGGGACGGTAACACTAACTAGTGACTGACCAATGCATACTCGATGCGTAACAATAATACCATAAATACTGGAAAATCGATTTAATCCATTACGATTTAATATATTAAATAATGTTGTATATTATAAATATCAGATTTAGATTATGATTTATTTTGTTATAGTCTTTTTTAAGTTGAACAGTTAAATAAATACTATGATATTCATTGTTTTAATATAGTACAAAATGAAATACTTTAAATATTAACATATATTATTATGTTTTAAGAGATATATTAAATGTTACAACATATTAACAATTTACTTTGCTCGCCTTGCTTCATCTATTATTATTACGTAACATCGATATCTTTGTATTCATTGAAATTTTAATCACACATGGTTGTACGTTATTTTGTATTGTATAAAAAGTTATTTAAAAACTAAAAACCTTTTAAATAACTTTTTATTTCCAGCTTCGGATGAGTGGCATAGACAATCGGTTTAGTGCCATAGACAATCTTAAGAAATTAGAAGTTGCGAAAAATAAGTGGTACATCCCTATAATTGCACGGCCATAATGCTTAAGGATTCGCTATTTCAGTCACTCGTCAGCACTTTGTGGTTGTTCGTGTAACTATCTCGCTCTTCCGTACGGTCGTGTACTCAAGTTGATATTGTTTTCGTTTGTTGTTATTTTTGTTATTTAGTTTCGTTGTTAAGTTTTGTTGTAAAATTTTGTTGTTGACTTTTGTTATTGAGTTTTTTTGGTATTAATAATGCCAAGGCGCAATACGGTTCTTCGCCGACAGGCGAGGAAAATTATTTTTAATGTCGCCTGCTTTATGAAGAAGGAGAGGGAAGAAGGCGTGATCGATCTTAAGGCTGTCCATTTAAGAGTGGCCAAGGCGACTGGCACCTCGGAGAGGACTGTCCGGAGCATACTGAAGGAGGGTCAGTCTACGAATCTTATATCTGTCTTTCGAACGCCTGGCAAGAATAGGGTAAGAGCCAAACCAATTACTGGCCTGGATAATTTTGACCAGGGTGTTATAAAGCGGTGCATACACCATTTTCACAAAACGGAGAAACAATTAGTAACTATAAAAAAACTGTTGGTGAAATTGCAAGAAAACATAAATTTTCAAGGTGGAAGTACCAGCTTAAGGAAAATTATCAAAGATTTAGGCTTTAAGTGGCGTCCCACGGAGGACAATAGAAAAGTTTTAATCGAGAGGTCTGACATCCGCCTAAAAAGAATTACATATTTAGAAAAAATTAAGGAATACAGAGACGAAGGCCTCCCCATAGCATACATGGACGAGTCATATGTGCATAGTTCGCACACCAAATGTAAATCTTGGACAGATGGGTCTATCAAAGGTCTAAAGCGCCCTATAGCCAAAGGTCAACGTGTGGTCATAGTACACGCTGGTTCCGAAGCTGGATTTGTCCCGAATGCCCTATTAATGTTCAAGTCTGGGGCAAAAAGTGGAGACTATCACGATGACATGAATTTTACAAATTATGAACAGTGGGTTCGCTCCCAGCTAATCCCAAATTTGAGCCCAAACTCCGTAGTGGTAATGGACAACGCTTCATATCACAACAAACAAGTAAACCCTGCGCCCACGTCGAATTCACTGAAAGCAGAGATGGAGGCGTGGTTAAGGTCAAGGAGGGTGCCTTATTCGTCCACAATGCACAAGCCACAATTATATAATTTAATACTGCAAAATAAAGAGGCTAATAAAAGATACATTGTGGACGAAATATTCCAACAACATGGCCATGTTCTGCTAAGGTTACCCCTTACCATCCTGACCTTAACCCAATAGAAATGGCGTGGGCTGCAATAAAAGGGCATGTGGCGTCAAAAAATGTGGATTGGACTATAACGCACACTATGGAGTTGGTGAAAGAAAAAGTTCAAATGATGGGCCAAGAAGAATGGGCAGCTTTGTGTAGAAAAGTAAGGGAGGTCGAAGATAATTACCGCCGAAGTGATCATGTCATCGACTCCATGACCGAGGAATTTATAATACGAGTAGGGACAGATGACAGCTCGGAGTCAGAAAGTGACTGGGCCAGTAGCGAAAACGACGAGGATATAAATGTACCAAGTACATCGCAAGGCCTATTCATTGAGGGTGTTGCCACGCTACCTTCAAGTGACAGTGACTAAAAAAGATAGACCCACTGTCAATCAGGGTGAGCTATACTTTGAGTCGAACTTCCATTTCAATGACACATGCGAATGTAATTTTACCATTTGCATAGTTCCAAATACTATCTACTAAAGGCAGGGTCTATAAAATTGACTGTGAATGTGAACTCTGACACGTTGGTCAAACTATTTGATTTAATTAATAATTTCTATCATCTGTCAAGTGTCAACTAATCTACTAAATACAAGGCCTATAAACTAGACTGTGAACGTGGAATTTCATACATTGGTCATACATGATAATATGCAATTTTTTGGTATAATCTCTTCTGGCTCTTACCCTCCTCCGTAGGTATCAATAACTAAGCAATGCTTGAAGATTTAAATTGATAAAATGGATTTTGATAGGCCTTGACTACAACTGCCGAAGAGCTAATGAATAATTCGAGAAATTGTAAGTATAAATAATTTTATACGATATAGTATTAGCAAATAGTTCCTTTGTCTCTGCCTACCTCCGCAAGATAATAAGCTTAAATATAATCATTTAACTATTTTCTTAGTGACTGTACATGCGCGAACGTACTTTGTAGCTAACTTCAATCCGGCCAAGATAAATTCGGCAATTTAAAATGTCCGCTGTGGTTAAATGTGCAAATTGCAATGTAGTGATTAACGAAGTTCTGGCCTTCGTCCATAATAAAATATCTGTGATGGACGATGAAAGTATAAGCAGAATCTGTGCGAGCGCTTTCTCTGAAAGTGAAATTGTAGCGGCGAAGAAATTGTTGTTCGAATCCTTGCCGACAACAAGACGTAAGATAACACGGAGGAAGGCGGGGAAAAATGTTCGAGACATAGACGACATCATCTGTCTTATTCGTGATACCGACTCCGAGGATATCCCAGTCTTCGTAGCCCGCGACCTTGAGAAGTTGCCCCCGGTTCTGTTTGATCATGTCGACGTGACGAGGCTATTGAAAGACATTGTTAAGCTACGGCAAGATCTCGACATGATGAAAGAAGACTATGCGACAGTTAAGCAGATGGATCAGTTGAGAAGTGAGGTGCAGTGTGTTTCATCAGGATGGTGCAATGTAAACACCAGAAGAGGTGCATATGTCGCAAGCTATGAGTGCGATAGTGGTCCCATGGGATTGCCGGTTGAGTGCAATGAAAGCATTAGTAAATGTTATCAGCAACAAACTACGTTAGAATCTACTCTAAAATCCGGTTTTAACAATAATCAAATATCGGAGGGTAGTAGTGAAGCGTCGCCGCAAAGTAAGCAATATGATCCGATCGTCGAACTACGGGAAGCGGCCACGATGACGCACGTCGAGGGTCAGCTGATCGACTCGCTCGCAGCTCGTCATACGGAGCCCGCACCCGCTCCCCCGCCGGTGCACGGTGCAGTCGTTGGCGTATCGTCGCCGCCGTATCCCGCGGCGACCGGCGGCCGCGGTCCCCTGCCCGCCGCCTCGCTGCCGCTGCTATCTAGTCCGGCCGCCTGTACTGCGCCGCTACCACCACCACCACTCGACAGAAATGGATCCGGCGCTATTGCACCTAAGCAGAAATCGTTGGCGGAGATTGTTCGAGAAGGGAAATGGAAGACACAGGCCCTGAGTGAACAGTGGGTTCGTGTCCAAAACAAGAGATCACGTAATCGTTTCATTGGGAAGCGAGGAAAAGCGATTCCTGAGCCTGGAAGTAATTTTATGGCAGCCGAAATTAAGGTTCCCATGTACATTTATAATGTGGCGAAGGGTGTGTCCGTCTGTGACATCCGTACCTACATAATGAAGAAGACTAACATTGATGTTAAAATTGAAAAAATGGACATGAAGTTCGCGAAGGATTACGAATCATACAAAATATTCGTACCTAAACGTTCGTTAATAAATTTCCTGAGTGATGACTTCTGGCCAAAGGGGGTAGCCTATCGTCGATTTATAAACATCATCAGACGTGATAAGAATGTCCGTGTGACTAACGAGAATATTGGCAGTTCTAATTTATGAATAACATCAACTTGATAAGTTTTAACTGCAAAAGCGTGATGAGATCAGTGGAATGTGTGCGGCGGCTTTGTCGCTCGGCTGATGTTGTGGCGCTGCAGGAGACGTGGCTAATGCCGCATGACATCGGGTACCTGGCTGCGATAGACGACGAGTTCGCCTGCACGGGTACTTCTGCAGTGGATACCACGGCAGGGGTTTTACGTGGTAGGCCCTACGGCGGAGTTGCCCTACTGTGGAGAAAAGTTGCGTTTCCGACGGTAACCGTAGTGAAGTGCAATAGTGTGCGTCTCGCCGCGATAAAAATCGAGCTCAGTGATCGTTCCATCTTGATATTTTCTGTGTATATGCCTACCGAATCCAATGAAAACTTAGTGGAATTCACAGAGTGTCTTAGTGAAATGACAGCCATAATTGACAGTCACAATGTGGAGTCAGTGTTTATGTTAGGGGACTACAATGCGCACCCCGGTGAGTCATTTGCTACTGAACTCTTATCTTTTTGTGCGGAGCAATCGTGGTCGTGTGTAGACCTTGAACTGATGCCGACGGAAAGTCATACGTTTGTCAGTGATGCGCACGGCTGTCGGCGCTGGCTCGACCACTGTCTTGTGACAAGTGCCGCGCGGCACTCTGTGTCCGCGGCATCTGTGTTATATAATATTTATTGGTCTGATCATTACCCTGTGTCTATACGTTGTAACTTTAATTTACTTAAACCTAAGATTTGTAAACCTACTGTTTGTATAAATAGGATAGTCTGGGGTGAACGTGACTCGACACAGATATCGAAATTTAAAAATGTATGTCACTCTAGTCTCCGTGAAATTGATTTTCCTTCAGAATTAAGAAGCTGTTCAGATAATATGTGTTGTAACAAAAGTCATAAAATCCTATTAGATAACATGTATGACGACATTATTTGTATACTGTCGGAGGCCGCTATATGTAGTTATAATGATACCGAAAAGCGGAGAGGTAAATACATTACCGGGTGGAATAGGCACGTCCGCGGCGCTCATGAGATGGCTCGCCAATGTTTTCAGGCGTGGCTGTATGGGGGTAAGCCCAGGGCTGGCCGTCTTTATAATGATATGTGTGAAACTAGGCGTGTTTTTAAATCAAAACTAAAGTGGTGTCAGCATAATCAAAAACAAATAAAAATGGATATTATTGCTGAACTTCACTCAAACAAGAAATTCGGTCAGTTCTGGAAAAACACCAATAAAATGAATCATACGCCGGGCCTACCCGTGAGCGTGGAGGGAGTGCACGAGCCTAGTGAGATCGCCACTATGTTCTCTCACCATTTCAGGATGGACTCGCCTCTGGGGCCAGCGCGGCAGGAGCCCGATGCTAAGGAAAGCAGTGAGCGTAGTGTTCATTTTACCACGAAGGAAGTGCGTGCGGTGATTAAAGGTATGGTGAGGGGTAAATCCCCGGGTCACGACAGCCTTAGCATCGAGCACCTGCAGCACGCAGGTGTACACCTACCTAGAGTGCTTTCTATGTTTTTTACCCTGTGTTTAGGCCACTCCCATCTGCCCGATAATCTAATGCGTACTATAGTTGTCCCAATCATCAAAAATAAAACTGGTGATACATCGGATGTAAACAACTATAGACCGATCTCTCTAGCCACAGTGGTTGCCAAAGTGCTGGACAGTCTGCTTGGTCAGCACCTGGATAAACACGTCTCGGTAAACGACGCGCAGTTCGGTTTCAGGCCCGGGCTTTCCACCGAGAGTGCCATCCTGTGCCTCAAGCAGACTGTACAGTATTACACGAGTAGGAAGACCCCGGTCTACGCATGCTACCTCGATTTATCGAAAGCATTCGATCTTGTATCGTATGACATTCTATGGGGTAAGTTAAGGGATGAAACTTGTCTACCTAGGGAAATTGTGCTATTGTTTATGCATTGGTATAACAATCAAAAGAATTGTGTAAGATGGGCAGGCTCTCTTTCGGGGGAGTATGGGCTGGAATGCGGGGTGAGGCAGGGGGGGCTGACCTCTCCTAAGCTCTTCAGCCTGTATGTCAACCGACTGATCGATGAGCTCAGCAGCACCGGCATAGGGTGTCATATAGATGGAGTGTGCGTGAATAACATCAGCTACGCAGACGATATGGTGCTGCTGAGCCCATCGATTGGAGCCTTACGAAGGCTCTTGAAGATTTGTGAGTCCTACGCGGTGGCTCATGGGCTCAAATACAACGCGAAAAAGAGTGAAATTATGATTTTCAGACCGGACAACAAGCGATACACATTCGTCCCGAATTTCACTCTAAGTGGTATGGCTCTAAACAAAGTCGAGCGTTTTAAGTATTTGGGCCACTGGGTCACTGAGGACCTTAAGGACAGTGTAGATATTGAAAGGGAGCGCAGAGCGCTGTCTGTCCGTTGCAACATGTTGGCCCGCAGGTTTTCACGGTGTACGGGGACTGTCAAAGTCGCGCTTTTTAAAGCGTACTGTCAGTCCTTTTACACCTGTAGCCTGTGGGTTAACTATACACAGCGGACATACGGCGATCTGCGCGTTCAATACAATAACGCGTTCCGGGTGCTGATGGGACTGCCGCGCCACTGCAGCGCTTCCGCGATGTTCGCGGCGGCTGGCGCAGATGGCTTTGCGGCCATCTTGCGTAAACGGTGCGCATCTATCATGCGCCGCACGCGCGACAGTCCCAACACCATCCTCCGCGCGCTGGCGGACCGGTGGGACTCTCCGATGCTGGCTCGTTGGATACGGCTGCACGCAGTCGTATAGTGATTTGCCACCATCATCGGGGAGTCCACCCGGACGGCAATCAATCAATTAATTAATTATTACTAACACTAGTTTGTAAGCTTGCAATTCTACTAACAAATATGGATGTATTCAAAATGTTAATCCGAAATAAATGATTATTATTATTATTATTATTATTATATTATAAAATGCGCGACCTATACCTTCTAGGCCGTTAGCAACGGTTTTTTTGTTGCAGTAGTAGACTGTATAAGCATTTATTTAAATGCTTATACAGTCGACTTCATTATTTTATTATAATTAATTATTTTTATATAACAATATATTCACTCTAACTACAAAATTAATGAAGTTGTTAGAAATAAAAATAAATAATAGATATAAAATTAAAAACACGCCTTATTAAAAAAAACTAAAAAGAAGAAAATAATTTAATAATTTTAATGTAAAAAAGCGTGGGGTGAGGTTATCAAAATACCTTAGAAAGCACCCCACGCTTTTATTTTAATTATTTAATCATTGTCTACTTTTAGTTTTTTTAAATAAAGCTTGTGTTTTAGTTTTTTTTAACTATTATTTATTTTTATTTTTATAACTATTATTTCTTTTTATATTTTTTCTAAATTATTGTATTGTCATCGGTCCTCGATAAAAGGGTTTGAACGGAGTAAAAATCACGTTCAAAGATTCCGTTACATAGATTCATAAATAAATAGACACTTAAATACATACATACCAAACTAATAAAAGCGTGTTAAAAAAAACTAAATAAGAATTTTTTTTTTTTTTTTTTTTTTTCTTTATTTATTTAGGGACATTTATAACCGCAATGCGTATGTCAGTCCCATCGTACCCTAAATAAACATTGGTCATATCTGGGCCATGAACCTAAACAGACTCTTCGCATCATCACCATTTGGTTGAGACAGGATTTTGTGAAATGTGCCTACTTCAAGTCTGTTCAACCTCAATACCCTTAACAGATCATTTCTCTCAGACTCATATCGGACACAGTCCATCAATAAGTGGTGTAAGTCTTCAACAACTCCGCACTCCACACAATTAGGCGAGTTCGTTTTTTTCATCAAGTGCGCAAACTTATTACATGGAATGTGTCCAGATCTGAGTCTATGAGCCGTAACAACTAATTTTCGACTTAAATTATTGTTTATAAACCAGGGCACACGAAAAGGCTGACTCTGCATGGTTTTATACCAGATTCCTTTATCCAATGAACGCTTGTCAAAATATTCCTTCCAATCCTCATAACACTTATTTTTAAATTTAGGTAATAATTCTGAGTAATCCAAAATAACATTAGTTCCTTTCCCATATTTAGCTGCATATTTTGCCAGCATGTCAGCCTTTTCATTGCCCTGTATTCCAATATGCGATGGAATCCATTGCAATCTCAATGTAACACCTTTAAGCACTAATTCATCTATCTTTGATAGAATAACATAAGCTAGCGATACACCTCTGTGGCCAGAGGCGCATCGAGCTAAATGTTGTAAGGAACTTTTGCTGTCTGTGCAAATAACAATTTCTTTACGTTGGATATTGTTACAAAACGTAAGTGCTTCAGAGATAGCAATAAGCTCCAACGTCATTATGGACGCATCCTTATCTATTTTAAAGCAATTACTTTGACAATTCAATGGTTCACTAGGCACATAAAAGGCTGCTCCATGACCTTCTACACTCTTCGACCCATCTGTAAATATGCTAAGCCATTCATTGTACTTCAAATGTAACTCTCTAATGACTTCAAATTTTAATAAATCACTATTATAGCTATTTTTAGACAATTTCACTACATCTAAATCCCATATAATTATTTCATGAACATTAATGTTGGTCATCCATGTCCTCAAAGTAAACATCAGCAAGGGATCTGATGATACTATTTCATCACTTTTTACTTCATTAGATAAAGAAATCAGTAAAGGAATCTTTTTATTTTTCCAATAACTGTTCTGTCGAAGAATGTGGAGCTGCCCTAACAAATCATTAATACTATTATTTTCTACGGATTTAGATTTTAAACAGAACTTATAACCTAAATATTTTCTCCGTAAATACAGCGGGACTACACAGAGCTCACTTTCCATAACGTGGATAGGTGTAGTCTTGATAAAACCTCCTATTATTCTCAAAGCCTGGTTTTGAACCTTATTTAATTTGTCTAGGTGGCACTTTGCACTCACATCATATAAAAAGCTGCAGTAGTCTATGCGACTTCTAATCAAAGCTATGTAAATATGTCTCAAATGTTTAGGGTGCAGGCCCCATGTAGTGCCAGCCAAGACTTTGAGTAAATTTAAATTCCTCTGTACTTTCTCGGCTATCATATTAATATGTTTACTCCAACGCAATGAACTGTCTAACCACACTCCCAAATACTTATAACTATGTACTAACTGCAAGTTATCTCCATTTATGTTTAAATCTATTTCTAATTTTCTGAACCCCCTAGTAAAAATACACACTTTAGACTTAGTTGCCGATAATTCTAATCCCATATAATCCAAAATATTACAAAATGTATTTAGTGCTACCTGTAATTCATGTTTATTTTCATGAAGACTTCTAAAAGAACAATATAAAACAAAATCATCCGCGTATTGACACATACTCACATTTTTAATCTTATGGAAACAAATCATTGTGACCACATTAAAAAGAAGGGGGGAAATTGGGTCTCCTTGTGCTAAACTTCTATCGGTATACCTAATAAAATAATTCTGCTGATCAGTCTCATCCTTCATCATAAGGTGCCTTTCGCTAAGAAAGCTACATAGATATTGACATATTTTTTGTCCAACTCCTATTTCATCTAAAGTATTAATCAATACGTCTACTAATACATTATTATAAGCGTTCGAAATATCTAAAAAACAAGCTATAGTTGGAGCCTTATGCGAAAATCCAACATAAATCTGGCTTACTAATTTAGCTAAACAATCCTGACAAGACTGCCCTCTTCTGAATCCGGAAGTGTAAGGAGATAGTAAATTATTTTTTTCTATGTACCATTCAAGTCGTTTCGTCAGCATTGAGTGGAAAATTTTGCACACACAAGATATTAAAGAAATTGGTCGTAGTTTAGGACTGTTATTAGGGCAATTTTTAGGAATGGGCGTCACCAGTATGTCGCGCCATTGGTTTGGAATATCCCCCGTATAAAAGATATTATTATATAATTTTAATAAGTACAGCCTACTTATTGGTGAAAGATGAAAGATTAACGAGTATGTTATACCGTCGTTGCCGGGCGCTGTGTCTTTTCGCTTAAAGCAATGAGTCATTTCTTGTACAGAGAAGCTATTATCTAGTTCTGCATTATTTGATTTAAAACTGTGTAAGGGCTGTCGACAGGTATAATCAGGAGCAAGACTGTGAAGCAGTTCGAGTTTTTGTTCATTCGAAACATATGATCGTGAGGAGTGAATTCCCTTAACCCAACCCATACGTTTCCACATATCGGAGCTGGATGTTTGCTCATCAATACTATTACAATAATTTTGCCAATCACTTGTTCTAGCCCGCTGTATGGTCTTTGTTGTAGTTTCTGCTATTCGTTCAAGGACAGTTAGGTTATCGGGTGTAGGGTTGCTTCTAAAATTTTTTAAGGCTAGTCTTCGTTGTGCAACAGAATGAGAAAGCTTAGGGGTCCAATAAGACTTGGGTCGAAATTCGTTACTGGGTTTATCACATGCCTTTATCAGAGGTATGAACTGATCTGCAGCTCTCTCCACCTGCTTAATAAAGTGGTCATACATGGATTGTACAGTTAATGTCTCAACAGGTTGAATTAAATAATCCTCCAAACATTTTGTATACTCTGACCATTTTGCTAACTTAAAATTCCGTTTTTTAGTATTATAAACAGAGTGTGCGCTACTACTGTATTTGTATGAGATCCTCAGAAACAAATGATCGCTCCCTATACATTCATTCATAACATTCCAATTTAATAAATGCGACAAGTCGGTAGAAACAAATGTCACATCGGGCGAAGTCCGTTGAATAATATTATCAACAGAGCTAATTCTTGTTACACTACCGTCATTAAGAGAAATGAAACCGTTATCTAACGCCGAGTCATAAATTTGTATACCTCGCGCGTCAGTCTTACACGACCAAGTAGTGTGATGGCCGTTAAAGTCTCCTGCTACAATACATTTGCCAGGAACTAATGAAAATACTTGTTCCCAATCGGATATACTTGTACGTACCGATGATGGACAGTATATTAGTACGATATTTTCAATTTTGTTACAGTTCAAAAGTTTAATTGACATTATTTCTATTCCCGAATTATTAATATTAACAAAATTTTGTTGTACTTTAATCGACTTATGTGATATTATAGCTATTCCCCCGTATCCGTCAATCCTGTCATTTCTAAAGATATTATAGCCACTTATATTTATATGTGATTCCGGTTCTAACCATGTTTCGGATATTAACGCAATGTGTACTTTATAGTGTTGCAATAGAAGTTCGAATTCATTACGTTTAGGTCGCAAACTTCGTGCATTCCACTGTATTATATTGAGTAAAACTATATTATTAGATTTCTTAGCCATTATTAAACATAGACACAAAAATTTTCCATAGATTATCTACACTCGAAACCTTAAAAAACCACTGACCACATATTTCTATAAAATATTTAACTAGTTTTTTAAATTTATCGAACCAATTACCGTCTGATAAACATACTTCTCGGATTCTGTTAAAAATACTGTACACACTAAATGTTTTTTTTAATTCCTCAGAACCTGGGTCCTTTTCCTTATGTAGATTTGGTGTTTGCCGACTATTGCAACAATCTTCCAGATTTTTACTTTGTTGGCGTGGATGTTGTGTGGACGTGTTTACCTCTTGGGACATTCTTTCTTGATCCATATTATGAACTACCCTCTTTGTTTGAGAATGTTTTTGATGACAATCTTCTACCTCCATCTGATGTACCTCCTTTTCCTTATGAACAAGGGCTTCGGTGATAAGCACATTCCTATACGATCTCTGAGGGGAAGTATGAAGGCTATCTTGCGTTGAGTCATCTTGCGAGTCGGTTGCCGATTGTTGAGTGGTTTCTTCAATATTGTGATGGCTTTTATCTTTTAATTTTTTTGTTTCTTTGTGTTTTATAGTAGTTAAGTATATTTCAAGGCCTTTCCGATAGTTGCAGTTTTTTTCTGTCATAATATTTCTAATTTCCTTTTCTTTTAAGAAAACGGGGCATTTTTTGAACAGGGCCATATGTGGTCCTTTACAATTCACACAAATGTATTTTTCTGTCTCACAGTTTGGGTGATTATTACCACACTTGGGACATATTTGTTTCTTACTTGGACACGACTTTGACAGATGACCAAATCTCCAACATACTGAGCATTGGGACACCGGGAAAGTATATGGTTCCACTTTAAACCTACAACCGTAACTATATACGTACGGCGGCAAAGTGTTACCCTTAAAACAAATTCTGATTGTTTCTGAATCTACCCACTCCCCATTATCAGATTGTCTTCTTAGTCTTCTTATTGATATGACGTCATACTCACATGTAACGTTTTCTAAAATTTCTTTTTCTTCCATTTCTAAATCTACTTGTTTAAGGATTCCGTAACATAGGTTAGCCTGGTCTGTCATCTGTACTCTGTAACCTAGATCCGTTAGCTTTTCACAACTGAGTAGCTTCGATGCATCTTCCTTGTTGTTAAAGTAAATCATAGCCTTAAACGCATTTTTATACACGATTCTCGTTACATTTTCAATATTTAGTGAACGTAAAAGTTTTGCCATCCCAAATTGTTTCGGTAGTATTTCTTTTCCTGTGATTGATACGATTACATAAGCCTTTCCGGCCTCGTCGTTATTCTCGTTCCTTTTGTCACTATTTGAGTTTTGTCGATTAGCCTTTTTATGTCCTCTTCTTACTGTGACAAATCCGTCTTCTTCTATTATCTCTTCATCATCCTGTCTACCTCTCTTCTCTGCAAGTCGTTGCTCTCTGTCTTTATTCGTCTCTTCAACGGAAGTTATATCAAGTTGTTGTTCACTCTTTTCATTCGTCCCCCTCGTATAAGTAGCCAAAATATTACAAAGTTGTTGTTCACATTCAATTACTGATTCCTCCTCCACTATTTCATCGCCTCTAGAGGCTCGCAAATTCAAGTTGTTATCTACTTCATCCATTTTTAAGTATCACAATGAACATTGTCATGTATACGTATACGAAAACAACGCGATAGTAAAGAACGGTTTAAGCGTACGTGCATGCGCCTCAACTGCTCACGCGTCACTAAAATAAGAATTGTGTCGGTACTTACTCGTTAAAACCAATAACCAGATCCTTGGAGCTCTTGGCCAGTTCCAACGCGGCTTCCATCCCGTTAGATTGTTGTATGAACAGTCCGCCTCCTGGTGAAGATGATGTTTTCTTCTTAGTCCTCACTGAGAACTTCGTATGAGTAATATTGCCGAGGTCTGTTAGTCTGCGGACAAACAAACATGAAAGATTTGACACATTAATACACATAATATATTATTTATTTTATTAAAAAGACAAGTCCCACACTAGTAACATTCAAACATAGAACACCCAAAGTCGACACAACCATTTGTGGATGACATAAAGGAGAACATCTGAGGCCACGAGTTGACAAGAGGCTAGAGAAAAAAATACTTTCCAGTTGATTTTGTCGTAAAATATGTATTTACTTTCATTCAAATTGTGGCCACTGCAATTTACAAAAAATAGTTTAAATGAGTAAGTCTATTGGGCAAGATATGAGTCCAATGTATGCCCTCCTGCGCCTTTTCTTGATGATAATGTTAATAGTATATGACAATGAAAAGAATATAGACGTTTAAAATAACAAATGTGTTTTTTTTTCATACGCTATTAAGTATAACTGGATAAAAAAATATATTAAAATAACACCTATCATAATTAAATAATAGAGCATTGAGAAAAGATATGTTTTTAAATTACCTCACAGCCAGACACATTTTCGTATCGAAAAATAGTCTCAGTAATTTTTGTTTTATAGGTATTTTTAAAATTGAGGCGTCAATTTGAATATATTTCTTAGATATTTAATACTGTTAAGATCATAAAACACTCAATTTTATAGTAATTTTTGATGTCCATCTTTGGCCTGAGACACTATGGAGAATAGGCATCCCCCTTTTTGTCCAGTTTAGATTTCGAACCCACAACAGCCGGTATAGTGTCAATGGCTTTGTATGTCTGTCGTTTAAATGTTTGGAAAGTATTATGTGGTACAGTAATACTGTATTTTTATGAAGTAAATTGATTCACTATAATATAATCTACATTAACAGTTATACGGTTGGTATGACAAGTGATCAAAGGCTACAATAAGCTCTTAGCATCTGGTAGGCCCGTCGCTTGTTTGTATAAAAAAGATCTTAATAAAATATTTACTATATAAAATAATACCTGTGTTTATGATCATCCCATCTCCCGTAGCACAAGTCGATACCGCCTAAGAACGCGACCGTTTGGTCCACACACACAATCTTCTCGTGGTGCGCCCAGAACAACACTCCGGCTTTAGCGTGGTCCGGGTGACGAAATATCTGATGAATAATATACATTATTGTTACGCAAACATTTAAATCATAGATGTGCTTAAACGTACTTAGATTATACGAAAAAGTGTCCATATCAAGAAAACTGAGCTCACACATTAGATTCAGAACGATATATTGTCTTCTGTTTACGCGTGTGCGTGTTTCAGTGTTAAATAAACAACGCGATAAAATCCGTATATAGTAGTTTAATTTCAATGATAGGTACAATGTTTAATATGAGTAATAATATCTACTATATCTATAATTCAGATGTCATGCTAGCATTACGTGTCAGATGATAACTTGACGTCCAGAAAGGTGACCAGTTTTTAAACGCAGTAGGAGGCATTTATGATTTAAATCTGTATTGTTACGCACTCATACACTTGGGTTGCCTGTGACGGGCACTCGAATCCGAATGATATACTAATGTACCGACAACGCTAGTATACGTGTGCTGCGTTCTTGACCATGCAAAATAGGTATTGCTTCGTGCATTACTTTATTCGAATGTCACTCGAATGTAATTATTCCCATCACTACCCATCGCACAGTGAATTAGTATAGTAAATTTTTACCTTAATATTTTCACCTGCTAATTTACTTTTGCTATAAAAGCTGTTGATACCGAGCGCCATCTCCACTTCTTTGTATAGCATTATGAATATCTTTACACCTTGTGCCTGTAATAAAAAATATCATAATTATTTTTGTGTAACTTCGTGACTTGACGGTCTAGGGAAGATCCCAGGTCGGATAGTGGTATTGGGTTTTCAATCAAGAAGTTATTATTAACAGCACGGTGTCTGGAACTATGCCCATTATACAAATCCATGGTTGGAAAAATGTCGGTCTAATAAATCTTTGACTATTCCTTCGGGGATATAGGCGTAAGACTAGACTAGGTCTGGCTGTTTGTTAGGTTCTTACTGGCAAACCGCTGAATCGATGAATCGCTAAAGAGACAAGCAATTTCTACATAAATAATATCAGCTCTGTATGTAAACTGTCCCATTGCTAGGTACGGACCTCTTCTCAGTATGAGAAGGGTTAAGTTTTAGTCTACCATGATAGGCCTTTACAAATCTTCGAGAACTTCGATGTTTTCTCACGTTTTCCATTATCATTATATCGCCCGTTAGTTAACTATTTAACACGCACTTCGAAACTACACACGTTTTGTTGTTGTAATCATTGGCGGTGCTTAACTTTTGTTGTTATAATCACTGGCGGTGCTTAACTTACTAAGTGAATAAAAGCCAGAAGACCTGCTTCGGACAGAATTCTAAACCTCTGCGTAGCAGTGCAAAGGTCTCCCACAAGGCTATTGTATTGTGTATTGGAGGAACGTGGCGTGATGTCCTTTCAACACAAAGGCAGGATCCTGGCGGGCTGTGGTCCGACGTTTTATATCGGGAACTTGTTTATACAGGGTGATTTTGAAATCGTGTAATTCCTTTTAACCACGCATTCTACTGGTGATATAGAATAACCCTGACCATATTTTTATTTAATTAGAATAATTTTTTTTGAAAAATTATTGTTCCATTTTTTTCGTGATATGGTGTCAGATAGTCATATGTTAACCAACCGAGGCAATTTTATTTTTTTTCTAATTAAAATAAAAATCATATTAATACTTAATGTCGTAAATAATAACGGGCGGTCTTTTTTATTGCCCCGTATTATTTACGACATCAGTTATTGTTATGTTAATATTTTTAAATTAGTAAAATATTAAGATTGTGTCAGGTGGTTAAAATATGACTATTTGAAATCATTTCATGAATAAAATCTGTACTCTAATTTTGCCGAAACCATTATTCTAATTAAGAAAAATATTTTTAGGGTTATTCTATATCACCAGTAGAATGCGTGGTTAAAAGGAATTACACGATTTCAAAATCACCCTGTATAGTAACTCACTGTGTAAATTTCGCTTGCGCGATTCACGATTGTATGGCGAAATGTATAATTATATACAGCGTCATCTCTTGACATTTATCGTAACTTCTTGTTTGTTTGAAGTCGCTAGACTATATAGCTGCTATTTAGACCAACAGACTGCAATACAGATGGTCTCGGGTTCGAACCCACGTCGCGCACCTCTGACTTTCGGAAGTTATATGACTTTTCGAAATTATGTGCGTATTGATTGACAATTATCGCCTGCTCCGTGCCTCGGAGAGCACGTCAAGCCGTCGGTCCCGGCTGCCATGAACATCTATGGCACTCGTTATTTGGAAGTCAGTGCTCTATAATATCCTGACACTGGTCTAGCCTTAGCGTATCGTTAACCTTCGGGTTGCGGAGGTCAGGTGGCAGCAGCTCCGTGTAAAAACTGATATCCAGTCAAATCCGGTTAGACTAGAAAAGCCGACCCCAAGTGACTTGGGAATAATAAAGGTTAGGGAGAAGAGAGAAGAAGATATAACTAACCGCTTTCCTCCTCAATATCATATCCAGTCTCCAGTACGTCCCATTCAACGCTGGTCTTTTCATGTAGATCTCTGGGCTCAGCCACCAGTCGGCTATGAATATCTCTTCTCTGGCCAGTTCCATGGCATCAGCGACGGCGGAGAGGTAGGCAGAGCCGTCGACTAACGTGCCCACAGGCGTCGCGGCGCGGGACGGGGCGAAGGAGTGGTGCATGTTCACACCCGTGAAGTCTTTGGCTGAGGAATAAGAATTGAAAGTAAGTAGTCTATAGTGGTCCTGTGTCGTCTGGCCTTTTACAAACATTCAAACAACCAACACAAAGAACTCCAAACGTTTGGGCGTTCTTTTTGATTCAAAACAATTATATGTGGATTGAACAATTTTTGTCCCGCGTGGAGACCAAAAACACATCACTCAACGTAATGGCATTGGGAAGACAACCATCTATTCACTACGCGATTTGTGAACGAGCCTTACATCTCCCACGCCCTGTTTCTTTTTGTTACAAATATATTCGCTTACTATTAACGATATTTGTAAACTCTAAATTATAGATATTCTAATTGCGAAGTACATATATGGTTTTAATTATCTCCGTAATATAAACTACGCTGGTCAATCTCGTCCCTAAAACGTGATAGACTAGCAACGACGTTACAAAGTGTAGGTACGTCATGTCCTGGTCGCTTTATACTGAAATAGCTCGATTGTGTAAAGACTTCTAGTCCATAAGGAATTGATCCTTCAAACAGTCTGTCTTTTCTTTATACTGTCTCTGTCACTCTCATATTGAAGCTGTCACAGTCATATTAAAAACATCACTGTCATACTAAAACGGCCATACTGAAGATAAAACTGCAATGGCGCAGTGTTAGTTAAAAGGAATCATCTCGGTTCACTTTTCTTTCAAGAAATTTACAGTACCTATACGCATGGAACTGTGCATGCAAACTGGCACAAAGGCACTGTGCCAGTTTAGAAAACAAACAAGTTGGATTTAGAAATCAGTTAAAAAAATGTCTTACCGGATTGATTAGCAACAGTTTTGAGGTACTGCATCCATTCTTTGCTCTTCCGCTTGGTCCAACATTTGATCACTATCTGTCTGCTTAAGTTAAGTATCTGCAAGCCATGGTTCATTCCCGTGGAGTACATACCGCTCGATACCTCGAATCTATAAACATATATATGAAATATAAGTTAATTTTATGTATTTTTTTTAAACATGGTATGATAGGCTGATCTACAATTGCTTATTCGAATGTCGATTTATTCATCGTTACTAATTCTTATTCGAATGACCATTTGAAATGTATTATTTTTATAAATTTCGATATATATGATAATTCTACAATCGCGCTTTCGAAACACGATTTGATGTCAATTTGACAGAAGCGTGCTTCTTTTACTTTATTTGTGGCTGTTCACTGAACGTAACGGAGCAGCTGTATTATTATTCTAACGTCGCCGGTACCCTGCTAGAAGATGGGTACTTGTTTCAGGCGAGACCACTCATTCACACTAAAGCCAAATAAAAACAACTGCCGGGGCTTCAATTCATAAGCGAGTAATATTGCACTTTGCTAGAATCTTCATCTAACAAAGTCTATGACATCAAAATTCAAGACACAATGTTATTTCCAAAACTGTTACTTTTATTAGCATGTGTTGTTCATGGTTATGTGATATACAATGGATGATTCAGTTACCACATAATATGTTACGACAGAGCGCTGTCAATTCAGACATTAGGACATGGTTATTACATACTAACTATCGCCTAAGGCTTCGTTCATGTTACCCTAGGTATATATTGCATTATTTCTTACTTGCCTTATTTAGTAAATAAAAAAGCCAATTAGTTACTGTTTTCAAACTATATTCGTTCTTCTATAAAAGATACTACATTTTGCCCGCGACTTCTCCGTAAATGTACGTTAGGTTACGTTAGTAAAAGTACTATTTTATAGGTGAAAGGTACCCTATGTCCTTTTCTATATCCCTGTCAACTTGTATGCGAAATTTCATGATGATCGGTCTAGGAGTAAAGGCGTGAAAGCGTAACAAACAAATAAACTCAAATTGCCTTTATAATATTAGTTAGGATGACATAAAAGAATGACATTGTATTGTATTATCTTAATTTACCAGTACACCATTATTGTTGACTAAATGAGACAATTAATAAAATAATTACTATACACAGCGTGTAACTGAAAGCTATGGTCATATTTAAGAGTCACGTAAAATAAACCCTGTAGATACTTACAATAGAGAAACCGCAACAAAACAAATCGTATACAGTATTTTCACTAACATATTATAGTCATTTCTTTTTGATCGACTTATCAATATTAGTACATTCTCGTCGATATTTAAACATAGCTAACAGCTGACTTCGAGATGTTCGTGAACCCGTAAATGACCAGACACAATTTTGATAGTGATGTTATGTATGTAACATACGGTTGTGAAAATATAACTGATAAATAAAAAAATGAAATTGAAATTGTAATGAATTTATTTTCATCCGAGGTTCGTGTATGTAGGTTATTAGCTTTTACGCGCGGCTCTGCCCGCGTGGTACCTACATCAATAAAAAGAAGCCCATGTCCTTTTCCAGGTCTTAAACTACTACTGTATCAAATTTCATCCAAACCGATTGAGTGGTTTAGCCGTGAATAGGTAACAGACACACAAACAAACACACATTCGCATTTATAATATACATAACGGTCCTAAAATATGACCACACCTTTCTGTTACACGCTGTATATGCTATGCTATGTACTAACGATGCGACGACGATATTTTTTTAGGAACAGGCTCAATCTTTTGTAATATGATATGATATTCACACTTTCCTATCTCTAAATGTATTAGTTCAGATTTAGCACAATTTCTCGTCTAAATACTTACTCATTCAAGTTTTGAGCTGCGTGAAATAAAAAGAATACATTTTATTACTATAGAAATACAGTTATAAGATAGAAATCAGAAAATACATATATACATCATCTTACGCTTCTATCTTTGAAAGGGGTAGGCAGATTTGTATTACACAAGATATTCGCCAGCTATTTTAGATCTTACCTAACAGGCAATGAGTCTATTGCCGTCTATAGAATACAGTTCCAGACGTCTTTGTACTATTAAGAACTGGCAGAACAACCCACATGTTGCTCGACTCGGGTATCGAACTCGATTACTCAAGCGCAGCATCCGCATTCACCAGAGATGATGCTGAGCGAGAACTATAGTCTACATGGATAGTAGGCCAAAGTAATGCAGGCTTATATTGCAGGCACAGAAACAGAAAAAAGATTGAGGAACCATAATTTTGGGGTCTCCTATAAATACTAGATACCAATTTCTTTTTTATGTCGAATGTTGCCTAAAGACATTTAAAAAGAAATATTGTCAGAAATAGATCACGCTTTCTTAATACTATAGTTTTATGAAAGGATAATCACATGTCATATTCAAATTCATATCAACTGGCTTCATTAGCTGCTCATATTTTAATCGGCCAATCCTAGTGGACATGCGTCTGACAAGGTTTTGCGTTGATCCGCCTTATGATGAGAGTGATTAGATTTTATTTTTATTTTTGAGACATTAGAAACCTGGTGATAGCCCCGTTACATTTTAAATATTATATTTATTTTAAATATTATAATAAATAAATATAATAATATCAGCCCTGTATTAAACTGTCACTGCTGGACACGGGCCTCTTCTCAGTATGAAAAGGGTTAATCAGTTTCGAAGAGAAGAAAATTAAATAATACGTTGTTTATAAACTCTCTACATTGGAATTCGCTTAAACGCTATCTTAAAACATATTTGCCAGACACGTTTCGTTGAAAAGGCGGGCACGGCAATTATGTACTTAAGACTGAAATTTTCTACTGACAATAAGATTTTATTAAATTGCTGTACGTCAACAGTTTAATTTATTTCATAGTTTATTTAACTACAAATACGATTTAATTTATACTAGTACTTTATAAATACAAATGCAGTCTCACGTGGCTATCGCCGAGGGGTAGACAGAGGTGTTGTAAATCCACATTTCGCTAGCTATTTTTGGGACCCAAGCAACATAGGTCGTGCTATTGATGTCTACCTGTCATAGACACGACCAGAAAATATCTTGCTAAAAGAAAATACCCGACCCGAGAATCAAACCCCTTCATGCACAGCAGTGCTTTAGTGCTGCGTCAATGAATGAGACCAATTCGCTTAAGTATAAAATATTAATTAGGTTGTACCCTTGATCGAACAGCATGATCGCTTTGATGGCTCCGTCTCTGGGTCGTATGTAGCCAAAGAAAGTATCTTTGACGAAGAACCATCGTTCCTGCCACTTGGCACACACCAGGCCCGTGCAGAAATAGTTACATCTGGAACAAGTCGTATTATCTTGTAAGATTAAATGCTTTGACATAGCTGTCTATAATCATATAATTATGTACATCAGATAGCTCTGATGTACATAATTTTCATAATAGTAATAAATAATATCATATTAGAGTCCATTTGTAGCAACAGTCCTACACCTACTGCGATTAGAGCAGGTGTTCCATACCACTTTAGATTAAAACTCTTGAAAGGCCTTTTCACGTTGGACTCATGTGTCTCCGTGTAAGCCTCCCAAAAGGCCGTGTATCTTTCTAATGTTATATGTTTAAAAGATACCGGTGATAAAAGAAACATCCTTACGAATATTATAAACGCGAAAGTTTGTATGGATGTTTGTTACTCATTCACGCAAAAATTACTGGACCAATTGCGATGAAACTTGGTATGTAGATAGCTGGAGACCTGGACTCACACATAGGCTTTTATCCCGATATTGCCACGGGAACGGGACATCGCGGGTGAAACCGTGGGGAAAACTAGTAAAAAATAATATCAGCCCTGTATTAAACTGTCCTACTGCTGGTTACAGGCTCCTTCTACGAGTGAGAACGGTTAGGCCTTAGTCCACCACGCTGGCTAAATGCGAGTTGGCAGACTTCACATATCTTCGAGAACATTATGGAGGACTCTCCGACATGCAGGTTTCCTCACGATGTTTCCCTTCACCGTTATCACCATTGACTAAAATCTAATAATAACTATGTTTAACACATAATAATTATATTCTAAAAAGAACTATGAATACTCATAGTATAATCTCGGTAATCTAACTCCTATTAACCGCACGGCAATTGGTAATAGATTATATAACTCATTTCTTTGATCACGCGAAAATATTGGGTTCAAAATATCCTGTCTTTCATATGGGACATGGTCTATCTATATTAAAGAAATCCGTTATGTGGTTTAAAAGCATTGAAATTAAACTACTATATACGGATTTTATCGCGTTGTTTATTTATCACTGTATTACATAATTTTGAAACTATTACACTACTACTACACAAATTATTTTAATTTACAAAATTAAACATAGACATCTACCCTATTCCATTTACGAATTATATCGTAATATATAATTATAGTATATACATAATATCTAACCTGACACAAACCATGTTGCCAAGCAACCCGAAGCAGTTACACCCCGCCTGTCCGGGCTGCGTGGAACCAGTTCGTTTGAGAAGCATGCCTTCCTTGCCCTTATTGCCAAGCTCCGAGATAAACGACAGAGTTGACACCTCCAGAAATTTCACCTGGAATATGATAACGAAATTCTAAACATTCACATATTATAATCTTGTAGTAATATATTATTGTGATATCACACAGCTGCTCTTGTAAGAAAAATAAATACATTAATTTATATTGTTAATAAATCATAGTGCCACGCAGAAGTCTCGAGCTCGATTGCGAGGCGCGCATCTCTGACTTTTCAAAGTTATATGTGTATTAAATAGTAAATTATCGATCGATTTAACGGTGAAGAAAAACATCGTGAGGAAATGCATGTCTCGTGAGGAAATGCATGTCTGAGAGTTGTACATAATGTTCTCAAAGATGTATGAAGTCTGCCAACCCGCACTAGGCCAGCGTGGTGGACTATCGCCTAATCTTTCTCACGTTGAAAAAGGCTCGTGCCCAGCAATGGGGCAGTTTAATACTGTGCTGATATTGATATTATTATAATCATAGTGAAAATAATTAACGATTGAAGAGCGACAGAGTTTTTTGCCTGCTTCTTCTCATGAGAGCTCTACTCATCAAACCGGCTTATTGCAATGCCATTTTTTATTTCCTATTTATATTATCATAATAATTGACATTTCCAATAAGTGCTTATATATTTTTATGAAGATGAATTGGATGAGATTGACTTTGAATACTTTAGTTAATGCAGCTGATAAGAAAATATACAAGAATCACACGATCCTGAAAAGTATAAATACATACATTACAGGAATAGATCTGCCTTCGTGGCGAAGTGGTTGCGTCTGCGAGGTCTTGAATTAGAGTTACGGATGACGGCGAAGCGTTATTGAGTTTTCTGCCAGGGAATTCTCAGTAGTACCACAAAGTCTGAAATTGTGCTCGATAGACGATAATAATCTCCCACATGATTGGGTCCCACCTAAAACTATAGCTGGTGAAATATGGCTCTAATATACCTATGCTCACCCCTTTGGGGAGACTATGTATGTGGTACATTCTTTCTAGGATACGTATACGTATATTTTATAGGAAATATATGTAACTTACAGTCTCATGATGGTTTCTATATATTGTGATGTTGAGTAGATTGTATAAATATTCTTCTAATTGTTTCATTCTTAGCTGGATACCTTCATATGTGATCATCACCTCGGGTTTCTTCGGAAACCTGTCAAATAAATCATAAATTAAACATACATACATAATCTCTGTGCCTTTATTATAAAGATGTGTGTCCTTCCAGTACTAAGCATCTTCCAACTAGGCTGGGTGAACATACCGACGTCAGCTGTCGGGCAGCAGCCCAACAGTTCAAGACGGGAACTAGTGATTGAAACTTAAAATTTATATTTTAAATTTGTGTTTAAATTTTTCTGACATTTGGAAATTACCTCTACTAACATATTTAAACCGTTTGTATCTTATTTATTCTTAAGTATATTTCACAAATACTTTCTATTTTAGAGTTTCGGTGCAAAGAAACTATATGACTTGAATAAAAAAATGTGAGTCGACAATAGATGACGCTGTACACAAAAGGGTGGGCCCTTTTTGTGTACAGCGTCATCTATTGTCGTTAGTCGTAACTTTCTGCCTGTGTCTCTAGGACCTACCACCAGATTCCAAAAATATTTTGCTACAAGAAAGCTACACTTTTTGTGTAACAAGGCGAAAGGTGGATATAATATACCTCTGCCTACTCCTTCGGAGTGACTGGCCTACGTATACTCGTAACTTTAATCAATCTACAGTAACATTATAAATCTGTGGATATTGCTTGTTAGTTTGTTTTAATCACTGGAAAATTTATATTTTCAAATACAGGATAGATTTTAATGACACACCACATGATTAAAGCCGCTGCTGGAAGCTATGTAATAACAAGACTAGAACAAAAGTTTTAGGACTCACCTAGGCAATGCTCCTTTCCTTTTCCTAGGCCTTCCTTCCCTCCTTTTCGAGTTACTCCTCGGCACGGCTTGCAGCGCCAGTTTCTCCGCTTTTTCCTCCGTATCGACGGTATTCTTAAAGCTTGCTCGCCTAGTCTTATGGGTTTTGGTTGGGAAGGGGATGTCTAACGATGCTCTGTATAACGTGAGCTGTTGGTGTAAGTAGAGAATGTGTTTGTATCGCTTCTTGATCGTCCAGTTGAATTCCCCATGTTGGAGAGATATCGTGTATCTGAAATGTGTTATTAAAGTATGTGTAATTATACATTTTGGTTGCGGTTTTCCGGTTGTTATAGGTTACCAATCTGTGAGACTGAAAGTGGTAATGATTTTTAATCTCAGGGACTAATATGTATGAGGTCTCGAATTTGAATATCGGCTAAAGCCAACAAAAAAAAGGTATTTCAAGAATTTCTGTATAGCGACTCCTAATCTGGTGTTAGGCAGTTCAGCCTAACTCCAGATTAGTTAGGAAGTCTACGATATTGCACGAATTCGCGCATAGAAACGCATGTAAAGCCTCTGATTCGTCTTCGATCGTGTCGTATTGCCATCGGAGAGTGAGAGAATGGAGAATACACTTGTGTTTGCCAACAGACTTGTACACTATATTATCTCCTACGTAGATGGCCAGTTTCTGTTCAGATTGACCGTCGAGCTGAGATTTGGTCTAGAGGACATAATTATTTATTTATTATAACAAACTTATAGATTGCTTGATCTGTTTGGCTGTGTGGCGGTGTCACAGGCCTCATTATCATGTAAACGTTGTCAATGCGTAAATGGGTTTTTCTGCACAACGTCAGCCGCTATGTATAGTGGTGTGTAATTCCCGTAAAGATTAAGATAGAACATGTTAGTTACTTACTTAAGTCATATTCTGACATTTATGACTTAAATTTCAATTATTAAGAAATCTCAAAATTCTCATACAATAATTAACAAGATATAAATAAGTAGATTTTGCGGGCGGCGTCGCTCGCATAAATATAGGTTGTGTGAATTTTCTATCCCACGGGAACAGTACTGATTCCTGGATAAAAGGTATGTTGTTGACAACGTGTATACAAAACTTTATAATAATCGATAGAGTAGTGAAATCGTAAAAAACAAACTCACATTAATTGCTCTTATAATACTAGTTAGGAGTATAATAATATTTTACCATGCTAAATCAATTGAGAAAACTAAATTTAAATTCCAGAAAGGCTACTTTTAATTTGATTAAATTTAGTTCAATATAAAATTATTATTCTTGTCGTGACGGCACGGATGGCACGTTTATGTGTGCCTCGCCTCTGCCGGTGGGGAGTGTTATGGGTTGGATCACCGCATGAGACAAAACGTGCATACTGTATGGGTTTCATTTTTTTAATTTTTTAATTTTCTTTGTCATTTATTTGTTTTTTATATGGGTTGAGTAATAATTTGTTTTTATCTCTGGGTACGTATCTTTGATTGTTAGTTGTAAAATTGTATGCAGCTGGCTTGATGTCCGTGCGTAACGGTGGTCTCCATTGAAAATCAGCGTTGCGATATCACATCGGTTTTATCGCAACATCAATGCTGAATGGAGACCATTTGTTGCCACAATAGCATAATGTGTATATACATATATATATATATATATATATATATATATATGTATATATATATATATTTTTTTTTCTTTTTTTAATTTTAACTGTTTATTTAATTGTCTTTTTTATTATTTTGTTTATTTTGTAAGAAAAATATGTAATCATATTTCTTTGTGGCAATAAAGAATGATTTTCTTTCTTTCTTTCTTTCTTTTAATAAATAATGACAATAACAATTTTATTGATATCTAATCAGTTAATGTTTACCGCGCAAATGCATGCGTACCTACCTATACACGTTGGGAATACCGATTTGAACAATATAAAGTCACATTAATGAAATCAAAATGACTCACTGGTACAAAATGAGTAGATGCGTAGTTAATTGTATTGTCATAGGTTTGACTAACGTCAGTGGCATAGCGTAGTGGAAGCAGCAGGAGCGGCCCGCCCCGGGCGGCACTTTTAGGGGGCGGCAAAAATTCACAAAAACATTCTTGTTTATTGTGAAATTTTAAGTTTACCTATAATTTTTGTAATAAATTATTTGAACCAATTCATGACGAACGAGAGAAATTGGTAGATGTATAGGCACAATAGTGGTGACTGTCCTTGCCTAAAAGATTTTTAGAATTATTGTGTATTTTGTATTAAATTGAAATACCTAAATAAGAGGTCGTAAAAATTTTCTATCGCCCGGGGCGGTCGACACCAATGACTAACGTGCGTAATAATAGTCACGTCACTTACGCTGATGCGTAAATTTATGTGGAAGAAACCACCTTTCCCAATAACTTGGAGACGGTACCAATGAATCGCTTTGTTTTCAATGACCAATCAACCAGAACCAGGTTCTTGAGTCAGCTCCAAATATATAGTAATTCCCCGGCCGAGCCTTCATTATTACAGGAAACCCTCAGAGTAATAGGACTGTGTTCCATCCAGTAAGTAAGAGCTGCGGCTGACATAGATACTATTAAAGTGATAGTCCCATCTATTCCCGGGGGAGCCCGATATTACCGCATTAAAAAAAATTACTGTAAAATAAAGGTAGTATTAAAGATGGGATGAAAGAAATGTGGAAGGTAGGTCCCTCATTCATTTCATGCGATCTCTATTATCCTTTAGTTTAAATCAGCGACGCGTTAGTGGAACTGTTAGAGATCATAGGCTACGGTAACCGATCACTACAAGTTAACAGATATGCTTGTTACGTTAGTAGTACATAGAATAAGTAACATGAACTATGGCGTAGGTGCAATAAAGGCGCACTATAATTCACAACTTGGGCGTTTATGACCTGTAGTCTTATACCATTAGGGCAAGGTGTCCAGCTTCATTGGCCTAGGAAGCTATGGCTCGAAACGCCAGACAACTCAAGCAATGATAAAAGAAGGATTCGCCTTTATCTACTTCGCTGGTTCAATGCCGAGGTACCGAGACACCTTACGCAAAACAAGCGGACTGGTCATAATCAGAATGACCTTCCTTCTAAAATATATAATATCTGCCCGGTTTATGAATTGAAGGATGCTCCTGCTCGGCACTGGCCTCTCTAAGAAGGGATAGACTAGGTCCAGTGGTGATAGCCACATCTTCAAGAACAATGTGTAAAACCAAATCACAGACATATCTCGTGATATTTTTCTTTTACTGTTTAATTTGATACATATACAAGGTTATTCTTAGTATAGTGAAAACCTCTCAGGGGGGTGATTATACTTGTTATTATGAACAACTTTTGTTTTGGGACATTGCAGAAATCGCGGAAAAATAACAGCTGTTCCATACAAAATTGGATTTTGACCTCGACAAAATGTATAATTTGAAAATTCTGAGATGTTCGCCGTGGGATCGAACTCGAGACGTGTGCGTGGTATTTTATCTGTCCATACGATGATTACTGCTACACTTTTATTCTATTTACATTTAATATTCCTTTTTAAATATTATTTATTTATTGCCATCAAGAAGCTTTTATCATTTTTCTTATAACCAAGATGGCAAGCGATTACCTGCTTCTAAACAGTTTAATACCAAAGGAATTGAGGCCTTATCACAAACTCTTAAAGAGTTGCATGCGCGAACGAGACAGCGCTACACATCATATAGCTTTATCCCTTTCACAGTTATAACTCTATCAGTTATACCTTTACTTCAATACTATGATTCATGTATCTAATTGATAATGAAGACACAATGAACGAAGTACTGCTTTGTGCTCGGCTAAGGACCATTAACGCTATATCTACAATCTAATTGCAGGAAACATTCGCATTATTGTAACAGCTGTGATAAATTAATAGTTTAGGATGCTATTAATTAACGTGTTTTACTTTTTATATTAAATGCGATTGCGATGTATATCCATTGGTGTGGTGGTAGTGAATGCGATTCACACGATTCCTGGATCGTGCAGTGTTTTTTCTTTCAACGGATTCTCAATAGCATCACGATATCTGGCATTGTAGACTGCATGTTATTAACTTATTGAGTCGTAGCGGCACACTGGATGCAAACACAATAGGTTTTTTATTATTTCTGGCATTCCAACAATTGACAGTAAGGAAGATTTTTTATTTTACCTCTTGCCTTCCCCTCTGTGACCACGCGTAGTATATGCCAAGACCTCCCTCTCCCCTCTAGATTTTACGTGGTAATTCATAAATATGGTATTAAATCATTTTTCAAACAGAAAGTTAGGTATATCTTTATATCTTCTGTGCGTGTGTTTGGAATTAAACTCCTCCTAAACGGCTGGACCGATTTTGATGAAATTTTTTGTGTGTGCTCAAATGGATTCGAGAATGGTTTAGATTTGATTTCCTTTATAATTCTTTTTTCGGGTGTACAGGAAAACTTCCGTCGGGACAGCTAGTAGGTACCTATATATAATTTGGTTCATGTTTGTCGCCATATTTGAATATAGCTCGAAAAATCACGAGATTTTCCTAGAGGATATTGACTACGTGACGAAAACCTGAACCTCCCCTACGCCCCTGTGATTAAGCGTGATATTTTTAAAGATTCCCTTGCCCCTCCTCAACGGTTCCATTAAGCGGGTCCGACAACTAGCTGGCAAAGTACACACATACACAGATTTACGCCTGTTTCCCAAAGGAGTAGGCAGAGACTACAAATTTCCATTTGCTATGAACCTGACACACTTCTCTGGCTTCATTAAATTTCATCACATTTCTCATACACGCTCGCCGGTTTAAGGTACTTTTAACCTGACCTTAGTCCAGCAGCAGTTAACCTGGCCTCTGGCGAAGTATAGGTGTAGTATACATCTGACTACCCTCCGGGGATATATAGGCTTGAGACTATGTTTGTATGTGACTAACAGACCAGGATCTAGGTGTTCTTTGTTTCCGTTGTTTGAATGTTTGTAAAGTCTCCCGTAATACAGGAACTATCCTAAGCGCGGCAGTCGAATTAAAAAAAAAACAATGTTTCATTATAGTCTAAATAGCGATAGCTCAGCGGGGAGATCAACAGACTGCAATGTAGTGTCTCGGGTTCGAACCCACGTCGCGCACCACAGACTTTCGAAAGTTATATGACTTTTTGAAATTATGTGCATATTGATTGACAATTATCGCCTGCTCCGTGCCTCGGTGACCACGTTAAGTCCTTAGAATATCGTTAGCCTTCGGGTTACGGAGGTCAGGTGGCAGCCTCTTCGTGTAAAAACTGATATCCAGTCAAATCCAGTTAGCCTAGAAAAGCCGACCCCAAGTGACTTGGGAATAATAAAGTCTAGGGAGAAGAAGACGATAGTCTAAAATTATTTAAAGGAGCAAATTTCTTTTAGATGTATATTTCTAAAGCATGTTATGCTCGCTGCAATGTCCTGCGGGTGACTTATTCACTAATAAGTACTAGGTATACTAAATAGGCACATAAATATAGATTGAGTTGTTTATTATTCTTTCTATAAATAGGTGTCGTATAGAAGTCGATAGTTAGTCATACTTAGATAGTTTCCATATACTTTTTCCCTATACCATACAAGCCTCGCTAAATGCTGTGCGGGCCGCAGTTAATAACGCCTGAGTAATGGCGCTTGCAGTGCAAGAAGCTACTCGCGCGAGGCACATGCAAGAAGTGTTTCTCAAAACCAGTACATACTATCTTTGTCTTTCTCGTTCGTTTTCGAGCTTTAATGAAATATTTTCTCATATTTTGTAATAAAAGTGTAAATAAACAACGCGATAAAAGCCGAATCAATCAGTTTAATTTTAATGTATATCATTCGCGTAAACGTAAGACAATATTTGTGTATGGCCGCCGGTGTGCCACTGCAACTCAATAGGTTAATCACTATTTATTACTATAGAATAAAATCTGGCCTTTTCATTCATATTATTTAAAGTACATGAATGTAGTTTGTACATTAAAAGGCATCTCAAATAGCACATGTAACCCGCATTATGTATAAGAGTCATTAGTCATGATAGGTATTTAATTGGAACATATCAGCATTGATGAGTTTGTTGCCAAACTCTATTACACGATAAATACAGTTAGGTATAAACGTGGGCAGTTTTACGAGCGCTTGTAAGCCATTGTAACTGTGCGTTGTACAAGTTTACGACTGTTAATGCTGTTATAGAATTTGTAATGGAGTAGAAAATATTGGCTATACTTGATCTGAACCGAACGTGGTTTTTGGTATATGTTCAGCGGCATAAGTAGTTGAACATTTTTACTTATTTTTAGAGGAAAACATATGGTTACACACTTACTTATATAAACAATAGATAACAAAAATTATACATATGTGTAACCACATATTTAACATTATTACGTAGGTATATTAATTATGAATTGATTGAACTTAGCACGAGTAAAACATAGTATTATTATCTTTAAAAATAGTTAGAGTAAACTTAAATAATTATATTGTCATCAACGTATCATTAAAATTAACAATCGTTCTCATGTTTTACACTAATGTTAGTTAAAGAATAATTAATTTTTTTGATCAATAAATACGTTACAATTATTAGAAAGTTTAAATTTATAAACTTTACGAAAGTTTATAAATTAAAACTTTACTAAAAAAGTAAGTAAATTATTTACTTGTGTAGCTATATATGTCGCTGACTGTACCGATTCAGTTCAAGTTTAATCTATTAATATAATAAGGTATGTACATTACTTAGGCCTGCGTATTTACATGGTTTCACAGAAACATACATTATATATAAATATATAATATCAGGCCTGTATTAAACTGTCCCACTGCTGGGCACGGGCCTCTTCTCATTGTGAGAAGGGTTCGGCCATAGTCCACCACGCTGGTTTAGTGCGGGTTGGTAGACTTCACATATCTTCGAGAACATTACCTATGGGGAACTCTCAAACATGCAGATTTCCTCACGATGTTTTCCTTCACCGTTAAAACGAGCGATAATTAACTATACGCACATAACTTCGAAAAGTCAGAGATGCGCGCCTATTGGCTTTCCTAGGCACATTTCTAGACGCCTTACTGGTACGGAGATTTCTTATAACACTGTCTGACCTGGCCCTCAATATCGCTAGTAAAAGTGTAGTGTAGTCAGGTGGGCCGTAAGCTTGTTTGCCACGTTAGAAGTAAGAAAAAAAAAAATGTGGGAATTCAATAAAGCAATTATACTACATATGTATATATAAAACACGATAACATCGTGACCACAGATTGTTATTCTCTATTTCTTAAAATACATTAGAAATAACTGAAGAAAGGGCAATGATGCTGCAATAAAAATATCGCATATTTTTCTATAGCACTCACATTATTAAACACAATTTAAATACACCTCATTTCTTTAATTCGCTTGGTCTGTAGAGCGAAGGAACATACATCTGCAAGTCATTACTCGCATGCGTCTTACGTTTAAGCGAATGGTATATATTGAAATTAAAATACTTTATACAGAATTTATCACGGTTTAATTACATTACACTTTAAACAACATTTCCATTTTAACCGTTTTCTTTTCAGCAGCCATAGTCACGGGTAGACTAAGGTGGTCGTCTCAATAATTAGGTAATCAATATTCAAACACTTTGAAATCCTAAGTAATATTATAAATGCAAATGTGAGTTTGTTTGTTACGCTTTCAAACCTTGCCTACTCGACCGATGATCATGAAATCTCACATACATGTTGTCAGGAGTATAGAAAAGGACATACTTTCAACTAGACTACTTCTCGAGCGAAACCATGGGCACAAGGTAGACACTTATACAATGCGTTAATCAGGGTGCCTAGTGCGAGATGCTTTTACGTTAACGCGTTCGAAACCGCGTTTAGCTCTCTGATTGGTTGAGAGCTTGAAGCGAGCCAATCGGAGCGCCGAACGTCATAAACGTGTCGATCGCCTTGACGTAAAACAAACTCGCACTAAGCACTGTGTATAATTTTAACAATTACAGTTTTTACGTCGCGTCGCAGTCGGGTATAAAGATTAGCGCGTGTTTGGCCTACACGAGGCATCTTTGCGGCGGTTGGCAGAGCACAAGCTATGTGGTATTGTACTCAGTCTGTACTTACTTACGCACAGTTAATAGCAGTTATGATACGGTACGATAACGATTTAATTAGTGCCACTCATTGTTTAACGTTAAATTTTACGATTTTGGTTATAAAGATATATAAAATAAAAAGGTATATAAACTGTGTCACTGCTGAGCACGGGCCTCTTCTCAGTGTGAGAAGGGTAAGGCCATGGCGACCCAGGACGGTTTGGCAACTTAACACATCGTTGAGAACTCGCATGCATGCAGATTTGCAAAAAATCTTCAATACATAATATTGTAAAACAAAGTACTCCGCCACGTCTGTCTGTTCGCTGATAAACTCAAAAACTTCTGATTGGATTTTGAAACAGTTTTCACCTATAGACAGAGTGATTCAAGAAGAAGGTTTAGGTGTATAGTTTGTTAAGGTTTTGTACTATCCGTGCGAAGCCGGAGCAGGTGCTAGTAGTACATAAAATAAAGAAGAAATAAATTGGGCGCTTTAGCTGGAGGGCTTGTAATTCATATTTATTGGTATACTTGGTAATCCCTCCAGCTAAGCTAGACTGCTGTGTTAGGTGTAGGTTTACGTTACCCGGAACTTGCCTTCTTTTACTGGGTGATCCCGACATAACTTCTCTGCTCCCCTTTTCCGCGAAGAGGCAAGAGCCAAAGCAGACTCCCACGATAAAAAAAAGGTGAGTGGGTTTACGTCGGTAATGGATGGGATTCGTATCCACCTCTTGATAGCAAATTCAAAGTCTTATATAATAGGCTACCACCACTTCGAATTGAGTTTGTATGTTTATTACATAAATACAAGTAGAGCGTAGAAGGGATTTCGACACAACTTTACATATAGATAGACCATGTCCTCAGACACATACACATGAGATATTTTTTATTTCGGTATGCGTCCCCATTGGATTTACACGAGCGCAGACGTGGGCAAAAACTAGCAAGACATACATATTAGTAGTATAGTGCGTAAGTATTCATAAAAAGGAATGTGTAACAATATTATTTACTTACAAATATTATAAAGAGGAAAGATTTGATTTTTGTTTGTTTGTAACGATTTAATTAAAAAACTACTCAACTGATCTGAAAAATGCTTTCACCGTTAGATCCGTTATTATCACTGACTAACATAGGCTATATTTTATTTAAATAACAAGCGAGAAACGGCAATGAATTGCCGTAAATTTTAGAGTTCGAAAGAATAGTATCACGTGGCCTTGAGGTCATGGGTCAAAGGTCATAGTCATTTCGGGGTATATCGACTATGCTGAGTCGAATGACGTTGCCCGCGAGTCTCTAGCTCTTACGGTTCTTAAGTTGAAAATTGTATAACAGACAGACGGACAAAGCTGTTGTATAAGAGTTTTTCGAACTCTAAAAGCGTACTGTTACTAACATAAACTAAACTATATTTACGCGAGCGTAGCCGCGAGCAAAAGCTAGTTTACTTATAAATATATATTAATTTGTTAGTGTTGTTCAAACAAATCTGTTTTAATGTGAATCGTCACTCCTTAAATAAATTAGTTAGGTTTAGGTAATGTAAGAAACTATTCCTAGTGTAGATTTATAAGTTTTATGAAATGTCTAATGTCGTGGTTTTCCCAAGAAATGACAGCATGCGGTTGTGTAAATAGGCCAGATATAGGTTTTTACAACGCGCATAACACGTAGAATATCAGCAACTAAATAAATAAATAAAACAGCTTTCGCCCGCGGCTGCGCTCCCATAAAATTAGGTAAACTTTTTTTGAAATAGAATATCCTTAGTCAATTTTAGTCGGTTATAATATAGCCTTCTAACGGTGAAATCATTTTTAATAGATTTTGAGTTAAAACGAACAAACAATCAAATATTTTCTCTTTATAATACCTATACTAGTTTATTCCCCGCGGTTTCACCCGCGTAAGTCCTGTTCCCGTGGGAATATCGGGATAAAAAAGATAAAATAGCCTATGTGTGAATCCTATAGCTATCTACATACCAAGTTTCATCGCAATCGGTCCAACAGTTTTTGGGTGAAAGAGTAACAAACATCCATACATCCATACAAACTTTCGCGTTTATAATATTACTAAGGATAGGTACAGATAACGTGTTGTAAGTTTCAATAGTGAGTACCGATCGTTTTTATAAGAGGAAATACCAATATAAAAACTTTTGATGATATTGTTATTGACAGTTATTATATTTCTGTAGCGTAGGACCCGACACTTCGGACTGATTATACCCCTGCAATGTTCATCTCGTATTCGCCTATATTCTCCATAACTAAACCGGTTTTAAAAATATGTCATAATTAATATGAAAATGATTTTGGTTACATATGCCGAAAAGTTATAATTTTTCTTTCAGACTCGTATAATTTTGTTGGATGTTTAAAAACAGCAGTATAACCAAGCGAATTTTGTAATTTTGAAGGTTTAAGCCCTTTAATAACTAAATTAAGAAGAAATATAGGAACATACTCGTAGCGGTGGTAGATATAAAATAATATATAATATCAGTCCAATATTAAACTGTCCCATTGCTGAACGAGGGCTTCTTCTCAGGGTTAGGCCATAGTCCACCACGCTGGCCCAGTGCTGGTTGGCAGACTTCACATATCTTCGAGAACATTTTGGAGAACTCTCAGACATGCAGGTTTCTTCACGATGTTTTCCTTCACCGATAAAGCGAGCCATAATTAGCTATTTAATACACAGAACTTCGAAAAGTCAGAGATGTGCGCCCTGGTATCGAACTCGAGACCTCTGCGTCGTAGTCCAACGGTCTCCCACTAGGCTATTGCTTTAGTATACCTTAATTTTATTTTAGTTTAGTGTAGTTATTCAGAGAGGAAACAGGAATACGTTTGTATGGATGAAATTCTGCTCGCGTTCCCTCGTACCATCTTGAAAGAACTAAATATTTATTTATTATGACTACATGTTCTAAAATATGGTGTGGAGGCCACTGCTCTTGGACTACATGACTGCTTACCATCACGCGGACTGTGGTCTTTTTGAAGAGCAAAATAAAAAAGAAATGAAAAATCCCCCGCCAAGTCTGCCTGTTCCCGATAAACTCAAATTTACTGAACCGATTTTCATGCAGTTTTCACCAATAGACAGAGTGGTTCATGAGGTAGGTTTAGGTGTATAATTTGTTAAGGTTAGCCGTGTGTACCCGGGGCGGGTCGCTAGTACAAATTATACAGGATAGGAACTGATGGCCGTTCAGCAAAAAATATGAAAAACTATGAGTTCTACTATTAGACATTTCAAGGTTATCCATTAATTACCGGACACCCTGTATAATCAAGGCTGTACATACTGTAAAGCGGTAGGTTTGCAAATACATTTCCACAACTATATTTAACTGTTGTTGAACCTATTTCGGTCATTTCGTTCAATGACACCACTAGCCTATTTTGTGCATTAATTCCAAAGCGTATCTAATATTAAAAAACAAAAATTTTAACAAAGAAGAAAACCAACTTCAGTTGTAAATTTTATTAAACAAAAATGCACTAAAAAGTTAAAAATAATTGCGTATTCTTATGAATAATTAAATTATTGTTATTAATGGAGGAGGAGAGTTTTTAAATACTTAAACATGAGATATCTTACTATGATCATAACATAACATTAGCACAATTACATACATAGACGCAGCACGCGGCGCGGGCGCCTGATACCGACTCCAAAAATAACAATAATTTAAATTGTTTGTTACGTACACACAGCTACACATCAAGTTAGACACCCTATATACGCATAACTACGCTACATACAAAATAGAGAATTGTCGGAAAAGGACAGTGCATAGTGGTGTCGATGTAATGGTAAGGATAGACCGTAACAAAAATATAACGCACTCTCTCGCACGATTCGCAGTGTTCAACTTCTAATAGTTCAAAGTCCAAACAGCCTAGGTTGATGCGTCGCTGTGTGTACAGAATAGGACATAGGGTATTTTTCATCCAGTACAAAGTACTATTACTAACCTAACCTACAATTACGCGAGCGAAGCCGCGGGCAAAAACTAGTATAGTTATAATGGTGGCGTTCTTATGCAATGAGTATTATCAACGTAATTGGCTATCAGCCAACATACACAGTCTCTGTTTACATTTGTAATATCTGAACCTTGAATGAAACTAAGTACTCGGTAATAAGATTATTTTACAAACGATGTTGTTTACACATATTTATTTACATATTCCCTACCGATCTTTAAAGGTAAACACCCACTTTCGGCCTCGGTCGCGTAGTGGTTAGTGTAACCGACTGCCACGCCTAAGGTCGCGGGTTCGATTCCCGCACAAGTCAAACATTTGTGTGCATGAATATGGATGTTTGGCTTGGTCTGGCTGTTTCTATGTATAATATGAATGTATTTACAAAAAAAAAGTATATATGTATGTTTATCCATTATCTAGTACCCATAGTACAAGCTCTGCTAAGTTTGGGCTAGATAGTGTTGTGTGTATGTGGTAGAATATTATTATACATATATATATTATTACATTCGTAAGCTCCATTTTAGGTCACAGTGAGCAAGGTTTTAGGTAAGTAATAGAGGGCGAGCCTATTGTCATTTACCGTGAACGTCTAACTGTAAACGTGCGTAGAGTATCATTCATCAAACAAGTTCTTTTCCCGAGGGTAGAAATTTATTGACAAAATCTACATACTATTATAAATGTTTAGAACAGATAAATAAGGTCCATGTTCTGTGACGTTTACAGACGTACACCGATGACTGTACATTCGAAAGAAATTATTAATCGATTTAATCTCAAGTCTAATGAAGGTTAGATTACCATATTTATGGTTTTATCTAATCATTTGTGTGTTCTATTTGTATGTTTAGGATTAGATTAGGTATTTATTAATGTTCAGCAACATAATATTTTTAATGGATGGCAATCTGCTGAGGATTCCCAATGGATAAGGCATCGGACATGCGATAGAGAGGTAGTGGGTTCGAACAGATCGTTCATGACCACTATCGACGTGAACCTATTTTTAAAATAACCATATTGGCTTAACTGGAGGTGACAAGAATACAAGCAATATGTAACCAAAATAGCTAGAATTTTATAGAGATGAACCCCGATGGTTTCTTACAAATCGCCAGCAGCTTTCAGTTATTGTCTCTAATTTGATTAAATATGGTTTTTAGTATACATAACTAAATGCACCTGAAAATCAGTTTTGAACACAGTGGCTGGTGTTAGACCACTGCAACTGAAAGATACATCGGTATTTTCATGCTGAAACATAGTTTCAGAAAGACTTTTCTCGCGCCATACTTCTTGTGTCACTTTATAAACATTATACACCCTGTATAGATATAGATATAAGACATTTCTAGGTTATCCATTAAATACCGGACACCCTGTATACAACTTTAAGAAACACTTGGCACAACTATTTGTGGACCACACATATTTTTGTCCTGTATAAGGATCAAACCCACAACACTTGGTATAGTAGCAGCCTCATTTAAACCACTGCATCTATGCAGATATCCACCTGTTACTTGTATCAACCTATACTATATATTATATAGAGCTGAGGATCTGTGCAGTTAGATCAGATGTGAGAATATTTAAGGGTACTGTCCCTGACTGTCTTCTATGTCCGTGATTGTGAGGCCTAGCTTTACGTGTTCTCAGAGGCACAGAGGGTGGACTATTGTCTGGTCATTCTTCAATGAGCATGTCACTGGTATGTTTAACCTAGATCGAATATAACCTTAGGCGGATCGATATACCTGCACGTCAAGGGCCTTCTATCTTTATCTTTATTTTGGATTTTTCTACATAACAAAAGTGACAAATATACGGTCCGCTTAGTATATAAGTTATAGTAGCATAGAATACCAGAGCATCACTTTCTTAAAGGTATACCCCTATATAGGCGTCATTGCTGTTTCCCGGGAGATTTTACTAACATTAACCACAATACTCGGGGCATTGGCTGCAGCGAGGCAAACACTTAAACCATTACGCCATTCGTGCAGTCTTAGGGACTAATTACACTTATTCAGCTCCATTCGCGTTTTGCTGAACGATTTTGGTCACACTTATGCAGTTTGGCTTCTATCACCCGCGTACAGCGTCGTAAGAATGAGAAAAGCCGTCATAGCGTGTTATCTCCGCTGAAACGCTTCTATCGACTGCGGACGGCGCTGAATATGCTACTCATTTAGTATTGGAACTATGCGAATGCTATAGATAGAGGTCAGTGCTGTTCTGCCGCGTTCAGCGCTGTACCGCCGCGATCGACGCTGAACGCGGACGTTCTCGTCGACAAGTTACGACCGCGTACAGTGCTGTACAGTCATGAACGCGGCAGAACTGCACTGAATGCGGCGGAACAGCGCTGAACGCGGCAAAACAGCGCTCAACTCTATCTATAGCATTCACATGATAAAAACACACTTGTCCTCGCTTTATGCCTATTTGCCGCGAAAGCTGAATAGACGCGGAAAACTGAACGGATGTGTACGCATGTCCATAAAATATCGTTGTTTTCTATGGATAGACCTAAATAAATGTAATTAGTCCCTTAGCTGACTCAGGGAAAAAAAGGCATTCAATATAGGAAAGAAATGATACGTATATAAGCCTTCAGCACTTTTCTCATAGTAAAAAACGCAGTGACAATATTATAACTTTTACGACGAATTCCTATAAAAGGTTCCGAAGAGCCGCATCATTCGTATTATTAGCAAACAATGGTCTAATACAAGTTCTTCCACTCACAGATTTCTATCTACATTTTACTATAAGATCTTATATATAAAAATAATACTTACAGATTGGGATTAAGTAGATGTGTTGTGACGCTCCGTTCGTTCTCGACAAGTCTGACCTTTATTTCAACGCCGGGAATGAACACTTTCCTATGCACCGAGCTGAACTTTATTGGAGGGTTGTGGACTACTTTGAATGGCACTGCTTTTTCGTTCGATTCTGGAAAAACAAAAGTTAGTTGTTATAAAATTATTGGGAAGAGAAGAACTCCTCCAAGAACCTTCGAATTGCCCACCTCAAGCATTGCAATAGAAAATGAAAAACCATGGTATCATAAAATAAACTAATCGTCCTTATTACCAAATATTTCAAAACTGCTTGGTTACTTGTTTCAAGACATTAATAATAGAAGCTGCTTCGGTTCCCGCATTCGACTGCTACGCATGAGTTCTCGGATTCAAATCTGAGGTTGGGCAAAGTGTTATTGGAATTTTCTATCAAGATATTCCTAGTAGCAGCATGGCGTCTAGCAATGTGTGGTGAACGGTACTAGGCTCGCTCCATATTAAGTGGGACCCTAAGCCATAGCTGGCAAAATGATGTAATGCACTTCTGCCTACTCTATAAGACTGTGTAAACATGTTTGATATTGATTTGATTCAAATAGCAAACTGTAAATGATATAAAGATGGTAATTCAAATGCGTAAATCAATAATTTCAAAGTCAAAGTCAAAATCATTTATTCATTTAGGTCACAAAGTAACACTTATAAACGTCAAAATATATAGGTTAGTGAGTTTACTAAGTTATTGAACCTACATTTAGGTTAGTTGCCAGGTTCAGGCAAAGGATTTGATTAGAATATCATATTGTTTATTAGCAATAAAACAAATTACAATACATTCGGGTATATTCCCGTATTATAATTATAGAGGTAAATAAAACTGCGAAGTCAAACAAAGTTGTCTAGACGATAAGAAAGGATAGCTTCGTTTGTGATAATGATAAATTACTGCATTATTAATCATGTTATGACTCATGTATACTACAATAAGATTTTTTAAGTGATAAACACATCAGCAAAACGCTGTCTCTCTCGAAAAGTACCGACTAGTTTAACGGTAAGCCAGTACCTGCTGTCGTTTGCCTTGCCCCCGCACGACACTTTCTAAACATAATGTTTTTTTATGACTTTATTCGCACACATCGAATCAATCTGTCGGCCTCGATGGCGTAGTGGTTAGTGTAACCGACTGCCACGCCTGAGGTCGCGGGTTCGATTCCCGCACAAGTCAAACATTTGTGTGCATGAACATGGATGTTTGTCTTGGTCTGGGTGTTTCTATGTATAATATGTATGTATTTACAAAAAAATAAGTATATATGTATGTTTATCCATTGTCTAGTACCCATAGTACAAGCTCTGCTTAGTTCGGGCTAGATGGTGTTATGTGTATGTGGTAGAATATTATTATTAATATCTCTCCGTCTGTAAAAGAAGCAGGGCGAAATGACACCTAAAAATATATTTTTTTATATCGCTTCAACTCACGATTCTTTAGTAAGATTATTAGTAGAATGTATGCTTTAGTCTGACAGTGTTATTGATTTTTGTAATGGAATACGAATCTGCAATTGAAATTCTATCTATAGATAGATTAATAAATTATAATCTATACATACATATTATAATTAAATCGTAATAAATTCAAAAATGTAGGCCAATGGTATTTTCAAAAAATTATCGCTCTGTTAAGATGTCGTAAATCATTTATTCGTTTAGGTCATAAAGTAACTTTGATTAATGAGTTTAGTGAAGTTATTATATGATCAAAGAAATGATATTATCTAAGAGACATAAACCGAAAGTTATTTTTATTTTTTGCCTGTTTATATGTCTAAGCTTCAAGCAAAAACTATTAGACGTATTCTGTAGAAATTTTGCACGCAAAATCTGCCATAGCCGGGTCAATACATACTATTAATCATCATGCCATTTGTCATGGCGTTCAAGCAATAAAGTTTAATGTCCATGTACCAAAATTCCGTGTGCAATTGTGAGTATAATTGTATAAAAATAACTGTCTGTAAAATGTGAGAGGCCTATGTCCAGCAGTGGACTGCGGTGGGCTGATTGATAGATTGAAATGTCTGTTTGGTTGTAACGTATCCGTTCCTAAACCATTCATCCGATTACAACGAAACTTTGGCGAGTCAGCGAAGGTTACCGACTGAAACAAAAAATATAAAGAGGCACTTCAACAAAGGCCGGATATTAGTTTATTTATTAAGTACTATGTATCAGAGAAGTCATCTCAAGTAAAATGATTGCAACACGAGTTAAGAGTCACGTAGTGTGCACAAACATGGTCTTTGACAGGTCGACAGGGGTTTGCACTAAGGAGTTTTTTAGCGAGCCATAGAGCGTACTATCCTAGAGATACGGCTAACAGATCGAGTTAAAATACTACAATACGCTCCAAAATAGAAATCGCATATGTCATCCAGAATGAAGCGATACTTAAATGAGATTAGATTGGACATTTTTACCGCATGCGGAAGGAACTGGACTACTCTTGCACTAGGCATAACTCCTGTGTCGCGGGGGACTTTAAACACATTCAAACAACGGACACAAAAAATATTCAGACTCAGAACAACCATTTGTGGATCACATAAAGTTTTGTCCCTTATGGGGATCGAACTCACACTACGCCATCCGTGCAGTAATATTAATTAAGCAGTAGCGTAATACATATACTGACATATTTTAAATATGTATAACAATTTTGCACTCAATCGTGTTGTAGCAAAAGTCAGCTATGTTAGTTAGAGAGCCTGCATTACTCTAAGGCCCGGTTCCTAAGTTAAGAAACGGGTGGATCTAGCTACTGACATATTTTCATAAAATATGTTTTAAAAATTAACAGGCCTAACATGTGTTGCAAACAATTGAGTAATATACCTCCTCTAGTACGTATATACTTAAGGAATATTACGAAGCTTTCATAATTAGATACTTGCCATCAAAGCATTATCACTGATATTCATAGATAAGAAATAGAGGTAAATTATATTCTGATAAACTATTTTATCTATAATGTATTCTGACGTATATTCTGACGTCAGAGTCATTAGTTTATCAAAGAGTATTTACACGATACTCACAGAAGCGTGAACGTATTGGACGTATCTTTGCACAGGATCTTAATCGCATCTTTGACAGCCGCATTGTATGTAAAGTATGGAATCTCTTTTTATTTTAATTATTCAAGCCTGTGGTATCTAAGAAAATATGGCAAGGGAGTACTAATATTCTACAGACAGAGTTCTGGTCACGACCGCCAAACTTTATCAAAACTGGTAATCTGCTTAAAAATTATTGTAGTTCACAAGTATGTACGTAAACACAAGTGCACTCGATGGGGCGGCAATCGGACACGGCCGGGGAAAGATCGAGCGCAGGACCAACGGCTTTATGTGTATTCCTAGGCACGGGGGTGTTCAACCACGCCAACCTCCTAACTCTTTTTTAATCTGTATTGAGATTTCTTAGTACAACAACCCAATTATTTATTGTTGGCCCGATCCGGGATTTGAACCCGAGACCTCTGCATATCGGTCGCATTTACTACCGCTGCACCACGGAGGTAGTTATAGTCATAATCTAGACGAGGTAGATAGGCATTAGATCTACATTTCAACAGCTACGTTTTTCCTACGTCTGCTCTTCTTCTTCGTCTTTTTGTCCTACGTCATACAGGGTGGTCTACTGATGGGCGCATTGCTAGACTTTGCAGCTATTGAGAAAGTCTTCTCAAAAATAACCAATAACCTTACTCGATCTAGACATTGAATGTGAAACTTCATGATAGGCCACATAGGCCTTTACTTATGCCACGACACTAGCGAGGGAGTAAAGCAAATTTAAAACTAGCGTCTTGGTTATGTTCCAAATCCCACAAGATATGCAAATGAAACAAATTGCAGATAGTAATACAATGTCAAACTCTCTCTGTTTCGATGCTTATTATCCATATACGTGCAGACAAATTGATAAAAATTTGTCATGCGTGCGTCCAGTCAATTAGTTATGCGTTGACACCGCGGAAGACGAAAGACCTACTGGTGGTCTTACGACCATCTATAGAAGCATTGTTATAGCACGCGTTAGAATGAAACAGCTCGATACAAACCATATAGCTTTATCCCATTTTCTTACATATATACATAGATATATATTCCCGAATGATAATTAAACTTTTCCAAAATGCAAGTACCTAGTTGGTGCGAGTTACAAGCGCGAACTACCCGCATGGCTTCATGTGCGAGTTAGTCACAAGGGTTTCTTGCGCGGATTGTTCGCATCGGTTGTTTACCGCGAGCACCCATGGTCAATTAGTCAGTGCCTAGTTACTCAATATGCGCATTTATCTATATCATATAAAGCCATATATTTTTAGAAAGAATTCAATTGTTGTTTTGATATAGGTAAGCCACATTCCAATGCGCATTAATCACTCACAAATCTGTCACGAACTGTCCTTTACGGAAATATTTTATTTATTTGGACATATTGATGTATTAGATGGTTATCAGAATTTTATCAGGGAGGCCACTATACATATTTTAGATCAAAGGAAAAATTATAAAATGTTTTCGAGTACGGATGAATACCTAAATATGTACATAGATAAATTGATAATGATTTATTTGTTTACGACAGTGGATTATATTTAATGATACAACTAGAACTCTCCAATAACTTTTCTATCAGTTATTAGTAAGATAAAATATGTATGAAACAAATGAAACAAAAAAAACCGTGGAAACACAAGACAAAGTTGTTGGTCAGCAATTTTCTTACTTCCGCATTCGAGATGAGAGGGGCTGGTATCTGCTTCTCTTAAAATTGTATTTATTTTGCTTATTTTTTAACGTTCCGACATAAAAAATTTATGATAAGAAAAAAGGTTTAAAAGAGTAGCTGTTAGTTTCTTATAGGTGTCTTCGCATAGGACCAATCCTTTACCCGATCCTAGCAACTAACCTAAGTGTAGTTTACTAACTTAGTAAATCCACTAACTTATAGATTTTGACGTTCATAAGTATTTTGACCTTGACGTTAAGAACCTGTTAAAAACAGTTTAGCTGACTGTTTAGAATTGTTTTCCTCGCTTTTTATTCACATTACGGTATTGAACTTACAATAAAATAACAAAAATAATTCTTGCTCGTCGGTTATTGTTTTAAATTTCCGTCAAATTAGAAACTAAACGATAACAATTGATACGATATCAAATTACAGATAGTTAATTTATAACTAATGTTAACTTTAGTTATTACATTCACTATCTAATATCGCTCGAGTTTCTTAAAAGTAACCATGGCTTTTTTCACTATCTACAATTTAATTCTATACTATAATTAGCGCGTGATGATCCACTTCTAGTGAGGATTAGGATAACATAAAATATCTATAGATAACAATGACAATCCCTTTGCACTGATAACAAATAAATTAAAATCATCAATTACTACTTACACGTTATTTTATCTTGTGATATTTGCAGCCTGAATGAATAAGGGATATGGTGGTCAGATAAAAAATATTTACTTTTATCGATTATAGAAAACGTATATGCGCATAATCAAACTTAAAGTCTCTTGAACTACAAGTCAGATTTGAAAATTATTTTTGCATTTTATAGCTAATTTTTTGAGCGAGGTATAGATATCTTCGCGCTAAGCGGAGGAGTAAACCTGGGTTAAAACGCAGTAGACAGCTATATATATAATCTCAAGCACCTAAAGGAAAAGCTGTCTTGTCAGAAAGGACCACAAAGCTTAGTTTCTAGCACTAGCAGCGACGTGGGTCGTGATTTTGCAGGATTGGGAACACGTGAAGGATTAAATACCAAATCGTGTCGCAAAGACCAAATATGGAAACTTACTGGAATATTAATTATCTCGTATATTGATAGCCCGATATACCCGAATAGCAACTTTCAAATAAAAATATCAACGGGCTTATAATAGAAATACATATCATATACACTGAAAAGAAAAAACAAAATATTTTTTTGGATTAACTATTTTTGGATAACACGAAACACAAATATTTCTGTGGCTCGTTTTTTGTGCATATTTGTTTGGAGCCTAAGGGACCTCTCGGTCAACACTTGGACCCTAGGGCCGAGACAGAATGCTTTTTCCATTGTGTCTGGTTGCCGGCTAATTGATGAGTCAAAGAAATACATACCGCATGGTTCATTGTCCTTATTATCCACTTTATCCCCCTCTATCATAGACAAAGACTCCGGTACCGCGAGGCTCTCATCGAATTCGGAGTCCAACGTTGGGCTCAAGGAGTCCAGTTGCTGGAAGAATCCCGGTAGGCAGTCTCCAGGTGTAAGGTTTGGCGTCGGCGTGTCCATTGCGTAGTTTGTGTATCCGTAAAGTTGTTCATCTGTTAATATTAAAAAGGAAATATAAGTACATATATACAAATAGAAATACAAGGTCACTGAAAGCACTGATCATTTACTGTAATGTAAAATTTTAGTCAGTTGTCTACTTAGATACAGGTACAAGAATTTCTCTATAATGACGTAGGTCTCAGGCGTATGAAAGCTGTCTGCATGGATTAATAGCTTTTGTGGGGCATTCTTGTACCTGCACTTAAGGAACCCATCTACTAAAGTCAAGTTATAGGGTAACAGTGTCTTGCTCACTCGCCTTTAAATCCTCAGCATTCAAGCGTTATGTAGGTATGTATATCTCGATGTCATATTAGATGCAGTGATTTAGTTATGAATACAAATATGTGTAATTAGTATACCAAAGTTCATCTTAATTCGCTATTAATATCAGCCAGAACATTAATTTATTAAATACAAGTTTTTACTTGCAGTTACCAGGAACAAAGCATCAAGTAAAAACTAGTGTCTTTAAAGAAAAATATTATTCTACAAGAACCATCTATTTTGCCAGGATATCTATTTCACATAACGGCAAATACGCTATCATTACGAAAAAAGAAACCGTGTCGATCCGATTCTCCGTTCTAAAGAAACACCACACAAGCCAACGAACATATGTACACATAATATGAGTACCTAAGGATAAGAATAGATGCAAGACATTTCATTCTGTCTGGTTCATTGTCTGAGTTGAGCAAATTAAACCTAATTTAGTCACTTCGCCGCTTTTGAATTGTTCTAGAATAACAAAGTCAATGTCAAAATCGAGAAATCCTTTATTCATTTAGGCCACATAGTAACACTTATAAACATCAAAGTTAGTGAGTATACTATAGTTACTGAATTTGCATCAAACCATTGCCAGAACCTTTCAACTTACATAAAGTTGGAAGGTTCAGGCAATGGTTTGTACCTATCAGAAGGTACCTGCTAGAAACTCACGGCAAAATATGCAGATGCCTCATAGCTCATAGCACACACAAATATTATGTGTGGTTCATCAGGTAAAGTAAATGTCGACATATAAATAAATAGCATTGCACTTACATGTAATAAATACAATGCCATTGATTTATATATCGACACTATTTTCTTCTTTAAAACAATATATTCATAGGACACTTTACTAACCTTACTAAATCACAAATAAATAGATGATTGGTTTCTGTCTTTAGCTGGTTGAAATAAAAGATTTCCTAATAAAGGTACCATAACAGTTTTAACCGTATAGATCTTACAAAGATATGAAATTTTGTTTACAGAAAGTCTGATGATAATATAAATAACATTATTGATAAAACAATGTACTGTAATCCATATAGATTGTGTTTTGTTTTGTTAACTTCAATAATATGATAAGAGAACGTTTTATTAACTGTAAAGAGTATTTTATATAGTTTTCGTTAATATTGGTAGTTTTGACAATTTGTTAATAATTACATACATAGTCTTACAATAGTCGCCAGCTACAATTGAGAATTAATACGTGTCTATAGTCACTTACCACCCACAGTGCCAGATTTCGTGCTGTTGTACTGAGAATTTTAGATCGAAATACTCAATAACACATTGCCTGACATGGGAATCAAAGCCGAAACATAGTGCAAAGCAATCGCAATCACTACCGCTGCGCTAGAGAGGCATTCATCTTTATTAATAATTACACTAAAAAAAACTAACAGCCAAACATTGTCTAAGTGATTACCAAATAACTACTATGGTGAGGAATTTGCTAGCTATTGATAAAGGTCACCTTGCAGACGATGAAATATTAAACATTGTACATTATGGAATTAAAATGTACATTGACAGTACTATGCTAATCCTCATAGCAGGATAAAAGTTTATTATGTCTTTTGAATGATATTTGGCTCCTGTGGACCTATGCATGATGTTGTTGATACATTTGAATGCAATTGTAAACATTGCTATCCGCAACCAACTAATAATATAATAATAATATAATAGTCGACCACATACACACAACACCATCTAGCCCAAACTAAGCAGAGCTTGTACTATGGGTACTAAACAATGGATAAACATACATAGATAGTTTTTCTTTTTTGACACCCAGACCAAGACAAACATCCATGTTCATGTTCACAAATGTTTGACTTGTGCGGGAATCGAACCCGCGACCTTAGACGTGGCAGTCGGTTACATTAACCACTACGCCACCGAGGCCGACTTACTATATGATCTTCAGAGTATAGTATAGGTGTTATACTATTCTTGACTCCTTGATGCAACTAAGAATTTTATGACAGGAATACCCAATAATATCATGTTCTGCATGGGAATAATAACTAAACACTCAATTGTTTACAGTTATACAAATATGCTAGCATAAATAAACTTCACAGAACATAAAACAGTTTATATTGTCATTAATCTAACAAGCTTACACATAAAATACAAATGGTTGTAACTAAGACTCCATTTCTATTAGGTAATATTTTATTACTAACTGTGCTTGACACTTTGTTTGCATAATCTAGACACAGAGGATAAGTTAACTTTAAATTAAAATAAAATAAATATACCATTACAACTTTATAATTATGATGGACCTGCTGTAATAATTCAAAGTGATTCACGCCAATTAAATGATTGATTGATCTAAAATTGTGAATCTATTTTAGAAGATGCTTTAACATACTTAAACAATAAAAAATAAAGTATCTGAACAATTGCAGTACTTATTTAAAAACAATAAATATCTATAGAGATTTCCGAGATTAAAATATACACAATGTAGATTTATGAGTTTGTTAACATTTAACTATAATATGTAAAGTAGGTATTTTAATTAGAAATGCAGGTGATGTTATCTGTATTTCCAATTAATTTCATAATAGATTTTAGATAGTGTGCATAAATAAACATACTAATGTAATGCTCATTAAGTAATATTAAACTGTCATTTGCTGAAATGCCAGACGTAATTGAAAACTAATTGTGTCTGACATATGTGAGAATTGCATCTTTTGGCTTAAGTATTTGTGCAAGTAGTGATCATAAGATAATAGGTTTGATTTCATGTTAGGGTAACAACTTATTGGATATTTTTGAGTTATTAGTCAAATGCTGGTGTCAAATCTAGTTACGGATAAAGCTTATCATCTATTATGCGAGACAGTAACAATGCGTAGAAATATGGGTGCAACACATTATTACATTACATCTGGGCAAGTAGGCATTGTGATATAATATTAATTTTATAATAATGTCATTATAAAATTATTCAAGTTTATTTATAGTAATATAATGTAATAAATACTTATACAAATCATGTAATTTTATTATTATTTGCCATAATGAAGCATTTGATTTATAAATCAAGTACAATGCTTATTTCCTGTACTTTTGCCTAATGGAACAATACTTTTTGTATTACACACAAAAACAAATCCATTACCAAGGTAACAAGATTGTCTTTTGTATAATGATGTTGTAAATGAGGAAATTACTAATTTATTTATTATAAATAATGGCAGGATAACTTTTAATATGCCTAATTATTTAAATGGTAATGTGTAGGACAATGATCTTTGTCAAATTATGCAGGCGATATGTATTAAAATCCAGTAGCAAGAGTAAGCAAATTTCATATATTACAGTTAAGTATGTTAATAATAAACACATAGCATTAATTTGAATTTTAAATTGGCTGTAAATGTTAGAAAATGGAACAAAACATAACAACAAACACCTATTATATTCAACTTATATCAGATACAATGGCAGAAATAAAACCTCTTTTATTACTCACTTGGTTATTACAGTCGCCACACATCAAACAAAATAAAAAATAATTTCGAATAAAGAACACAGGCACTTTACCTCGTTTGATCAAGTTATGGAAGCTTAATGATAACTCTTTATTATTTGCCATACGTTTGTTGGTTATATTACTTTCGTTATATTCACTGTTGATCACACGGTACCCATTTGAGTGCTGGTAACTAATGTGTTGTCCATTACACGGCACAAAAACTACACTTGTGTACATAATCTATCGATAAGATAATAAAATATCACTCTTCTATTAGTACTGTTTTGACGGTTGCGAAAAGAGGTTGTTGCATTATGAAAATACACTGTTTTCATGGCAATAGTTGTTCCGACGACAGTGAATCGTCGTTCACGACTGAGTGAGCAAGGCCTTTAAAAGTTTTTACAAGAGGATTACTGAAACCATTACTTACTAAAAAATGTTCGTTTAGGAAATGATCTTGGTAATATACATGACGGAACGGCAATGGACGAAACGAAGGCTTCTAAAGCCCGGATGAACTAATGTCCGACTCATTCAAGATAATTTATTAGTTCAAGGATCTTCTCGTGCTTGTATCTTCAACTATGTTCAAGTGACGTAATCAGCGTCGTTGTTATGATGTATTATTGTGGTTGTAAACATTTTATTGGTTTCATGCATGATTTGTTTGTATTGACGTTTACTTGTATGTTAGTGCCACGTTTAGTTTGAATATGATAGTCTATGAATGGATTTAGATACTCACACCTAGTTTCTGAAAGGTATCAGCACAACATTTAAAAAATTCTTTAACCGTGTCAATAATTCGATATCGTTTAAAACAGTGATCAAGTATATCGATATGATATTGGTAGAAGCGATGTGCAATTATAATGAAAAAAGATAAATATTCGAACTCGGTGCGACCCCCGTATCCGAATGTTGATCAGTTCATTGTCACTGATTATCATTAGGTATTTTTGTAATCAAGTATTCGTAACTTGAAATTGATTTGACGTTAATACGATTGATTGTTTAAGTAAACATTGTATTAATAGGGCTGATAATTTTCTTGTACGCGACGTTGATGACCAATTTATTTCTAAAGTGTTCCTTCCAATATTACACATAGTTTTTCTTGTTATAAAAGACAATTTTCGCTTTAGAAATGATTCCTGCATCGCGGGCGACTTTACATACATTTAGATAACAGATATAAAGAACATCCAGACTCGGAACAACCATTTGTGGATCACACAAATGTTTGTCCCGTGTGAGATTCGAACCCACAATACTCGGCGGAGTAGCAGACTCAGTGGCGAGGCGACCACTTAAATCACTATGCCATCCGTGCACTAATTAAGGTCGTTAGTACAGATATCGGATAATCGCTAATTCTAAAACATTTAAATAAACTGCACCAACTTATGGCCTCATTTCTTGTATTTATTAGACCCAGTATTTTACTGTTATGAATTGAGATGGGATAAAAGGTTGACAACCACAGGCTGAAGTGTTGTATGACGTCAGCTGAAAACGTCAGACGAAGAAACGTCAAATGTTTCAACTGTCAAATAAGAATCGTTTAGGAAACGGAAACAGTTTAATTAAGATACTTCGTTTAAAAACATAACAATACAAAAAGGCAATATTATGCAAGATGTTATATTTGGTACAATTTATTATGACTACGAGTTATATAAAATAGTCGTACAAAATTAAACTTATAATGACAACAGAAGTATCTTATACGTTTTCTAGAGCCTATTTTACAAAACGAGCAACAAATTCGTGTTTCATCATTTAATTCTTTTTCGCAGGCGTTTTAAATGATTTTATTGATGTCTCAATTTGTTTTTGTCACTTAGTAGATATAAACAACAACTTCAATTTGATGTTAAGAAATTCGATACTCGCTGCTAGTGTACGTTATTATAACGCATTCTACTTGTATTTAAGAAATAACTCTGCCTTTGCTGTCTCTCATGTTGCCTTAAATTCCGCTTTCATCTTACTGTCTTAATATAAAATAAATTTAATTTTATCATTTTAAGGTTCGCGTCTTCTACTTTTTTTAATAGATTTTTGACAAACATTCGTAAGGTTACGATTTGTCCGGAGTCTCAATTTAATGGTACTGGAATAACACGCTTATTATGATTATGAACTTCATCCTGGAGGATATTAGATTGTCCTAGATAGGTTGTATATTTCTTGGTTTCATTCTTCTTTATTGTTATACATAGGTATGTGTATGAAATGTGTTTTATGAATATACTAGTTACTGCCTGCGACTAAGTTCACGTGAAATAGTATCTTATGTAGCTTAATCCATCGTTAAATTCAGAATTAAAGTGTTGTTCAAATAACATGAATGTGAATGTTTTAGAATACCACACATATCAACACACATTAAAAATCTATTGTACACACAGCGACACATTAACCTAGACTGTTTGGACTTTGAACTATTAGAAGTTGAACGCAGTGAATCGTGCGAGAGAGTGCGTTATAGTTTTGTTACACTCTGTCTTTACCATTACATCGACACCACTATGCATTGTCCCTTTCCGACAATTCTCTATCTTGTATGTAGCGTAGTTATGCGTATATAGGGTGTCTAATTTGATGTGTAGCCGTGTGTACCTGGTCACCAGTGTGTCACTGCGACGCGATAGGTTAAAGTTGAATTATTATGCAACGGCAGTACATTACCTTGTGGGATAAAACTTTCATTCGGGGAAAAAAAAAAACTATCTATTTATATTTAATTGAGATATAAAAATACGTTGCGGACATAATTATATTATAAGTTGTTTTGTTATAATAAATATAGAAGACGTAGGTACCTAAGCATGGTAGCTACATAATACTTAGGTACTACATCTATTGACCTGGCGGGTATATGAGGTTACATTAATTATAATTATGACCTGAATAATGGTTATTATAGTACCAATCCATATTGTGCGTGCTATAGTAACGGAATCCATAAACTGCCATGATATTTTGCCTAAACTAGCAATTGAACTGGCTGAGGGCTTAATCTCGCACTAAATATGTCAAGAAACTGATACACCAGTCTAATATGCATTTTAGTCAAAAACGTGTTTGAGCTAATAGCTAAGGCAAACAACTAACTAAAATATGAATATTAAAGTTATTGGCTCAAAATAGTATTAAAAAAAAGTATAAATTATTTAAGCCAATATAACCGTCTTTAGACAGAATGGAAAATGTATTATTTCTGGGTTCCGGCGTTTGAAATAATAATCGAATATAGCTGTTAGGAAAGCTCAAAGAACTTAAAATAGGCGTGTGTATGTAAAATAATACTGATTTATTGATTACAGTAACAGTAGTCAATAAAGTTTGTAGTATTTTAACTAGATGGCGTTGACCAAACCTCTATTATCTACAGGTCTTTTAAACGTTATCCCTAGATGGCGCTAGAGGTATTTGCTTTCAACACATTGGAACAGATAATTATTTTGACACTTTTGCAGTCAAATGTATTGATGGCAGACCTAACAAAAGCAAGTGCGAGTCGGATTTACTTACCTAGTATACATAGAATTTTCTGTATGTATTGTTTTAGGTACGGAAGTTCTACGTATATAAATATAAAGTCTTGTGGCAGGCGGAGTTCGCTATTGATTCGCATAAAATTTAATTTCATTTTTAGTCATAATTTATCATGGCATTCTTATCTATCATAATAACTAATACTGAATAACATAATATTGTCTTCTCTTTACGCGAATGTTATTCATTGAAATTAAACGTACTATATACGGATTTTATCGCGTTGTTTATTTAACATTTTATTATATAATTTAGAAACTGATAAACTACTATAAAACTTTACAGTTCACAGTTTTAATAATTTAATTAGCTTAAAATTATTAAGCTAATTAAATTATTAAAACTATTTATATTTAAGTTTACACTATCCCCGACGTTTCGGTTGCTTTTCAGCAGCCATGGTTACGGGGACCATGTGGACCCGTGACCATGGCTGTTTAGAGTAAAGTTTAATAGTAGTATAACAGTTTCTAAATTATGTAATAAAGTGTTAAATAAATAACGCGATAAAATCCGTATATAGTAAGTTAATTTCAATAAATACTGAATAATTTTTTTACCATAAGTCCTCTTACAGTATTCACATACCGATTTAAAAAAATAATCTAAGGAATAATTTTATAAACGCATGTGATTTTAAAGCATAATATTCATTATCATACAAATAATAGAACCAAATAACATAATTTCTAAAATGAACAATTTCACGGCACAGCTACCCGGAAGTTAAACCTGTGATCTCATGCACAGCTAAGACGTATTCGTTAACGCTGCACTACCAACGCCGCATAAGTACATATCTATAGAGTTTTGTAGTTAAAGTCATCAGTTTGCACAGCTTGAAACCGGCTGCAAAACTACGTTTGTTTGTGATGATATATTTGGTGATTTATTATTAAAATACACTAGTAACGGCGTAACGTTAGTTTCTATTTATCTGTAATCTTTCAATTAAAATTTCCTATATATGTTATAAATTTTCTTTTGTTTTATTTTATATGTATCTTTCGCTTCGCAAACTTTAAGGACAATAAGATAGGAAATGGTAAACCTTTTGCAAACTTTTGAATATTAATTTAATATGCAGTATAAAAAAGTTTAAATACCATATTTTATGATGTGTATGTGTTACACACACATACACATATATGAAATCCTAATTCTACTTTAATCTCTTTATTTTTATGAAAAAGAAGCCGATGAAGTGTATTACGGTGCCTTTTAAAAACATAACATTATTATAATATTACGTATTTATGTATTATAAATTATAATATTAAACATAATTTGCGAGATAAAGCATCCTAACTAATATTACCAGTGCGAAGTTTGATAGGATAGCTAGTAATTTATAATTATTGGAAATATAGTCATTATTTGATGCTGAGATACTCGTAAGTATCTGTGATAGACACACGAACGAACAGACGCATGGAAAGACAAAGTTACCCATAAGATTTTCATTTTTACTACTTTGGTATGGTACCCTAAAATCTTGTATTCATGTTGGACGGTATGGTAGATGTCTAATCTATCTATTTGTTTACAAGAACATTTGACAGAAACGCGACAAAAAATAATTGATTCGTTTTGTTTTATGAAACCAAAAGCAAATAAAACAGCAGTGTGTTGTTAATTCAGTAAATATTATGCATATAAAATATTAAATATATCATCTCCAGATTGAATTTCGGTGAGGCCGGCCTGGAGGGGGACTTGTTATCGACAAGTAAGAGGGTAAGAGATATCATAGTGCACAAGTGTGTGCGCAAACACAAGTAGAGTACACTTGTGTTTTGTGTTCATTATTATGTTACCTATTCTCAAAATGATGGGACGGTAATCCGACATAGAAGCTTAACCTGTCTTCGGGGCCTAAAATGTGCAACATCGCCAACTTCCTAATTAAGAATTGCTAATGAGCATGTTTTGAAAGAAAACACAATTAATTTTTGTTGGCACAACCCGGGATCCGAACCCACCATTTCATATTATACAGACATCATAGTCACGTATTACTATTTATGTAACTACTTTGGTGACGCAGCGATAGTGAATTCGATTTGTGTTAATGTGGCCTTAGGTTCGAAGCGATACAATGGGAAGAAACTGAAACTATGCCAAGTAGAAACTGGCAATAAGCTAGTCTCTTATTACGCAGGACCTAAAACAGATCTAAATATGGGTGTAATATACAGAACATTACCTATAATGTAGTAGATGTAATACGTCGTTACATCCTAACTAATACCATAAAGGAAAATGTGAGATTTTTTTATTGTTACGTTGCGTCGAGCGTAAGACGCGGTTGGACTGAATGACAGAGCTCGATATTCAAATCGGCGCGCAGCCGCCATAGTAAAATGGTATGGAGGATTTGAAGTGCTTTTTTGGTAAATATGTATCTTTATGGTCAAACAAAAACATAAATATTTGGGACGGACAAATTGTAATATAACTATTTATTTTCGTTTAAGCTGTAAAATAGGATAGATTTCTACTGTTATAATCTAAAAATCACGTAACACAAGCTTACGTTTTTGCATTCTTCGTGCAAATTTACGTAATTTTGTAGGCGAAAATATTAATTATTTTAAGTTTTTTACACGGAGTAATTATAAACACATTCATGTTATGGTAAATGTATATTTTATATTTGTATTAAACAAAAAGTGTTGATTTTATCAACTTAACTGTGATCGCCTGTTTTGGCACATTTCGCTCGGCGCAGTCTTAATGGAATTTCGTATAAGCGTTAACGGATACACAACAGAAGGAAGAGTACCTTTTATCTATGAAAAAGAGTACTTTTCTCAACTAAAACCTTTCTATCTAGACCTACTGTTCTCGAGGTATATTTTTTCGACGATACTTTTTCCGACTATATCTCCATGAACGCGAGCGAAGCTGCAGGGTAAATCTAATCAGGTATGTATATTTAGTAAATAGAAACAACGGTATATGTAGGTATATTTATTTAAATAACTGTTTTAAGGATTTTGTAGCTGAATGTTTAAAAGGGAAACCATAAAATGTCGTTATGTTTCTTTTGACACAATCATTATTCTTGTCGACTTTAGGAGGTTAGTAAACACCTGACTGTACAGTAGTGGTTAAAGATGTCGCCTCGCCATGGCCACTACGCCGAGTATTGTGGGTTCGACTCCCACACGGGGCTAAAATTTGTTTGATCTACAACAAATAGTTATTGCGAGTCTGGTTCTTTGTGTTTTTTGTTAGAATTTTTGTGGAGTCTCCCGCAATACTGGAATTATTCCTGGTGCGGGAGTAGACAGTCTTTTTAAAAAGGAAAATACAGTATGTAAACTCTTACGTTAGTAAATACCAAGGATCGAAAGCTGCATTCTTATTATATATATCTAAATATCTTATTATAGATATATATATATATATATATATATATATATATATATATCTTACTTATTACTATTATATATTACTATTTTCGTATTAAGAGGCGCAGCTTGAGTTCCCAACCATACTGCTGGAAACAGTATCATACTGTTTTTAGTTCGTTAATACTTTAACTGTTTTATTTTTTTCCAAACTACTATTTTCATGACCGCTGGTATGAGCTATAAGTTCACTTATAGGACTAAAATAATATTTACTTTTCTAAGATACTGTTCATATTATTTCACCAACCTTAATATACTTTATTTCTCGTATAAAAAATGGGATCCCTAGGCGCAGCGGTAGTGAATGCGACTGCATGAGGTCTCGGGTTCGAATTCCGGGTCGGTCCAACAAAAAGTTATTAGGTTTTTCTGTTAAGAAATCTCAATAGCAGCCCGGAGTTAGGAAGTTGGCGGTGTTAGACACCCCCGTGCCTCGGAAATCACTATGTCCTTTTTTGTTCCCCTAACAACGTGTATGCTAAAGAGGAACGCCCATCTAAGGCCACGAGTGGACAAGAGGCTAGAGAAAAATACTTTCCAGTTGATTTTGTCGAAAAAAATATGTATTTACTTTCATTCAAATAGAAGCCACTGCATTTACAAAAAATAATTAAAAGGAGTAAGTCTATTGGGCAAAATATGAATCCAATATATTCCTCCTGCGCCATTTCTAGATGACTTGTTAATAGTATATGACAATGAAGAGAATAAAGATGTTTAAATTAACAAATGTGTTTTTTTATACCCTATTAATTATAACTGGATTAAAATATATTACAAACACCTATCATAATTACATAATAGAGGATTGAGAAAAGAGATGTTTTTGAATTATCTCAGAGCCAGAGCCATTTTCGTATAGAGAAATAGCGTCAATTCATTTTTATTTTCAGATAAGAGAAAGAAATACCTGGTTTGTAACAAATCTCAAACTTGGTATGCATGGCTTGGCATTTGTAAACAGATTTTATATATTCTTGGGTCCATTTTTGTATAATAAGTTTAATAAGTTGCTAAGCATATACAGCGTCAGTCATATGATAACGGAATATTTAGGTAATCTCAATTATGCAGACACAGAGAATTTGTTACAAATATTAAAATGATGTAATTATACTTTAGGTACCTAAGCATTTTATTGTGTGATACAGTTGCTTGTACGTGTACAGGCAGTTATAGCTGTTTATATTTAGTTATATTATTGTTCAAACAGATACATATATAAATGTCCGCTTTTAAAATAGATAGACAAGTGATCGCCTGAAACACAGATCTAACCTAGTTCAGGCAAGTAGCTTGTAATAATTTAAAGATGTTAAATTATCCTTTCTTGCCATATGTAACTATAATTATTATTTTGGTTATAAACTAGTTTATTAAGGCATTGAATTATTGTTAGATATTAAGATTTAATTTAAAGTTGATTTAAGTCTACTATTGTATTCCTTTTTTTTAGCCGACTAAATTTTATTATTATTATTATTATTTTATAGGTATTTCTATAATTGTGGCGTCAATTTGAATATATATTTTAGGTAAGTAATTCTGTTAAGATCTTAAAACACTCAATTTTTATAGTAATTTTTGATGTCCATCTTTGGCCTGAGACACTATGGAGAATAAGCATTCCCCTTTCCTGATGATCGGATGAGTAGTTAAAGGCGTGAAAGCGTAACAAATAAACTCTCATTCGCATTTTTTATATTAGTTAGGACTAGGATAGTTAGGATATAAATGTGAAATTCTAACATCTATTCGAAAAAGAGTTAATTATTTCTAAACAGTTGAATAAATTATAATTAAATACGGCTAAGAACTAGTAATAGTGCCTAACTAGGTCTTGTGCCACATTTCAACAAAATCAAGCTATATATTTCTTTCACATTTACATAAATTGAGATTATGATAGGATTATTACATTAATATGATTGGTTTTTATGATTTATTAACATGCAAGTTTCATCACTTGTATGGATGGTTTAGTGATTTATACATATGTTCAGAATGTTGTGGATTAAAACTCCAAACACGACAAAAAATATTGTGGTCCACAAATTGTTGTTCTGAATCTGGTTGTTCGTTGTTTGAATGTTTGTAAAGTACCGACCCAGGAATTATAAAAGAGCGGAACATGCCTTCTAAAAAAATGTATGTCGTACCTAGATTATAAAAGTATGGTTAATACTTTGTTTTCGTAAAAGTAAATGAAGTGCCTCCACTTAATTTACTTTTACGAAAACATAGTATTCAAGTAAACATAGTATTCCTTTCAAGTAATTTATATTTTAATCGGTTGTGCCATAGTCTCGCTGCCTTAGTGCTAGTTATTGTTTGGCAGACTTCACATACCCTCAAGAACATTATGGTAAGGTGCGTCTTTTGAAGTCGAGATCTCTGCGTGGCACTCTAAACGGACTCCTACGCTGCTATATCATTAGATCTTGACAGAATAAATATGGGTTAGAACTTGGAATACAAGACAACAAGCAACCCATTTAAATAAAACATAATTATCCTAATCTGTTAATCTTTTGCTGAAATCCGTGAACGTAAAATATAACATATGTATCGAATATAGAATCTACTCCTTTTCCAAGTTGGTTGAAATAAGAAATTTGATATACTATGTTTTACAATAACATACATCAACATTTCGCCAGTTATGCTTAAGTCTTAGGTAATACGGAACGAGTCTTACACCGCGGATTGAGCACGGTTATAGGCTCCGTCCTGCTACTAAGAGATTTATAACGGCAATATTAACCGGCCAGCCCAACCTGTGAATCGAAGGCGAGACCACACGACTGGTAGAACCGCATGTTCTGATTATTGCCCCACTAAACACTCGCAAGTCAATAACGTTCAACAGATTAAGCTGTCTGAGATTTAAATTACGTCCATATACATTCTATTTTTTAAGCGAAAGGCAATGGTTTAGACAAATCTTCAGTTTCAGAACGTTACAATAATTACCATTTCACATATTCACCACCGCAGACTATTGCACAGTATAGATGTTATAACAGCTATTTACTAAATTTAGGTTAAACACATTTTTTTTGTGAAAACGGTTTTGTTATTCCACAAACTTTTATTTCTAAACATGCTTACACTGCTTACCCATTGTGTTTACATAACCAGGGACACGGATAATATGTAAAACACACTAGAACTAATTATGTCAGCACATAGCTTTCATTTTTGAAACTAGACTGAAAAATCGTTGCTGAAAAAGGCCATTGTGCGAGCGAACGCGACTGGCCTATCTCCTTTTTAGACCGGCCATTATTATATGAGCTGTATTCAAGTGTATTGTATAATGTAAAGTTAACGGGGGAGGGGTGGTTGTTCAGAATGCAGCGGCTCAATGTTTATCGGTTAAGCTGAATAATATCACGGATTAACATTTACACATGCGGCTAGCGGTGGGCAGAGAGTGTCGCGAGAGCAGCAGTGACCGCAGTCGCTTTTCGCGCACCGTCCGGCCTCCGCGTATATTTCTGAACGCACGCTCAAGACGTAACACACGCTTCCCGCCACAAATTCAAACAGAGAACCCTACGTTCGAATAATCGAAATAATTATTTATTGAATTGCGAATGATGTGCACTCGCGCGTAAAGTCCGAGTCAACGGCGACATTTGCCGCCAGTGTCCGGATTGCGTCGAGGGCGTTGACATCGATATAGTTTTTACGGAAATCGATTGATTTTCGATATTTCGAACATGTAGTATTTTTGGCGGGAAGCGCGTGTGTCTAAAGTTTTTTTTTCGATTATAGTGAAGGTGGTATCGGTGTTTTTCAAGTGACAGATGGAATAATGGTGAATTCGACTTAAAAATAAATCAGTGTTTTTTTACTACAAATTGAATTTGAAGACCGTAATTTTACAATAAGGTGAGTTTAAACGTAATATAATTTAGAATAATTATTGTTGTGGCTCAATGATAAATCTTTCGCTTTCTAAAGTCTCGACCATGAGTGTGGCCGTTGTTAGACCGTTGTCCGAGCGAATTATTTCGATTATAAATTTTAAGTTTACTTATTTAAAGAGTATGAGATATAATTTATAACTGTGGTAGTAAACGAAATTATGGTTAATTATGTGTTTGGATAACTTTTAAGTAGTGTGGCTTGTGCAAAAACTTGTTTTATGAAAGTAAACGTTGGTACCCTATATCACTCGCCGCGTTGCGAAATTTCACTTCGTAATAATTAAATATTGTTTTAATCATAACAAAATTTAGTTTTCTATTTTTATTAATAGTAATTTACTTTGAACTACTGCTTAAAAGATAAGGCTCAGGATAAAAATAATGAATAATATAATAAAAGTAAAAGTAGCAAGGAATAGACAAGTCTTTTGTTTATTGCACCACAAAAATATAGACTCATTGAATGTGATTTCATCGAATTGTAACAAGTGGCAATTCATAGTGCAGGCCTACCCCGCCGCAGAATTGTCGTGTTCATTATGTAATAAATGTTTTGCCAGATTTAAAAATTAGAATACCAAGAAACTACCTCAAAATTTAATTTATTACTACAGGCCACATAGTCAACGTGGTCCCTTTCTAAAGTAAGATACTAAAGTTGTTTATTCACTTGTTAATAGCACTTGTTACTATGTAGTATGTGGGACAGAATGTAATGCAAGCTATAGTGCGTTTACAGCAACATTTTAATTCATAGAGCAATCTAGATGCCAGAAGATCTTGAATGGTTGTCATAAATAACTAAGGTTTAGCACAGATTTTTGTATGCAAGTAAATAGCTGCCATAGAAAAATTTATTTTGTTAGATTTCTGTACAAAAATGTATGTAAAAATGTAGGTTATCCTACCATATGAACCAAAAATATGTGATACACAGTTTCAAACAGATTATATTATTAATGTTTGTAAGTAAATCAAACCATAAACTTCTTTGATGCAATATATTTAAAATGATTTAATACCTTATTGTAATATGCTGACTAAATAAATATCTGGTTTAGTCTTATATTAAGCCACCTATAAAAAAAGTATAATTTCTAAACGTTACTAGTATAGAATATGATTTAATTTTATGATGGTTAATTAAACCTTTGCTGACTTGAGTTTATCCGTGCACAAAAAGTATAAACGTCAGTTTTTTAAACTTTTGTCCGCATATAATATGTCTTATATTGTATGCGGACAAAAGTTTAAAAAACTGACGTTTATACTTAAAACTTTACTTCCTTAACTTTTTAACAAAACTTGACCACAACTACGTTTGTAAAAGTATTCAATAAGCAATATACTTGAACCGGATTTAATCCAGCTGTTATTGGAGCGAAGTGTCGTATTGGTCAACGTTTAGATCTAATCGCCGCACTTTGTTACAGACCGCTTGTTGCAATCTAACGCATACAAAATTCCAACACTTAAAAGAACAACAAAACTGAAATATTTTACTTTTAAAACTAAAACTATACTATGAATAAAGATAAACTATGCAAGGTCGGCGAAAGAGTAATACAAAAGCAACAATTTTGATCTAAATCTTTGACTAATTTTGTAGCTATAAATTTTATCTTCAAGTGCAAGTTGCGTTGCATTTTTGAACGTGCAAGTATTTTGTATGCTGCCAGTGTTTGTTTTTAAAACATTCCATTTTGTTTTTACTTTACTTTTTTAAGGTTATTATTGCAGGCCTGATGCCGAGTCATACCTATTTGTTTTTTTTTTTTAATTTATATAACTCTTATTGGTATTAAAATCTTCATGAGAGCTGTAACGCTTGTCCTAGCGTTAGTAGGCTTACGGAAATAGAGAGATGATTGGTAATCGAGCTAGTTTTGATTGCACGTTCCAGGCTTTTAGCATACGGTGAACATTTTATTAAGATAATGTTATGAATTAATTAAAATTGCAACGGTATTCAATTTCAACCTAGTAAACTGTGTAAAGATAAATAAAATTAGTTTTCCAAAGTACAAGATTCAGTAATGTATTAATCTTTCTAATGGCTTTAGGGAACACTTTCCAAACATTTATTTGTAATATTTACGTACGATTTAATAGAAGCATGATTGTTGCAATAACGAAATATAAATCGGAAAAAAGTGGACATTCTTGTATCGAGTTTAATATCGATCGATATAGAAAGTGAGTGCGTGTGCACCGCTACCGGCTACAATTTCACTGCTCGAATGTTTGTATCAACGATTCATATTTTGCATGTTAATCGAATGGTTGATGATAAATATTTATCGATTATATGTTGGCAGAAGCGTCGATTCGTGATCTTTGGTAAAGAGAAGAGAGGTTTAATGGATATGCGTTGAAAGAATGATGTATGTTATTCAAATCAGTCTATAGTTGTTAGTTTATTTTCAATTTTGTGGTTGTTTTTCCAGCATATGTAAAGGTCTTTTTTAGGTTAGGTTTTGGGTTTTTAACGCAGGTTGTTTTTTTTTACCAAATTTCTATTTGTCATCTAATGTGTTTTATATGTTAATGGCGTAATTTCCAAAACCAGCCCAATCTTTTAGAATATATTTTGAATACCAACGTTATTTAAAATGCATAATTAAAATTCTAATTGGTGGTATATATGTTTTGTATTGCATAACTTTGGTTATGTATAACAGTTTTCAAATTTAGGAAAGCTGCTGGTCTGTGTTTGGCAAAGGATGTCCCAATAGACAAATTGTGTGACATTACTATAGAAATACACAGAATATAAATTCAATTTTTGTCATCCTTTTAAATCATTGGCTGCAAATTTATTTTTTTTATAAATTATACACAACACGTATCTACATATATGTAATTATGTCCTATAAAGATAATAAAGAAATTTCTTTAAGTTATCAGTATTTTTCTTCTAAGGATTTTCTGAGTAATTGTAGAGTCTGGCAATATATGTGTAAACAATAATATTATAGGGTCAAACGTATTGCATCTAAAAGTAAACTTACTTGTAAAGATGTTTAATTCACAATAAACTATATATAGATGATAGGGTACATATAATATAGCCTTAAACAACGGCTTCCCCTCACTTTAAAAATACCCTTCCTCGACTTTCAAGCTACATATCTCAGTACTTACCAAATTCAATGCAAAAAGCTTCAGCAGTTTCGTCGTCAAACCGCCACAAACAGACAACTACATTCGCATCTTTAATATTAGTACAGATTACGATCTAAAACGTCTTGATCCATCAGCTTCATTCTAAACAAGATCGGTATCGATAACACGCCGAGATCTTGATCTCTCGCGTGTTTTATCATCGTTCCGACCAGAATGTAGTCGATGTTATGTTTTAGAAGTATTTTGTAATAAACGGTAGACGCATGCATAAGTTGTGTTGACACAGTTTACTAGTGAGCTATCGTGCAGACATCTGAAACGGAAATTAATAACACAACATAGCGATAACAGAGTAAGCTTCCTCATTCGCCATGGTTTGATGGATGAGATTTCGGTAGACACTACATTAAATTAGCCTTTAGGTTACGTTCTGGGCATTATCTATCAGCAAAGTTCATGTTCTTGATGAAGAAAATAAATTCACCGAATCGTATTGTTTGCATTAGACTTGAAGACGGTCAACATTTGCTGATGGATTGTGTGAAGAACAGGCGAAAATGGGAGTCATTTATCAATGAATGTAATATAAACTTGTATGATGTTGGAATTATTAACACTATTTTAGCGGATTCTAGACCCGAAGTTGCTAAGAAATTGGTTAATTTGACTGTCTTCATTGATCAATCAATGTAGTATTTGTAAAGTGTATTTATTAATTTTGAATGCATGTAGGTTTTAGAATAAGCCTCGATAGGTTTTACGTATTGTGAGAAATAACAAACCTTAATCAAAATAAAACTAAAAATAAGATTTCATGTTTTATGTTATTAAAAGATAGCAATAGTAATAGTTTCTCTGTCGCATAGGACTTTACACACATTATAACGACGTACACAAAAATCCCCCAGACTCGGAATCACGTTCCATTTTTGTCTCATTCGACACAATGGTGAGGTGATCACTTAAATCTCTACACCATCTGTCTGGTCAACCCTTTTTGGAATAAGGTGGTAATGTTAAGGTGGTAATGTTAAGGTGCAATTTAACGATAAGGACCCGATAAATATATTGTGGACAGCCATCCAAATCTTTTTCCGCAGACGCTAATTGTCAGATGGGAAATAGCTCTTTGATTCCCGAGATCACGTGCCGTGGGATTAAGGGATTTAGAAAGATATTCTATGTCCTGAATCCATCCATGGTCACAAGATGAATAAGTTCATCTGTAAAGTCTGTCCGTTATCTTTTAAGAAACATATACACAACATACAGCGAAAACTCTCTACAATATTTTAACGGGATCGAATCTTAACAGACGGTTAAGATTCAAACCCGTTAAAATATTTTTTCTTACCAGGCGGTGCTTGCTTATCGGTCAAGTTTATTTAAAAGGTACTGAATTCAAAGCGAAATTATGTGAACGAATATTTTACAAGGCGTCACCGAAATGAAAGTGGTTTGTGCACTTATATCGAGCTTCGACCGATCCTGTATTGCAATATGTCCGTCAAAGTTACAAAATTTATGAATAAAATGAAGTTTATTTAGCAGTTTGGTATATAGCCATTTTATATAAAATGTAAACTACACTGTTAAAGCAAGAGGTTAGATAATAAATATGCAATATATTTTTAATATAATGAGTTTGATACTTGCTTGTTATTGATATAGTAGGTTTCATACTTGTGCGACGCAATTCAAGTTAGTTGGCCTAGTTTAGGTATTTATCCTTTTATACTAGTCCTTACTAGTAGTTGCTGCTAGTACTGCTAGTTGCTACTGTCTCATTGGTTCCGTAGCATAAGGTAGCGTTAAAATTTGCGACAGGTCATGCGGTGTCGTATTCAATTCTCGAGTCAAGCTGAGTCGATGTTTCTGTTTGGTTTGAAGTTATCAGTAGAAGCGTCTAGCAGGTCTAACTTTCATGTTAATGGCAAAAGTCATCCCTTATTACGTGAGACTTGAAAACTAAGGAAATGAAATGTGGGTGTAATACACCTCTGTTTATGCGTTCAGGGATATGTGGTTAAAATAGTTACAGTCGGTCATGTAGAGTCATGCTCTCGTGATAGCAACCTGCCAAGGAACTCACAGCGAGTCTTTTTAATCGACAAAATACCTAGCTGCAATTTTTCACTGCCGAGTATGTTCATTGATGTTTGGGTAATGAATTATAATCCTTAACATATGTAAAATAGAGTACAATTTACATTAACAATGTATTTACTTCGTTCCTTATTTACTTTCGGAAGTTGTTCGTTTCACTTAAATGGTGTTGCGGAAAGTAACAGTTGCAATACTTTCTACGTATATAATTATTTTTGAGAGCCTGAAATGTCGTAGTATTGGTAATTCACCCCTGTGCCATATTGCCAATTTTTCAGGGACAAATGCTGACTCCTTTTCTGTAGGTTATAAATTTGACGATATAAGTGTATTATATATTGTTATCAGAGTTCGGAATCAAAAGTATGACGATTTTATAGAGTAAAATGAAGACTTATGTAGAGTTTCTTCTGAATCGGTAATAAAACCTATTTATCGTATTTTATACATGACATATTTCGGCATTTATTTAAAAAATATATAATTAAATAATTAAGTCGATTTTAGAGGAAAAGCCCGGACAGGTACCCGACCTTTTTTATGAAAGCGGCGTTAAAGTAGTAACAATACTGCGTTTAGACAGGAAAGTAAGTGAAAAGACATTAATACTACAAAATAAAGGATTGAATCTGAATACATTACTGAAAGTTTATTGTTCATCGCCATTTTCCCTGCATTGAAGGGTAATATAACAATTATATGTTACGTAACAGAGAGAACAGTGATTGCAACAATGCATATCATTAGGTAACAGAAATTAGTCAGAAAGCGTACTTATATTTTAATTCCGAAGTAACGTCTTTAGCGGACTGCATTGTTTCAGATTCGGTGCTTGAACAGACAATAAAACAATAGATTTATAATACCTTACCGAAATGACATTCTAATATAAGTACTTTTTTATTACTTATGAAAGTAATTGTTTAGATAACATCTGCTTACTTGGTTCTGCGGCACACTTGCCCTTTAATTTATGGCCAATCGTGAGGTGTTGGATTCATTCCCGAGGCTTAAGAGAGATATAAGAGCATACATTAAAAAAATAGCAGCGGTCCAGTGTCTAGTAAAGCCTGTAGCCTCACTTCCTACTACGGGGATCTATTAACAGTTGACGATAAAATATTTGACACATCTGCCTGCCCTTTCAGGGATTTAGTAGCGTAATATCAAGTTCATAACAAATTAGTGAAAATAATCTTCTTAAGAAAATTATAAACAGTGTATATGTCTATCATGACATGCATTTCTTTACAATTGAATACAATACCAATCAAATCTCTATTAAATTTTCTCCTAAGCTGTGTACGTGGAAAATTACTTTTCAGTTAATATACTAGTTAATACCTGCCCATTTTGTTACATTGTTAGGCAAAGTGGGCATAAAGACTCATAAAATTTATATTTTAATCAAAGACAGTCTCTATCAGATGACCATTAACGAATTAGGTACCGAATACATAAATATAAAGACACTTGTATATCAAAAGCGATGTGCGATGATAGAGCGATGGCTTGCTATGAAGTTAAAAGAAAATAAAACATTTATTTTGATGTCAAAAAGTGTATTTCATTATAAAATTGTCACATTAATAACAGATAACAAATAACTGCGGTAGTTATTTAAATTAAAAAAGAAACAATAAGTAAAGGCACATTATTTATAAAAAAAGTCAAATGCACACAACTTATTGCTGCGTGTATTGTGAGCATTAGTACGTTGTCCACTGATAATATTTATATTTTAATTTAATCGTTATACAATACTATAGTAAACAAAAATTCATTATATATTAATATGTTACTTACAAGAAATATAATTTTATTTTGTAGTTAACTTATCACATTACTAAAAAATATTGCATGTCCAAAGTATATTGTTATAGCAATATACATATGTATTCATAAAAATTATGCAAAATTATTGCTACTATGTGATAATTCTATCTCCGTTATTGTATATTGTTATCTATCTAAATTTAGTTCTAAAATACAGCATATTACATACGAGTGTAAGCCTTATCTGGTATTTTAACAATATTTTATAGCTCTCGATACATGCAATACCTAAAATGACTTTATACAAAAAAGTGTGCAGTGAAAGTTTTGTCTGCATCCTTATACAGGTATTAACGTAGAGTTAAGTAGAGTCATTGAAAAGGCTTTAAAAATTCGCATTCTTTGTACCGAAGTCCCACGCCGCAAGCGATCGCTATCTAAACTTTAGTTATTAATTAATCCTCTTGTAATGAATGTAAAAACTAAAAGTATGTGTTGAGACTGTATGGATAGCATTGTTATTTTTGTTGAAGTATCCAGTATGGGCATATATTAGTCTACCTTATTCTAACAATAATATATTTCAGCATAAGAACAATGAACCAAAATGTCTTGGAATCACTTTATTTCAATATTTCAATTACCAAAATCGCTATTAATTATACATGATCTGAATGTTTAATATTTTGAGCGTTAAGTGGCATTAAAATTACAATTTATTATTTTTTATATCAACTAACGTAATATTTGAGTTCAAGCCGATTGAAAACTCATTCGCTCATTCAAGTTACTAGTTAGTTTTACATTCTGTCATAACAATTTTCTTCGTGAAATTCGTCACATAAATCCCGTAAATGCTTTATTTAACTCATAATTAGTACTTAAAATCTGACAAGGCCTATATATAAACCAAAAACCGGTCAAATATGTCCTTATAATCAAAATAAGCACATTTTCTATATAAAAGACATCAACGCGCGCCATTAACTTGTGTTGTTTTTGCCTAAAGTCAAGGTTGATGTAATGTAATAGTTTCTCCACTTTCATCGTTAGCATTGCAAATGGTGGCAACGTTAATTAATTCTATCACATGTCTTTTTTATAATAAGTGATCCATGCGGTGAATCAGTAATCAAGCATTTCTATATACAATCATAGACACAACTGTTTCCCTCATAGGCAGATACTATGGATTTAGACTGGCTGTGATCTTGGCATGTCTCTTTTGATTTATGAACTTGGATATATGTTCTTCGTCTAAGTATTTCTTCAGAAAGCCTCTGATATTGTCCAAGTGGTCTTTTCTAGGTCTTCGTATTAAACTTTTCAACCAAAATTATTTTCTTTGGAGTTTTACTAACGATGTTAAGGGGTAGATACTTAAATAAACATTGTCAATTACATACATGTTCAAGAAGCCGAGGAATATAAATGCGATGGAATAGAACTTGAGACCTCTACCTGGCAACCCATTAGTTTAATCCTAAGACTACCACAATTTTTTGTGACACTCAAGAACTTAATAAAATAATCTAATATTATTTAAACATATATAATGATACTGGAACTGTAAAATATTTGATTACATAAATGTTTCATTGAAATATATTGTGAAATATCGTTATTTGAATAAAAGCAAGAAAGGTGTGACGTCGACGCCACAGTTGAGCAAATTAACTCGACTATTCCTTCTCGAGAATTGAAATAAAAAAGTTAAAAGTTGGCACTGGTTTTGTTGATCAGACGTGGAAGAATGTACTTACACTTTATATTACAATTAACTATAATGTATGTGTTATTTTTAATATTAACGAGGTAAAATACCATATGGTCTGATTAGGGGTACGCGGCTTCCTATATGTTATGGTAACTCTAGCAAAGTATAGGAGTATCATTAAAAGAAGGCAAAAGTAAAATTACAAAACTGCAAATATCTTAACGCTAAATATTTCACAGTAACAGAGTCAGTAGATCGGAATGGCGAACTCCTTCCCCTTTTGTTAAAACGAGTTTATCGTAATACACTTTCTACAAGATACTGCAACGTTCAACTTGACCCACTGCCGATACAAATTAATACTACGATGTTTATTATAAATATTAGAATTCAAAGCAGAGTCGATTCAATACAGATTATTTTTTTTTTATATATATTAAAATTCAGAAATATGAATAACGGAATTGTGCAAATCCAGCTAATTAAAATGCATAATGATTAATCCAGAAAAATACATTTCAAAGAACATTGTTGTTAAATGTTCGTATGAATTTTATAATTAGTGATGTTTACAGTACAGTGTTAAATTTTATTTAAAATGTTTTGATAGTCCGGCATTTAATACTACTAAAAGAAAGAGTCTTAAAGTAAAAGAGTCTGAATCGCAAAATTACGGATTCGAACTTCGATCGTGTTAATTGATTGGCTGACAAATATTGATGTAGTGATACTGACATTTTTATTTTTTTATGTTAGTAACTCCGCGAAGCATAGTATACAACTGATACAGCTGATTTTTTGATTTGATCATTTTCAAGAACTTCAGAAATAATTCGATTGCACGGATGGCCACCGCAAGTGGTCACCTCGTCACTGCCGCCGCGCCTAGTGCTTTGGGTTTGATTTCCACACGGGACAAAATTTGTGTGATCCACAAATGATTGTTTTGAGTCTGGGTGTCCTTTCTGTCCATTGTTTGAATGTTTGTAAAGTCCCCCGCGACACAGGAGATATTCCTAGAGCGGTAGTTCTCTTTTTAAAAAGAAAATAAATAATGACTGTGTGGATTTTAAACTTTGAATTTTGAGTGTATGATCTACTCGTACTAATAGATGTTTATACATACGTATAACCATGATTATAACACTTCAAAATTGAAATTGCTGCTATTACAGACGTAAAATTTTACTTAATAGCTTAATACTATAATGGTTATCGTTTTAGTGTAAGTGTATGTTTTGACAGTAGAGCGAGATTGAACATAATTTTGTAATGTCAAAATAAATTTATGAATTGCTTCTGGCTAGAACACTATAAAAAAAAATATTTTTCTTTTGTTATCCCAAAGGAGTAGGCATATTGATATTAAATTCACATTTCGCTAGTATAGAATCTTAGTTAATAATTCTTTAGCCGACCCCTATATTAAATAAGGGATTTCACTATATTAATCTTTTGTTAGTTAGTTAGTTAGTTAGGCGTAATCTACCATAGTAAATTTTTATAAGGTATCTCTTTAGTGTTGCTGACTCCCAGGCAAGAAGACTTGAAGTCGGGTTTACGTTAGTCTGCGGAGCTCTTAAAATATTATGCTTCTAGAATAAGGCTTGTATTAATTTAAAAGCATATCACGGCTTTATTATGGTTTAGAGGTTTATCTTTGCCACGTTAAACTAGTCATAGCTGCGAGTATAAATTAATCTGTCTATCGACAATTTGCTTGACGTAGGAATCGAACCCAATCGCTACCGTTAACGCTTATTGCACTAGACTAACGAGTTACTACAGTAATTTATTATGAGGTTACCACTATTACCTGCCTTTAGATAAGCCTTGTATTAATACATAATAGAAGATAATTAAATAATTAATTATACCTTATCTGTTGAAAGTTTATATAAAATTGCATATAATTGACTTTAGCAAGAAATATTAAAATTAAATTAAGTCACAAATCATGTTTTAAACGATTTCCCTTGCAACTTTAATGAGTGACGGACACGAATGCAAGTGCATTCGACTACAATAAAATGGAACGAATGCGTTAAGCCTTGGAAAAAAGCCAGTCAATGTCTAAAACCGACAAGGTTAGCTTTTACAAGAGTCGATACGAGTTATATAAAAGGTACTGTTTTGGTCGTAAAAGGTTTATGAATAGTCTATTCTCTTTAGTCTATAAAATAGGTATATTTTTATAAGAGGTAGCATATCACCATTTCTTGTTTAAGCCTCTAGTTTGTCTCCTATTTAAGGTCACACGTAATAGCGGGATTATTGTTGACTTCTTCTACCGAGTACATTGGTACATTTGGCGGGTAATGGATGGCACATTAGTTAAAGCGGCACCCTGTTACAGCCGATGAGTCGAGTATTGAGGATCAAATGCCTACACGAGACAAATATATATTTAATTTGCAAATAATAAAACTTATTTATTTACATATTATATATATTATTTGACACTAAATGAGCTTACATATTTAAACATAAAAAATAAAATACTTAGATATTATAATTACAAATAATTGTTTCGAGTCTGAGTGTTCACGTTCCCCGTAAAACTGAAAATACAAAAATGCGGGAGTTGCATTAAAAATAAAAATATAAAAGAAAGCAAAATGAGTTACTTATTGTACTAAAACAGAAACGAACAATTCACGAACACAACTAAAATATTGTCGAAAAATGAGGTTCATTCTAAAAACGTATTCACAACAAACAATAGTTGACAGTCACAAAATTAGACATAGATAAAGAAAAGACCGGTCGTGAGAACCCGTCTTTACGTTGTCAGCTATTTTGGCTGTCATCTGCTTGCTGTCAAACTGTCGTAGATAATTCAACGTATACGTTGTAACGGTATGGCTTATATTACGTTACTATTACGCTGGCGAAAGTGTCATTGATATGTTAAAACGGTAAAATAAAGCAGAATGGTGCGCGGTCCGCTGGTTGATATGCCACAGTGTAGAATATTACAGTAGAGCATTTGGTTTTTCCCTATGCGTTGCATTATTTATGTAATAGGTCACGTACATCATCATACGCCAAACCCATAAGGGTTAATATGGATTAATCTTATGATATAGTCTATGATCTATAATAGTATATTGTTTAATATTGTCATCTGTTTACGCGAATGTTATTCATTGAAATTAAACTACTATATACGGATTTTATCGCGTTATTAATCACTGTATTACATAATTTTGAAACTGTTACACTACTACTACTATTGAATTTTACTCATTTATAAGCTAATAAAATTATTTAAACTATTAAATCTATTTATATTTAGGTTGACACTTTCCCCGACGTTTCGGTTGCTTTTCAGCAGCCATGGTCACGGGGAGAATGAATAAAACAACTTTCAAGAATTCAATAGTAGTAGTAGTGTAATGGTTTCAAAATTATGTAATACAGTGATTAATAAACAACGCGATGAAATCCGTATATAGTCGTTTAGTATATTGTTTATTATAGACCATTATGCACCATAGACCATTTTAGGTCATGGACTAGTATTCATTCATTTTTATTTCATTGGTAAGAAATTATATTTTAATGGAATATACATTCAATAGTTTCGCTTCTAGATTTACAGGTTTGGTAAGTCTATACTTATATGTATGTGTCCGTTCTTCATTAGAGACACTGATTACCATTGTCATTTATTATTCCATAGTTAAAGATATGGAGCACTTTTGTCCTACTGTCGCTATACCTTACACTGTGTCACGTGCGCAGGCGCCGCAGTCTGGTTTAGAAAGTGAACTCTTTACGCAGACTTCCTACGGTAACGTTTACGTTATAGAACGAGATACAGATCTTGTTGGGATTACATTCTTACTTAACTGTTGTTAATTAATATGAAGTTATGTGTTTTTTGTCTTTGTTTCTTTAGAACCAAATGTGATCTATTTTCTTTACCCTTATTCTGTGATTATATTTAGAAGTTATATTGTTCACCGGTTTTAGACAAGTGTGTAGGAAACATCTGATTTGATATTTAAGACTGCTCGTAGTGGTTTAAGTGGTTGCGTTAGCTAATGCTCCTGCGTCATATGTTGTGAGTTCGATTCCCACACGGTACAAATATTGGTGTGATCCTCTAATGGTTATTCCGAGTCTGCATGTTCTTTGGTCTGTGGTTTGAATGTTTGTAAAGGTCCCTGTGACACAGGATTTATATGTAGTGTGGCAATTCTCATTTAAAAAATAAAGAACATAACTGCGTCGTTGATCTAGTTGAGTGGGCGTGGAGAACACGGAACGTTGGTATTGCCAGTTCGATACCTGGGCGGTAACCTATGCAAAATGTGCATGTGTTGAAATTTTTCAAAAGTCAGGATGTCTGAAAATGTTACGTATAGGTGACACATAGGTCACATTTACAGACGTCTATCACAGTTACGCCCTCAAATACCTAAGGAACAAAACAATAGGTATTTTGTAACTTTAATATTCTTTGATATATTTCTTTATATCGATCTTAGACACGATTGACGCCTTCGAATACTGCATCGTGATATGTCAGCCATTTCTCTTATGAGATCCTTTCACCCTTGCATAGATTTATTTTTACTCTAGGCATTTAACGTAGCATATACCTGAGAGGTGAAGAAACTGTATTTACCTATACTATTTATGCAATAAAGGTGTCAACAACTTTCCTGATGATAAACAGCCACCTTAGCTTTTGATCGCTTGCAGTACCATGAGTTTTACTCACGTTACCGACCTTTGGAACAGGAATTCATTATAGGATGAAAGAATACCAATGAGACTCTTTCATCCTATCTTTAGTTCCTGTTCCCAAGAACTATTATTTACTAGGCGAAATGCAGTATCCCTACTACTCTTAAGCAGCTTTTCTAGGTCTTATAAGGTAGGTATAGCTTATAAAAGTCGTTAGTAAAAACAATAAAATATCGGTGCTATAACACTTAATTTGTTTATTATGGAAGGAAATCTACAGAAAATATCTGATCGCCACTAACTTCCGAAAAATCTGATGACACCTGAGTGGTCTTAGGATATTTTAGGATGACTTCTCCTCAATGCGTCAACGGTATACCATGGGTTATCAAAAGCAACGATAGCATCCCAATCCCTGCCACATTATAACTTTCAGCGCCGCTCAAGAGACCAAATCAAAACAAAGCTCGTATTCAAGCCGCGACCTTGCTTATCACGGATATGCTCTAACAGTCTTCAGACTACAGATGCTAAGCTATTTGACACTTCAATTATACGCGCGACGCAGCAAGGTAACAAGGCTTTGTATGCAAATGTAGCTCAGCCTATAGAGCCAGAGCAATCATTGTAACAATGAGGGAAGAGTTATGACCTTTCATATCGTATTATCATTGTTTTACTAATAGCTCCGGAAGAAACATTTAGTGGATTGGGTTCTTGTTTGTTTTTTAGACTGCTTGTAAAGGCACCAACCTTTAAATGTGCTTGCGTTTATTTTTGATTGTAAAGTCTTGAAATCAAATTCTTGGTCGGGATTTTTGATCCTGAGGTTGTGGTTATGTTTGGGGTAGATTATGGCTTTTAGGGTTGTACAAAGTGTTACTGATCTTTTCGTGAGGAAATTACCTGTAGCAGAAGAAGTAGAAAGCTCTTTAAAGATACCTTGTATTGTCAGTGAATTTGGTCTTGAATATAACATAGAGAGCTGCGCTGCTGGCAGCTAAATCATAGATGACTCAGTCTCCTTTATTGCAGCGTTATACAATTTACTAGAATGAACCTGGCCACTCAGGCCAACCATATTTCTTTGGTTAGAAGAGTCGAGACATATTGGATACAGTGCTAGAATCCATGTTCCTATTTGCAGCTTACTAAAAATTAAATATTTTCTGACTCGCCATGACGAATGTCGGACTTAACACTAACGCACATTTTGGTATAACAAATCCAAAATATGAAAAGAACAATCATAATCAATAAAGCGAACACTTATCATCTAATCTGAGAGAACAATACACACATCAAAGATGGTGGTAGATAAGTAGTCTGTAGTTTAATAGTCGTAACCTGCTGATGGTCAGGCAAATTAGTCTAAATATCTATTGTTTTCTTAAGGTCGTAGGATGTTGATAACTGTATTAATTTCACAGTATTTGATAGGAGATGTTTTATCGGGTTTATGTTAGGAAGTGGTTTGCACGCATATTGCACGAGTAATTCGGTCAAGGGTGTTAGTCTGTGGTCTGTTAGGCCTGATGACTTGTTAATGTGTTGCTTTGTGTACTAGATTAGATTTTAATGTGATATCGGGGCTTCAAAGATCCATCTACTTTAGAGCATTGACGATTTAAAGTAGAGAATGTCTTTAAGTTTTATTTAAAGGCTTACATACTTACATGGAAGGTATGGTGTATTTTATATTTCATTTTGCACAGCTACGATAATAGATCCCACGTTAAAGAGATAGTTCATTAATGACTACTGAGCATAGTTCCAAACGTGCTGCTTTTTAGTATTTTTTGACGGGAGAAACCAAAAGCACTTTGCCATAAATGGGAATCTAATCTGACACATCATCTGCAGTCGCATTTACTATCGTTGCGTCACAGAGGCCGTATTTTTATATTAGTTTGTCTTTATAAAAACCAAAATTATTATAATTTCGTAAACCCTTATTTTTTAATTATCTGTACTTACAGATATTAAAATGTTTGTGTTTTTAAGTTATTTATATGATAGTTTTTACGAGGGCTTTGAACCTAAATGAAAAAAAAAAGATTTCGTACAAAATTACAGCCGCTTTTCACAAACCATTTTAAAAAGAGTCATGGTCCTCGATACATCAACAATAGTTTATGCTAACCCACCAAAACTTAAATCAAATGTCATAAAAATGTCAACTAATTGACGTAAATTACAATAATTGCAGGAGTAATTAGTTACATGTAAAGTTGTTATGGGGTTTGTAATTATATAATTAACGCATCAATGATACGCAGTGCCATGTACCATAAGCATGCGCCTAATGACAATTTATCGAGAGAGAATATTGCATAATTAGCCTATGGATACAAAACTGCACGGATAGCAAAATTATTTAAGTGGTCGTCTCGTCGCTTGTACTGCGTGAGTGTTGTGAGTTCGGTCCCCAAACGAGCTAAAAAAGTATGTGATCCCCAGATAGTTGTTCTATGTCTGGATGTTCTTTGTGTCCGTTGTTCGAATGTTTATAAAGTTTTCCGCAATACAGGACATTTTCATTACGCAGGAGTAGTTCTTTATTAAATTAAAAAAGAAAAGATGAATATGCAGTAGATAATGATTTATGTGTCTAATTATAACCCAGCCTCATGTTAGTTACTATGTTTAAATCTGAATCTTGCAAAACGCTTAGGTTTACCCGTTTCTTTAGGAACTTTGAGATTAATAATAATAATCATTTATTTCTTATTAAAAGTATGCAATGTTGCGTAAATATGTCACAGCATACAGCAACCGGCCTATTGCCGTTTAAGTATAGTTCTAGATTCTGTGCTACTATTGAGAATTTCTCGACTTGGGAATCAAACCCGAGACCTCATGCACAGCAGCCGCAAATACTACTACTGCGCTACAAAGCAGACAAGTAAACAAACAAGGCGTAGTAAACTTCCCACCATATGTGCTGTTCACACAAACATGCTAATTGACCTATTATGTATACACTCACAATGTCGGAGGTCGCTTACGTGGTTGTACACTTGTGTGCGTTGTATGTTAGTGCATGCAAAGTCAAGGTAACTTTCGGTGATGTTACGAAAGAGAGTTATAAAAATTTGTCGTAAGCCGCGTAGAGTAAATGTGATTGCACAGCGGGCAGTCTCGAGTTCGATATTCAGGTAGGGTAAAGAGTATTAACTTTTTGACAGATTTTTTAGTAGTAGTACCGTGTCAGGTTCTGAGCTCCGTTAGTAAATGATATTATGAGCAGATAAGTGAGTCGCTAGGCTACTGCTGCCTATCGAACAACGTTCTAGCCTTCGTATAGTTACTGATTCATACTTTGTTATTCCACAAATAAAAGCTGGAACATCACGGCCGGTAGCTGCGTAAAGAAACATAAAAATTCACACAGTGTCATCTACTAATAATACAATTTGTTTATATAAAGTTAACAATAGCAGCGACAGCTCAGAGGGGAGACCAACAGACTGCAATGCAGAGGGTCTCGGGTTCGAATCCACGTCGCGCACCTCTGACTTTCGGAAGTTATATGACTTTTCGAAATTATGTGCGTATTGATTGACAATTATCGCCTGCTCAGTGCCTCGGAGAGCACGTTAAGCCGTCGGTCGCGGCTGCCATGAACATCTATGGCAGTCGTTATTGGGAAGTCAGTGCCCTATAATATCCTAACACGGGTCTAGCCTTAGGGTATCGTTAGCCTTCAGAGGTCAGGTGGCAGCCGATCCGTGTAAAAACTGATATCCAGTCAAATCCGGTTAGACTAGAAAAGCGAACCCCAAGTGATTTGGGAATAATAAAGGCTAGGAAGAAGGAGTTTATATAATGTTAACTAGACTATGGCCTAACCTTTATTAAAACTCAGATGCGTCCAGCAGCGGAACAGTTTATACAGGACTGATATTATTATATAATTAAACTGTTGACTGTCCCGTGATAGACACAAAAGAAAAGCTATTATTGTGTATCATATTTATTTATTTATTTATTTAGTAGGTCAACTCACAGCATATATATAAAACACTCACAATAACATCTTATACACAAACGTTCTTATATACATGCCACTTACGAGCTAACACATCATTCACATGTAAAATAAAAAGAATGTTTTTAAAAAAAAATATAAAAAGTGATTACACGTATAAATTCAATATAAATGTGAACAAAACAGATAAAAAATTTAAAAAAAAAAAACAATGTTTATAGTTAATATTTAAAACAAAAACGAACAAATCGGTAAAAAACAAAAATCAAGAAAGCATACAACATAAATAACCGTATAGAAAGACAAAACAAACATAACACTTAGCAACAGTAATATTTATACAAAAAGGTTACACAAATACCTATTACTTAACCTAACCTAATTCATACTTATTTTTTTAAAAGATTTCAATATTTTGTTCCGGAATTGGTTCTCATTGTCATGAAACACATCAGCATCAGGCACAATCTTAAGAAACGAATTTAAGTCCCTACACATTCTGCTTAAGGGTGCATTCAAACCAAGGTTAGTTCTGGACAAGGGTACAGTAAGAATATTGTAGACGGGCTTGCGAGGAGGCCTTCTGGGTACATTAATGTTTATATTGGCAGTCAAATAAGTACTATCCATTTTATTATGCAATAATTTGTGGATAAAGAGCAAGCCATGCATCAGTCTCCTATCATGAAGGGAGTCCATGCTGTAAAAAGATAGCCGATGCCGATACGGGCATCTAGGAGATATATTACGAGACGAATAAGCAATATGACGGGTGAAGGCTCGCTGAATATTTTCAATTCGTTGGGAATGAATAGCGTAATGCGGGTTCCATGCAATATCACAATATTCAAGACGACTGCGCACAAGAGAGTTATATAGCATTATCTTTGTCCGAACGAATTGAAAATCTTTTGTGTTTATATGTGATTCATTGGACAAGCAACCTGTGAATACTATACATTTAAAAGAGCTTTTAGTGTTTTTAGTTCATAAGCATACAATCTCTTTTACCGGTGATACCAACCTTACGGCACAGTTTAAATAAAATAATTATAAACATAGGAAGTGAAAACGTCAAAGCAAATAGTTAATAGATAAAAAATGTAGGTATATTTATCTATGAGATTGGTCTACGTCATAGGATATTTATATAGTGTAGGTATATTAAATTACATTTTTCCTGCTTTCGCCGAGACATTTGTCCAATGAGTGTCTGCCATATCCGATTGCTACGTGATGACTGATGATTTATTTTTGACGGTTAGAGAGCTTACCTTAAAATTTGTGAACGTGTTTTGTAAATATACTATTGTTACTATTTTCGAAGTTATTTATGCATTACACTCTCGTTGACGATGTGTTCAAATATCGTGAGGTAACAATTTTCAAAGATGCTTGATATCTAGATTTGGTTTGGTCGGTATGCTAGACTGTGATCTAAACATTTCTGATACTGGTAATAGGTAGCCAGCAATAGAATATGATTGTTAAAACATTTTCTTGCTCCTTTGATCTGACAATCATGCAGTTCGTATATGTGAGCATAAACTAGATGATTCCATTTACTACAATTCTGGAATATTAATAATAATAATATAATATTCTATCACATACACACAACACCATCTAGCCCAAACTAAGCAGACCTTGTACTACGGGTACTGGACAATGGATAGACATACATAAGTATATTTTTTTTAAATACGAACTGTTTGTACTTTGAGACACCCAGCCCAAGACAAACATCCATGTCCATGCACACAAACGCATGTGACCTTTTTACATAACATCTCTGATGTTGCCGATTATACCATTTATATCTTAAAATTTTCTTGAACAGTCTTTTTCTATTCTTGTTTCTATATCTTTCTTTTATTATTTAAATTTTTTATCCTGGCCGTTATTACCTACTGACTTTAAATGTAGAGATTTGTGGTTTACGCAAAAGATGTCCAGTTTATTTACTACTGTGGAAGTGGAACATTGGAAACCGTTATATATTTAAAGTATAAAATTGTTTTAATTTTCCACTGCCGCAGTAGTAATAATTCTTGTGTCACGAACGGCTTTACAAACATTAAAACAACGCACATAAAGAACATCCAGTCTCAGAAAAACTATCTGTAGATCACACGGTTCAGGAATCGAAATCACAGCACTCGGCCCAGTAATGATGGCGAGACGACCACGTAAACAACTGCGCCATTCATGCAATCAAATTACATATACATACAATTACATATACTAAGTATAGGCTTATATACCTTGTCTACAACTACAATACCTAAAACATTACTTAAGTATGCAAATACACCTTCCGTTTGACACGAAACATTATTCTTTAACTACTTACTTTTTAATTGCATATCTAGTGTTCCTATCCGCCTGTCCGTGGCATTTCCACATTCCGGTTCCGAGTAGGTTATCATTATGATAATGTACCATTTAATGTCCAATTTAATATCGATGGGGCACGAACAGGCGATGATTGTTTGATAATAGTACTAAGTGGTAGCAATCGTTGGTTTTGTTTTATGCTGTCTTGCTGATACTGTGTTTAAGTTTGCGAACATGTCTACAATTTAATTCTGGCAATGTGTGAATATTTCGGTGCTAGGTGAGCTAGCGTGGGTGACGTATGTAAGCTACTCACGCGGGCTTGATTGCTTTGGTGGCGCTGCTGTAGTGAATGCGACTACTCTGCAGGGCTCGAGTCGGGCCAATAAAAAGTTATTGGTATTTCTGACAAGAAATTTTAATAACAGCCCGGAGTTAGGAAGTTGGCAATGTTAGACATTCCTGTGCCTCGGAAAGTACCTAAAGCTGTTGGTCCTTCGGCTAATCTCTCTATGTTCGTATCGGATTGCAGTCTAATCGGATTAATGCTAATGCTTGCGCACATATTTGTGCACTATAAGATCAGGTGGTTAGTCTCCTTTAAGATTGGCTATCGTGACCGAAATTTGACCGAATTTATTATTATTATAACTCACGTAGACTATATGCGACAGTTGATCATATGAGTTCGTTGTGTGGTAGGCTCGCGTTGGTAGTTTACATGATGCATATAACCCGCGTAAGCGCCTCATCTTAAGCATGGTAACTGCGTCATGTAATGAAGCCATTAGTGACAGTCAGAGCCCACGTAAGTACGTGTGCCCAGTAAATGGTAATAGTTTTGTAGTTTAACTTTTATCGCCTTCGTGTTGCTTCTTTATAATGTTATTAGACTTTGCCCGAAGCTTGCGTAAATGTAGGTTATGTCAATTTTCTATCCCTCAAGAGCAGTACTTTTATCTGGATGAAAGGTACCCTATGTCCTTAACTGTATCACTGACAACGTGTATGCGAAATGTCATGATGATCGGTCAAGTAGTTAAGGCGTGAAAGCGTAACAAATAAACGAACTCATATTCGCATTTATAATATTAGTTAGGATAAATTGTAATTTCATTATTATTTCCAGATACAACGTTTTTTAAACTATTTACACACTATAGTCACGGGGCGCAATGTAAAGTAAAAATAGCCAGAAAATGATATAAAAATAGTATTCTGTCCTTTAGAAAATATTGCAGTGGCAATAATTGCAACTATTGTTTATTTGATGCCCGGTCCAATAAAAGTGTAATTATTGTCTAAAAATTCTCAGTAGTATCATGCAAATGTGTAATAGATTCACCTCACCTCCTTAGATATGCGACTTGAAACCATAGCTGGTGAATTGTGGGTGCAGTGAATCTGCTTTATCGTGATATGGGCGAGAGACTACGTATGCATGCATGTATTTGAAGTAATTCCTTTTTTTTGCCGTAATTAGTATATTTTCTTCGCAACATAGAAAAGAAAGTAGGCTGATAAAACTAGCTATGTATTGACCGTAACGATATTTAGTGTATATCTGGGACAATACACATCGAGCACTGCGTTCTGCAATATGTTACGTCACCGATCGGACTGTTATACATTTCACACATAAACGAACGCGTTCCGTTTTGAGGAAGTATGTATTTCTTTGATACGGTTTTAATGTGAGCTGTTTTTGTTGTGTTTCTATGCAGGTTGTATAGAATGTGATAGTCTATAGCGTCTGACATATTGCTTAGGTTTTCACTTCTCAATGCTCTCAATAGTAAATGATATCGCGTATGATTGCTGTACGAAATATACGTATATAAATATTTATACGACAAGTTGTTTGTCATACATACATACATACATCTGCAGGGACATTGTAAATCTATAGAAACTAGCGGTCGCCTAGTGCTCGAACTTCGACCAAAGTTTGCCTGTAAGATATTGCTGATATATGTCATTATAATTGATATATGTAACCATAGTTACGCGCTTCGACTGCGTGTGTCAAATGCATGGTTGTGTGCGTGTAGAGATTTTTCATTAATTTAATGTATTTCTCATGCATATTTGATATAAATATTAGGATTCGTCACTCCTTCTCCATATAAACTTTAGCTGTGCCAAATTTCATACTCCTCCGTCCGCGCAATTTTCGTAAAAAGGGGCACAAAGTTTTTGCTTCACGTATTAATATATAGATATAACTTCTGTATGTGCCGCGCTATTCCCACACTGTACGAGTGCCACAATATAAAAAGGGAGCGAAGTGCTTAGGGGATAATTTCCTTACTCCTTGTCTACATAATATAAGAAATATTTGTACAAAATTACCGCACTCTAGGCCCAGTGGTCTGAGCTCATGATCTCACGTTCATAAATAATTTAGCAATTGAGTCAGGACTTTTACTTTAATGTTTATTAATATGTTCAGATGTTTGGGTATTTGTGACTCAACGACGCGTAAACTGTTAAACGGATTAGGCTGCATTTTAGCACACAGATAGACCATGCCCTGGATTAGTACCCTAAGTATTAATTCAATATTAATTTTGGTATTCACTGCCTTGCGATTCACACGAGCGAAACCACTTTCAAAAACTAGCCTAGAAGAAAGTAGAAACGAGGATCGTGACAATAATAAAACTCTACTCCACACTGCAAATTCGCAATTTCCAAAGCTTCCAAATGACGCTCAAAGACATAACTCTTTAAACTACATCATTACTCGTACATGACTACGTCTTGTTATTTCATTTCTCTCTCTGCCTCATTACCAGTACCCGCGTCTGGTAGAGACAGTGAAAGTGTTAAGAAGGCTGTTAGTCTCAAATTGAGACGATTATGTACGCGTTCGATATTATTTGATTACTTTGGAGAAGGCACTACGTGTTGCTATAGTGGTTCTGATGGCTTGAGATAAGTATTGTCTTTTGATTGACTGGTTTATTGTCTTGACAGCTGTTTATTACTCTTAAGTCATAATCGTGTTAGATAATGCTATGATCTTTATTTGAGTAATGATGTCACTGAATATATGGTTAGTATAGATATTAAACTAAGTACAGTGACATTCCATAGAATTATGAGGACACGCATGGCGAAGTTGTATAATTGGTCGCCTCGTTAGTGCCACTAAGCTAAGTGAGTAGTGGATTCAAATCCTATAAGGTACAAACATTTGTGTGATTCACAGATGGTTGTTTTCAGACTTCGTGTTCTTTGTGTCCGTTGTTTAAATGTTTGTCGCCGCGATACAGCATTTATAATTAGAGCGTAGCCTTTTTAAAAATAAATATATGTTATGTTTGCTCTTAAAAGTTAATGCTCGATAGATTTTCAATCTTTTTTAAGTTATTTTGGTACTGATATATAATGCTACTAAATTGAATATAATATAAATATTGATGTGAAAATTTGATGTTTTTAGTTAATATAAAATTTTCACATTATCACTATAGTTGCAATATACATTTTAATAACCGATGGTTTATATCTAGACCAGTACCGATTTATAACATCTTATGCTTAACCGGTCAAATTTACCACTCAGTTACATTTTTACGCATACAAGTAAGAATGCGTGAAAATAAAATTGAGCGGTGAATGTTATTACATTGCATTTAAACTTGAGTTAATGTACCTAGTACATTTAGACGTATGTTACATGGCTGTGACATAATCTCTGCGTTTATAATATATATGTACAAAGACTCATGACAGTATATTCCCGAGGGGTGCCTACCCCATCGGGAATGTATGTATGTATGTATGTAATTAAAATTACAAATAAAATATCAAATTAATCAAATATTACATTTAAACAAATACGAAGCTAACATCAGAAATCTAATTAATTAAACTAACAAATAAGGTATATAATTATAAGCAACAATTAATAACTAATAATAATATTTAGTATATTAATAATAAAAATGATTTACGATTAATGAATTATTTTATAACACTATACTAGTAATATCACTTTCGTTTCTAGTAGAAACATGGTGACTAGTATTTTGTGCTCTATGGTAAAGTCAGTTGCGTTTCAGTAAAACTAATTAAAAGTAAAAACAGATTTCACTGTTTCAAATGCCTATTATTTATTGATTATATTAATATTGACATTTACTCGCCGTCGCGTCGGTAGGCCGTTTTCGTCTGTGAATAATTGATATGCTTGGCGATTTAGGCATGGTTCTCACTTTCGTTTGTAGACACGGTATAATAGAAGGAGCATTATTATTAGTTATAACTTATATTTAATACGCCAATGTAGCAGTGGTTCAAGTGGTCATTTATTGCCGGTTCTAGCATCGATTTATGTTCAATATCCAAAAAGGACAAAGTTGAGTGAAACTCAAGTACTGTGACGTCCTTTTGAATGGATGTTAGGTCATGGTTAGTTTGTTTGTTCAGTTGCTCGTAGCTCACGGGTAATGTTAGCGAAGGCCTATTATGCTTAACATACATATGCCTTTTCTCAAATCGTTTCCCTTGCTAGCCTATAAGAAGAACACAAGATCATTCATAAGTACGTTGCTGACTCTCCAAGAAAGGTAATCGTTTAAGTGATAAACCATATTTGTCTTCTACTGACAGCACAGTATTTTTTAAAGTAGTCTATAATCTCTAATCACCACGGGAACTACAACCAAGCGCGGGTCCAACTGTCACTTCTCTTGATTGCTTTAGTTACTAGGTGCGACAGTACATACTGGTATCTTTGAAATGTAGGAAATTATCTGCTTGATCCTTTTTTGTTTAATACGTCACAAAGTACAGTCAGTTAGCGCTGCATAAACAACATAATTACCTTCAAAGTAAGACCAATACATGGGCGACATTCCTACGTTTTTTGTCGTGTAACATTTAGATTAGCAATGCATAGCGTTCTCGAGTGAAGTTGTTATGTTAATATATTATTTATTAACTTTGTATCAACGGGTCACGTCTACATACAAACGTTTATGGGAGATTGATACATTGTTTGATGGATCGAGAATACAGATTGATAGTGATCTATAGTGTCTGCTTACCAAGGCAAGAGCCAAAGGGGTAAGCAGACATTCCTCTTGGCCTCTAGGCCTCTAGGCCTCTTGGCTATGTATGTATCTTTGTTTGTAGCTAACATTTATCTGTATTCTGATTGTCTAAAATTAAATCAAGATAACAATATTGACTTAAAAGCTATGAGTCTTCAAATGTCTGTATTTTATATGACATACAAGCTTACGAATCACCTGATGTTATGGGAATACATTATCAAAAATGCGTTTCCTTTTTCCGTGGCTTCGCTCGTCTTTATGTATATTTTGTCAATGAATTTCTAACCATATGGAACAGTTATTTTTTCTGGATGAAAGGTACTCTATGTGCTTTATGAACCTGACAACGTGTATGTGAAATTTCATTTCAGGCGTGAAAACGTAACAAACTGATAAACAAACTCACATTCGCATTTATAATATTAGTTAAGCTACAGGGAACTCCTCGAGTCCCAATACTCGGTATATTAATACATAGTTGCAAGGACGTCTCTTAAACCTCTGCGTCATCATATTATATACCATATATACCATTTGTGTACGACGTATTTACCAGAGCCAGTGTCTACTATACAGGGTGATTTTGAAATCGTGTAATTCCTTTTAACTACGCATTCTACTGGTGATATAGAATAACCCTGACTATATTTTTATTTAATTAGAATTATTTTTTTGAGAAATTATTGTACCGCTTTTCCGTGGAATGGTGTCAGATAGTCATATGTTAACCACCCGAGGCAACTTTAATTTTTTAGTAATTAAAATAAAAAAGACGTATATAATAACGGGTGGTCCTTTTTATTGCCCCTTATTATTTACGACATCAGTTATTGTTATGTTATTATTTTTAAATTAGTAAAATATTAAGATTCTGTCAGGTGGTTAAGATATGACTATTTGAAATCATTTCATGAAAAAAATCTGTACTCTAATTTTGCCGAAAACATTATTCTAATTAAAAAATATATGGTCAGAGTTATTCTATATCACCAGTAGAATGCGTGGTTAAAAGGAATTACACGATTTCAAAATCATTCTGTATACATCTCAATAACAATTGACCACTGGATTGCCTCGATAGTTTGACTTTTAGATCAGGGAAAACCAAATTACATATTCTGTATAATGACTAAGATCCTGGTGAAAGGTTCAAGGTTTATCTAATGTGCTGATGTGTATGAATATATTACAAGGAGTCCTCTGTGAGATATTTATGAAGTTAGAAGATAATAGTTTATGGGTAGTGTTGCGGATTTGCAACATGACTTGCGTACCTACATTCATCATTATATTTTATTCTATGAATCACAAAAACAGATTAATTATTTGAGCACATAACAAGAATAGTGGCGCGAAAATAATATAAATTAATTTTATTCATATTGTTATCGTTATTTCCTATCATGGTCAGTAAGTCAAAAGGCGCTCTATATCACAGCGCCTAGCAGAGTATTTCGCACGATTATTTTTTGTTGTATAATGAAGTCCAGAATTTAATTACCGTGTCACTCAAAATGTTATTTGATTTGTCTGATTTTGAGAATTTTATTCTGAAACATAATCTGAACATGATGTATGGTAAAGTGCCAAACACAAAATACATTATTTCGGTACGCACGTATTTGGCCTAATATGTCAAGATCATCATCTAAGCCTTACCGTGAATATGGCTGATGAAATATCTTATTTTTAACAGTTAAAAAATATTTTAAAATAATCCGCGCTATAATCTGTATAAAGTTGTTTTATTTCTTATATGTATTATATTATTCGAAATGTAAGTGTCATAGATCTGTACTTACATTAAGGTATAGGTAAGTCTATGTACATACGTATCTGATACGATACGCTAACAAACTATTATGCTATCTGTAGTGCTGTACACGAATTAAAATACTAGTTACATCAGTGCCCGCTCCACATGGCATGTGGCGCGATGAGGACATACCGTTGCAGTGCGCATACCTGCATCGTCTCATGATAATTGATCAATCGGTTATTGGTGCGTGGATCTTCGAACAAAACTGGTATTTTGAAATTTGCGATTTTTACATAGCATAATGTCATCCCTGTATATACACAAAGCATTAAACCTACCTATATATTCGTGTTATGATGGGACTGACATATACTTCTTATATATAAAATTCTCGTGTCACAATGTTCGTTCCCGTACTCCTCCGAAACGGCTTGACCGATTCTCATGAAATTTTGTGAGCATATTGAGTAGGTCTGAGAATCGGCCAACATCTATTTTTCATACCCCTTAGTGATAAGGGTTGTCCAGCACTAAATTTTTTTTTAAATCTTTTGGTCAAAACATTTTTTTACGGCAAAACAAAGTTTGCCGGGACAGCTAGTAATTTATATAAGTTACTTTTGCTGTAGTAGAGCCTCGCTGATTTTAGCATGAATGGGGCCTGCTCGACCACCTATTGTGTTTCGTTCGGTGAGTGAGAGTGTCGGAGGCCCAATCACCCTCCTTCCCCTTTCTCGCTTCTTCTCCTTTCCCACTTCCTTTCCTAAAGGGTTCTAAAGGGTTCTGGCCACGTACAAGTGATGCCTCTGTTGTTGCAGGCGTCCATAGGCTACGGTTACCACTTACCATCAGGTGGGCCGTGTGCTTGTTTGCCACCCTAGTAGTATCAAAAAAACCTGTATTCATATATGACTACGTATGAATATACGTTAAGTATATAGCCCTCTTCACTTGAAGGAGTTGGCAAAGATACACATGAAAATTTTACCAGCTATCGTTCCTTTTAGTTGTCACTATTGCCATTTTTCGCCAACAGTTCCAAACTCCTTGCTGCTACTATCGATATTTAAACGGAAAGAACCAATAATTCTTTACCCAACTCGGGAATGAACCCGAGACCTCATGCACAGCAATCGCGTTAACTACCGCTGCACCATCAAAGCAGTCAACTAACCAATACTAAATACATTTCTCACACAAATTTTGTTCTACGTGCAAATCGATTAACGAACATATAACGAGTATTGCTACTCGCCAATTAACCTCCAAAACACAGACAAAATCTAATTATATTTAAGAACTACTTCCAAATCTGTTGATTAGGTGTTACAACGATAAGTATTCAGTTGAAAATGAAAGTTGTCGTGTATTTCGGTGGTGAAAGTGAGATGGTACTATGCGCCGGATTTATTGATATGGACCTTCTGTTTTATGGGTGTATTAACATTGATGGGCAGGTTTAAGGTCTGTTGTTACTATGTGGTCTTTTTATGGTCTGTAGTGTGCAAACTAATAGTTAAAATTATTTCTTAAGCTCCTCAAAGTAGCACTGCTATGTTATTTTCGTAAGTCTGTGCATGAGATGGTGGATCGTTAACTGCTGATGGTAAGCGCTTACCGAAGCCTATGATGGGTTGCAATACTAGGAGTATCAGTTACGTGTTGTTGACCCTTTTACAAATGAGTTGCTGACGTGCAAGAGATAGGAATATATGAATGACACAACTGTATCGTTGACACTAGTTAGAAAATTATTGAATATTCAGGACAAATAATTAAGTTACTTACTTTCTTTTGCTGATATCGGTAACGATATAAGTAGCTATACATTTAATAAATTGTGACGATATTTTATGAAAAAAACTGTCTAATTATTGTTCTATATTAATAAATTGTGTTATAATAACAATCCTTCAACTATTCCTGATGTAAAAGATAAGGAATTCATAACTGTGTGCAAGAAAGCGAATCAAAATCTCACAAATGTTTATTAACATATGTCTCTGACTGTTCATCGTGGCCTGGTTCACCATGTTGAATATTGTCGGCGATTAAATTGGCACCTTATAATATATAGAGAATTGACTTGGTATGTTACTACACAGTTCCAGATTTTGTGCTTTTCATTGATCTAATTAGTTATATTGTGTATTGTTACAGTGTATGAGGATGCGAGCCGGCGTGTGGTGGAGCGCAGTGGCGCTGGCGCTTCTCGCCGTCACGAGCGCACTTCGGACCTCCCAGGTACGTACCTAGCTTATAAGCAAAACGCACTACTGTATATAAAACTGTTTAGAACTTACGACCTTTTTGAAGTAAGCAATTCATGATCCATGTTTGGTAAGCTTCAAAACGTAAATCCCAAATCACTATGCCATCCGTGTTGCTAAATATATGCCGTAAAAAGATTTGGGGCATCAGCTCTATATTATACTGTTCCACTGCTGGGACGGGGCTCTTCTCAGTGTGAAAAGGCTTAGGCCATAGTCCAACACGCTGGCCCAGCGTGGGTTGGCAGACTTCACACATTTCGAGAACATTATCTAGAACTATCTGACATGTAGGTTTTCACACGATGTTTTCCTTCATCTTAAAAGCGAACGATAATTATCTTGTAACGTTTCAAACCACGGCGGAACACTGGTAGCTATACACAATAGATTTTAATTATGTTTGGTATTCTATGACTTGACAGATTTATACGCATATAACTTTGAAAAGTCAGAAAAAAGCGTGATTTCATTTATATAAATCATCGAACCTCTACGTCTAGTTGGAGTTACTTTCTTTTAAACTTAAGAGTTTTCTTAGAGTTTCTAAAGATGTAATATGTTGTTATGGTGATAAATATGGTATATTATCTCTGCTGTCGAGTAATATCGTTTTTAAGCGGTTCTTCGTGTTATACGATGTTTTTTGAGCAGTATATACATATGTTATGAAAGTGACAAATATACAGTGTGTGCTATCTTGATTCTGTGTAACGTTTAAAATTTTTAGGTAATTATGTACTAAAAGTGCCTTGCTTAGTAGTTTCATGGCATAAGTATGCGGCAGAGCCTAAGGTTTCGGGTTTGATTCCCGAACAGTGATATTCGATTGTTATATGAGAAAATTCTCTGTAGCAGCACTGAGTCTGGAAGTGTACCTGGTTCTCGTTACTGAGACCTAAAAAAACCTCGAAAAAAATTCGAACTTAAGGTCTTATGGTCTGCACCTATATGTTCTAGCTTCGAGACCAGTAAGGCAGACAAATATATAGTCACATAAGAGTTATCCGTTCATGAGTCTTAACTAAATTTTATTTTCCTGTATTTTACGCCTTTTTATTCAGAATCAAACATTCAAATACGTTTTAATCTTTTTAGACCATAATTACAAATGTTGTAGAATTGAATAAAGAAAAAAGTGAGGCGTGAATAATGACATTTGTGACTCACTTTCAACGTAAATTGTTTTAAACACTAAGCGCTTGTAGCTCAACTTGTAGGTATAACATTTTAAGCCTTTATAATGTTGGCAATGCATTTGTCGCCTTGTTTTACTTAGAAAGTTTTGGATACAGTACATTAATTTATATATAGACTGTACGAAAGGCGTTTTGATTTGAGCGGTCATCTCACTAATGTTTTGGCGCCGAATGTTGTGGATTCGATTGATTTAGAACAAAAGTTTGTGTAATAGTAGTTCTTTGTAGAGTTCCTTGCGATTCAGGTTTGAGTCCTTGTGCAAGAAATGTCTTAAAAATCAAGAAATGTTTGTTAGCTTTCCACTCATCTGTCTCTATTCTTTTTTATCAATTTGTCTGTTTGAGAGAAGACTTTTAGTGAGTTGTTGTGTGCGTGCAATCAAATTCTCACTTAAAGAAACTGTAAAATTTAAAGAGCAATCGCATATCAGATATTACTTATAGCAAGAAGAAAGTCCAATAATACGTTTATTGGGCTTTCTTATCTTGTCTTAATACATATTGTTCGAAACTATACGCAGACAGCAATATACTATTCAATAATATTACGTGAGGTTCAAACATATCTGGCGCCGTACCTTTCCCCAGCCTTTCTACCTAGCGACTATATACACCGCTACATTATATTATTATAGACCAGAACGCGACCATATTAATTGCATTGTCGGAGGCGGAAATTAATGTTCTTCTACCTGCAAGTATGGGGGCATACAGGGCACAATGTTAGATGGGACATTATTTGGGTATTACTAGTCATTCTGATCAGCAATGTGCATTTCCTATAATAAAATAAATTCAGGACTTATATGAACCCGCGGCCGCAGATGTGACGTCTCTTTCAACCGACTACCGTGGACTCTTATGATACTACGTCCGAAGACGAGAATGACGCTTTTTTTAACCGATTACCGCAAAGCCAAAATAATTATGATTTTAACGGTCTGTGTATCTTATCTTCTCTTGTGTGGAGGCCAGTTAGTACAGACCGGCGACACTTCGACCCAGTGGGATCTTTTGTGTCGACTTCCCCAATAACGACTGTCATAGATGTTCATGGCAGCCGGGACCGACGGCTTAACGTGCTCTCCGAGGTACGGAGCAGGCGATAATTGTCAATCAATACGCACATAACAAATTATGTGCGTATTGATTGACAATTATCGCCTGCTCTATGACTTTTCGAAAGAAAAGTCATATAACTTCATAAAGTCAGAGGTGCGCGACGTGGGTTCGAAGCCGAGACCCTCTGCATTGCAGTCTGTTGGTCTCCCCACTGAGCTATCGCTGCTCTGCAACGGTCTGTGTATGTAATGTATGTTTGTATATAAGTATCTAAACTTAAGTCCATTTCGATAATTAACGTGTCTATTAATTCTTTATTGATCTATTTCCTGATATTACAATCCTCCACGCTTGCATGACGGTATTATTTTACGCGGTGTAATGATTAATTCGAAATCAAACAATAAATCAATATTAAAGCATTCAAGTAATTATCAATATCCTAACTTCCTAACTAATATAATATTATGTAGGTATACATGGGAATGTGAGTTTGTTTGTTTCTGCTTTCACGTCTGAACTACTCGACCGATCATCACAAAATATTGCATACCATTTGTCAGGGGTACAGAAAAGGACATATCTTTTATCAAAAAAAAGGACTCTTCCCGTAGGATAGAAAATTAACATAACGAAGCCGCAGACAACATCTAGTCGTCATTAATATTTCGAATGAAACGATTTATTTCAAAATTAGAATAAATTGATTCTTTATTTATCGATAAATACATATCTCTAGAATGTACATCCGCGATGCCATTACATTGTATGTCTTAATCAAAACACTGTAACCCTTCACATTTTTTAATCCACAATGATAAGAATTTCCGTTTAAACTGTTATCCACACAACAATTAAATTGCGACACAACATACTTTTGTGCCGCTCGATCAGCTACCAAGGCTGATCAGAGCCTAGTTTGAGTTTGTTTAACGTTAAAGCGATTAACTCGTTTATGACGTTCAGCGTTCCGAATGGCCCACTCTAAGTTCTTAACCAATCAGAGAGCTGAACGCGGTAAACGTTGCGATCGTGTTAATGTAAAATAAACTCGCACTAGGCACCCAGATATTATTTCATATCGTTTATTTCCACCAGCGGTCATTATTCGGTACGGTTGTTCATTTATTGACAAATGCTGTATCAAGTGTTACTATTTTGTAGTGTGTATTGAAGCAGAACTGCGTGAATACTCTCAAATATCATTAGTTGCATCAATGAGCATTTGTAGTTGTTTGAATAATTGGTCGTCAAAGTGTTTTTGGTATCATGTTTGAAGTATTACGATTTGAGCTCAAGTAGGAGGAAGTACCTTTACAGAACAGAATTCATTTGTACATTAATATAGACCATTTGCCTCTTGTCTTGTTTGGTAAACAAATAAACTTGTTATAAAAATCATTACATTGACTGTTTTCTGGCTATTTTTGTTCTCTAATAAATTGAGATGTCATGAGGAGATTGAAGGTCGTGGATTTGATTTCATATAACACTGTTTTTTGTGAGATCTACTAATATTTGTTTGGACTATGGCTGTTTTTTTTTAGTATTCCAATGTTTGCAAAGTCCCGCACCATACAGGAATTAACTCAAGTGCGTCAATTATCACATAAAACAATTTTTTTATTAAAAATAAACTGTCCTGAAAATGGTAGCTAAAACGTTTGTTTTATATTTGCTGTAAGTAAGATGACCTTCTTCTAGGATACTTAGCTAAGGCCTTCACCAGGGGATCTGGTACTCTACAATCATCTCTTAAAGCCTAATTGTGGCATGTGCGAAATCGAGACAGCGTTTTACAGAATGTATACTTTTGGCTTGTTCCCGCCAATGTAATAAAAATGTTCTAGAAGATAGAAATAAGGTCGACCTTGTTATTACTAGCTTATAAGTATTAATTTTTAATAACTTTTGTTCTTTATAAACGGACATTTCCTTATAAAGTCGTACTATCATCAACTTCCGCGAGGTACATTACTTCTGGTAAATACATGTCAGCTGTTTCTTCAAGTTTAATTAACGCGTAAGCTTAATAATTATAAATGTGTTTAATCAATTCATATAACTACATGTTAAAAACTATTCAAGTCAACGGTTTATTTATTTATGTTTAGGCTTACCAACTAAAATACATACAGAACGTTGACTTATAATAACACAAAATACATCATATCATCGTGTGCTTTAAAACTAAAGGCAAGCACAACATTGTTATCGAAAGTGAGTTTTACAATGTTCACTTCATACAACTTCTAATACACTTTCAACAAGTAGATAAATAAGACAAAATAAATTAAAGTAAAACAGTAGGTAGTGGTCACTAACTTGTTCACTCTAAACACTGACTTCAAATTTTAGGGTACGTCCCTTATTAGATTCTCTGGTCATGGTAATGGTCATTTAACTTCGCTGTAAGGCGTTGTATTTTCTGTATATTAGGTCAGCTTTTTACAAAGTTTACCCATTATTTAACATATAAATTACTAAACATAAAGTCATGATATCAACTGCTACGACCCTGGCATATGTTTCTTGCTTCATTCACTTTCACCACATACTTCGTACATACTCGTTGGTTCAAGCTACCCTTAATTTCGCCTTTCTCTAGAAAGCCTTTTATTTTAAAATTTCACCTTGATATTACCTTTCTTAACAGTCCCATTAATATTTATTCTATATACTTTATTAGTTTCTTTTGATATGTCCAAACCATCTTTGCACGCTGTTATACCTTTTCCATTTTGTTTAACAGACATCTCTTGCACTAGCTTCCAAGCTTTGTATAGCAAATTACTTCACGAACCTACAGTTAACAGACTGATGGTGATGATAAATGGTAAAGAACAAAGTTTGGTAATGTCAGCCTTATACAGAGCCAAGTCAATCACTGCATTTTTCTCAATTTGTGGAGCTCACCGTGTGGGATTCAGACGCAGCGTAACGGCATCGCTTAGACGCCCGTTTGTACAATCTGTGTAGTCTTTGAATCTAGAATATAAATAGATAAATTCAAACTCCTCAAGTAATAGGCCTCGTAGCAAACGATCATTTACGACACTAGGTTATAACAGTCGGTTATTTGTCGGGCTGCACTAAACGCATTGCTCCACTCACTTATACTTGAGCAAATGAAATCTAAGAACCGGTCGACACGTAACATAGTTAATAATTATAGTTTCAAAGGTATACAGTAATAGAGCGGTGTTTGAGATCTATACTTGTATCTGCTTAGGATTATATTGGGTGCGAATGTTGGTGGAGTAACTTGCTAATGCCAGGTAAGACAACGAGTAATAGATTCTAATGTAATGATATTATATTGTACTTGTAAATTTAACTGTAGCTACACGCCTGTTACCTTAAAGAGGATGGCAGAGTTGCTTTTTCATAGGATCCATATTCCATACCAATTATGTTTGGTCCGCATAATAGTACAGTACAAGATACCACGTTGCTAAGAATTTGCAACAGAAAAATCTGATTACAATTTGCCCGACACGGGATTCGTACCCAAATCCTCATGCACAGCAGTCGTATTCACTGCCACTGCACGACTTAGATATCATACTGCACTTGTAAATTCAATTTTAAATAGTACAAATGTACAGAGTAACAGGAAGGTGCATTATTATTTTATCGAGAGAAAACGAACGTACAAATTATCCCACTGCATCCCTTATTATATTTTCTAAAGTAATAAAAATATAACATTATATAAATAATCAACAACATGATACAAAATCTGTTTTCAAAAGTATAGACTATGCCCACAACCAGAACACGCCATCCAAGAATCGAACACGAGACAGTACAGTAAACTTGAATCAGTATAACTAAAATCAATAACAAACTTAATAACGAACCGAGTAACCAGTGAAATCATTGTTTTCCCTGCAATGACATAATAATAAGTATTACCGATTAGTGTCGTCCACGAGCGTTAACATTGCGAATGAATTTAGCCAGAGATCGCTCACCCCGCTTTCGTTTACGAGCCACATCTCGCTCAATGCAAAACGTTAGTAATTAGCTTGTAAGCGTTTTTGCACACGCGATTTTCATGCATCGTCGGTTGTGGTAAAGTGTGCAGAAATATGTTGACATTTATTTATTAATTTATATACACAAATTTATGTAGATACATTGTATAATATAGGTGTATGCTTCTTATATGATAATCATGAATGTATGAAAGGTTACATGCAAATTTATAGCAGGAATATATTTTACGTATATTTAGATAAACCAACAAATGAAGATGTCAAAGTGTTATCTTAATAAGGATCTTTTACTCATCAAAAAACCGAAAGAGATTTTTTTTTGTTTTTGTTACTTATGTGTTTCTAGATTCTGCCTGTGGCTACACCACTCGGGAATAGAACTTTTATCTGTTTGATAGGTCCTAATATGCGAAATTTCATAATGATTGGTCGAGTAGTTAACGAGTGGAAGCGTAACATGCATTTATAATATTCGTTGGGATAACAATATGCAATTTATGAGGTATTTAAGCCTAACATACCTTTATACAAAGGGTAACATTATCGTTCGACGAGCATATTTCTAAAACACGAGACGCCACAAAACGTTTGTCAAGAAACGGTAACAAGCTCATATCCTATTACATAGGTCTTAAAACATAGCACGCTAAATTGAGTAGGTACAATACGCCTCTGCTTTTCCCTTCGACGGCACATAAGCGTGAGTATAAGTCTGTCTTAAAATTAGAACAAAAACCATTTCGCAAAGTTGTGTAATTCACATAACAGCTCGTAATTGACGTAAATTCTATCACACGAGCGTTTGACATGAATCGAGACGAATTAGTCGGATTCACGAACGTGCATATGAATATTTATTGTAGTCGAGAGTATCGTGGCTCAAGTGCATTCTATGTAACAAGCATACCGTGGTATCAGTTCAGAATAATTAAAATGATGCAATATATTGCCTGAAACTGCGATAGACTAGCGGGATGCCATTGGATTGCGACGCAGAGGTCTCCAATTAGATATCAAGTAACGCATACCTGACTTTTGTAAGTTATTAAATAGTTAAGGATATTAAATCGTTAGTTATCGCTCGCCTTAATCCGTCACGCGATTGCCTTAAAAAACAAAAATCAAGTCAAGTATCGTCATTTGATCGAACGTTCATTGGGAGACATTTGACGCCAAAATCTTCTGCGGCCAGCGTCTGGGCGCATGACGCGTGACGAGTTAACGGTGAAGGAAAACATCATGACCTGAGAGTTTACCATAATGTTCTCGAAGATATGTGCAGTCTGCTTACCCGCATCGCGCCAGCGTGGTCAATTATGGCCTAACCCTTCTCACACTGAGAAGAGGCCCGTGACTAACAGTGGGACAGTTTAAGACAGTGCTGATATTATTATTCTATATTGGCTGAATAGATGGCGTTGTGGTTTGAGTGCCTTGCCAGTGTGCCGATTGTTGAGAGTTTGATTCGAACACTCCACAAAAATTGGTGTAATTCTCTAATAGTTACTACGAGTCTGTGTGTCCTTTGTGTCTGTAGTTTGAATGTTTCTAAAGTCACCCGCGATACGGGAACTAAAATAAAATTATTGTTTGAAAAGTACAAAATATACTTTATTTTATTTTATCTTATTTATCTTTCACTTAGAAGCCGTTATTCTATGAACAAAGATTAGAACGACATATGATGCTTTATTTGTGTGTGTTAGATAAAACAAATACGAGTTACTTAATGAATCTGTACGTGTGACGTGTGAGCCATAGCTAATATTTGATCGTAGAAAGTTGGATTTTAAAACACTGATTCCAAAATGAAAGGTTTAATCATATACATAAAGTTGCCAGATAATTTTTCGATCACGGTGGCTAATTTTAGCGGAGACAAGCCATTTATACGAGCGACATTATTCTACAAGTGCGCGCGTAAACGTAAGTGCATTCTTTATACTCTTACTATCATACGCTTATAAGTCGGCAATACGACACGACGGGAGAGAGATCAGGCGCAAGACGCTACGATTCTAAAGGCATGCATCTTCTTAAAATTTCTTAAAAGAAAACCTCAATTACTTTTGGCTGTCCTGACCCGGGATCTTATGATACGCGGTCATTTAAAATAACCAATAGGCCAAACTTATGTTAAATGCAATACAATATTGGGTAAATATGCTATATGTACTCATAAATTGTTTCTATATTCTCTCCATTAGTTAATGATCTCTGCATTAAGGAGTTTTTGCAAAAGTTTAAAACATAGAAAACCACTCATCGTCTCTTCACCGAATTTTATCATCTTTATACTTACTTTGCATTTTATACTAATTATGCATTACCAATTAGCGAGATTACCGCTTTCTTAATGCATCAACCTGTCATTTAAATATTCAAACGAGTTATAAATTATTAAAAGAGAATACAGAAACCCGACTGCAAAAACAGTTTAATAAATAGCCGATGCTGCACCTACATAGGGGTCGAATCCACAACTTTTATTCCGGGGGACGAATATTAGGGGCCCCGTGGGTTCTGACCTGCCCAGAGTATTATGTGTTCGGTATCGAGGCTTTAAATAATATCTGCGTATGAGTGTCCCATATATATTTATCGTTGACAAGTTATTCCTCACATACAGAACAGCTGTCTGGAACAAATGTACCTTATGTCCTTTCCTATACCCCCGAAAACGTGTACCCGAAATGTTATAATGATCGATCGATTAGTTACAGCTTAAAAGCGTAACAAACAAACAAACACATATATAATACTAGTTAGGATTCAGCACGCTTTTAAGGCAGTTGTTCCAAAATATTTCAAACTTCTCAGAAAATAGATAATTAGAAACCAAAGGAGATAAAATTAAAACATCAATTCCAAAAAATACTTGGTAATTAAAGAAGAAATAAGATTATATTTCATTCCGCGACTGGTCAATGATAAGTAATACAGAATACTTTCACAAGACTTGTAATTGATCTTTAACTTATTTTTGGTCGGCCAATGAACTTTAATACTTGTATTTATAAATATAAATTACGTGAAGTGATATCGGAACTGCAATGCTCTTGTTTCTGTCGACTTGTCGTGTTGGGTTTCTGCAACGTCTACGAGAAGAAGCGTCTCAGCTCGATTTGTCATTAAAAATACAAATCTCGCGCGTGAGATCAAGCTTTGTGTCACGGAGAACATTTACAAGGATGCATGTAATGGAAACAAAGTACACACAAACAATAATTTGTGAATCATTCAAATAATAATCGTGCCGAGTGGGCTTGGAACCTTCAAGACTCAGCACGGCTTGTCTATTTCGGCATTTGGGACGTCTCCAGATTTTGGCGATTCATGACAAGACACAGAAATGCTGCCTTCAGAAAAAAGACAAATATTATTTATTACTTACTTGAGATTAAAGTTTACAATGGATAAATACAATCAAGTCTTTATATACATATGTAATACCAATCGTAATGTATCACGAATGGTGACTTAACTGTAGTTATAAATATAAGAACCTAATGACAAGTAATTAAAGTATTCTGTAATGACAATAAAATATTTTATGGATAGACAATTAAATGACGCAACAATTAAATGAATTAACCACAGGTCAAATTGCTGGAACCTTCAATGAAAAGGGCAAGGAAACCACATTCCATTCTTTTGAAAAGGCAAGATAGTATAATCTAATATGTTTACAGCACAAAACATGTATATAAATTAATTATTATCAACATTCTATTAATAAATTGTAAATAGTTTACTAACACTCTGCAAATGAATTATGCATAAGTAAACTTTTACTAATACTAAACGTCTAGTAATGAAACGTACGTAAGTCTACTATTACTAACAATCTTCTAATTAATTGTATATAAGCGTAATATTATTAACATTCTAATAATAAATTGTACATAAATCAACTTTTACTAACAGTCTACTAATTAACTGTACATAAGTGTGATTATATTAACATTCTATTAATAAATTGAACATAAATCTACTATTACTAACAGTCTACTAATGAATTGTACACAAGTGTACTATTACTAACACTACTAATAAATTATACAAAGTTTACTATTACTAACATTCTACTAATAAATTGTACAAAGTCTTCTGTTACTAACATTGTATTCAGTAAAATAAAATTCTTACTAGTAATCTTTTACTAACATAGTAGAAAATAAGAAAATTGTCACTACTATTCCACTAATACAATGTACATAAGTCAATTATCACTAATATTACTAACATAGTACGTAAGCGAACTTTACTAACATTATAACAGTACTAATAAATTGTACATAATTAATTTGTTACCTTTAATTACATAATGTCGACTGTAGATAAACATAGTAAAATATATTATGATTAATAAATTATAAGTCATTTATACATTTCTTTTTATTAAATTTAATGGTTATAAAATTAGTTACTAATTTTGTATAAATTATATATATATATATGTAAAATAATATATTAGGATATTTATAAGCTGATTGTTACCAAACTTAATACATAGTACATACGTAAATTGTGACTATATACTTTATACAAACGGCGAAAACATAAAAGGAAAATTAAAACTATTTTAGTGTATTAAGGGATACTTTCCTACTGAATAAAGATACCTTATGTTTCAAACGTGTTATAAGATTGACATATGTTGAATAAAGATTTTGTTTTATTATTATTTTATATTCTTTATTTTCTTTTTGTAATTTATTTGGAAACATTAATGTACATACCTAAATTAATACCAAACTGATAAGAAACCTGAAAGTGGGGCCTGGTACCCATAACACAAGTTAGATCTTACCTTGGGTACCAGTGTTCAATAATTACTGTGTCTCACTTATTTGTGTTTAATAAATTTCATTTCATTTGATTTCAAATATAATATTTTAAACGTGACTAAAGGTGTACATATCAAAGTTTTCTTTTAGCTTTTATGGCTTCTGTTATATGAAAGTACAACGTTTTAAATTAAATTTAAAGATTAACGGACATTAACAAGGAGTGCCACTAATATAATAGCAAATCAATACTCGCGAACATTAAATTGTTGGTAAGTATTTAAGAATTTAACTGCTCGTTAACATTAAAGCGTAATAGTCTATTAAACAGCTTGTCATGAAAATATAATTATGTGGAGATCCATCATTTACTCATTTATGTCATAAACCTTTAGATATGGATGTCAATGTACTACATACTCACTCCTGCTTCCTGGACGGGATATTCCTACTAACGATTTGGCATATCTTTCTTGATCTATTTACTCTTATCGTATTCTTCGCATGCTCGTTGGTTTAGAGTATTCTTACTTGATCTTTAACGACTAATCGTTAAGTAGAAAAAGCTGGATTTAGAAGAACTAGAGCTTATATATACATCAGCATCCTCAAACATACGAGCAACTGATTGAAATTAGACTATTGTCATCCTTTTGAACGTTCTTAATCTACGGGAAAACATCGTCATGCAGCCTTTAAATTGATAACCGATATAATAATCTGAGGAATAATAAGGCTAATCATAGATTTGATACAAAATCATACTAAAGACAAGATAAGCATTAGAACAAGTTCTGCTGGCGTCAATTCTGATAAATGAAGTGAGGTCACGGACTAGGTCGGCTTGAACAAAGTGGTATTTAGATTTCTATAAAGAATTTGTCAGTAGCAACACGAAGTCACGAACTGAGGCCGGCAAATGACAATAGGTTTGCCCTAGCTGAGCCTGTCCTATCGAAATGTAATCGAGTTATCTAGTAAAATTACATTTACATATATGTAAAGGATTATTGGTCAAAGACTTTCTTAAAGACACCTCCTGCTCTGGTAATAATTTTTGTGCCACGCGGGACTTACAAACATTCAAAGAATGGACACAAATAACACTTAGACTTGGAACACCCATCCTCAAAAACATTCGGCACAGTGGCAGTAGCGAGGTTACCACTTCAACCGTCTCGTTACCTGATCGTGTACATAGCCCGTGCTGTCTACTCAAGCGTTTCCAATCCCCACGATATTGACGTGTTTGAGTAAGAGGTAATTTGAGCCATTTTCGTAAAGTGGTAAGGTAGTATTATGTCATTAGTTTTAAATGCCGTCGAGATTGTCCGCTTAGCTTGTGGCGTGATTTTTGTAATGATATGTTTGGTGGTGACTCGTTAGATGAGTTGAATTGGTTGGTTTTGTGGTGTTCGTGTTCGACATATTTATAAATTATGGTGATGTACAAGTGTTTTAATCTATCTATCTATCCATACAACTAATTGAAGGATCATACAATGTTTGTCTACTATTTTACCTGTTTGTCCATTTCAGCTTCACAAACGAATTTCAGAATTATTTCTGACACGGTTTTCATAGTTTGATGGTTAATTTATGATCTGTTTGTATAATTTTCATTAAAATCCATGACTTGCTAAATTGTTAATTTGCTGAATAAAAATTTTTAAATCTGAAATTTAGAATTAACTACCGTCTTCAATTTTTCTAAATTACTAAAAGTAGCAGGTTGGTCTACTACAAATTATAAAAAACGAGTGCTCTTTAGTTCCATAGTTCACGATGACAATATAAAACATAAGCTTGTTGGTACGTATTAGTGTCAAATGCTGATCATTATCGTGTATTTAACACTGTTCGCACGCCTCTCCAAGGTTTACGCGAATATCGGACTATTGTTCATCGTAATAAGCATAATAGCGTCGCCGTGAACTTACAGGTCACTGTGGTTCATGGTATTATGCACTTGATGACTGTACAATATAGCTATGAGTACTCCGATAATGTTTTAAAGAAACTAGCGGTCGCCTAGTGGTCAAAATTCGACCAAAATTCCTACGCATGCTACTTTTTTTTCTGTTTTTCTCTATTACATATAAATAAGGTATAAGTAACCATAGTTACAAAGAATTGTACGACGTCACACGAACAATGTCGAAATACTACGAACGCGGTTCGACTGCGTATGTCAAATGCATGGTTGTGTGCGTGTAGTGTTTTTTCATTAATTTAATGTATTTCTAATGCATATTTTATAAAAATATTAGGATTCGCTCCACCTTCTCCATATAAACTTTAACTGTGCCAAATTTCATTCTCCTCCGTCCGCGCAATTTTCGTAAAAAGGGGTACAAAGTTTTTGCTTCACGTATTAATATATAGATATGTCAGTTATTTGTTGACAGTACGGAATGAGATGTCATACAATAGTACAAATACCAGTCTCTCACACAGATTCACCTTCTGAATAATGTTACACCTAGCTTAAGATCTGATATTTGTGTAACTATTCCTGTGTGAGAAAGGCAAATAAATGATTATTATTATTATTATTATTAGATAGGATATACCACTTTCTAATCCTAGAGGTTGACGGTGCAAAAATAGAAATATTGCCCTTTTACAGGATGTAAGAATAGTAGCACTTACTGGGTTTAGTCCGGAGGCTCAGAGGCTCATGTACCTTTTTTCCTTTTATCCCATCTTAAATCCCTTTTCCGGCAAGCATCAATTGCGCATTACCAAACTATGGGTTTGGTAATGCACAATTTATGCTTCTGATATTGCGGTCATAGACCACGGTAACTGCTTATTTTCATTATTTCATTATTATATATATATATATATATATATATATGAATAGTCTGACGCCTATGTAGAGATGTATTGTATCCACATTTATCATGCTTTGAAATCCTACGCCATAATAGACCAGAGCGAAGGAGTTCACTAAAACTCTAAACTATAAAAAATATTCAAAATTCAATTTTCTTTCCATAAAATAATTTTAAGTTACCTACGTAACTTATTACGTACATAAAATACATTTAGAAGTGTTATAAACCTAAACAAACTTATTAGATATTATAAAAAAGTCAGTTCTATAAATATTATATACATAAGTCATACAATTTAATGTTGACCATTCAACAAGGGCGTCTCATGGAATATTTTAACGCGTTGAAGTGAATTTTCTGTCACCTCATATAGTTACACGACAAAACAACCGCGATGAACAATGGATCATCATTATTACTTGTACCTTCATTGTAATTTTCTGAAGTAGCCTTAAAATATAAGTGAAAACAAAATGCTTTCTCCAATTTGGTGAAGACATAAATAACAGTCCATAATGTTGACCCACATCCTAAAGGTGACAAGTTAGTAAACGCCATTGACATGGATAAGGCATTGTACTTGCGATCGATTGTGGGTTCGAAGCCCATCCACCACCGATGTAAACCCACTTCTAGCACAAGCATATTAGCTTAGGTCGAGGGCTTACAAAAATACTAGTAATTAGTAAACCAAATAAAAGTTTTTTTGTTGTGAAAAATACTGTTACGCCTATTTTCCTAGAAGCTGTAGGCAGAGTTATATAAAACCTATATTTGAAAAGCTATGTTTTAAGTATAATGCAGTAAAGGCAAGTCTATTGCCGTCTACCGAGTGCAGTTCCAAACTAAGTGTTGCTATTGAAAACTTCATGACAGAAACAAGCAATGACGCTTAGCCCGATACAAACTTGACCTAGGCGCCTTTGCACCTCTGATTGAAAGCATCAATTCGGCCCCTAAATGGCCACGTATTTCATTTGGTCACACTGAGAAAAAGGATAGCATCAAGTTATGTCACCAGAGATACTTTAGGCAATGATAAAATAAGCCATACTATTGCAAAAAATGTCGACAACATCTGCAGAACATTTATATTACGATCATATTTCAGTTGAGTTTATGACTTGTTTGTGAAGTCTCATCATCATCACGATAGTACCATGTATATAGGGTTCTCGTATGTACCTGCACAGTAGGCGTAGTTTATTAATCGAGATTGTAGTCTATGCAAAAGTGTATACACTTTAAGTTACGTCAAAATAAGGTTTTTGTACTTACAAAAACCTTATTTTGACGTCACCATAGCATTATATGGCGGTTCATAAGTTTACTTGCTTCGTCAATATTGTCTGCCTCTGTGTGCACACGCAGTGGTAGTGAATGCGACTGCTGTGCATGAAGTCTCGATTCTTGGGTTGGGTAAAGATTCGAATTTTTGTAAGCAATTCCTCAGTACCAGTATGAATTCTGCAACTGTGTTCGGCTGCGATAATAGGCTTGCTCAGGCTAAAACTATAGTTGTTAAAATGTGGATCTAGAACCTCTGCTTACATCTACTGCGAGAAAGGCTTTAGTCTGTGTACATATATGTCAACATTGGTGGTATTAAAATTATCACGGTTTTGTTTGTTACGAAAGATTGCCAGCACACAATATAAGCATGGTCCACTGATATATAAATCGTGATTGAATGCAACATAATATGGCTTCTTACTATAAAGCTACTTACCTATCTTGTTCTTTGATTAAATATATCAGAATTTTATGACTCCATCGTCATTCAAATTTATTGGTCATAAACTAGTATACGAGAGAAAACCGATAAATTGTGTCGTATCATCAAAATGCTATCTATTACTTCATAGTGTTTGACATTTAGAATCTAGAGGTGTAGTCGTAAAAGATGCCGAGCTAATTTTGTAATAGGGGAATTGATGCGCATAAACGTGGCTGCACTGGTTGCGAAGTAATTTTGCTTTAAACCGGTGAATTTGTAATACGGGCTCAATAACAACAGATAAAGTATGAATACTTTGTCTGTAGTTATTGAGTTCGTAATATAATCCCATAAATTTAATCTGAAGATTACAGTCGTTTAGATTTTATCTCAGTGTTGGGATGAGCGACTAACTTGATCAAATGAAAAGATGGCAATTAAAATCACTACAACATGACTGTTTGTGCTCTAAAATATTGTCCAAAAAACTATCACAACTTACACTTGCCACTGCACTGAGTCAAGTTTTGCATTTTAAATTCACATTCATAAAAATTCGCGTGATATAGAAATAGTTGTTCCAAGTCTGAATGTTCTTTGCGTCTGATGTCAAAGTCCTCCATGACTCTGAAATGATCAACTGGCCAAAAAGGCATCACTGCATTGCAAGTGCAATCAAGTGCATATGATAATTATTAAGCTATCATATGTGACTCCAAGTTGTTTTTACAAATCTAATAGAACTAGCGGTCGCCAAGTGGTCGAAATTCGCCCATAATTTAATTTAATTTTAAATTTGATAGTTATTAAAGTTTTATTGTCTATAACTTAATACACTTATAATTACATTTCATTTAGTCAACTACTCCACATACATATGTATGTAACCATAGTTACGAAGCATTCTACGAAGTCAACCGAACAATGCCGAAATACTACGAACACGATTCGACTGCTTGTGTAAAATGCATGTTTGTGTGCGTGTAGTATTTTTTCATTAATTTAATGTATTTCTAATGCATATTTTATAAAAATATTAGGATTCGCCCCTCCTTCTCCACATAAACTTTAACTGTGCTAAATTTCATACTCCTCCACCCGCGCAATTTTCGTAAAAAGGGGTACAAAGTTTTTGCTTCACGTATTAATATATAAATTAAATGTATAAATTATTTTCTTAGCCCTTCACTAACGTGACGGACATAACAGATAAATATCGGTATTCATAAATTTAGATCAAAAGAAAGAAATAACACAATGTCAAAAAACAAAACAACAAATACCACCACAGGCCTTCGTTAAAGATCTCTAGGAATCCAACTGTAAGCGTACCAGCAGAACTTAGAGATATTTATTTTCTTGCACTGCTATCACGATTTTGAATATAGATAGCTATGCTTATCACCTATGTTAAAACTCTAGCAATACACATATAAAGTCAAATAAATATCATATTTTTATTCCAATGTATATACCAAGTAACATAGTTTGAGCGTTTTCTGTCGCAAGGACATTATATCTGTCTAAGCCTTTCGTTTTGAGAAGGTCACGCGGCGCTTAGAAAAATTACTGTCGTTTGACTTGTATGGTACTACACTTCTTTTACTCGATATCTGAGTTTCATTTAGGCTAATTAGTTCTTTTAAGAGGTGAAGCACGATTTGGTGCTTGTGTTATGTGAGTGGACATCAACTGTTGTCTAGTAATTTGTTGATATTAACTGATGGTCTAGTGGAATAGGCGATAGTATTGGTTGTAAGTTTTCATGCTCAGAATAAAGCATTATTGTCGTTTTTGTTCAATATTATTGTTATGATAATAGTAGTGCTTAATAAAGTAGGATTGGAAAAATGGTAGTAAACTTTTATATACTGCCAAGATACTAAGAATTTATTGGCCTGATGGTTAGCGATTATTATAGCCTATTTATTTTATTTTCTTCTAAAAAGGTAACCAGCTATTTGAGACACAAATTACTAGTATTCTTGTTAGCCCCTACGTCTAAGCTAGAATGCTTGTGTTCAGGGTGGATTCACTACGATAGTACAATGGGTGTAATTCGAACTGACCACCTCTTGATCGCAAATCATATTTCTTAAAATAACCGTTGGATTACAGTCGTTTAAATTACTCCTTTGGCCAACGTTCGACCGAGGCCTCGGGGTCTAGACAAAATGATTTTCCATTGTTTTTGGGTCCCGAAGTACGTCAAAAAATCGTATCACTCCAGATATCTAGGGTAACTTGTGTGATTTGGTTACATTCTGAATATAGATTAAATAAATTCCATAAAATCCATAGTTACTAAATAAATTAATTTCTAAATTACAACGTAATATCTTTTTTAACTCCAAGATACATCACAGTGATATTATTATAACGTATAACAATAAAGAAACGATCTGATAACGAGTTATTAATACCGAAGGCTGCAATAGTAGCGTTGGAAAGGAAATAAACCGAAAATGTAGCAAGGTGAAGTTAGGACTCTTATTTGGTTGTAAAAGTTCCTGTTCGGACATATGTACATAGGTCGTCCACCGCTCACATTCACGCTATGTTGGGTGTTCTAATGGGTATTAATTGTACATACTATCTCAATAGAGCAGCGGTATTGAATGCGATTGCTATGCATGAGATAATAGCAAAGAGTTTTGGGTCGTCTGTCAAGGCATTCTTACTAACTGTAGGGATTTTGAAATGATGCCCAGTAGAGCGCAATAGGTTCGCCCCATATTTAGTGGGACCAGACGTACAACTATAGGTGTGCCTAATATTTATACAGGGTGTCCAAGAACCTGGCGTCCAACTGGATTCCCACGATGCCCCAAGTTCTAACAGTACTCAGAAAAATATTTTAAAAAATCCACCCCATGTACTTACAGAATTATACTGATTTCAAAAAAAAAGGGGAAATGAGCACCCTGTGACATACTTTTGAATGCTGTGACTGCTAATGCTGATAATTTCGATATTTCTTGGAGGTTTTGTAATCTAGGGTATTGCTGTGTCTAAATAGAATGTAAAAATAAAGTACTTATTGTACCATTTTAAAATAAAATATTATTTTAACTAAAGGTGATATGGAAAACTATTGAATTTCGCAACTTTGACCGACTGTAGTGTAAAAAAAATGTACCAAAATAGTATGGCAAGTGACGTCAAATTTTGACGCGTTTATTCCTCTTTTTAAAAAGGTATAATACTTACACATTAATTTGAAAAAAAAAATTTTGATAATATTTTTACTCAACAACCCAATTTTTACGAAGTGCCTACCTACTAACGGTAACTGTCGGACCCTTTCTTATCTTAGAAACTGTTATGTTACTACTATTATTTACTTCGGTTCCAAGAGTGAGCAAGAAGGAAATACACACAGGTAGATGGGTTCCCAGTAGAATAAAAGCAAAGAATGTTAGTTTAAAGATATTTTATTACAATAAATGTTCAAAATGTTGACCACCCGCGGCAATACAAGCTCTCACTCTCCTTAAAAAGGACCGCTTTATGTTTCGCGAGTAACTTTTTTGACGTATCACCTGCACTGCTTGTGTTATCTTCTCACGAAGGTCAGCGATGTCATTAATGGGCTTCGCATAAACGAGCTCCTTCATAGTTCCCCAGAAAAAAAAATCCAGCGGATTTAAGTCAGGTGAGCGGGCTGGCCACGGGATTGTTCCTGATCGCCCAATCCACCTGTTCGGGTATTGCTCATCCAAAAACTCTCTAACGGATACGCGAAAATGTGCTGGACAGCCGTCGTGTTGGAACCACATATCTGGTGGGGTCTCTTCTAGTAAGTTTGGCAAATCATTTTGAAGAAAATTTAAATATGATTCGCCAGTCAAATTCTCGGGCATCTCAAATGGACCAATAATATTCCCACAGAGAATACCGGTCCACATGTTCACTTTGAACCGGTACTGGGATCTATCTTCTCGCATCAAGTGCGGATTTTCCACATGCCACTCGTGCAAGTTGTGTAGGTTCATGTAGCCATCCTTCTTAAATGTAGATTCATCTAACCACAAAATTTTGTCGATAAAGTTTTCGTCTTCTCGATGTTTTTGCAGGATTGTTTCACAAAACGCGACTCGGCTCGGATAGTCTCGAGGTAAAAGACTTTGCACTCGCTGTACGTGGTACGGATGATATTCTTCTTTTTGGAGAATACTGTGTGCTGTGCTCTTCGGTATCCCCGTATCAGCTTCTATTCCTCGCACAGAGATGCTTGGATTTGCCGACACCGCCTCTAAAACTTCATCGCGTATGAAGTCATTTACGGGTCATTTTATCAATGGTAACAATAAGAGAGAGGTGCGTAGTAACGGCAGGAGGCAGTGACGCGTACTGACCGTACTGTTATCCTAAATAGCACGATCCCAGATAGCGTCACTATCTATCTCACTCGCACCTCTAACCTTTTTCTCCCTCACTCTTACCTGAATAATGGGGTACCATAAAGAAGAACCAGCAAATCGCAAAGATAGTTTCTGTCTTGCTCCCTCCTGTTGTAATAACGAATCACTATGGTGAGATGCATGCACATACCGTCCCTTACGGTCTAACCTGTTTTTTGAGAGGCCTGTTGTTATTTTTATGAGCATACAACAGTAATTCTTTAGAGGTTAGATTCAATTCGTCGTAAATTTTTCTTTCTAAGAATTCTGTAAGACATCGTAAAAATTGGGTTGTTGAGTAAAAATATTATCAAAATTTTTTTTTTTCAAATTAATGTGTAAGTATTATACCTTTTTAAAAAGAGGAATAAACGCGTCAAAATTTGACGTCACTTGCCATACTATTTTGGTACATTTTTTTTACACTACAGTCGGTCAAAGTTGCGAAATTCAATAGTTTTCCATATCACCTTTAGTTAAAATAATATTTTATTTTAAAATGGTACAATAAGTACTTTATTTTTACATTCTATTTAGACACAGCAATACCCTAGATTACAAAACCTCCAAGAAATATCGAAATTATCAGCATTAGCAGTCACAGCATTCAAAAGTATGTCACAGGGTGCTCATTTCCCCTTTTTTTTTGAAATCAGTATAATTCTGTAAGTACATGGGGTGGATTTTTTAAAATATTTTTCTGAGTACTGTTAGAACTTGGGGCATCGTGGGAATCCAGTTGGACGCCAGGTTCTTGGACACCCTGTATAATTGTAATATTAGCTGTCCACTCTCTAGGTATACATATATGCAGATGAGATGTATATACTCTACCTACCCCACAGGCTTCATATGCATGAGGTGCGTGTTATATTTTTTAGTAGGTTGCTACAACCTGCAATGTAATTCTAAAATATGGTTAACATATTCAAATTTCGCGATTTTAATAACGTATTTACAAGAAAATTTAAAAAAAAAAAATTTGGCTTAACCAGTTGTTTTATCATAATAATACTTTGACATAATTGTTTTTGCTTTTTGCCCTAATTTTGATTGGCATAAAGTTATAAGGCATCGGGCACGCCACGATCGTGGCGGTAAGTCCCGTTTTTGAGGAGTGGCTGGAGAGGCGGCATGGCGCCCTCACCTTCCGGCTGACACAGGTTCTAACTGGCCACGGTTGTTTTGGCCAGTTCCTGTGTCGTATACGCCGGCAAGAGACGCCCGGTTGTCACCACTGCGGCGACTGCCGCGACGTTGTTGAGGACACGGCGCTGCACACTTTGGCGGTTTGCCCCGCCTGGGCATCGCAGCGCCGTGATTTCATCGCGGCAGTCGGATCGGTTGCCCTCTCGCTCCCGGCCGTAGTTCAGTCTATGGTCCGGAGTGAGAGGTCGTGGAACGCCGTCGCCTCCTTCTGTGAGGAAGTAATTTCCATCAAGGAGGCGGCGGAGCGGGAGAGGGAGCGTTTAAACCCTCTCCCCAACCGCAGAGCCGGGCGCCGGAGGGCGCGAGATAACCTCCAGCCACCCTGAGGTTTGACCTGGGGGTGGCGGGCTTTGTGGGCCTGCCCGCCATCCGTTCAGCACCAGGTCCGAGAGGCGGCGTGCGTGTTCCCACGCGCGCCTCTGTGTCGAGTCCGTCTCCCCTCTAGGGGAGACAGTAGGGTTTTATGCGACGTAGTGCCTATTTTGGGTAGGTCTTTCGTGTAGTGGCCTGCCGTTTCATACGGCGGGCCGTAACCGCGGCGGGGTCGCGACCGCATGCGAAAGCGATTCGCGCGGCCCCGTCGATAGTGGTTTTGTCGAGGAACACCGTGGTAGGTTTAGTCGGTATTCCGGGAGGTACTTTACTATTATTTCCATCTTTCTTTTACCCCGGTGAGTCCGACATAATCCCTCCGCCCGCCCCCGCGGAGGGATATGCGTCACAGCATTCCCCCAGGTAAAAAAAAAAAAAAAAAAAAAAAAAAAAAAAAAAAAAAAAAATAGTTATTAGGCATATTGTTTATTCGTCTAATAGTTCTTAGGCATAAGGTTCCAAAGGATATCCAATATAACTGGGGTACCATAGTATAACAATATGTTAGGGTGCGCGGGGCACCCCTAAGTCGCCAACATGTTTATTTTATATACGAAACGTATTTTATTAATAATTATTATGCCTATAATTATGCGGCGTATAATTATTATGCCTATAAATATTAGGGTTAAATATCATTATGCATAAACAAATTTATGCTTTAGAATAGTTTGCTTAATAATTATTATGCTTATAGTAATTATGCTTAAAAAAGTTGTGCCTAGACAGGTATGCCAAATTAATATTGTGCGTAACTATTATTAGTATAAGTAAAAGTATGCCATGTTAAATTATGACATATAATTTTACGCGAATAAATAGGGAACCATTTACAAGATATTTTTGATACAAAAGTCTTGAAGTTCCGAGTTCATTTCAAAGTTCGGCCTAAGTATACATTTTTTGTCCAAGATATTTTCAGTCGCAAGTTTGATTCTAGAGGTGACCACTGAATCCACTGCGACATCCATGTAGAAACTAGTACCGAAATAGATTTAAGAGATTTTCCTTCTAGTCTTGATTGTCGTGACGTTATTAAACTACCTGTCAATTCATCACTTCCACTTAATTGCATAACTAGTTGTGCTCGGATTTTCAAATTAAGTTGTGACATTGAAATACTTGTCGTCTATACTTAAATCTAATTCCTTGAATGAGTAACGGCTGCGAGCAAGTGGACGGAACGTGATCTACATCAAATTTATTCAACGATGCATTAAATTTTTAGGTATCGAATATCGTTGTTTGATTATTTAGTTATTCAGTGGCTGTTTTGTTAGTACAAGTAGTTTATATGTATACGTGTTTGCCAATTGAATAATTCCAGGTTTGATGCTCCAGGATTTACTTTTTTAATACGCTCGTTCTTTATTTTATTAGTCTGCTTTTTTTTGTAAAGATAGGAAAGTGGTGCTTAGAATGTGGTTTTGTGTCGGGAGTGTCTTTCCAAAGATTTGAACAACAGACAGAAAGAGCACACAGACTCAGGACAACTAGTAGTGGTCGTTTATATCCATTATTATGGATTACAACAGGTAGTAAAACTTGTATTAAAATAAAGATACGGAACAACTTTTCTACCTCACAATCTAATGTGTACATATACTCATAATCTCATGACTTTATCTCTGAAGGGTCGGCATATCGACATTTTGCCAGTTATGTTTATAGGTCCGATATAATAAGGATCTATTTATCGTCTACCAGACACAGTTATAGACGCTATGCTGTTGCTAAGAATTTGCTAATCGAAAAGCCCAATAAAATTTTCTCGACCCAGGAATGAAACCCGAGCAGTCGCATACGCTACAGCTAAGTCACTGAAGCACTCAAGTCCCAAATTGAAATATTTTTAAATGATATTGGACAATAATCGTAACTAATTACCCGTTAGCGACAAGTTTTTAGTGGAAAACAGTTTTAATTCTATGTCAATGTTAATTGTATTTCATAGTTGCGACATTCATTAATCGTTCTTATATACTTATATTGTATAGGTCGGAGTTGGTTTTATAACTTAGAAGCATAAGCAGCAATGTCAAATTGTTTTGGATTTGTTTTTAAAAAAGACATCTCCAGTACTAAAAATTATTACTGTCGCGGGGCACTTTACAAACATTCAAACAAAGGACGCAAATAACACCCAGAATCTTAACAACTATTCTGCTGTCATAAGGGGAAAAGACGTAATTGGATATTTTTTCGATATTGAGTTTTTACGTATTTGGAATCGGTAAAAAAGACGGACATTATATTATATGTTTGTATTTAATATAAACATTCTGGCAGATATCTTTTTGTCCTAACGACGGCAGTATTTGTGGATCACACAATTTTTTGTTCCGTGTGGGGTTCGAATCCTCATCACTTGGCGCGGCGGCAGTGTCGAGGCGACCTCTTAAACCACTACACCATCTGTGCACTCAAAATTTACAAAATACAACATAATATTTATTAAGATCGCGTCCAAACAACTCTTTGTTGAAGCTTTCAGTGGTAAATAAGCTTGAATTGTGTAATTTATTTTGCTATTAGGAGCCAGAACACCAAAAAAGGCTTGCCTGTGACGTAGTGCCTAAACATAGCTAGACAAAGGTGGATGCGATACACTCCTGTTATCCATTAGGAGATAAGCTTAAGCGTGATATATCAAAACCGATATTGTAAAGATATAACTATTTACTCACTTAAGACTAGTTGTAGTGAGAGTAAAAGGAAAAAATTAAAATTAAAAAATGTATTTATTGCCAAAACAGTACATATACATACACATAGTATCCATTGGCTCCACACTAGGCAAGCCTGTCCTGTGGATGCCGATGTTTGCGATTTTTACAGTTTACAATTTAGTACAGTTTGCTCGGTAGAAGTCAGTAAGCAGACATTTAAACTTTTCTATTAACTACATAATAATACAGCATAAATAAATGATAAAATAATAAACACATGCATTTAAATGAACATTAAATGGAAATGAATAAGTATATGTGTGTACTAAGTAGTAAGATAAATAATTATATAAACAATAGATATATATGATAAATTGTTACTTAGGAGAGTTATATTGTGTGTATCCGCAGATATATAATTCTAAATGTTAAGAAATGTGTACAAATAACTGTTCTGTGGAGTCATAGTTTAGAGAAGAAAGCCATTTTGATACCTTTACTTTAACTTCCCTCATAGAACTCTGCCTGATATCACAAGAGCGGGCCATTTTATTGTAAACATAACAGTCTTTGAATAGACTAAAGCGCCTAGCAAAAGACGTGTTAACCCTTGGGACAGGAATTTTATATGTTCGTTGTTGTAGTAAAATCTGATGATTTTGTGAATTTATTATTGATTTGTGCACTTTAAGGATCGTCGTCATTATATATAATTGTCGAACATTTAGAACTTTACATTCTTTGTAAAGTTAATTAGTGGAATACCTGAAGGGGTTTTTGAGCATCGTCTTTAGAACAGAAAGTTGAGCTCTTTCTACACATATCATAAAAGTTTTGGAGGCACTACCCCAACAGGATATACAATATTGAATGAGTGATTGACTCAGAGCGAAATAAACGTGACGAAGAGTGTTCGTTGAAGCAGAAGAGCGAAGCAGTCTCATTCCTTGCTCTATTTGAAAGAAAGTTTAAGTGCTCCTTGAAATTGAGATTTTTATCGGAACAAGATATACTTATATGCCAGGATTTTAGTTAGTACAAAAATGAATATAATTTTAGTAAAATTTGTGTTTGCACTTCACACATATTTTCGGCAACGCTGGTTACAGCATGATTGGGCCGGCTCGACCGGGGAAGTACCACCCTCTCACAGAAGATCGACGTAAAATAACAGTATCTGTTATGTTTCGTTCGGTGAGTGACAGCGCCGGTGGCCCAATCACCCTTCCCTTCCCAAACCTCATCCTGCTCCATTCCCCTTTTCCTTCCGGTAGGCAGCGACTTGGTTGTGTTTTTTGACATTGCTTCTGTAATGCTAAGAAAACACAGCAATGTGTATGAGCCACGGTTCTCGCTTACTATCAGGTGGGCCGCTAGCTCGTCTGTCACGGAAGAAAGTAATAAAAAAAAAAACCTAAGCAACCGACTTTAAATGATTAATGAAAAGTTATTTCACTAATAGGAAGTTGAACTATATCTGAGTAAACACATACCATCTGAGCGAAGTCGCAGGCGGATGCTAGCAATATATGAGCTTAATTTGCCGAAACTTGTCTGGAACTGGCTTTAATATTAAGTTTCCAATTGGCGTACAGTAAATAAACAGTTTTTGTTGGTGAATAAACTCGTTTTTCTCTGACTCCAGTTTATAATTAGAAAAATAATTGAATCCAAGTGAAACCCGCGAGTAGGCGCGGTATCCGTATTACTTAATAAGTAATATAGGCAAGTGAGATAGTAACGATTTTATGTCGCTTTGCCGCAATGGAATTTATAAATCTTAGTTATATTATAAGTGCCAATGTGATGTTTGTTATTTAATTACTGCTAAATTGATAATATGCGGTTAGATCATGAGATGACACAAAATACACTAGGTTATTTAATTATCTATATTATTCCAACAATTGAAAGTTTAACACCAATACAAATATTATAAAGACAAAATATTTGTGTTTTTGTTATTCAGGAAGCGTAAAATACGCTGCAATTTATTTTAAATGGTGAGCTACCCTACTATTTATAATTCCTGTGTCACAGGGGACTTTACAAATGTTATAGCAACGAATACAACTCGAACTTTAAACAATAATTTATGTATCACACAAATGATTGTCCCGTGTATGATTTAACCACAACACTCGAAGCAGAGGTGACAAGACTCAAACTATTAAGCTATCTGTGTAGTTAAAGTATAATAAATAATCACTTTTTTGCATAAGTCTATTAGTTATGCGTGTATTGATCGGCGCACTTGCAATTGATCCATCGTGTGCTAACGTTATAGGAAAATAAAACGTTTCTATCATCATATAAACCTAAAACGCTTATATATCCCTAAAAGTTATGAGGTTTTTGTGTTAAAAAATTCTTATTAGTAGGGCATATACTCGTCTCAAATAAGGTGTAACTTAAAACATGGCCTGAACTTCAAGCACATTTAACAAATATCGTCATATCTCACTTAGGCGATTAACAGGCGTGAATCTGTGTGTTTATTTATGTTTTCTTTATGCAACAGTCGGTCTAAAACAGTACAACAATTATCGTGGTTTTAATTTATGCTAGAAACTAGGAAAACCTCAAACGAAAGCGTCCATTGGTAAACCACAGAATATTATGTATGATTGTGTTGGGACAAGAAAATGTATTATATACTTATTTTGTATGTTAAAAGCAAAATCTTAGGTAAAGTTTCGTATCGTTTTTTTAATTAAAAATCTATTGTGTCTGGTCTCCGATGTGCCGCTGCGACTCGATAGGTTAAACAACCCATTAGGTGGCGGCATGCAATTTTAAATAATCCCTTAGGAGATTATCTAAAATTAACCTTAAATCTATTTATATATTCTACCACATACACACAACACTATTTAGCCCAAACTAAGCAGAGCTTGTTCTATGGGTACTAGACAATGGATAATCATACATATATACTTTCTTTTTATAAATACATACATATACACAGAAACACCCAGACTTAGAAAAACATTCATGACCATGCACACAAATTTCTAAATTGTGCGGGAATCGAACCCGTGATTCAGTCGCCCCAGTCGGTTACACTAACCACTACGCCATCGAGGCCGCCAATGTATATGTCAACACATGTTACCACCGTGACGTGAACTTGAAGTTTGATACCCGATCGAGAGGTCGGGAATCAAATTAGGGACGTAACGATCACCTGTAAATATAACTGCAAACATAATTTACGGGACTTACGAGACAGTCAATCTATACTAAGTTTATAAAAAAGAAACATTTGATTGTTTGTTTATTTGTTTGTAAGAATTTAACTTAAAAGATACTCAACTGATTTCAGAAATTCTTTCACCATTGGAAAGCACCGAGTAACATAAGCTATACTATATTTTTTTAAAAGTACTGTCACTTCTTCTCCCTTATTATTCCCCTAAACACTTGGGGTCGGCTTTTCTGGTCTAACCGGATTTGACTTGATATCAGTTTTTACTCGGAGCGGCTGCCACCTGACCTCCGCAACCCGAAGGCTAACGATACCCTAAGGCTAGACCAGTGTCAGGGTATTAGAAGGCACTGACTTCCCAATATCGACTGCCATAGACGTACATGGCAGCCGGGACTGACGGCTTAACGTGCTCTCCGAGGCACGGAGCAGGCGATAATTATCAATCAATACGCACATAATTTCGAAAAGTCATATAACTTCCGAAAGTCAGAGGTGCGCGACGTGGGTTCGAACCCGAGACCCTCTGCATTGCAGACTGTTGATGTCCCCACTGAGCTGTCACTAACATAACCAAACCAACTTTTACGCGAGCGAAGCCGCGGGAAAAAACTTATATAATATATAAAAGAAAACTAATACTTCGGCACAATTTTGATCAATTTGTTCCGAAATATGATCACTTTGTTCCGCAAGGAAATTAAAGAACCATTACAATACGTCACAGATTTTGTAACGTTTTGTTCCAACGGTGGTACTATAAAAATTTTACTACACTTTTATCGTCCCAGGTCAAGGTGAGTGCCTAAGGCCAAAGATATGGTCATTAACGTTACGCGCTCATTAAATGACAATTGTATTGTCGATTTTGTATCTTAGATTGAACCGATATTGTTCTTTCGTATCCGGCTCACTTGATATCGTCTAATGAGTCATAATGAAAATTTATTTATACTAATTATACATATTAATAAAAAAGAGGAAAGATTAGATTTTTCGTTTGTTTATTTGTAAGTGTTTAACTCAAAAACTTCATGAACCATTTTTTAAATTCATTTACCGTTAGATAGCTATATTATTATCGAGTAACAGGCTTTATTTTATGCGAGCGAAGCCGCGGGAAAATGCTTGTTTAATAATATAGTTTTACGCCTATATCCCCGAAAACATAGAAATAGATTATATACCACATCTAATTTTCTCCAGATATGGTCTTATGCCATATGTAAACTATGGTTTAACTCGAGCATGTTACCTGCGTCGTGTGCCAGAGCATTAACAAAAGCGTTATTAAATACCGATCTTGGTGCAGCGGTACTGAATGCGACTGCTGTGCTTGAAGTCTCTGGTTCAATTTCCGGTTCGGGAAAAGGTTCATTGGGTTTTTCTGACAGGAAAGTCTCAGTAGTAGCAAGTATCCTGGAACCGTAGTCAGTGGGCAGTTAGGCTTGTTCACTATCATATGGTGCCTAAAACAATGGCTGCCGAAATGTGAGTGTAATTCATTTATACTTACCTCTATAGGCGATATATATGAGACTAAGTATGTATGTAAATTATTGTTATACGTACCTGGATTTTATATTTCTTTACAGGTAAGTCAAAGTACAAATGATCTTTCGACTATTCTACGAATTCTTATTTGAAGTGATTGGTATGCTTCTCATAATATTTATTAATTTTCAAATCTAGTTTGCACTTTTGTATGTGTTGGATTATGAGGTCCTGTGTTCAATTTTTCGGTCGAACATAAGTTCTATTTGATTTTCTGTTAAGAAATTTTCTATAGAAGTATGGACTCTAAAAATGTGTTTCATGTCTATAAAGCACATTTTTGTACGCCGCCGTTCCCACTGCCGTCTAGCAATAAACAATTATGATACCTAAAACATAGCAGCGAAATGCGGGTGTAATTTACTTTTGCTTAGCCCTTAGATGTAGACGTGTATCTAAACCTATTTACACATAATATTAGTTTAAATAAGCCAACAATCGAACCTAAAACCTTACTATAAACATTGGCAACCGCTACTATACCAGCAAGATGGTAAAGAATATTAGCATTCTCTAAAGGAGTGCCAGTAGCCCTTTAAGAACAGAAGGAAAAGTGAATCCATACATGTACACCAGTCATTGACACTTTATTCCGCAAAGCGTTAATTAGAAAGCTAATCTAAGATTACTATATAAGAGTTTAATGTCACAATTATGAAGATAGCAATCAGATTTTCGTATTGTTCAAAATATCGTACATATTATCTCGGTTTAATATTTTACGACACGCGATTACTTGTTAAACTCTAAGATAATTCGTAATAAAAATCTGGAGATTGGATGCAATAATTGTTGTATTTGTTATAAATGTAAGAGATTACAGTATATTTATGAAATTCTTTGTGAAACTAATCTTCTTAGATAATAGAATACTGAATATGTAAGCATCTTTTTCGCTTGCGTAACTTTCAGTGGTAATTATTGCGGTGAGTTGTTTTAATTATGATGACTAGATTATAATATTTTACATGTTTCGTTGTTATTGCATAGGCCACGTAATAATTATAAAAGGAACTGAGTACCTAGCCTTACTTTCCTTTAATTAGATAGATATGTAAATTATTTAAATTACTTTAGCGGCAAGCAGCGATAGTCTAGTGTGAAACAGTTGGATTACCACGCAGAGGTCTTGATTTCGATCTCAAGGCTCTGACTTTTCGAAGTTATGTGCGTATTAAATTAGTTAATTATAGCTTGCTTTAAAGGTGAAGGAAAACATTGTAAGGAATCCTCCATGTTTGTCAGTTCTCCATAATGTTCTCGAAGATATGAGAATTCTGCCAAACCGTACTGAGCCAGCGTGGTGGACTATGGTCTAACCTATGGTCCTTCTCTTACTGAAAAGAGGCCAGCACCCAGCTGTGGTACAGTTTATATAATAGACTGATATTAGCCACTGAATCTAGTAATTACCAAACGCAAACAATATTCTTGCTTTGTGTATTTACGACTTTACGTCATGGTGGCCTTTTTGTATGGGCTGTGCTGCAAACTTGCTAATTCTTTGTTCTACTGTAGGAGTACAGCCATTAAATCTAACTTCCAAAGTCGATGCTATCCTGTGTGCATTTTATGTGTTCCGTTGGCCTACCAAGAAATTTCTGGCTAAATATTTACTTGCTGGGCCAATGTCTAAATATCAATCCGAAATTCTTAAAAAAAGTCCTTCTATACATTAATGGCAAACCGCCTCTATATTTCTAAATTTCATTTCAAATCGGTTATAGGTTCTGGGTCCTAGGTACGTCACACCTATTTCGTGGACCTTAAAATAATACTGTAACACCATTATCTTCGCGGATGTAGATATGATGTATGTAAATGTTCATTACTCCTATTTTAGGTTTAAACAACACAAACCAAACACACAATCACATCAATAATATAGTTAAGATTGATTTATGTGTTCCAATCTATTTGTAATCGACAATACTAAGTATAACAGGCAAAATCCGGTTGATTGGTCAACCGGTGGCAGTCGGATCGTGAGTTCAAATCTTATTGTAAAACCATTGTGTTGACTCCACTCATTTTACAAAAGCCTTTAACAAATATTAGATAGTATTCTGCAAATAGATCGAGGTTTCATATGATATTTGCAGGGAAAATGTGGGTACGAGAAGTCCGCCAGTCTTAAAAATTATAGACCGTAACCGTATAGATTACGTTCTATAATTTTTAGAGGTTGTAATCTTGCTTGTTAGTAAGGTTATAATTGTTATTACTTGTAAAATTTATATTATTAGTAGGAGTACTTTAGTGGTAGCAGTGAAAGAGCCTGTTTTTTGGTAATATAATGTATGGTCTACATGGCCTGTGGCACCCTATTAAAATAGAGATAAGATTAGTAAGATGCGTTTTAACCGGTGAGTACGAACACGGTGCACATGCCGGAGACTTACATGTCTCTCGCTTGGCCTTAGCATTCTTTACTACATATTTACCTTTTAAAATTTTAAAATAGAGGCATCTCTCTTTTATTTCTTTAATTACATCTTCGGCGACCTAGTTCGCTATCCTTGTTATATAAAAATAAAAGATACCTTTCATTTTGCGTATGTAATTCGCACTCAACTATGAATCATCTTAAGATAAATATCTAATTATTTAATTCCATTGCGAAATTAAATAATTAGATATAAACAATTTCGCAAGTACAGGATATAATTAAGCGATCCATGTAAAACTTAAATTAATTGTAAATGTTACAAGATCTTGACATTTGTAGAACAAGCATAAATCAAGAACATTTTGTTAGTATTTCAACATTTAGTTATTTAGAAATAAACGAAATATACATAGCGAGATGCTTCTGATAGTACAGTTGAAAGTAAAAACGAGAAATGAAACAGTAGCCATTCAAATCACGAACGTGTACCAGAATACTTGGCACCGATCGTTTTGTTACGAGATTAACAAATGCAAGGTTGCCAGAGACACCATTTTAATTCTTGACACTTGGATTTATGTGTCCTTATATTTGTTTGGGTTGCTCGTAGGATAAGTACATTGTCTCGAAGTTTCAAGCATATATTCTGGTAAGTTGCTGGTAGGATACGTACAATATCCCGAAGTTTCACGCCTATACTACCGACGGAATAGGCATAGGTGCATTACACTATGGTATTAGGTCCCGCACAATAGGGAGTGATAAATATATATTTATTTAATTTATTTCAAACTTCATGCAGTTGTGTGTATAGGTAGATTTAATGCTACTAGCGGTTGCCTAGTGGTCAAAATTCGACCAACATTCCTAAGCTTGCTACTTTGATTTCTTTTTTCTTTATTATATATAAATATGATATACCTTATTATTCTTTATATTTATGGTTACCTATAGGTAACCATAGTTACAAAGAATAACAAAGAATTGTACGACGTCAGACAAACAATGTCGAAATACTACGAACGCGATTCGACTGCGTGTGTCAAATGCATGGATGTGTGCGTGTAGCGTTTGTTCATTAATTTAATGTATTTCTAATCTAATAGGATTCGCCCCTCCTTCTCCATATACACTTTAACTGAGCCAAATTTCATACTTCTCTGTCTGCGCAATTTTCGTAAAAAGAGGTACAAAGTTTTTGCTTCACGTATTAAAATATAGATTATCATTATTTAATGATATATATATATATATCCTAACAAATATTATAAATGCAAATGTGACTTGTTTGTTACGCTTCCACGCCTTAACTACTCGAATGATCATCATGAAATTTCGCATACACGTTGTCAGGGGAACAAAAAAGGACACAGGGTACCTTTCATCCAGAAAAAGTACTGTTACTTAACTAATTTACTCTACGTTTACGTGAGCGAAGCCATAATATTGTCTTATGTTTACGCGAATATTATACATTGAAATTAAACACTTTATACAACGCGATAAAATCCGTATAAAGCGAAGCCATAGGCAAAATCTAGTAATGTATTAATTTAACACCATGAATGGTTTACATATTTTATAAATTCTCTTCTTAATCGCTGTCTGCATTGCTGAAGGTCGTGTCTAGTAGAAGTATAACCCTTGATCACTTCATGCATTACAATTTGTCACTTGTTCCTCGGCGGTCTTAAAAGCTTTAGGTATTGGGAGACCGCTTAACTTTTTGATTAAGTCTGACCAACGGGTAGGGAAGCGGCCGCGTGGTCTTATCCCGTCGACCTGTCCAACTACCATCAGCTTTGTCCGAAATACCTAAGTATTCGTTGGAAACAGATAGTGGATAGCCTCATAGTATCATTTTATAAATATTGTTGATGATTTTGCCAGACAGATATTAAAGATAGAACAGATATTAAGTTATTTAGGCAGACACCTACTTCTAATTTCTATTATAAGTAAGCATTAGCCTAGAAACGAATACTCTACTAAAAGTGCACTTGCACTTATAATAATGCGATTTCTATACTTAAAACTTGTATACAAGGCCTTATATTATATGCATGCTCTACTTGTTTATAATTTTAAGCCTGTCGGTAATACCAGATCATAATCTATGAATAAACGGTTGTGATAACTTGGCCTGCTTGATATTAGGTTCGGTTCTCGTGCAAATTATTAGACATTTGTGTCGGCCGGTGTTAATGTCTGCTTGATTTGTGTGCAGTGTTTAATTATGTCTGTTTGTTTGTATCGGTCTTGAAGGATAATGAGGTAGTGAATGGATGTTGAATATAGTGATTGATTGGAATTAAGTAGTTTGTACCTCATTTAATCTTTTAGTACTTACTTGGATGCTACTTTTTAGCAATTAAGGGGATAAAATATAGGTACAACTTATAGGTAAGCAGTCACTGTAGACTATGACCGCTTGCAATATAAGAGCTCACTCATATATAATACTCGCGACTTGCTACAAACATGGTCTAACACCTTGACGGGGTGGTTACAAGAATAAATTCCTATTTCTGAGTATAAGTATTCAGTATTACTATGGTCTGAACTGAATGGGAAGGCATATTTGTATGGTACCCACATTTCGCCAGCGATGATTTTAAGTCCCAAATTATAAAGGGTGAGCCTAATGTCTTCACAGCTCCAGAGTCTATGCTATCATTAAGTATTTCTCGACAGGAAACCCAAAAACACTTTGCCTTACTTGGTAATCGAAATCTTAACAGCAACTAAGTTCCTTTAAAATGTGCGAGGAACCTTATAAACGAATAAATATAATATAATTTTTTCCTGTCAAGAAATTCTTTATAGCCCGTAGTTAGAAGGTTAGTGGTATTGCACAGGCACAGGGGTGCCTCGGCAAAACGTAAAACCGTTGGTCCTGCGCTTGATTTCTCTCCGGTGGCGTAGGAGTGTGACAGTGAAGGAATAGATAGGGCACTTGTGGGTACGTGTTTGCACGCACACTTGTGCACTATAATATCGCTTGCGCACAGGTCAGTCTCCGTTATAATTGACCTTCAGGACTGGATTTCGGCTGGAGGAACGTATAGTTAAAAATTATTTATAATCCGTTAACTGTGAAGCTTTTAATCAGTTGTGAACTCATGAATATTGTTTTGTGGTTTATAGGAGCAATTATTGATAAGGTCAATTATAGCCTGAAGCGTTATCGTAATATAGATCGAATTCTTATGATAATAGACTCGTAACGATGTATCTTTGAGGACACGTAGTTGTTGTAAGTATCCGTGACATTTTGATCGAAATAAATATGCATGATATGAAGCTATCATCTCGAAGGATAAAACAGATTCATTCTCATTTCGCTAAAATGTTTTGATATCTACGAGGAACGCGGTAGGTTATGGACGTAAAAATAGTGAGTTTACTAAGTGAATGAAGCTACATTTAAGTTAGTTGCTAGGTTCAGGCAAAGGGCCTAGGAAGAGAGCCTAAGAAACTAGCAAAAACTCACTTTAAATTAGCTCATCCCATCCGTGTCGATGGGATGGGCTTTAATTCGCAAATACCACCACCGTCTAGGTTTGATGCTTAAACGGAACAACATTTTGTGCGTTCCGTAGATTTAGAGGTTCATAGTTTAGTTTATGCTAGTATTTGCCCGCGATTTCATATTATTCATATATTCGCTTTAAAACGAAATCAGATATAATGTAGCTAAGATTTTAGGTTAAGCTTCGAACTACTTAATTATAAAAACAGCATCAAAATCAGATCATTGGCTTTTGCGTGATGTTGGGTGATTTAGGTTTAAACTTTCTTTTTAGTATCGTTATCGCTATCGATAAGTTTTAAATAATATTTTTCATGCATAGACAGGCTTGTTACAATTTTATAATATTAAATTAGTGAATCAGTCTGAAACTAATTATTTGAGAAGTAAATAAAACTACTTTATTTCCTGTTCCCGTAAAAACTTTAGTATAAAAAGCAAATGCGTAAATATTTTAAGTCAATCAATTGACAACTTTTTAGGTATTGTGGACATATACGCCAGTGAAAGTTACATATATAAAGATAGATATTGAATGTATTTTTAGCTTTATGTTGATAATGTTGGTTTTTATTATCTGTGTTACCATCATTATTTTTGATGCTATTCATCTTTACTAATATTATAAAGAGGAAATATTTGGTATTTTGATTATTTGTTTGTTTGTAACGATTTAACTCAAAAACAAATCAACCGATTTTAAAAATTCTTTCTCCATCAGAAATCTATATAATCACAGAGTAACATAGGCTATATTTTATTTTAAAAAAGTACTGTTACTAACATAACGTTACCTACTTTTATGTGAGCGAGGCCGCGTGCAAAAGCTAATCTCTTATAATGTGTTTACTATTTACAATAAACAAGTGAATTTGCTTTCTTTTTAAAGGAATGTTATATATTAACAAGTAAAAAATGCATGCGTACCATTATATAATAATATAATTAGTATGATTTGCATTTTTTTATACAGTAACCATCGTCTATCTCAACTTGTGACGTCACCGTGACGTATTCGCTCCGAACTTCAGTGAAAGTGAATCAAAGCCTACATTTAGACCAGATTTAATTAAATATTCATATAATTACACTCTTATTACAACGGAATAAGGTCTATTTTATCTTTGTATATAATTTCTTGAGTCGGTGACTTGTCACTCTGCGATTAAGGAATTGTAAGTTACATATTATTCAAATGTGGTAAAACTTTCTTCTGATTTGAGCGAATGAACAGCTGTATATTGTATGATGGTCGTTGAACATATTATTGGTATGAAAGTGCTCTTGATTTTGTTGACGTTGAAGTCTATTATAGCGGTTTTATTAAGCTTGTTATGACGTGTTCGCCGCCTATGTGGCACAGCAGAAATAATAGCAACTGCTATGTATCATGTTTCGGGTTCAGTTGCCGGCTCGGTCTTAATAGGTTTTGCTTTTTAATAAACATGTCCCTCAATACTCCTGAATCGCGGAGTACTTTACAATCATTGAAACAACGGACACATAGAACACACAGACTCGGAACAACTATATTTGAATCACACAAAGTTTTATCCCGTGTGGGATTCGAACCCGTAACACTCGACGCAAGTGCAGTGGCGAGGAGACTAGGTAAACCGCTACGCCAATTGTGCACTCAAAAAAATTTATCATAATCATGTCACCCAAAAGACGTATACTGCTGGAAATAGGGCATCCCTAAGGTATTCCACACAGGTCGGTCTTGGGCCACGCGCCCAACTAATCCAACCATTTTGTATTTAATCAAGAAATTCTAACAGTGGATGGTAATACCTCGCTTCCTATAACCTAAGACCTAAACTGGCTATGAGCAGTGAAACGTGAGTGTAATACACTTTAACACATAATTTAAATGAAAGTGGTTTTGAATAAACGATGTCAGTCATGGCGGTTTTATCGAACTTGTTATGTCTTCAATAAAAATGCGGCCGCGTTATAAGCTTGCAGTGTATATTAGTTGATAAATTATAGTCATATATAATAACTATGTATATCCGATCGTGAAGTCACGTGTTCGATTCTCGGTTCCAGCATGAAGTTCGTGAATTTTGTTAGGTCATTCTCAGTAGTACCACGGAGTCTGGAGATTTGAGATTTAGATGGTCATATACTTGCCTCTTATTATGTAGGTATTTAAAACACAACTGGCAAAATTTGAATGTAATACCGTTATATATAACTCCCGTACTAGGAATAATTCCTGTGTTACGGGTGTTTACAAACATTCAAACAACGGACACAAAGAACACCCAGGCTGGGAACAACCATTTGTGGATCACACAAAGTTTTGTCCCGTGTGGGATTCGAATCCACAACAATCGGCACCGTGTTGTGGGTTTGAATCCAATAACAACCATTAGGCCATCCTTGCAGCCGATAATTATGATAATACACCTCTGCCTACACCGTTGGGAATATCTATACTTTATAAATATTATACTACAAACATTAAAATATCACCTAGAATCTTAACAAATATAAATCATTCGACTTCATACACTCACCCCATTTCCACACGGAAAGTGAGTATTTAAACCACTGAGCCATCAGTAAAACCAGACAATCCAATTGTCGAGTGCACTGTAATTTAAGTGGCGTGCTCTGAATGCTTCAAGATTAAGGTTAAGATCTAGCCGCTGTTATATGAAAGCTTGACATTAACACCTGACGCGCCGCGCATGACAATATGTTCCACGCCTTTATCCTTGAGGTAATTTGACAAATCGTTTAGATGTGGAATAAGACTGTAACATTTGCATATTATCTAGCTGTTTATTAAAGGTTAGAGCTGTTAAATTTTGTTGCTAGCATGTGTAGGCGTTTTTACGAGTGTATATTAACTTTTTGAGCTGATACAATCTTACTTAATGCTAACAAATACGGTCGATTGCTGTTTCTTAACTGTTCGAATGCACGGATAGCTTAGTGGTCACCTCCCTATACTGTCACTAAGCTGAGGGTTGTTCTACATCCACACCAGATAATAGTTTGTGTGATCCACAAATGATTGTTGCAAGTTTGGGTGTTTTTCGTGTTGATTGTTTGAATGTTTGCGGCCTCGATGGCGTAGTGGTCAGTGTAACCGACTGCCACGCCTGAGGTCGCGGTTTCGATTCCCGCACAAGTCAAACATTTGTGTGCATGAACATGGATGTTTGTCTTGGTCTGGGGGTTTAGTACCCGTAGTACATACAAGCTCTGCATAGTTTGGGCTAGATGGTGTTGTGTGAATGTAATAGAATATAAAATTTTAGAATACATTTACGACATAAAATGACATTTGGTACGGGGGAAGGCTTTAAAAATATTAAATTCCACGTTGAGTTGAATAACATATGTTTATAGATGTTGTATTTTAAAAACCCTTTTAAAACATATTGCACGCACAGAGGATTGTGGGATTTGGCATAATTAAAGTTTATAAAACGGAGGAGTGCAAATAGGTAAAATTTATAAAAATCAATTATAAATATAGATCGATTTTCGACCAATGTAGTCTTAACCTGTCAAGTCTTGAAATGCCAGATATAATCAAAAACTTATTGTATCATGCCACCGGTGTGCCGTCGCGACTTAATAGGGTAAATAAAGATTTAAAGATATAATTCCTTACTTATTGACATATACTTATGTGAGATATCGTTTAACCAGCAATGTGAGGACACGTGAAAGCAAGAGTGTGACGCTATTAGCATTCAGCGAGCGTGTCAGTTCAAAACAAACGACGACCCGGTTCTTTCACCGCACTGCCTTTGTTCCGCTGCGCTGTGATGTATGAAAGTGCTGTTTTTTTGTTATATATATCTGCTTTTAACGGCCCTGTTAGAATTTGGGCTGAAGGTAGCCCTAGATTTATTTCTAAGTGTAATATTAAAGAGCTGTTGGAACGTAGTTGTATATGTATATTAATAGTAATGCCTTTCGTAGTGAACCAATACCATAAGCTTAAGGGTTTGGATTAGTCTAAGCTCAATTCTGATATTAATCTATCATAGCTATTGTTAGTTTTGTAATTAAATGATTAATAGAAAAAGAAGAAAGTGTTTTAGGTACTTATTGAATGTCATGGATTTGCCAGTTGCTTTGAAAATGTTTAGGCTAGGCAAAATGTTCTTTATAGAGACTTTTTAATAACCGCTCTCAAGCTACATATAAGAGAAGATTTGCCACCTTTCTATATTAAAAATGTCGTTTATAATTATCTTTTTTACTATGGCAATAATACGTGTATGTAAATTATTCCTACACTATGCTTGACTCTTGAATGAAACCTGGAAACAATATAACTTATTCCTTATTGATATCTGGGACAATACAGCAAGCTCTTGCTTATCTTATTATCCTAATAATCATTATGATATATAACTCACTGCGTAGGCAGAAAGGCCAACGACTATAATACACCTTATGCAAGAATTAACTCACCAATATAATATTGAATGCAATAGGAATTGAATGGCTATCTATGGACTTGCTATCCGATACCTGTAATTGTTGACTATCAGTTAAATTTACTATCGATCTCTATACCTTTAGAGTGCACTTTGTCTATATAAATACCTACTTGGTGTTTATTACTTGAGTATTATTATTTAATTGTCGTTTACAGTAGTGCGCACGTGGGTAATTATATAAAATGTAATTATTGTTCAAGGATCTTATATCCTTTCAAAATCTTCATAGCGTGCTGTGTCTTTATGATTTGAACTGTTTGAATTTCTACTATTTGACTGCAAGAGCGGCGAAGTGTATAACGTATGTACATAGTATTTTATGTAACTTATTAATAAACATTTTTGTGGGACATTTTTGTGAATTCTAATATTTTTATTATTGTTTACCGTATCTGCATCGTATTCACGATCTAATAAGTCCTATTATTGCTAAATACAATTAGGCAGTGGCTTGTACACACATGTATGTCTAACGACTATCCACAAAGAGGTAAGAAAAGTGAATCACAACCACATTACCAACTATGGTTTAGGTATATCGAGCTGGACTACATTAAGCTACTGGAAATGACTCGATACAGTCCAATAACACTTTGCCTAACCCGAAAATCGAACACATGGCCTAATACATATCCTCATAGCTTTATCTCAACTGCTAAAGATCTAAATTTGGATTTATTCTGCACTAGTAATCCAGTGGCGAGACGACGTATGAGTGAACAGTTCTTTGTATAAACTATTATAATTATTGCTGGCTGAGCTGTATTGTACGTTTGTTGTATGTAATTGTAAAAGTGTAATTGCTATTCTCTTAAAAACTATGTGTAATTTTTAATGAAATGTTAAACGTGAGGACCTGTAATTGGCTATCGAATACTTATTAAAATATATTGTCAAAATAGGATAAGCTATTGGACCTCCATAAATAAATAAATAGATACAAGACACATACACCACCAAGACATTCTTTAGTCATTATTTTTTTGTCAATATGACGTTCAAAAATTATAGATTAAATTCCCAAGAGAATAATTTAACCTCAATATATTTAACACACACGGATTTCTATCTATTTGTAACAACTGTCAGATACATTTACGCGATTCTCAGTACTCAGGTCAAGATTTGTAAACACAGGTCACTTGACCAAGGCTCGAATGTTGACTAATCGTGTAAGCTAATGATGAACAGTTGTAAAAGGTAATTTAGGCGCACCATCAAACTACTCGGAGAACTTAATCCTAGCTAAAATTATATGTGAATATAAGTTTGTTTGTTACGCTTTCATGCCTTAACTACTAGACCGATTGTTATGAAATTTAGCATAGGTACCTATATGTACTTTATCAAAGATGCAGTAAATGACATAGGATAAAATCATCCAAAAAATACTGTTTGTACTATCTATTTATTTTATTAAATTATTTTCCTGCACTTTATGTACAAGCTACTCACTTGATTTAACTGGGAGGCTCACAGCGGGAATTTTAAATGATGTATACAAACCACGCGAGAACCTTAAACATGCTCATGTAACTCGCCCACCTTTTCAAGAGTCCTAGAAATTTAGGCACGCTGCCTAAACTTACTACTTAAACACGTTTTTCTGTTCAGTGTTAAGTTGCCAGTATAGCTTTCAGCTTTAGTTCTACTAATGTAACTTTCTTAATAGAATATCATGTGACTAGAAGCACAAACGCACACTTGAATCCCGAACCCATCAAGGCAATTAATATCCATGACAATGTATGTCAGCTGATATTTAAAAGTTAATATCAACATCAATAATATGTTTTGCTATTCACGAAAAAAACCGCAGCGTAATGATACAAAAAAAATTTACTTGTCTCAGTTTCAATTGAATGGAATATGACAATCTATTTTGTTTATGATTTGTGGTTTCTAGGGCCGAATAAATAAAGGATCGAAATTTTTGAATCGGACGAAAATGAGAGTCTATCCCTTGAAAGAATTCGCCACGCTGAGTGCTATTGGTCCGAATTTTACAAAGAACAATTGTTTGTGGGATCTATTAATTATTGTTCTGAATATAGGTTTTAGTGTCCGTTAATGATAAGTCTGTAAGTAGTATAGGAGTAGGTATATTTAAAAGGTATAGATTTAGAGAACGTCTATAAAAAATTGTAAATGCGGCACCATTATATGAATAAATTCACGTCTGTTACCCGAAGGGATTGCAGAGATTAGTCTCTGCTATAACCACAAAGACACTCGCTACTTAATAGCTGATCCTTTTATTATTTAAATGAAATACATTCAACCATATTTTTGGCTTATAAATTACTAGATGTTCCCGCGGTTTCACCCACGTTTATCGTTACTGCGCGGCCCTGTGGGTCGTAGCACGATGTTATATAGCCTATAGCCTTCCTCGATAAATAGGCTATCCAACACTAAAATAATTTTACAATTCGAACCAGTAGTTCCTGAGATTAGCGCGTTCAAGCAAACAAACAAACAAACTCTTCAGTTTTATAATATTAGTATAGATTTCTTTGAAATGTATTGTAAAACCTTGAGATACTTTCGGAATATTCTAAATGTAGTGAGTGTATTATTGCATGAAACTACAATTTAAAGAGTTCATTTTTGAAATTTACGTCCTAGCACTAGAAGATTTTTAGCTTAACAATAGCTCAATTGCATATACATACATATATTATTATGTACCAAATACTTAAGATTATCTAAGACAACATTTTAGAATGCCTAGAACAAGCGCAATATAATTTTGAAACTAAAGACTTCACTAAAATAATTCTGTAATTTAATCTAATCGTCTACATTCATCGGCTTCCTAGATTTCAAACAAGCGTTGCTGCAATAACACTTATAAAATAGGAAGATGCATAAATATTAAAGTTAATAATTATATATTAACATTAAAATGTATGAAACACGAGATGCAGTTGTGTAACACCAGTTATAAGACTGGCTTATTGGATTGCGTATAAAGTAAGGATGAGAATTTCAGATTGGGTAAAATTTCTAAGTTTTCCGTCTCCAAAGCTCGCCATTGCGACGGGGCTTTATTAATCAGGTTAGACCGTCTCTCTGTCTGGCCTTACTTTAAAGGGTTTTATATATTTTAAAAATTAATATTTTATCGGCTGAATTGTTTAAGTAGGCTCCCCGTACTCTTTTCATTACGAGGCATATAGTAAAACTAGCTGACCCGCGCGACATCGTCTGATTCACATAAGAGAATTTTCCCCGTTTTTGCAACAATGTTTAATTATACTCTGCTCCTATTAGTCGTAGCGTGATGTTATGCCTATAGCCTTCCTCGATAAATGGGCTATCCAACGCTGAAATAATTTTTCAATTCGAACCGGTAGTTCCTGAAATTAGCGCGTTCAACCAAACAAACAAACAAACTCTTCAGCTTTATGATACTAGTATAGATTAACTGCCTCCGTAGCGCAGCGGTAGTGAATGCGACTGCTGTGCATAAGGTCTCGGGTTCGAATCCCGGGTCGGGCCAACAAAAAGTTATTGGGTTTTTCTGTTAAGAAAGCTCAATAGCAGCCCGGAGTTAGGAAGTTGGCGGTGTTAGACACCCCCGTGCCTCGGCAAGCACGTAAAGCCGTTGGTCCTGTGCCTGATCTCTCTTCGTTCGTGTTGGATTACCATCCCCTCGGATCATGAGAGTTAGGAAACAGAGAGTGCACTTGTGTTTGTGCACACACTTGTGCACTATAATATCTCCTGCGCATCTGCGCACATCTGGCCATCTGGCCAGTCTCCTTTAAGGCCGGCCACCATGACCGAAATTCGGTCTGAAGGACAATATAGATTAAGTGTTAACTTTGAGCAAATGAACATTGCTTTTAAGACTCGCACAAAATAAAGAAAAGAGTGGATTATTCTCACTGTGTACTTTTGGAGTAATCCACTTTTTTCTTTATTTTCCATATCGACTGTCGATATCGATGACGAACTTGGTCGAATGAAACGACCGAGCGGCATGCAGTAACAGTATTATTCATACGCCGGATTTGAAAGATTCGGAAGATTGTGGTGGATAACTGGCAACAGTGGATTCTTCCATTAAAACTCGTTCTGTCTATTACTAGTAAGCTAGTACTAATATTATAAAAAGAAAAGTTTTGTATTTTTTTGTCTTGACTACACAAAAAACAACTTGTCCGATTTTAAAAATTATTTCGCCGTTACCAAGCTTCTTTATACAGAAGTAGAAAGAAAGTCTTTAACATCACGCTACAAGCCACACGAGCGAAGAAGTAATTCTAAACGTGGGTGAAAACGAACGAGACATTTAGTTGACTAATATATACGCGATGTTACGTTATTAACATTAAGATCATATATTAAGAATATCAGATAAATCTATGTATACAAAATTCAGTGAGCGAAGATTCGGACGATACACAATCACTGGTTCGGGTCAACAAAACATTCTATATCATGTTTCCGCGATATTATTCAAAGTAGCAGCTATAACACGCCTCTTGGCACAGTTAATTTATAATATAACAGTTAAAAGTTGAATTATAACGATGTGAATGTACCATACATTCTCTGTTGCGTCACGATGATCTAATAGGTCATAATGCATCTTTGAAAGCATCAGCTGGACTCTTACGCTGCGGGTTTTGATAAGCGGAGCGGTGAGCGTGGATAGTGATAACATATATATATTTTTAATATATAGAATCTGCACTACGCGATACTTAAAATGATAATAAAAAGCACGCTCATTATTCTCAAAATGTTTACAGACAGATATATAACAATTTGGCCTTATTTCATACATACAAATGATTTAAGTATCTGTAACTGACCCAAAACTCCTCGACTACAATTAAGAAATATTTCTTTTACAGACTAAATGAGATATATTTGTCTATGTATGTCCTCTCTTTGCGTGGGATAGAAGTGTATGTGTGTCAATGTGAGAGGGTGTGTGGGGACAAAACACCTACACATTTTCCTCATTTTATTTACTTAATCAATATTGTAACCAACAACACATACTATGTATTTAGTCTTAATTTAGGAATATATGTACATACATTTCTCGCCTGTTTAGCCCCGAACGGGTAGCCAGAGATCTATAACACATTTGACAGAGTATAGTTTTAGGATCGATGTCTGCTGCTACCGAGATTCTCTTGACAAATAATGTTTTGCCTGACTCTGGCAATTTTCTTCGTGTCTCCTTTTCTTATACTTTGTTGTGCTCCCCAGGGTCCACAATGATCACAATATAGGAATGTGGAATGTGTGAATGTGTGTGGAATAAAATAAATATTTTGAGTCGTTCGTGCAAACAGTCGCATAAACTACTATATGTTAATGTATTTAACAATTTGTTTAATAGTGATTAATTTATGTCCCGTCATCGAACCCACAATATCTGGTGCGCTGGTAGTGGCGAAGCGACCACATAAAACATTTTATCGCCTGGGAAATTAAAATATTGAAAGCAGTGACGTTAGTGATCATCCTCTCGCTACTAGTCATTCGATTGTTGTGGGTTATATTCCCATTCGGAACAAAAACACCTGTTATCCACGAATAGTTTAAACCGAGTGCTTATTCAGTGACTTTTATTTCAATGTTTGTATAAACAGCAAGCTAGTATATTTATGGAAAATATATTATTTTTGTTATTTAAAACATTTTAAATTGCGACATTGTAATTGGTTCAGAAATTAAAATAATTTATTTAAGTAGACCACAAGTTAAATGTCAAGTCAAAGAGCTCTGAAATTACAAAACTATTTGTCAATTTTAACCAAAACATAAACCAATTTAGAGAAGATCACTCGCAAATATCATTTCTTAATTTAGAAATACATTACTAAAGCTTTCTAATTATTTATTTATTACATTTATTAATTAGTAAAATATATCAATAAATATAGAATAACCTTGTAGAGACATTTATATCTACAAGTGTCTGCAACAATAATTATAATATATAACTGAATACACGCATAGATTCAAAACGAAATTTGTTAGGGTAATATAATGAAAATCCTCGAAGCTAAACCCAAAACAGTCTTCAGCAAATTTCACCCAAACCATTCAGAGAGCTTTTTTATAACACTTTCAAATAATATGATGTTATTATTGGAAAAACACAAAAAGTCGATTAATCGTTGAAGTGCTTGGCCTTTAGACTATAGCTTGAATCCATAATTTGGGACATTTTGTATCATACTAGCTGTTAGCTGGAACATAATTTGCATTATTTTTAAGTAATATGATAGATTTTTACATATGTGAATTTATTTTTATCAAATAGGTTATTAATACTTTTCAATAAAATATTGTTAGTTTTGATTAAGTTTTAAAATGCACCTTGCAATGCATAGGTACATACATAGATTTAATACACATATCTCTAACCTAAATGGTCTACGTGCTAGTTTATACGTAATCATGTCGACGCCTTGTTCTCGGATGCGTCGTTTAACATTTCGACCGGTTATGATGTCCTGGATCGATTTTTGGATCAGTGAAAGTGTTATGAACGTTTTCAAAAACGAAAAATCTTAGTAGCACGAATTCTGACAATGACACGTAGACGGCTATAGAGCAATGTTATATTATTTCTCTCACGTAGAATCTAAAGCATAGCTTGCAATATGTAGATATAATCTGCTCTCTTCTTCCTTGGTGATATGAGCGCGTCTGCCTACACCTATGGAAATAAAATCGTGAGTGTATGTATGTGTCGTCCGCGATATTCATCGCTACACGCTCTTCGTTCACAATTAAAGAGTTGTCTGTCATATAGATTTAATCTCATTTATTTCGATGATGACTTGATCTTAATAGTAAAGGTTATAACTCTGAACATTCCCATAACATATTTCTATACACATTTGTATTAGAAATGACAGAATGATGTTGCATTATCTCCTGTTACGCAACCAGACGTAGAAATCATATCTAATTAGATAAGTTATGGTTGAAAGTATATTTGTTGTATAGCCTTTCAACATGATTTGCAAAGTATATGTCGGTTATAAGTTCATGTGCTATCCATTCACTTCTTATATATTTTTTGCATGTATCTAAATGCATTACTTATTTAGTAGTTCAGCACTTAGTTGAGCTGTTTTTACATATATAATTTAGTAATTTCGTAGCTCCATATATAAACAGTTAATATTAACGATTGCAAGTTATATTAAGTAGATTTTCTGGTTTAAAATCCAGTCACTTCGTGTGTTGTTGACATAAGTTGTAGAGTTAAAAATAGTTTTAGACTTCCTATGTACCTAGCACTTTAGTCTTTTTATTTTTTAAGAGTAGGTACGCTTTTTCTTGTGTCGTGACGTCATATGTGTAATGCTTATATTAGGTAAAGAGTTACTGGGTTGTTCTGTAAGGAAATATTCAGTAGCAATACTGACTGCACGGATGTCGCAGTGGTTTAAATGGTCGCCTCGCCACTACTACCATGCCGAGTGTTGTGGGTTCGAATCCTATACAGGACAAAAAGTTGTGTGATCCACAAAGGGTTGTGTCGAGTCTGAATGTTCTTTGTGTAAAGCCCTACGTGAGACAGGATTTATTCCTAGCGCGAGAGTTTTATTTAAATATTCTCCAAACAGCTACTGAAAATTTCTTGGAAATGTACTGGGTTATAATAATGTAAATTCTAAAATATTGCTGGAGAACTTACGGTGTAGAAAATCTCTGCTAGCTTATTCGGGATTATAAATGTTATTTCCATGGAGTCCTTATGTATGTGTCTTTATGTATTACATATAGTTGATGGCTATAAAATATCTTAATATACATTTCAGTGCGTAATATAGGCTATTCAATAACATGGTACCTGTAACATTTTTCGCTAAGAACCACAACCTTAACTAGCCTTAACTAGCGACTAAATTTTAGCTTGCTAAGTTCCGTTGTCTGAAACTGCTCTAGTATAGTCCCGATGACATTGAGTGGAGTGTTGAGTATTTGTTTTGCGTAATATTCATATTCAGACTTATATTCTGCTGTCATGTCCACACACGATTAATAGAGTAACGATATTAGTACAATCCTGTCAGTATATAAATGCTCCTGTCAAGTTGTTGATTGCTTCATATCACGAACTTTTAAACAACTATATTAGGGTACAAGGTGATGATTTTGTATTTCTTATTAAGATGTTTTGATTTATTCAGTTGCCTTTTAAATGGGATTTATAATTATTTATAACTACCAATTAAGGGTATGTGTATATTTTTTAAGCGTTCAATGTGAATTTATTTATATGTACTTCAAATAGCGTTATAATTATGATATTGAGGAAACCTCTAAAATTGGAAATACGGCATGAAAGTATTTATCTCGACGGTAAAGTATAAATCAAAGTAAAAAATCATTTATTCATTTAGGTCACAAAGTAACACTTATGAACGTCAAAATATATAAGTTAATGAGTTTGATTCAGGCAAAGGGTTGAGCCTATGAGAAGAAACCTGCAAGAAACTCATGGCCAGTCTTATAAATCGCCACTAAAATACAATTTTCGTATTTTACAACTCATATTAACAAGGTGTTGAAGCCATTATCCCATATATTACTGAATATAAAAACCAGAACAAGAACAATAATAATTTAATAATATTATAGACATGAAATAATTTAGGTTTAGTTGTATTATTGAGTACTAGTTTACCTCCGCGGTTTTACCTGCGTAAGTTCGTGGGAATATCGGGATAAAAAGTAGCCTATGTGTGAATCTAGGTCTCCAGCTATCTACATACCATTTTATCGCAATCGGTTCAGTAGGTTCGTGAAAGAGTAACAAACATCCATACACCCATACAAATATTCACGTTTATAATATTAGTAAGGATTGATCTAAAATAAACAGTAGGATGGCATGATGGCGCATACTCTGTTGCGTGTTCGATTCCACCGAGAGAAAATTCGTATAACCTATTAATAGATGGCATAGAAGTTATGTGACTGTGTCGTGTACACTAGCCGTTGTAGGTTTGATCCCTATATGAAACTGGAGTTGTGAGGTCCCCAAATAGTTGTTCTGAGTCTGGATGTTGTTTGTGTCCGTTGTATGCTTGCTTGTAAAATGACGAATCTACCTAGCGACGGATTAGATATGAATAAAAATATAACGCCTGCATTCACATATGCAAATCACACAAACACTAAGACGCAGACTTAGATTTAAGATAGTGATATAAATCACACAGCCGTGACTTATAGGTGCTACTTTCGAATGACTAAGCGAACTGAAAGTCCTGTTTAGCCTTCGTTAGATGTAGAAATTATCTAACTCTTGCCTCAGGCTGTATTCGTTTTTATTTAGGTTAAAGCATGTATATATGTATACTTATCTAGATTAGTATCAATGCAGTTTTTATTTTGAGTGCGTGGTTGATAGTAGATAGTAGCAGTTTAGGTGGTTGCCTCGCTATAGACAATGTGACGAGGTGTTGCGGTTTCGGTACCCACACGAAACATAAACAAAATTGTATGAGCCACAAATTGTTGTTTCGTGGCGTTGAAATAAAATATTATTTTAACTAATTAATCTCATAATACCATCGGTCGTAAAATGTTCGTTTAATGGATATATTAGCACTTTTTGTCGACTATGTTTCCTTAGAGAACAAACCTATTATACATTCAGTCACAGCGGAAGTCCCTGTCGGTACAGAAAATCTTTTCACATATAAACTAACCAATATATTTTAACTAGACACGAGAAAGAAATACGTAACCCGACATTTGACTCACAGTTCAACCACTTAATCGACAAACATACATTCTAATCAAACACCATCTCTTTCAAAGTCAGACGGTTAAATAATCATACAAAACGTACACTCTATTGAACCACTGACCATCTAAACTTTACCATTGCGTAATAATGGCTACCTGTCAACGTGACTACTCTACATTTATCTCTACATAAGTAGAGTTCCCGCTCTATGTCATTTCCGCCTTATTCTATTATTATAAATGTCAGTTTGTTTGTGTGTAACGCTGTCACGTCTTAACTATTCGACCAATTATCACGAAAATTTCGCATTTCGCGTCAGGTGTATAGAAAAGGACATAGGGTAATTTTCATCCAGGAAAAGTACTGTTTCCGAGAGTTCGAAATTTATTGACAAAACTAGGTTATCGCAAGCGAAGCCGCAGGCATAATCTAGTAGTCGATACATTCGGTTCGTATCTCGGTAACCTTTGTTCAAGGAAGCAATTAGTTTTAATGCACTTACATTAGCCGCAAATTTGTGCTTATGCAATGTATTGAAGTGTAATTTTATTTATCAATCAATCCATCTGTCTTATTTTTAGACGCTCTTATGATTGAAAAATCTTTGGTATGAGATTTTTTTAGCCAGGTATTTTTTTTTTATAAGTGCGGATACTTATAAAAAAAAAATACCTTGAAAATTATTTTAGTGTTGGGTAGCTCATTTATCGAGGAAGGCTATAGGCTATATACCATCACGCTACGACCCACGGAGGCGGCGCAGTAAACATACATAAATGCGGGTGAAACCGCGGGCACATCTAATCACATATAAAAGCTTTAACTTTTGGATAAACCAATGATCATGGTCTAATAAATACACCTATAGTACGTAATACAACACATACAGAAAACATGGAAGTTTACACAATTCGCTTGTACTCAACAATTTAAACTCCATTTGAGAGTGAAAGTAATTTCTATTATGTGGGAATTTACCTCGAGATAATGTGTTATAATCTACATTCATTATTAAAGTTATAAGTTGATTAAGATCTTTTAATCTTGACATTTGTTCAACATTGTCAGCTATTGCGCAAATTAAGTAATTTTATGTTTATTTTAAATGTTAAGGTATTCAATTACGTTATTTTGATTACTTTTATGACCGACTGGTATTGGTATTTTTCAAGTGCTGTATCGGTCCTTTAGCATAAATTTACGTACGATTATTAGGCTCCAGGCTCGATTCTTGCACTTTGATATTTCTTAACTGCTATATGGACACATGTCTTGTGGCATAAGTGTATGGGCAATTGTAAGGTTCTGGGTTCGATTGTAGGATTAGATACTGTGATATTTTTTAGGCGTGTTGGGCAGTCAGGGAAATTGAAATGGAGCGAGAGACGGCAATTATAAGCTTGCAGATTACGCGGTATCTAAAAACATAATGGGATAAGAGCAATACTTTGCGAAGGAGATGTACTATACAAATAGTGTACCTATCTGCTAAGTTTATACTGCACTAGCCTTTCACCCCGGCTTCGCATGGATACAAAACCTTAACAAATTATACACCTAAGCTTTTCACATGAATCACTCTATCTATTAGTGAAAACCGCATGAAAATCCGTTTAGTAGTTCTTTGCAAGAGTTTATTGCAAACAAACAGAAAGACAGATGCGGCGGAGGACTTTGTTTTATTATATGTATTGAAGTTAACCTGCAATAGCACTTAAAGTAGTTCCCAATAGCACGATAGGCTAGATCACTCTTCTAGTTCGTTATTTGTTATCTCGAAGTTAGTGTATCAATTTGATAGAAGCACTATAAATAGGATCTAGTTCTACCAGACTATTTATTTGAGAGCCGCATTAACCCAAATACGAAACAGCACAATTTGAAACTTAACAATCTTTACTTTAATCTTTAGATACACAAGAATTAATACCTCTTATAACAAGCCCATCATTATAATCGGTTGAAGCCGATTAAGAACCTCACGATTACTCGATTTTCGAATCGATTCTCGGTTTCTTGTCATACGTTTCACTATACGTAGAATAATGTGTTATCGATTTGGTATCTATTGTGAACTTGACACATTAAGTATGAATGCAAAATTTACGGCTTAATAGTTTCAATGGTTTAAAAAGAAACCTATACTGAAATTATGGGTGATAAATGGCTTTGAAGGCTCACGATTACTTGACTATAATTTTCATGACCAAATGTTATTTATTTAGTATCGATTATCAACTTGAATATGAAATAAAATATTATTCTATTTTTATACTATTTAATATTTTAAATAGCTCAAAAAGAAACCGATAATCTGGAAACGAAATCATATCAAACCGTTCGATAATTTATCTGACCGTTCGATATCGCCCACAATTTTGATACCTATTATTATACATACCCACTAGTGATCAGCTAAATTATTGATCAGCTCAAGATTATCCTTCATAGAAAACGAATCTTAGTGAAAGGAAACGTTACAGAAATGTAAGAGATTTACAAGATAACAATATAATAGTCACTTGCGAAACATTGTATCATTATGTGCCACTATCTCATTCGGCATTGTTGAAATAATTGTTGGAGTCTTAAATATTCTCTGGGCGTTGTGTCGAAATTGAATTCGATGTACAGTGCTTTCGGATGTGTGAGTTAAGAGTGTATAGCCATGGATGGATTGTATTGTTTTTTATTAGAATGGTCTGACTCGGTGGCGCAGCGGTGAATACAATTGCAATGCATGAGGTATTCGATTTCGATTCTCGGGTCAAGCAAAGTTTTTTTATATTTGGGGTAAAGTTAGTAGCGGCGGAACACAGAGAGACTAAATAAGAAAGGAATAATAAATATTTTAGTCGAATCATTGAAGGCGCCAATTGCAGTAATAACCTTCGATTACCTTTATAATAAAGGTAGTGGCAAAAATAGTTAGGTCAGGTATCATAATGTATTTACGCTTTACTGCTAACGAAACGATTTTGAATACGGGCATTATTCAAATCGTTCATACGATTTTAAATACGAAGAAAGTGAAAAAAAATCTAGGATATTGACATTAATAAATAATGTCGTCGCCTCTTGGATCACGTTGCGAAGACTTTTCTCAAACACGAACCTTTCGTAGAAATCACAGATGTATAAATTTAAACCGATACAGTTTTTCGTACGCATTGAGTCACAGTTGTGGCGGAACTAACATTAAAGGAAAGCAAGTGACATTTGACCGCCCGGCCACAACCGCAGTTATTACGAAATCATTCAAATTGTAAACTAAATATTTTCCATTCTGAATAAATTAGCTTAGGAAAAACTGTTCTGCCGACCTTCGGAAGTTCGATAGCCTATTCTACATATTCTAGGTAACCTTGATATACTTTGCAGATGGATAATGTCAGACAGTTTGATTGATAAATCATTTAATAGATTGACTTTTATATTCACACATAAATAATTATACTTTCGTCATTCTCGGTATTTGGACTAATAAATTAATATTTAAATAATTAATACATATTTATCGTGATTTAAATATTTCCTTTTTAACTGTTAAATAACTGTAGAACATCATTATTTAAATTTAATGGGAAAGTGTGTCATTTGGTTAGTTTTTATTCCAACAAAAAACGTAGTAAGCGCTGTTAAAAGCTGATACAAAATAACACATATTAACACGTTGTAAGTACTGAAATGTCTGTGATGTTTTAGTTAAGACCAAAATACACATTATTACATATCTTTGCTAGCATTCGCAAAGTAAATAATCAAGAATGTCCCTTTCAATTGTGATGTTCTGCTACTGGACTCAAAACAAAATCGGTTAAATCGGCAATTTTGTGTGCATGATAGTTATCTCTTTTGCTTGCCTTATCAATTGCGCTAGTTATATGTTCAGATTGTCACCACAAGTCAGTTCTTAAAAAAGTCATCTGGCATCAATTTTTAGAATGTATAGTATCATTACATTTAATTACAAATTGTTAAATGTAACTAATACTCCTAGACGATTTTTGATAGATTTCTCAGTTTTCTTCACGTAAGTCTATTGGTTGCTTTACTTAATTAACATGTTATTAGTATAACTGCCTCTAATGTCGACGAAAATATATAATTTTTGATTGAAACAGCCCATAATAAGCGTAAGCTAACTGGAGCACTGAACATTTTTAATGTCAGATTCTCGGTCACGACTCGACACAAAAATTACGCTACACGCTATTAATTCATTATACATCTGTTGTAACGTTAAAAGCGCATAACTGGTGTTACTGCTAATTGCTTCGACCACACTGGCCGTTATTACAAAACAATGATTTGTTTTTCAAATGACACATGTATATTCGAAAATGGAATTCCATTTATAGTGCTGTACAAATGTTACTTTTGTGGGTAAGATTTATATTTAAATCCTTCTTATGAAAAAGAAACTAGATTTTACTTGTTGTATTGAGTTAAAAAAAATTTGTTCATAGTTTTATTTATTTTTATGAATAAAGTAGACTTCAAATTTCCAAATTATGACACGAAACACAATTAATTTTGATAACAGTTATCTGTTATAACTAATATAACGTTATTAAAGTTGTGATACAAAAATTCAACTTAATAGTTTATAACGGCCTATATTGTGTAAAGATGGTAATGAATATATATTAATATTAAAATTGCTATTAAAATAATAATGAATTATAGAGTCATTACTTATGTATATATACTCTTATCTAAAGAAAAAAAAGCTTTAGCATTTCGACATAAAAATGCAATAATATAAATTGACTTGATTAGTTAACACATACATATAATAACTCATGGTACATTAATGTAATATGTACTTTATAAGTTACTTAAGAACGCTTTTTACTTATGAATGAAACGTGTAATTTTGATTTAACAAGATGGCGTCACCAGCGTTACAGGTACTTTCGACCAGCACGGTACAACTAAATCTAAACTCATACAAGCAATATTTGTATAACTTTTGTAATATCAAGCGACAACTTATGTTATCATCATTGCATATGATGACAAACAAGAAAACGCCAGTCTAGTTGATACCATCGCCTACAACACTAAAAGTACCACACGCCCGTTGCCAAACCTTAAAAAAGCAGTTGCTATTCCGACAGCGGCAGAGACAAACATCACTAGGTCCCTGCTCACAGTAGAGAGTTTCGTTAAGAAGCTTATAAGCCTTACTCACATCACACTCTCGTAAAAACAAAACAGTGGCTGCGACTTTTTGTAAAGTGGAGGTGTTTCTTCAGCTGGACAACTCCAGTATAAGCAACGAAACCACTGCGCTCTATTTCTCTAAACTCATCTATTAGAGCAACACTTTAACTTATTTAAGGTAGTAACAACATAATCTGCTAATTATTTTCACGCTATTTAAACGTTAACGTGACAATTATTATCACACGCAACAGTTAAAAACGATGTGATTTACTGCGTCAATTTTCTAGCTGCGTTTAAGAATAATTAGAAAATTGTGCATCAGACTGAGTTATACATTTGTAGTCGGTCAATCATCTCTGAGTTACAGGAATTTGATTTTAACACGTTATCGTTAAATGATTTAACAATGCTATTAGCATCGAGTGATAAAAAAATAACGAAACCGTATTACGAGAAAATTTGTCGTTATAACTCAGATTGCATGTTACTTTGTAAACTTAAAATATTTTTCTGTTGTTTACACTTTTTTTTAAATAAGTGTTGAACGTGACAATTTGATGCGATAAACAGTTTAAAAGCGCAGTATTTAGAGTGAAAGGTGTCTATGTAAAAAAATTTCTGCACGTTGTGGTATCAGTGATCGCCTCACTATTACCACTGCGGCGGGTGTCGTGGGTTTGATCCCTGTATGGGACTAAAATTGTTTGTCCTTTATATGCGTTATTTGAATTTTTGTAATTCCCTTGTGACACAGGTATGTCGGCTACTGCGAGAGTTATCTTTAAAAACGAGTAAGAAAAAAGAAATATCTCCGATTGTACTTAGCCACATAAAGACAGGCGATTCAAAAATAATTTTTTTGTTGACTGACGAAAGAGTATGTCACAAAATTTCTTGCTTTTGTTTATAGCTAGGTTAGTGAACTAATTGTAAGGCTTACAGCTTTAAAAGCTGGTTGTCAACGCACTAAACTTTCTTAACTGTGTAAAATCGGCGCGCGCGCAAGCCACGCGTGACAATACCGAAACACAACTGTTCCACGATCGGTATTGTGTAATCAGTATTTCGAGATTTCCATTTGACAAGGTATTGGGTAGTTAGTTTAATGGGTTCTATATTTTTACAGAAGGTGGAAGTCAGAGGGGTGATGGTGTCCATTTGTGTGGATGGTGGAATATTTTATGTGTTGTTCGAGTAGATTTTGCCCTCCGTTCCACTCGCGTTATATTGATTTTGTCAATAAATTTATATCCCTCGGAAACAGAATTTTTTCCTGGATGAGAGGTACTCTATGTCCTTTTCTGTACAACGTGTATGCAAAATTTCATGATGATCACTTCAGTTGTTAAGGCGTGAAAGCGTACCTATCAAACAAACATCCAAAGTCACATGCATATTTATAATATTAGTTAGGATATTAGGAGTCAGCACCATCAAATATTGTGACATTAGTAGTTCCAAGTATAATAATTTCACGTGTGAGAACGAGACAAATCTATATTCTATAACACGCTGCCTCGTCTATAAAAGCTAAGTCTATAATTGTGTTGTTTTTACTAATTAGTAAGAAAATATTTATACATAAATACATCCGTCTCTCGTTTGTATATCATATACCTAAAGGGGCAAGCAGAAATGTTTTGAAACTACATATCGCAGCTATTTTGGAGGTATGGACCTCCAAAACAGCTAATCCATAATTTTCTATTCATCATTTCTATAATGTTTATCTATGGTCTGCAATTCACCAGTAATACTTCTGGTATTGTAAGTGATCATAGGCTACCGTAAATGCTTACCATCAGTCAGATTGGTATGTCGATTTACCCGCTTAGTTGTAGGCCTGCCTCACAAGTAAGCCTACTTGACCAATCTGTACATTAGTATCGGAAACACCCACTACATTAAAACAGCATATTTCTTTAGAAACGACCGTAATACGCCTATTTCCTAGCTCGGGCTTAGAAGGTCGATTGACAACTGTATAGATAAAAGATAGATATTTACTTAGATATTTGTACATATATAATAGACAGGTGTAACACTCTAACGTTTTGTTCGCTATGCTCTTAATGCTATGCAACATAGGGTGGTTCTATAGCCGTCGCGTCGGCCGAGTACATGTTTTTACACTTCGAAAACCCAATATCACTTTGTACGTCCACTGGACCTCATGATCAGGCATAAACACATCCCAAAAACTATCCGGAAATTGAACCTGTAACCTCAAAGGGGAACAAACTTATACTACTAGATCAAAAAGGTACTCTTGAAACTAAATCCATCACTTCCTCCGTCGCGAAATCTCATGATCAGAAAAAATAAAGGCATTTAAAAAACAAATTTACTCGACCGGGGAATCATACCTGGAACTTCACAACCTTATGCCACGAGACCAACGCGTTACTTGTGTTTTAAGGTAGTAGATCCTCGTTGGTTTCAGCATGAATGGGCCGGATCGACCGGGGTAGTACTACCCTCTTACAGAATACCGGCGTGAAGTAACGGTACCCGTACTGTTGCGTTTCGTATCGGTGAGTGAGAGAGCCGGAGGCCCAGTTACCCCGATCCTTTTCCTATCCTTTCCTTTGTCCTTTCCCTCCTTCATTCCTTTTTAAAGGGCTGTCAACGCACTTGTAACTCCTTTGGGGTTGCAGGTGTCCCTGGGCGGCGGTAATCGCTTACCATCAGGCGATCCGTCTGCTCGTTTGCCAACCAATGCCATAAAAAAAAAATAATAAATAAATAGAATTTAATAACTAAACAATTTTAGTCTCAAGTACGTCTCCTTGGATTTATAAACCGCACAAAATTATGCCAAATAACTATTCTACATAACGTATACATTAATATGGAGGTACATAATATATTATATACCCACTGTTACATAGTAATACTAATATTAGATAAGAGACAGGCAGTCGTTCGCCTTGTCCTTTGTAACACGGCGTTATAGTTTTATTACCACTAGTTTTACGCCCGCTCTACGCATGTATATGTAAGTGACGAATACTATCTCATTATAGAGGTATCAGTTAAAAGGCTTGAGGGTACCTTATTTGAGCAACTTTTACAGGTATATGTAGGTATATTAGTGGATTGTAGGTATATTTTAAAAGACAGCTCCTGCTGTTGATTTGTTCATGTATTGCGCCAGGCTATACATTACAGAACGGTGAAGGAAAACATCGCGAGGAAACCTGCATTTCTGAGAGTTCTCTATAATGTTCTCAAATATATGTGAAGCCTACCCACCCACCACCACGGTGTGCAGACTTCCAGCCGGTCAGCTTGGTGGACTATACCCTTCTTACACTGAGAAGAGGCCCGTGACCAGTAGTGGGTCAGTTTATTCCAGGACTGATATTATATATATGTATATTACAGACACGGAAAGAACCCAGACTTGAAATCATTCTTTGTTGGCTATATATAATTTTTTGAACCAGGTGCTCTTGGCAGGTTCGAAAGGCTGTTTCATCAACAGAGGTCTCGTTTTTCTTGACTTTTCTTTGCACTGGCAGGCCTACAGTAACCGCTTTTTATTAAGTGCCTCCAAAACAAGTGTTACAAAATCTTGGAAGCATTTTAAACGCCATGCCATAAACACAATAGAAAATTTATAGCTTGTGTATTACTTGTAGGTGCGGCCTAAAATTCTTTTGGAAGAAAAATGCGGGCGATACACATAATATACATATATATAATACACGTTGTGGTATTGTCAGCTGAGTACTTAATATAGCCAACTTATTGTAAAGGCGAGGTTTACTTCCTAAACATGACTTATTAAGACCACGCAACGTATACGACAAGTGCCTCATTTACCGTTAAACTCACTCACTCGCGACATAACAACATACTAGGCCTCTTGGTTTACCACAGATTAGATAGTTACAGATGTTTGAATAAATACAAATGTGTGGAAACAATTGTGGAGTAGTCCCGAATTATTTGGTTAGTGTAGAAATGAGATAGATAGAGTGTAGAAATATTATTTTTAAATAGACAACTTCCGCGCTAGCAATAAATTCTGTGTCGCGTAGGAGTTTAAGAATATTCAAATAACAGACACAAAGAACACCCAGACTCGGAACAACCATTTGTGGACCACACAAGGTTTTGTCCCGTGTGGGATTCGAACCCATAATACTCGGCGCAGTGGCAGTGGCCAGGCGAGCACTTAAACCATTACGCCATTTGTGCAGTCAATTGGCGTAAGATTTGTGACACTGTTGTAGCATTTCGACCGGTTATTAAGAGTTCAATAGATTCTTTTTCCTTTCCTTTTAACCGCTTTCTATTTTTCATTCCTTTTATATGGCTGAAAATACGCTATCGACAGTGATGCTTTGGTATAAGCAAGCAAATATACGCTTCAGCCGGTTATAAAAGTGGTTTACAAGCATACTTATGCTTGTAAACCACTTTTATAGTCTATACAACGTAACAAAACACCACCATAATAGCCAAATTAATATTAAATTTTAAAGTAAGCCGACTCCGCTGTATACACGCGTCAATGTGTGAATATATTCAGTGGACGTAATGACGCGTATCTAATTGAGTCGGCGTTCTGTATGCGTCCGATTATATTAATCAATTATATTATTATATCAATTATACTTATACTCTCCAAGCATTTTTATTGCAAATGTATACGGATGTTAAGGTTTCCTTACGTGTTGTTTATAGGTCGTGTAGGATGATAGCTTCCATATTTTGGTTAACATTGTTATTATTCGCGTATAATATTGACCGTTATTGACAAATCGTTATGATTTATTTACATAAATAGGTTTCGCTGCTATTCATGTTTACCTTGTTTATATCCCACGCGGACGTTCAATATTTGCATAATGATATTGGTAAATTCTATATCATAATATTCAATATTATTAATAACATGTTCCGTTGGATATAGAAGTCTTTCAGAATAATAAGTTTTTAATTTATATTGAGGACACAGGTTGACTTATACATCGTGTAACAGAAAGGTGTGGTTATATTTTAGGGTCGCAATGTATATTTGACAAATAACCTGATTGCCCGATGTTTAAATAATGAATGAAATTAATTTTGAAATGTCAAAAAAGAAATGTAACGTACAATAAATATTTTTGTTATTTTAAATTTATTATTTAAACATCGAATCAATTGCATTATATCACGGCTGTTGTACGGCGTCTAGTCATTATCGGGTTCTTGGTCACCGAGTCAACGATCAGTGTTGTTGAAGTATCAACTAGAATATACTGATATAGAAAAGTTAATAAATAGAAAATGCTATACCCTGGTGAAAATAATGTAAATGAATTTGTTTGTCGCGGTTTTCTTGTGTACAGGGGCCATATTACCATACCTTTCTGTTAAACGCTGTATAAAAATATATATCAATATGAATTAATAAGCAACGATAGCCTAGTAGAAAACCATTAGACTGCCACTCAGAGGTCTCGAGTTCGATCCCAAAGCGCGCATCTCTGACTTTTCGAAGTTATGTGCGTATATATCTAGTTAATTAACGCTTACTTTAACGGTGAAGAAAAACTCTCTAAGAGTCTAAGAGTTCCCAACAATGTTCAAGTCTGCCAACCCGCACTAGGCCAGCGTGGTGGACTATGGCCTAACCTTTCTCACACTGAGAAGAGGTCCATGCCCAGCAGTGGGACAGTTTACATATGTACATGACTGATATTATTATAGATCAATCATGACTGCTCCCGCAACTATATTTACATTAGACTTTGTTAGCATTACCTTCATATAATTAAGTCGCAATATTTAGAAGTAATAACCAGTTTGAATGTATTTAAACAGTACTTATTTACAGTTAATGATAGTCGCACAAAACAAAGAATAAGTGCTATAGGAGAGTGTAAGGTAAACGAGTTTATTTACGTTTTATGTTGCGCACGCGTCGAATGGCTTTGTCTAGACGCGTAAAGTCCAGGTGTTTAAAAATACTAATATGACTAAGAAAATATAACTAGGTCTTAGTACCAATGAAATAAGAGGCGAGGTTCTATGTAGAGGGAGAATCTAGACTCTGTGCTACTAGTAAGATTTTTTGGACAGAAAACTGAATATTACTTTGCTTGTTTTGGCAAACGTAGTACCTACAGGCATCATACACAGAAGTCGTATACCTAATGTAAGGGGCTTTTCTGTACCGTTAAGTAATTGAGTCGCAGCGGAACACCAGGCCAGATACAATAGGTTTTCAATTATAACTGGCATTCCAACAATTGATAGTTTAAGGCTAGAATAAAGCATAAGACTTCCCTGATGATTAACGTTTTCTTAATTATGTATTGTTTTTTTACAGGTAAGCAATCAATTTCACAGACGAGATTTTCTTCAGGGATTGTACGATAATGGTATGTTTTAGTATTATATATTCATTAGACTGCCTGGTTGGTCCGGTTGTCTTAGATTGCGTTGCTATCGTGGTGTTTAATTACCGGGTCTTGCGAAATAGTAAGTGAGTATTATACACGACTTCTCTAAATTATGTTTTTAGGGATCACGTAATAGGTTCAAGGGTATTGCGGTCTACCAGGCACTGTTACAGCTGCCGTACTGCCATTGAGAACATCTCTTCAGAACCCAATAACAATTAGCCTATACTACGAATCGAACTCGGGATCTCACGCAGAGCAGTAGCAATATTTTTCCTTAGCCTTTTGTTATGTCCCACTGCTGGGCAAAAGCCTCTCCCTTTGACTTCCAAACCTCTGAAAACACTCTGAAGATATTCCCAGCCATTGCCTTTCGAAGACGCTCAAGTCATCTCGACATCTCTGTTTAGGTCTGCCCCATCGCCGTTTACTACCTAGCCACCGAAAATATACTACAGAACTCTCGCACTAATCAAGCGATTTCTACGTCATAGCAAATTATCTACGGTCACCAAACATAACATTAATTTTCGAGAGGAAATATTCGTTCTATATAATGTCATTCTATTTAAAGGTCGTATATATTAACAAACTTAATATCATACATAGGCGACGTTGTCATATCATTTTTGCAAGTAATCAATTTTAATAAAGCTATTTTGAGATTAGTTGCTATCTTCGATCTGATTTCTACTTTAAACACCGGCTATCCGGGTAGGCTGGGTTTGCCGTGCTAACAGCTAAAATATCACATTCATTTCTATTGAAGCTAGCTAGTATACCATTAACATACCTAGTTAGTGGTATACTAAATATCTGTCTTCAGATGCTATCAACCGCTACTTATGGACATGGGAAAACTTAACCAAGCTGCTGCCTTTGAAAATACACCGGTAGCATACAAGTATACGGCCTGCCTGAAATGATGAAAACTGCCCAGTAGAGAGACAATAACCTTTCTCCTAATGTCTAACCTGCAACATAGAAAAATGATTTTGATATTTTAGGAATGTTTAATAGAACAATCTCTGCATTAGACATAGTGACTGTATCACGGGAGACTTTACAAATGCTCAAACAACGGACACGAAGATCGGCCAGACTCATAACCACCATTCATGGATCACTTTTTGTCCTATCAACAAAACAATCATTCGGCTTAGTGCCAGTGAACAGGCGACCATGTAATTGGACTCCAGTATAGTTCTGCTTACTCCTTAAAAATATACAGGCGTGAATCTATGCCTACTTCCTTTCCCCTCGACGTCACATTAATAGAACCGATACTATCACATTACTGGTCTTACTTAAACCCATACTTTGGTTACCACCATACAATTAGTTTGCGTCACATGCCAATTTCATGGTCAATAGGGTCTTACACCATATCTGACCAATTAGACTAGAACACAAGTCGAATGAGGAAGTTATTGCGAGTAGTGCTGTATTTGTAAATGCTTGTTAGAGTCAAAATGGCTTTAGCCGACTGACTGGAGTCTAATTAATTCTACTGGGTTAATCCGACTGCACAGATGGTGCAATGTGGCTATTACTAGTGTTATGGGTTTGATTCCACCACATGACAAAAAATTGCATGACCAACAAATACCTGTCTTAAGTAGGATGTTCTTTGTGTCCGCTGTTTGAATCTTTGTAAAGTTTACTGTGATACAGGTATTATTTTTAGTGTAAGAAATGTATTTGTGAAACGTTGTCTAAATACAAATTCTAGTTCCGTATGTTTGTGGCCACAAAGCTCGAAAAGTAGTTGATGGATTGATTTGAAATTATTACAGAACGTTGCATTACTATGTAAGAGTGTTCTGATATCGTTTTTATCTCGAAGTATTCATATAAATCAGAAGTCTCTCACTTTTATAGAAGTCTCTCACTTCTTCTTATTAATAGAAGTCTCTCACTTCCCTAATGACTGAAAAATACTTCCCTAATCCGTACTAATATTATAAATTCGAAACTAACTCTGTCTGTTACCTCTTCACGGCTAAACCACTCAATCGATTTGGATGAAATTGGGTTCAGAGATAGTTTATAAGGAAATCTGGGGAAGGTAGGTATTTTTATTAATGTAGGTACTACGTGGGCGAAGCCTAATAATTAATATAAGACAGCAAACAGCGAAGTGCAGCCGGGTTTAGTTAGTATAATATAAAATCCCATACGAATATGATTAAAATTCGACACAAATTTCACTAGCTATGTTTATCTTCCACGTAATAGAGGTTAAAACTCTGCTGAGCCCAATATTAGGCATCTATCCATAATGTTACCAGATATTTTTATTTGTAAAGTTTATCCGACTCAAATGTTCTCGTATTATACAGGTTTCACATAAGTGCGAATACAAAAAGGAGCTTTAGGTATAGCTGTATACTAAATAAAAATATAATAAAAGTTGTATACGGTAGCAAGTATTTTGTCCTTGACCAGATCTACTTGCGGCGAAAGAAGAAGAATTGTATCAAGTAATTATTAATACTTCCTTAAAATTATAATAATTGTTACTGGAAATATTTTTTTATATAAATTAAAAATACATTAACGATTATATACATAGTATTTAAAAATTACTGCAATAGTATGCGAATGGTAAAGCGCTTTAAACGGTCGCCTCGCCAGTAAGTATCCTATGCGCCATGTGTCCAAACAAGCAAAAAAAACAGTCTTTGGGGACTGCCGATAGAAGTGAAAACTAAGTAACTACTGTGCGGTGACGATGACGTGAGTTTCACGTTATTTGTTCACCCAAAAAGTACACATATATGCACAGTATATATATAGCTCATGAAAAGCGTTCGGTGACGATGACGCGGATTCCATGATTTTTGTTCACCCAACAAGTGCTCAACGCACCTAAAGAAGGTTCACTTCAAAAAAATTTCGGGATCATAACTAACTGTGCCGAGTCTAGATGTTCTTTGTTGTTAGAAAGTTTGTAAACTCACCCGAAGTGGTATAGGGATTACAAACAGTACGTAAGCTGATTGTTCAAAATAAAGTAAGAGAAAAATAATCACCAGGAACTGCTGACCATAATGTACCATGCATTAATTTCTCAGTTCAACAAAGTTATATTTTATTTTCCTGCAGTCAAGTTCTTCAATGTGAATGTAGCCTGAAACGCCACTAACGTGTGACTTAGCCTATTGAGTCGCAGCGGTACACCGGTGGCCAGACACAATAGATTTTTGATTATGTCAGAAATGACGGTCTCGATGGCGTAGTGGTTAGTGTAACTGACTGCCATACCTGAGGTCGCGGGTTCGATGCCCGTACAAGACAAACATCCATGTGATGTTTGTCTTGGTCTAGGTGTTTCTATGTATAATATGTATATATGAATGTTAAAAAAAAACAGTATATATGTATGTTTATCCATTGTCTAGTACCCACAGTACAAGCTCTGCTTAGTTTGGGCTAGATTGTGTTGTGTGTATATTATTATTATTCTAAGATTTGACAGGTTAAATTTGCCCTGCCAGAGTATGTATACTATTGTTGACTCTTTTGGGAGATACTGGTCTATTGGTACCTATATATAAGTAGCAGAAAAGCATTGTTGGCGAGGTGTCCATATCTATACCTGAGTAAATATGTCTGGCCTCAATTCCGTATCACGTAGGCCACGGAGGTTGAGTTTCTATCATAAATTCATAGACCGAGACGGAAAGCAAACCGTTACGTATTCAGTTATTTAATTTAAAATGCACTATATTATTATTTTTTTTAATATGTGAAGATTTTGTTTTACTGCCAGTTTTTAATTTGATGCTCCTGCTAGTATATGTCCAGGTTTGTGGTTTGGGACAAAAATATGTCTGACTATCCATGCATATACATATATTGAGTCATCAATAACCTAATTATGCAAATAAAACTATTCTATTCTAACCTGATATTTAGCCGTTAATACATTAAAGACTAATTAGTCTCGATTTTTCCGGCGCTAGATTAAATAAATTATATGTTAATTAGTAATCACTACTGCAAAAGCACTTGTTTGCCGTTGTCCTGATTTTTAAGACAGATGCAAGTGCTGGCAGTTGTCATAAAAAAAAGGAAGAATACTCTGCTATATCTATGGCACTCCCACTGTTAAGACGAATGTAACGACACCACATTTTTTTATGACAGACGACAAAGCAGGTAGCTCTTATAAAAAATCCAAGTATACTATACTATACCTATGCCACTCCCACTTTTAAGACGAATGTAACGACACCACATTTTTTTATGAACGTCGACAAAGCAGGTAGCTGTCACAAAAATATTCAAGAATACTATACTATACCCATGTCACTCCCACTGTTAAGACGATTCAAACGACACCACATTTTTTAAATCCATCTAATCTTTTAGGTTACAAAACAAGCCGAAGGAATAGCTACATCCAAAAGTATTACCATCTTTCAGATACAATCGGTTCAATAAAACTTGGTTAGGTAAACAAACACAATTTCAATGACAACTACTTAAATATTTCACGTAAACAAGTATTTTATTATTCGTCATGAAATATTTTGATAATCTCTCGGAATGCATCTATTGTTGGCACGGCACATAATACCGATTGTTGCACGGTCAAGGCTTTAATCATATAATAGCATTAAATGAATAAATTATATAAATAGTGTTTATATAAATGTCATGGCATTAATTATGTAGATACAACAATAATAGATTATGTAATGTCTTTTTTTTTGTTGTGTCTTTCTAAAGAATGTTATGAGATCATGCTTTTGTTAGGTGCAGTTTTTGACATTCCAGATGATTTGATTATACGAGTATAAAATAAAATATATGACAAGAGATAATAGTTTGATTAAGTATATAATTTAAGATCACTTTTAAGCGAACGTTTTTTGATCAGATCGGAGACGTTCTGGATAAAGGCCAGGTTAAGAGCACCTTAAACCGGCGGGCATGTATGAGGAATGTTATGAAAGTGAATGAAATCAGAGAAGTGTGTTAGAATCGTAGCAAATGGAAATCCGTAGTCTCTGCCTACCTCTCTGGGAAACACGCGTGAATCTATGTATGTATAATTTAAGATGTACAAAAATTGCAACGGTGTGGTTAAAAACAGCTTGAAAGAGCAGATGAAATAATATAAACGATGTTAAAGAAGCTTGGTGGACATGTACTCAAATGAGAGATTAATGACTAGTTTAACGATTATCATAAAGAATGTAACGACGTTGAATGAAACAATATAATGGACTTCCTTATAGTAAGTTTCTTTAAATCCCAGGTTTTTAAAGTGGGTGTGAATCTTGCCTTCAAACCTTCAAAACGAGGGGCGGTAATGCATTATTGTCTTGAACTTTACTAACGGCTTATCATTAGGCAGCACGAAGTCGATTTAACACTACCACTATTGTTCAATATGTAATGTCTTGTATCTTGTGAATTGAGAAATAAATAATAATTATTATTAAACATGTATATATTATGTAACATATTGGTTAGCATAAAACCAACAGTTTAAATAAAATGTTATATAATTAAGATCGTTTGATACAAACCATAATAAAATAACAACGTTATTTTTTATTTATTACATAATATTATCAGATATACTCATAAATCTTAATAAACTAAATGTTAATTTGACAACATAAAACTACTTTTGTATTATTAAGCTGAATAAATTAAAAACATCAATTACCTTCAGAAAATGTTATAATGTTTTTTCTAATCTAGTTCTTAAAGCAATATACTTCGCATTACATTGAATAATTATTTATTACTTGCAATAAATAAATAGCATTTTGTTCAATAAGGAAATGGGGTTATCGTTAAATCAGTCTGTGAATTTAAATAAAACATAATAATTAAAAATAATTTTAAGCAGTAGCAATAAATAAAATTGCATTTGATGTTGAACTGTTTATTTTATTCATAAGATATTTTATGATTATTATAATGACTATATTTAGGAAGATAAAAATATATGTGTTGACAAATAATAAAATACAAGAGTGCTGTATTCTCACTGGGTTACTATAATAATTTCTATATAAAAACACATTGTGACAAAATGTTTTACTCCGCTGCACTGCGCGCGGCGTGCTGGCTTCTAGGCTTGAGCTTAGGCATTAGACAAAGTAAAGAGTCAATTTAATGTTTATTATAATTTATCAAAGCAAGTTGCTGGTGTCAATATTTTTAATAACTTTTCGAAGCAGAAATTTGGCGCCGGCGTATTGCGCGTAGGTATTACTCGTACAGGCCACGATAATACTGGAAGCTGGCCCGCAACGGTCGTTTACAAGATGCATACAAAAAAGACCGCCCTATTACCTTCATCTTAAAACAATCGTGTGCGAAGTAATATACCGCTGCTTACCCCTTTGGGGTGACCCAACCCTCTTATCTGTACCCCTGACAACGTGTATGCGAAATTTCATGATCTCACATCCACATTTACATTTATAATATTAGGATATCATTTCTCAAAAATCCAGCTAGCAAATGCAAAGATACTCTTCAGATCAGATCGCGTTTAAACAAAAATACAAACAATTTATTCAGCTTTATTATATTACCTACTATAGATTATGAAACTAATCCTCTCCGATAAAATCTGTGTCAGTGGTTTCTCTTCGCGATTCACGTTACATCAAATGCACTAGATCAGTAATGTCATCACCTGATCTTCATTGCATCACGCATATACATGTAAGGATAAGCAGAGATGTGTCATATACAAATTTCGATAGTTATGTTTCAGTCTCACAGCCTTCTATGATAACTAGTCGACTCTATCATAGAGAACTTTGAAAAAAAACAAATAATATTTTTTTCTGAAATAGAGCTTGAATTTGGAACTTAGCTATTGTTTGTAAGGGTAATAACTGGGCCGTTGGCGACATGGTCTAAATCGTCTTGCCGCTGCGTCTCGTGTTGTCCCCACACAGGAAGAAAATTTATGTGATTCACAAATAATTTATCCAGGTTTCATTTGTGTCCGTTAAGTCCCCCGTGATAAAGGAATAAGTCCTAGAGTAGGAGTTACATGCCTTTAAAAAAAAAAAATCGAGCTATTCGGCCAAGGAGGCAGTCCTGCTTTTTTGATATTATTTTAACACAGTAGCTAATACGGCAATAGGTTAATGTAAATTTATTGTAAAGCTTAGTTAGTGTAGTAACGTTTACGTTTATAAGTATTACTTTGTGACCTAAATTAATAAATTTATTTCGATTTCATTAGTTAATCTAATCAAATCAAAATAAATTATTATTAAGACTTTCTATTAGGAAATTCTCATCAGCATAACTGAATCTAGCAGTATGTCTGGCAGACGGCAATGGGATGGCTTAACATTACGTGGAATCTTAAACATAGATTGAAGTAAAAAAAAAAAACAAGCCAATCCTATATTTTATATTATTGATACAGTTTTTTTAACTGCATGAAAATTACCAGTACAGATGACAAGTACAAATTAAACTTTCGAAAAAACAAATAATCACATAGTAAATAGTATTTAAAATAAATCACTCATTCGCCGCCATTAACGCCTTCGTTACAAAAGGTCAAACGCAAAGATACATGATTTTTAATTCTCACTAACTTTAAATTAGTCTAATTCGAACTTTCAAATCTAACTTATTTGAGGTCGTCATGAAAGACTTAAGTTTAGTAGTTGATTACCAACCTTGATTAGACGGAACTTGGACATATGTGTACGTACTAGCTGTTAACTGCGGTTTTGCCTATAGGTCTATCGAGAAAAGGCGTTTCAAACAACCTGTTTGATTTACCGAAAGCGGGACTGCGTATACAGTATATGTTCTCGTGGATTAAATTCTCGAGTTGGGTTAATGTTGTCCAATTTTGAAGTATTGTTCAATAGACGATTGAGCAATAGCCTTGCTCTACTTAAACATTATTTGCAAAATATCCATATATAAATGTGGCATGCTTGCCTATTTCGTTCAAGAAAATAAGTTGGCTTGTGGTATGAGCTTTTATGTTTGCAGCTCATGTTTAGGTCCGGGGAAGGTATTTTCGTTTAAAAGGTTAGTCGATGACAATATACTAGCATCCTATTATGTAGAGCCTGACAACACCTTTTTATATTTAACTGCAGAAAGGAACGAAGAGTAACTACTCTTCGTTCCTTTCAGCTCTTTCTGTAAAGCCCTCTGCGGTTACTCCATTCCACTGTGAAAGCAGGGTAAACAAACTTATTTACGAATTACACTAGTTATGATACAGTGCTACGTATACAGTAACAAGTTTGTTGGTTTGAGTATCTTAAATCTGCTTCAAGAAGGTAGTAAAAAAGAAGAGTTGTTGTCCTTGTTTAAATATCACTTGCCCTGGGTTTCCCACTGAACTGGGCCGATTGAGACGTATTTTTTATTTGCTATAACTACTTGCTCCGTAAAAAATATATCCTGATGCTCTCGTAATGGTAAAGATGCGAATCTTATTTACATAAAGGATGTCTCGATTTACTGAATAAATGTGTGGTGTTTTATTTTTTAATATGGTGGATGCTTTGCATCGAGTGATCCGCTGGTCTAGTAGTTAAAACTTGCAATCGCGCAGTTATGGCATTTTCAGTCATACTTTTATCCTAATTCATAACAAATTGCTTTTATTGCAGTGGACATAATAATCTTTCAGGCGACTAAGACATAGAATACGCAAAATTTTCTGACCGGATAACATTATTTTTATCCTCCTTGTATGGAGTACAAACACTTGTCGTACTGGAAGTAGCCAGTCGACTAATTAAACCTCTAGGCTACTTGTGCCATTATATTTTTTGTAGTATACGCCACTTGTAAATTATTAAGGTATTTAGCTTTTGTCTGTGGCTTGGTTAGGGAACAGTACTTTTTCCTGGAGGAAAGTACCCAATGTTCTTTCCTATGCTCTTACAACGTGTATGCAACATTTTATAATGATCGTGAAGGCGTAAGAAAAACTCACATTTGTATTTATAATATTAGTGAAGATTATGAATACTACTAAAAGAATTAAGGAATCACTTCTGTTTCGATGCTCTTTGTCACCTGACGCTGAAACTTTTACGACAAATTATGCTCAAGTTGTGAGTAATCATAGGCTACGGAAACTGCTACTTATATGAAATAAAGTTAGCTTGCCACCTCTTCTCCCTAGCCTTTACTGTTCCCAAGTCACCTGGGGTCGGCTTTTCTAGTCTAACCGGATTTGACTGGATATCAGTTTTTACACGGAGCGGCTGCCACCTGACCTCCGCAACCCGAAGGCTAACGATACCCTAAGGCTAGACCAGTGTCAGGATATTATAGGGCACTGACTGCCAAATAACGACTGCCATAGATGTTCATGGCAGCCAGGACCGACGGCTTAACGTGCTCTTCAAGGCACGGAGCAGGCGATAATTGTCAATCAATATGCACATAATTTCATGTCATATAACTTCCGAAAGTCAGAGGTGCGCGACGTGGGTCCGAACCCGAGACCATCTGCATTGCAGGCTGTTGGTCTCGCCACTACTACCTCATTAGTATAAAAATACATTAAATATTATCCTTTGCTTACCTGACAGCTACCCCTCACTTATTTAATGTATAAAACCAATAAAGATTGATCTAACCTTTTGATTTAGAGGTTTTCAGTTGCTACATATTTAATTGAAGTTATAAAAAGCAAAGGTCATCTACTTTGCATTAACAGGTACTAGAAATTCATTAGTCTCATATGATGCAAAAAATGGGTTTAGATTAGATCGAAAATGGCATTCGAGTTTATGTCGATAAGGAAATAAAATATAGAGCAGTTTTTGTATAAGTGCGTCAATATATCATTCCGTTATGACCAAATTAAAACCAGTTTTAGGTAATAATACAACATGTTAATGAACTAATATAAAGTCTTAAAAGTGGTTTGAACAAATTTTTTTTGTACTAAATATCAGCCCTGTATTAAATTGTCCCACTGCTGGGTAGGGGCCTCTTCCTAGTGTGAGAGGGGTTAAGCAATAGTCCACCCACGCTGGTGCAGTGCGGGTAGGCAGATTTCAGATATTTTCGATAACATTATAGAGAACTCTCAGACATGCAGGTTTCCTCACGATGTTCCTTTACCGTTATTTTAGTACCATGGCAAAAAGAAAAACAAGCAATGTGGTTTACCTTCTAGTATATTGCTAACACTTCTAACTAAGCTAAATGCAAAAAATAATTGCTAAAGGTCTCGCGTCTAATTAAGTGAAATCTAAATGGTTTAAGGTCCCAACAAATAAAGGGGCTGAAACACCACACCAGGAACAAAAATGGTTGTTGATACGCCTCTGCCTACCCTCTCAGAGAAACAAGCGTGCGACTATATATGTAAGAATAAATGTTAAATTTAAATAACATAAAATAAACTGTTGACGTAAAGTAGCTTTACGGCTTAATGAATTGTTGTTGTTAATACGAAGTTTCACTCGAAGTACATAATTTTCGTTTCCGCCTTTTCAACTAAACGGGTCTGGCAAATATCATGTTTTAAGATGGCATTTATGTGCCAGTCTGTATTGTATGTCAAATTGCATAATAATAAGGTTTTATTTTGGGCTTCTGCGTGACACTCGGCATCCTCGTGTATAGCAAGTTAATTTTACTGTTACTTATAAATGACAACTTTTAATATTAGTAACTAGATTTTGTCTGCGACTCCGTCCACAACACGTTCGTACTATAGTTGTTTTTATCTTGAGGAAATATCGGAAAAGTTCTGAAAAACTGTTTACAAGCCAAATTATTAGGAGTACCAAAGCTACAACCGTATCAAGAGTCCAACCATAACAATTGTATCAAGTGTCAATGGTTTTGACTTTATTATTGAAATCATAATTGGTTATCGATCATTACGTCTTCATCTAGTTATGTTTAGAATAGCAATTTTATAAAGTTGAAAGTTTATTAACCATATACTCTTTTGTATCTTATCCACCGAATACCTTCAATCAGTAAAAATTTTGTTCACGTTCCAAAGTATCATAGTACTGAATCGCAAGCAAAACGGAATACAGAAGCCAGTTAACCTTTAAATACTTTAAAGCATTTACCATATTTTTGGAGATTGAAGTAGCGCACTCGTGAATTCAGCCATGCATAACAAAAAGCAGTGTACGTGCACTTATTATCACACAAGAATGTCGTAAAACAGCCATGGACTCGATGCGTTAATTTTATACTAAAATAAAGATGAAAGCCTCGTCCATATAAGCTCTTGCCACCAATTTTCCTTTTCGGCATTGTCGACATTTAAAGAATAAATAATTGACTACAGACTGTAATTGTTTCGTATCATACTGTTGCCCTTTCCTTCGTGATTTTAATATGGAATGCTTTTGAAATTGTTTGACTTTGGTTTTTTGTGAAGCTGTGTGGGCTAAAGTGAATGTTCGTAGGCTCCTTTAAAGCAAAATTACACCATACAGGACGACGGTAAATAAAGTCTCATTCGTGGTTGTAATTTTCTTATAAAACTATGTAGTGTGGTTTCCTTTTGTGTAGGCATTCGGCTGGCAACTATGAAAGCGTAAAAGGAGGGTGGTGTTCTCCAATAAATGGACATCCTTTAAAAATGGCAATTGGATAAAAACGCCAGATGGCATGTTTCGGAGTGTTCTATATTTGTTAAGTCTGTTCAATTCTATCTCATATCTGGAGGTATTGGATTAGCTTAAAAAGATTGTAGTGGCTAGGACACTTAAAAAATATTATTTATTTATTTATGTACTGCATGAATATCTGTGGAGCTATTCTCACTTAAAATTCTATATTTGGTTAAATAAAAAGGTTAAATCCTTCACACGTACATTTTGCAAGCTATGCCACATTGTTAAGCGTTGCTGATGTTCATTTCCACAAATGTCTGTTATCGGCCTAAGGCTAAAATAGTGTACAATATGCATTCATCTGTCGAAAAGGGAATGTTGATTGGTAAAACAATTGTATCCAATGGCAATCGACTGGACAATGATACAGAGCTGATTGTTTATATTTCTTGTATCGGTTATGCTTAAGAATAAAGCCAATATAGCCAACAGAATTGAAAGAAACTGGTTCAGGTGTAGGGATTTGAATGTCAATCATGTCTGCTGTGTTAGGTTTTAATTCTTCTGTAGATGAATTTTTTTTTAATGCGTCGTATCTGGCTTTTAAGAGCCGACTACTTGCCAAGAGATTAAACTCCAGCTAAGCCTAAATACTGAGAGGACTCACGTCGTTAGTGCAAAGCGTAGGATTTGTATAACAACTAGCTCTCGATAACAAGTCCAATTTCTTGTCCATTGGGCTTCACCTGCTTCCGGTGGCAGGACGAGTTAGATAGCCATCACCGGTGGAAACTAGCGAATAACAGGGAAATGTGAAAAAATCTGAGTCTGGAATTATGAAATAGGTTCGTCACCTATGACGTAGCGCCTAAACCCATAGTTGTCGATTACGAAATGTGGGTAAATCTTCTGCCTATCCCGCCGGAGTTACAAGGGACAAACTATGAAACATTGATGAGGTGATTGACAGTAGTACTAAAGGAACTCTGAAGCGATCAAATGCACCTGGCTTTTGGATTCAAGTCTGTCTATAAAATTGATCAGCCATTAAATTGCAGATGTCAATCACATGATGATGGCCATACAGTAATTATATAAATATATTTTTTAATAAACGTTTTAAGCGTGATGGCATATTGATAGCTTAAATGGTCACCTTGAGCTGAGGCATTAAATATTGCGGGTTTGATTCATACACAATGATTAGTACTTGACAATAATTTGTATGCTCCACAAATCCTATATCTAATTTCGTAATGCCTAAATCTTGAAAGAAGCAACCTTACTTATAAACTAAAGTCAAATACTTAAGAATCAGCTATGTGTTAACTAGCGGCTGATCTAAAAAAATCACCTATAATTGTTACAAAGCATTGAGTTTTGGTTAAATAATAGACAAGTAAATGCGGTTGGTAAACTAAAATCAATGAGTTACTATATATATAGTTATTAGCTATTTAGTTCGAGGGTAGTTAAAAATAAGTTAGTGTGATTTCATAAGTAAGTTTGTTATAGATGTATAAACAATATCAGCAATATTACAGGTATAATAAAAATAAGATATTGAGAATAAGAATTACGAATAACATTTGAAAATAAGGCTACCGCGGACGACGAACAGTTTTTTTTGTGTGTGTTAGTTGTTGGTCTTAGATGGCCTTGACAACTTTACGTAGACTTTGGGTGAGCGCTGAGCGCAGAAGTCTCCCAACCTGTGACGACGGACAGTGGCGGACTGGACAATTTGACCGGCAGTATAGCACATAAATGCATATGAATAACAAAGACAAAAAGTCCGCTGGTACCCGGTTGAATACGGCGGACGTCGGCCAGAACAAACCGCGACTGCCCGTTGTGGTGACACTACGCATACGAAAATGAGTAGAGGTAGAGCTGGACTTTTCTGTCCGTTGGAAAAGAAAACATAGTCTGCTGAACGCCTAAAACAACTGGTAATAATTCAAGAGCCGGTACAGGTCTAGTTTTAATATATTCTGATATAATTGCTTTTTAAGATAACAATGCGAGTGTTGTAAATGTCAAGCTGTTGATAAGATGATTGAGTTAATAAGTACATGACATACACCGTGTAACGCAAACTCGTGGTCGCATTGAATAAATATGATTAGCTTATTATGACTGTTTTGGTGGCGTAACGATAGAGAATGCGACTGCTGTACATGGAGTCTCGGGTTTGATTCCCAATTAAAGTGTTATTGGGATTTTCGGTCAAGATATTCACAGTAACAATACGGAGTATAGTAATGAGGCCAATTGTTGATAATAGCTTGCTCCCTATAACGAGTGACATAAAGCAATAGGGTTATATAGGCATAAGTGTATGTATGTATATACAATGTATATAATAATCTTTTTTATCCAACTTCCTTGCCTCAAACATGTCTAAATTCGTTTGTACAACAAGTGAAGAAAAAGAAGGAGTCGAGTCGTATCAAGAGGTTTAAAAGGGAAGCAGAAGATAGAAATATGTGGCAATTACTCCACTGACAAGAGCTAAACTTTAAGAGAAAGATATATAATAATATAAAACATATGTAAACGCCAATTTTTCACGTTGTGTTAGCTGTTCTTTGGATTGTGATTCACTCTTCAAAAGTAATATCTGAAACGACTAGAAAAAATTTCAACTGCTACAAATTATCTACGACTTTTGTCAATGTTTTATAGACACTTGACATATCATCATAAGCTTAAATATTAACGTCCCCATTTCAAAACAAAGTAAACTATATCTAGAATAAAATACAAACAAGACTTTGTTTTTATTCCTTCCGTAAGAAACTTAAGCTCCTCACATTAATTCTGAGCTAGTGAACTGGTTAATTAAACGCCTTAAAATAGCCTGACTAAAGATGGCTTTACCACAAAATAAAAGTGACCTATATATTAAAAGTAAAAAGAAAATGGTGCATCGTGAATGTAGAGCAGTATATTTTCTGATACTCGAATCTTAAAATAGCTCTTTTATATCCTGTAGTTTATTTTTTAAATCTGTTATAGTAACTTCTTTGGTAGTGCTGCAATGGTGAGTTTGGCTACTGCATTTTTGATCTCGGTTTCCATTCTATATTCGGGTTAAATGTAAATGGGTTTTCAGTCACGAAATTCTCAGTAGTAACATGAAGTTGGTAATGCTGCGGTAGCCGGCAATAGGCCCGCCCCTTCGGTCTACCACTAGGCTAGCGCAGCTGTTTCTAAGTTATTAAGTAAAAAATATTTAACTTATATTACTGTTAAGCCCATGATAAGGTAATAATTCAATTTGTGTTAATTCAGGTCGAGTTTTCAAGTTTTGTTTTCTAGATTGTCTTTTTCCTCCAGTAAAATTTTTAAAGATAATTAGGGTGCAACAGAATCTATACTAAAACAAATCCAAACCAACAACGTGACTAAGTAAATAACTTTGAATTTCTGACAAGTTTCCAAGCACGTCAGGCACTTTAAAAAAATAGTTGTTCTGACAATAGACGGGATATTTCTTGACCTTAATGGTAAAAATAAAAAAATACATTTTATCATCCTAGACTTAAATATTAACGACCCCATTTTATTACAAAATAAACTATAACTGGAGTAAAAACCAAACAAGACTTCGGTTTGCCTTCCGCAAGTAATTTATGCTTTACACATTAATACCGAGTCAATGGACTGGTTAATTAAACGCCTAAATATAGCCACAATAAAGATGGCTGAACTACAAAATAAAGATGACCTATATATTAAAAGTAAAAAGACCGTTAATATAGAGCACAATACTGTTCAGATACTTGGATTTAAAATAGCTACTATCATTCTTGTAGTTTATTTTTAAGTCTGACTACCGCGGTGGCATAGCTTTAGTAAATAGGATTGCTGTACATAGGCCTACTGTGAAATGTAAATGCTGAAATTTCGGGCCGACGACTGTTCGACTCGTGTAACACATTTATTCCAAAATTCGTCCTGAATTTTGGAATGTAATAGTCCGAATACCGGCGTAATGTCATTTAGAATAAAAGAAATCCGAAGAAACTTCATTGTAAGTTTGTTCGTTTAGCCCGAAGTTTCGGATAGACATTTTCATGGTAGATCTACAAGGTCTCGGTTTCCATAAAATAGCGTATTGTTAATATAGAGCGGTACATTTTTCCCGATATTCGGTTTTATAATATCTTATCTTATGTGGGGGCCAGTCAGTACAGACCGGCGACACTTCGACCCAGTGGGATATTTTGTGTCGACTTCCCCAATAACAACTGCCATAGATGTTCATGGCAGCCGGGACCGACGGCTTAACGTGCTCTCCGAGGCATGGAGCAGGCGATAATGGTCAATCGATACGCACATAATTTCGAAAAGTTATATAACTTCCGAAAGTCAGAGGTGCGCGACGTGGGGTCGAACCCGAGACCCTCTGCATTGCAGTCTGTTGGTCTCCCCACTGAGCTATCGCTGTTCACTGGATTTATAATAACTTTTAGTCTTTTTTCGACACTAGGAGTATAAAATAGTTATTTTATGTCTACAAACAGGCAAGTGTGTAAATACACACCTGATAATCATATTTTATTTTTCTTGCTCGGTAAATGTGACATAGTTGACGCAAATGTCGGACATAATACGTAGGTACAACACTAAATGTCAGTTATTTAAAACGTCACCTGTCATTATCTGTCTTCCTGGTGGTTTATCTTTTAGTTTAACCTTTCCTGTGAGACAGAGAATGTCATGCGTAAAATATTTGGATTAACTTTTTAATAAGCTTTAGACACGGTCAGTATCGATCTGACTTTATTATTATGTTTCTCTTATCACAGGTATTTTCTAACATATTATATTAGAAAATACCTGGCATTTTGGGAGGCTTACACGGAGACATAGGTCCAACATGAAAAGGCCCTTCGAGAGTTTTAATCAAAGCTGGGATGGAACACCTACAGTAGCCATAGCCGCAGTAGGAGTAGGACTATTTCTACGTATGGATTCTAATATATGGGCTATGGGTATGGGTTTTTGGTGGACCGGTATATTGGTAACTGTGGATTAAAAACGGCGTCTGCCCTGAATACTCTAATAGTATCAATGCAATGGGCAGACGGTGACTCGCCAACTCACTAGATGGGCCTCCTGAATAGCCACTATAGGCAGCAGAGGGCAACACCGGTGCAAGCGGCTAGAGGTGTCGAGCGGTGCGGCGGCGGTTTCAACATCACGGGTCTCGTGACAACGGAGACCCGGAGCAGATTTCCCCGTAGTTATGCCCTTGAAAATGACACTTCCACCTCCAAGCATATAGCTCTAGCGGCCCCTCTCTGACCGGCCGACCAAGGCAAGCCAGAGTTGAGAGTCCTACGGGTGCTCTTGAAGTTCCATCCCAGCCAACCAGTAATGGCAAGCCCTAACCGACCCTCTGAGGCATTCAGGACCGCAGTGTCGCCACTCACATTCAGCTCGCCACAAGCTGCCCTGCGGTTTGTGCGCTTTTATTTAACCTGGTAATACATTTTTGTTTATATAACAAGACGATGGTGGTAGTTTAAAAGCTAGTGTGCCTTCTGATATCGCGTTAGTGTCATGATGAGATAACGACTGTCCCAGAGAGGTTTTATTATTATAATTTCTTTCAAAATTATATTACATCATTGTTCGGACTGCTTTATAAAAGGCTTTAGGACAATCAAGAGGTTACATACCTAAATTAAGGATGAATTTCAAAATAATGTGTTTCATCGTTGGAAACTTTGGTATTTATGTTTCATGATAGACTTCTGATTACTTATTATATGGATTAATTTAACAGATTGACTATATAGAACAGTCGGTATACTGGACACTCCAAGAAAGACTACAGACAGAGTAATTTTATTTTCGTGGTGCGTCACTGACCAGTGCCAAGCGCAGCCGGCACCATCAGCTAGAAAAACTAGATAAGGCACTAATTTACCACAAAACATTTATGTTTGTCTAATAGATCTATGTCGAAATAAACTGATGAGTGAGGTTTATCTAATAATATATGAATTATATTAAAATATCACACTGCAGTGCTCGGGCCTCTTATCAGAGTGGGAAGAATTAGAAATTAAAATCTACCACGCTGGTCCAGTGCGGACGGTGTAGTTTGAATTGTTTAAACGACAACCGCCATTTTAAATCCACAGTCAAGTCTATTTTAAACAAAAATTTCTTAATAATTAATCTCCGCTGCAGTTGTCACTGACGCACTTCGATATCATAGAACATGACAAGGATTAGTAGGAAGCCAGCATTTTCCGTGCTTTTTGCGATTATAAGAATCGTATTTATTTTAGAGAGGCAGTCTAATTGATCTGGCGTTTAAAGTTACTTAGGTATTTCTGTTTACTTCTTTTATCACTAAATGCATGTTAATTTGTTATTTAAATGTTATTTTATCAACTAACTAACTTAACAGATAAGTTTACTGCCGTATTGGTCCATTGAAAGTATTAATTTATTGAAATTCATACAAAAAACCAAAGGAAATGTATTGATAACTGTATTTAAAATAGCAAATTTAATAAAAGCAAGTTATATTTTATCTTACTCGTAATTGAGGTTACTGAGATGGTGACATTAAATCTACAATAAAACTGATTGGTTTGGATCTTATGACTTTCTGCGCTTATTTGGATATCCATAATCAATATTAATTTTTAAAAATATTCCTCTTTCATTTTTATATTACAAAATAATGAAGAGCTCACTTCAAGTATTATTTCTTTTCTTCCAATAAAATTATGAACAGTATGCCACTTAATTTGCATGTTTTTAAGCTCCCAAACAACTACAGCTATTGTAAAACCCACTCTACGAACCAGCAAATAAAGTCCAAAATCGACTGGCATCTAAAGTCTCATTACAAATGGCATACAGCAGAGGAGTTCATGTATTTTATTTTGAATCAGTGTCATTACTCAAAGGCATCTTAAAGGTTTGTAGATGAACTGGTTTGAGTGATCCAGTGTCCCTGACTTCGATTTAAAGTGTGACAATGATCTTTAAAGTTTTACAGCTGTTAGTTTGAAAGCAATTGAAGGCAATAAAATTCTAAACGAATTAAATCTTGATATATCTATATGTCATGAATATTATGTAATATAACATTTCTATCCAATGTTTCAAGTCAACATAAATAATAAAAAATAATATTATAGGTCTCTAAATACCATTCCATATTTGAATTTAAATTATAAACAAACGAAGGAGGTATCTATGATAGAAATAAAAAGATGTATATATATTATGAATCTGTCAAGTCTTATGATACCAGACATTATTAAAAATCTGTTGTGTACAGCCACCGGTGTGCTGCTTAATTGTTTATTTGAATTATAAGTATAATAATTAAAGTGTATTTAAGTATATTTTTTAATATCATATGTGTCGTCATCAAAATTGTTGTTAATCACTCACGCATGTAGGACGAAACGAATATGGAGGGAATTTAATAACTTGTCTTTGAAGCATCACACTTTCAAAGGAAAACCTTAAGGTTAAATCTAAATAGCTTATTAATGAAAATAGTTATTACCTATTTATTTTTACCCTGTACTGTCCCACTGCGGGGCAAAGGCCTCCCTTCGATCTTTCCACTCCTTTCTGTCCAGCGCCAATTGTCTCCAATCCCAGTTGAACGCATCCAATTCATCCAGCCATCTCAATCGAAGTGGTAGTAACGTTTAACAGTAGTAGTTGAATAGTTTCAAAATTATGTAATAATAGTATTTTTAATAAATAACGCGATAAAATCCGTTTAAAGTAGTTTAATTTCAACTGTTAAGGTCTTAATTTAATAACTCATTCTCGTGGAGCTCCGACTATTAGTTAAAATGGACATTTCCTGACTGTTGTAGATCTTTAAATGTTAGCGTGTCCGAGTTATCAATGCCTTAAAGTATATAAGGCATTGATAACGCGGACATAGCATGATAATCGAAAATTATGATGTTTTATCAAATAACGACTGTTATGTGTTAAATGCTTTTAATTTTTAATTAAAGTTGACCCTATTTTTACTTACAATAATAATATCAGCCCTGCATAAAAAATATGTGTGATAAGACACTTATCATACACATATTTAGAAATAGTGCTGCTAAAAATCAAACCGTGCATTGAACTCGGACCTCGCGATATCACAGCACAGGATCAACAAGGCAGTTTATTAAATACTAGCAGACCCGCATAACTTCGTCTGCCTCACATAAGATAATTTCCCCAGTATTTGCAACATTATTAATAGATGCTTCGCTCCTATTAGTCATAGCGTGATGTTATATAGCTCATAGCCTTCCTCGATAAATAGGCTATCCAAAATAAAAATAATTTTACGATGCGAACCAGTAGTGCCTGAGATTAGTGCATTCAACCAAACAAACTATTCATATTACTTATTAGGCGAGCTCCACTCTCATACCTATGCGAACACTACATTTCGTGTGATTAAATGTCTATTAATCCGAATCTAATTAGAGGTTTAGTGTTCCAAGAATAGTACCAGTTAGTATATACGTATCCATAAAATTAGTAGGTACTTTATAACCTGAGAATCTAGCCTCAAACTTTCTACTTTCTTCGTGATAATATGTAATAAAGTATACTGCCGTCGGCGAGATGATGTATTGTTGCCGACTATGTTTAGGTTTCATGTAGGAATGTGACCACATAATAAGCGATGTATGCTGTTTTATTCGAATAGTATTCGAATGCAACTGTTCGCTATTGTCAACTTAGCGCCACCAAGAAATAGAGCGCGCACCTTTGTACTTTGATGTCGATTTATTAAAATGTCATTTTGCGTGTGTCGGATCGCTGGTACTATGATGTCGATTTATTTGAATGTCATTTTGCGTGTGCTCGATCGCTGGTACTGTGATGTCGATTTAATCGAATGTTATTTTGCGTGTGCTCGATCGCTGGTACTGTGATGTGGATTTAATCGAATGTTATTTTGCGTGTGCTCGATCGCTGGTACTGTGATGTCGATTTAATCGAATGTAATTTTGCGTGTGCTCGATCGCTGGTACTATGATGTCGATTTAATCGAATATCTTTATGCGTGTGCTCGATTGCTGGTTCTATGATGTCGATTTACTTGAATATTATTATGCGTGTGCTCGATCGCTGGTACTATGATGTCGATTTACTTGAATGTTATTTTGCGTGTGCTCAATCGCTTAGAATCGATTGATTGATCTCTGTTTGCAATATAGTATTTACTGATAGTGAGGATAGCACCGAATCGATGACAGTGGGTATCTTATTGTTTGGCCCCAATGACTGATAATAATAAAACAATATCTTGTCCTCAGTCAATGACTGCTTTGATCCTGCAGCAATAGTGTAAGCCCCTATTGCACAGAAGATTTCGGGTTTGAATCCCGAGTTGGGTAACGAGATCTTAAGTTTTTCTACCAAGAAATTTTAAGTATCAGCAAAGAGCTAAAAACGGTAGACGACAATAGGCCATTATTACGTAGGACCTAAAACCATAGTACCTAATGTAAAAAAGAAATGGAGGTGCCATAGACCTCTGACTATGTCTTTGGGGATATAGGCGTATGGAGGTATATTCGATAGTAAAACCTAATTGAATATTGCAAAGTTTCAATTCAATTGTTTCGTAAAACTTTAATATAGGAAGTCCATATTCAAAGCTAATTATAGTAAGACACAGATCTAATCCGCAACAAATTTCAACACGTATCTATAAATATAGCACGATTTTAATTTTGAAATGAGTAAAAGTAATAACTTATAATCTGATATCAACGAACTGATTAGTGATTACGTACATATCTGTACTGATATTATTTGACCTATTCAATCTAGATTGGTAATCAAATCTAGAGTCATTTTTATTGTATTGTGTACATTGAATAAAATAAAAGTGCTGTGTTGATCGTAGAGTTTCTAAACTAGTACGATAGATGGCGCTGAAATAAATATACAAAATTACTTGAAAATAAGCAAAAGGTACCTATTGCAATTTCCCAAATGGAAAGCTAAAGTCCAATTTATGACTTTATTAAGTCATTTGGCGCTGCTGCAGCCACCAAGAAAGGATTTTTATGGTGGCCTTTAATATGTCAAATATTTATTTTGTTTCGTTTGGTGATATACAGGTGTAAGACTATGTACATACAACCAAAGTCTCACCTTTTTATCCCTGAAGTTATAGTTAGAGGTTTATTACATCCACATTTGATCAACTATGATTTAAGGTGCCTCGTAACAGGACGCGAGCCTATTGCTGTCTATATGGATTATAGACAGCAATAGGCTCGCGTCCTGTCCTCGGGCAGAGTTCCTGAAGCTGGGCTGCTACAGAAAATCTTTGAGCGCAAATCGCAATAACACTTTGCCCGACCCGGGAATCGAAACAGATACCCGATGCAGTCATTAACTGGTGCTATGCCTCCGACGCCCAATAAATATTGAACTAAATTTAATAATAAAACATTTATTTCGGTAATAATCTATATGAGTAAGTAACAATTATTACAAACTACTCGTATGTTAGCAAAACGAATGGAAGAAACCAATGTGTTTTTCAAACCGCGGTGGCACACCGGTGGCCAATCACAATAGATTTTTAATTATGTGCAGTTCGAAGACTTGACAGATTAATGTCATTTGCAACTTGCGTTATTGTAGATAAGATAACGTGCGTGAGATAATGTGACTCGCACTAAATTATAGATTATCGTGAACTCTGCGAAGCGTGAAGCTATTTATTACTCAATTATGTTCACGCTCTTATTCATCAACGGGGTGAATAGAACTGTATATGAACGCTTCTCTCCGTAGAGTAAGAAAGTATATATTAAGTATATGGTTGCTAAAAGTTAGTTATGATTTTTGTACATAGTATCTCTTGAAAGAAGTATGCAGAAATACGTTAAATTCTGTATTTAAAAATAAAATTTTAAAATCCAAGACCACTTTTATTTTGTAGAATATCACGGAATAGGATGTGAGCCTTTTGCCGTTCACCGGGCGCCATTTTAAACTTCATTCTGCTACTGAGAATTTATTAATAGAAATACCCAACATCTCTTCCGACTCAAAGATCAACACCGTTAGGCTACCGAGGCAGATTTAAAATAAATACATATATTTATGCTCATATTCACATACGGATAACTAAATGTGTATATGTGTGTGTACACATTTCGCCAGCTATCTTTTGGATATCCATGTTATAAGAGGTGTTTGCCGGGCCAATTTTAAAACTTCCTGTTACTGCTTACCGACGTAGTAATCGAATTCTTCTTCTTCAAGTGCCTCTCCAACTAGCGTAGGTTGGCAATCAGCTCCGCATATTTCTTCCGATCCCTCGCGAGGCGAAATAGTTGGAACACTCGCAACTCCAGTCCACTCCCGAAGGTTTCTCAGCCACGACTTCTAATTAATGGAATCGAACTAAGACCTCGCAATTTGCTGCAATCTTATGCGACAAAACTAACGAGAGTAACGAGTCGATGACGAACATGTTTTCAGCTATTCATTATATTCCATGCATATGTTGCACAAGAGATCCGCAAGTGACACTGGATACATACAATTCAATAAACCCCTTAGGGCATTTTTTTTATAAACGTTGTTCTAGATTACAACATTCGAGTTGAATAATTTATTGTTTCAAAGTGCAACACCGCTACAGCTCAGTGTCACAATGATTGAAGGTCAACCTGCACTAATGTTCAAGTAACAGGACCAATTATTATCTAAAACAAGTTGCAATATTGTCAATGAGTAATCGTGTTTACAAACTTTATATTCAGACGTAGGCAAAAACTGTTTTTGTATAAATAGAACCGTTTTCTGTTTGGTTTCGTTTAAAGTGTTTGTTTTTCTTGATACGCCTTTCCTTCTCTTTTTGTAAAGATTTTTGTAGGTTATATTTTAATGCCATTTTAATCTTAAGACTGCGCCGAGCGTAAGACGCGGTTGGACTGAATGACAAAGCTCGATATTCAAATCTGCGCGCGGCCGCCACAGTAAAATTGTATGGAGGATTTGAAGTGTTTTTTTATAAATATGTATCTTTATTGTCAACCAATTACTTAAATATTTGGGACGGACAAATTGTAACATAACTATTTATGTTTCGTTTAAGCTGTAAAATAGGATAGATTTCTACTGTTATAATCTAAAAATCACGTAACAGGAGCTTAAGTTTTTGCATTTTTCTTGCAAATTTAAATAATTTTGTAGGCGAAAATATTAATTATTCTATGTTTTTACACGGAGTAATTGTTCATTGCTATGGTAAATATATATTTTATGTTTGTATTAAACACAAAGTGTTGATTTGATCAACTCAACTGTGACAGCCTGTTTTGGCACATTTCGCTCGGCGCAGTCTTAAGATACCAGATTATCTCAATTTTTATTATATTTACAGTTATATATTTTTATTAAACTCCATTAGAGGCGTGTAAGCGTTAGCGAAAGACTGTTTCTACTTTGGGCGCAATTCTTAAAACTTGCACCTTCACTGCGCCGTGTAGTATTTTAGGTATGGCATACTCATTCGTGAAGCTACAAAATACAGTACTTTTGATTTGCGGTATTCTTTATCAACAGCTGAGCTGTTTCAGTAATTGTAAATTATCACTTCGGCGACAGGTCACAAAATTGAAATGCTGTTATAGATGCGATGCCCGAGGCTGTTAAAGTGCCACTTGGATACACCAGTCAAAAATTTGCAAATTTCTGTATTGAGCATTTATAGTTAAACTTTAAACGCAAAACTGTCAGTTTTTAAGTACGCACGGCCAAAGTGGGGTTCTGATATTGATGATATTTGAAATAGAGATAACTAGAACCCTGAACTATAAAGATTTTATTTTTAAAGATGATCAAAGTCGCAGGCATTTCGAAAATATACTGGAGGCCAATAAGCTCGAATTAAAGAAAAGATATATATCCGCATCGGGTTTGTGCAAATTTTAGCGAGCATTCACTGTGCTATAACTCTATAAATATCTGTCATATTTTATGAGCTTATACACATTTCAAGTACGTACATTACAGTAATGCTTCTAGGTTATTATTTAGAATCTAGTTCTATTTGATTACGTTACAAAGTTGTTAAGTCAATTCATATTTCAATAAACTATTGCGAGGGTTATTACTGAGTCTATTCGCTAAAGAAGGCCACATTAATTAATAGTTACATCAATTTTCGTTGAACTAGATTTCGATTCTATGTTCCCACGGCTGTTTTGAACTAAGTTTGAATGTCTGGTGCTCGTTACATTAAATGCTTGTATATCTTCCTGTAAAACAGAGATTAAAAAAATTGGTTGAGCCTTCGAATAATTCGAAAAGTGTAGTTATTTAAATATATTCGAATAATATCATCATTATAGACTATGTTATAATTATTGATCACGTTACATAAACTAATATTCATTGTTATTGTTTCAGGTAAGGACTTATTTCGGAAACCACGATGGCAACTTGTAATGGAGATCAGTCCAGCCATTTTAATTCTCTTAAGCGATGGAGTAAGTAATAAAATACAATAAAGAAAATGACCATAATATTGTAGGTATAATTTAGTACCGTAGTTATATCTATATGTACAGTAGCCGGCAGCAATATAACTAATCCTAAGAAATGTGTGTGCGAAACATCTCTGTCTTACTTTTTGAGAATATTGAGGTTTAAAACCATGGTATGTTATGTTCAGGCGCGTGCGTTTCATACAAGCAAATAAGCACTGCATACCCTAGTCCGCTGGCTTATGTAAGTCTATATAATAAAAATCTATTTATTAAATACTACAATATAATATACAGATATATATATATATATATATCTGTATATTATATTTATAAATATTTATAAATGAAATGTAGTGCCCTCGCAGAGGTTTCGAGTAGGGCGTGCATACCCTACCAGAAATCTTTGTGCACGCCCCTGGTTATGTTCTATTCTTTCATTGAGCTTATTTATGTATGAGCGGAATAGTGCATTTCTATTTTTTATCTTTGCAAACATAGGATTTTTTTATGCGCTTTCTGTGGCGCCAATATTTCGTGCTCTTAATATGTATGGTATTGAGACGTTGCTATTTATTATATGTATGGATAAAGTTATGATTTTTCTTTTGAGTTAATGTGGTGTGTGTTGCAGTTGCATATATTTGGTTTAGCAGGTCACTGTTAAAACGTCTTGTCATTTACGCGTCATCGTTTTGATGTAAAACAAAGGAAAATGTAATCAAACAGCTTTGTATTTTAAATTAATTAATACATTATATGTATTTTTACTATATTTTAATTACACGAAAGTAACTTATGTAGTTATTTTAACATTTAATTGTGTGCAATATATTTATTTTACAGATTTTATTTTACATATCCGTTTGATAATGCAACTTTTAATTACAACTATATCTTAATCTTAAAGTTTTGTGTTACTATTGCAACATTTCTGACATTTTAAAATAAATTGCATGGATACGCTTTGAATGTAAGATATTTATCTATGATTTATGTTTGACGTTTGAAAGGATAAAATAGAATTATGTGCTAGTAGAAAGATATTCACTAATTAGTAAGAGATTTGTTGTCCATCAAAATAGTTGTTTAGTAATCTAATAGCTTTTGTACCCACCGCGTGTTACATGCGCAAGGTGAGGCACTTGCGTGAGTTGTATGCATCGTGTATAGGCAAGTTAACTGCGCAAGAAAACCGCGTGATTTACTTCTAGTATTTTATTTTACTTTTCTTATTTGATAAGTACTATATACGGATTTTATCGCGTTGTTTATTTATCACTGTATTACAAAATTTTGAAAATATTACACTACTACTACTATTGATTTTATTTTACTAATTTATAAGCTAATAAAATTATTTAAACTATTAAATCTATTTATTTTTGGTTTACACTTTCCCCGACGTTTCGGTTGCTTTTCAGCAGCCATGGTCACGGGGAGACTAAGATGGTAGTTATCTCAATGTTCCAGTGTAGTTATTTCAAAGTACCCGAACATAATTTAATCATGGGTGTTTCTATTTACGCAGAATGAGCTCAAAGTATCATGAAGTCTAGCTGTGGTTTGTTTCTTCTTGGGTTTGACTATTTGAAGTACTGGATCCCAAGCTGGTGGTACATTCAATCAATAGTAGTAGTAGTGTAATATTTTCAAAATTTTGTAATACAGTGATAAATAAACAACGCGATAAAATCCGTACATAATAGTTTAATTTCAATGAATAACATTCGCGTAAACAGAAGACAATATTATTTGATAAGGTTAGGTTACGAACAGTACTTTTTTCTAGATGAAGGCATATACGTTGTCACGGGATCAGAAAAGGATCCTATGTCCTTTTCTTAACCCCCGACAACGTGTATACGAAATTTCACGATGATCAGTCGAGTAGTTAAGGCGCAAAAGCGTAACAAATAAACAAACTCACATTTGCATTTATAATATTAGTCAGGACTCAGTGATTGCCTTCAGACCATATATATTTTCTAATAAATAGAGATGACAAAAACGAAAAGACAATACTTAGAGATGGGTCTCTATCTATTCTCTCTAGTTACCAGAACGCTATATTTATTTATTAAACAAGACAAGTAAGGGAAATTAACTTTAGGTCCGTACGTCGTCCGCGCCGGTAGCTTGTGTATGTATTTCGCAGGCTACTTATGTCGTTTTGTATCTACATAAATATATAAGATAATTTAGATACTGGGATTCCATATTTAGTATCAGATCTGATAAGCTAATAAGGAGTGTGAGACCCTGAAATATTCTGACATTTGGTTTAGCCTTAGAATAAAGTTATTAGTTTGAGTTGCGGAGGTGAGATTGGAGTTGTTTATGTAGACTAGATATCTATATCCCACGTCGTGTGGGAGTACTTGAGTTAGAATGAAGATGTGTATATATCACCATCTCTTCCTCTCTCTTCTCGGCTATTTATGTAAGGATGGTGAATTTTGCCTTGTTTGTTTGTTTCTTCTTTTACTCTACTTTGCTTTGAACTTAATATCGTCCTCAGAAGCAATGCATGCCTTCATATCACTGCAAAACACATCTGTTTACGCGGTCTAGGGTTCTAGACAGCAGTTCTTTTATGAGGTTCATTTCCTGGGTTAGGGAAACGTTATTTTTTTTATCAATAAGTTTCCAGTAGTGTGAATATGTGCCGGTACAACATTTGGGACCTAAAATAAAGCTGTTTAAATGTGGTTATAATTTACTTCTGCCCGGCTATATATCGTGGTGTGTAACATTAGGTACTCAACCTCTAAATAATAAAGAATTTTTGAAATCGCCTTTATATAGATAAGGTACAAGCATTTCAAAACGTGTAGTAGGGATAATTGTCAAATGACAGAAAAGTGTCGCATAATACAAACTGTGACGTAACCGCTATTTAAATACAGTTGTCTGAGGGAGATAGTAAGATATCCTCACTACACGTTCTTTTTATATCCAAATTTAAAATATTAATTTCTCATTTATTTTGCAACCAGTTTTGATACTGTTTGCTCAAATAGAATTCCTTTGATTGCTATTTTTACTTGTGTGTAAAATATTATACAAACACTCCATACTTAAGATTCCATTTTTTTTGCTGCAATAGTTTGTACTGACTTAATAGTTGTAAATATATAGCAATCTTATTTTGTTTACATAATAAAGTTACTCAATTAATGATAGTACCAAGTAATGATGTCAGGAATCAACATGGAATGTTAATTAAATGTTAAATAAATTGTACATTGATCAAAGTATATGTTAAATCTAATGGAATAGTTTTAAGTATGGAAATAAATTCTCTTATAATTCTTGCGTTGTCAATCTTAATTGGCGATTAAAATGATTTATAATTTTTGCTCGTTTGACATATCATGCTTGACTCTTGGGTAAGTTAGGACCTTTTTATTTCAATAAGGGACAACTATTGTTATAGGAATTGGTCCATGTATCACTGGATTTACAAACAAAGACAACGAAGGCAGTGGATCTGTGCATGTCATGACGACAATAAATACAAATATATAATATAGCTTTGTGTAGTTTAAACACCGAGCCACCACCGTTTTTGATTATATTAAACTGGATGTTATATATTATCAATGAACTCCTCCTAAACGACTGGACAGATTTTAATAAAATTTTGTGTTTAGTAGATTCCTGGATGGTTTAGATTCACCTGCGATCGATTTGTTAGGCAACGTTTGGGCAGAACAAAGTCTGTCGGGTCCGCTACTCTAAATATGAAATTCAAACGAACCGCCTCAGCAAAATCATCATTTTATTATAGCTCATATAAACGAAAAAAATAAACGTATTTTAAAATTCTAATTAAATATAACAGGATATGTACACAATTATATATGTAAATGAAGAGATCTAGATTAAATAAATAAAATGTACTAACGAACTATATTTGGCTGACCTCTCATTCGATTGGGAGCAGGTGTGGAATGACCTTTATTAAAAAAAGGTCGTGCACAATGATTACCGTTAAAGAAGACAGATGGTATGAGTTTTTCTTTTTAAATTAAGTAACTGGTCAGACAAAATGTGATCGTAATTCATACAAAAAAGATGAAATGTGATTTCTTTTTGTATGAGCGAGGACGTTACTAAGCTAATAAATGTTATTGCTTTCTATTTTAAGCTTTGAATGTCATCTATTAATAATAGATGATATAATGCATTTGTTTGTAGTTTTTAGACGTGAAAGAAACATCTATATTGTATAAGTTTACTAAAGGTACTATTTACCTGCAAGAATCTTATTTTTTTCTTTTCTCTCTGTAAAGCTAGGCATCGAATACTGTAGTAGGGTGTACCCTCATTGCATCAGTAATCTTTTAGGTTCCACATATTAGCCCTATCTATGTCTACCGGCCTGATTATTAGTTAAGACCAATTTCCACTGAGATTTTCTTAGAAAAATTATAATGACGTTGGTTTACTAACTTTAAAAAGCAAGAGGAGAAAGGCTAAGAATGTCTTAAGCCGACTAGAGACCATGATAACAAAGAGCTGTATAGCTTCTTTGCTAAGATTGTAGAAAGTGAAAAGCTGTAATCACTGCAAACCCCTCAGGAATAGAAAAGACATGAACAGTCTGTAAAACAAAACGATATATCTTATTTGGTCTAAGTTTTACATCGAGTAATAATGTAAATTTTCCATTACATATTCGCCAACCTATAATTTTTTTAATTAATATATAAACCGAGCAGTGCCATACGCAGTTGCTAGTTCTTTATATAAATTAATTACTTTTAAATATGTACATTAAAATTGTACCGACAAAAAACTGAAACATTAATGCAGGTGAGCGTTTTAAGCGATAATTGTTTGACCACGAAGCTATGTAGCCTCGAGCTATAGAAAGGAGTTGGTCATCTTTACAAGCGGAACAAGGAGTGAAGTGTCTTTAATATTATGCTGTTTATGACATCGCGCTGTTATATTTTTGAAGGGCTAGCAGAGGTGTACTACGCCATCATTTCGACGGATAATGCTAAGGTCCCACGTCGTAAGCAATAAGCTCATTGCTGTTCACTAAAGAAAAATAAGATTGTTTGCTGGTACTTCGTCTACATAATTAACTCGACTCCCACTCAATATTACTAAGTCAGAGACAGAAATCAAATCCGGGACTGTTAAGGAAATTTGTTAATTCACTACCGCTTCTGTCGCTAGACCAATGACTATGGTCTCTTATTTCATATAAATGTTGTAAAGTTCCGCGTAATAATGGCCGAGTATGTTGCCGCCTTTAGACCCAGTCTTAAAGGCTGTGCCGTAATTAATAGAAAATGTTCTTAGAATAGTTTAAGTAAAGGATGCATTTAGACAGAGAAAGATCGAGCAATGAATACTGTAAAACCACCGACTAGTTAGAATTGGTGCAAAATGAAAATAAGCTTTGATCGTCCTCTACATACATCTGAGGTCCCCCTAAATCTCTCTTAGGAAGGATCACACCTAGAGCTTGATTTTAATCGAACTTCTTTGCAGAAAATCACTGAACCTATTTGTCCGATCTAGAAATGGATTCCAACTTCTTGATCAACAGTTACGCAAGTTTATTTATGCCACTAGATAAAAAATAAGCTACAATATAAGCACATTATGGTAAATTAATCTAAGACAGCATACTCCGCATGCAAGAATACATCAAAATCTGTTCAGCAGTTCGTGCGTGATGGAGTAACAATCATCTAAACTTCACCTTTATAATATTAGCAGAATAATACATTTAATAACTTTGCCCGATAATTTTGTATTGGCTATATAGTAATAACTCATTACATGTTACAAATATTAATTGCTAAAATACACAAAGTAAAGTGCTATCATTAGATTAGCAGATACCTACATCTGTAATTTAAATAAAATTTTGCAACAATGAAGTGTACGTTTTTAAACCGCATTGACCGATGATTACTTAAATAATTATTTTAAGTGAGTGACGGGTCAAAATCGTTGCTCGGGACTATTTATTATGCAGTGGAATGTTTCTACAAGGACTAATGTATTAAACTTATTAAGCTGTTTGAAGTAATCTGTAATGTAAATAGAATTATAGTATCTGTTTATTTCGTAATTATTATTTGGTTTAAAGACAGTGTAGCGCTTCAACTGACCGTCTAAGATGACTCGATCCTTAAACGGCGTAATATATGTGATGAATAGTTGGCAGTTAGGCAAATAATTCTGTAGGCGGCCGCAACCATTGATATTTTTTTATGTGGATTTTCCATTTTAGTTGTTATTTGCAACTATCGTTAAGATCTTTAGACCGCTATACTATCTTAAGTCTTAGGCCATGGTATGCACCTCTGAGTTGAATTAAAATTTATCGGTTATTTATTCCAATTGGAAAGGAAAACTTTGTGTGAAAACCTGCATGCAATATTCCTCATAATATTCGCAGGCTTACGCAGAACTGGCCAGTATGTTAAATTAGGGCGTAATACTTTTCATATTATGGAGAGGTTCGTATCGTAAACAGGGCTGATGTTTTAGCGATTACGTTCATTGTAGAAAGTATATACATATATATAGTTCATGATCTAGCTTTGATTTATATCTATACCAAATTTAATCAAAATTCGTTAAGTTATTTAGACATATAAAGTCAACAAACAGACATACCTACTTTCTAATTCATAACATGAAACCATCAATTTAGTATAATTGAATATATTCCAGTCATCTTAATTTAGATATACATCAATGAAAAGTGATGGGTCATGGAATAATGTTAAATTGAAAGTACCAAATTAGTTACATAATAGTTTTTTAGCTTGAGGAGTAACCAAAAAACCGCAATCTTATCAAAGAGAGGTTATGTGTTACGTGAATGATTATTTAATATATTACATATTGGCATCATTGTAAAAAATTATATCACGGGTCATATGATGTTATGTGATAGTTAATTATATTTTATTGATAGTTTTTGCCCGTCTTCATTTGTGTAAGTTATAGTTTACATCCATAATATGCTTTGCGCCATCGCCGGCCCTACTACTACCAAAATTAGATGAAACATAGAATTCGATTTTAGGTTGAATTACGAGCTTTCTAGCCGTGAAAATGGTATCAAAACCTGTTTAGTAGTTTTTATATAAACAGACGGAAAAACTCTAAAGAACTAACTCTATTTGAGTTCAAATCCTAAATAGTCAATAACGATTTGAATTATCAGAAATATCTCATAACATTATTTAAAAAAATATGAAGTATATCATTTTAAAATATAATAATATAATAATAATAATATCAGCCCTGTATGAGACTGTCCCACTGCTGGGCACGGGCCTCTTTTCAGTTTGAGAAGGGTTAGGCCGTAGTCCACCACGCTGGATATTAAAATATGCAGCTTTTAATTTTTGGCTGGGTCTGCATGCCAGTAAAATACTAATGGTAGCAAGTTTATGAACTTGTAACCATCAGAATATCCAATTGGCACAACCCAGCTGATGGTGACTAATTAGCCGCTATCAATCAGCTCTCTGACATTTCACTATAATTAAAAATATTAAAACAAAACTTATCTTTATTTCAATTAAATAAAAAGTCCTTGACCAGATTTCATCCATAAGTGCTTCGATCACGTTGCGTGTAGCATCGTTTGACATGTTCATTTGAACTTAACCTGTTACCAGTGAACATGTTTTACTCCTCAGACGTCGAATGGAGGTCAGCCTCTTTGCAGAGGTCAGATCCTCTTTAGTAGAGCAATGCAGTAATATACTTTTTGGGCAGACTACTTTACGTAATAGCTTTTTTAAAAGGTTTCTTTCTTTACTTAAATTATGTAAATTCATTATGAAGATTTTTAACCATGCAAGCTTCGGCACATTTATCTTCACAATTATATTATGATATCAGCCTTGTAAAAAAACTGACCCACTGCTGGGCACGGGCCACTTCTCAGTGTGAGAAAGGTTAGGCCATGGCTGGCATGCTGGGCACACTAGCCCAGAGCGGGTTGGCGGATTTCGCATATATTCTAGAACATTATGGAGAACTCTCAGACATGCAGGTTTTCGTACGATGTTTCCTTCACCGTTAAAGCCAGCGATAATTACCTATTTAATACCTAAATAACTTCGATAAGTCGGACATGTGTGCCTTGGGATCAAACTCGAGATTTTCGCGGGTCAGTCCAATGGTCTTCCACTAGGCTACAGATGCCTCTACTTTGCCATAAATCCAGATAATGATAAATTTTGAAATGTTTGAACTTTGTATGTACGTTAGTACGAAACTTGGTACGGTCTTCCCTCGGCATTTCATCACTCTTTGTACTAGTTTAATAAAACACTGCTACAATACCTAATTCTGTAAATGATCTGGGTAGGCACTATAGTAAACTCTATACTGGAAAAATCGAACCAACTGCTTGACCTGAAAACCAAATCCGGTACTTATCAACAAAAGTATATCTGGTTACGTGCATATTTTTACAAGAATCCGTCTAGAGGCACTTATTTTGTTTGGTTATCATTTTAAATAAACAATCTATTAAGGACTTCGTAAAAAAAAATGTTGATGGATAGTAGTATATCCGAATCAATATGGATTTCAGACCATTGACCCCGAATGCAGTACCTATTCCTTTCATTAGTAATTACGTAACATAGAGCATAGAGCAGTCGTGTAAAAGTAAGGTGCTTAAACATTTTATGAGGAAGGAACTGTCGAATTCGAATATTAAGTCATTCTAAAGTCTGTAATAAAGCACTTGTAATAAAATGCCCGAGAAATAAAGTTGTTTATCGCTTATTATATCGTGATACAATCTCTAGTCATTGTGATCTATGTATTATGAAAATACTTTTTAATCTTGACTGTTCAAGTAATCTTTTCTCCGGTATCAATGAGTATAATAAATTGTGATATAGGTACACGCAAAAATACCAACATATATATTTAGCATAAATGTGCTTAGAAAATGAGTTAGTTGAGAATTTGAATATCCTAACTAATTAAAAATGCGGATGTGAGATTTTTCACGCATTGACGCCTTAACTATCTGACAGATTATCATCAAGTTTCGCATACACGGTAACAAGGAACAGAAAAGGACATAGGGTACCTTTCACCCATAAAAATTATTGTTACTAACCTAATCCAAATTTATACGAGCGAAGCCGTGGGCAAAATCTAGTCAGAAAATAAATTTCAAAAGATTTTACTGTTTCTTATTTTGTTTATTGAAATTTAATTTTATTAAAAATATACTACTTTTAGTTTATGTCCTTTTCTGTACCCCTGACAACATGTATGCGATATTTCATGATAACCGGTCGAGTAGTTAAGGCGTGAAAGCTTAACAAACAAACTCACATTCACGTTTATAATATTAGTAAGAATTGTGCATTTTTTTGCTTTTTTATATTTCATAATACTTCGTCTATAACCTTAGGGTATAGACACTATTGTGAATTAAGGAAGTCCATACAGCAGACCGGATCTATACAGAAAGTGACGTGCTACCTATTATTTTAGGATTGTACCGATATCTTCGATCGTTTTGTGAAAGGACTTCTTACATAATAAGCCGATGATGTAAGTAGTGATATTTACGATAGTACTTTGACTTTAAGAAGATAAAAAAGGATAAGTCAGTTTGACAAATGAGTTGTGCTAACGTTGTCTGAAACTGAACGTGCCTCGTTAGATCCGCATCATAACAGTTTTTTTTAAAACAATTCTCTATCTTGGTGTAATGTCTGTATCGCGGGAAGTACACATTCAAATAACGGACACAAATAACACCCAAACCTCGGAAGAATTTATTGTGTAATTATATTTCCTGTATAGGATTTAAACCCACGACATATGGTTTGGTAGCTGTGGTGCGTTGGTCACCTCTTTTTTACTCATAACATCCACTATATCATGATGACCATAGGTGCAAACTAATGACTGCACATAGCAGGCATAAGTTTGCACTGTTGATTACGATCAACTGTAAAGCATCGGGTTCGATAACAAGATTGGGCATTGTTACTTGGTTTTATTAACCTCTGAGTCTTCTTCGAGGGGATGTGGGACTGTGGGTTTGTGTTCTGTGTGTCTGTCTGTTAGTGACAGTTTGTTTGTGACAGGAATAGTTCCGGAACCCCTGGACCGATTGATTTGTAACTTGGTGTACAGACACCTTGGGGTCATCCTTCGGTCCGGCCATTTGACCCATCAAAAGAACCCCGAGATATTGGAGTCACAAGGTCATAAGGTCCGGGGATATCCACCAACAGAGTGATTTAGAAGTCCAAGGAAGAGGCTTTTGCCCGGCAGTGAGACATTACAAAAAGTTGATGAAAAAAAAAAGTCTCATGAAGACGAATAGGTTGAATCCTGGGTTTTTACACCAATCTCTTTGGAAGTCTTATAGCAACATGGAGTCTGTAAATGATGGCCGTCTCAGTGCAAAGTGAATCTTTGATTCTGCGTGGATTCTAATTATCGCTCTTACGACCGACGGATGCACCAAGTAACCCGTATCATAACTTACGCATATAGCCAGTGCGAGTATGATGTGCACATTGTGTACATGCATATGATATGTTACATGCACATGCTACATAGCATTTAGCCAGTTACTTGCATCTTGAACAAATGGTGTCAAGATTAGACATTGTTACTTGGTTTTATTGGAAGTCTTATAGCAACACGGAGTCTGTAAAATATGGCCGTCTCTGTGAGTGAATCGTTGATCTTGCGCAGATTCTAATCATCGCTCTTACGACCGACGGATTCACCAAGTAACTCGTATGATAACGTGCGCATATAACCCGCGCGAGTATCATGTGCACATTGTGTACATGCATATGATACGTTACATGCACATGGTACATTGAATTTAGCCAGTTACTTGCATCTTGTAAACACATTAAATGCTAAAACCTATACGTTTGAAGTTTAGACACCTGTCTATTTCAGTATGTAATTGCCTAGTTTGCAGCGAAAGGTATTGTGAAACTGAATAATATTATAATGTCTGACTTATATAAGCACTTCCGAAATCAAACCGCGTAAAGTATATTTGACATTATATTAATTGTATTTACTTAAGTATTTGACGTTAATAGTATTTACTTAATTATTTGAAGGTGGTTGTTCTATGATGTCACAGACAGTGACATAAGTCAATATGTACAAACAAAGCCCCACACCTTTATCCTGTAAAGGGTAGTCATGGGTATACCTTCTTTTTTTAAAGACTGTCCTCGCCCTTTTTGTTGCTAAATTCCTGTATCGCGGGAACTTTACAAACATTCAAATAGTGGACACCAAGAACATCCAGACTCAGAATATCCTTTTGAGGAACACACAAATGATTGTCCCGTGTGGGCTTCAAACCTACAACACCCGGCGCAGTAGCAGTGGTGAGGCAACCACCTAAACGACTACGGTATATCAAATTAAAATAATAATTTACAAAAATTATACTCTCATTCTGCTATCGATGGTTTTAAGCCCCATATAATATGGGACGAGTTTATCATCGTCTCCGAGCCCAGTGACAGACTCCATACCCAACTGCGTATTACATGACTGAAAAATCTTAAATTGTCCGACCCAGCCATTGAACTCAAGCTTTTAAGCATAGCAGTCGCATTATACGCGTTACTAAGTCTACTACTCATGTATAATCTATCATTATCGCATCTTCACTATGCATAAACGTCTTATAATTCTTTCTTTTTTCATGATGAATATGCATGGCATTACGTTTAGTGTGAGAGAGATACTGTGAGGCATTTCACTGATGTGCAGATAAAGAATCATTACGAGTTTTTATGATAGAATGGCTAGCGTGCAGAAATATAATACTCTTTTGCTTTCGCGCAGTTGGTATAAGGTGGACGAAAGTGAATAGAACTTGTACTATAAGGTAAAATAGAGTAAAAAAATGTTTAGATACGTTTTTAAAGATCACTAGCAATTAGGTTAGCAAATTACTAGTATTCTTGATAACCCCTTTAGCTTAGATGGTTGCGTTAGAGTGGGTGTAATTCCAGTACCGGCGACCCGCCCATCATTCAAGCGAGTAGGCACACCGTGGTAGGTTTAGTCGGGGTAGGACTCGGAACTTTCCATCTTACATCAGGTGAGCCTGGTCTACCATCTCTTTATTATTTTTTCCCGCGGACGTGATAAAGGTATCATCATCATCATCTCAGCTAAAAGACGTCCACTGCTAGACTGCCTCCCCCAAGGTTTTCCACACATCCAACCGCGAAAATTTCATACCTCATATTACAAAAAAGGAATGTGTTTACATCGGTAGTGTAATGAGTAGGATTTTTCAGTAAAATCATCTTAGATATTAGGTGCTCAATTATACGTAAATTATTGCACGTAGACCATTGTACGTATTAGGATGCTAAGTGGCTCATAGATTATTTCGATAAACGCCTAGTTATGGGATTCACGCGGTCAAAGCCGCAGGCAAAACTAGTTTTAATTAAACTACCATCAGGAAGGTCAGGAAGATTCGCAAAAACTATTTGTGTTACGGCGCACAGGCAGTTGGCAAGTGACTATGAAATCACTGTGCCTTCCATGCATTCACAATCTGTCAAGCACCATTAAGTCCCTATGAAAACAAGATCAAACGAAAACCGCATATTGATTTAATCGATTAATAAATCGATTCTTATTAATCGGTCTCATTTTGATCGTGCACGGGTTTCGAGTCGTGACCCGCTCGTACTCATTCATGCACATGATATGTTCAAATATGAAAGTGAACGTATAAATGTCTGCCTACGTTCTTTTATTTGATAGATGGCTTGATGAAATTTTTTGTAATGAGAGAGGTAATTATGTATGTAAAGTCTAGTTGCTCTAGCTAGTGTGAGCATGCGTAATTGCAGGTCATGATCGCGGGTTCGGTTCCCGGGTCGACATGTATTATTGTTTTTTATTGTCATAGATTTAAATGTGGTTCATTTAAATTATTATACCTTTAGAAACTATAAATGATGTTTACATTTGAATTTGAATCATAATCTCTCTTTGCCATAGCCTTTTTAAAGCCTTTTCGAGCGCGGTTAGTCACCCATACCGCTCTAGCTTTCTGCTCTCAACGCTCTCCTGTACGCCAATCCTGACGGTGACTTGTTTGCGGATGGATGGCCGAATATAATATTACTGTGTCTGCGATTTAGTGAGAGGAAGGAATGATTGTTTGTGTAGATACCAAGATTCATAAAATTATTTATTTGTTTTATATATTTGTTTTAATTGTGTATTTGTTTTATTTGTTCCTAAGCTAATTTATTGTATGTATTTCCTATTAATTATTTTAATTGGTGTATAACCGTTATAATTAAATTACATTAAATAAATAAATAAATAATATTATTATACTCAATCCTTTGTTTCTGCCTCAGTGGCACAGCGGTACTTAATGAGATTGCTGAGCTTGAGATACTAGACTACTATAATAGCACTCACCAACTAAAACTGAGACGCGGGCAAAAGCTAGCTGATAGCATAAAAAACATACTTGAACTGTATCGATTTAAATTTCCAACCATCATTAATAATTCGATAACAGCTGACCTATCCAATAACTTCCTTATAAGCCTTTCGTCACTTATTGGTTGAAAGGTCCAAGCTGGCTATCCGTCATTTTATACAGTCACGGCAGCAACGTTAAGCAACTGCCTAACGTTGTTGTAATTATGAATGGCAATTGCAATTGCATATTGCCATTGATGCATTGCGCCAATTGGAATGGCACCTAGTCGTTTTGCTGCACATCTGAAGTAATTGCGTTTTACGGTGTGGAGAATTATGACTGGTGGTTTCTTTACACAGTGTAGAATATGATTGATGATCAACAGGTTAATTTGTGAAGCATACAGGTCAGAGTTATGTTAACTAACTTTGTAAGCAAATACATAACGACGGTAGTTGGATAAGGCTAGACTCGATCGAGAGGTCGCGGATTCGAATTCTACCTATTGCAACTATCGACGTGAACCCATTCCCAACATAAGCGTAGCCCAAGCTATGCATTAGTTTGGCTGAAGGTGTTAAAAAGAGTATTAACCTGAAGGTGTAAACAAAAGTGTTAGTAATTTGCAGCCAAATTGCTAGTACGTATGCTTTATGGATATAAATAATAAAATAAGCAGTGGCTATAACATAATTCATAAATAAACACATAAAAAAGTTAATATTTAATTACATTATTATAAGTATTATATTTAAACAGCAATAAAAAATAAACCAAATAAATTACAATAATGTAAAAACGTAAATTTGCATATGCACAGTTCCAGTCTGTATATTTTTAAATAGTTTTTTTTTTTTATTATTTATAGGAAAACTTACAGCTAAAACAGTATTATAGAAAGACTTATAACATAAATAAGGTCAATTACAAGTTTTCACTTATAACCTAATTAAATAACTTAAAAACTAACCAACATGCAACAAAAATAAATATTTAATAATATGGTCAACCGCGATTACTCCCTGAAAACTGCTTACAAAATATTTGTTTTAATTTGGATACAGAACTGGTAAATAGGTCGACATCAGCATTCCGGCATGTCACGTTGTACATTCGGCTCGCCCTAACTAAATATGAGTTCTGTCTATAATTTGTACTCACCTCAGGAATGTACACGAGATTCGATCTGCGTAGAAAAGCAGATGGTACCCATAATACTTTGCACGACCCGAGTTTTGAACTCGAGACATCACGTATGCCAGTCGCATTGCCTACCGCTGCGCCACCGAGTCTTTAATGACGGCTCTTTAAGTATAATGATGGATGTGATTGTACTGCACAGTATCGTTCCCCAAGTTCGTGTAACACAAACGTGACTAGTATTATTGGTTACAAGCACTTCTGCATTATTTTCTCATTATCATATACAACACAGCCTCCCGCCTCTTCAAGGCAAATTAGGAATCTTATTTAAATTGCGCAACTAAAAATAAATAGGTCTGTATATAGACTAAATTAGTTATAACATATTATATCTGTATTTAGTTTTAGTTTATTAGTTAAAGGTGATCAATTAACATTTAATTTAAATATTTGGAGGTAATTAAGTATTAATATGAAATAGGTTAATTAATATACATTTTTTATTTGGTCTAAATAAAAGCTTTTAGTCTGAATTTTAATCATTCTAAGCGGAATTGTTTTTTCTGCAGTGTGGCTGCAATATTGTGACCGGCAATGTTGCCAAAAACAATGAAACGCTTAGCAATATTTTAATGCGTGCCTGCAATATACTGACCGGCAATGTTGCCAGCTTTCATACTGCATAGTGCACGGCCATATTTTGCGTATGTCTGCCTATACAGTTAGACAATTATTATAATATAATATAATATTCTACCACATACACACAACACTATCTAGCCCAAACTAAGCAGAGCTTGTACTATGGATACTAGACAATGGATAAACATACATATATACTTTTTTTTTTTTTTTTTTGTAAATACATACATATTATACATATAAACACCCAGACCAAGACAAACATCCATGTTCATGCACACAAATATTTGTCTTGTGCGGGAATCGAACCCGCGACCTCAGGCGTGGCAGTCGGTTACACTAACCACTACGCCATCGAGGCCGACAATATTATGTTTGATATGGTAAACGCATCAAAATGTTGTTCAATTGGAGATTTTATTGCAATCTCATATTGCACTAAAAATATTGCTTGTGCTCTGCAATGACGAGATGACCACTTAAATGACTGAACCATTCGTATTGTCTTTACAATTCTGGCTATGGAACTGGATAACTTAATAACATTCTTATCTATTAATTGTTCCATGCACATGTTCTATGACTGAAAACAGACCACATTCGGTCCTTCGTCAATTATTACTTCATTTTATTAGAAAATATATAACATGACGTGATAGGATCACGTACATCTATTTTCTAAATATGAGAGAGGTCGACGACACCCACTATCCGCCGGCTATGCTTATGTGCCACGTAATAGGGGGCGCGCCCATCGCTGTCTACCGGCCACAGCTAAAGTCCTACTTAAATTGCTAAGCAGAATTTAATTAAACCATATAGTATTTCAAACTTCGAGAGTGTTATATAGATATTACATAAAACATAATCATAAATCTTGCGGAGATAGTTTCGTGAACCAGTTAAGTGTTACATCAGAGATCTAGGTTATACCTAAGCTTGGATGCTGTCGGTTAGATTAAGATAAAATCTCGTTCGTGAAGCCGTACGTATGTATAATAATACTGTCAATTGCAATTGTCAAACAGATTGACAATTAAATTAAAGAATCGATGTTCTAGTTTTCGTGGATAGTTGGTTGTGGTTCTTTGGTATTTCTTTCACAGCGCCAGCGACACAGCTATGTCCATTTCATAATCAGTGATTACCTTTTACCATCAGATAGGTTGCTGGGGTATGTGCTAGCGGGATATTAGGAGGGCGAACATGCTACGCTGAGTATTGTGGTTCGATTACCACACGGGACAAATATTTCTGTGATTCACAAGTTGTTGTTCCGAGTCTGGGTGTTCTTTGTGTCCGTTGTTTGAATTTTTGTAAAGTCCCTCGCGACACAGGATTCATGCCTAGTGTGGGTTTATTAAGACAAATGAAAAAAAAAACTGCGGGTCAGTCTTTGGGGACTGCCGATAGAAGTAAAAACTAAGTTACTAGCATGCGGTGACGATGACGCGAGTTTCACGCTTTTTGTTCACCCAAAAAGTACACATATATACACAGTATACATTTAGCTCATGGAAAGCGTTCGGTGACGATGACGTGAGTTCCATGATTTTTGTTCACCCAAAAAGTGCTCAAGGCGCCTAAAGAAGTTTTTACTTCAAAATGTATATTGTGAAACATTTATAATTCTGCCTCATTGGGCAGCGATTATGAATAGAACTGCTGAGCTTAGATCTTGGGTTTAAATTCTGGATCGGGCGAAGTGTCATTGGTACCTCAATCAAGAAAGTGTTAGTCTGGCTCCGTGCTTGGCAGTCAGCAATAGGCTCATCTTCCCATTACGTGGGACGTGAAAGTAGAACACCATTGCGTACTCCTTGAGGATACAAGCGGGAGATTATGTATGTACTTTGTATTATATCATATTGTACATCAGCCTAATAAAGGTGTTTTACTGCTGTGTACGGATCTCTTTTTACTATAAGTAAAGTTACACACATCACGCAAGTCTAGTGCGGGGTAAAAGACTTGACTCATATTCGAGAATATTGTGGAGGAATCTTTTCCATTTCTTACCTCACGATGTGATCTACCGCATTTTTTTTGAAAGACAACTCCTGTACTTTTAATTCCTGTGTCGCGGGGGACTTTACAAACATTCAAACAAAGGACACAAAGAACATCCAGACTTGGAACAACCATTTGTGGATCACACAAAGTTTTGTGATTCGAACCCATAACACTCGGCGCAGTGGCAGGGGTGAGACGAGTACTTAAACCACTACGCCATCCATGTATACAAATTCATTATTTATTATTTAATCCGCTGATAAGTCTGAGGTGCGTGCCTTGAGATTGAACTATAGATCTCTTGAAGACAGTCCACTAGGCTACCGTTGTTCGTGTTAAGTTCAGAAATTAACCCCTAGGCAGTGTACACTTATGGACATTTGTAAGGTGTTATTGGTCATTATTGTAACCTTTTCTTAATCAAAGGTTAAATTCCTTTATCGCTTTATTTCATTTTTTGCTAGCTACTTATACAGCGTGGGTGCAGTTTGGTTTTACAATGTATAATGAAGTTATCCTTATAATCATTCCACTTATGGGCAGTGTATGTGGCGTAGTTGTTTAAGCGGTCGTCTCGCCACTGCTGCCCGCCGCGCCGAGTGTTGTGTGTTCGATACCCAAACGGGACAAAAATTTGTGTGATCCACAAATGGTTGGTCCGAGGCTGGTTGTTCTTTGTGTCCGTTGTTTAAATGTTTGTAAAGTTCCCGCGACACTGGAATTATTGCTGGGTCGGCGGGAGTTGTCTTTAAAAATAAAGATAAACAGTACATATTATTGGTCCTGTGGTTAAAGTTTACGTTTAGTTTGTGGCCGATAGCGAAGTCCTGGTTTCGATACCCGTGTCAAAGGCATCTAAATCGGGACGTCAGAGAAAGTGGTTTTAAGTTTTTTGGCTATGTAATTCTTAGAATAAGCACATAATCTAGAAAAATGCTCGGAAGATGACAATCGCTATATTATTACGCGGAATCATAAAACGTATTTCTGGAATGCTAAGGTGTAAGTCTGTGTATTTAAATGCAGTATTTTATGTAGTTATTAATGTTCGTTTTTTATTTGTTTCAGGTATGATATAAATCAGTAGAAACTGAAATATCACGGTAAATGCCGTTCAAGACATATTTCAAGTCGCTCAGCTGTTGGAGTAAGTCATTATTAGCACCATAAGTATATTATAATGGTAGTTCTTCAATAAATCTTTTGTCTTACATGCAGGATATAAGAAATGTACCAGAAACTCGATAGAAAGATAGAAAATATTATAGAAATGTAACAGTGTCAGCCTTTCATACAACGCAAGTTACAAACAAGCATGCGGTCCGTTTAATAGTAAGATGATGATCGCACTCGTTTGATAGTATACGCTTACCATCAAATGAGTGCAATCGTCAGCTATAACAATAGTGTATCGTCGCCCAGGGAAAAATAATTTAAAGATGTTATAAAAGGAAAATAATGCTAGACTTATAATAATATGTAAGTGAAACGCAGTAAGTGTTACAACTCTTACATCGATTACAAGTAAGAGAGTGGTACTCCCACTGGCGAACTACTTTATTATAGCATTGCCAAATAATTAGCAACATTATAACTTTGCTACCTCTGTTATATTTAAACAGCAGCGATAGTCTAGTGGGAAATCGTTGGACTGCCACGCAGAGGTCTCGAGTTCGATCCCAAGGCGCGCATCTCTGACTTTTCGAAGTTATGTGCGTATTAAATAGTTAATTATCGCTTGATATAAATGTCTCAGAGTTCTCAATAATTTTCTCAAAGATGTGTGAAGTCTGCCAACCCGTACTGGGCCAGCGTGGTGGACTATGGCCTAGCCCTTCTCACACTAAGAAGAGGTCCGTGCCCAGCGGTGGGACAGTTTAATACAGGGCTGATATTATTATATTTACACAAATGAAGTACTAAATTGACGAGCTGCCATTAGCAAAGCCCTATGTCACAAAAGTTTGTAAACCCGGATTCAAATTCTAAATTAACTGTCCTTATTAAGTATCCCTCATTAATTATCAAAATAAACGCCGAACGGTTGAGTCATCGGTGACCGTTTCTGTCCAAAACTATATTGTAATGTTGTACATTATTGATTTTAGTGTATATTAAATATATATGGGAAAGACGTAGGAAGACGTCCAGAGCCTAATACAGACTTGAAGGTTACATTTTCTTTTTTAATAAGTGTTAAGGTAACCTTGAGCCCTGTTTCTATGTAATCCATAAAGGTTTTGTGATTTATGGTCACTAAAATGTGCCGAATATTGCGTGCTTTTCTCCGCGCTTGATAAAACTTGCTCTGATCCACAAATATTGGTTCTTGATTGTAAAGTGTTCTGCGACATATAAATTATTAATATTTCAATTTTATTAAATATCAAATTTTACTGATATTTAACAATCATACCATGTTGTAAATAGAAGTAATTTAAGAAATATATATTCAGGTATGAGTGTAATGTCTGCACTTCTCCAAAAAAGAACGCGCAGGGGTGCATTACAACATTCACGTTCTGCTATGTTGCAAGGTCAACAAGAGTCCAACAGGCACATTTATTAGTTGTTACTAATCATTTAAAAAAATAGTATCCCTGATTGAGCCTTTCTATATATAATTGCCTATACCATTCCAACAATACAGCATTCCAATATAAAAACATCATCCCAAATTTAATGAAATTTAATATGCATAATTAATGAATAAATTCTCAGAAAGGAGATAAGCTACCTAATATCACGAACAAAGTCGCTGGTAACAACTAGTTAAGATATAAAGATCGTGACAAACATCATGTGTGGCACGATCGTGAGATGATCTATCGCACGGTAATATTATCTGAGCTGATGTAACTGTAAATGGGCCGTGCAGAAGACGCCGCTTTTCCGCACTTATTGAATATCTAGCGTAAAGTCATATGTAATATATTATACAACGTATAAAATAAAGTTGTGAGCATAGTTATAACATCTTATTTCTTTTAAAAATACGACTTTGGAACCAGGAGTAAATCAGGACATTATAAGAAAAATAAATGTTTTGTTGTACGAATGTTTTCATCCAGACACGAAACAATTATTTCACTTTTAAAAGGACTAAAAACTAGGAATGAATTCCGTGTCGCGGACGACTTTACAAACATTCAAACAACTGACACAGAGAACATCGAGACTCGGAGGATTTGTGGATCATACAAATTTTTGTCCCGTATGTGGATAAAAATGGCGGTCGTGAGGCGTCTACTTAAAACACTACGGCATCCGTGCAGATAACATTTTTTTTAAAAGATTTTTCCTCTTATATTTTTGTCAGTAGGGAGACCAACAGACTGCAATGCAAAGGGTCTCGGGTTCGAACCCACGTCGCGCACCTCTGATTTTCGAAAGTTATATGACTTTTCGAAATTTGTGCGTATTAATTGACAATTATATCTGCTCCGTGCTTCGGATAGCACGTTAAGCCGTCGGTCCCGGCTGTCATGAACATCTATGGCAGTCGTTATTTGGAAGTCGCACTGAATTATACCTCTTATATCCTGATACTGGTCTAGCCTTAGGGTATCGTTAGCCTTCGGGTTGCGGAGGTCAGATGGCAGTCGCGCCGTGTAAAAATTGATATCCAGTCAAATCCGGTTAGGTCCTTGGGAATAATAAAAGCTAGAGGAAAAAGAAGACTATTATTCTAGTTAAACCTTCCTGCTAAGCTAGAATGGTTGTATTAAAAGTGGGCTTCTTAGACCCATGGGTCTTATACAACTCTGTTTAACCTGTCGGGGATAGAGGTGTGAGACTAAAGAAAACAAAATTTTATGATAGTTTGATGATGATGACATGCCCTATTGTCTTTATGTTTTACATACATATGTATATTAACAGCTTCTGAAATATCTGACTTCGTAACCTATGGATTTGACAACACTTTCTGAAATCCAAAATGTATTCATTACAAAACACAGATATTAGTTAACAGAAGCCTTATCGGGAATGTCAAGGAGCACCTACTGTTCATCGCCAATATATTACCTATAAACGACGCTTAAGTATATGACTAGTTTCATAAAGTGCTTTAAGTATTGCAAGGCGATGTGGCGTCATTTTTTGCCAAAGATGTATAAGTCTAATCTAGCTTGCAAATTATGTGCATTAGTATATTTTCTTTTGAATTGCATCCACAGAAGATGGCGTCAATCTTCTGTTGTGTTTGATGCATGCAATCGCATTCGAATAATATTACATTCTAATAAAATTTGAATATAATCGCACTTAATGCGATACCTTCTTTGGGTAGTCAGTGATAAAGGTCCTGCTCACCGAATTTCAGTCACGGCGACCAAATCTTAAAGCAGACTAGCCGTGTGCGCAGGAAATAGTGGACAAATGTGTGCGCAAACATAATTGCACTATCTGTTCCTTAACTTTCAGAATTCGAAGGTATTTCAATCTGACACGAACGTAGAGAGAGAGATCAGGCGCAGGACTAACTACTCCACGTGTTTTCTTTTTAACTTCCTTAGTCTGGCTGCTACTGAGGCTTTCTTGACAGAAATACTGATTAACTCTTTATTGGCCTGACCCGTGATTCGAAGTTGGAATCCCACGCACAGCAGTCGCATAGACTTAGAGTGTTTAAGGATACAAAGATGCCCTTTGTATCCTTGACCAATAACTATGAAGTATACATACATCCATAAATATTCTAATACGTAGTAAATCTTTATAATGCGCGGGCTACGACCCAAGCCGATTATTCGGTAGCTCGCGTGTGGTTACGGGGCACGACAAGATGGTTAATGGACAATTAGGTGCGCATCTTATCGGCGTCCATTTAAGATGAAAACTAATTTAAATTTTTTCGTGCTTTTTGGGGATACAATTATGAAAATAATTTTATATCCTAACTAATATTATAAATGTGAATGTGAATTTGTTCGTTTGTTAAGCCCTAACTACTCAACCGATCATCATGAAGTTTTATATACACGTTTTCACACAAAGCACTGTTACAAACCTAACCTACATTTACGCGAGCAAACCGCGGCCAAAACCTAGTATATTATTTAAGTCTTTACTACAATATACTAAAGTACTAAAGGTGATTAAATAGGTACTTTTTAATAGTTATTTATGAATACAATTAAAAACGTTTATATGCATTTTATTAGTTGTGTTCTTTAGTGGATTCGAGTCATGCTTCATGGCTTACATCGTTGGGAGTGTGGCAGAGGCCTTAGAATATTACTCTTTTAATTAATTATGTTAAAGTTCTAGTAGATATTGTACATATCTTGTTCACAAACAAACTTGTTTAAAGCTCATTTATCGACAGAAACGATTTCGACATAGCTCTCAATTAAATGCATTGCTATGTGAAAGTAAGTAAATTTTTATCTTAAGTTATTTACATATTATGAATAGTTTGTTACTGATTGCCCTATAGGTGCAAGGGCGCAGTTTTGAGTGGAAATTCTGTTGAGCTCTACATAAAGCTTTATGTCCGAAAATATTTTAAAATATAGGTAGCTATAACGACGCTACGCAGAGGTCCCGAGTTCGATCCCAAGGCGCTCTTCTCTGACTATTCGAAGTTATGTGTGTATTAAATAGTTAATTATCGCTCGCTTTTACGGCGAAGAAAAACTTTGTGAGAAACCTATACGTCTGAGAGTTCTACGTACTGTTCTCGAAGATACGTGAAGTCTGCCAACCCACACTGTGTCAACGCGGTAGACTATGACCTATGCCATCTCATACTTAGAAGAGGTCCGAGCCAAGCAGTAGGACAGTTTAATACATGGCTAACATTATATGTATGTAATAAATAATAATCCTGTTAATAGCGTCTTTTTCACTCATTTCGTATCTCTTCGTTGTTTATCTGGACGCCAGGTTTAAAATTCTATATAAAAATAAAAGTTTACGCAATTTGTTATCTATTTCCATAACCATCTATTCAATTATAGAGTATAACATCATTGTACGAGTCACGGGAGCGGCGCAGTAACCGTAGCCGTGAGTGAAACTGCTAGGACGGCTAGTCTGTCATAACTATCACCAGCACTTAGTATTTTACTATACAAACAACATCATTTTAATAAAAAAACTTACATACTTTACACAGTAATTACGAAATAATTGTTCAAAACACATAAACAACTTTACACGGTGCTAAAACGGCAATTTAGAAACTGCAATTATTTAAACAAAGAAAACATATTGTCGACGTCAAGATAAACTTTCAAAGCATGACGTCGTAAAAGTTGCTTTCAATTTACTACATCGTTGGCATAGAAGCATACGTAGGAGCCCTGCCACCCATCGTGATGTTTCATTCCTTTGCCGAGAAAAGTGATAGTTTTAGATGTCCTCAGTAACGAGACGGAGTCTGGAAATGTGTCCAAAACGGCATATGCATAGGCTGGTTGCTCATTCTGTGGTGTCTAAAAAATGTGAGATGGCAAAATGTGAGTATAACACATCTCTTCACTTCTCTTTAGGTATATACTATATGAATATATGAAATCTTCAATGACGGACAAATTAAATTTTAAAATAAACATAATAACCCAACGCGTAACTGAAGAAAGCATGTACAGCTATCGCTTTAGACAGAGACGAGCTAAACGCTTAACTTTGTAATGTCCTTAGAACTACTTACAAGAACAGAATGTGGGAGAAGATACATAAACGAAGTCAGAAATATCCTAGTGGCATAAAATTGTCACCTTTCTTTGTAACTAAAATGAACAGAAAGAATAAGCCCCTCATGTCGAAGTAAAATTGTTACATAAAAATAGGATGTCACCATCACTAGCTTTCTAGACTAGAGAGCCATTCTAAGTCAATATTGTGGTCTTATCAAACAAAGAACCGAAATAGCTTGAAAAGATTTCAGTTGCTAGAACAACAATAAGACTAAACGTAGGTGTTGTTTTTAAATCTGTAACACTAATGCATTTGTTACATCCTACGTATACGATTAGCCCAGTTATGTTAACAAAAGGATGTGATGTAAAAATGTTTTTGTCTATTACTTCGTGATGCAGTGTAACATACACTGCAGCGAGAGCTAGTGACAGTTATAGAGCCAATAACAGATTGCCGTCATTCGGTTTGATGTTATATTTTAAATGTAGTTTTTAACCATAGAGTCGTTGGTCCTTTAGTCCTCTGGTCTGTCATGAACGAAATGTGCCCGGTAGCACCCAAGGAGGCAAACCTATTGCTGCCTATCGGGCACATTTTGTTCATAAGTACGTGAGCCCTAAGATCATAGCTGGCGAAATTTGGGTATGATACATCTCTGCCTACCCTGTCTGTGAAATAGTGGTGTGAATGTACAAGATGTTGCTTAGTTTTCCGTCGATTTTATGATTTAGAACCAGGCAGGTTAGGCAGGAGTAGTCCGAGACCTCGCAATCATTTGCAAATTTAAGCACATTCTAAAGTTATGCAAATCAGAATCAAAGATGAGTAAATTATTGTCGTATTTGTAGCTAATTTATGAAAATAAAATATTTACAAATGTCGAACTAGGAAGCAACTTTACCAAATAATTATATCAAACTAGACCTTGCCTTTTGCTCATAAATTGAATTACTTAAACTTCTGTTCTCAGGAGTTAAGTGATTTAGCCAGATTCTTTTAACAGTAACTTTATACTCGTGACAAGTATAACTTCTACAATCTAATTCTCAAATTTACGAATACAAACCATCACCAAAAGATGACCACAGAAGATAAAGAAAGGGTAAAACTAACACGCGAACCGAGGTCACTGTACCTATAATTTAATTTATTATTAAAGCCAAATGCATTACACAGACGTTTTAGACAGGTGCTATCAAGATTCCCTCACATCGGCGACTTAATAATAGCCAATAATACAGGCAATAAGCTACCTGAGATCATCAAACTTCGCAATCGAAAGCCAATTTTGTAGTGGCCTTTTATTTGTACATTTATTGGTCCATTGATATAAGAGTGAGTGCTTATGCAACAGCCGATCGTAAGAGATCGATTCTCAGGTTTGTCTGAAATTGAGATTGATGTCAGGCAATTTTTGGTAGCACCTATCGCATCTATTCTAGATATAGGGATCAAACCATATGCTTCGTCAGTATGTACCATTAATATAAGTATTTAATCATGCAATCTCGGGCTTAATTCCTAAGTCATGCAAAATTTTACTGGGATAGGCAAACACAATTTTGACAGCAATGTTCTAGATATGTACATAAAACACCAACCGATGAAATATGTACAACGTTTGGCTATATTAGATTATATTACTATATTAGATTTACAGGAATCAGAATATGAATTGCATCTCAGACCTCCAACAGTACTACGTAAATCAGTCAGTCCCAGCTGTCTTGAACTATTAAGGCGGTAATATCGCTTGAACCTTAAACCTTAAAATATACATCTTTATATATATAAATCTTCTGTACGTGTGTTGACAGTGAACTCCTTCTAAACGGCTGGACCGATTTGAATGTTTTTTTTTTGTGTGTGTTTAAGTGGATTCGAGGATGGTTTAGATGTGTTCTTTTTTTTTGTCTGTACATGCAACCGTCTGTCGGGACAGCTAGTATAATATAATAATATCAGCCCGGTTTAAAAACTGTCCCATTGCTGGGCACTGACCTCATCTCTTTGTGAGAAGGGTTAGGCCATAGTCTACCACGCTGGCATAGTGCGAGTTTGCAGACTTTACATATCCTTGAGAACATTATGGATAACTCTCAGGCATGCAGGTTTCCTTGCGAGGTTTTCTATCACTCGATCACTCACATCGAGCGATAATATACTATTTAATACGCACATAGCTCCGAAAATACAGAGATAAGAGCCGAAACTGCTGAACTGAACCAACGGTCTCCCACTAGGCTTTCTACCTTAATATATGTCGACGATGAAATCGCCAATCAACCATCAGCAGATGACAGTACGTCTACAAATAGCCCTAAAAATTAAATTTGCCAGACGTATAGACATATGTATCTGCCTCTATTTTGCAATATTAAAATATATTCCAAAACGCATTCGTGTACCAATACCACAGGGTTAAAACAATAACTTGCCTTACATATTGTGCGTTACACAAAAGAATCAGCTGACCCACTTTTTAAGCCTTAAAAATCCTTACGAAAGTATGTCTAATCGGAATTTAGCACGGGTGTTTGTTTGAAATGTGTTTGTCACAACATTGTTGTCGAAGATGAGAGATTATGTTAAGTGTGGTGATGTAATGAGGATTTTAAGGTTCGTATATGGGTAATCGTGTTTCGTACGCTTGTGTTTACATGGTGTGTATGGACGGCATTATCCGTGAGCGTTTTGCCGCATTTACTGGTTGAATAACATGTTGGATGGATTGAATAAGTTGCGTAACATTCTTGTCATCTATAGGGCGGTATAGCATGGTATTGGCGTGATATATGTATACATTTACTAGATGTGTACCAGCGTTTAAGTTTGCTTTGTGTTATTCTTTTCTCAGGAATTAAAATACTTATATCTAATTTTTATACCTAGTATTGAATTATTTTGGCGAGCCGCACGTAAAACGTAATAATTTACGTTTACATTTATAATATTAGTTGGTATTAACTACTATTTATCATCGCGTTACGCATATTTCCAGGTTAGTACTTTTAACATGGGCGGTTCTGCCAATTTCTTTTTCATTTTAGTTTTCCTTCTAATTTATGCTAGCGCTTTGCTTTGCAAAAAAATATTGTCTATTTATTTTCTGTCTCCATTGTTAGAAAAGGTTTGCTATAACATTAATATACCTTTAAAAAAAGTATTGTAATTAACAAGTTTTCGATTTCTGCACTGGATATACATATGGAGAACCATATAATCTTTAACTATGTCAAATTTTACACTTCTTCGTGCACGTAGCATGAATCAAAACTCCATCCAAAATATTCTTATTCGTATTATATTATATTAATACGTGAATAGAATATTTTGTATCCCTAATAGATTGTCATTTTACTACTAAGTCGACAAATAAGCAAACGGTCTTTCTGATAGTAAGTGCTTATCGCTTGTCAATCGTGACTACCAGATAACGTAATCTTTAGGGTCTACTAAGTATGTTAGCGTCTTCATTCTATATGTGAATGGGAGCTCGTAGTGATAATCTTGTTAGGAGCCGAGAGTCCGTGACTCATGTAGATATGTATCAAAAGATTTGAAGCTGATGTATCACATTTAAGTGTGATAGATTAGATGATGACGTGGAATATCGTTATAACAATCAAATATCATCGTCTGTCTAAATCTAGGATTTTAGATGAATGGAAAATTTTACTATCTTGAAAGCTGTTGAACTATTTTTAATCAACTTGTTGATTTTGTGAAATTGGTTTGCGCTTATATTTATACTCGACCGACAATTGCTGGGCCGGGCAAAGTGTATATAAGAATTTCTGTTAAACACTTTCAGTAGAGGAATTTGTGTTGCAGATTTCAATACTTAAAGTTTTCGAATACCCACAGTGCTCGGCAATAGGCTCACTCTAATACGTGGGACTTCAAATTAGCTAGCAGCTGGAGAAATGTGGATGTCATAACAAAGTTACCCTTAACTTTTGGAAATATAGGCCTGAAACTACTTATGTATGTTATCTCTCACTTTACAGGTGAAGAAAATCATTGTGAAAGAAAGCTGCATATATGAGACTTACCTATAACGCTTTCAAAGAAATGTGGGAACGCCAAGCGCACAATACAGAGTTTTAAAAATAACGAACAATTCGATTTTGCACCGAATTTTGGACCTTTGCGTGGCCGTCCAACGGTTAGATAGTTCCCCATTAGACCTGCTATATCAACACAATGACACAAAATATCTATTGCTGCCAATAACCGTTTAAACAACAATACAAGCGCAACAAACAACATTAACAGGTCTCTTCGGTGGGAGGGGCTAGCAAGGTCCTTTCATTAGTCGATTACGAAACCTTGGAGTGGTCCGACTATATCCTTTTATAACGGATAGTATTAAGTTTATTTGTGTTACACGTGAATGTCAAATGGTATGACAGGTTTTAGAGTTCTTTACCCGAAGCCTACTATAAGGACAACATTATTCATCTGACTGTCAGCTGTTTCCATGAAAGATGTACATAGTATATTCTAAGCAAATAAAGATTATATTCTATTATATTCTAAGTCAGTAAAAATAAATAAAAAATTTATAAAATACGAACAGTGTTTGTTTAAGTGGTCGCTTCGCCACAGACATCCCCTCTTTCTCCTAGTCCAGTTTATGATATACCTAGCGTTCCCCTACACCAACCGTTAGGTTATAACCTATAATAGTGGGAGCCGCTGTACCTTCCAGTACCCGAGAGCACCTTCCGGGACCAGTTATAGACAGGTCTTGTCCCCAAATCTCGACTCTCCATCCTATTTCGCCACAGACAGTGAGGCGAGAGTTGTGACTTCGATCTCTACATAAATTGTTCCGAGTTTCAGTATTCTTTGTGTTAGCTGTTACAATCTATAGTCAAAACACCGCGATATAGAGAGTTGTTTTTACATAATTATAAAACTGTATTTTCAAATATTATTAATTTAATTTATGCTATTATCAAACTATAATAAGAGAGTAATCACAATCTATAATGTTGCAAAATGCTGTCTTCTTTAACATCCCCCATAAAACGTATAAAACATGCTACTATCTGCTGAATACGATTACAAATTCCGACATGCTAATGATAATTTCATGAAAGAGAAACATATTAACAAAATACCTGTCTCGGAAATATAACCCGGGATATTATGCCACCGATCAAAGCATCAGCCTCTTCAGTATTTCATAGAAGAATACAAATAACTAATTTCCACATGACTATCTAATGCTGTTTTGCTCAAGTCGGGGTCATATGATCGACTGCTGCGCAATCAGTCAATTGCACCTTTCATAATTTTATTTATCTCATAAATTAATATGTATTTTTATTAATCAACATCTCAATTAACATTGAAGTGTCTCAAGTGTGAATCCCACGTACTTTAAATGCAAATAAATGCATGCTCTTAATGCATAATTTGGGATCAGTGAAGGTTTCCGTCTGAGTAGTCTATGTCAAGGGTGAACGATGCCGGTGCAATCATTTTATTTTTAGATATTCTCACACCTCTACCCCGAAGAGGTAGGCATATGTGTATGTAATGTGGGTATAATACTATATTGTTCTTATTAAAAGACAACTCACGCACTAAGAATTAATCCTGTGTCGTGGGAGACTTTACAAACATTCAAAGAACGGACACAAAGAATACCCAGACGTGGAACAACCATTTGTGGATCACACAAAGTTTTGTCCCGTGTGATTCGTATACGGTGCAGTGGCGAGGCGATTACTTAAGCCACTACGCCATTCGTGCAGTCAAATATTATATAGTAACATACATATATAATGTATATAGTATAAGTGTAGATACACCTACCCTTCTCACACAGGCGACAGGAGTCCATGCCCAGGAGTGAGACAGTTTATATAGGTACAGGGCTGCAATTGTTATTATACTTACTTTTCACCAAATATGCTATTGTCTCACGCAATAGAGCTTCAGCTATATTTCCAGGTCACACGTAATAATGTTCAAACTTATTGCCATCTATTCGGCACAGTTCTAGACTCTGTGTTGTTTCTGAGAACTTCTTAACTGAAATACTGAATAAAATTTTGCCCGACCCAGAAAACGAACCTGAAACATCATGTACAACAGTAGTAATTGATATAGCTGCGCTAGCAAACCCACCTGAAATGTATGATAACTTAGAATGGTACATTATAATTATTATTAACTAGCTGACCCGTGCAACTTCGTTTGCTTCACATAAGAGAATTTTCCCCTTTTTTTGCAACATTTTTCATTGATGCTCCGCTCCTATTGGTCGTAGCGTGATGTTATAAAGCCTTTCTCGATAAATGGGCTATCCAAAACTAATAGTATTTTTCAATTCGAAGCAGTAGTTCTTGAGATTAGCGCGTTTAACCAAACAAACAAACTCTTCAGCTTTATAATATTGGTGTTGAAATATAGATACGTTTTGTAAGTTACACGACTAACATGCTTAACTATGCAACGCATTCAAGTTGCATACATCTTATACACGTTCGATGTGACTGCCAAACATTTATCGGCAATCTTGTATCACAGATACCTTTAAACAAATTTCACTTACATAACGCTTGAAGTGTTGGAACACTGTCATTAGTCGTTTTTACAACTCATCTTGTGTTTCAATAATTAACAAGGTAAGCAGAAATTACTTAAAAATAAATATTCCTTTGAAACTTACTTGAATGGTATCCTTTTAGTACAAGGACTTACTTGAAACGTGCGTTGACTGGTTACGAGCATATAATGTAAAATGCGGTATCCATATTGAAAAGCTGATAATTGTTGGCATTACGCATGTAAGAGTATGTATATTTCATCATGTAAGTAAGTAACTAAGTATACATATTTATCATGGTCGAATATACTATAATAGTATAGTGCCTATACAACGTGTCACAGATATAACGCACAACCTCAAACACTCCAATTAGATTGCAATAATAATATAGTTAGTAAAATGTTACTGTTATGTACCTAAATACTTTAATTTAACGAATTAATTAAATTATCCTTATTGTGCGCGGATAGTATGGGTATAAATCTAACATTATTGCCTTTATTACATCAAAAACCCTATTGCCTTGAATTATGATACATTTTCGTTTATTTCGACTGTTCAAAGAAAAGGATGACTATAATTACGTTGTTTTAATTATTTTAGGACAAAAAAATACTTATATTAAAATGTCAGAAATGGATTCAGTAGCCGATTCTGCGTTTAATATGTAACACGTTGTATATAGGTATATAATTGTTATTAACACAATGTGTCCTTATCACAATAAAGACACTTTGCAACTTGTAATTCCTAACTAATATTATAAATACGAATGTGTGTTTATTTGTTACGTTTGCACGTCTTAACTACTCGACCGATTATCATGAAATTTTGCGTACAGTTTGTTAATGGTACAGAAAAAGACATAGGGAACCTTTTATCCAGAAAAAAGTGCTGCTCTTGATCGAAGCCGCGGGCCAAATCTAGTAAGCCTAACTAATATTATAAATGCGAATGTGAATTTGTTTGTTTGTCATGATTACACTAACACGCCTTAACTACTCGACAGATCATTATGAAATTTCGTATACTCGATGTCAGAGCTACAGAAAAGAAAATAGGGTACTCTTTTACTGAGGGATAGAAAACTGACATAATATATATTTGTGTGAGCGAAGCCACGGGCAAAAAGTTGTAGGTAATACATAATGAAGTAACAAATTAAATACAGCTCGCAATACTACGTAGTGTCCTCGAGGTATATATATCGTAGGCAATTTGTATGATTCCGCGTTTTACAAACGGCGTCGTTCGATTAAAAACGCTTGCTGTTTGAAAATATGTTGAAGGCAAAATGTAAATTGCCTTGTCACTTAACGCCCCGAGTCCCGACTCTTAGCACTCCGACTTGGATAGGTAATTTTTTTTGTGACCACCCAGAAATATGAGCCCCGCCCCGACAATTGAACGAGTCGCCAATTTGCCGATCGTTTTTATGATAATTTTTGTGAGTTGTTCTTTATAATGTGACATTAATTGTATTTCAAATTATAAAATCCTTTTTCTATGTCATCATAACTCATGAATCACTATTGCGATTTCATTAGAATATTATTCCACAATTCAAATTGGTATTCAACTGTTTTAAGTAGTGTACTATGCATATGGATCAAATTAAATTATTAATTTGCGACACTCGTACAGTCATAACTTCTTCGCATCGCATTTTTGGTACGACTGCCGCGGTGGCTTAGCGGTAGCAAATGTGACTGTTATGCACTTGGTCCCGGGTTCGGTATCCGGGTCTGGCATAGGGTCTGTTTATTGAACATGGGAAGCAAAAATAAGTGTACCTAGTAGCAATATCCATCGAGTTCTTAATACTAAATTTAATAAATACTACATTTTCCCAACAAATTACTTTTGAAACTTAAATCTGTAAATGGGTTTTTCTGTCACGAAATTTATAGTAGCAAACGAAGCCAGAAGCTGTACTGGTAGACGGCAATAGCCTTACCTTATATTCAGGGGCGTGCACAAAGATTTCTGGTAGGGTATGCACGCCCTACCCGAAACCTTTGCGAGGGCACTACATTTCATTTATAAATGTTTTTGTGTGTATATATATCTGTATATTATATTGTAGTATTTAATAAATAGATTTCGATTATATAGATTTACATAAGCCAGCGGACTAGGGTATGCAGTGCTTATTTGCTTGTAGGAAGCGCACGCGCCTGCCTATATTACGGGTGAACAGAAGACAACTAAACTGTAATCCAGAGATGGGTTACAGTTTCCAGTTTAGTTGTCTTCTGGTCAATTTCCTCCTTCTTTTCCTACCTTCCTCCTCCTTCTTTAAGATACAGACATGAAACTATGTCTTTTAAATACAACTATAATTATTTGTTACACGTCATATATCTGTTATACTATAACAACATATATATGTATTTACAAGTAGTTCAGTCAGGTTGTATTTATCATTTCGTCGTCGCTTTGTCCCGGAAAGCCCCACAGCCGTAACAGCGGCAAGGCTTTTGTCACTTTCGGCGCACGAGACCTTGAACGCTTTTGCGAGCATCACAAGTTATAGGATGTAGCGAGTTCTGATTTTTTGTATCTTATACTCGCGAGGCACAACGAAAATCAAAATTGCGTCATTATTATTTAGCTATCCTAACTAATATTATAAATAAGAATTTGAGTTTGTTTGTTACGTTTTGACGGCTTAACTACTTGACCGATCATGATGAAATTTCGCATACAAGGTTACAGGGGTACAGAAAAGGACTTTGGAGGGTACTTTTATCCAGTGGAAAAGTACACTCCCCGCGAGGGGTAAAAATTATTGATAAACTCTGCATTAATGCGAGCGAAACCGCGGGCAAAAACTAGTTCTTCTATTAATTGAGATATTTATTTACAAGTGAGATGTTTTAATAAAACAAGTGCCCCTCCTTTTAACCTTTATGTTGCGGGGTTTCACCAATATTGAATATTCATAGCCAGTTGCACTCATTGATCGGTAAACGATTAGCGAGGTTAAGCAACGTTGGGTGCGGTCAGTCTATAGATGGGTGACCGCGTAGTGGTATTTAATCTGAGCGTCTCCGTGCTTCGGAGGGCACGTAAAAAGTCGGTTCCAGTTGTTGCCAAATTGACAGCAGTCATTAAGCCATGTCAGAGGCCTACGGGCGGCTTGAACAATTCTTGTCAGCAGGTTGGCCACTAACCAGACGAAAGAAAAACAAAACAATATTGAATTTTTTAAATAACAATGAATATAAAGACCCCATATTCAGAACATTGTTGAATTACACATCTTTGTCACGGTTTTATCCTACAACACCTAGCACACAGCTAGTGGCAAGTTAAATACTTATATGTACTATGGAATCAATAGTGTAGTTAAAATACATATGATTATAACATCTGCAGCCCTAGTAATAAAAAAGTTAACGTAAATGAAATATAAAAAAATAAGATATATTCGCACGTTGTTATTTGATAGTCAATAAATTCTATATCTTATAAATTAAAATTAATAACAAATATAATATGACATTTACCTAAGCAAGACAAGTATGCTAAGCAAGGTGAGCTAGAACTTGTTGATGGCATCTATCTTCAATCTTCGTAGTACAGGTCGTTTTATCTGGTAGTGTGATCTTCTCTGTCTAATAGAGATTCTTTGTTACATTACAATCTAAAATAGTATATAGTTATAATGTAAAATGAAAGATTTCGAATATGTTTAGAGATTTGGATGTTTGTAAGTCAATCCCTTGTAAACAGAAGTTATGGATAAATCATAGTACACATTGGTACATATGTCCTGGATTAATATATAATATGCATATAGGTCAGTATACGCTCTCGTACGATTGATGTGACTAAACCCTCGGTCAGAAACTAGTTTTAAATCAAACCTATGAATTCGAATTGGAATTGAATGGTGGGAGAGATAAAGCTATTTTTGACATTATTATTCTTTTAACATTGTTCCATATTGTTTATTTTTATTATATTCACAATATATTTTTTAATGTGCTGTCTCGGTGTGAATCAGAATAAACTCTTTGCCTGTACAATTTATGCATCCAACCACACAGTAACAAACAAATAAGCGACATGATCGCTATAGTGAGTTTAGTAAGGAATATGAGCGGTGGTTTGTTCAAAAACTTCTAGTTTAGCTAGTAAAAGCAAATCATTATTATACCCGTTCTTAGTACTGATGTGGTTTGCTAAATTCAATTTAAAAACACACACGAAAAAAAAAGTGTAATCTACAAATAGTTGCCCCGATTCTAGATGTTATTGTTACTTATTTGATTTTTTTAAAGTCCTAATAACACAGAAACTAAATATAAAGCTGCAGTTGCCTTGATATTAAATATACAATACATTAAAACTTAAATCCCGCTCACCGTTCATCACTTGAACGCCGACAATGCTACTTTGTATTGAAGAAAGCCAACTGGTTTAGCATGAAAGCGATATTAAACGAGCGACTTTCCCTCAAATAATGACGAAAAGCCTATGTCGATATTCGAATGCACGCATTTATATAACCTTCAATCTTGTCATCTGAGATGGTGTGAGATGAATATTCAAGATTTAGGCGTGAGATATATTTTTTAATAATTAATTACATATAATATAGTAAACTCGCTTATATACTCACGAAGAGGTTATTACGTCTAAATTTTATGACTTAGTTTTGGGTCAGCTATGTAATTATTAAGCGTCAAGACTGCTACAAAGAATTTTCTAATATAAATCTTATGACGAAAACTAAGAGTCAACTTGGAATTAAGCTCATGATCTTGTGATCGACCGAAAATATATGTGCAAACTTATTTCATAGGTCCAGCGTCGCAGATTTCATAAACATATTTAATAAACTTCAATCTGAAACATTGTATTGAATATTCTAGATTTATGTCGTCAGTAATATTTTGATTAATAATTAATAAGATGTTACTTACATGTATAATGTTATACAAATTAGGCAATTAAAAGAATCGACTAAGATTTATGCTAAGAAGGCCTACGCCTGTTGGCTTAAATAAGTCATCTGACTTAGCATATTTTAATAATTTATGTTTATATATTAAGCTTACAAGTTTGGCTGCTAAGTATCGGTTTACTAATTTTATATTCATTGCCGCCAAATGTTTATTTGATTATTCTGATAGGAAATGTTCGATGGTAGCTTGAAATAGTAGTAATTATACCTTCATTAAATCATATTTGTGACCTTAATATAATACACCTCTAAATAATATAAGACACCTCTGCTTAAAGAAAGTTATATAGAGACTATTTTTTATTACAGTAATTATATTATTAAGCGTTATAGTGCAAAATTATTATCTATTCTAATTTATTATAAAGCTGAAGAGTTTATTTGTTTGATTATTTGGTTGAACGCGCTAATCTCAGGAACTACTTGTTCAAAATGAAAATTATTTTAGTGTTAGATAGCCCATTAATCGAGGTAGTCTTCAGGCTATATAACATCACGCTAAGACCAATAGAAGCGTAGCATCAATGAAAAATGTTGCAAGAACGGGTAAAATTCTCTTATATGAAGCAGGCGAAGTAGCGCGGGTCAGCTAGTATTGTATAAAATCTTTAAAATTAATGGTAGTCGTCTTGATAGCTGCACTGCTTATTTCTTCTACAAGAAATAAGTTATACTTTTGATTACACTTTTGATTGAAGGCTTGAAACATAATATTTAGCCTATGTCCACTTGGAATGATGTAGGTACCTTTCAAATAGTGAAATATTGAAATCATGAGTGTAATTTCGAAGATTACCTCTTACATCTAAACTTACAAACTTTAATAACATAGCCCTGTATATAAACTGTCTCAATACTAAGCACGGGCTTCTTCTCGTTGTAAGCAGGGTAAGATCATAGTCAGCCACGCTAGCCCAATGCGGGTTGGCAGAGTTCATATAGCTTTATGAACATTATAGAGAATTGTCAGACGGGCAGGATTCCTTCCGCTGTTTTTTTTACTATTAGCGAGCAAAAATTATCTTCTTATTTAGCACATAACTTTGAAAACTTAGAGCTGCATGCCTTTGTATTCAACTCCAGACCTCAGGCAGTCTGACAGATCACCGGGCTATCGTCGCTGTGTTTAACAAACTTTAGGTCCTTATAATTTTAGTTTATATTTTATCTCTCCTTAGATTGGCTGTAAAAAAAGTATATATATATACTTCTGTCGATGGCTACTACGTGCACAATTACTTTGTATTTAATATTATATAAACTGTAAATGTCAAGGACTCTGAATGTCGAGATTACTTACTTATTTACTGACTTGATATGACGGTCAGTCATATAATAAATTAATTTATGTAGAGAATTTTAGAATATCACATTAATTCCAGATTACATGCAGCTGATATTTTTGATCTAATAAAATTGATAACATTTTGCTCAATACTGAAATCGAACCCGAGGTATTTTGGCTTAAAGCGTCAGCAAAAGCTTATCCATATGCTGACGCTTTAGTCATAAGTCAATGAGGCAGTTCTTTTAATGTAGTTATCTGTTAATGTGAAATAACTTAATCTCGTCCAATATTGAATTGTTAATGTTCTAGGATAGGCAAAATAATCTTTTCAAAGCCATATTATTTTGTTTGGCGGCTCAAAGCTGCTTAATCTTACTGTGTGTTTAAAAAGACATGTGACATAATATAGGTTTTGTTTTAGGTATTCATATAATAGATTTAGTAGATAACATAAGTACAAAATAAGTTTACGGAAATAATTTTGGCGAGCTTAAAACCTTTTCTCTAGATTTGAGAACAGCTTAAGCCCCTTTTGTTTTTTTTAAACCAGATATAGTATTAGTGATTAAAAAAGATTAAAATGTAGTTATATATACTCTTTAAAAGGAATTCGTTACTTTTTAACATCCGTTCAGTAATTTCTTGTTTAACTCAATAGGTTTACGACTTAATTCTTTTTTGAACAATAACATTTATTATGTTACAGTTTATTCAGTAATTAGTATTTACTCTACACGTTTTTCCCGATTCGCTGTTGTAGTGGCAATTAACCACATCTATAAAATCAGTTACTTTTTATATTGCACTAGGTTTCGCCTGCGGCATTGCTCACGTAAATGTAGGTTAGGTTAGATTAGTAATAGATTTTTTCCTGGATGAAAGTCCCTATGTCTTTTTCTGTACCCCTGATAAAGTGTATGCAAAATTTCATGATGATCGGTCGAGTAGTTCAGGCGTGAAAGCGTAACAAATAAACTTACGTACGCATTTATATTATTAGTTAGGATTGAGAGCCTTTCAATCAATCTATCAACGTTTTGCTGGCTATGGGTCTCTCGTAATTAGCAGAATAACTTCTTTGTTTTAATTAGGTGTAAATCTACAATAGATTTTCACCGCGGCAGCCTAACTCACTGCGACGCCTAGTTCCGCCTATTGTCTAACATTAGTTTCCTTTTATTATGTTACTTTCTAATTGTTTAATATCCGCATTATATAATCGACTAGATTTGGATTTCTTTTTTAAAACAGACAACTCCCGTACTAGGAATAATTCCTGGGTCGCGGGGGACTTTACAAACAATTTATATTCCACGCTCGGAACAGCCATTTGCGGGTCGCATAATTTTTTGTACTGTGTGGGATTTGAACCTACAACACTTGGTTGTAGCGATGAAGCGACCACTTAAATTACTACGCCATTATTTATAACATAGTCATAATAGGTAATATACTATTTTTGTAGTATGGATATTGTTTTCTTACAACATTAGCTGTAAAATGCGACACCGTACGCGTATCTCTAAAAAAATATTTATATATTTATCTATCACCTCTGCCAGTTTTTAAGCTATTTTCTTACCAAATTGTATCAAAATCAGTCCAACGATTTAAGCGTGAAACAATTGTATGCTTAAATACATCAGCTTCGTAATAATCTATGTACCAGTACATTGTTATGTTGACCTTGTGTATTCAATACAAATTGGTTTTTGTCAGTTCTTTAGTTGTCGCCTTAGTCCTTTTATTGTAAACGTAATTTAAGCAATATGTAATTATTTAAGCTTTTAGCGTGTTGAAGAGAAATAGAATCACCTAAGTCTAATTTCAAGATGGTTCAATTGTAGATCTTATTTTCAACTCCTGAAAGGTTATTTTCTTTCGGCAGATATCTAATCGCGAAAAAAGCGTTACTGCAGTTATGCCATTTTCCTTATACCTGCTCGGGCCAAATATCTCATCAATACAGTCAAATAAGTTACAAAAGTGAGCTATGCCATTTAAAATGATCTCTTTCTGTCTATCAATATATAACAGGACCACATTAAACTGTATTAGATTGTGATGTTGTGGTGGATTCCACATAGGCGAAGCAGTTCCAGCTAGCTCTTTAGATAATCGATTCCAAACAGCTCGTATTTGATCCTGAATCGCGCTAGCAAAGTTTTTACAGACAGTTATCCTCTAAACAAGTTTATGATTAAACATTAGGTTGTACCAAAAACAACTACCCATTACAATTACCCAGTAATTTTGCGTGAGAATAATCATATTTCGTTCTTCCAAAAAGCCTAAATAAACATATCATATATATAAATAAACATGCCATATCATTTTGGATCTGTGTCCATAGACAACATCGATGACACAATTCTTCAAAACTGAATGATCTGTGATTGATAACTTAATATAATTTAAATTACATATAAGTAAGTCACGAAGTAGAACGGCATGCGCATATGCCATTGAACATCACATCGATCTGTATGTAATAGTTATACTAAAATTACTATTAGCAAACTATTTAGTGACCTCGGTGGCTTGATGTGCCCTTGCATAATAGATCGCAATTGCAAATGAAATGTGCTTTTCAATAATACCTGCATTATAGAGTATTGCAGAAGTGCTTCTGCAATGCGATGCTTGTATAATAGTGCTAATGATTAGTAATGATTTTATATAGAATAGATCGGGCTTTTACTTATTTTTAATGATCGTAATAATTGCAGATACTCATAGACCTTAGACAGATAGTTCTGATTTGCAATTGTTAGAATCTTGAAACACCAGTCATGCTTCTTTGAATGGAACTAGAAATGAAGATAGGTTGAGTAAACTTAGGTCTCCCCGTGGACATGACTGCTGTAAAGCAACAGAAATGTCGGGAAAAGAGTAAACTTGAACCTCAATAGGTTTAATAATTTAAATAGTAGTAAAGTTTAACAGTAGTAGTAGGTAATGTAATAGTTAAAAAAAAGTGTTAAATAAACTACGTGGTAAAATCCGTATACAGTCGTTAAACTTCAATGAATATCATTCGTGTAAACGTAAGACAACATTAGGTTCTGAGTTTTTGGTTAGCAAAAGTTCTAGTAGATTTTTGTTCGTTGAGATCATTGTAATTAATCCTTATCCTGAATCTTTTGGATAATTTATTGTCAGCTTTAGTGACATGAGGTTACTGCATATGATCGAGGGAAAACAATTGTTTTATTTTTAATGTGTTATTTTAACTAAGCTATGTTAAATGTTATGATTATATTATATGTAATGTAAACATTTCAATGTTGTATTTTATAAAATATAGTTTTAAATTGAATAGTCCATTTTGTTTTTTGTTCTTAGAAGTTGGTTAGTACCAATTTAATTGGTATATTAAATGCAAAATGTATGCAGATCAGTAAAATAATTAAATGGTTCATTTTTATTGGAGTTATAAGATCGTGATTGAAATATTTATATGCTTAAACGATTATTTAGTTATGAGCTTTAAGTATCAATAAACTTTTCTGAATATGCTATATTATTTACAATCAAATATATATAATATTTTATGGATATTCATGATTAATTGCGTATATGTATTTAATAATTATTTTAGTTTATCTCTAGGATTATCTCAAATGTATTGAATATTATAAAACTCATTGTGTAATATGTTTAACGACTGCGCCGAGCGAAATGTGCCAAAACAGGCGGTCACAGTTAATAAGTTGATGAAATCAACACTTTTTATTTAATACAAATATAAAATACACATTTACCATAACAATGAATGTGTTTATAATTACTCCGTGTAATAACTTAAAATAATTAATATATTTGCCTACAAAATTACGTAAATTTGCAGGAAAGATGCAAAAAGTGAGCTCGTGTTACGTGATTTTTAGATTATATCAGTAGGAATCTATCCTATTTTACAGCTTAAACGAAACCTAAACAGTTATATTACAATTTGTCCGTCCCAAATATTTAAGTTATTGGTTGACAATAAATATACATATTTATCAAAAAAGTACATCAAATCCTCCATATTCTCCAATTTTAATATGGCGGCCGCACGCCGATTTGAATATCGAGCTCTGTAATTCAGTCCAACTGCGTCTTACGCTCGGCACAGTCTTAAGCGAAATATGCAGTATCTTTTTTATACAGGTATTCATTTAATAGACCATTAGAAGTAGGAATGGGCTTTCACACACAATTAAATTAATCACTTACCTATCTGGGAGGAAGGTCATAGTTTCATAATATATACATTTAGGTTAGGGTATTTATCTATCCACCTATGCAGCCCGAAATAAATGATTAATAATCATTTATTACCGGCTGCATATATTATTTTGATTATAAACGCCACCTCAAAGATTAGTTTAGCCTGGGGGATCCTTCGCCTACAGAAAATTTCAGCTAAATAACTAGTGATGCGTTACTGCAATGTAGGACTACTAGATTGTCAAGACAATGAGTAAAAGAGTTAGCAATAAATAACAGAAAGAGAGCAAACATGGAAGTAATCAACAAATAAATATTAATCTAATTGAATGGTGTTTTAGAACAAACGTTATTGGTCAAGTCCGCGTTGTTATATAAAGCGACGTAAAACGCACGCATTCTAATTCAGCCGAGTCCGAGCATGGCTGTGGTACAAACCATAAGCATATTTCTTCTGATTTATTTCCAGTATCTAATCAATATATAATAATATATATATATATATATATATATATATATAATATATATATATATATATATATATATATATATATATATATATATATATATGCACAAAGAGAACACACAAATTCGTAACAACCATTTATGAATCACACAAATTTTTGTCCCGTGTGGAATTCGAACCTACAACACTCGGCGTAATGGTAGTAGTGAGGCGACCTCTTAAACCTCTGCCCCATCTGTGTAGTTAATTAAATAAATAGGAATAGATTAATTAAGCCGCTCGACAATCTTTAAATCATATTTACGATTCTTCAGTGTGGATAGTTAGTGGGGAGACCAACAGACTGCAATGCAGAAGGTCTTGGGTTCGAACCCACGTCGCGCACCTGTGACTTTCGGTAGTTATATGACTTTTCGAAATTATGTGCGTATAGATTGACAATTATCGCCTGCTCCGTGCCTCGGAGAACACGTTAAGCCGTCGGTCCCGGATGCCATGAACATCTATGGCAGTCGTTATTGGGAAGTCAGTGCCCTATAATAACCTGACGCTGGTCTAGCTTTACGGTATCGTTAGCCTTCGGGTTGCGGAGGTCAGTTGGCAGCCACTCCGTGTAAAAACTGATGTCCAGTCAAATCCGGTTAGACCAGAAAAGCCGACCCCAAGTGACTTGGGAATAATAAAGGCTAGGGAGAAGAAGAAGATATATATAAGAATATATATAATACTACAACTAACTGCAGAACGATAATGAAATATAATAGGTGTTTTCAGGGTATTGGTTCTGACTTGATAAGCGACAGTATCTCAATGGATAAGGGATTGGATTTGCGTTTGAGAGTTCGGGGGTTCGAGTCCTACGTATTGCACTACCGACGTGAACTTACTCCTAGCACAAGCATTCTAGCTTAGCTGGAGGGGTTGACAGCCAATAATAATGACTACACAATATGTTTTTCAAGACTCAGAGATCGTCCATAATTAAATGCTTGGCGTTTGTGATTTTTGATAGGATGCCCCTTAACAACAATTAAAAAAATCGAATGTTTAATATTTTCTTAATAGATTACTATTTAATAAGATTGAAAAGAGCATTATCTTTGAAACAGGCATAATCTGATAAGTATACTTAATTTGTACGGAATGGTGTAAATTACCTTTTTTCATATTGAATCATATCAGTGCCACTTTACAAAACATGTGAATAAATATTCAAGTGTAGCAGTGTTCTTTCTGAAAGGTGCCATCTTTTGCTATAAGGTATGACACAATGCGTTTAAAATCGACTACAATCTGCATCACGCCAATGGTAGAAGAACGAAGCACTTAAATTCTAGCCTTGATCAAGTTTTCAGAAGACTTTTTTATTTTTACCTTCATATCTAGAACAATAAAATTATGTTCTTTAAACAATAAATCGTCGATAACTTGTATCATAAGCACCTGAATGTCGCAATTGATTGCAAGCCGCTCGCTTGTTCACACACTTGGTACTGAAAACTGGTCATTGGTATATATTCTACAATCTCTAATGACTCATGTGCCTGGTAAAACCGTAGTTGGGTAAGCTGGGGCTTTAGATATACGACATATGGTAATCTGGGTAAATTGAAATGTGTTGCCGTGGAACAAAGATATATAGTTTCGAGTGACGGCTATATGCCTCGATTATTTTGGTTGCTACGCCTAATAGAGTTCATGATGATAAAGTTATTGTACCTGCTCTCTTAGTTTATATTATGGAATGCAATTAATAAGTTAGAGTAATGTTTAACATATATTATCATTGAATAGTGTTGTGATTTACGTCAGTATCAATAAGAGGAACAGTTTGTTACAATACGGTATAAAGGTTGCATTACGGCAAAGGGTTGTAAAAATTTCTGCAAATGCAGCAGAAAAACAAACATGGTTGTAATTATGGTTCTACTTTTTATTCATACTTCTACCAACGTTTTTAATTCCAAACATATCACCAGCTACAGTAGTGGCAATATATGCTGCAAACTGTTCATAAAAATAGCAATAAAGTGTACATACCTTATCAATTAGTTAAGTTTTCACGCTTCATCGCTGAACCTATTTTGTATCTTCTTTAAAAAGGCGGAGATAATCTTGGCTAAAACTAGTTTTAATATAATAAAGATAAATTAATATCTCAATCGTATGCTTACATAAATCCTCCAGCCAATCTGATAGCATTACAGTATTCAAAGTATTGCAGATTACATATACAAACGACATCAATCATCTCTTATGTTGCTCTGATACCCATGGCAAATTATGGTGTAGTTTGAGCATAGACAATATTCAGATTTAGGTTAGACAATAACTTAGCGATGACAACATGTAGATATTACTTCCTATACTCTTAATCATAACTGTATGTATTTGTTATTAGCGTATTTGTATCAGCTTGTGGCTTCGTCTGTGTGAAATTTATAATACATAATAAGATATGATATAAAACATGGTCAGCTTGTGTGCCAAGTCACATCATAATATGTTTAAAGATTTATACGTGCTTGAGTAACAAACGTTCAACGTCACCTCGTGACCATGGCTGCTGTAAATAAACTTTTAATTAATTTAAATAGCTTAAATTGTAGTAGAGTTCAATAATAGTAGTGGTATAATTCAAAATTATGTAATAAAAGTGTTCTAAAATAAACAACGCGACGAAAGCCGTATAAAGTAGTTTTGATTTTAATGTATAACATTCGCGTAAACGTAAGACAATAAATATTAAATGTTCAATGTTTTCACAACGTTTTCCATTGTGATATATAAGTAGTTATGACAAAAACGCTTCGCTTATAATGATAATGCCTTAAGCGTTCCACAAGCGACAGTAATTTTTCCAACGGACACAAAATACCGGCTCCGTCCGATATCGTCGGCGGCAGCCCATGGGTACGGTCACCACGGCATGCAACCGCGGTCTATTATATCTGCCAGACTCGTGCGAAAAGACCAGAAATCTTCGTCCTTCGTGTGCTATGTTGCATAGGATTTCATATGTTCAATGTTACTAGTTAAATCGCCCGTTTAGCTGTCAGTCATCTACAGAATGCCTACAGAGTTGTTAATTATGAATGATAACGCAGTTTATCTCCGTCACACGAGTCATCATGTTTTCTAAGCGTGTCGTTAAGACAACACAGTGGGCAAGTGTTGAACAGTCATCAAGTAAGTGGAGCAAACGAAAGCTGTGATAACTTGTGATAGCGAACGTCGGAGGAAAGGAAAGTTATTAATGGTGTTTATATCCTGGTTTTATGGTAATATTATGGTCTTATAGCCTTTCACGATGGTGCAGCGATATTGGATGTGACTGAGTGGTTGAATTTGATTGCTAGGTCAGGCAAAGTGCTTTTGTGTTTTACTGTTGAGAAAATCGTAGTAGAATCTGGAACTGGCAGGTGGTAATAGGATTACCTACTATTTCATAGGACTTAAAACAATGGCGAAATGTAAGTGTAACACCGTCGTTCTAGATGTGACCCCTCGTATATGCAAACTAAGCAACTTTCCAAGAAAGACAAAAAACAGCTTTGATATTAAAGTATATTAGATATCTTTTATTTTTTTATAAATTTGAACTGAATATAAAATGAATTATAATGCAGGAGGCATTTAAAAGGTAACACCAGAAATACTTTTCGGATCATTCTGCATAAAATCTAATTTTAGCAAAATATGTTAGTTACGAGGGTTCACATCTAGAACGACAATATACCTCTGACTATCTCTTCGGGGATAAAGACATCATGGTGTCAAGGGCGATTGCCAGATCTGGTAAAATTTAATGAGCTTTTGTCGAGAAATTTTTAGTAGGAACAGGGAGCCTGGCACTGTTAGGCTCACTTACTATTTCGTAGGACCTAAAACCATAGCTGGTGTAAAGTGGGTGTCATAAACATCTGACTAACTCTTCAGAGATATAAGCGTGATATTTTTGCGGACAGTATATACACAATATATTGACAGTGGATTTTGATTCCACTGATTGGAGCGAGCCAATTGCCGTCCACCCAACACAAGTACAAATTTAATTGTTAAATGCGCATTTATACGAGGTTAGTTTCTAGCAGCAAGTGTCATACTTCTCCTTCCCTAGTAAAACAAAGATAGTAATACATTTGCTTCAAGAAACTGTTATCGTGTTAACGGGCCTTTACTACTGAGGACTGCCTAATAGAAAAACAGGAAAATACTTTGCTAGGGAATAAATAAATAAATATCGTGTACAGAACATAAAATACCGTGATCTTGGAAAGCAGTGTTAAATGCATCGAATCCGGTCCTCACAATAGACTGTAAATATAAGCGCAAACTCCAACAAGATCTTACCGTATAGAGACAGGAATGTTCAGGTTTGAATACAATGCCACCACACCCACCAAACCAATCCCAACACCTCAATCATTTCACCCAACCTCCAACATACAACGAAAGTGTAATACCCGCACCGAACCAGCAGCTTTCGTTCCATAACTCACAAACCTTGACACCAGTTCATTTGCACTCGGATAAGTACAATATGTGAACACTTATATGTGTCTCCCTGCGGGCGCCATGCGTTTTAATTTGGTTGTGTAACAGAGTTTAATGTCCTGTGAAAAAGACCTCGGGCTGTGGAATTATTCACTTTATGTTGCTGGCCAATTTCGTGTAGAAAATTTTAATTGGTATTGTACTTTACATCTCGTAATTGTTATTTAATAAGATACTGAATTATTTGAGCTTTGGATGAAAAGATTCATTTTCCATGCAATAATTTACATACACACATGGAAAAATTTTATGTGTTAAATTACTGCATATACTAACTGACAATGTTTCACTTATTCTCACTACACTTTTCGCGGGGACTTTACAAATATTTAAAGAACAAATACAAAGAAGAAACAAAGAAAAAGAATTTGTGGATCACACAAATTTTTGTTTCGTGTGGGATTCGAACCCACAGTAGGTGCTGTTGCAAGGCAACCACTTAAATGACCAACGCGAACTTCGGATACAAAACAATAGTAACAAAAAAATCATGAACATTTTCCCCCTTACATGTTGTATACATAAAAAGCATTACATCACTAACTATTGTCAACAAACCGCAACAAATTAAAACAAATGTTCTACTAATCTAGATAAACAGCATCAATTGTACAAAAAATCTGGTTCTAAAACATCTCGTCTAACCTCGCTGTAGGCTACAAGTTCTACAAATTGAATGAAGCGCAACTAACTAAAGGGAAAAAGAGATTTCATGTATGATCAATCATTTGTTACTAAGTACAATTTTATTTGTTGTGCGTGCGTGGCAATTACGTTGAGGAAATACATTTATAAGTAGTATAAAAAAAAATATTGTTAAGCAACATTACGCCTTAGACAAGGAGTGGTAAAGCATAATATTGTTGATAATTTTTTTATTCTACATATAATAACTTTCTTCTTTTATTATTATGAGTATGGTGTGTATCTAGTCAAGAAATTGTCAGTTATACTCATATGATATACATACGAAAAAATTTTTAAGTTCAGTTCTTTGGCAAGTCGCACGATCTTCTACGAAAGTGTAAACTTATGTCACGAGACCTATAAGATAGGTTCAGTCATACACACAAAGTTTCACGCCTCTATCCCATGCGTTACACTCATATTTCGCCACTTACATATGTATTTTATTCGCGTCTACCAAGCACAGTTTCAAATTCAGTGCTACTATTAGGTACTTATTTTTAAATACATAAAAAAATCTAGTATTTTATCGTAGCAGATTTGTATATATCGGCCAAACAAGTAAATCATTAATTATATTAATTTGCAGAAAATCCTTATAACAGATTTTCCGACCGAGAAATCGAACCTAACCCATAATTATCCATAAACTTAGGCCAAACAGGTCCAATAAACTAGATATCAATATGGAAATCATAAATCCAATTATAGTGTCTCAATACCCCATAACTGTTCGAATTATAGTCGTATTAACTAAATACCTACTAACAAATCAAGTCGCACCCAACTGTTATTGTTCACTTCAACTTATTCAATATCAGTCGACTACACACAGATATCGACCTTGTTAGGATAACGCGGTGTTTACAATGGTTGGTATATTTCAAAAATGTTCTTGCTGGAAGGCGTAGAATTTTAACTATTCCCCTCGAGCCTTAGATAATCATATGCGAAAACATATAAATGGTTTATAGATAATTTATAAGATTTGTAAAATAGTAATAGTAACTGTTTGTTTTCTGAATAAAATAAAATAAATAAATAAATATTGCACCGAACATTGTGGGTGCCAAGACAAGGGAGTGCCAAGTCTGGATGTACTTTGTGTCCATTGTTTAAATGTTTGTAAAGACCCTGAATTACAGGTAATATCGTTAGTGCAGGAGCAGTCCTTTTAAGAATCAATAAGTGAAATTTCTATAGGTTTCAAAGCAATACTTATGAGCGCCAAAGTTACACTTATAAATGCGAATTTATGTTTACATTAAATTTATCTGTTGCCATGTTCAGCTATACAAGAGCGTAGAACCTATTAGAATAACGGGCATAAAATGGCTATTCTTTGTAATCGCCAAGTTTACAATATTATATATTTTACATTTATTCGTATTCAAATTAATAGTCTTTACAATCATAAAACTGTAAAGTAGTTATATGTTTACTTTAATCATCAATACATCATGTAAGTATAAAAGAGATGTCCTAATACTCTTCTAGTGACTAACTCATCAACGCCTAGCCCAAACTCTTAGAAGCAATACTGAAATATATTTGGGCAAGGAAAAAGGACTTTTTGAAATATGCGGGAAGTACGGTCTAGCATTAGATTCATTCGCATACATCAACAGTATGCCACCGAGGCAGCTACAATTTACAATAGTCTAAACTCTAAATAGCACCTTGAGCATAAGCTATAATTTAAAACCTGATACCAACCACAAATTAGTTTCATTAAAATCTAGATCATATATTAATACAACAGATAAATCTACAAAAGCTTTTAAACAAATCATGTTTCACAATCATATTTTATATTTCGCAATCAAATATTAATTTGGCGTTATTAGATCTATAGATACTACATATGAACGGTGCTTAACAACTAAGTCGTTGTCACAGACTTATTGTTGGAACGTGTCGTGGAGTAACGCCAGATATTCGGTCGTGAGTCGAACCTGCACCCGGCCGGCACAAGGCCATCGGTAGAAATACTTGTAAAAATAAAACCATATTAAGATATTCGATGTAAGAAAAATTGGGTTGGTATTTCTTGGTTGCCTGAAAAGATGTTCGAATGGTTATCACTAGTGCGTCGAGTGTTGTAGATTCGATTGGATTAAAGACAAATAGAGAGTGTTAAGCAATTAGTTCTGTGTCTGCGTGATCTTTGTGTCCCTTGTCACCTACATATTATGTAGGAATTTAATTATTCCTAAACTAGTTTTAGAGTAGATGTTTTGAAAAGATATTAATTGTTATGAAATAATAAATCGTAAATTGAATGATACCCTATCCTATATTGTTGATTCACTCGACACTGATTTGAATAGTAATCGATTCTTCATATACGCAGATCGATGATGAACTGTATACGACTTTCAACTAATATTTCTATATTCTTTTGTACCGCGTGATGAATATATATATTTATATATACGTGTCAACGTGTCACAGATATAATGCACAACCTCAAACACCCCAATTAGATTATTAAATTGTAATTAGTTCTCCTTATTTTTATAGGATAGTATGGGTATATATTACAATAAATCGAACATTATTGCCTTATATATATATATTTATCAAATGATCAATTAATGTAAACTTTTGTTTATTAGTGCATTCGAATTATCATTGTTGTGAATCATTCGATTTACCTTAATATTTAAATACATCAATAAGCGCATAGCGCTAGTTTTAAACAAACAATTTAGAATCGTTAAACATTATAATATTAAGCCGTGTAAAAAGTTTCTTGTGTAACCAAGTAGGTATAAGTATTAAAACACAATATTAATTTTCATAAAACTGCATACGCAATAATCTATTACGGTCGTCAATTAAGTTCACAAGATAATATATGAGTACATTACCTTAAGGTCTCATATGAACGGCAGTAAGGGCCACACGTGTTCGCATGACCCTAAATAATACGGATCAAGCGCTGCCTCTCACTTTGTGGAACACTGATAATGGTACCTAATATGTTATCGTTATCTAGACTTGGTTTACACGAGCCGCATACACTTACACTTGTATAGTCGTAAGGGGGTCAGCAGAGATGTATGACACACATTTTGCTAGCTATGTTTATATGAGCTGATTGCCGTCTACCGAGTCCGTTTTGCTACTGAGATTTTTCTTACAGGAAAAAACCAATAGCACTTGTCACGGGTCACAGACGTACAGAAGTCACTAAACCTCAGTCTATACGATTAGATATATGCAATCGGTATTTTTGCGATAAACTAATCTAATTTAATTTAAATTTGTCGTGATGGATGTGGTGTGGTGTGTGATGGCTTCTCAGAGATTTAAATCACGATTATTAAAAATCATTTAGATTCATTCTTTTAATTTGCAATCTCTTATATAAATATCGAATTCACTATTTATTATATTTTATCCAATGCATGGTGCATTGGATAACAGCAAGCAGCCAGGCAAAGATGAGAAAAGACAACAATGTCTTTAATAACAGTGGACAGCTCGCTATTACGCTACGTCGAGTACCATAAGTTCGATTACCATTCGAGCCAAACATTTGTGTGTTTTAGAAATAGTTGTGTTGAGTACTTAGATCGCACGCAAAAGTGACCACACTAAGAAGAGACAGATCACGCATTAAAATAGAAAATGATAGTGAACAAGTTTTAATTTTTATAATTATAATTCTGATGTTATGTTGGTATTGTCTGTCAGATAATACCTGAATAGAAAGACGATCATATTTAAACGATCTAAATATTCTATCTACGATTTAAATCTTTGGGTTTTGACCATTTGTTTAAACAAATAGAAACTTTTTTGATCATACATACAAACGGAACTGGCATTTTATTTCGATATGGTCGTGTATGGATCCTTGCCGGTTGATACATTTAATCGTGAAGAAATAGCCTATGAAATTGACATTCATGCATCTGATGGCATCTATTTATTTTATAAAAGAATGAACAATGTCCGTGCGATGATTGTTTGAAGGCTAGGCGTAGGCTACATGTAGGCTTTTATGCGTATAGTTCTAGATTAGTTAAAGATATCAAGTGCCAAACCTTCATTTAGTAATAGAGCTTAGTGTCTTTGTTCAGCTGATTTAAAAATATATAGTATCTGCCGTGTAAAATTTGCTGAACAATTTTGGTACGGTTTGCAATTCAACCGGATTTTACTATTGAAATTGTTTTTCTGCTTTCATGGAATGAAAAAATATCACCGAGATCTTGCCTGTGGCTTAGACTATTATGAAATGCACAAAGTCTAAGTCAGTCAATATACTATAAGTAGTATTTTATTTTTTAAGAATAACAAACAGAAGTGTAATTAATAGTGTAATCTGAGTATTAGTTTGCAGAGAAAATACACTACCCACGATATTTTCTACTGAATACAATATAAAGTAGCTATTAGTAACGAAATTATATAAATAACATGATATGTTGTTACATGTGATCTTATGATATGTTCTTGAGGACGTATAAAGCCCGCCAATATACTTGGGCAGTGTAAAGAGTATCTAGGTATCCTATCAACGAGAGTACATTACTGTCGTAAATATGAGATACGCTGCACACATAACTCAGTATTTTATTTTTTAAAGTGAAGTTATAATGCTACGTTATGTCATATGAAATAACTGAATAATTCGTTACGATGACCGCTCAGCAGCCGTCCAGCATTGTTCTAGCTGCACTTTCTTTGTTCAAGATTTCATAATGCATTGTTGCAGATGGCACTTTCCATTTCAGTGCCACTCATTAAACGTTACGCGTTCGTAATTGATAGCTGCACTTTCGCTTAATACGTCTATTAGATGGTCAACTATACGTTCAAGATATTTTATCTGATCTTACCTTGTAATATGTGATCCCGTTAGTTGTCTGCTATCATAACCTTGTATATAAGATTTTCTGTTTTAATTTCCAGGTGGAAGGTGCGACTAGGACAAGCCGAAGGTTGGCGGTACCATCAGCTCCAGATAGCAATAGTGTAGTCGGTACTGGACCAGATACCACCCAACCAACATTTAGGTCAAGAGGGTCTCGGAGGCATGAAGAAAGCCCTCCTCAAAGAGATGTCACCCGAACTAGGACGAGATCAAGGCCGGAGGCTCCTCCAACAGCACAAGCTCAACCTCAGCCAAGTCCAAGCAACGAACGATTCGATTCGAGAAGAACTCGAACACGCAGTCAACCAGAGTATGAATCTAACAAGGATATTTCAGTAACAAAAGAGCCTGCCAGTCGGAGTAGATCCAGAGGCAGCAGTAGACGACCAACATCAACCACGTCTACTCCCGCTCCTTTAGAACTAACTTCACCAACCATCGACGAGAGCAAAATCGAAGTAATCAATTCTAACATAGATGATATAACTAAAATACCAAGAGAGCAACCCACTGCTACGACTCAATTTCGACGCAGAGGCTCTGTAGCTCCAACTGCTTCAACGGAAAGTGTAGCACCTAAACGATCACGCGGCCGTATTAACACACGTCCAAATGCAAGATCACTTGATCTTGCCGTATCAGGAACTACCAATACGCTAACGATTGCAGAAAAGGCGCCAACTACCGCCAGAACTGCCACTGACTTACGGAACTCAAGAAAATTGAGATACAGAACTCGGCCTTCTGAAACTGATACTAATTTAACTGGGGAAGGACTCGTTACAGCTAACGAAGTCATAAAGTCTAGTCAGAACAAAGTGAGTGTTACTAGTCAACAGGAATCTCAATCTGCCGGTCCAGTCGTCGTTGACACAATCGTCCAATACAGCACAGAACGCAACAAACCGAAGACCACAACTTTAAAAGTGACGAAGGTGGTAAGACGCCCGCTGGCCAGAGGAAAGGCGAATTTTAGACCAACTGCATCTCTGCCCAAAACTTCAAAGATTTCTGATGAAATAAGCGAAGATGATAATTATCCAGCCAGTTTCAAGGCTTTGATTCAATCTAAGAATGCGTCGGTGAGAGTTTTTGGATTATTACTAAAACATATAAATAGTATATTCAATCAAAAAAATATGTAAAATAATGCATTAAAAATTTTAGCACGGTTAATTATCACTTTTATCTATTAAAGTCTTACATTTTATTATCTACAATGGAAGGAGTTTCATTATGTAAAAACTCCATTGTAAATAGTCCTCCTAGCATATCTCTTGACTAAGAGATATATCTCCTAACGGTTACGGCCAATTTTCAGACACAGGTGAGCTCTCCAACCAGCGAGAGTTTGTCACTGAAAGCATCACAAAAAGTATACAAAACGTACTCCGCAACATCACAGTCAACACTAACTGGGCCTGGCACAAACAAATACTCAAGGGTAAAATACCTTTTAGGAAGACTTCTAACGAAATTCCCCTTTTAAACAAAAGAAGAATTTTGTTAACGCTTACACTAACGTTTTTCCAAAATTCTACCTCTAAAATACTACTTTCAAAATTAAACACTTCTTGAAAACTTTAATAAACTGCTATTTTACGATTAAATTTCAATAAATACCATTTTTACTCACTATTACATGTTTACACTTTCTTGAGATGATACCTATACTGCTTTTAAAACTAAGGTAGTAAAGCTTACAAAATATGTAAATTATTATTCAGTAAACTACAATACTAATACAAGCCCAAATAATTCACAGTTGCGCAATAAGCAAGCGGCGGATGAGTCAAAAAATGAAATTAAAGAAGAAACCAATACAGTTGAGACGACCGTAGCGCCAGAGGTATCAAAGCCAAAGACTTCTGAGTACAGACCACGAGGCACTTACGCTCCAAGGAGTAGAAAGTCAACATTTACTCCTTCTTCTACACAAAGCACCTCTTCAGGCCAGACCTCAGAAAAACCTGGTTTCAAATACAACAGAAAATTCAAGGCGTCTACAACAGAATCACCCAAACCCGAAATTATAAAGAGTAAAACTATTGAACCTAGTAACGCGCTGAAAAAGCCTATCGTTCGACCACCATTTTACTCACGAAAGTTTAAAGGCAAGGCTGAACCGAAGATTGCGAGTAGCACTGAAACGTTAGCATCGGAAAGTGGAAAAAGTGAAAACTCTATAAATAATGCACAATTAACCGTTTTACCTAGAACTTCGTTTTATAAAAGGTCAAGAAATATTGTTAACAAAAATGAAATCTCATCTACAACAGAAACTGCTAATGCTGAAGTAAACGAAAATGTGGCAAAGAAATCTGAAGAAACTGTTGAAACTCCACTCGTTTTTGCTTTATTGAATAACTCTGAAGACGGAGAAGCCGTTGGACTAGATTCACAACCAGAAAATAAAGATAATCATATGTTTTTGATAGCTGTTACTAGCAAGGAGTCCCTTGAAAATAGCACTAGCAATGAAGTACCAAATATGGCTGAAGAATCGGAGAATTTGCCTGTTGTTAATATTTTACCTACAGTGGCAACAAAGCCAGACTCTGAAAAATATAAGTATCATGCAAACTATAAAGATCAAAATTCGACAAATGACTTTGAGCATGACAAGCCTTCGTCAACAGCTTTTCCTCCAGTTAGAAATCTTCAAACAAGAAAATATGGACGTAATCGAGGCAAATCTAAGGCTAGCGAAGACGTAACCGTAACTAGTCCTAAACCTCGAGAAAGAAGTGTTAGAAAATTTAGCGAATCCTTCTCTAAGACGACCGAGGCCTCAAACAATGGGGTGAGTACTTTTCTTTGTCTTCAACATATTCAGCCCATTCAAGATTGTTAACTATCTTTTGATTGTCATATCAAAATTTTACAGATAACGCCTGAACCAGAAAAATCTAAGAGTAGGTTCAGTTCTAAATACAGAGCTTCGTATCTAGATAAACCATTTTACAAACCCACTGTACCTACCATTACACCATCAACTGTAAGTAACATAATACCACAACTAACAAAACACTTAGACACATCTTTTCAAAATTAATATCCCCATTATCAATATAACAATTCACAGTAATGATAGATACGTTTATCAAAGCCCCTTTATTGAATTGGCGGTAAGGTATAAAATCAAAATCATCGTAGTTAATTGTTTTATCCAGACTGCAATCATCTTTATAATATTATATTATATATGCTTAGAGTTATTTCTGTCTGATAAATAGATTTTATTTTGTTAAGAAGAAACTCAACATAAATAACTCAATTATAATTGGCATTTAACTCAACAATCATCATCGTACCATTTCGTGCTAAAAATTTATCATGGTAACATTAATAATGAGAAATTTCTTAAAGGCTTGGCTGAAATTCTACGTCACTGATCACCTGTTGACAAAGTCCGTAGAAGAACCTAACTGGTTCGAAGGAGACATTTACACTACCGAGTCGATGTCAAGATTGAATACAACGCCATACATTCATGAATCATCCATAGAACTGGTTAATGGAATCATATAGTTAACAACATCATTGTCACGTTCATTGCTCATTTCATTCACCCTGTTGTAAATGGATTTGATTTAGTTTTAAAGAGATGTAGAATATAAGAGCATTTATTTTTTTAAAGTTTATAGAATATAATCTAGTTTTTAAAATACCATTTTAATTGAATCTCTTTAAAACAAAAATCTTTACTTACATCTCCAAAAGTTATTGCGTTAAGTTGTCAAATAGCACAGTTGATCAAACGCACTAACTTATCATACTAATGTATGTATGTACATGTAGTATAGCATTCACTAACATACTATTAATATAAGACATTAAATATTATTGTATACATGTTATATCTTGTTTTAATGCATAATACATAACAACTTCTATGGCTAATTTTCATTTTAACACTAATATCTAAACGTACCTTACTACCACTTTCTTAATTCCAATAAGTCATAAAGAGGCTTTGGTCTTTGCACGAGTTCCTACTCGGGATTTTCATTTCATTCAACGATTTCCTTTCAAATTTCAAAATTGTACACGAAGACATCTATTTTCTATTTATATGGGTGAGATTACTTCTTATTTCAGGTAGAGGGAGAAGAAATACAATTAGGGCCAGACCTGAACGCTATTTCCTTTACTCAATCACGAAGGACACTGTCCTCGGCAGACTTGAGACTGTCTGAGAGTCTGGTGAAGCCATCACACGTGATGAACGTTGAGGCGTCACATCACTCGCCATCAGTTACAGTATCTATATTTGATGCTCTAGCTGAAATACTCACGTCGACACCCAGACCACGAATATCGTCTACAACAGAAGTAACGAAAATACAACCCACTTATACAGACGTAAAACAAGTACTCAACGGCGTGAGTAGCAATATTAATGTAAATAGTGTCAAGGGCTTAGCGAGTCAGGACACATTTATGTCGACCAATGCCGATGTAAGCACTACTACTAAATATGTACAGCCCACTGTTCAGACACCAAATGTGATTAACAGTATTTTGGTCGAGGGAACTGTTACACAGTCACTAAACACAGAAGACGGAAACGCAACCCCTGTGAATACATTACAAACTTCCAAACCTTCTCCCACACCCACTCCTACTCCCACCACTCCCGTTTCTGCAAGAAGACCTTTTGCTATAAAAGTCTTGTACTCAGAGACAGAAACGCCAACAGACAAACCCACGACTGCATCTACACCAACTCAGGGATCGACTGACAGCCCGAAAATGGTATATAACTCAGTGTCTGATCTATTGTTGTCCAATAACAATTTAGTTTCTTCTGAACTAACTAGCATGTTGTCTAATAACATTAAAGATATTATTGAAAATATGGATGAAAATAGTAGATCCAAGTTAAACCCTGTAGATATGGAAAAGATTTTAAAAACTTTAATACCCCGAGCTTTAGATGGACTTGCGACTGCACTTGACAATGCCGATTTTATTCCCAACACGACACCTTACAGTTTGGAGGACATTAAGGACACTGAAAATATTGTAATTGATGGTATCGAGTCCAATAATGACCTTCAAAGTGTAGTTACAGCTACAGACAATAATGTAAATATCACTGTAGAAAGTAGAAATGTACCCGTTGAAAGCACAGAGAGTTCCGCTATTGTAAATAGTCCTGTTACACCGAGTGTTACAGAAAGCACCAAATCTGCATCTAGCAGCCAGGTGACGACAGCTGCCACTACTGTATATACAAACCTTAGCTCTGAACGTCTTAGTTCTGCAGCAACTTCTAATACTACACCTACCACAGCTACGTCACCTGACTCTTTAGAAGCAGACACAGTAAGTGTAGATAAAGTGTCTAGTGATTCTACTAACAAGAATGTTCCTTTACCTTTGTTCACCAATTTCCAAAGTGGAGATTTTACTACAAAAGATGTAGAAAATCTTGATAATTCATCACCTACTTCAATTTTAAAATCCTTATCCCTGTTGGCCTCGCCAATATCACCACCAAATAGTGGTGAATTACAAGATCCCAACAAGATATCTCCATTGCAATTGTGGGTACTATCTAGGAAAGCCAAAGTTTTAAAGATGATCGAAGACTTAATACGACAGCACAATGATGAATTGGCGACTGCGCCACCTTTGACTGATTTTGTCAGTTCATCAGACAATGTAAATTTATCTGAACGTTTAACAAATATTATGAATACTATGATTGCATCGACTGAAGCTGTGACGACTCGTGACGTTGAACCTACCACCTCTATGACTACCCTATCCCTTATTATTAATCCTCTTTCCACAAATTCCTTTGAAACTACCACAAGTGGGAAATCTGAGATTGGTATCACAACGACAGTAACAGGTACAGTTATAAATGATGAGGTACCTACTACAACTGAGACCTTTACTACATTATCCTTCCGTTCTGGTTCCTTTGAAGCCACCAGTGGCACGACAGGTTCGTCTTCTGAAACTACAGTAACTACTACTGTGGCTACTGAAGCCTCTAATGACGTCCCAAGTACCACTTTCACACCCACAACGGATGGTCAACAAAATGATATATCCAGTCGACTCCAAGATGGCACAGCTACCACTACACCTGTTCCTAGCACAGAAACAGCGGAAACTACAACAGATGCTTCTAACACCGAGACAACGACACAATTGAATACTGAGACGACTACAGTCGCCACAGACATCACCACAACTGATGCTTCCGCAAGCAACACAACACAAACAACAGTTAGTACTTTGAGCGTCGGAACACCAACCATTCCGAAAAAAGATTTTGTTATATTCGGAATCTTACCTAACAATACCGTGGTACGTAAAGATCCTAACGATGATGTATTGGAATCATTAACAGAAGCGAGTCCATACATCGTTTACGGTGTGCTACCTAATAACACAGTAATACGTAAATTCCCGAATGGGACTAGAGTGCCACGAGTCATGCAAAAAATTGACATACTACCAATAAGCCCATGGAGTCTAAGAAATCCATACAGCCCCATCCATAATAATCCGGCCATAGTCAGACCGCGGTCTAACCCTATCCGAGTATCCACTAATACTGTGACATCCACAGACACATCAAATAACGGAACGGAAAGATTAACCAACGACACTGTAAATAACCAACAAACGATGGTATTGACTTTATGTTGTTTAGCTTAAATGCTCAGCTTGGTGCTTTATTTTCCTTTCTCTCTAGCAGCTGCAGATTTGGAGTGGTCGGGGCATGCAGGTTGGTTGCCGGGTATCTGTCGTAAGCTCAGCATGCATGCACCATAACTGCTTCTATAACCTCTCAATGCGGTAACATTTTATTTCGTAATTGCAGATATCTCCATCGGCACTTAATATTAAAAGCAGTTACGGTATAACTACCACAAATAAGCCAGAAAAAAGCACTGCCTCGCATGTATTGAGTTTACGCACAACTACAATGCTACCTTCTATTGATGAGATTCTGCTTAATAGTATATCTTCGGCCGCTAAACAGGAGATGGTCATATCAGAAATGATGAGCTCTACTCGCGAACCAAGAATATTAACACTGGATATTGATCCGGAGGTATATTTATTATTTATATAGAAGTTTCCTTATTTATATATTATTACTTTTATAATAACTATGGTCACTAATTTTCACTATAATTCGATCACACGTTTCATACGCAACTAAAACACTTGGACTTGGTTTTATAACGGTAGTTTAATTTGAGTTCTTTGACTTTGGAGAAGGTAAGTGGTGGAGGTTTACACGTCTAGTCACCTATTGCAATGGAATAGAAACTGCTTGAAGCAATATATTACAGATAACATGATAACAAGATTGTAACCTCGATTGAAATAAATTGCAGACACAACAAATTCGAACTGAAAAGCCAGGAGAAGGCGACGGAAATGTATTTAAATTTATACCGATAGACGAGGTGACGACACAACCACAGAATTCGAATGTATTAAAACTGGCAACAAAGACACCAACAACAAATTCAGGACAAAATGAAGTACAGACAGTGACAGCAACAACAGTTACTGAAATGAATACCCAGACTTCACAGATACAAACACAAGAAACAATTGCTGAAGCAACAACAACATCTCAAATTACAACAAGTTTTGCGCCGGAAACAACAGTGGTATCGTCAGCATTCACAAATGCTCCAGCAACGACTGTGGCTACAACTACACCAGAGGCAACGACATTGGCACCTACGACTGTACCTACTACTACAACAACGGAGCCAACAACAACAACTACTACTACCACAACTACTCCAGCGCCAACAACAACAACTCCAATGCCAACAACAACAACTGCAATGCCAACAACAACTACTGCGCCTACAACAACAATGACTCCAATAACAACTACTCAAGCACCAACCGCAACAATGGCACCAACAACTATCACTACTCAAGTGCCTACAACAACACAAGTACCTAGTACTATTACGACTACATTCCAAAGTACTACACTTAGCATTGAAGAAGAGTTGAAGAGATATCGAGAAGATGTGCAATTATTGCAAACACTACTACAAGCAACGGGCCGCGACCCCAAATCTTTGAATTTGAATCCAAATCCATTGTTGCTAGGTGAATTCACTTCTACTAATAGTCCAACGACTACTACTATGCCGACAACTACTACAAGACCATCAACAACAACTGTACAAACTGATTCGGCTATGTTACTGCAAGCATTATTGTCAAATCTAAATAATCCCACAACAGTGTCTGTACCAAACGGTGGTGGTAACACAAGATTTACGACAACACAGCAACCAACTACAACAATACGGTCTATAGAAGATGATATCAAGCAATTTGAAGAAGATACAAAATTATTAAAGGCGTTATTGCAAGCAACTGGGCAAAACCCTGCTAGTCTAAACATTCCCTCATTAGATAGTCTAACCACAATTAGAACCCCTGTCACAACAACACAAACTACAACTATACCAACAACAACAACTGCACCAACAACTACAACCAGACCAACAACTACGACAACTAGACCAACAACAACATTTAGACCAACAACGACAGGTAGACCGACAACAACACAATCAATAGAAGCTGATCTCAAACAGTTCCAAGAAGATACGAAACTTTTACAGGCTCTGTTACAGGCAACGGGTCAAAATCCGGCTAACTTAAATATCCCGGTAGTATCTGGCATAACGTCCAATGTGAGGATAGCATCTAACCCTCAAACTACGTCAGTAGGGTCGAATCCAACAACTCCCCTAAACGTTAGGCCTGTGTATACAACAACTAATGGTCCAGTGTTTAAGACATTCGCTCCTAGAACCGTTACCCCTACGTTACAGCCAACGACTGAAAATGTGAGAATATCCACAACTTTCCAACCATTCAACCAGAGAAGACAACCAACAACAACAGCAAGAGGAGCTCCAACAACACTGACGGGTCGTCGCGTGCCTGGATTTACTTCCACTACCGAATCCCCTAGCTCTTCGACATTTTCCGTTGAAGAGGATCTGGCTTTCTTGCAAAATTTGGTAAGTTTATAATGTAGTATACTAGGTTTTACCTGTGGCTTCACTCGCGTTAATGTAGGTTATGTCAATAAAATTTCCCTCCTTCCCTCGGGAACAGTCCTTTTTCTCTAGATGAAATAAATAATGATTAATAAATCTTTATTTTCAACAAGTTGTACACTAAACCACTCACAGCTAAAATAAAATACAGTAACAGGAACTGTATGTTCTTCTCTGCACCACTGACATATGTGGGATTGAATTACGATTGTTCAAGTATTTAAGGCGTGTAAGCGTAATAAACAAACAAAATCTATTGAGGATTTAGTTTATTATATACGCTTATATCCACGAAGTGTCAGACAGAGATTATACATACATTTCGAGTTCGTTTTAGTTTTCACGTAATTGTTGGCGAGCCTATTGTCGTCTTCTACAGCTACTGAGAACTTTTATCCGTCTTGAAAATAAACCTGTGACACAAACATACACAGAAGTCGCAAGCAATAACGCTACCACCGAGGCAGTTAGTATTCTTGGAAAATCTATGTAAAAGGAAAATTGTATAAAATGCAGTTAACTTTTTAGTATATGCCTTTATTGTATGCATAGCGCCTGTAAATCACGAATAGCAATATATTTTAACTCATACTCGTGTTTTATTCGTGATTTTGTTTGGCGAATACTGTTTGAGATTTTTTATTACACAAACGTAGCAAAAAAGCATTGAGCTTGCCTGGCGATAAACAATGACCATGCATGGTTGTCACATCAGGGCAAAAATATGAATTTTATTAGAAAAAAATCGCTTTACTACCAGCGCAAGAACTAAAGCTCAGATTGGTCCACAACTAACAGCATGCATATATACATACCACAGAAACATAACAGAAGGTTGTTTAGCTATAATCTGCTGTAAGATGGTGTTATGTGCCCAGTTGGCCTGATCAAGTTTGAGCAATATTAAACGAAAAACAGAAGAGCGACACTTTTCTAAAATTACTGATATAATAAACGGTTCCTATTTTCAGAAAACTGCATTGAAAACAAACCCTAAAAATGAAGACCCTGAAGCCGCCCTAGCCAACAGAATAATAGCATTAGCTGTCGAAAAGAGCCTTAACGAAATTCAAACGGGAAAGCCTGACACCATTCGAACTGGAAAAAATATAGCCGTCAGTGCAAACAATTTGATATCGACAACAACCAATAGACCAACAACAACGACTCGACCACCAACAACCACTACCACCCCTACAACAACAACACCACGACCAACAACAACACAAAGAATTACAACAACTGTCAACGGACCATCCATAGACGATGACATAAGACAGTTCCAAGAAGACACTAAACTTCTACAAGCGTTGCTCAAGGCAACAGGACAAGATCCATCCAAACTCAATTTACCCACATTACCACCTAACATAAATGTGAGTCCCAATCTTCCAAACGGTGTCAATGATGATTTGAAACTACTTTCGAATCTGCTAGCTTCGCCATCGCCGCTGAACGAACCTTTTGAACCGCTAACGCCGAAGCCTTTTATTAACTCTAATAAAGGAGTTATAAAAACTAGTATTACTACAACAGCTTTGCCTTATGGTGCAAAAATAGCCGTTAAAGATCAACTGAACAATGTACAAGACGATAAGAAGTTGTTACAAACTTTGGTCAAATTGCAGGATGTACAGGAGACTACGACGCAAAAGAGTAAACTCACTATCACAGGTAAAGTATTGTATACAAGTCTTATTAGATATTTAGCTAATTAACTAATATATATATATATATATATATAATAATAAATACTTTTTAATTCACTAATTGTTGTTACGCCTAAGTCGTTTTTTTGTATCCGTTATTTAAATATACTTAACATAATGTTAGACAACGGGTCTTACTCGCGATAAAGTATTTAAAAGGTAATAAATACCTATTAATTTCCCGACGTTTCGACCGACTTGCATCGATCGTGGTCACGGGTTGACTAATGTGAGCTCAGCGGCGCCTTCGTGAAGTGCGGGTTTCGGCAACTACCCTCACTTGGTCACTATTATTTATATTCACACTGTCGGTATTTCGACACACAACACTAACGACGTCTACACACTGGCTACCTAAGTCACTACGGCGACGTTTACATTTGCTGATGACTGGATTCCAAGATGTAGACAAACGGTATCCATCCTCCCGGTTGAAGTTGCGATATTTCTTAATTTCAACCGCTTCACGTACTATCCTGGAGTAATAGTTACGATCGGTGGATAAAACCTGTGGTTTATGTAACTCAATCCAGTGGTTTGGTCCAGACTCCAGCAAATGCTCGGCTATAGCAGACTTGTTTACTAGCCGGTTCTTGACAGCTGTGATATGTTCCTTGACCCTTTCAGCGATTGTACGTTTGGTCTGTCCGATATACGAACTACCACAACTGCAATCCACCTTGTAGACGCCAGGTGTTTGAAAAGGGATAACATCATTTGGAGTGCGTAGATAGCTTTCTACTTTGGAGACCGGACTATATACAGTCTTTATGGAGTATTTCTTCAGTGCTGTTCCAACTTTGTCCGTTACTCCTTTTATATACGGCATGTATGCCGGCACTCTGCTGACCCCAGGTTGGCTATCCCTTCTCCTCGGACGGTGTATCCTACCCTTATATCCGTTGCGTTTAAATACTTTATCGCGATTAAGACCCGTTGTCTAACATTATGTTAAGTATGTGTACAAATCGCGATAGTCTAAAAACGTTATTTAAATGTTTGTAAAGACTCCTGCGACACAGGATTTAAACAAAGTGCGGATGTTGTCTTTTTAAAAATATCAAAATATATCAATATCAATATTAACGCAGTGCAATAGTCATAAAAAATTGTTAGGTGTCACTGTTGATCATGCATATGGCGGCGTTCGAATTAAAGTATCATTGTTAAGATTCAAATAAGAATCCAAACTTAATGATATTGACGAACTTATTAACTACCGATATTTAATATACTTCTATCAAATAATTTTCTCAGATTAAATAATATCATAATTACACAGGCAACAAAAAATATATTTCTTTATACCTTCTATACTTTTAGATAATTCGTTTTTGAATGCATTGAAATGAATAAAAAATATGGCTACTTATATTTTCAGGACAATCAGCAGACGAAGCTCTAAAGAAACTGGTACAGCAGCAGCAACCGGGAGGAATGGTATCTGAAGCGACCCGAGCGCCCATATCCCTGAGTACCGAGTACGGCAAGAGCAACGACGCGTTGTTAGCTGCATTACTGAAGGAGCAAGGGTTCGGTCCAACCACGGCAAGTTCTTTGGATGAGCAACTTCGACTCGCTGTTAGTCTTATTTTTCATTCATTGCCCTAATTAACTTAAATATTCTTTTCATCAGATCCATACATAATCTTTATTTTACTTTATGTTATGTATTTTAAATACTAACATTTATATTTTCACTCACGTAATCAACTCGTAACTTCATTCCGCTTATTGCACCATTATTTCGTTATCTTTCATCTGTTTCTTCATATTTCACTACCTTTGTCTGAGTATCTACTCGTATGTATCATTATGCCATTAGGAACTTTAGAATTAACTATGACCTCCTAGGCTTTACTCAACCAAGTGGTAGTGACGCCGAAAGCGAGGAGGACGACAACGACGCCTCCGCCGCCACCACCACCACCAGCACGGAGGCCAATTTTAGATGGCCTGGCCTGGCTTTGGCAGCAATGGAGAGAGACGGCCCCTGGAAGCGGAGGAGCTCCAAGGCCTAGCAGACCTTCATCCGCGCCGGCGCCTTCATCCAGGCCTTCAGCGTCATCGCCAACAACGAGCAGCAGAGTCAACTGGTTGGGCTCTGGCCCATTTGTTGGCAACGCTGATGATAGACCAGCGAATAGAGTGGGTTTTGCATCGTTACTACTTAAATTATGTGATTGGGGATGAGGTGTTGGGATCAGACTTTAGATTAAATATTGCTGATTTTAAAGAAACTTTTTTCGCTGACATTTTTATTTGTAACTTGTTCCTATTTAATCTAAGTCTGGCATTGTATAGTTTGTATAGTACTGGCGATTGGGTCGGATGTATATAGTGAGAAATGATTAAGATAATTTTAATTTTTACTTAGATTTCTTTTGTATCATTTATATTTCCCTAGTTAAATTATTTATTAATTATTGGCTTCATTGGCTTGTACATATTAAATATTGTGCCGTAAATAAGCGCATGTTTTTGTATAATAAAATGTTTTTAATTTATGTTTGTGTTGTATTTAATGATACTGATGGATCCATTCATACCTCACTCCTTACTATACTTGACCACGTTGTATATAACAACATGACTGGAAAATTAACTGGACTTTACTAATAGGTTGTACTTTAGGTTTAATGTATTTTACAGTTTCAGATACACAAGGAAAAAATTAATTGAAAATTTTCTAAAGTCTAGTTCAATTAATCCTTATCCCTTGGGCCATCCGTTGCAATTTAACAGTTTTCACCGATACACAATTTCCAAGGGATTTGGTAACATCCACTTATTTGTTGTTTTAACCTGACTAGAGTGTAGGTATTTTAGCAGTCAATCCAAGTAATTATAAATTACAAACAATGTGTAAAAAATGTAAATAATGTGTTTGCGCAGTGTAACATATTCGTTTGGTGAGTAAATAAATGTACAATTGGCTTTAATAAACACTAAAAGATTAATTCTTTTATATTGCAATACTTAATTCTTGCTAAATGCCTGCCTATTAAAATTACTGATGAAATTAATTTAAGAACATCTAACTATTTTTGTAAACTACCTTCAATCAATTTGTGAAATACATGTACATATGTTTTAAGTTCAAGCATGTTTTTGACTAACATTTCACACTTTTCCTGTTCACTTCTGTATAATATAAATTGTATATAATAATATATTTGTGAATATATATTTGTATATTAATAACTAATATGTAATTATGTATATTTTGTGTTGTTAATATTTGTTTTCTCTTATTTCTGTCTGTGTTCTTCCATTTCCACACTTTCATCTACACCTTCGTACATCTAACGATTTTATGTCACCCATAACCAAACTCGTACGATTTAAAATGTTTGCGTGTTTCATGTAAACGTCTTGCAAGTTTATATAAATTAAAATTTTCTTTCAGAAATATTCTTTATTGCTATATGAAAATGGAGTATGATATTAAAATCTGTGAAACATAGACTTTTACACGAGACATGTAAAGCCGCACCGCTCACAGCCTAAGCAATAGCATAACCATCTTTACCATCTAGGTGTACTACTTCATAAATAACATTGTTGACTTAAACATAGATACCGCTGGAGCCTCCGAGGTCTGTTGCGTCAGAACAGGCACCTGGCAGGGGGCAACTAGTATCAGCAGCCATAAATGTTACCAGAGCCTTCTCGCAGTTCTTAGGAGCTGCGATACAGGTACACATTTTGCACTGTTTAAATTCTGTGATGCACTATAAAAATAAAGAATTTATTGGAATAAGATCTTCATTAATATTGATTTGTAAATTGTTCTGTCTCATAGTTTTCAGAGAAATATGGCTGATTATGAAGAAAATATTTGTAAGTTGTGTCATCCTAACACAACATGTCATTATTGATAACTCTACATACATGCATACGTCCATATAAAATAATAATTAATTCTAATATATTCAATCTTATACAACATATATTCGATTAACGATAGTTAATAATAATTCTTTAACAGTATTTGTTTAATGTTCTCACTTTTTATAATTTTTATTTTCGTCTTAATACCATTATTTTCATGGAGATGTATTATTATGCAAATGAAAAATAAGTTCTACAATTATTTTTTTACTTTTGTGGATTATCTAGGACAAAATATAATGAAGTACTTGCATAAATTCTGTAATTGCCTATGTTTTATCTTGTACTTTAGATACGCAACAGCAAATACTTACTTTTCACAAGCAAAACCTACTGGTTAAACAGCACCAAAATTAAAATAGAAAATAATCAGTTTTATTATTCTGTAGCGGTTATTGCACTCTTTGTACCGCGCATCTATTTTGTGATTTGATAATAATTATGACTATTATTGAATTTAAAAGCTCTGATTCTTTCTTAAGGTTATTAAATCAACAATATCCATATGAAATTTTAGGTTACTCTAGATTTGATGTAAACTTTTGATTAGCTATCCTTCAGTAACAAGCTTTAATTTTCATATTATATCCTTTTCAAGGGTGCTGCCCAAACAGTCCAGAGCGTGATCAGAGCGGGTCAGCGAGCAGCGACTGATGTCTACAGTAACGGTTCGGGTGGCTCCGGGTAACTGCTGTAATGTAAGCCTCGAATCCAAGGGACTCAAAACTTTTCCTAAAGTGTCATAGTACGCACTATGTGTTGAAGTGCTCAAATGTAAATAGTCGGTTATAAAGTGTTATTCATAGTGTTGATTCGAAAATGTAGTTAAGTTCCAAGTCCTCTACGGATTAAACATACTGGGTAACTTAATTTTTCTCAAATAGATATAAAGTACATGTAAAGTTAAATGCATTTGTAAAGTTACAATTGTTACAATCAATTTTACCTCAATAATTAGATGTAAATAATCTTTTATAGATTAATGTTGAACTTTGATTAATGTTGAACTTGAAAAATTATGGTTTTGGTTACCCATGTTATGTTTCTATAGAACTTGATTTCAGAAAAGTTCCTAGGCAGAAGTGTAGAACGTTTTCAATCAATGTCTATGAATCAATTAATAATATCACTTTTTGTAAAATAGATGTAATTTTTTACATTTTTGAGTGACGTCATCTTTAGGTTTGCAACCTAAACGTCTGAATCTAGACTTAGGCAAACAATGTGATGTTAGCACTATCTTAGTTTGTATTATTTAAAAGTTAAATAATTATCTGCCTCTCTTTCATTTTATGACAAACGAATTTTGATGTGAGAAATCTAGAGTAAATGTAAACCACATGACGTCTTTGTCGAATAGTTTTGACAAACATTATTTTCTTCTTTTATACGCTTAGCATTTAAAGGGATAAACTATGGTAGCTTGAAGACTTTTATTTTAAATATACTTGAGGAAAATGTAACAATATTAATAGATACCTATTTTATTTGATAAACCTATTATCTAAAATAAAAATTCTAAGCATATATTTTAGCGCTAGCTGATATCTGTTCGAAAAACTATTTAATACTCAAAAATAACGAAATGAATTCTCAATTCAAATTTTAGTATAATTAATAAAATGTCATGAAATGAAAACCGTTTGTCGTATTGCATATGACAGAGCGTTTTCAGAAATGATTTGTAACCCGACGAATATATTAGTTGTAAGTTTCTCTGTAATCTTAAGCCTAACATGTGCCATTTGCACGTGCTTGTTTTCGCTTCTACATTCTTCAGCCTTTATTTATTTATTTATAATAATATATCTGTTTCACATTCTAATCAGAATGTTACAGATAGAGTTTCTATAGTCAGGTTTCATTAGTAAGTAGGCTGTTCAAAATTTTCGAAAAAATTAATTGGTTTAATTTTTGCAGAAAGAATAAAACAGTTTTTGACTTGATTATTATAAGAAAATAATAAGATGTTAAATAATCCGAATTTAAACTGAATGCAAAAATCGTATCGAAATTGCTCTCTGTAATTAATAATTTAACGAAAATAAATGAAAATAAAAATAGTTCACTTGTCTTCATTTTTATTTTGTAAATTTTACCTATGCATTACTTCTGTAATAAAATGTAATTATAAATTACGTTATTAATATACTAATATGTCGCTAACGAACCTGACTGGTAACTAAACTGGGGATGTTTTAATTTGCGATAACCAAGCCGTTTAGCTTTTCACTGCCTCTAGGTGTAATATTACTCTTTTAATTAGTTTAATTTAAGTAAGGATCGGGGACTCTAGTAATAAATTTAATAGACCAATTTTACAATTGCCAATTTTATTAGATGTTACAATTAGCTAAATTCTTTACACTGCGATAAAACATAAGATTTAGACACTTAAAATTAATTGTTGATTTTTGTAATTTCCATGATTATAGAGTTTAATTGTTCTTGCTGAAATCATTAGAAAGCAATGAGAACTAAATACATTACACGCATCTGAATTAAAATTGACAATTGTAAAATTAGTTTATTATCGCTTGACGATTAAATGTATTACATTTGTGTAAAATTAATTAATATCAACTGCCACTTAACTGACTTATTTTTTACATATCTACTTTTATTTTTGGACTAATTTTATGTTTTTCTATCGAAATTAATATTAGTTGTAGATAATTTCATTAATGTACATATATTTACGTCATCAATATATATATTCTGGTAACTATGCTTTGTGCGTCAACTTGTATAATTTAAGAATATTTCGCCTTACTCTGGTGTAATAATATTTAAAACTTGTATGTATTTGTATATTTATATTTGGGAGAAAGATAGGACAATAAATTATTATTTAAAATTAATTGTATTCATTTTTCCTTTTTATATACCTAATTAATGGCTAATATAGTAGGCGACAGAATGAATATCTCCAAATTGAAATACCTACTCTGATTGGTATAGCAAAAGCTACACTATCCTTCAACTATCACTGTAAAATTTAATATTAAATGAAATTATTTATTGCATAATTAATTTAAGATTAAATTAAATTATTTAATTCAACAGACTGCAATGCAGGTTCTCAGGTTCGAACCCACGTCGCGCACCTCTGACTTTCGAAAGTTATATGACTTTTCGAAATTATGTGCGTATTGATTGACAATTATCGCCTGCTCCGTGCCTCGGAGAGCACGTTAAGCCGTCGGTTCCGGCTGCCATGAACATCTACGGCATTCGTTATTGGGAAGTCAGTGCCCTATAATATCCTGACACTGGTCTAGCCTTAGGGTATCGTTAGCCTTCAGGTTGCGGTGGTCAGGTGGCAGCCGCTCCGCGTAAAAACTGATATCTAGTGAAATCCGGTTTGACCAGAAAAGCCGACTCCAAGTGACTTGGGAATAATAAAGGCTAGGGAGAAGAAAATACAGAAATTCATACAATGATAATTTAAGAATGCATATAAAATTAGTTATTACCCCGTGGCTCTGCCCAAAATCACATAGTGAATCCCACGGGAACACTCCCAGGATAAAAGATAGACTATGTTCTTCTCCAGTATACAATCTATTTCCTTGCAAAATTTAATGAAAATGTGTATAGTGGTTTTGCCGAGCTACTTTCGCATTTATAATTTTAGAATGACTTCTTAATAAATCAATAATCATCAATCAACGTAAATGTATTTTATAAATTAATTAATCATTTAGTATAAATTATTGCACCTAATATTTAAATAAATATTATTATTATATTATATAATATAATCTTATCTAGACACAATAAAAAAACAATTGTGTCGAAATTCAAAAGTCAAATGCAACAGCAATCTTTTTCACTGATTACCTACAATTTTAACTTTAAAATCTGTCAGAAGATTTTAGCTGTTATTTTGACAATCAAGAAATCTTCTATTAACACTCATCAGTCATTTTTAGGTGCCAGACAATACGTCATAAACAAATTTTGTTTTAGCATTGATCATGAACAATGGCGCAAGTGATCATCTCGCATCTGCATATGTTCCAAGTATTGTTATGTTATGTGTTTGTTTACATAAACGCGAGATAAACTGCTGTGTGATCCATTAATAGCTGTTCGAGCTAGAAAGAATATGCGTAAGTAATTTTGATACATTTATAGTCAAAAGCAAACAGATCCTAGGTAGTCATGTTTTTATATAAGTAGGAGAAAATAGAGATATTTTCAAATAACATGCTGTTTTTTAATAATAACTTTCAAAATTTCAATAACATTTTGATTTCCCGTAAAGATAGAAAGTTTCAAAAGGAATGATATAAATTCTAAAAGCTCCTGACGTATTATTTATCTTTCAATTTTTCTTTAAGTTGCAATTTGTTTCTCTGAGAAAATAAAAAGGCGTTTTAGTAACTACCTTATTACAAGTGATTTTTAATTCAATAATCTGTCTTTCGGAAAGGTTCGTCAACGAATGTCAAAATTTAAATCTTATTAAGTGATTTTATTGGCTGTTGCTAATTCAGTTAGCTAATTCTAGCAGTAAACATGTGTTTCATCGTTTGTTAAGTTTTTGCAATGATCTGCCTTTTAATAGCTACGTCTTATAATTTTTGTTTATTATCACAAAATGTTACAAAAAGAGAGATAGTTCTATATATTCTTTCGTAACATTTTGGATATTAGAGATATATAAATTTTTATTTAAATTTCCTATTGCAAACAAAAGTAAGCTTGTAAGAGAAATACCTCCAATTATTAAAATTGCAGTAAATAACCATAATTAAAGAAAGAAAGAAAACATTATTTATTGCCACAAAGACTTAATAATGACTACATAGGTATTTATTATAAAATAATATTAAAAACACAATTAAATAGGTAGTTTACAAAAAATGCAGTCTTTGTAAGAAATGACATGCAAGCAGAAAGAAATTGAGGCAATATCGCATAAATATAATTGGTGATTATGTGGTAAGTAAGGTCTCGGCAGAGAAGCAGATCTTTGTTCCCTGCTAATAATACAAGATATTCCCTTTTAAAGGGTTTGCAATTGTAAAATAAATAAATAATATTGTAAACTTGGTTATTAAATTAAATATTAGGTTTTCAATGTGGACGTGGCAATAGGTATCGTAAATTCAAATTAATAAGTAGACCGGTATATCTACCTAACTGAAGTTATATCTGAGTCTATACTTTATCCCATATTTTTGTTAGGAGTACGCAAAGCCCTCGTTTGGTAATAGACATTCTATTACCAAACGATGGCTTTGCGTACTCTTAGATACTGAGAGTAGATAAAATTCTTTGAAACTGTATATTTCATTGTATACAAAACGTCGTTTCTGCCAGGATATTGTAAGCAAGGAATAACAGTAATGACCATCTTCGCAGGACGTTTTATAGTGCTGAAGTGTGTGCACTTATAACACTCATAATCCGACTCGACCAGAGAGAGAGATCAGGCGCAGGTCCAACGGCTTTACCTACTTTAAGAGATGCAAGGATGTGCAACACCACTAAGTTCCTAAATCCGGGCTTATACTGATAATTTATTATCAGAAAATCCCAATATCTTTTTGTTAGCGTGACTCGATACTCGATTCCGAACCTCATGCAATCACATGCGAGGATTACCTAGGCATCGACCAAGGTCCTTTCGATTCACGCAAGCATTCTCATATGGCTACTGGACTAACTAGTAATTTTTTGTGCCAAATAAGTAGTGTATTACATTTGAGAAGGACAATTAAAGGACATGTCCCGCAAAAAATTTTTGATTTCGTTTTAAAACCAGCGCTTTTGCATATTATAATTATATTTATATTATTTACATAATGTTTTATTCATAACGTAAATATCACTTGTTCAACGTTTCTAGTTATTAATAATATACAACGGTACATGGTTGGCACATTATACCTATAATGTTCTCGAAGATGTGTTAAGTGGATCTACCCACATTCTGCTAGCGTGGTGGACTGGCCTAAGCGCCTTCTCATAGCGAGAAACGACTTGTGCCCAGCTGTGGGATAATTTGTAAACAAGCCCTGATACTATTAGATCGGTATCCATAGATTTTAGTGTTATTCGACGGATTTCGTAGTTGTTTAAGTAGTCACCTTGCCGCCGTCACTACGCTGAGTAAAAACAAACATTTCTGTGACCAGAAATGGTAGATCCGAGTCTAAGCATTTGTTGTGTCCTTTGTTTGAATGTTTAAGTACCTCGCGACAAAGAAATTAATCCTAGTGCGAGAGTTGTTGCTGTTTATTCAATGTAAAAAGAACTATTACAATTGTAGCAGGAGTCTTGGTATCTGCCTGGTAGATGACAATAGACTCGCCCGCTATGAAGTGATACCTGAAACAAACCTCGTGAAATGTGGATGTAATTCAATCTACCTATTGCTTCAGGCAATACCGATTTATTTATTTAAATTATTAATTATGTACATATAAACACAATTCTTTAAAACTAACTTATACCTCAAATATTATAAAACAGAAATAAAAAAGAAAACTAAAACCCTCTATATATAGGCGTCATAGTGTGTACACAGTCGACTGGTAGTGTGCCCAGGTATATGTATATAAACAGGCATGGTTATATATATGTAAACTTTACCATGTAAGATGTCCTTGTTATGGCTAAGTCGACTGCCGTAATGACAGCGTTGAGCTGTCATAGGTTGCGGTCACTGTTTACTAGCAAGCGCGGCATATACTTGTTTTCACCTTAGTTAGGCGTATGTTTGCCGCACTTAGCCTCACAGTTGGGCTATTGTACTTCAATAACTCGAAGTCAAGATAGCTGGTTACATACTCAACTTTATCCTTAATACAATTTGCGATTGGTTGGTGCCTCCGGTCAGTGCCTTTTTCATTGTTTCTGAATGGTTTAAGAGACCTGCCGTTAATCACTTTCGTTTAATTTTTCACCTTAATAATAGACAAACGTAAGAAAACCTAATGTTAGTGCATATGCAGAACCCTGCTATATATGTGTTATGGTGGCTTCGCTACAAACCTTAAATCATTTGTGAATATATAATATAAAAAGAAAATTTTGACGCACATCTAAAACGGGTGGACCTTAAAAGCTGAGATTTTGCACTGAGGTTCCCTATATGATGTAGATAAGGAATAAGGCATTATAGTAATTCACATAGCATAAGAAACAAAGAGCATAGTATATACCGTGTTATATATTAATACAAGATTTTTGTAGTATAATTTATTTATTTAAGACAACCAACAAAGCATACACTTAAACATTGTAATGATACATAATATACAGAAATCCAATATACAATATGTCTGGGTTCGGACTGTACAAAGTTTAGGGGGTGATAGTCTGCTCTATTTAATCACTAAAATTATTCTATAGGTCTATAAACCCAACGGCCTCTGAATGGCAGCCATTTTTGTATTTTGGTTGACTTTTTCGTAGCGTCGATACTAAAAGTTATGTAACTTTGGAATTTAATGTCCGATTATCGTAAAACAAAAACTTCCCATAACGGAAAAGTATTAACAATGAGATAAATAACTCAAATAATTTTAATAATTGCTGTATCATATTAAAATAAATGCTAAAAGATCAACTTTACGTCAAAATTAACATTGATTTTTTAGTTTTTTAAGGCTATTACAAAAAACACCTCTGAGAACTACCTCTTTTTATGCAAGTGTCTTACAGATGGTAAGCTTACCTAAATAATGATACCAAAAACTCGATTCTATGACAACTGGTTTAAGAGATAATGGTGCCAATTCTGTTGTCACAAAATTCTCTTATCTTAGCTAAAAATCTCTAAAATTTATTTTAGTCCTGTCACTTTTAGCGATTTCAGAATACAAAATGTCGTTTGACAGGACTAAACTAAATTTTAGAGATTTTTAGCTAAGATAAGAGAATTTTGTGACAACAGAATTGGCACCATTGTTGCTTGAACGCAGCCCTTCCGTGCGTAAGATATGAATGAGCACCGCATTTCATGGGGAAGCAGGTAGAAAAATGGTTTATTGCGTATTATTGAAGTGAGAAAGGGACAAAATACGATGTGAATACATACAAAAGAAGCATTCGTCAGATAAAACTCGACTAGTTTAATTTTTACCAGTCCGTTTCTTCTGGTTATTGTGACTACACATAATTTGCTCCTGTGCGTATTGTTCTTCATTTACAAGTGTCGTGACGTTCCAATTATTCGTTATGGGAACTCGTGCTCGTAAAAACTCTAGTAGACACATTGCTGATATGCATTTTGTTTACGGATTTCGCAATGGAAATGCAAGAACTGCTGTGCGGGAGTATCAAAGACGATATCCGAATCGACCAATACCGAATCATCAGACATTCAGTGCAATTCACGCTAGATTAGCTGAATATGGAATAAGGAGGCCTCAAGGTGAACGTAACCCATCTGTACCTGTGCATGGTGAAGAAGCGGTGTTGAATTTAATCTTCAGTGATCCAAGACTCAGTATCCGTCGTATTTCAACGCCTTTAGGCATATCATGATGGACAGTCTGGAGGATTTTGAAGAAAGAAGGACTACATCCATATCATTTAAGACGTGTGCAGGATATAAGAGAGCCAGACAATGCTGCACGATCAGTATTCTGCTTGTGAGTAATTCCGAATATGCGACGTACACCAGCATTTTTAAAACGCATAATGTGGACAGATGAGGCATCATTCACAAGAAGAGGAATTATAAATTTTAGAAATCTACACTTATGGATGGCTGAAAATCCACATGCTGTTAGACCATCAACATTTCAGCATGAATTTTCTGTGAATGTGTGGGCAGCTATGATCGGTGATTAATTGATTGGCCTTATCGAACTCTCAAGAAATTTAAATGGCCCAAGATTTTAGAGTTTCTGATCAATGAATTTTTTGAAGCGTTATTAGAATTACCATTGTCATATCGGCGACGCATGTGGCTTCAGTTAGATGGAGCTCCTCCACACTTTACCCGAGCGGTAAGGGCACACCTAGACCAATATCTTCCACAGTGGATTGGCCGCGGCGGTCCTGTAGCCTGGCCACCGCGTTCACCAGACTTAACGCCACTAGACTTTTATTTCTGGGGTTGGATGAATTGAATGTTGATTTTGAACCAGTCAACACCAGAAAAGAGTTGCTGGAGCGTATTCGCGTTGCTGCTGCCGAAATTAAGGCTGATCCGAGCCAGTTGAGACGGTCAATACAGCAGGTAGCGATCCAGGCTACAGCGTGCCTTCAAAGTGGTGGGGGACACTTTGAACAGTTATTGTAAATCTACTTTTGTTATTAAATAATTAATACTTGTTATTTTGTTTATCTTTGCTAATCACTGTAAATATCTAAAGAAAACCAAATCGTTATGAATTCACTACCTGCACAAGCCTATGTTCCAACAACAATATCTCTTAAACCAATTGTCATAGAATCGAGTTTTTGGTATCATTATTTAGGTAATCTTACCATCTGTGAGACACGTGCATAAAAAGAGGTAGTTCTAAGGGATGTTTTTTGTAATAACCTTGAAAAACTAAAAAATCAATGTTAATTTTGACGTAAAGTTGATCTTTTAGCATTTATTTTAATATGATACAGCAATTATTAAAATTATTTGAGTTATTTATCTCATTGTTAATACTTTTCCGTTATGGGAAATTTTGTTTTACGATAATCGGACATTAAATTCCAAAGTTACATAACTTTTAGTATGGACAATACGAAATAGTCAACCAAAATACAAAAATGGCTGCCATTCAGAGGCCGTTGGGTTTAGACCCCACCTGTAGAATGATTTTAGTTATAAAATAGAGCAAACTATCACTCCCTAAAGTTTGTGCAGTCCGAACCCAGACATATTGTATAGTGCTGCCTCACTTATAAGATGCCACGACATGCATTAACAAAAACTAACAAATTATGATAAAGTGATATGTGTAAAATTACATTAAACAAAAGTGCAAATAATAATGGGATTAAAATATCAAAATTAATGTCAAATTAAAAGAAACTTGCTTACTCTGCACAATGCTTACAAAATAAATAATATTAAACATAAAATTATATTTCAAAATATAAAAAATTATTATAAAAATGTAAATGTTGAAACAGTAAATTATTAATAAAAAATTATAAAATAATAATTTTTATAAAGATAAGTAATTAAATTAAATCAAATTAATTTGAGTAATGAATGAATTACATGAATTTATCGATTAATAATGATTTGAATGATGGATGGTAGGATAAGCCGATATTGTGATCACTGATCACGTAAGTGTGACAGGAGACTATATTGCACTTGCAGTCTGCTGGTGGTTGAGAAATGCCCTAGATTTGTTTTATAGGTTTTGGCCTTGTAAGGCTATCTAGACGGTATATCTAGAGGCTATGTAGGTATCTAGCCGACCGAGCGAGTTTATATGGCACATTAATATTTATTTGACCAAGTAAATGAGGGCAGCCAATATAACAATATCGATTATTATACTTCCTAGTTACTATACTCAGGATTTTTCGAAATTCGCCCAGCATAGAACAAAAGGCACCCAACAACTAAAGTCCACGCAGACGGAGTTGCAAGTCATAACTAGTTTACTATAAAAGATGTTACTTTGATTGTGTGTTGTCCCGCAAACTCATCTCAATATTACGTGCGTAAAGTCACGCTTACTTCGTCGCTAACACTAATACTACCTATACTATAAACTGAATATCTATTCTACAATACACTGAACTACTATTCAAATCAGTTAATAGTACTAATCAATTCTACAATCAGTATATCAAGTCGCAAACAAGTTTCGATTGGAGCGATATTATATATTTTTTATGTGACGGCCTTCACAGTGCGACAAAGTTCGTAGTATTTTAAAAACATCTGGTATTTACTTTGGCTGTATGTATAAAGGTTAGCGTGGACTTGCGTGCCCTGCAACAAAAATGGTGAGCGCTGTTCGGAACGAATTCGCTTCGCACCTTTTGCACTTTGCTAGTTAAATATAGTTTAGAAGTATTTTACGGTTCATTGGAATATCGGACTCTGATAATTTATTAAGCCGTTGGTTAGTTATTTGCATTTTCAAAGCGCATGTAGTGTATAATTGCAGGACTTCGTGTTACCTTTTTCCACTCTGGGGCTACAAGATTGGCTTTGAAAGAAAGAAATTAAGATTTTTATTTGGAAGACATCACAACACGCAATATACGTTTTCTATATAATTAACAAACACAAGAAAAACAAAAAATAATTATTATTTAAATGTTTTATTTAAACTATCAGCTAAGCATATCGAGACATTTGATGAAAATATTGTGTCTGGATGACGGCGTCTGATGATGGTTATTGAGTTTAGTGATGTAAGGCTAGACTGTATTATGTACATAAAATATACCGTAAGAAACCATACTTGTTTTTTCGTTATGTTTTATTTAACCATATTAACTACTGTTTTTTTATGAGGACAAGAAACAATAAATATGGTTATACTTATATTAAAATTGTACTTAGGCTTAGTGACGCTTATAAATATAACAGGCTGCAGTCGGGATCACAACTCAGGTTGAAGTTTAAAATTTAAAATGTCTACATTCTAAATGGTTACTACCATCCCAGAGGCAGTACCCAAGATCACAGTTTGCGATACTAAAGTGTTTGATCTAGAATATATATATATTTTAGTACTAGGATACCTTCTGTGTAGAATTAAAGCAAAACGAGAGAATAAGATGGATTTGATTATATTTATGGTTAAAATAATTAGTCTCTAGGTCTGACTGTCTGTCCGGGACTATAGTACATAGACAAATGTAATCATTAAATAAATCTGTCTATATATATATATATAAATACCGTTTCACGCGTCTATTCGCAAGCGAGTCCGATAGTTAGCCAACTCTGATTTTAGAAACTGCGTTATCCCTATCACGTGGTTCCCAAATTTGAGCCCTCGTATATTTAAATGAGTTATTTTGCATGGTACAACGACATAGCACTGTCTGCATCAAACAACCTTTCTCTATAATGTCAGAACTAAATTGAAAACATTCCTCAATAAACTCTTTAGCAAGTTTGTATGTGGCAAATGCTAAGAATTCACGATTTGCATGCGCGTTCACCTTTATTAGAATATTATAGGTTAGCTTTAGTAATAATGTACGGGAAAGGTACTGCCATGCCGGGCGAGACGGCGACTTGAATGTAAATGTGTGTACATGTTATGATTGTAATTTGTAAGTATGCGTGAGCCTTAGAATAATTCATAGGATTAGAGGGCTTTGTGGCTATGTTCTGAAGCTTAATATTAGTGGAAATTGCTGAAGGATGCGTCACAGTGCACTAAGTTGCATGCTGTAGTAGTTATGGGTATTATGTGGCCTATATTACACAGCATTACACGCAGTTTTTACTTGAAATTTAAAATGTGTTTATAATCGTCGTCTTGATTACAAAATATATTTATGTTACATTGGTCTTATATATTAGTGCGCTATACCTACAGGGATACACTTATTAAGTCCTCGTGGAGTGTCTGTTTGTCCTTCTTTGTGTCGTAGCAGTTAGGGACTGAATATTTACAAAATTTTTATTATGATGACAGATAGGTATCTGCCATAATAATACATTTTTTTAATAGTTTGAATAGGTAACAATTACGGAACACTTATGCAGATAACCTAACAAAAAAAAAATTCAATTGGCTCTTTAGAAACGCCTTTAAAACTTTAATACGTACAATTCTCAAATTTGGATTAATTAGGTATACTGTGCTAAGTCTAAAGTAAAATAATAAATTATATAAACAAGGCAAGTGTGAGTCATGTTTGCCCAAATTGTCATGCTGAGTCATTCTAACCTTATGGATTTTATTAGTTTGCTACATTTCCTTTATGTTTAAATACATTATCATATGAAGTATTTCACATAAATAGAAAAAAAGCGTTCCATTGTATGTAGTGCCTAACTTTTTATACTGTCCTTCATAGAAATAGCCAAAATTAAAATGTTTGTGGTGATATTTATATATGTGGAGTAAGTACCGTCATCTAACTTTTGGCAGGTATTAACCGCATACTTTTCTCGCAAAACACAGTACAATAGGCATGTTGACAGGGTTAATAATAAATGATTCTAATTAGCCCATCTTTTAGATTAGCAAAAAATATTGGACTCCTGGATGTTGTATTAACAAAACAATAAAAATTTACTAAGATATAACGCATTAAAGTTCGGGATTGGAGGCGTGTGACGTAACTGTCTTATAAAATGTGTACCCACAAGTAACGCATTTAAACGCTCTTCGTTGTTATTAGTTTGTGGGACAAAAGAAAAATACGTGTCCAATACTTTTTGCTAATCTAAAAGACCGACTAAAATTTTATATTATTCATCATGCCTATTACTTCAGTGTGACTACATGGTTTCAGTTAACTATAGTTAAAGCTATATTTTTGGAATCGTGATAATATTTCTCAACAAAGCGATCTAACATATTCTGTTAGTAGTATCGCGAGTACATTTAGTGATGGAATATCTTGTCATAGCTTTAATGAGATCAGTCTGTCTAGTTGGAGACCGACCGTGCGATTATTTCCCTTCTACCTGTCCTTGTGCTATATAGTTAATTATGTACTGGCCTTTACATTCAGTATTATTTAACATTATTAAATACCTACTAGGTCTCTCCCGCTATTTATACTAATCCTAATCGGCTCCCGTAGCTCGTAGCGTGATGTTATATAGCCTTTCTCAAGACTTAGGCTACTAAAAGAAAATATAAATTTTCAAATTTTAGACCCAGATATTAATTTTCATTGTCCCTTTAAAGCAAAAACACTTCAGCTTTATTATATTAAGATTCAGTGAGATAAAAAAATATTAGATTTTAATAATATTTTGTATTTTTTTAATGATGCGCTCTTGCTCCTTTTGCGGGGAGCTTTACTGATATTTGACATTGTCGGAACAATTAAGCTATTTGTGAATCTGACAAATTTCCTCACGTCTAGGCATCGAACTCGATACCTTTGTGTGGCAGTCCAACGGTCTCCCACTAGGCTATCGCTGCTTACTACGTGTGATATATTATGTCGTATATCACAAGCGCATCACCAGAATTACCCATAGTCTCTAGTTCCATTACATAATGGTTTTACTTTACCAATAAATATTGTTGAATCAATGTGTATGACGTATGGTGATCGTCACTTACACAGTTCATTATTCCATCCCACGTACGCATAAACACGTTTGACATAATGACGGTCATAATGTTCCTTCGTGTATCATCATGTGTTATTATAGAATATCTTACAGCGGCCATGATTAGATATGAGATCGGTACTCTTTGATTACTTTAGGAGGTACAATTTACAGTTCTGCAATACCTATTATATATTCTATTAGTTTGATTGGACTTCACTGCTTACTATCTTAGAGCACTGAATTAATTTGACTTTACTTAAACTAAATATAAAAAAATAAAATACACATGATATAATTAACTGTCGGAAAAGTTAATAATTTGGCGAATATTGTCAGAGAGCAAATTAGATTTAATTACATTTTGGAGAAAGACCAGGAGCTGTACCTAGATTGGTATCACAAAAACTTATTGCATGGGCGAAAACGAAACAAGAATACACGCTTTGTAACATGCTGTATAGTTCATGGCTGGCAAAAACCATTGCTTTTGCCAGCCATGAACTATACAGCATCTCTTGAAGCATTCTTCAAGAGATCATCATACTAGTGTGGGCTTGGAGATTTGGAATTATTTATTGACATACGACGAATAGTCACGTCTATTAGCCGTGGTTATTATACCATTAGATCAACTGCTGGATTTATTGCTATCAACATTAACACAAAAAATTTACTCATTAATATAAACCTTAAGGTAATGTGGAGGCGTTAACTTTTAAAAGATAATGGAACGTAAGGATTATTTACTACGTGTGTTTCTTGAATTATGAATAATCCTTTACTGTCAAATTGTACCGCCTAACCGGATGAATTGATTTCTATAATATTGTCTTCTGTTTACGCGAATGTTATTCATTGAAATTAAACTACTACATCTAAGAATGCTAATGAATTATTTGCCTCTAATTCCATAGTAAATTGGATGTTGTTGTTAATGGAATTAAGATGTTCTAGGAATACACTAACACTATCTGTTGGTAATATTGTAAAAGTATCTATAAATTATCTACAAACCTCTTATAAATCCTGGATGTGATGGGGCAATCTGTAAAGCTCGAGCCTTGAAGTCCTCCATATATATGTCGGCAACAACAGGTGATACTGTACTGCGAGCCCATTGCCACACCATCGACTTGTATGTAGAATTTATTGTCCCACAACAGATAGCCAGTTGTTAAGCAATGCTTAAGTAGTTCTGCATATTCCTCAGGCATATTGTACTCTATTAGCTTCCTTTTAGTTATGTCAATACAGTCATGTACAGGTATGCATGTAAATAATGACTGTACATTAAAACTAACCATTGTTTCATTGTTAGTGAGACATAGGTGTTTAATCTCACTCACAAAATGGTATGAATCCTTTACATGTGCTCTCGAGTTGCCTCTGAGTGGTGAGAGTATCTTCGCTACGTGCTGAGCCAGTCTGTAAGTTGGTATGTCGATCTGACTCACAATAGGACGTAGGGGAGCGTTTTCCTTGTGTATTTTTCGTAACCCATACAGCTTTGGAGGTTTTACGCAAGCTGGTATTAATTGTTTAACGTATAGTTTTTAGTTTCATAATTATGTAATACAGTGATAAATAAACAACGTGATAAAATCCGTATATAGTAGTTTAATTTCAATGAATTGATATCTATTTAGTTTTTTGTTTGAAAGGTGACGTGATCGAAAGTGTTCATAGCAATGATTCAAGAAAGTCTGTTCGGCCATTTAAAGAACCAGCTCTTTTCTATTTGATGAAGGGAGGTGATCAACTGCTATAGATTTGGTCGATTCGATATTTGGTACACTGTTACTAATGATATTACAAGATTATAAAGACATTGACTTAGAGGATGTATTTGTCTCTAGGTCGTTATCAATATATATTTAGATCTACTCTTTAACACACAGTTAACAAAATGAAAGTCAGCCTCCATAAATGAAGTAGACATTTTCCCACAAGCAATTTAAATTAATTTTATAATCATGTTTTACATTTAACAAATCGGAAGTAATCTGAGGTGAAGTCAGCGTCATACAGAGAATATTAGCCCCAATGACTTGGTCTAGACTTTTGATTTACCGACGCTATTAGAACATGCATGCAACGCACTTGGTATGACATTAGACGAAATAGAGCACGCAACGTGACATCAACAACATTGTAATGAAGTGCCTCTAGATGTCTAGACGTAGGTATGAAGATGTTGGTTGGCGAATAGGATTAAAATCGAATTATTCGAATACATTCCAAACAAATGAAAACTGTGATAAATTCGAATGCATTGAACTATGACATCAATTAATTATATTATAACGTATTAGCTTTATGTAGATAACGTCCAAGTCCATCAATAAGGTGAATACCGAACAGTCCGTGAAAAATTTTGGACTATCTCATAAAGATCTTTAATTTATATGGGTCCTTCTGTGTAAATAGTAACACTAAGATTATTATTATGTTTGAGTATTTTGAAATAACTACAACTAAGGATAATGAAACAACCACAGTCTTATTCTTTCCGTGACCATGCTGACGCTGCTGAAAAGCATTTGAAACGTCGCGTTGGAGTAAATTTAATTAACAAAAACATGTAATAAAATTCGTAGGTATATAGTAAATAGTTTAATTTTAATAATAAGCAACCTAATCAAATAATGATTTCATACAGGATTGTATTAAGAAGTATAGCTGAAGCTAAAGCTGAGCCCAGAAGTTCATAAGTGATGATCGTCAAACATCTCTCAATCATGTTTCTGTTGAGTAGGGGAGCACAATAAAAGGGCGCTGTCAACAACCACAGAGCTTTGTATTCATTCAACCAACAGTAACTTCTATTCTACAGGGCCAAAAATAAAGTTTACGAGTAGAAGACCTCGTCAAAGCCAAATATTATTCGGTGACGCTTTTAATGAGCTGGCTCTACCACACAGGCATGCGTTTGGCGCAAGTGAAGCTAAACTGCTAGTGTATTTTGTCTTGTGAATAAAAATACTGGACGCTCATATATCTATCTCTTCTATTTATTTTCTATCAACCTGCTTTTAATTTTTCCCCTTTCCCTAATCTACAACGTGCGACGCGACGCCGTATTGTAAGCGTCGATAGGATAGGAAAATCATTTATTATCAGGCGGTCTCTCTGTGTTACCTAGGTAGTTACAATCAAAAAGAATTTAATTTCATATCAAACAATATTTGCCACGAATATTTCTTAAAAAAAACTAAAATATCATGCAACAAATCATTATAATAATACAAAAATATTATTAAATACACAGAATTAATTATCTTGTATGAACAATTTATTAAGTGTTATAAAGAATAATCCGCGGTATAAGTATGTAAAAGTTGTCAAACTTGTTCGAGTCTGTCGCTTTTTTATCTTATATGGTATATTGTACGAAGTCTGGTTCTACAAGCAAGTCTATGAATATTTAAACACCTTGTTTAATTATATTAAATATCACTAAAGACTGGCCCGATATTAAATGCTGTTTAAGTAAAACTGTATTCTATTTAAATAATAATCTGCGTGAGTCTGTCTGTTACTATAGACTCAAAAACTAGTGAATCCATTGTGATCAATTGTGTTTAATTCATATCATCAATTAGGCTAAACCTAGCAGGCCTGCCACGAAACGTAAATGCCGAAATTTCAGGCTGACTGGTCGTACCGTGAAACTCATGAATTTCGAAATTCTACCTGAATTTCGGTACGTGAGTTCTTGATTGTCTTAAACTTCTTTATGCTCCAAACAACGGAGTAATGTCATTTTGAAAAAAAGAAATCTGAAGAAATTTCATTGTAAGATTTTTTGGTACGGCCTAAAGTCTCGGATAGACTTTTTATGATAGACGTAGGTCTACCATAAATACGTCTATGCAGTTCCAAAATTTGTGATTGCGATACTAGGATTGAACGCAAAGAGTCGCAAAAGCGCGAATTAGCATCGATATCACTTAACCGCTTTATTTTGATATATAATAGAATCATGATAACATATGCAGCATCCTAAGTGCTTAAAGTAGCATAACTGTTTTAATCCAAGATGAAACTGTAAAATAATAATAGAATAAATAATCTTATTATTTATTACATCTTGTATAAACAAGTTGTTGAGACCGACCGAATCGATGAAGTGTTGAGAGACTTGACAGAGTGCAGTCTATCCGACACCGAGGTCAAGGATAGAGCAAAGTGGAAAGCTAAAATAAAGAAGGCTGACTCTACCACCATGTGGGATACCTAGCCAGGAAGAGAGGGAGGGATAGACATAGCTACAGGGGGAAAAGTAGCCTATGTACTACAATCCCAAGGAAAATCCATTCACCTTCTAATCACATATACATATAGTTACTTATGATACTGATGCAACTCTACTGACATGTAGAATACCTAGCCAAGACGAGAGAGATGGTAGAACTAGCTACGACGGTGTAATAAAAGTAGCCTTCGTGCTACAATCCCAAGTATCCTAAACATACATGTAGTTACATATGGTGCTGATGCAGCTCTACTGACATGTAGGATACCTAGCTAGGAAGAGAGAGAGGGTAGAACTAGCTACGGGGGTGAAATAAAAGTATCTAACATGCTGCAAATCCAAGCTACTTCTTAAACAAACATACATACATATAGTTACATTTGGTGCTGACGCAGCTGAGGCCTCTATTTTCGAAGGATCCACAGAGCATTATAAGAATATCTGTATTTAGGTTCACAGAACATTATGAGCTCACACACATTGAGCCACTAGTCGCGGCCACAAAACGCGACCACTAGTGGCTCAGTCAAGCTACTAGACGCAGCCACCAATCGCAGTCGCTCGTGGCTTAATGGCGGCCACCAGTCGCCGCCACTTAGCCGCTACTTTTGACTAAAAACATCTACATCGAAATCCGCCGACATCGTGACGTGCCTTTGGTTGCGTGCATGTAGTAAGACTGATCTGTGTTGTTGGGAACACGGGCGCCGAGAAGAAGCCGGCTTCTGTGGCCGAGTGTGCGCGCGATACGAGCGACAAAACGCGGCCACAAGTAGCGAGCTCGGGCGACTCCCGCAGGTTGTGGCTCGAACGCCGCCACTCGAACGTTCGGTTTGCGCCGATACTATACAAAATGTTTGAAAAACTCGTCCGCAGCTTGTCGTTGCATCTAGTGGTCTTACTACTCGACTAGAGGCTTAATGTGCGGGCGGCCTATATAGCAATACTCTATTACGAGGGACGTAAGTTAATCTAACTTACGTCCCTCGTAATAGGGTATAGCTGTATATCGGGCACAAATTCAGACTGCTGCTGCTACTGAAAATTGCATTACAGAAGTCAGAAGCCGGTTTTCAGTACTGAGAGTTCTTAACTTAAGAGAATGAAATATATTGTATTCTTGGTAATAGTTCTGAGTAGCATCATGGAGTTTAGTATAATGTGTGTATACACTTCTGCTTTTCGCTTCGGATATAATTAGGTGAATATGTGTTGAGTTAATTTATATCTAGTTATTTATGTAGATTAATTAGGCCTCCACGCTGGCGTAGTGCGGGTTGGCAGACTTCACATATCTGCGAGAACATTATGGAGAGCTCTCAGTCATGCAGATTTCCTCACGATGTTTCCCTTCACCGTTAAAGCAAGCGATAATTAACGATAATTTTAATACGCATATAACTTCGAAAAGTCAGAGATGCGCCGCGCCTTGGGTTCGAACTCGAGACCTCTGCGTGGCAGTCCAATGGTTTCTCATTTACTTTCTATTATTATTTTTTCATTCCTGATAACTATGCTAACAATAATTAAGAGGTAGTATTAACTTACGTTTGCACCTTCGTTAATGTGATGTCATATGTCATGCAACCACGCTCTATTTTATGGAGATAGGGTGATGTATGAGAGAAAGATGTGAAATACGATTTTATATTTTTAGAATTACTTTGTTTAGTAGTTTCAAATAATCTAGTTTAACCCCTCTACATACAAACGGACAAATTTTACATCTTTACAATAATGATAAATATAGATAAAATCAAAACAAAGTAGCGAAAACGTAGTAGACAAAATAAATTACATAAATAATTTCATCTGATTTATATGTATTTATTATAATTTATAATAGTAATAATATCACAGTAATTCCATCTCTCGAACGAAATTTGATCCACTTTAAACTAGAATAAAATAAAAAAACTTATAATAAAAACATCATTGACATTTTATGACTAGAAAATTTTACTTATCGGGACAAAGGTAAAACGTAGTAAATGCATGTTATAATAGAAATTGTTTATACCTATAATATTATTATAATAACAAATGTCTAAACTAAAAATGGGCATAATATATACACAAATTATTTACAAGAAAAATATAAACTAAACACAAAAACAAAACTGCAAAATCAGAAAGCGTCATAATATTCCTCCGCATCGTCGTCAATTGGCAACGTGCCCAGAAGACTGGCAGCATTGCCACGTTGAATGGCAATACTTATTCTTTGTGCAAAGAAAATACCAGCCCTCTGGTCACGCGTTTCGACACCAAACGGCTCAAATATGTACTCACCAATAAGGTTTTGATATTTACGCCGTTTGAGCGTCTCCGCTGATGCAGCAGCAGCACCAGCGCAACCCGCTGTGCTAGAAAGATGTGATGGCGCAAGGGTGTCGACACAAGTTGCGTCCCACACCAAAGGCCTACCCATTTTCCATGGCAGTAATGACATACCATCTGGTCTCTTGCCATCGTCGCGTACCAAGCCGTGAGGTTCAAGCTGAGCCGGGACGCCAGCGGTGACAAGAGCTCGACGGAGTATGTTATTCAGGTTGGCGTGTCGTGATATACGACCAGCACTCCTGCTGCATGATAGGCCATGGTGACCGAGACTGTCGACGGCTTCTCCACAAAGACACCGATGCGGAGAAACACAAGGAGAACCTAAGCGCAAACAAGAAGCAATGCGGAAGGTCGTATCGTCCATCATAGTACCTATGTTGGGCGACGGGAGCGCCTGAAGCCAAAGGCCTGACTCCCACTCTCCCACAGCCAGCAAGCGAGCACGTTCAGCAGCACAGGACGATGTATTTATGAGATTTTCTCGAACTATGCTGCATAACGGCCCATCCCACTGCCTCTGAGAGAGGCGGTTTTCGGGTAACTCAGTGCTTGGGCAAGCAAGTCTCCAAGCGTTCACGGCGTCGGTCATGCACAGCACTTCAGAATTAACCAGTGTAGGTGCCAAGATTTTCCTGGTCAATTCCTCCGTGCTATGGACCGAAGATAGGAACGCTGGTAAACTTACATCAGTAATTTTTCGAATGCCGAGGCCGCCCAAGCGAACTGGCAAGCTCGCTTGTAGCCACGCCCGGTCGTTAATGGCCACATTTAAAAGTTTAATAAGAGTGTTCTGTATAATTTTATCAATTTTTGCTAAAAGTGTTAAATGTTTCCAAAAGTGTGAAGACCGAAGAGCATGCGTAAATTTAGGGACGAAAAGACAGTATCGAATAATTGTAAAAGCCGAATGTATATTAATTTTGAATAACCTATCTGACGTTTCACAAAAATTTTGAATTTTCTCTTCTATAAAATTATCAAAACCTTCATCTAAAATTGGGGACCCAAGGAGGCGAAGAGAGGTTTTATCTAAAAGTTTAATATTAGGTGCTAAAGAATTGAATTTATTTAATACCGATAGTTTATTGATGTTATTGCTGACAAAAATTTCACATTTGCTTGGATTAAGTTCCAAACCTATTGACTGAAATTTATTTTTTAAATGTGCCAAGTCTTGTAATACTGTATCTACATCTCCTCCTAGGGTGCCATCGTCTAGGTACCAGATATTAAATTTTGAATTTAGCTGCTTAATGATGGGGTGAATAGCTAAACTAAAAATTACTGGCCCGAGAGGGTCACCTTGTTGACAACCAACGGCTGATTCCAAAAGGTTTTCCTTATAGATTAATTTTGATGGATACCTGTAACATTGCCAAATGAATTTATAAATTTTGGGGGTTTCTAATTTTACTTGTGTCAACAATGTGTCCCTATGCACTGAGTTAAAGGCATTCTTTAAGTCAACCTTCAAGATAACGTCACCGCCGCCACAGCCAAGGTATGTTGACAAGGCGTGTATGGCAGCCTCACAGCCCCCTTTAGACCCAAAGCCAAGTTGTAGGGGCTGGAATTTTTTCGCTAGGCTTGTGCTGTAATATTTACAGCATAATTTGGCTGCCATACGCCTGTAAGTACACCCTACGGCAATAGGCCGAATACCACCATCCTTTTTCCGAAGGGCACATAAATTTGCACCGTATAAAACATCGATGATGGCATCGTCCACATTGCCGGAGAGCATAATATTCATTAAAGCCGTCAGCTCCCTCAACAGTGCGTCGCCAGCCGCCCCGGCGCTCGAACATACAAGATCTTTTAGATGTTGTGGTGTCAAACCATCGAGGCCGCCAGCAGACCCACTCCGAAAAGAGCAAACGGCTGCAAGAACATCCTTGGCTGTAATACTGAGGTATTCATTATCTGAACTAGGAGGGTCAGGATAGGTGAGGTTATCAGATGGCGTTGGATGCTTGCTCTGCAGACTAGCGAGTGTATCTGGAGAGCAAGGCGCCACCACATCACTACTAAATAATAGCCGGGACGCGCCCCTTATATCACCTTCCCTTAATTTTGTTTCTACCAAATTTTGTATTGAGCTGTTACGGTAACTGGGCAATTTTGAATTAATAGTGCATATCGAAACATGACAATTTTCTTTAACTTTGGCTGTTAAAGATTTTGGTGAGGTCCGGTCTTCTTGTACATGGAGTATTCTATACGGGAAGGTGAGTAGTTGTTCCCAAGCTGTTGTTGAGTTCTCCCGGACGACAAGACCAATGCAGTGAGCCAAACTTTGGGCCACCGAGGGTCTAGCGCCGCGGGGAACTCGTTTCAAAACCGGAGTACAATTTTTTAAATGTCCTAGGTATTGCCAAAATGGAATTTGGGGTGCAACTGCATTTGTCACTGTAGATGTATCGGGGCAAGGAAGTACATTTTGGTTTTTGTGTACTTTACCAATATGTACTTTCAAGCCCCGTTTACCTTTAAAGAAACGAGCCTGGGAACAAGAGGGGCAACGTACGAGGTTAGTTAGAGATGTAGAAGATTGACTGGCACTTACTTCCACATCACTTGTAGCGCTCGAACCTTGTAACATTAAAAATATGATTACACTTAACTTACACTATAAAATATTTACAATATGAAAAAGTGAACAAAACTAAAACTAATGTAGAAAAACTGGGTGACATTTGTCAAATTTATATTTTTTCTGCATGGTGACTGGGGCGTCGCCGCGTCTCCTTGGTGCCGGCGTCGCGTTCCGTCAAGACTCCACCAAAGACAAGGGCAAACCAATATATTATGACTTGTTTAGTTGGGATGCTGGAATCCTTAATACAGTATATGTATCTATTTCCGCTTTCAATTAATTTTCGTTGTGGTTTTGACCATATACAATCAATATTCGTTATATTATTGTTCATATAATATGATTTATTTATTATTTATTACATTTATATTATTTAATTTTATATTTGAAAAAAATACGTAGTTAGATGTTGACAGTGACAGTTTATTTACCTAATAATTAGAATAATAATAATAATAATAAAAAATAACTAGAAAATAATTTATGGAGAAAATATTATTAGATTTATTAGATATTATTATTTTATTTATTAAACAACTCTAGCACTAGGAATTATTCCTATCTAAGTTTTACAAATATAGAAGTCAGAACAAAAACACCCAGACTCGAAACAACTATTTTTGGATGAGACAATTTTTTGTTCCGCGTGGGAAACAAACTCACAACCCTCGCCGTGGTGTAGTAGCGAGATGCCTTCCGCCAATGTGCTTGTGAACTGAGGGACCATACTAATATTTTGCACTAAATACACATGTCGTATGAGTATTTAGTGCAAAATGTAATATGTTATAATGTACATGTAATATAACATTAAATTAACCGTACAACATTGTTTTCGTTACGTTTAACGCTATATTAAATTAAGTATAACAGTACTATCCATATTTTGTTTCATTGTGTGGTCGCACTACTCTATCAATATTCATAGGATTTAAAAAATAATATTATCTCAACTAAATGGTAAGAAATATACAATTTTAGATATCACTTCATATACCTACCGAAAGGATGGCTAAAGATGTACGTGTGAACTGAGGAACCAAACTGATATTTTTCAAAATAAAAATCGTAGGGTTTAATAGTAGACTGAATTAAAATAAAAACAATTGTAGAACAAATCTGGGAATTTGTAAACAAATATATTAAAAACTACAGCCCTTAAAGTGTTGTCCCTCAGTCCTCACAGGTTATCAGCCAGATCTCGGTAAGTATCTGAAAAATTAAGGTATTGTGACTACAGATATTTAGTAAAGAATTTGTAAAGATATTTACTAAATAACAGACTACAAAGCATCAGAGATAAAAACTATATAACGATTTAACTGTGGTCCCTCATTCCACACAAGAAAGATAAATACTTTAGTGAATATTACTGAATCAAATAAATACAATCTTTCTTTTTCTACATAACGTTTTATTAAGAGTCTTAAAAAATGTAGTAAAAAAATTGAATGAAAAAATATCGACGCAATTTGAAGATAATAATTATTAAAACTGGTCTCTCAATCTAGCTCTGCTTAGTTTGGGCTAGATAGTGTTGTGTGTATGTGGTAGAATATTATATTATATTAATCCTCACCTCCACTGACATAAGTGCATGTACTCGCTGCTAGACGAGAGGAATATCAGATAGTCTAGTATACTTAACTTTTAGTAAAAAGTTTCTACTATATAATAGGTATCTAAAATTGTATCGTATGTATGGCGATTAAAAACAGTGGCTATGAGTTTCTTGCCCGTTCTTCTCATGAGCCCTACATCCTTGCTTTTCTGAACGTGGCCGTAAATGTAAATTCACAGAAAAAAATTACGTGTAACTTTGACATTCATAAGTGTTACCTTGTAACCTAATTTAAATAAATTTATTTTGATTTTGATTTTGTATATTTCTTACCATTTAGTTAAGATAATATTATTTTTAAATCCTATGATTATTGATAGAGTAGTGCGACCAAACAATGAAACAAAATGTATACAGTACTGTTATACTTAATTTAACATAGCATTAAACGAAACGAAAACAAGGTTGTACAGTCCCTCAGTTCATCTCGCTACTACACCGCGCCAAGGGTTGTAAGTTTGTTTCCCACACGGAACAAAAAATTGTCTCATCCAAAAAGTCTGGGTGTTTTTGTTCTTACTTCTATGTTTGTAAAACTTAGATAGGAATTATTCCTAGTGCGTGAGTTGTTTAATAAATATAAGAATCATATCTAATAAATCTAATAATATTTTCTCCATTTATTACTTGCTAGTCATAAAATGTCAATGATGTTTTTATTATAAGGTTTTTTATTTTATTCTAGTTTTAAGTGGATCAAATTTCGTTCGAGAGATGGAATTACTGTGATAATATTACTATTATAAATTTTAATAAACACATATAAATCAGTGAAAATTAAACTACTATACACGGCTTTTATCGCGTTGTTTATTTACACTCAATTACATAATTTAGAAAATAACCGATTCCTACCAAGGAGGCTTCGCGAGGCTATTGAAATCAAAAAAATATCCCAATTTCAATAGAGTAGATGGTTGGAATGCACCACAAGCTTGGGATCCAGTAATTCAAATAGACAAACCCAAGAAGAAGCAAACCACAGCTAGACTTCATGATACTTTGAGCTCATTCTGTGTAAATAGAAACACCAATGATTAAATTATGTTTGGGTATTTTGAAATAACTACACTGGAACATTGAGACAATTACCATCTTAGTCTCCCTGTGACCATGGCTGCTGAAAAGCAACCGAAACGTCGGAGATAGTGTATACTTAAATACGAATAGTTTTAATAATTGTATTAGCTTGAAATTTTAATAGTAGTATAGTAGTGTAACAGTTTCTAAATTATGTAATATAGTGTTAAATAAACAACGCGATAAAATCCGTATACCGCAGTTTAATTTTCAATAAATAACATTCGCGTAAACAGAAGACAATATTACGTATAAATCAGATGAAATTATTTATGTAATTTATTTTTCTACTATATTTTCGCTACTTTGTTTTGATTTTATCTATATTTATCATTATTGTAAAGATATAAAATTTGGCCGATTGTATGTAGCGGTTAAACTAGGTTATTTGAAAATACTAAACTAATTCTAAAATATAAAATCGTATTTCCCATCTTTCTCTCATAAATCAATCTATCTCTATAAAATAGGGCGTGGTTGCATGACATAATTATGACAACACATTAACGAAGGTGCGAACGTAAGTTAATACTACCTCTTAATTATTGTTGGCATAGTTATGATTTTTTTGTCTCTGTTTCTTTAGCTATCGTAGGTTTTATTATGGATGAATGTGAGCTTCAATAACCTCACGCCTATTTTCCCATAAGGTTAGACAGAGATGAATTACTTCCGCCAGCTATGTCTTTAGATTCCACATAATATTAGGAATTCGACTTGAAGTTGCTACTGACCCATTTAGTTCGTGATAGTTTGGGGATGACCTTTGTCCGACTCGTGTAGTACCAGAGAAGAAAAGAGAGGGTCAATTAAGTTGCAAACGTTCTAAGAAACATTCACCATGATAAGCGGTAGCCATATAGTCAAAGGTAACCATGTCCCTATGCAGCAGATATTCTAGTATCTAGGATTGTGTTTATAGATTATGTATGTTTGCCATGAGACGATTACGGTAAAATTAATATTTATGTATTAGAGTTAGGTAAATTACAATCCTAAATACAATAGTACTTAATGGCTTATGGCGTCTTTGTTAAATCTATCATGATCTCCTAATGTTGCTTTTGTCTAAATACATTAATTTGCATGTCGGCCCCGATGGCGTAGTGGCTAGTGTAACCGACTGCCACGCCTGAGGTCGCGGGTTCGATTCCCGCACAAGTCAAACATTTGTGTGCATGAACATGGATGTTTGTCTTGGTCTGGATGTTTCTATGTATAATATGTATGTATTTACAAAAAAAAAGGTATATATGTATGTTTACCCATTGTCTAGTACCCATAGTACAAGCTCTGCTTAGTTTGGGCTACATGGTGTTGTTTGTATGTGATAGAATATTATATTATATCATATTTTCTTTTTTCTCTATATATACCAAGAACCGCCTAGTCAGGCTAAACAGAAAAAAAATGAGTGGAGTTCTTTCGTTCTCTCCGATTTAATTTTCCTTTCATCCTATCTGTAACACCTTATTCTAGGATTGGAAATGCGATTAATACCTCTTGTATTGCAAGTGATAGATTACGTTAACCGCTAACCAACAGGCTATGTATGCTTACCATCTTTTAAAAACTTTCAAGAAATTCACTTTAATCTCATAGCTATATCTACACCGGTACCTCTCAGGCGTCTTAACTAAGGCGTGGTACGGTATCTATGTAAAAACATTAGTAGTATGTCCAGTACACAATACGGATGCAAAATACCCAGAGCTCATTACCATATCTTATTACATTTATTATTCCATCGCATGTTTTGATATAGGCAGGTTAAATATAATAATAATAATAATAATAATAATATAAATACTATTATATTATCATAAAATGTCTTGTTAATCCTGTGGCATAAGCTTGAACTTCCATGGCCGATTGTTGAGTTCCGGATTTAATTGCCGACATGTTTATAATCTAGCATTTGTTTTAGTAGATGATAAGACTGGCTTTCTGCGCAGGAGATCTAATAGTACTGAAGTATGTGCGCTTACAGAATATTAAGTGCACTCTCCATTCTCACAATCACTTAATTTGAATAGCCGACAATCTTCTACGACTGGAGAGTGATCTGTTCTCGAAAAATATTGTTAGATAGATGTATTAATCATTTCATTGGTCTGTCCTGTGACTTCAAGATCTGCTGTTCTTATACACTAGCTATCAGAACGACGGGGCATTCAAATAGATACGTCTATACAAATATTACAAAGTTAACCCGGCAAGTCTTACAATACCAAACATAATTAATCTATTGTGACTAGCCGCCGGTGTACCGCTGCGACTAATCTGCTTAAGAGTTTGTATATTCGCACACTTCCTACTAGTCTGAATTGAAAAATCTTTTTGCATTTAAGATCTGCTTTATATAAACAAACTAGCTGACCCGGCAAACGCCGTTTTGCCAAAAAAAAAAATATTTTGACCAAAAGAATAAAAAATTGTTAGGGGTTGACAACCCTTAACACTAAGGGGTATGAAAAATAGATGTTGGCCGATTCTCAGACCTACTCAATATGCTCACAAAATTTCATGAGAATCGGTCAAGCCGTTTCGGAGGAGTACGGGAACGAACATTGTGACACGAGAATTTTATATATAAGATTATAAAGTTATACATCATGCCTAGAGGATCCCGTAGTAGCCATACATGTAATTTTATTGACGAAAAATATAAGTTCACCGGTAGTTTGTCATGAAGTTTACAGCCAATTAGCAATGAAAAACTGCCTTAAAGATGGCAACTCTTCATTACATCGAACCGAATCGAATTAACGAGTTCACAATAGGCAGCAGGCACAAACAAATTCATACGTCAAAGAAACAAAGGGCAGTCACGAACCTTTAAAACGCTATACCTAGATCGAAAGCTAAATTATCTATTTATAAACTTTAACAAGGCCTCTGGGGATTTCCAAATGTATGTGCCAACATTAAACGCACAACAAAAGGTCCTTGCAAATAATCTCGTCAGACTGGTAGTACTTATATACAACTACAATCATGCCTACACTGTAGGTAGCCTTTGTATTCTGTCGGTTATACCTATGACGATTAGAGAATGACGATCAAAAATATCGTATATTCTTTTTTTAATATTTGAGATTGTTTGAATGTCTTGAAAGTCCCTTGGGATGAATTTGCATGTAGTTACGGATATACTATGCGTAGAGGTAGCGAATGTAACTACAGCTCTTCTCCGGTTCGATTCCTGAAAAAGAGTAGTTGGGATTTGCCGTCAAGTTATTCTCAGTTAGCATTATGGAGTGTGGTATTACACAGTGTGTGTATTGTGGTGCCGGTAAACGACATTAGGCTCACGCCTATTTTTTTAACGTGGGAAATGCTCCTGACTCTTTTTTGTCACAAGGGTAGGCGAGAGGGCAATGTGGGGCTATCCCGAGACTTCGGGTCTACCGATTAAAACTACCGCGGTGTGCTTTGTAAGGTCAGTGGGTTGCTGGAACTTGTACTACATTAGCGACCCACCCAGCAGGGCCCAATGCAGAAGAGAAAAGGTCTGCTGGCGATGGCTCCTGGGTGACGCCCCGGCACGACAGAGTGTATTAGGCTCACCCTTAGTACATCGCACCTTAAATTATAGTTGTAGACTATAATACTCGGTGCGATACACCGCTGCTTATCCCTTCGGGGATAGGAACATAAAAGGATGTCTTTTTTTATGGTATAGAAGGCAAACAAGCAGACGGATCGCCTGATGGTAAGCGATTTCCACCGCCCATGGACAAAAACAACAACACCAGAGGAGTCACAAGTGCATTGCCGGCCTTTTAAATTAACTCCCTCCCCAGGACGTGAAGGGGAGGGGAGGCGGATTGGGCCTCTGGTAACCTCAAATGTACGTGCAAACAATCCCTTCGTTTGCCTTTCCTTAGTATGAGAGACCACAAGGCAGTCGCATTCACCACCGCTGCACCACCGATGCAGACTATATTGGTCTTAATGAGTCTTATTATATTATACTACATTTTTTCCCGCGGCTTCGCTCTCGTAAATGTAGGTTAGTTTAGTAACAGTACTTTTTCTGGATGTAAGGTGTTCTTTCCTGTTCCCCTGAAACGTGTATGCGAAATATCATGATCATTAGTCAAGTAGTTAAGGCGTGAAAGCGTAACAAACAAACAAACGTTTTTTATATTTGGTAGGAAAAAGAACTCCTAAACTAGAAACAATTCCTATGTCGCGGAGACTTAAGACTGCGCCGAGCGTAAGACGCGGTTGGACTGAATGACAGAGCTTGATATTCAAATCAGCGCGCGGCCGCAATAGTAAAATTGTATGGAGGATTTTTAAGTGCTATTTTGATAAATATGTATCTTTATTGTAAACCATTAACTTAAATATTTGGGACGGACAAATTGTAATATAACTATTTATGTTTCGTTTAAGCTGTAAAATAGGATGGATTTCTACTATTATAATCTAAAAATCACGTAACATGAGCTTAAGTTTTTACATTTTTCGTGTTAAGTAAGTTAAGTTTTTTATACGGAGTAATTGTAAACACATTCATTGTTATGGTAAATGTATATTTTTTTATTTGTAAGAGGTGCCCGCGGTTTTACCCACGTTTATCGTTACTGCGCCGCCCCGTGGGTCGTAGCGCGATGTTATATAGCCTAGCCTTCCTCGATAAATAGGCTATTCAACACTAAAATAATTTTTAAATTCGAACCAGTAGTTTCTGAGATTAGCACGTTCAAGCAAACAAACAAACAAACTCTTCAGCTTTATAATATTAGTAGGTATAGATTAAACAAAAAGTATTGATTTTATCAACTTAACTGTGACCGCCTGTTTTGGCATATTTCACTCGGCGCAGTCTTAACAAACGCTGAAACAAAGGACACAAAGAACACCCATACTCTGGACAAACATTTGTGGATTACTCAAACTTTTGTCCCGTGTGGGATTCGAACCTACAACGCTCGGCACAATGGCAGTGGCGAACAAACTCACATTTGCATTTATAATATTATAGTAAGGATATAGTACATAATATAATATGGTTTAATATAGTTTTCTAAGCAACTGGGCGTAAGATCCGGCTCTAAGTGTCCCTGCATCTACTTAATTCGTTTATGTAAGCGCACGATCCTGGGAATCCTAACGCATACATCACCGCAGAGTCCCACAATTAAAACCCCATGTCTATTTAATAATTTAAGATCCGTATAGCTAAATAATTGTATTGGAAAAATGCGAATGTTATTAAATTGTTGTACTATGAAATGATAAATATTCAACGTGGGCTTTTCCTATGAAGTATGTGTGTTTTTTACTTTCAAGGATGAACTAACGGATATTCGAGTTTGGATTTTGATACTGTACTATGTGTACTCGATGTTATATCGTAGAAGTGTGATTGTCGATCATGACCTTGTCAAATAGTATTAGAGATTTTTGATAGAATATTCTTAATAGTGAGCAACGAGCATATGACCTGAGTGATGGTAAACGATTACTGTTGCCTATGGTCGTTTGTAATACATTGGGTATAACTGGCGTCCTTTTGACGTCCTTAGGACAAGGAAATTATAAATGAGATGAAAGGAAAGGAATCGGTGAGTAAGTTAACTTGTATGGTGTTTTTTTTTTGCTGAAGGAGTCCAAGAGCTTTCCTGACTGGGATGTGATAGAGAGTGAAGCCTTCAGCTACAAGCGTCTATGGTAACTGCTTTTATATCAGGTGCATTGCATGCTTGTTTGCCAAAGTGGTTCTGTAATTAATTCTTATGTAGTGCAGCTCCTGGTTCGCGTCAGTACTCTTAGGCCTCGTTTTCTTTATACGCCTTATAGATTTTAAGAGCAATCTCTCTGTCGTCCATGCTAACTCAACTTGATGCGTCAAAAGTGTATATCATTGGTTTCGAACTCAAAACCTTTAACTTAGTAGTCTGGCAGTGTCTCCATTAGCCAATTGCTCACAATCATACTAATTGATAATTATATAAATGTAAACGTTTGTAAAGATGCTTGGATGTCTATGACTTAATCACACGTGAACCTTTGAACGGATTTGCATAAAACGTACAGATAGAAAAAGTCCTGGATTAACTGGTAGTATAGTTTTTAGCCCAACGCGCAGTCACGGGCAAAAGCTATAGCTTCAAGACTCATAGTCGTACTCATAGTAATAATGTTCCGTCTTTCGAGATGTTATCTCAATCGATCACAGATTTGACGTAAGGGGTCGCGCGAGATTCTCAGAACCGAATTAGTTACGTACTCGCGCTCCAATGTTCCGTGAAGCGTACCAACTGGTGTGCACTGCCATTTGTAAACTGATTATATCAAAACAAAAATAAATACCTTAAAGTTTGGATGCTTGGGGGATTTACGCCAGCAGTTCTTGGTCTCGACTTGAAACCGAGACGAGAAATTACGATTTATCTCGATAGGCTCTCAAAGCATTTTGGCATGGCAATGACAAATAAATAATTATTCTTATTGTTACGGAGATTAGGTGATATGCGAAAAAAAAATTTGTGTTGTCATGATATGGACAATGTATGAATACGAGAAAATACGAATCGGTTTGTTAGTTTTTAAAGTTCGAAATAACTCTTATACAACAGCTTTGTCCGTCCGTCTGTCTGATATACAACTTTCAACTTAAGAACCGTAAGATTTAGAGACTCGCGGCCAGCGCCATTCGACTCAGCATAGTCGATATAACTCCGAAATGACATCATGATCCTTTGACCTCTGACCTCGAAAAAATTGTTCTAGTAATACATTTGCATATTACTTGAACCATTTTTTCGAACTCTAAGATTTACGGCAATTCATGGCCGTTTCTCACTTGTCTAAGAATGCCGTAGGTTATTATTTTCCAGCATTCTATTCTATCTAAGTACACTATTTGATGATGCATTAATAACAATGTTTGTTTTTTCTAAAATCAACGTGTTCGATTTATAGCTAGGTAAATCATTGAATAAACATTCTTTGATACTATACAGCTCTGGTGTAAATGAAATCTGAGATTTCTTAAAGCATTTTTCGCTATTTCCTATAGATTAGAATTTGACCACCCTCACACATGAAAAATCCTTTAATCGAATAAATAATCTAAATTGCATAGGTATTTAATTTTAAAAATGAAACCTTGTTATAAAGTTCCAATCGTTATGTGTTTGGAATGTTCATTAAATTTAATTTGTTAGAAATCATATGTCAGTAAAGTACGGCGGTTGCCAAGTTATATGCAATTATCATTTATTGCTATGTTAATAACCACTTCAGGTTAATAGTATTTATCTAACTGTACAACCGTATATACCTAACGCAAAATGAATATATTGCCTATATACCTACAATTATTACATTAATAGCAAGTCTATTATTGAAGTCATAGTAGTTAGTCTTTTTATCGCCAAGGGCTTATGAGAGATGTAATATGGTCATGATAAGTTTTTGATTTATTCCGCATTCGCCCCTAAAATTGTTCCTCATATGCTCCAAAATTTAGATAAATATTCATTTCTTAATGTAATTCCTATTTCGTCCCTAATTATGTTCCTTTTTTGACCCAGTTTTTTTGTATAGTAGATTTTGATGTACCGTTAGTCGAAAAATATTTTAAAATACCAACTTGATCTCTCGGCGAAACTTTGGGCTTATGATTGCATGACATCACGAGCCCGACGTTGAAAAGACTTAAAATAATTTTTAAACATTTTGCTAACCATATGAATAAACCAAAAATGTAGGACAAAAAAGGAATAATTAAAAAAGAACGGTGAATGAGGAACATTTTGGAATATGGGCCGTAATGTAGGGGCGAATGCGAAACAAACCAAGTTTTTAGATGACTGTCATGTTGGTGAGGCCAGTGTAATCTGCTGCAGCCCATTGGGACATGAGGTCATTATGTTTTTTTCAAGTCAGCCCGGGATAGACAGCTGGCTGTGTTTCATACTTGTACATAACTCGGAAACCATCTAAACCGTTGGTCCTGCGCCTGATTTCTCTTCGGTCTAAACGGATTGCCTTACCATCGGACTATCGAGGGCCAAAGTTATGTATTACCAAACCCAAAGCAAAAGAGATCGGTGTTGTAGAGATTTACTGGTTACATTTTGTATGGGCCGGATAGCCTATGGGAAATTTTTACTTGTAAAAAAATATGAAATAACATACTTCTTTCCAATCAAAGCGCAATGCTTTGATTGGAAAGAAGTATGTTATTTCATATTTTTAAAGTGAGAGCGCCAATCCCAAAGACCTCTTGGTGCCCTTCAGACAGATGATTTGCAAGTTTGTCATGAATTTATTTTAGTTGATTGTGGTTTTGGTCTAATGGCCATTATAATCTGCTTAATATGGCTTACGCTAGGCAGAATGCATTGATTTTTCTTAGAAATGCTTGTTTGTTTCTGTGGTATCAAGAAACCGCAGCCATGTTCATAAGCGTTGATCACCGCTTACCATCAAATTGGCCGCTGGCTGGTCTGACAGCAAAAGCAATAAAAAAATATGGCTTGTCTGTGTCCAGATTAACCGCCGAGTTTTAACCTGTACCCACTAGACGACAATAGGCTCGTTTTCTATTACATCGGTCTTAAAACCATGCAGCAGCGATAGCCTAGTGTGAAACCGTTGGCTTGCCATGCAGAGGTCTCGACTTCGATCCCAAGGCGCGAATCTCTGACTTTTCAAAGTTATGTGCGTATTAAAGAAAAACAAAGAAGATATGCAAAGACTGCCAATCCGCACAAGGCCAGCATGGTAGACTATGGCCTGACCCTTCTCACAATGAGATGAGCCCTGTGCCCAGAAGTGGGACAGTTTAATACAGGGCTGATATTATATAAACTTATGGCTGGCTAAATGTGTGTATAATATATCTCTGTTTATGCCTTCAAGTATAAAAGCTTGTGGTGTATGTATATATTTTGAGTATAAAAGGAGTATTAAGTATGTGTAGAATTTTCAAAGAAGCTCTAACAGTCAGCCTGTTGGTTCGCTCGCGTCGACACTTCGCATACAAAGTGCACCGCAGTTATAAATTATCGAAGCATATTGCATAAAGTATTAGCGGTAACCTCAAATTGTAAAGGGCTATAAACATACGACGATGGTTTTGCAACGTCAATGTAATACATAATCACTTACTTTGACGTGTAAGGAAAACATTGTAAGGAAATGCATACCTTCATTATACAAAGTTTGTGAAGAAGTTTTGATATTTGCTACTCAATTACATGTAAACCGTTGGACGGATTTGGATGAAACTTGGCATACAGATATTTTTTTTATTTTTATCTTGATTTACGTCCTTGGGTTCACGAAGGGCAGGTAGCTAATATTATGAAAAGAACAATACAATGAATAAACCTAAAAACTACTAAACCGATTTGGGAAAACTTTACCCTCAGAAAGATATAGTCACATAAGTAACATAGCAGGGCATGAGCCGGGGAAGCGTAGCAGTATTCATGAAGGTGGGTTAAACTACGGGAGACTGCTAGTTTAATATATAAATAGGCTGTTGCAGGATTGTTACTTGTAATTTAACTGTTAATTCAAATGTTTATAGAGAAACCACTTATTACCAAACAGTTCGTATGCTAGTTTCCTAATATGTTTTCATAAAAATAAATAATTGCTAAGAGGATTTTGATATCAAAATGACGTCTAGTGATATTATGAAAAAACTTCATATAATGTTTAAATTAAACGCAGTGTGGTCGCAATACTATTTATCTAAACATTCATTATAAATGCGAAAAAGAGACGACACTGTATATTATACTCTTTAATACATATACTGTCCCGCAACTCTACGGTATAAAACGTAAAAATATATAACGCAACAGAATTTCGTAACATTATTTTTGCTGAATCAGTAAATTAATCCTGAAAAAAAAAGAAAAACAAAATTGGATAAATAACCAAAATTTTACCCATGTTTTCCCCATCAGCTTTGTTGCAAAATAATTCCATCTATCGATAACGAAATGCAATTGTTGTTTCCTGTTTTAAGTCAATTTTTGAAAACTGTATGAGTGAAATAATATGTTAGTAATTATTTGGTGACAGTACGAGTGAACTGTCTCATATGCGAAAATACTACCAGGATACCCAAGTGTTCCGCACTTCTTCTCCTAAGCCTTTTCCCAATATTTGGGGTCGATTGTCCTTATCTGTCCATTCATTCATTTATGTCTTGAGCTATCGCAAGTAAGTCTATTTTTCTATCCTTTTTAGATCATCATCAGCCAGGTGGCGGTTGGTCTTCCACAGCGTCTCCCTGTCTTCGTTGGTCAGTCTAGTGCTACACGTATGATCACATGTGATCTTTAGATTGGCGAAACACGTGAACATAGCATTGCAGGCATCCTGCTTTGACTAATCGACGTATTTCGCCCGAGGCTCGCATAATCTACCTCAGCCACGTTTTTCCTTTTAAACTAACTTTAATTTTGATTACTCTAAGGATATCAACGCGCAACTACAACTCCTAGAATTGGAAACGATTATAAGGCTAAGGCAACCGTTTATTATGAGCGAATGACATATTTCTTTGTCACCTTGGTAGTATCAAATTATTTTTGGTGTTATACATTACCGAATACCATACTTACTCTGACCATATTAGACAGGAATATCTGAGTTTGTTTAGTATTAAATAGCAAATCTTTTGTTTGGTTATTGATCTGCCATTTAGCGGTAGACAAGCTAGTATAACTACAGTTCATGCAAATGGTTGGTTTCCTTGAAATAACAAAAATAATGGCTAGAGAGACAGCATGCTTTAAGGAAAGAGATATTTAAAGCCATTTTGCCCTCAGTCGGTAGTAAAGTACATATTTTATTAATATTCAGTATATAAGTTTTCTAAGATATGTGAAGTCTACCAACCCGCATTAAGCCAGCGTGGTGGACTATGGCCTAACCCTTCTCATACTAAAAGAGGCTCTTGCTCAGCAGTGGGATAGTTTATTTACAGGGCTGATATAATGTTTCTTCGTTTTGTAAGATATTGCATATTTTTTTTTCGAATGTACGAACTCACGTATGGAGAACTAGTCAGTCCGGAATTTACAAAGAACACGGCGTTTATAAAATATAAGAAAATAGCATAGCATAGAGACACACCAACTGGTTAATAAAAAAAAACAAAAGCTTTAGCTCTTTGTAATCTTAGTATAGAAACTCTACAATATTTTATTATCCTCATATATCACCTATTTTATATAAATAAATACTTTTGATTTGATTTGATGTGACAATACTTAAACAAAAAAGAAGTTGAACATCAAATTACCATTTAAGTTTAGTTTTATTACTTTATCTTTAGTTAATATTGTAAATCAATTTTTATTGTTTTATTCATTTGTAGCAATAAAAATGTTCTAACAGTCACTAGGGAATTACTTGAAACCGGTTAAACATAAAAATAATATAAAAGTTGTGTGTACTTTAAATATCTTATCGAATGCGCGACCTCTGAATAATAGCCCGAGTTTCAAAGCTTATATTTTATTAACAAAACTTTATAGGAAAAGGCACAAATTTCCTATTAATTAGAGCAAAAAAGCATTATAGCTTTTTTGTTAAGTTAACCAGACCACCTAGGTACATAACAACCACTACGCGAGAAGCATTTCATCGGAAAATGCGAAAAAAATCGCCGTTGGACCGCAGCATTTCGAAGTAGCACAAAGTAGGTCGGTTAACTTCGTCAGCGCTCGGGTAGCTTCGTACGTCCTCGGCGATCTGCGCTCGCGCATATAGCATCGAGACACCGCCCCGGCCGCAGTCGTGCTCGTGTGCTTTATAAAAGTTTTTCCAAACAATTACGTCACGGGATGCAAGTTTTCTTTAAAATAACACATTGCGTCCATGAGGACTAATATTTGAAGTTATCACTGCGTTTGATCGTCGAACATTTTTATTCTGATATTTTTTGTGGCTCGTGTTGAACTGTTTGTACAAATAACATGTTGTGGGAGACTGGTTTTATCGAGGAGTCAGATACAGTGAGTGTCCTTTTTATTTTTTATTTCATTAATATTATCTACTACTATTTAAATGTGTGTATTAATGTTTTAAATTATGAAACCGAGCTGCTTGAACGCAAACAGATACGCATACGTACGTACGGCGTGTTTGTGTATGTGTGTGTTAACTTTCTAGTTTTCGCTCGACGCTCGAATGTATTTACATAAAACGTGAACAGTTTTTCATAATATAATCCACATGGAAGCATTTAAGGCGTATTTTATTCATGGTGCATGTTCTGGCTGTGATGGGAGTAGGAATAGCTTTATTCGATGCAAATATAATGTTGACGTTATGCTATGTGAAGACTAAAATGACGCTTCTGGGAAGTTATGTGGTGATTCGGAATGATGATAAGTTTTAGCGGCCTTTGTTCGAGATTAGAACAAAAAGATATATTTTTTTGGTTTGTTTTGTTTTGTTTTTATAGCAACTGAACAAAAGCTGTGAATTATTATTTGGCTCTATGTTTTAGTTTGTGCATTTTTGATTGCACTTTTTCAGTTGTGACATTGCACCACTATGCCGAATAATGCGGGTTCAATGCCCGTATGAAAAATAGGTATTGTAATGGTACTTTTTGTCTAGTTTATAGCTTCATAACGTCATCCACGATCACGAGCATCCTTATTGTCCTTAAAAATGTTTTCAAGAAATTTACCTTAAAATCAATTTCAAAAAACGCATATACGATGTTTATGTTTGTTTTTCTTTATTTTCAATTGCGGTTATCCTCATTAAAACATAAAACCGCAAGCAATGATTTGCTAATCGCATAAAAATAAACTTTTACCTTTTATTACGTCACTCTTTAATCAATAGAGCCTTCATAATGCGATTACGTACCTTCGGTTGTGTGTTGGGGATTAATTCCTGTGTCACGAAGACTGGTATAAGACCTACACCCAGACTCGGAACAACAACGTGTATATTTGAAACAGGTATTTTTTTGTCTCGCACGGGATTCAAACTTAGCTACGTGTTATATGGCGACTAGGCAGTTTTACCATAATGCATTGTTATATTATTCACTTAACTATTTTAGATTTTATATATTACCTATCTATACTTATGATTTCCCCACATTATAATTGTTTTTTCATGCACCACTTCTTTGAGTAGTAACGTAATATTATATAGACAGAAAACATCCTCATAAAAAGGGCTATCTAGCGCATAAAAAGATTTATTCCAAACAGGCTAGTAGTTTTTAAGATTAGTAGGCTCAAACATACAAACTTGGGCTTACTTACTTATAACAATGGACTTTTAAATATAAATAATTATAGATTTCAAACAAAACAATTTCATTTTACTTTTTATTCTTTGATCAATATTTCTCATACCTATATATCAATGAGGGTATTACACCCATATTTGGTCAGCTATGGTCTTAGGTCCTATGTTATAAAAACGCAGAGAACCCGTGATGCTGCTAAGAACTATTCACAGAAAATCCCAATAACATTTTGACCAACCCGGGCATCGAACCCAGGTCTTTAGGCACAAGAGTCGTATTCCCTACCGCTGCTACCACGAAGGCAGATTTTCAAGATATATGTTTAATGATCAAGCTCATTATGCAAATCAAAATTCAGCAAAAAGTTTAAATGTAAAATGCTGATTTAATGGCTTACATATCCAGTTTGGAAATCAACTCCAATTTCCATACACACCTGTTCCACTGTATTCCAATAAGAATAAAAATGGACGAGTAATGACAAGATTAATTAAGATATCACAACGCCACTTAATTATATTTTTAACTAGATTTTGGCCATGGCTTCGCTCACAATAATCTAGATTTTGTCAATAAATTGGTATCCCTCGCAACAGTACATTTTTCTGGATAAAAGGTAGTCTATGACCTTTTCTGTACCTCTGACAATGTGTATGCGAAATTTCATGATGATCGGTCGAGTAGTTAAGGCGCGAAAGCGTAACAAACAAACATACTCACATACGCATTTATAGTTTATATTAGCTTTTGCGCGCGGCTTCGCCCTTGTGGTAACTATATCTATCAAAAGTAGCCTATTTCCTTTTCCAGGTTTTAAAGTATCTCTGTACCAAATTTCATTCATATCGGTTGAGTGCTTTAGCCGTGCATAGGTAACAGACAGACGAGAGTTACTATCGAATTTATAATATTAGTTATGATGTTTCTGTAACACACCCCGTGCTGTGAATAATCCCTGTGTCGTTGGAGACTTGGCCAATATTGAAACAACGGACACCAAGTGTACACACCGTCTTAGAATAATTATAGCTGAATCACATAATTTTTCTCCGGATCGAATCTCCAGCATTCAGTATAAGGGCATTGGTGACTGTTGAGGCGACTACTTAAATACATGAACCACTCTCTCATAATTTCACGAAACAGAAGTGTATTACACCCACATTTCATCACCTTTGTTTAAGTCTTCCGTAACAAAGGATGAGACGATTTTCGTCTACAAAATGCAGTTATAAACACTATTTGCCTTGTTATAAAGTTTATATTTCTCTGTTAGTAAATTATTATCAAGCTGAATTAATAAATGCCAGACCTAGTACTAAACCCAGGCTATATGATGAGCAGTCCTGCTTGCTCTACTAGAACAGCGAGGCATGAATTATATATATTTTATTACAATAGTACTTCCCTATAAAAAATTGCGTAGGCCTGTTTTACGAACAAAAGAAATATTCGAATTAGCATCTCTGTAAACATACTTTATCAAAAAAAAAGGGTAAGAAGGCAATAAATATAACGTGATAGAAAGAAACAAATGATATAATTTATCTCCTTCGTATGTATTGGATAATTATAGAGCTGTCAGCGGGTACCAGATTAAATATATTAAATAATTAGATAAGTAACTTAAACAAATCGACGACAGATATTTTCTGTAATTACAAGTTGATGAGACTTTTTTCGATATTAAAGATATGTTTTAATAAAAACACGTTTTAGGTATAATTTTTATACGAACTTGTTCGAAGACTAGAAACAAAAACCCGTTTTGAGGTAAACTTGAGTCTGAATCCAAAAATGTTACAAATGAAATTTGAAGCAAGTTTTTTTAAAAGTATTTGTGAATAATATTTAAAACTTTGTTATACATGTTCGAGAAAACTAGAAGAATGATACAAAAAATGTCATTAACAGGTAAAAGAAAGCCAACAAAACCGTGATCGTATAAGTAAGGAAATTAATCAAAATTACGAACCATAATTGGACGCCAAAAGTCTTCATGATAATTCGGTAAAAATAAACATTTATCTATTCCATTATTAAGGATCAATATAGACTATAGCTTCATAGAATAACAATATTTGAAGGATGTTAACAAAGAACAATTAAGTGACGAAGACTTGCAATATTAAAACAGCTTTTCCATAGTCTATATTAGTATTTTGAGTCATGAGATGAATAAGAGACATCTCTATGTATATAATTGATAGTTTTTGTTTAAATTCATGATTCTTATACAAAACACACATTTACAGTTATTTATACAACCAGATAATTTCAAGAAAGATTATAAATATTATTAATTACTTACATGTATTATTAATAAGCTACATTATTCATTTTTGTAAAATTTATGTTTTTATGGTAATTTAATATCAGCTTACCGTTGATTCAATTTGCGTTAATTACTGATGATCGTTGTTTTTATAATTCAAGACAAACCATACCATTAAATTATATTTTAAAATACATATTAATACAAAAACGCTATAGAAAATATCGATAACATCTTCCAGAGCGGCAATTTTATGCGAAAATCTCAATATTAATTTGAATTGTATGATATCAATTTTGTTCTTTTCTTAATAATATTACTACACACTATGACAAACAACTAATATTATAACTACGAAAGTGAGCTTGTTTGATTGTTATGCTTCCACACCTTAACTGTTCAACCAATCATCATGAAATTTCACATACCCGTTGCCAGGGGTACAGAAAAGGATATTGGGTCTTTTTCTCTCTAGACTTTATTATTCCCAAGTCACTTGGGGTCGGCTTTTCTAGTCTAATCGGATTTGATTGGATATCAGTTTTAACACGGAGTGGCTGCCACCTGCCCTTCACAACCCGAAGTCTAACGATACCCTAAGGCTAGACCAGTGTCAGGATATTATATGGCACTAACTTTCCAATAACGACTGCCATAGATGTTCATGGCAGCCGGGACCGACGGCTTAACGTGCTCTCCAAGGCACGGAGCAGGCGATAATTGTCATTCAATATGCACATAATTTCGAAAAGTCACAAGATATCGGGTACCTTCATTAAAAAAAAAAGTACTGTGCGCGAGAGATTCTTCTGACGAATAATGTAGTGATACATTAACAAGTATGCTTGCTACGATAAACATTAGAAAGATTGGAACATTTTGAATGTCATGAACATTGCTTTATCTTGGTACGAAACAAAAAATATCAAGTAAATATATCTATATATACTTAATATAATGTTAGACAACGGGTCTTACTCGCGATAAAGTATTTAAAAGGTAATAAATATAAAATAATAATATCTATATATGTATGACTTCTACATTAGATACCTTGCAGGCCAATCCCTCTTAAACTTGAATCATGAAGTAAATACCTGAATTTAGTTAGTCAACGGTTAATTAATAATAATTTAAGCCAGCTTATACTCGATGTAAAAGAGCTATTTACAACCACCGTCGTTACGCGCCATCAGACACAAGACTTATAATTAAGCGCTTTCACGACGGATAAGTGCGGCAACCCGTACAGTGTGCACACAGCCTAATTGGATGAGTAATACGTGCGTCATTAGCGGCTTAATAGCTTTTACAGCTTGAATATGCTGGCTTCTCTTTCCAGCGATATAGCTGGTTTTAAAATATGCTTTTTAATTTAAATGATTATGATTAATCATGCGATAGGTAGCTTCGCTTGCGGCTTCAGCTGTGATGTCAGACCAGGATCAAAAGAAAATGCCAGGACTTGTTCTATGTGCTATGTTTTATCCAAATCTGTTTATAGATTTAACAGTGATTTAGTAACAAACAAGCTAACACAAACTGTCACGGTTTATAATAGTATAGTAGGAATAGAATTAATAGTTACTTAAGTTACTATAATGCATTTAGTTATCATTATAAATATGTATATTGTAGAGTAATTCTACGAATTTTCGGTTTATTACGCATTCGACCCACATGTTTCGTCCCGAATGTAAAAATACGCATTCGCCCCAAAAATTGTTCCTCATATGCCCCGAAATTTAGATAAATATTAATTTCTTAACGTAATTTCTATTTCATCCCAAATTATGTTGCTTTGTTGACCCTGTTTTTTGTATAGTAGATTTTGATGTACCGTCAGCCGAAAAATATTTTAAAATACCTCCTTGATCTCTCTGCGAAACTTTGGGCTTATGATTGCATGACATTACGAGCCTGACATTGAAGACTTTAAATAATTTTTAAACATGTTTTGTTTTGCTAACCATTTGCTCAAAAATGTAGGACGAAAAAGGAATAATTAGAAAAGAGGGGCGAATGAGGAATATTTTGGAATGTGGGACGTAATTTAGGGGCGAAAGCGGAACAAACTGAATTTTCATTTCGCCTAATTTTATATGAGATCAATTCAAAAATTGACAATGATTCCTATCTCGCGGGAGACTTTACAAACGTTCAAACAACGGACATAAAGAACACCCAGACTCGGAATACTTAATAAAGTGGTCATCGAACCGAGATCACTTGTAGCGATGGCCACGGCGAGGCAACCGTTAATTAATTTTTTTTACTTAATAAATATCAAAATCTTAATTAAGTTATTTTCTATTTATTTATAACGTATAATAATTGAATGATAAAACCTTTAACTTATTTCATCCTTGATATGACTTAAATTTTTCGAAGACATGTATTGCAGGATTAATAAAATTTTAGTATTCATTAAAATTTGTAATAAACATTATTATGTTGTAATGTCAATAATTACAATATTAATATATTTGTAGGTTTGTGTTGAAATTTAAAGCTTTTTATGTTCTAATATGAATTAAAACTTAAAGATGAATTGCAAATAAATATCATGATAAAGTTTATTTTGAGATAGATCACAAATCATCTAATTCACAAATTCGTCACATAATTGTCACAAGCCCGTTTTGTAAACAGCCTCATGCACAGCTAGTCGTATTTGCAAACAGCCCCATTTATGAACGGCCCCAAGCACCTAGTAGAAACAGGCAAATTAAAGGAAAACGGGTACCTTTAGAGGATGCCTTTGTACAAACATATATTTGCAAAGGAGGAAGAATAAAACCCATCTAAAATGTCTTTGCATATGAGGACATTTGCAATCATTCATTTTGACTATATCTACTCTTCGTAAATCATATATTTTATTGACTTGAGTTTATAATTCATATCGTAGATAATGCTCACGTGTTTCAAAACGTTTTGATTTAGTTGAAAGCCTTGCACGGAATTATATTCAAGTATTCTAATTGCCAATCATTTGATGATTAGTCATACAGTCGTAAAAATGATAATTTTACTGCCAACGTGTGTTTCAAAGCTGTTTATATTCTTGATTTTGATAAATATATCAGTAATTATATTAATTATATGGTTTTATGGATAGTGGACTTCATACTGCGATCAGCGTGCGTGGCTCTGTATTATAACAATTTATTAATATTAGATAGCCACAAGTAAATCGCATTATTAGTCTCGTGGCATAAGTTTGTGTTTAAGGGGCCGAATGTGAATTATTTTTATACTACGAAAGGGGTAATCTGCCTATGGTCTGCCCCATGCTAAGTGGTTATCGTAGCCAATTATCGCTACTTTAGGGAAAAGTAAGAAAAAAAAGAAGAAAATGAAAGTTATGGGCGATGTATACACTTTTATATTTCTATTCATTTATGTCTTTTACTACTTTACTTAAAGGTCAAATGTAAAAACAGCGCTAGGTACTTGTATTTGCATACATTGTCCAATGCTTCTATCACTGAAGAGCTGCAGAGGTGTCGTGTCAAGTGCTTCGACATTTACCCCTTAAGACCTTTGCCTACCTAAGATTGAGCATAGGTCCAGATTCCGTGCTGCTAAGCCAATAACACTGCCTGATCCAGTAGTCACGATATGGCGGTGCACCACTGCTTCGTATATATGATTATTAAAAATGGCCACTCTCACGTTGCTTTACGTTTTACACACGCTCAAACGGCTTACCTGTTGTATTCTCAAACACGCACCACATGTTAAGCTACAATAAGTCAACAATATAGAATTTCAATGACCTTACGAGTCCAAACTTCGTGGCCGTATGAAGCACGACCGACCCAACATTGGGGCGTAGTCGGAAGTATTACTGATCGTATCAATAACAAATAATAGGTATATAGATATACGTATGTCATTAATATATTTAATTAGATCATAGACTGATAGGTTGGTTGTTTATTTATTTAACTAGCTATCTCCTGCGGTTTAACCCACGTTTATGATTACTGCTCCACTCCAGTGGCTCATAGCGTAATATTATATAGGTTATATTATTGCCGAATAAAGTAGCATTCTACTGGTGAAAGAATTTTCAAAATCGGTCCAGTATTTCTCGAGTTTATTCATTACAAACAAAAATACAAATCGTTCATATACAGAGTGTCCGGTAATTAAAGGATAACCTTGAAATGTCTTATAGTAGAACTGAAGGCCGTTCAGAAAAAAAGAAAAAAAGTAAGAAATAAAAAAGAAATGTCTTAAAAGTGCAAGCTATATAAGCATAGCATACTTTTGACTGTCTATCTATTAGCATAATTAGTGTTTAATAATAAAACAACAAAAAACCGATGGATTTCATTCATTTATGGTCGTAGTATACAAGAAAGTTATACATGGTAATTAACAAAAAGAACATATCTCAGGTAGTAGTAAGGATAGTTTTTTTTTCATATTTTTTTCTAAACGGCCATCAGTTCCACTATAAGATATTTCCAGGTTATCCATTAATTACCGGACACTCTGTATATATGTAAGTATAGACTAGTATTAAGATAACGTAGACGCACCCGTTTATATGTTAAGATAATAACAGTAGTGAATAAAGCTCTGACGTGTTTGTATAATACATAGCCTATGCACGCCCCTATCCCTGAAGACGCAGGCAGATATTATATTATACCCATTTTATTAGCTATGATTTTAGGTCCAACGTCAGCGTCAGCCTATTGCAGTCTATCAGACATAGGTCCAGAATCCGCGCTGTTCAGAATTTCTTAATGGCTTGCAGTTCTACGTACAAACTTACCTCGCCATCTAACTAGGTGAATGTTTAAAAAAATATTTGGACGTTTGACACGCGTAAACTGCTGAACAGAATTGAATGAAAATTAGCACACAGATGGACCACATTCTGGTTAATACGTGTTTTAAATTTTATCCTTTCCTTACTAGGATAGGTGTGCTCCCGTAGGATTTATACGTAAGCGATACTAATAACAAATTATTCCTGTGTTTTGTCAATAAATAAGATGCCAGAACTTTGTTCTATATAATAAATAATCTAAATGAATATAGTTTTGTTTACTGCTTAATGTGTCGATAGCGGGGTCGTGTCACGACAGATAGTTTATATATCAAAATAGATGCATCTCTTCCTACTTGCCTTATCTTCGTTTTTTTAACACACATTTGTCACTCGTTGACTGACTTGCTGGTACTCGTATTTTAACGGCATATGTTTGAGGTTGAGCGTTATTAGTTTATTTTGTCAGAAAATTCTTATTAGCATTGAGTTCGCAAATTTGTCCGAAAGCGGTATGCGCTGCAGTATTATAGCCATATTTCGCCAGCCATGGTTTTAGGTTCCACGTGATAGTGTTGAACATGAGCATATGTATTGTCATCTTTCAGTCATAGATCCAGACTTTGAACCTGTAGAAAATTTCTCGACAAAAACCCTACAACACTTTGCCCGAGAATTGAACCTAAAACTTCACGCGCGTCATCGTATTAACTACTACCATCGCAGCAGACAACAGAGATCTGTGTATATAATATTTTTACACTTTACATATACATACAACGAATTTTTAATCTATATAAATCTATTTTGACACGTGCGCAGACGCACGTATGCTACACATCCATGACGTCATTCTGACGAACTGAACAAGGTTTTTTAATTTTGTGGTTAAGACATACTAATGTTCATTAAATTTAACTTGTAAAATAAATACAACTGACTCATCAGCGCTTGAAATTTTCGAGAGAGATCGATATGTAAATTTTTTCAATGCATATTTACTTATTTGTCCAATAATGTGTCCTTTGTTTCAGTCGTCGAAGTGTCAGCATTTGCGCTGGATTCTATAGTAGTAGTAATGTGATGATTTTCTCAATAGTAACAAAGATTGACAAGGTGTTAGATTAACTATAGGGATGGAGAACTGGTTGCTTCGTCACTACCATTTCACCAAGTGTTGTGGTCTTGATTCCCACATGGTACAATAATTTATAGATCCAACTGTACGTACTGTCCACGGCTTTGTCCGCGTATGTCCCAAAAGAACAAATACCGGGATAAAATGTACCCTTTATTTTAATCCAGAACATGGTTTACCTGTGTTAAGTTTTATATAATATATATAGCGGTTTACTCATGATTGAGTCATAAACATCCAAAGTTCCAAATATCTTTACAAACTTTCACAGTTAAAGTACTTATCAAAAAGATAAATAATTGCTCCGATTCTTGGAGATCTTTTTGTTTCACTGTTTAAAGCACAGGGATTAGCTATGAAACAGAAAAATATATTTTATATATATTAAATCTCTAATAATGGCTGTCTGGAACAGCTATGACAATAGCGTCAAAATATTCTGTCAACTAGAGAGATTATTGCGCCAGATAAGTACATTACGGTATAAGGCACATAGAAAATTTCTGATGGTAGATTAACTACCAACTAAACGAAGAATGACTTACCAAAATTGTTGACCTGTGTTATTAGCGAGTTCTCTAGAATTGAGAGACCTTATTAGTCTGGCCAGTAGCGTTAAAAAACAAGCATGTAGGTACATATTATTTTTGTGAACATTACAGTACCTACTATCAGTTGCATTCACAAAGCTGGTTTGCTCGTTTAATAACATATTAAAGATTTGATCTTTAAGAACTCGGAAGCAATCCCTTTGAAGGCCGATGGTAGATCAATTATCGTAGAAGAAAACCACAACACATATTGCAAGCTAAATTCAACTCTAATACATACAAATAAGATACCGTTTTCAATGTGACTCATGTTTGTTTTTACATGTTTTAAGTTGTACCAGTTTTTGAGTCAGGTGCAAGTTTTTGTTTTTAAAACACACGTCATTTTATTTTATGCTCTATTGAAATGTGGTTAAAGCTCAAAGTTGATTACATACGTTAATGTTTCTTGAAAGTATATTGGATAAGCTAGGTATTTTAAAGTACTTTTTGACCTTAAACGGGGTACAGACCTTTAATTTAATTTTCATTATGCGTCCATAACCATTATGCTTAATGCAATTATTTTTATTGATCAACACTTATCGAGAATTCATGTTTTTTTCAAAGAATAATGCACATTATGGTTATTGTTATTGCGATGTTAAAAATATCAACGATGTGCAATTAAATTATATACTATATACTTTTAAAACAATATTCAAACACTGGCTCAGTAGCACAGCCATCTGGAATGAGATTGCTTTAGATCTCGAATTCGAATCCTTAGTCGGGCCAGATATTTTGTTTTTAAGTCGAGAAATTCTCAATAGTTGCACAGTGCCTTAATTAGTGCCTGGTAGATGATAATAAGCTCGGCTCTAATTACTTGGAACCTAAAAGGATACTTGGGTGCAATGCATATCTGCCTATTAGACCTTTTTTCACAAATCACTTCACGTGTAGCTTTTATGATATCAAAGTGACCAACAAGTAAACAGCACGCCTAAAGTTAAAAGTAGGAACTTTATGTAAAATTCAATCTTAAAACTTAATTATTAACAGCGGCACACCGGCGGCTAAACACAATAGATTATCATTAAGGTCTGGCGTTCCAAAAAATTACAGGTTATCATATTAATTAAATTTGATTAATTATGAATTTAGTCAGAATACAAAAAAATGTGCTGTCTTACTCGCTAATTTTACAAATATTTTTATTGAATGCAATACAAACATACATAAATCGTGTGTTTGTACAAATATCACATGTTTCTATTATTTGTACAAAGACACGTGTCGGTACAATACTTCGTCAAGAAGTGTGCCGAATTCGGTAAAGGTATACACAAATGGAGGCTGACTTCGTTAGAGACGTTTGACCGATTAGTTTCGGTAAACATTTACTACTGAAAGCGACGTGCTTAAGAAGCTCTTTCCATTTAGCATGTTTTGCCTCGTTGGTACGGTTATGTTTGTGGGTTGTCAGGTTTTAAGTTCGTTTCCCGCGTTAGACATAATGTAAGAATATTCTCAGAACGCAGCACGGAAACTAATAATGTGAGTACGTATTTTATGTACTTAATCTAAAATATAGCTGACAAAAATTATTTATATAAAGAGGTCTTTATTTCAATACTTTTGGCAAAGTTCACCGCTAAACCATACCAAATTGCTCAAAAATATTTAAATCCGGTACTCATAAAATTTGGTCTCACACGAGGATCCTAACTCTAACTAAACAGCTACAGATAAAGTAACTAATTAAACTACTGGATTCTCTTTATAATACCAGTCTCATATTTAAACTGTCCCACTGCTGGGCACGAGCCTCTTCTCTATGTGAGAAGGGTTACACCACGCTGGCCCTGCATTTTGGCAGACTACACAAATCTTCGAGAACATTATAAAGAACTCTCAGACATGCAGGCTGAATGATACTAAAGAAAAAACACACAGGAAAACTAATACATAAACGCTTTCGAATTTCCCACACGCTTGGCAATTAACCCTCAAAACGACAGCACAATTTAGATTCTTCGCAAATTGTAGCATAAACGTACCGTGCCACATATGTACCGCGGGCTTTCTTGTGACAGAATTATGGAGACATTGACTGTGGTCAAGAAATCCATGGTAACATTACTCGTATGCTACATTAGTAATATTTTCTTAGTGGCACCTGGGCTTTAGAATGTTTGTGTGATTTTCTATTCAATTAGTATGCAGTCACGTTTAATGTGTTGAGTATAATTGAATGTCATACAACGCTTTGTTTGTAAAATACAGAATGAGCAATTATATTATAAGTTGACATTTCTTTAATTATGTTAAAGTCCCGTATAATAGGTAACCTATTGCTACATACAAATTACACATTATGCTGCTACGAAGATTTTAGCTTTCGAGTTTCTCTTAAAACCATTTTCTTAACCTAAGTTGTAACAAAGTATCATGATGGTGAGTAGGCTCAATACCAAATCATTGAGTTAACGATGAAGATAGAAGTACTCATTACAATGAGGTCATATAACTTAAATATGTACGTATATACTAGTTATGAGAGGCAAAACTCTAATTAGTAGTTTAATTTTACCAGTAACATTTGTTAGGATATTTTTTGTAACTGTTGTTTTAGAGTTAGTGAAGTCCCTCGCGACAAAATTGCAGCTTTTATGGCTGTTCATTTTGTTTACTAGTTTTGATCACTACTGTCTAATTGTGACATTTTCACTTTATCACCAGGCACAGTGTAAACAACTTATAGTTACAAAACGCAATAAGATTTGTACAAAATTTAAACTCGATGTTGCTGCCTATATAGTTATAAATTGAGATAGGATTTGGTTCACGGCGTTATGCAACAACTTATATTTCTATAAACAATTCTTACAATATATCACAGTTTTTTTAAGTAAACACAGCATGTATTACTCAAAGCTATCAAAACTCACGTCACGTACAAGAAAGGACAGAGTAACACACTTTCACATATAAAATAACTGTCCGAATTACACATTACAATGTAACATAACATAAAAAGCAATAATAAACTCTACAAAGGCTAACAAAAAGGCTTTAACATATGACTAATAACTTTAAATGCATAACCTATGAATAACACATTCGATATGCATGTTTTCCAAATGACATAAACATTCTATTTCGTAATTCCATACATTAAGACTACTAGTATTGTTCAAATATTGTTTTAAGAGTACAGTTATTGAATAGGGTCTCGATATTTGCTTCGAATTTTCACTTTTGTCTATTCAGGTCGAGGACGCGAGGGGCTGTGACGTCATAAGATCGCTTTGGTATGCGTTCGAATTGGAAATTCTTGACAAGTGATTGTTTGAGTACACTTTTGTCACGCTGGTTTTTGAGGGTTAAACTGCAATGTTATTTTAAATATGTTTACATTGAATTTCGTAAGTACTTCAATGTCATGTTTTATTCTAAAACTTCTGGGTTTTTCAATGACTGAAGGTTTGCAATCATTGGCTCAACTTTGCAGTAGAATTTCAGTTTCAATATTGTTTTTATTATGAACCTTATTGTTTACCATTTAAGGTTCAAATTTGCATATTTTGTGCATTATTGCAAATTGGGTTTTTGTTATTTCAATGAATGTTTGGCTTGCAATAGCTGACTCAATGGATGCTGCAATAGACATTATTCTTAACCGAAACCATTGCATTGTAAACTTTACAACTAACATTTGCTTAGTTTAAAGGTACAATGGTTGAATAATATTATTAGGAGATATTTAAGGTTTTGCCGCAACTTGTTCAGGCAATATTAGATTGTTTCCCTAATGTTTAAAGGAGTATGACTGTGTTTAAGTAAAGGTTTACTCAAGTAATTTTGAATGGGCCGGCTCGACCGGGGAAGGACTACCCTCTCACAGAATATCAACGTGAAATAGCAGTATTCCTACTGTTGTGTTTCGTTCGGTGAGTGAGAGTGCCGGAGTCCCAATCACCCTTGCACCCTTCCCGCTCCTTCTCCTTCCCACTTCCCCTTTCCTAAAGGGTTGGCAACGCGCAAGTGATGCCTCTGGTGTTGCAGGCGTCCATAGGCTATGGTGACTACTTACCATCAGGTGGGCCGTATGCTTGGTTGACAATTAAGTCGCATAAAAAAAAATGTTTATAAGACTTGTTTCAATGTCAATATTCACAGGCTTATATATCTGAAGAGGCAGGTAGAGATTATTAGAGTATTACACCCTTATTTCGCCGCCTTTCATTCATTATTCTTTTTAGGTTAGTAGAGGGTGAGTCTAGTACCATTTAAGGGGTACAGTTCAAGGAGCCGTGCTGATACTGATTATTTCTTAACACTCTATTTACCAGAAGCTCAAATACGAGCCACCGAGTGCTACGCCACTTTAAACTTTATTTTACTAACCTTAACGCTTAAAACTGATTCGGCTACGAATGTATTTTTTGTACGGAATTTATTGTAAAGAAATACGAAACTATAAACATACGATAGATTAAGGGCAAATTCAATCTCTTCTGGTATAAATAAGGTCTAGGGTTGGATTCTCACGTTGGTAAAGTAAGTAGTGAGCAAATGAAAGACTTCGTGTCTTTCATTGTATTTGTTAAACTTTGTATCTTATTATTTCAATGAAACTTCTTTCAACATGAGACTAAAAATGTTATGTTATACATTTATTATAAAAATTTAAATAAATGTATATATTCAGTGGTAATTTTCCTACTGTTATAAAACAGTAGAGATAATTCTATCGCATTTATACAGTCAACTAGATTATTTATAAGTGCTTAAGCCTATTTATATAAACAGTAGCCATCACAATTAGACTGGTTATATAAAGACCTATTGTGTATTTAAATGTTGTGTAACAGACAGGCAGACTGATTGAATAGGGCCGAGTTTTAATAGTTACCTTGCTTTTGTATGACGCGGGTTTGAATCCCATATGATGTAAAAAATGTGATCTACCAAAAAATGTTGCAAATCTAGCTGTTGTTTATTTTCGATGTTTTGATTTTCATGATCTCCGTCCTATTTATAGAACAGTACGGGACAACTTCCATAATATAAATTAGAAATACTCTTCTATTGTGGAAGTATTTAATTTTGATAGAAAATTAATATGGTTTTCAGGCATTATTTTATTTATAGAGTATAATGTACATACAAGCGTATAATATGATGTATAGATATCTGTTACACCGTCCTACCCGATCATCGAACTCAAAACCGAACGCATGCACAAACAATGCAGCATTGGACCAAAAACGAACCTCTTAAAAATCTATTAGTATTTCTTGCAGTCATAATTTTCCTAGAACGTCTGCTAACTACCTTCGATTTAACTCACGACTCTGAATCACACAGTTGCGAAAGTGACAGAAGCAGGAAAATATACAGTTTAGTTGTAGCGAATGGCGCAAACGTGTTTGGCGAAAACGTTGAGAAACTGTGAGTCAAAACGTAATTCGTTTGTGACGTTCTAAGATTCTTGCGTAAGGTTAGTGTGAAACTATCTACATATGTAGCTTAACCTGCCCTTTGATAGAGGCTCATACCGTGTATTTGTTACCAGCTCGTATACGAGCCACCAAGTGCGCGCCACTTTAAACCTTATTGTACTAATATTAACGCTTAAAACTGATTATTTATCGGCTACTTATCATAAGGTATGACGAAAATATAAATATACGATAGGTTAAAACTCTATTTCCGAAGATAGGCATAGGTTTATTACAGGTACATTTAACCAACTATCTCCCTATATGTTTTAAGTTACACGTAGGGGGTAGTTTTCTCATACAGATTCCGTGGCATTGTTATACTTTTCGGTTTCTGGTGATTGCGAGCTCCTGTATTCGATATTTTTTGACGGATTCGCTATACCCAGACCAGATAAGCATAAGGCTGGATACTAAAAAAAAAACGATTTCGAAACAATGAAAAGAATAATGAATTTATCAAAGGATGATATTTTAAGATAATATAACTAACCTCGTGAAAACCACCAACCATATGAAAACAATTATATCTTCTTTTTTTTTAGTATGTTATGGTATTTTTAATTCTCAAAACATGTATTCATAAATACTTTTTGATAAAGAAAGAGCAGATACACGGGACTTTGGATCTCTCTGCGTGTTCTACTGACTCTTTCACGGGGAGTGCTCTGAAGAACTGTTTAATTACGCTTTCAGCGAACATTTTTCCCACGTTCGAGCAAGCTCTGGAATTAACTGCCTGCTTCGGTGTTTCCCGAGCGCTATGTATGTCTTTCTTCAAACGAGGTTTAAAGAGAGTTCTTTTTCACGGTAGGCAGCGGCTTTGCTGTGTCCTGACATTGCTGAAGTCCATGAGCAGCGGTTACCACTTCTCATCAGGTGGGCCACTCGCTCGTCTACCTATGTCAATAAAGATACTTACGAAAATTTATTCAAAGCCGACCACTTCGATACGAAGCGTGACTGATAAATTATTTACACACACACTCACACACACATATATTTTGTATATACATTGATCTATTACGCATTTGTCACCTTTTATATAGGTACAATTCTTTTGGCTCAATTATCGCTCACTTTAAATGGGACAACGTACATAAGTGCTAATATCAAGTAAATGGAAAATAACTGACACTATTGGCTTTCAATACACAATTATACATACATATACTACATACATATAGACCAATTTTACTAACTAATCTTATATAAATGTGGCTTGCCTATGTCTTATTTAATATGGCGTACTTGTAGTTGGATACATAGATACTTCGTTATGTATTGTTTTAATTTTTTTTGTTATCTCATATTATAAAAGAACTTATATAGTCTTCAAATAGTTTGTATATCAAAAAGACAGGTAATAAATGGACTGTATAGTCTAATGTCTATATTCTCGAAGGTATAATAGAATAATAATGTCCTCGAGACAGAATTTCGGTCATGACGACCAATCATAACGGAGACTGGCCATCTGCGCAGGAGATATTATAGTGCGCAAGTATGTGCGCAAACGCAAGTGCACTTTCTGTGCCCTAACTCTCATAATCCGATGGGACGGATAATCCGGCACGACCGGAGAGAGATCAGGCGCAGGACCAACGGCTTTACGTGCTTTCCGAGGCACGGGAGTGTCTGACACCACCAACTTCCTAACTCCGGGCTCGTATTGAGATTTTTTAACAAAAACGCAATAACTTTTTGTTGGCCAGACCCGGGATTCGAACCCGAGACTTCATGCACAGCAGTCTCATTTACAACCGCTGCGCCACGGAGGCAGTTGCCCGAAGGTATAAGTAGAGGTATTAAGAGACAAGCCTATCGTCGTCTACTGAACAAAGTTTCAGACTTCGTGCTGCTACTAAAAACTTCTTGAGAGAAATCTTAATATAATACTTTGCTCGATCCAGGCTTCGAATCGGCGAACACATGCTCGCGTGTATATTTATAGATTTCTTTTTCTTCCTCGTTCCCTTAATTCTGAGGATCGCGACCACAAATGATGTCCCTTCAATGAGGGCTGCAAGGTGCCGCGTACTGCGTTTTTTATAACGTTCGACCATCTTTTTGGTGTTCTACCTTTGGCGTGTTTTCCGTTAACTTGACCCAATATTAAAAGTTTCTCTAGACAATGCTTAGGTGACCGCAAGATATGTCCAAAGAAATTGTGGGCCCGCTCTTCGCAGATGGTTGTAAGCCGCTTTGTGATGTTGAGCTCATGTAAAATAGATTAATTTGTCCTCATGGTGGTCCATGGTATCTGTAGTAGTCTCCGCCAACACCACATCTCAAAAGCATCGATCTTATTGCTGTCGCGACTTTTAATGCACCATGTTTCAGTACCATACAAAAAAATGGAGAACACGAGAGCTCGAACCAGACGAATTTTAGTTTTGCGATATATACCTGTTTATTAACAATTAATAGACATACAAAAAGTATTTATACGCCTGAATTGGCAACCTTTTGCCTAGCCATCGCATTTACTGCTTCACCGAGGCGTTCAAATTTTCCAAGCAACTAAAATATTGGTACATAATGAGCAGCACCTCTATGCATACCTAAAACAAATACAATAAACAAAGAGCTTTATTTAATCACTATTAATTATAAAACCAGATCAAACTACGCGCTTGAAACTCAAAAACATTATTTACTCTGCAAAACGTGACTATTAAATATCTAATTACGATATTTAACTTACATATATGGCGCTTCTCAATTATATTAACACGAAACGGACCCAAAAGCATTATTAAAACAACTAACATTTATCACACTACATTCTAAAAGCAAATTCAAAATGGCGACCGGTCACGTATTTTGTCTTGTGCACCTAATTATTGTAACTTAATATGCTTGTTTATTTTAGATACACATATGGCTAGATAAAGGTATATGTATATCTAGTTAACATTTCGGCAGTCATAGTTTTAGGTACAGTCTGCCAAAAATGCGGTCTACCACATTACGGTTGAGGTTTATTTAAACGTCATGAAACAGTAAGGTCGATTTTCCCTTGCACTAATATTATGATGACAGTGGCCATTGTTCTCTTTATCATGTTTTATATTTACGTAATGCCATATGTCAACCTTAGCGATAACTAGATCTCACAGAAACTTTGGTCAAATCTGGTAGACCACTTTCTTGGCCATTGTTGTCAACTGAACACAGTTCCAGACTCCGTGCTACTACGGAGAATTTCTTTTCATTTTATTTAAAGTTACACCATCGACACATCACTATACAATTATAATTTACAAAAGTTAGGGAATGGTACAAGGTGAAATGCCTTTATTTATACTTACGATTAAAAACAAACATACATGATAAATCAAAAAATAGTTCTAATAAGAAAGTAGAAATAATGTTTTTGTTAAAAATATTGTAAAAATCCAATACATTATAATCCTAAAACACTATACATAATATTATTAGGAACACAATACCTGAATACAGAGAGTTCTAAACCTATCAATGTCTGCCATGTGAAAAATGTCGATATTGCTATTTTTTGAAGTAATATTATTGTACGAACTCATAAGTCTGTTCAAAGGAGCGTGTTTGCATAAATTAGTTCTGCTTCGAAATGGACTAAAAACTCTTTCTATAGGGTCTGGGTAGACTACTAGGGACGGTCAGATTTATTTGTCTAAGGTATTCTAGGGTAATTAATCTTCCATGAATTATCTTATGAAGCGTTATTAAGTCAATGACGTGGCGCCTTGAAAAATACAAGAATCCTCTTGATTGAAAAATATAAGAATAATTTACCCAAGACTGCTATTAAACCCGAGTCTGTACCTACTCTAAAAACGATTAGACTAAAATGTTTTGTTCGTATTGGCCCGTATAATCTCGAACCTCATCGATGGTTAAGTACTATTACCTAAAGTTCAGAATGTAACTCCTATATGCTTAAATATAATGAGTCCTTAGTTAGGCAAACAATAGACGAGAGTCAAAATTTTATTCAATATACTCGTAACTCAATATTAGTAACATTTTACACAATACAAAGCAAAGATCGTGCTCGTTATGAATTTATCGATACTAATAATCGAGTGGGCGTTGTATTGAGTTTATGTATCGAGTGCGGCCGCGCAGCCCAATCGCGGCGGTGAAAGGGAAACTCGTTCGCGTCACTAGCCGTATAATATTACGTTCGTAACTATATACGACCTTGTTATGCATGTAATTATTACGCACAATTATTATTCGCTACTGTTGTTGGTGTGAGCGGGATAAGTATAGATTTGTCCTTCAAAGGGTAGCTGCAGAAATAACGTTCTATATTTAAAGTTAATACCTTGAAGGTTTTTGTGATTCTATATTCAAATATAACGTTCATTTGTTTAAAAGTCATAGTGGCACAAAGGATTGCGTTTAATTCTCAGAGAGGTGGCAAGATCTATGGATTTCGACTGGCTACGATCGTAGCCAACCTTATTTTCATTTCACTCTTAGGAAGTAGGTACATATGTGTAGCTGTGTATGTGGTAACAGATGTAGGTATAAGGATACCTTAGGACAAAGGGCGGGTAGATAAGGATTTACCCGTCCTGTGTTCAATGCGTCTGATTTAGTAGTTAGATATAGTTTGTCTAGGTCTTTTGTATATACTTTCTATGTCCAAATCACCAATACCTTTACAATTCTAGTAATATTTTCTATAACGCATTGAAGCTTTATATACAAACTGTGCCTCAGTACCTAATATGCTTTAATCTGTCAAGTCTCAGAATACCAGACATAAATAAAAAATTGTTGTGCCTGGCCACCGGTATATCGGGGTGACTCAAAAAATTAAAGCCGAGCTTTTAAGAATACTTTTGTGTAACGATATCTTTGAGAAATAGGTATGTTTTAGATATGTAACTGGTTCTCGAACACCGATACGCTCCTACATATTTTGTTTTTCTCATCAAGTTAATTTTAAATTATTAATAGCAAGGTATTTATAAAGCTATTAACATTATCATTAATTAAAATTTCCATAATTAATAAGAAACTTAAATTCTAAAGCCGCCACAAAAAAATCTTTTTAATACTAATCCCGCCATCTATCGGTGGATATCGGAACTATTACAAAGTTTACTTTTTTGACATCAATTCTAGATTGATTGCTTTAATTCGAGTCGCTAAAATAGTATCAAGGTGACCGTATAGATTATACCTAAATAGGTTTAAACTTATGAATTTGCTAGAAAAACTTAAGACTTAAATATTAAAGGAGTAGGTACAATTCAGTCTCGCGAACTGCGACGGTTCTGTGGTATACCTACAGCAAATAAAATTACCTAATGTTACGTTTATATTTGCGATCGATCATCCCAGTTTTGATGCCCGTGCTAGGTAAAGTAATTACGTTTTTCTCTTAGGAAAATTTATTAGAAAGAAGTCTGGGATATATACCTAGACGAAAGCAATAGTTTCGCGCCATATTGAATGTCACCTAAAACATCGCTGAAGATATTTGGGTGTTGCCTGCCTCTTAAAGAGTATGGTAACATTAAAATAAAAATAACAGAAAATCATCTAAACTCAATACCACAATTCACATAGTTATTTCGAGTTTACTCAACCTTTCTGTCACCCGGATAGAACCCGCAACAATAAAGGCAGATGACCACATAACTACTTAACCATCCGGTAACATTAAGTAATCCATTGTCAATGTGTAGTGTTTAGTTCAAATCCTAGCTATTGGCATTTTAGGCTTGCCATTTACATTCTACGTTTAATGGTCACTAAAGTCACCATTTAATGTTTCAAAGGGTATTTAATTATTTTCCAAGCGTTTGATCACCGATTTATAGCTCTTTGTGCTGAATGTTGTAAATTAGTTCTAGTGTTTACGGAGTTGTCACGGGACTTTTAGGTTTATTAGGCGATTAGACAATTGTTTTATATTATGTCTGGTTTCTCAAGAGGCTTCTTGTTAATCTATTGAGTCGCGGCGACACATCGGCGGTTACATACAATAGGTTTTTAATTATGTTTGGTGTTCCAACAATTGACGGATTAAAATAACTAGCTGTGACTTCTGTCCTAATTAAATACTAACCACTATTATACATGTGAATGTGAGTTTGTTTGTTACGTGTTACGCCTTAACTACTCGACCGATCATGAGATTTCGCATAAGTGAGTAAAGGACATTAGGTGCCGAGTGCAGAGACAATAAGTAACTTTTTCTTATAAATAGATTAAAAACTATTTTTAATGACAATAACAACGCATTCTTTATTAAACATAAATATTATTTAAGCAACATATTTTTTGGTATTATAAACACAAACCGATTTCTCAGATTTTGAAACTCTTTGGTTCCGATGCACAAAGAGTTTCAAAATCTGAGAAATCATTTAAAATACGTAGTTCACAATTTCTTTTTATCGTGTCTGTACCTAAAAGTAACACCTATTAATTAAAGTATTATTCAATTATAGAATACAATTATTAAAACCATTAAATATTCACTTAAACCATACGAATTATATCTAAAACATTAAATCGTCGAAATCACACCGTGGTATTAAAATGTCTGTACACAGCCGTCGCCTGCGCAGTGAACGGAACCGGTTGTCAAGGTCTCTGGTTTTCCCGCTCGCCACTTACCAAGATGGCTGACTTAGTCTTACGATTATTGCATATGTTTGTCTGTTGCTATGTTCCGATTTAGGTTTTGAGACTCGATAAAAGCTTTAACAGTTTTATTTTTATCTGTCTCGGCTGTAGATACTGTATTCGTTCCGTGGCTTAAGTTTATGGTTAATCATGAAGTCATAAGGCAGTGTAGCTGGATTAGAAAATTTTCAGTAATTGCTCAGCTCGACCGGGGAAGGACTACTCTCTCACAGAATATAGACGTAAAATAGCAGTATTCCTATTGTGCTGTTTCGTTCGGCGAGTGATAGTACAGGAGGCCCAATCACCCTCTTTCCCCCTTCCCGCTCCTTCTCAGTCCCTCTCCCTTTCCTAAAGGGTCGGCAACGCGCAAGTGATGCCTCTGGTGTTGCAGGCGTCTATAGGCTACGGTGACCACTTACCATCAGGTAGGCCGTATGTTTGTTTGCCAGCTTAGATCAATAAAAAAAACTAGCAATTTAAATAATATAGCCATAGATGGTCGCTCTAAGTCTCAGTGTAATCAGTATATTTTTATATTGAAAGCCCTTTACTCTAAGTAAGGTTTTAGTAAGGCAGCAAAATTAATACTATTGTCGGATTAATATTAACTCTTTATTGTGGATACTCAAATCGTGAATGTATTATTCTTCTTAAATAACATCTTTATTAAAATGTACTACATCCAGTTATTTAGAAGAAGTTTTAACTTATAACAAAGTGTTTATTTTTGGATTGTGTCTAAGTTTGGATATGTGGAAGCTAAGTGATATTATGTAACAGTCTGACCCGTCGATATACTTAACGAGCTTTCAACTTAAAGCAATTGAAAGTTCGTAAGGCTCTCGATACAAACACACATACGCACACATGCAAAACTCACTCACACAATCACAATGTGTAATTGAATAAAACATGAGAACATAATCTATCTATCTAATCAGTATATTCTTAGTTGTTAAGTATTTCCTTTTATCATACAACTTGTGTTAGTCTTCTCTCAGTATTATCTAATGAAGGCCGTTATGAGTCAAACTCAAATTCATTTATTAATTTATCAAGTGAAATATATAAACATTGAATGTAATTTATTCGTAAATTAAATACAGCACCAAATACTTCTACTTAGCTTATTGAGTCACAGCAGCACACCGGTGGCCAGTCACAATAGATTTTTAATTATGTCTTGTATTCTAAGACTTCACAGATTAATAAAGAGATTAAAAAGTATCGTGAATGCAGGCAAACGTCATCCCATCTGATAGTTAGTCGCATACCGAACTTTATGTTCGCTTGCAATAAAAAATTCTATTACTCGCATGTTGTGAGTCTAGGGGAAAATAATGTAATGAAAATGGGAGTGGATGCCATAGACCTAGTGACACCCCTAAATACCACTGCGCGAAACGTAGTACCAGTTGCAGTATTATTACAAATACGCCGATTGTCTACAGGAGTATGGTACCTACATTACTTAAATTGAACAATATAGAAAAATGTAATATTGTCTTCTGTTTACGCGAATGTTATTCATTGAAATTAAACTCATTTATACGGATTTTATCGCGTTGTTTATTTAACACTGTATTACATATTTTTTTACGGGGGTCTCTCCGTGACAAATACTACTGAAAAGCAACCGAAAAGTCGGGGAAAGTGTAAACCTAAATATAAATAGTTTTAATAATATTATTAGCTTAAAAATTAGTAAAATCAATAGTAGTAATAGTATAACAGTTTCAAAATTATGTGTTAAATAAACAACGCGATAAAATTCGTATAAATGAGTTTAATTTCAATAGAAAAATGTAACAAAAATTGTAACAATAATGTGGCACATCAAGAAATGTATCCTATGTGTTTCTCGAATCCACAAAACACAGCTCAAAAGCAATATGATGACCACTTAGACCTCTGCGCCATTTGTGAAATCAAAATTATACTAATAAGGTGCATATATGCATTTGCTCTATAAGCTTATTGAGGTCGCCTTTTAGTTTAACCAGTTTTCTTTTTATGCCGCTAAGATGGTAAACAAACACATGACCCGCCTAATGGTAAGTGGTTACCGTAGCTTATGGAAATTATTAGAGACGTCGACTTTGTAAAAGAAAAGTGTAATCGACGTGCTGCTCCTAGGGGTAAGACCATTGCAGATCAAGTCTTACATAAACTGACAGATTTCGAATAGCTCAATTGCCAGTCATACTCCTGAGTACTAGTATTCTTACAAACAGCGCAGCCTCTCATCAAAGAGATCGAGTACGAGAACGGATCAGTACTGTAGGTGTATCGCGAGAATCTCAGCGGAGAGATCGGACGAAAACGGATCACTACTGTAGGTTTATCGCGAGAATCTCAGCGGAGGGATCGTATTAGCAATGAAATTAAATTAGGCATAAATCCTGTGTCACGAAGGACTTTACAAACTTTCAAACAACGGACACAAAGAACGCCCAACACACACTCGGAACAACCATTTGTGGATCACACAAAGTTTTGTCCTGTGTGGGATTCGAACCCATAACACTCAGCACACGGGCAGTGGTGAGGCGGTCATTTAAACCACTACGCCATCCGTTCAGATTAAAATATAAGCGTAAATTATTCCAGCAAGGCCGTCGCAATTTAGTACAAATCTAGCAAAATATGTTTCGCTGTCTTAAGTCACGTAGACATAAAACTATATAACATACTCGTAATAGCCAGTGGTATTATTTAAGAGCGCAGTTATCTTAGCTAATGATTATAGCGATTAAATTGTTTCATACTTACCGAATTCGATACGGTATCGTGAGTTATTAATTATTGCGTATAAAACTATAAATAAAACTGTAAAATTGCGCATTCAGATAGTGATGTCAACATTGTTGTAAACCAGTGTTTCTCAATTAGGGTTGCGTTTACCCCAAGGGATAAGTTTTGTTGCTTGAAGAGGTAAGCGTGGTTTTAACTAAAGAGATACAAAGTGCTATATCAATGTGTGTATCAATTATACATATAATTATCTTAGTCAGTCAGTGACATAAATTGATAAGTATACATTTGCTATTATGAATTGTTTTTTTATACTACTAAGATATCACAAAATATGGCCTGCCTGGGTTTAATTCTCAAGAAGTAGATATGTTTGACTAATAGACTAATATCGCATTAACATACTTTCTTTATGAATTAAGTACTTTATTTGAAAATACATACATTAGACTAAAATGTTTATTATTATTTAAATTATTTTACAGTTCATTTTGTCACATTAGTTTTCTTGAAGACGAATAATGTATAAAATATTAATTAAGTAATTTCTACTGATTTTTCAAGCGTTCACCCATTCAACAGCAAATTAGATCTTTCAAGTCTACTAGGCCATGGTTAACCTAATCAAAATCGAACTAATCGGATATTATAACCACGCATGTGTCTTTAACCTACCTCATCAGCAACATACCACACGACATACACTTCAACCAATTTATCAAAGCCGCCAAACTTCCATTAGGGTTTTTCATCCATGCCTGACTAATGATTATAGCATCGTCAATATTAACTTGATGCTTAATACGCGCATCTATAAACAGTAAATTGTTACGCCTACTCATTTGCCGACGCCTTCGGAATTCCCGGTGCAAAGGTTGTTGAAGCTACATAAATATTTGACAAACGCTGGTCATAGTCTAACACAGATCGAAGGTGATGTCATTGGACGTCTCTTAAAAATAAATATTACAGAAAATTTAAAATAAAATATATCTAGTCATCATTGAAAGTAGTTAATATGCATTTGATCTCGGTTTAATAATTATGTCCATATTTATTTACGCTATCATTACGTTTCACTTATTTTTTTGCAGCCAAAAAATAATAAAAAGAATTAAAAATAAATAAAATATAATAAAAAGAAAGCCTACTAAGGCACTAGGCTTATTACTACGAGACGAATACAATAAGCCTAAATGGATAGAGCAAGTAGAACGTAATTATTACTGCACAGATTGTGTATCGTGGTTTTAGTGGTCGCCTCGTCTTCGTTTCGAATCCCACACGGGACAAAACGTTGTGCGATCCCCAAATGGTTGTTCCGAGTCTGGGTGTTCTTTGTGCGTTTTGCATAGCTCAGAATTATTCAAACCATTTGAAAAATTAAAACGTACAAATTAAAAATTATTATCTTTTTATTTCTCTGTCACGGCCAATTTTAATTATCAATTCTAATCTACAATCTTAAAATTTAAGATAATACATATATTGATATTTTATTTTTACACAAGTGTCATAAATTCTTTTTATTTAGCACATTTGAAAGGTCCTTACCTAAGGAATCTCCCGTTACAATTTGATTCACATATTCTGGGACACCTGTATAAAACTTGACATCCATTTGAATCTTGATTAGTTCAATCAAACGATAATGAGTTTGCTTAATGATAGGCACAGTCTTACAATTATTAATGAAATAATAATGTCTCATAGGTGCCTTGGCATAACTTGGTTTATGTTTGCGACTGATCTTGAGGCCCTGGTTTCAATACCCGGGTAAGCATTTTTAGTTAGTATAGGTTACTTGGGCGCATCAGCATTTTAATCAATGCCTTACTTTACTTACTTAGCTTTTACAAGAACTTTATTATATGAAATATTTGGTATGTTTATTTAATCTATCAACATGTAAAGAGTAATGTTAAAAAAATACTTGCTGTCATGATATGTTTTTTGTGAAGAAATATTCTTTAAAATACTTTAAAGGCTTTTACACATGTATACTAAGCCCAAATTCCTAGTAATGTATAGTATTACTAGTTGTTGTCCATGTCTTTTCTTTCGGTTCAAGCTTTATGTATACCAAATTTAATCAAAATCAGTTCATCAGTTTATCCGCGAAAACGTAACAGACAAGTATAGGCATTAATAATGGCAATATTTCAATGAGTACATGTATATCATGTTATCATGGAAGTATAAACCTAGAGCTTGAAATTAAATTAGAATGCACAATGTCGGCCGATTAAAGTTTAAGTAAAACATGTACCAGATTCCTTAATTATTATTTTAGATTAATAACAAAAATGTATAAATTATTAAATTATTATATATTATTACTTAATTTTATGTTAATTCAGTTCAAACGATGAGCCTAAGATACTAAACATTACAAGTACTGACTATTTTCAGTACATATTAGTTCAGTTATTTACGTTTACCCATATAAGGTAAAAAATATATGATGAATACACACACTATCTAATCTGTCCGTCGAACTTTGCTCCTTAAGATAAAGCGCAATGATAAAACAATACACATATCGAAATATATATATAATGATACTTTACAAAAATACTTACTACCGCGCAGACCGTTGCATCGTTAACATTGAAAACCGTTAAAAAATATTAAGAAAAATAATTATAATGATTGTGTAAATAATAAAAAATAATTATAAAAAGAAAAATTGATAATCTTCTTACGTTTTGATAAAACAAGTGCTGAAAAGTTTTATAAAAATAAATTATAAAAAGAGTTTTAAATATGGTGTCTTCTTGGGATTACAATAAGTATTACCGGAGCAGCTACGGTTTTTACTTTGTGGCAGAGGACTATCAGGTATGTTTAATTAAATTATATAAATATTCGAAAATCGTCAGAAAAACATGTTAAATTAATTTACATTCTCAAAGAAATGTTTTTACGCGTAAAGAGAGTATCTACTAGTAATTTTTATTGTAATTTAATTATTATTAGCTCACTATATTTATATTTCCCTAAAACCCTAATTTGTAAAATATATTAATTATGAATAGCACATAATAAAAAAATATCTTAGAAAAATTAAACGCCGTGACGGCGGAAATTGCCGGCAATCTCATTAAAAATTATATCATTTCCCTTGACGGAAATACAGATACAAAAACTTAATTGAAATTAAAACGTGAAAGTATTACTACGACTATATGTCACCCTTTCATTTAACATTGGCCCAGAGTATGACGCACGATGGGCAAAATGGCGTCATTCGTCAACTGAATGTTGCGTAATTAAATCTTTTTAATGAGTTTGTATAGCAAAATATTAAGGCCACTTGTGTGTTATAATAATTACTTAAATAATTATAAATTATTAGATATTTATAATCTATAAATGATATCGATTATAATTAATTAATAAGTTTACGCTTTGGCATGATTTATTTACAATAGTATTTACAGTTTTGTGCTTAAATGTTTGTGATTTTATATATAAACACGTCCCCACGAGAAAGAATCATATTGAGCGCGAAAGATTTTGTTAAGGAACAATTAGGTGCCTTGTATTATTGATAACCAACGTCTCCTAAGATTATTTGAATGTAGATTATTAAACAGAATTATTTCTACACTACGTACAAAAGATAGTGCTGTTACAGTTTTAGCCCATAGGTACACTGTTACATCATATATATACCTGTATGATGTATAAACAACAGCTTTGGATGTTCATCATTTTGAAGTTATTTTTTAGTCTTCCAATCCAACACTCACATATTATTAAACTCTTAATCAACATTCTGTTATTGACAAACATGATACTACTCTTAATGTCATGTCTTTTGTATAGTACCAAGGTAGAACAAAGCATACCTAATCATACCATACCAGCCTGATGGTAAGCGACGGCCTATGATACCTAGTAATAAAGATGGGATAAAAGGAATTGAAGTAGAGGCGTCTAAGCACGTCCAAAAATGAGCGCTCAGTGAGTAAGAGTTTCGGCGGTTAAGACGCCGCGCCGTAAGTGTAGTAATACTGTTACTCCATTTAATAGGAGTGATACCAGTCTTACACTGATTTCTTAGTGGTGCTTCCCCGAGTGCGCTGGCTCATTCATATCGTCACCAAATTATTAGCAACGGCGGGATTTCTCACTCGTTTTTAATCCAAGTCTATCTCTTTTAGAGTAATTTGTTCATCTCATCATCATTTGCCGTCTTGTATCTAGTACTGATCTATTGACGCACTCGTATGCCTTGACTAAATTAAGTCATCGCCACAATCACATACATAGTAAACATCACACTGACATGTCATATACAAGCGTGGGTCTTAAGTATGAATGAATGGGTTTTGCGGTGACATAAAACCGTCATACAATGCGTTACTTACTCGGCATTCCCGCTTATGTAAGGCTATAAATAGTTTATGCAAATGTGATGTCGAATTATACGTAGAGTCGTGATTGTTGTTATTGTTTATTAAAGAATAATTCTAAGTATTTTTGCTTGAAATTATTCTTGAATGATTTAGTGGTCTGCTTTTAATATTATGTAGTTTTAATTATTATTGAGACTGCCTTCGTTCTACCCACAGCTAGTCACCTATTACGATGCTAGATATTAAAAGTTTTTAGGATGTATTTTGGTTCAGTGTATAGAATTGTGGCTATGAGACACCGAATTGTTTTGTCTCTAAGGGATAGAATATTTGGACACCAAAATAATATGAAAATTTACTGTTGGTGAAAAGTTAGGAGAGACGAAAGGTTTTGCATCTCGTTGATGTCTTTAGTACTGAAGGAAAATTAGAGCCTCCATTCTAGTGTAATTTTGTTAACCTGCCGATAGAATAGTCAAGTTAGTACCCAGCAGAGGTACGATGACATGATGACTAGTAGAGGTACCTTCATGTAAGATCAAAAGCCTGGATCATATTATTAAAATGCTCGATCCAGAATGCATAAACTTATTATATTTGTTTTAGTAATAGCATGGCCACAGTATGCTTTGGTGAGCTATAACGACATGCAAGAAAAATTGATCAATAAAGAGGGAACGAGGGATTTAATGTATTGGCCTTATTACTAATTAGGTTAATCCACATATTGAAGTCAATAAATATGCATAAAAACCCTTTAAAATTACAGGAGTTTCCAATAGCATGGAAAACTACAATGATTTAATTAAGAACGTGAGACTTAGTATGTTTTCTCACGTATAAGAGACACAAGTTGATGTATGTATATGTGTAGCGAGCGTAGATGAGATGTAGCTGCGTCTGTGTGTGTTCACATAGAGTTGTAGGTATTTGTCTGTGTGTAACTAACTATTATTAAATTATGAATGTATGAATGAAGTGCGGAAGATTTGACGTCATTGATATAGTCACGACTCACGAAGTTGTATGCAGGGTGGGTTTAACCCTAGGATTTATGTAATATTAAGAGAACTATGGTAGAGTCATCGGTTTGCAACAAGACAAGAATGTATCCATATAACGATGGTATTTAATTGTAATAGTTCTTGTATATGGTTAGACAATGCAGTTAATCACAGCCATTTTACAGAAGGATTGAGCTCAAAGGACCTTAGTTAAAAAGTGTATATGCAATCATCGCTTACAGGTCTCTAAGCAAATTAAGTGGAAATACATGGTATTTATCAACTTCTATTGGAAAGACATAAATATCAATAAGTACAGATTTGGACAAAGGCCTGCTGCTTTTGTCTTTATATGACTTAAACTCTCGCTTGTAATTCTTGAAGGGTAGACAGAGTTTTATTAGATCTTTATTTGGCCATGTATGCTTTTAGGTTTTACCTAATAGGTAGTGAAGCTATTAGCGTCTCTCGGACACATTGCCAGACGCCGCCGAAAATTCGATTGGGAACCTGTCAATTCTTGGTATGCCAAGCAGATTTAGAAGCCTTGTCTGTCTAGCTGCCGGTGTGCTGCTACCACTCAATAGGTTATTGCTGTTTAAATAATACAGGATTCGTTCCCGAAGCCTTATAATCACCGGCAAACAAGTCTAAGGTCATGCCACGAAACTAACAAGATTTATCTCTAACAATTTCATATCGGTGCAATTGAATGCAAAAGCTAATTGTAAAAAAAATCGCAGATTGAAATGTAATGTACACCAATTTATCGCGTTAATTACAATATTTCAGTGATAAGATTACAATAATATTTTTTTGGGTTACAGCAAAGCTGATAAATTATAATTAATTCGACAGTTTGTCATTAAATTGTTTCTTTCACCGCAAGAGGTCATTTGTAATTTCGTCAATAACTTAAATTGAATCACGTAACGAAAAACTGAAAACAAAATTGCTTTTTAAATTTTCTAACGTCATACAATTATAATTAAACATGTGTGACGTAGTTGTTCCGATGTGAAGTATTTGTGATATTAGTTTAGTAGCAACGTACTTCCCGTAGTGACGTAGCCACTCATTGAGGCAAAGCCTTCGTGCGCGGGCGCAGAGCTCAGTGGCCGTGTGATCTATCCGCCGTACACACGCACTCAAGATCACCAAAAATATTTATTCATCCCACCTTTACATAAAAACAAACAAGAAAAGTCAAATTAACAAAAGAATATTTTAAATCTGGAAGTTGTGTGACGGATTTTTTCGAATTTGGAATACCGGCTTCATAACCTCAACGTTCGGAAATGGACACGGCGCAGGCGCAACCCTGTTCCGATATTCGCTGGTGACTGTGTGAGTGTCTTTACATCAGTGAGGGTGAAAGTGTGTGGAGTGAAGAAGCTTAGTAAGTTACCACGTGCTCTGTTATGTTATGTATGTAGAGCGTATCTCTACGTAGAGTTCGCGCCATCACTACCTACAGTTTACACTGTTTGCCTAGAGAATCTACTAAATTACATGTTTCTTCTTTATCTAAAATTCCACTATTTATCTAACTAGTGTTTATCTCTATTTTTAGGTTATACTGTGTCTACTTAGAACTCAAAGTAATTTTTTAGTTAAGATGTATCTTTATTGTTTATTACTCGTGTTAAATTTAAAAGGAATTAAAAAGTAACAATATATTTAGTTGAATTGTATTACTGGTGTTTTATGGCGATTTTAGAGGTCATATGAATGCGTCAAAACAACATTTGTTGAGCAATTAGATGCCGGTTTCTTGGCTAAGTACTTTAAAGTATAGAGTCTACATCTCATCTATGATTACTACACAGATTATTAATTCTATAAATGTAAGTGGGCTTCTAGTGGGCCTTACTGTTAATTGACTTTGCAATCTACGTGGGAATGCCATTGGACACAACTTTGAATCGTTATGTTTAATATTTAAACTGAAGGACACTTTGCCATTAAATTATTATTAATAATTAAATCTTTAAGTTCCTATTACTCAATTTTGCGATGATCATTTGAGTCATTTAAAAACGCATTACATAAAGGTCAGTAATAAAACATTCGTTCGCATTCTTACTCAATATGGGTGGAGTACTGACGTAAAGCCTTAAAATAACGCTAAACATCCTATTTTGAGAAAACGTTGACAATAAATTTTACACTTGACACCCGATTAATTGACGAATAACGTTTGGGAAATACCAGCTATACAATCTAGTCAAGCCTCTACTAAAAAAATAAAATAAAACAGTGGATATAATTAATACTAGACTGGCGTTTCATGTTATACGGAACTATTGTAAAAAATATATCGCTCTATGGTTCCGTATATGGTTGGCAGTCATTATTATGTAAAAATTTTGGTGATAGAGTTCAGTTCTGTGCACGGTTTTAGGCTTGTTATGGGAATATGTGTCTTTATCATGTAAAATTAAACTTTTCTGGATTGGACTAAGAGGATTCAGTTTAGAAATCATCAATAAAATATGTATTGGGCTCAATGAACCAAAAGAGAGTGTTACTCGATTCAATCTTAGTTTGAAGTACTTTTACCCCTTTTCAAGTTTATTATATTAAATGTATAAGCTCTAAAGTAACTTTTGTATACGAATGGTAGAGTAGGGGTTTATAAACAGTTTATTTATTCAAAAAGGCACTCCTTGGAATCTCATTTGAATTATAATAGATTGGATTCACATCTCATAGTTGTTGTATAGCTACAATAAGTCGTTACAGCTTACATGCCACTGCTAATTATTTATACTAAGTCTGTAATTATGCATTTTACATGTCTGGCATGATACGTCTTACATCATTCTATTTATATTTTTTATTTCGTTAATCAGTACGAAAACTATTCGACTTCTTCGTCGATGATGCATGTACACAATGCGCATAGTAAATGCGCAAGTTATTGCGGGGACTTGCGCAAGTAAATCGAACGGATTGTTTGTGCGGGTCGGTCGTTCACACGATACGTATACGTGTACTTGTGTCAAGGAACTCTTAAAAGAAATTTCAATAGGGATTAGTTCTCCCGTTGTTGCTTGGTAGTATTGAATAGTGATTACTTTTGAGAGTCTATATGTATAAAAAAGCCAGTAGGAGGTATCGTTAAAGGTACCTTTGACGATTCCTCCTACTGGCTTTATTGTTGACGCCAGTAGATACAATCTTTGTGGTCACATGCAATTACTTTAAGAATACAAAACTAAGTCAAATATTAATAAAAAAACAAGGAAGAGAACTAAGGGTGATACTGCAAAAAGCTCAGGAACCTCAAGGTCTATAACTCAAACTAATGGGCCATTTTGGTTTATCTTGTACAGACATCTCGAGACGAGTGTAGAGTTGTTATTATCCGATTATGTAGAGATTCGACTGTGAATAACGTGTCTTAATGTTCTGGTATACACGGATAAGGTTCTTGACTCTACGTAGAGTCGCATGACCTTATCTACAAATGTAGCTCAAAATGTATAATAAGTACTTAATGGTTAGTGATTGTATTCTTTCTATTAAACGTTGGTGTTTTTTTTAGAGTATTTGAGTCACATAATGATATTTTAAATAATACGTCACAATCATCTTTAATGTAATTTGTTATAGTCTGTAAGGAGTTTTGTTGTGTTGTGAACAAATCTCACATGTGTATATACTAAAATAGTTAAATATATCTTCTAAAACAACTGCAAAAATAAACGAATCGAATATATATAAACATCTTTATGTAGAAGCTAATTTAGCTACGGCTTGTCCATACATTCTGCTCTTCGGTCGTACCGAAGAAATCTTTAGGGGGACTGGGAGTCAAGACGACTTGATTATTCTGTACCTATGTCATCCGCCAACCATCCATAGCAGGCTTTAGCAAAACTGTGTAATCGTTATCATACATGTAACTGTCTCCATATAACCTCCAGAAATATAAAGACTAGAAGTATCCTTACTTGTTTTTATCGCGGTCTAGATAAATTCAAAAAAATAATTAAACAGAATTCAATACATAAATGGGTTAAACGAGTTAAGCTATCCTTTGTAGGTCTAAGTAACGCGCACTTCTTGTTTTAATATAAGATACTACAACTAATTAGAGCCTTTCCTTAATACTAAATAATGGTCTATTGTGATATTTAGTAAGTTGAGCCGCCGTTTATAGGTTTTGCTATCGCAGTCAGAGGTCAACAGAAACTGGGCATGTAAACTAAGTATCAAATATTTTGGTAGAACTATTTTCACGTTACGAAGATTTGCCTCATAGCAACAGAGAACAGGCAAGCATCGCGTGTGTGAATCTAATAATAATTTGATTTTGTAAACAAATGTACGCAATTGAGAAGGCTTGGGAAATCTCATGAATGGAAACTGCGTAATGCTTATCTGTCTATTTCGGTTCGTAAGGCCAAGATCATGTGAATAACATTTTCTTTTAGTTTTCATCCTATCTAGTCCAATGGCGTTTACGTAAGCTTGTCTATCATGAGCTAATTTAAATCACCGATCTGAAGTAAAAACAAAATCTGCAATGAAATTCTAAGTTTGAAAGTTGATACTGGCAAGTCCTTTAAATATTTTGATAACTAGTCTAAAATGTAATATTTAAGTTATGAGACAGGTTCTCCATAGAACAATGATATACAATGCCAATCAGACTTATCGGAATTATTTTATCGTACAAAAATTATCTTAAATAAAGGTACGCTCTTCAAAAAGAGGGCAGGTAGAGTCACATTTTGCTTGTTTTATTTAGGGTATTGCCTATTGGCGTCTGCTAAACATATTACTAGACTACGGAGCACATTTAAGCTGACATTGTTTGGATTTGTTGAATCGCTTGTAACCAAACTAATACCAGACTAGCATTTTAGCACACAGCAACTCAAAACCGAGCAATAATAATAAAACTAAGTTAGAACCAAGAGAATCTGTTACTGTCGTACTATTTAAAATTATCAACCTTAATTTGTATGCACTGCTGTTTTTTACACACATAAAATAGTTGAGTGTACTGTGAAAACCCAAGGTCCAACCGAATTGTACCAGGAGGCTATGTTTGGTCACGGCGCGCATGCGCTATAGACACAATATACTGACGTCAACGAAGTATTGTAGGCTTTTTTTTCTATAGAACGGAACACCAAACTTCCTACAGATTTATCTATCAATCTTTAAGAGGTTACTATTGTTATTAGTGCTGCAATAGTTAGGGAAGTAAGTATTTGATTGAGGAGATAAAAGACTTTTATGGTGTTCTTTTTATTGTTAGACACGATTATTAGTAAGGTAGATACAATATTTTATTGTGTTTGTAAAGCACTGCTATTGTTTTGTTAAATAACTTCAGTCATACAAACTGCCAGGCACATTTAAAAATATACTAAAATATTTTAAGAAGTTAATTATTCGATATTTGAATAATTAATTAAAATAAAATTATAAACTGTAGGCTTATCAAAATAAAAAGAAAATTATAACACATTTCTGTAAGCGGTATAGATTACTCGAGTACAATGAGACGGTCATTGCCTTGTAAGTACGAAGTCCACAGTGTACAGCGAACTTAATAATGGTCTCGTGTTTGTATCACTTTGGTAAAGAAATATGAACTCTTTCGTCATCATCAACTGTTGTTAATATTACACAGAGTCGGTAATAAATACCGCGTGAATTCCATTATGGAATATCCTAAAATTTCAAGAGGATTTCATATTATTTTGTATTTTCTTTTAAAATTATACAGTTAAATCTATTAGCAGAGATAATTCTTTTAGCACTTGCTCTGAACCCTACATCATCAAACTATAAAAATACCTCTATACTGGTGACGTGGTCTTTTTGACACTTCTAGAAAGGTACCATGGGATAAAACTAATGTGTTTTAGTTAATGTTATTAAAGATTAATGCAGTCTAGAATTTACATAAACGTGACGTGAATTGTTTACGTAATAATACTAGATCTCGATCGTCTCTCAGCGTCAGTGCATACATGCTTAGGTACTTACAGTAACACATTACAAAGAACGCTTGGCTTTACCACATTTATGCAAATTCTGTAAAAACTGTAAATTCCCATATCCGTTTGATTTTTATATCTATTTCTACGAACATGACTTAGTATTATACCATAACATTGTGTCAATCGGAAGTCCGGAAGCAAGTTTGATCGAATATCCTAGATGACACACTACAGTGATTTGTTGTTTTCTAACAATTACATTTATATAGTTGAAGTCCTTAATGAAAACGTTTTAACCACAATAATTTGATCCCGGTAGATCGTGGCAATGAGTAATCAAATTAATTAATAAGCTCGGTATTTACTGTGGTATTTATATGATAAAAAATAAATTTGTTACGTTTATGATTCATGGATTTCACGATTTATATAAGTTATACAATGATTTTGTAGTTTTAAGACTTTAAAAAGATTGACTTTATGCTATATATAAGAGTTGTCAATTAATTTAATTAGTGTGACATAAATATAAAAGGTAGATCACGGATTCAGCCTTATAATCAGATGAGTTTATTGGTACCGTACCATATAGAAACATATTTCTGTCTGTTTCTACTAATCAGACTGTGACCAATAGAAGTAAAGTAAATTGCTAAATAATGCTTACAATAATTCGATAATATATTAACAAAAATAAAGTTAATTTTTTATAAGCTCTATATAATGTTAATATTATAATAATAATTATAACAATTTTGTAATTATTATTATAATATTAATATTATTTCGCTTTAGTCATCAGTTACAAAGTTTTATCTTTGAAACGCAATTGACTGATTAGTTTGTTGGCATGGACGCTATATATTAGTGTATATAATTTACTTATCGCAATGTTTTATATTGTGTATAATTTACATTTATTTCTGATCATATAAATGTGGTTTTGATTCTTCTTATCAGCAGCAAGGAGTTTACATGGCAATAGGCATTCGTGTAAGATCTAAACATTATTGTATATGCTTCTGCTGAACGCTTCAAGGTATATGTCATTCGTGATTTTATGTAATTTTTATGTTAAATACTGACTATATAATTAACAAACAATATATAAAACACGATATCACATAAAGATATTTAATCATTAGAATAACAAAAATGAGCATTTATTTGACCTCCGTATAATTAAACGAAATATTTGATAGACGCATGTTGGGTTTCCTAAGTCCAGATTATAATCATATAACGAATAATCGAAAAAGAATTTATGTAAATCGAATAAACAGACAGGCGCTCTCGAAATCAAAGGTCAAATATTTCGCGTCACGGCACAAATATTTCTATTATAATATTTGACAGTATTATAACGATATACGAATTCCCAGACAGTTCCGCGTGTAAATACTATGAGTCTTTTTTTACGACACTAAGTGCATAGGTAAATATTTTTTTGTTTTATTATAATTCGCACAAGAATGTCTAATCACGCATAAATCAGTGATTAGGCGACTATTTAACAATGTTTTACATAAAATACCTATGATAATATTTCTTCTGCGTATATAATTATGTACAATACCAGTTTAAGTACATACCTTAAAAAAATACTTGGATTGCTGTTTATCTATAATTATAAAACTTTAATAATATATGCCGATAAAAATTGAATTATGGCCATTATTTTAACTAAGTTTATAATTATAAATTATTACATAAATAATTATTACATTCGCGATTTAATTTGCAATTTTCGCCCGTCTTATAATGTTGTAATATAATTTAAATGTTCTACAGTTGTTTATAAATAATAATAATTGAAGTTTAATTTTCTTTAGCATTAAGAATAACTGCTCTACATAATTATTACTATGTTGTATATAAATGAACGGAATTAATATTTAACATTAAATCTATAAATCTCTAAAGTTCATATCCCACGTAAAAGGAGATTTGGTCGTCTACACGCAGTTCCAGACTTTGGTTTTTCTATTAACAGATTCTTAGTACGAAGGATCTCCTGGCCAAAAAACAGATTCAAAAAACCTCATAGAAGATTTTTTCGATCCTAAAATCAAATCCGGTTCCTCTCGATGTTATACAACTGGACTTAAGACAGCTTGTCAACTAGCTATCAATAACAACAGAACAAGAAAACTCCATCCATAATAATTACAGCGTAACGTCGACTCGTGAGAATTAATATGTAGATATCAAAACAATAGTTGTTATTCATGAAAAAAGTAAATATGCTGTTGATTATCCTGGCAGACCGGTTGTAAGGTACGACTAGATTTTCGCAATAGAACATGTATTGCTGCACAGTTGAATAAGTGCGGCACGATGGGCCTGTCATTGCTTAGAGTGAGTTTTCTTATATTGTAATATGTATTTGTGTATACTGGCCTCGGCAGCGTAGCGGTGGTAAGTACGATAGCTCTGCTTAAATTCTCCGGTTCGATGCCTGAGTCTCAAAGAGCTATTGGGATTTCCTGTCGAATCTTTCTCAGTAGCAGCATGGCCCTGAAATTGAGCCTGGTAAACAGTAATAAGCTCGCTCCCTATTCCGTGGGAACTAACACAATAGCTGGCGTAAGTGAGTGTGTAATACACCTCTGACTCCTTCGGGGATAAAGGACTGTGCATATGTATATATTTTACACGAAAAACGGTCAGTAGTTCTGACCTCTGAAGCCAGAATATACAGTAATTTACAATAAAGTACTCCGGTTTCGAAAATCATATATACTTGTAAGCCCTCGCTTGAATATTTTACGTTATACTGTAAACCACACTTGCTGCTATTCTATTATAAATTTTACAAATTTCTATTATGTTTCTTCTTCTTTTTAACGCGTGAGAAAAAGATAGGAGATTAAACAATTTGCTTATAATTAATGTAAATGAAGTCAAAGAACCTTATGTACAAGATACCTCGTGATTTATGACATATAAACATGTAGGTAGTATTAAGTTATTATAACCACCATAAGCTTACCAGATTAAAGTTTTTACTCGAATCCCAAGTAGATACAATTAACAAAAATGGTTTTCACGCGGTCGAACATATATCAACATAGTTCTCATTTTTGGTAACTTCATAACTCGAGTTATTAGCAAACAATCTACATATATTTGCATATTTTTCTAACACTTCCACGATTTCTTCGAATAGCCATACTACATCGTGAGATAATAATAAAAAACCTACTACGTAAAATATAAAATGCTAACAAATAGCTCAATGTAATCCTATTTAACTTTTATCTCATAACTATTAATAAGTCTTTTATTTAGCGACTTTAACTTTATATTATTAGTCACTGCTTAACATAGAACTCTTTGACGCAGTGATTAGATAAATATACAAACTTGGATGTTCGACATCTGGATATTGACGCGTTGGCATTAACGTCAGATACCCTGAACGTAAGAACGATGACCTATGTACACGCGACTTCAACACATGCCAATTCTAGTCATCCATGTTGTACGGAAAGTAGAGCCTCTAGTAACGCCGGGTCTTTATACTACATAGTTCAAAGAACTCATTCACTCTCTTAATTGGACACGTGAATCTTGATCAAATATTTACGAGAACTTGATGCCTAAATAATTAACACTTGCCCTCAATACGTGTGAACTCTAAGAAATCACAGCGAGCTGCAATATTTATAGAACAACGGCTTATTTGACATACTATCTGTTTGATAGAGCTGCGATTGGAGGTGTTAAACATGAACTATATGGTGTTTTTCTTTGTTCTCAGATGCCACAAACGGTGCCGCGGTCCGGGTGCAGCCCGCCATCTGCGTCCCAAGGTGAGAGAGCGGTCCCCGCCTCTCCTGCTGATTTACAACATCTTCTACGCCTACTTGGGGCTGCATCACCTCCAGAACCGATGCTGCACTCCCCACCCAACCCACATAACAAACCTCCTCCTCCTTACCCAGAAGACAACACAAACAACGTGTTCTTAGATCGCCTGTACGACTTTGAAGGATATCCTACACCTTCCCCCTCCTCAGACGAAGGCTCTATTCCAACCGTCGCCATTCAACCCTCATCTCCTTACAGTTCTCTTCAACCCGCTTCTCCTTACAATTCCCTTCAGTACAACTCACCACAAGTGTACATCAAAGAAGAACCGAACAGACTCACCGTACCTGGCTTTGCGTCTCCTTACCCTCTTTCACCTTCTGGATCTTGTGTCTCATACGGAAGCCAGAACCAATACTCATCACCTGTCCCACAACACGAAGAATACATTGACATCGAAGAGCTACTCAAAGAAAATCAGATTCTTCAAGACAGTGTTCAACACAATTATATCACACCCAAAATTGAGGTTGAAGAGCCCAGAGATCATATACTGCTAAGATCAGCGTTAGAAGATACATCCTTCCAGAAAAGATTAAATCTCAGACCAATTCCGTTGGAGTTGAGCAGTGTAAAAATGGAAGAAAGCAGCGGAGGTGACGATGCTCTAGTCGCGCCAGACATTGACCGTGTCCTGTCTATGGCTATTGAACAGACCAAAAGAGACGTGGACAATACCTGTACAGTACTTGGAATCTCACCAGGTGAGTCAAAAACGCCCCTATCATTACTCATTTAACTTTTATTGAGAGATGTATAACGTGCGAATAATGTATTAACAATCATGTATGATATACAATGGCATGTCATGGGAATGTTGTATGCGTACGTCTTACATGATTACTATTAGTATTGTAATTAATAATGACGTCACTCAGATGTCGACAAGAGAAAAAACGTATTTCCACGTACAGAACATGCTAGCTACTGCCTAGAGTAACGCCATTATAAACATAAACGATTTCTTGGAAGACGGACGGAGTGTATTACGTAAGCTGTTTATATTGGCCCAGCGATGATCTCGTCTCATCTTAGTGACGTCTACATTATATTACACACATTAATTGGATATGCTAAAGTAAACATACGTATTGACATTATCGTTTTCTTAAAGATGAGTCTGATCTTTAAGCCTATGATTATAAATAATTGTTTACAAAATATGAACAACATTAACAGGGGTACGTAATTTAAAATCTTTATTTTAAATTATTTATTAATATAAAAGGTAAAAATTATACAGTATTATATTTTAAAATGCTCGTCAAGGTACTCAGACCAAGATAGGAATCAGTCATTAATAATAATTATTTTCCAGATCCAATGCTATGGAGCACCGGCGACGTTAAAGCGTGGGTAATGTTCACATTGCAACATTACAACCTGCCAATGGTGCCCATGGAAAACTTCACAATGGACGGCGCAGCGTTAGTAGCACTTTCAGAGGAGGAATTCAATCAAAGAGCACCACAGGTACGAATCTATGAAGTAGATTAACTCTCACGATAATTATATGACCCTGGGGCAGACTGAGGGCGTTCGTCAGAGCAAAGTCCAGATTGATTCATGTATTATTGATAATATAGTATGTTTACTTGGATAGTAGTCATTAAAACGCGCTCGAGGAGAAAATATCCACAATATATCGTAGTCTTATCGTATAAATTCTTATAGCCACGTGTCAGTGGAGGTCACTACATACAGCATTATCGTTGGTTTTATCTACAAAGTGGATAGGTCCATCTTTTATGCCTATATTATTTTAACATTTATCGATTTTTTTACCAAATTAATAATCTCAAGAAGTCAATGTACACAACTTTAAGTAAACTTTTTCTAATACATTAATTTCTTATAAATATTACAGATAAATATATTGGTGTAAATCAAATCATCGGTGACTGGATCATTAATTGCTGCTTAATTTTTTCATGTCTGCTTACGTCACGTTTTAGTTCTCGTGATTTTTGCACATGTTCGTCTCAACAAACATTAATGAGCAGAGACGATTCAATGTTAATCACATTCGGCTTCGTAACTAAGTCTATTTTTAATGCATTTAGACCAACTATTATAGTCTAAATACATTAAACGAGCTTTTGCCCGCGGCTTCGCTTGCTCGGAAAGAGAACTTTTTCTGGATGATAGGTATATGCTTTTCTATACACCTGACAATGTGTATGCGAAACTTCATGATGATCAGTCGAGTAGTTAAGGCGTGAAATCGTGACAAATAAACAAACTCACATTTACATTTATAATATTAGTTAGGATTATATTATAGCTTAAATAATTAGTCGTGTGCTAATGTTTTCGAGTGATTTTGCTGTAATTTGCCGATTTATGGGCGAAGTATTTTACTTACCTATTTATCTGTTACGTAGCTCTTATATACTGTGCTGTTGGCAAAATGTGGACGCAATCTGCCTTCATTCGGAGAAGGACAGTTCAAACAAAATTCCTTGTAGATTTGTTTACTTACAATATTTACCACACTGTTCATGGCCACATCGTTCTGAACATAATCATCAATTTTGATATTCTATTCAACAAATGTTGCAACGTCCACAGTACCGATAATATTATCTATGTATTCCTGAGTGGATGATAACAATACGAGTATTGTTTTAAATAATGATGATGCAATTGATTCGACTGCGTATTAAGCATTTGTTTTAATTACTATTGAACCTATTGACGTTATAGTATTATATATCGATAGGAATCTTATAGAAGCACTAGATTTTGCTCACCACTTCGGTCATGTAAATATAGGTTACGTTAAGCTAATAACTGTACTTTTTTGAATGAAGTATCCTATGTCCTTTTTTGTTTCGCTGACAACGTGTATGCAAAATTTTATGATCATCTGTTGAGTAGTTAAGGCGTTAAAGCGTGACAAACAAATAAATTAATTCACATTCGGATATATGATATTAGTTAGGATTCGAAGACTCGTGAATTATTTTTATTGAATGCAGCAAGACGTTTTTGTTCTTAAAACATAATTTTAAAGTATACAACACATCGAAACGATTAAGGAAAATTCGATACAAAACATGATGACTGATGTAATGTACAAGTAGGCTTCGTGCTTATGTAGGTCACTGGTTGTTACCGTAAAGTTAATATTTAATTACTTTTACATAATACTGTTCAACCAGGACTACGAATTAAGGAAATCCGTTAATACTGACCCGCTTTATGCAACAACTGCGTTGGCTTCTTTATTTATATCGTTTAGTTTTGCAATAGTTACGTCAACCTTTTTGTTTATAGCATATATGTGAAGTAGCGCTTTATAACTATATTCAGAATCTAGATATTGATTATGTAAGTCAATTTTAATGTTGCATGCACGGGATGTCAATTCAAGAAATGTTACATCTGTAACAATGGTTTATGCAGTTCGATTTTGTCAAATGTCACGATTACTTTATAATATTCTTTGGTGGTTTTGTCTGTTGCCTTAATGTCTGATTCTATCTTCTTCATTTTTATGTTCGTCAGAAAATGGGATTTTTTTTTGTGGTTTTATTTGATAGGTAAAATGTTTCTGACGTAAATCCTAACTAATATTATAAATGCGAATGTCAATATGTTTGTTACGCTTTCACGCCTTAACTAATTACCAATCATCATGAAATTTCGTATACACGTCGTCAGGGGTACAGAAAAGAACATGGAGTACCTTTGATCCAGAAAAAAAGAACCTATACTAACGCAAAGAAGCCATGGGCAAAATCTAGTATTTTATAATCCAGAAATTAATAAAATATTTGTTAAAGAAAAACAACTGTAAACTTAAGTAAAGAAGTATAAAAACGTCGGTTGCTTGGTATCGAGCACGCCAGTTCCAATGGGCAGGTATCTTTGTTATCGCACGCGCCGCCGCCTCTACTTTCTCTAGCGATGAAAGTCTCAGCACCCTCGGACCTGTCTGCATACAAATTGCATCTGGCTTGTTCTTGGGAAGATTCTAATGTTAAAATAACATAAAAGTTGATAATACAAATGTTTGTAATATAACTCAACTGAAATTTATACTAAAATAGATCGGTTTAGAGACGTATTTCTTTACTTGAAGCATTAATAAATGGTTAAAACTATTTGAATTATAATAACTCCTACAGTTATTTAAAATAAGGCCAAATAAACAAAGAAAAATAAATTATCATTGAAAGATTTGTCTATCATTAGATGCTATACTTAAATTTCAATCCGACCGCATCCCTATAAATAAACTTTATAACCTATCATAAATTTTATAAATTTATTGTATATAACAACCATTGAGAACAAGTTTCTTAATTAACTATGAGATTCGTTAGTAGCATGTCGTTTATAAGATGAATTTATTTTTCCACCTCCGTCTGATGTTACTACATTGATATAAACATACAATCTTTTAAAATATCTTCGTTTTGTGGTATTTGCGGTAACTTTCCAGGGTTTACGTATATGTATACACGATTACCGTTTTTATTAGTTCGTGATTGATGACTGCTTGTTGTTGTTACAGGCTGGAAGTACTCTGTATGCTCAGTTGGAGATCTGGAGAACGTCACAACGGTCTGATCATCAGCAGTTATCAGCGTCCCCTATACCCACACCTGCGGGATTACCGTCAGCTGACGATATGAGTGATGGTATGTATCTGATTTATAGCTTATACTGTTTTTAATTCTCTCGACAGGTGATACTAGTAAGTTTTATTACAGTTTTATTACTTAAATCCGATTAATTCCGTGCAGCAATAATTTACTATCGTATATTACGAAATAGTATTGTTTATCAATAAATTTATTAGTTAATTCTATCACTAATACTCTGCTATTTTCTCTCTTGCTATTTTGAACGTAAGTTTCTTATACGTATCTTCTCATAGGATATTTTTTTTGCATGAAATTAACAACTAACTCAAATATAGCGGAAAGGAACTTCAACAGTAAAATCACCAGCCACTACTTCATTAGTGTTACTTAGTGACCTAAATGATTGATTTGATTTTACTGCTGTACAATAAAATAATTGCCTCAACATTATACGCAATTTAATCTAGATATTCAAATTGAAATACCAACGAGACAGCCATACCACGCCTGTACGAGATTTATTAAGTATAAATAAATAAATAATTGATACTTAAGATGAATAAAATGTAGATATCAGTAAATTTACTGCCTTATTAATCAGCAAATTAAAGACAAAATGTAACAAATCTGATATCAAATCAACGTCTAATAAGTCTTAAATGATGACGACGAAATTCACCTTACAGTTATAAGTTCATCTAATACACATGTCTATAAATGGTCTTGAATCTATAACGATGATATGATTTGGAGTTCTACCGACCACATAAGGGAGAACGCGCGTAAACTACAGATAGATGATTGAGAAGTAGATAGCTTGGTGCGTGGTCGAATGTGGCACGGCGATGCATCAGTCGCATGCATTGTGCATCGACCGTTACCGGCCCACATACGGACTGTGTTAGAGACAAACGAGCTAATGATATATGGCCAGTGTTGTACTCACTTTATGAGGGAATTGAAAGCCACGATGTACTAAACGTAATGGGGACAGGCGTGGCTGACTTTATTGGTGATAAACGATTTACAAATTATAAGCATTTCTGTTGATATATTGTTTGAGAATGTAGTCATACATTCTTACTTATACATGTATTGACTTTTCAACATTTTGTTATATTAAGAATTTCATAACTATTAACTTCATTGGACATTTCTAGAATTGTTTCACTATCATTCAACTGACGTCAAAGGCGATAAGTCTGAAATTATGATATGATTTATCACTATTGCATAAAGATAAATATGTTATAAATATAAAATACAATTGCCGAGACTCCTTGTCGCCCTTGATGGGTGAACAGTTAGCTTATAAATAAAAAAAGTGTCAGATAGTGGCACAGGAAATAGCGATCGACAATTATCTGCGACTCAGTTGTCAGTCCACACATGTTGTTTGACATAAAGATTTATATCAGAAAGGCCCTGACAGCATAAAACCAAAGAGGTTAGTGGAGCAGATAGTGAATTCTGAATTCAATTAGAATCTTAAAATGCGTAAGTCGTCTAAATAAGAGAACAAAACAAATTTATTATTGAACTATACTTCAACAAAGCGTCTTGTTTAACAGAAGCTTAAGGCTACAAGATAAGTGTAAATTGCAAATAGGTCGAAGTTATTAATGACTCGAAACATCGTTGAGTGTCTAGAAAGATCACGTTGCGCATATTTTTGCATACTATTGCAACTAGCTATAGTAAAACTGATAAAAATAATAGTTCAATAAATATGTATATCGATATTGAGTTACAAACACTAATGCACTCAAGTCCTTTAAGTCTGTGACCAATGAAACGAATTGGTTACTAATGTAATATAGTACCACGCCCAGTTACAGTTAATCCATCAATCACATGTTTGTCGTTCTATTGCCGTTCTGTCCCATACTCGTCGGCTTTGAACCCATATATGCCAAGTCTCGTTTTTATATCGTTTCCCGAAGGCCTAGTTTACGCCACCGGACCCGCAAGGTCGTACACGACAAACATAAAATTGCTGCTTGCATCGTGAAAAATTTCATTACCACCTTCACATAAGGCGTAAAGTACTACGAATTTTGATTTAGCGCAGTCAGTGACACTTTAGTCATTTCTTTTAGTAACTTTACTCTCATTTCTCTTGCGTCAGCAATTCAATCCTTATGGCTATCTATTTACATATGAGAATGCCTTACTGCTACCAACTGCCATAGTTCCCTCAAATCGACTGCAGCATTCCACTCAGCACTTGGCTTTCTTCTTTAAATAGCATGTTGCTATTTAACTGTTTTGAGTGCAACTTTGTTTATATGATTCGTTTGAATGTCAGTCTGTTTACACGTCTAGTAGTGAAGGTCAGGTGCTGTTAATTTTGATAATGTTTACAGTATCTATTTTAAAATAACTTTTTAGTTTGAACATTTTCTCATAGAAATATCTTGATATTACAGAGGTTTTGTAGATCTTTATTTATGATAGCTGTACATTGAAGGACAAGTCTTGCCTTATAGTTTCATAGAAACGATGTATTGGTATGATAAGCTTCCGAGAATTTATCGAGGTGCCGTCGTCTTGGCTAGCTTACTATCTGGCCTCTTTTGAGCAAGAACATTACTATCCCTTATAATGGTTCTAAATTGTTGAATTATGGACTTATTTATGTATTTAGGTCGCAAATGACAAGCATTGGAGCTTCTATTCTAGATAACCATTATACTATAGTTTTTCTTCATCATTTGTAGAACAGACCGATTATACTGGAATTTTCTTCGGAAAAATAGTTCTGCAATGTATAAGTTTATGGTTCTTAGCGGATTAGTGAGAATTAACATAATACACTTAATTTTTAAATTTAGTATGATTCAATAACAATACCTATACCTTTGTCGAGTATATCTTCTACAAACGATTTTAAACTCTACTACTCTATTTAATGTCACATACAGTTTTCTCCAAAATTGAAGTTTTCTATGTCTTTTATCCTGTTATTGTAATTCGAATTGAAATACCCATTCAATATGATTAAAATTCACTTACTAATAATAATTTTCATTGACAGATGATGACTCAGAGTCAGTGAACACAAGTACGGTGACAGCGGGTGGCAAAGCTAAGACTGGTAGTACTCACATACATCTGTGGCAGTTCCTGAAGGAGTTGCTGGCATCCCCTCACGTTCATGGTTCTGCGATACGGTGGTTAGACCGAAGTAAGTATTAGATGATAATTAGCTTAAACTTCTTTGAATGATAAAATTGTTAATTTAATTTTGAGAGACAGAAACGAATATTATCTTAATAATCTTTTTTCAAACTGTTCGCCTGCTGGACACGGGATTCTGCTTAGTATGAGAAGGACAAGATTATATCAGGCTAGCCCATTGCCAGTTGGCAGACTACATATATGTATGTAGTTAGCTCTGGAAAATATTGTAGCAAATTTTCAAACATGTGCCTTATGATATATTTTCCTGTGACGTTTAGGCGAGTGGTAATAAATTATTTAAAACGCATATTACAGAAGCATTTCAGTTCTTTGCTTGGCAGTTAATGAATACTAGACTTTACGTTCTTAATAGCGTCTAAGTATATCAATTTATCTAACATCCAGCAATAAATTAGTATTATTTATTCTTTCTTCTTATCTCTTCTGTCCGCAGTTTTACTGATATTATACCGTGGTAAAAGTACACTACGTGTTAATCTAGGACTTGGTCTACCTATATGCCAAGTATCATCCAAATCTGTTCAACAGTTTACGCGTGATTAAGTAACACGTATAGAAACACGTTTTCAAATGTTTATACACATATCACTAGGATTATTTGCAATTATCACAAGGGATATATTTTTACGATACTTGTTTTTACAACGTACATTTTTATGTACGTTGATTACTTTCTTAACAAAAGTTCTAAACGATATCGTCATTTCTATATATATCGATTGCGTACTTTTTTGTTGGAAATGTTTAGATTTATCATATGTTATCGATAATGTATTGACGTAAAAACTACGTGTAAAATATTTGTTAGGTACTTGTCTTTAGATACCTGATTAGTAATAACGTCACTTTACCTAGAAATATTGTTGCAGACTTTGGCAATAAGTGGAGATATCATTGTTTTATTTTGAATTATATTGTGATAATTGGCTTAATCTTTAATGTAAAATATGACTTTGGGCTAAATCGGATCAGAGGCCGTACTTTTGTCTCTTAAACTTTGTTATTTTAACGTGGGAGAAAGATGAAGCTACATATTCTGTATTGTTCTTATGCATGCAATAGAAATGTTTTAAAAGATTTTAGTACGGCTCCAGAGGAATATTGTAGACCAGAGGTTCCCAGACTTTTTGTCCCATAGACCACTTTCAAAATTTTGCTGGTTCCGATGGATCCCCTGCAGCTACATTCCTACCATATTATTTGAATAAAACTCTAGACTCGCCCCGTCGAGTCTCCCGTGGATCACTGGGGTCCACCTGGACCACTTTGCGAACTACTCTTTCAGACTAACGTTAAATGATTAGGCAAACGAGTGTTGTTAGTATAGGTACTAAAGAAACGTCTCATATCACATTGTGCTAAATTGGATGAACAAATAATAAACATTGAGATTATAGTTACTAATTAATTGCAAATAATATTGTTTTTAATAACAATAATAACTACAATGACTGCATGCCACGCGCCGACGTTTGTAGGTTTGATCCAAACATAAATTTATTTAATGCACAAAATTGTTGTTTCTTATCAGGGTATCCTATGGTTGTTTGAATGTTTGCAAAGTGTCCGCGACACAAGATTTCATCCTAGGGTGGGAGATGATATAAAAATTTAAAAACATGATAAGCTGAATTCCTTTCTAAATAACTGATTGTCAGTATACCGAGCAAAATAAAAACAGTGAAGAAAGGCCTTTAGGCTTTAAGCCCAGCACGAAATAGATATTTCAATAAGGATAAAATTGAAAATTTGACGTCTTTTCATAACTATGGATCTCTTTGGATATATATAGGTGTGCATTTGTGTATAGATATCATAAAATAGATTCATTTGGTTAAGACAGGGGTATAAAATTTTGTGTAAAGCTTTAATATTTTAAACGAAAAACCAACAGATTAATATTGGATAAATACTGCGTAATACAATTAATAACGAATGCATAAATATTAATGTTTACGGGTATCTGTTATTATCTCTTAGTAAGTATATTACGAGGCCATGAGTAATAAACACACATATTGTTGACTTGACAACTATAAAACGTGACGGTCACAATTTATAGTAGTACGTTATTTAATCTGTCTAAACTTAGGTGAGGTGTGGCGGCCATGATTATTATCGGTCAAAATATAATCAGTCTGATTTAAAATTTACAAATGTGACTTAGAGATTCTAACTAATATTATAAATGCGAATGTGAGTTTGTTTGTTACGCTTTCATGTCTTAAATCCTGGACCGATCATCATGAAATTACACATATACGTTGTCAGGGATACAGAAAAGGACATACCTAGGCTAACTTTCATCCAGAAAAAGTACTGTTTATAAGGGATCTGTAGTATTAAAATAAAAATGACATCAAATCGTTTATAATGGATCTTTTTTTTTGCTTAAATGGTCCGCTTAGATTGCTTATAGTGTCTTTAAATCACACTATGTTAAGTAATATCTCTATTTCAATACCAAAATTTGTATATATCCGCCAATTTATACACTTATGTAAGCACAGCAGCGTTGATGCTGTATTTTACATTAAATACTATCAGATTATTAAAATGCTTAATTATATAAGGCAAAAAACGTATCTCAAATTCAATGTAAATTGACAAAATAATCTTTAAACTTCATAGATATCAAGCGATTTTCCTGCGTGTCATTGATAAATAAAGAAAAATCATGATTCTTGATTATTTATCAGACGTATACTTCGAATTCTGTACCTAAAATGATTCACGTAGTAGGTACATAATATTTTATCATGTTGATAACAGATTGTTACAATTTTCCAATGATGTTATCGATCAATAATATGGGCTGGCTTGTTTAATTAGATTAGTAATATTTATTATTTAAGTATCCAACATTATTTAATACTTAAACAAATAAAATATATAAGCGTCGTAATAGCAAAGCTTACCAAATAGTAATTGGAGCAATTGTTAGGTAAAACACAGCGGTATCCTCGCTAATTCCGGCACATTTCAGCTGTAAAAATACCGTCACAATACAGTTAATCCCAGCCTTAAGCTGTAATCCTAGGGTGAACAGTTTCCAATCTGCTTGAGCAGGCGGTGTTTTGTCAGCAGATCACCAGTTATTTTTCCCTTTACACTAGTAGCACAGTAAATGGTCTTCCCTTAAAAAAGTTAAGAGTTCGTCCCTTTACACACCGCCTATTGCTACCGTTTATAGTTAGCGTAACGTGCTTTTGAAAGCCAATGGAAAACTTGTGTACGGCACTTGCCGGCACTTGCTTGCCAAATAAGATTTCAAAGAACCACGTGACGTAGCAAATCGTCAGTAATTTGAAACATAACAAGTTCTATCTTACCTCAACCCACAAGTCGTGTAAAAAGAATTGAGATAAAAAATCTGCCACACAAAACCAGTTTCAAACAAGTTAGTAACTCAGTCTTCACGGTATAAAGAGACAAACCAAATGATCCTTTGTTCTGCTACGAGGTAAACACCAATAAATGATAACTGTTGTAATTGGTTTGTAACACGGAATAATCTTGCTTTGTCGTTGAGACAACAATTACTATTTTTACAATGGTGGATTGCATGTGTTTATATGATAATATTTTTGCAATAAACTTTCTGGAAATGACAGCTGTTGTATAAAAAATACACGTCAAAATTTTGTTAGTAATACTACTAACAAAATTTTGACGTGTATTTTTTACGTTTGGAATGACCGATGCATTCAATTGTTTCTGAGTTGGCCGGACTGTTGACAATATTGCAGCCTTATATTGCGGTAGAATATCGCTAGTTGTAAAAGCTCTTTTAAATTATTGGATAGTATGCTAAAATTTTGTAAAATAATAATTTTGTCATGATTTTGTAACACAGTGGCTTTTGAAGTAGTCCTGAAATCCTTAGTTACTAAGTACACTATACAAATCTCCTTTAAGGTGAAGATTCTAGTCCGATTGTATAAAAATGTTGTCTGCCGCGCATAGTCAAATTAAGAACTGTTAGAATAACATTCGTATGTAAATCTTATGTCATTTATTTTTCTTTCTTTTAGACGTCTTTAGTAGATATTTATTCTAAACGTAATCAGTAATATCTTACAGCAGGCATTAAGATTAAGCCTGTATTTAATACGATTATTATTATCTTTCTTTAATCCAAATATTTTGCACATGCTATATAGTAAGTGGGTTAGTAATATTTTCTTTGTTCTAATTTTTACTATTTTAATAATAGCAGATTTAAGTTGGCCGTCTTTTTACCTCGATGACTAAATCCAACTACAGTATCTCAATCTAAAGACCTTATTTTGGCATTGTTTTAAATTCTGTATACCTCCTTGCGAAATCGTGTGTCTTGCACATACATATACGATGAGTCTACTAGTATACCTATATAGTGGTTTTTAAAGGTTACTACACAATAGACGCATTACGTGTTTTGAATCGAAGCTTGTCTTATTTTTGTTTTACCAAAAGTTCGGCCAACAGAATCTGTTCAATCTGTATAATTACTGAGGCATTTTCCAATATCGAGATGAATCTAATCTTCCATCTAAGCGAATCTAATTGTAAACAAATGCATCATGTATCGAATGTTACCCATGTAGCACTGGAAAATAAATTTGAACGACATTCCGTGGTCCGACGGTCCCAAGGTGATCTGGCCATTTACTGTGTAGAGTACTATAAAACGTTTAAGTAAAGGTTATGTGCCGATCTGTTTCGTGACTCGACATAGGAACCACATTGTTTCGATTTATGCTATTGTGTTTTTCCTATTTGGGTCACGAATATATTACTATTTTGTACATCCCTGTCTTGCAATTGTAGTGCACGATTTCTGTAGACATAGAAACTCTAAAGAAGTTGTTCATTGATGATCTGACTTGCAAGTTTCTATAATGTGTTCTAACAAAAAGTACAATGGAATACATTTACCGTTATAATTTGGATCAGATTTGACATATATGATACATTAAGCGAATGGACTTGGTTTGTGAAAAGATATTGCTCTTAAACTATAACGTAATATCGGTGCTACACCATCGAAATGAAACTGCAACGGAATCTAAAATAAAACCTGAACCTGTATGTACGTTTTTATGGCGACTTTCTGCTCTCCGAATTCCTTTCACTCGTTTTATTTTAAACACAACGGCCGAAAAGCTGTCGTCTTGAGCACTTATATTGTTTTTAGCTTTATCCGTAATGAGTTTTTTGTCCGATTACCTAGAAGTATGTCTAATGAAAATAAAATTTATATCTGTTTAAGTCAACCCACGAACGTATCGCGCGTCTCTCGGACGACATAGCGGTCGCACAAGATTAGGATGTAGTGCATGTTCTATAGTGATTTCGGCTCAAAGTAGTATGCAAAGCATCAATTTTATATTTCGAAAAGGTTCCAAAGACTATATTCTGTCCAAATTAATGATAATCCCAATTCATTTATGCTACACGTGCCAATCGTGAAAAATGCAACGACCTCAAATAAAATATTCGTCTAATGTCTCTCAAAAATAAAATTCGCGAGTTCGTTTTAGGTAGGTACTCAAATGCATAATGGTTAATTCATGTCGTGCTCCACAGGTAACGGTGTGTTCAAGATTGAGGATTCCGTGCGCGTTGCCAGGCTTTGGGGCAAAAGAAAGAACAGGCCAGCGATGAACTATGACAAACTGTCCAGGAGTATCCGACAGTATTACAAGAAGGGGATCATGAAGAAAACCGAGAGGAGTCAGAGGCTTGTGTACCAGTTCTGTCATCCTTACTGCTTATAAATACTCTAGATTACGCAACACGTTATGTAAATAATTTATTAATGTTGTATATAAGGGTGTGTGAGAGCCGCGGTAATGCGGACGATACGATGACTGGCCGCGTTTTGCGTTTTAATCGCAAATCGCCGCGCAGTCGCCGAGTTTGTAGACAGCTGAATTTTCACCGGCCTTTGTCATCGACTTGTAAGTCGTGAGGCCGGGAATTATTAGGCGTCATGTACACTATCCCTCCATAAAATTCGGGAAAGGTAATTTTCCCTGGAATTCTATTGGACGGGACTATTTGCTGTGTTATGTATTAAGTTTTTTTTACCAGTGACTAGAAGTCCACGATCCGAATTTTACGAGTTAACACAGGATCGTTGACGACGAAAATTGGTAATGTTTATCCCATATATCTATGATATATTTCTAGTACGTTCTATGAACTTTTAGTTAATTAAGCGTTTTGTAAATATTTAAGAAAACGGTGCCCTATGTTTGGTACGCAGAGTAGTGATGTAAAAGAGATTATTCTCGTTGTAAGATTGTAAACGTGTTAAAGATTTTTTTGTGAAATATAAAAAAAAGAAAAATGTGTCTATGTAATTTTTATATTAAAAATATTTCAAAAATGACGAGTTACGTCAAATATTGCAATAGTAGATATTATTTAAGTTTTAATTTTAATTATGGCGGTTGAGAACGTGCAAAATTCGTTTTTTGGGTTATAATTGATTTTAATTTTGTGCCAAATAGACTATTAATTAGAATTTATTGGGGACAAAATTTTATTGTAAATTGTGAATAAATTTGGTATCCCGCCGATTGTAAATATTTTTTTGTATAAAATTTTTGCAATATAGTGGTGTTGGGATAATATATGAATAGGATTAAAGAGAAAAATATATTATTACAATATTTTTCATATATTAACGCAGTTAGCGTTAAGAATCATAATAATAATTATTATTGGACCAAACTAATGTAGATTTTATGAATCATCTTTATGTCATAAATAAATAAAATGGCGATTAAATTTGTTATTTTATTTTCACCTGATAATAATTTAATCAAATAAAAGTGTACTATATTTTATTTTATACCAGCGGTCCCTAAAGACTTTGTCCTGCCAGAAGGATTGCTTGGAACCCGTTCGTAATACCATCTACTGCATTTACATCTAGTTAAATTGAAAATCTAAACCATCCAGTGGCCAGGAGTCCATAAAATTTAATCGAAATCGGTCCAGCCGTTTAGGATGGGTTTAGTGATGTACACACGTACTTAAGAATTATATAAAGTATATCGATTTCTTTGACTGCATTACTGGTCCAGTAGCTAGGGTATACAGCTACTAGTCGTGCAGTCCGGGTGTCGAATCCAGTGCAAGGCTCGCATGCGTATATCGGACTTTTCTTTCAAGAGAAGATTGATGATTATGATTTCCATGGGTTCGATTTCTGTATTAGACAACGTTATATATTTATTTATTAAATAGGCACAACTGCAGATATCAAATGACAACTACGAATAATACCTAATAGTAAAAGAAATAATTTACATGTCAGTTTGAGATCCGATTAGCATTTGGGAAAAATAAATTAAAATTGAAGGGCGGCTAGGTAAAGAAGAGAAAATATTATATAAGATAAATGTCAAAAATTAAAAGAATACAATACAATAATTATACATTATAATTCAAAATTAAATATTTTATATAAATTACTATTAAAGTTATTAAAAGAAACAATAATTCAATTTAATTAAAATGTTATTTTTTTAAATTAAACTACTATATACGGACAAATGTTATTTTTTGAAATTAAACTACTATATACGGATTTTATCGCGTTGTTTATTTGACACTTTATTACATAATTTAGAAACTGTTAAACTACTATGCTATATTTTCCTGATAGAAAATTGTTAGTCTGGCAATACGATATGAAAGTATTAGACTCGGTATGTATATCACTTAACATAATTATTACGTCAAAAATGTAATTATGGCAGACGAAAAGTGAATGTGCTACATCTCTGCCTACCCCTTTGATGATGTAGGTGTAACACTATTTAAGCATGTATGGCAATCTTTCAGCTAGTCTTAATGGCTTTAGGTCTAGCGTAATACGGGGCTGACTTATTGCCGTCTATCGGTCACAGTTTCAGAGTACAGACCCCGTCCTGCAACTGAGAATTTATTGACAGACAAATTTACTACTTTGACCGACCCGGGAATCGCATCTGAGACCTCATGCACAGCAGTCGCACTACTACTGAGCAGGCAGTCGTTCATGTCAAAAAATTAGATTTATAAACATTATAATTTATAATCATTCCGTTGAAAGATAAAATGTTACAAAATTAAATTTTACATTGATAGAAAAGAGCAATTGTTTAAGCTGCCAGTGTTGTATGGAGTATGAATATGTATATTGATTTAAAACAAAAATAAGCCGCCTTCAATAAATTTATAAACTATAAATATAACATTTATAAGTTAAAACGTAATATTGCATTTACACAATTATTTATCTTTATTCATTTATTTATTCTAACTCACATATCAACGGAAGCCTAAAGTATTTTAAAATACTTTTTGTGAAACAATATTATACAACGGTTCTTAGTCACCGTCTGTTCTTAGTTAGTTTGTAGCTAATTAGGAACTTTTTACTTACATAAGACGTCACATGCGTTATGCCTGAAATCAATTACCAGATCTTGATCAACACCTTAATGGAAGCATGCTCTTTCAAATATAAAAAGAATTATCCAAATCATCATATGCCAAGAAATCGTTGAAGATATTCAAAAATATAAACATACGCGACGAATACAGAACCTCCTACTGGTCAAATTCAGTTATAGAACATAATATTATGTCATAATGAATTTATCTATCCCAGATAAAACCATTACCATACCATATGTTAAAATAATGTGAAAGTATTCTGTCTGAACCATGAAGGTGAGAAGTGGATACAGAAGATAATAAAGAACATCTTCGGTCAACAAAGATAGGTAATTGTTATTATAAGGCACTTTGCTTGGTAGGCTTATTGGTTTATGTAGTCACGACTGCTTCAAGTATTGAAAGTTCGATCCCCACGCAGGACAAACAGTTGTGTTAATCCCGAATTTTGTGGTACGGTGTTCATTGTGTTTGTGTTCGGCTGTTTGAATGTTTGTTAATTCATCTACAAAACAGACATTATTCCTATTGAGAGCGTTGTTTTATACACATACCTACAAAAACATAACTTTCGCGTAAACAAAAACACATTACACAAGTAACAATTATTTCATCAAACAAAATAGGAAATCATCAAAACATTGTTCACATTTTAATTGTTGACAACTCATTTCCATGACGAAATATTGTTCAAAACCAAAACTTTTTGGAACAAAATTTAATGCACAAAATCTGGAACATGTTGCGTCAAATTGTGCAAAGATGACGTCATAGTCCGCCAACCGCCAAATTCCGTAAGTGAAAGTGCCTTTCGCCGTCCTTTTGGAGGGGAGAACGACCTCGAGAGGGGAAGGGAGAGGCGAGGCGGGGAGGGCAATTGTGTAAGAACAAAACTTGATGTCCACCTTTTCTTATTTTAAAGGTTCAGGTTGATTGGCGAGCCACTTCAAGTCTGATGCAGCTAAGCAATACGCACTCTTAATAGAACATTGACTTATCTGAGTATTTTGGACTAAACAAATTTAAACCCTGTTGCAATTACTAAAGGCAAATATAATAGTACAATTTATAGTCACACAATTAGAGTTCAATTTGCCTATCTTCCAAATTTGAAGTGCGAATAAATGAGTTAAGTTTGTAACGAGTAGGTATTTTATGATAACTATTTATTTAGAAAGCATTGGATTGATATTTTGAGATTTATTGTTAGGCGAATCTACAGACGACTTCTTGATTCAATGATGCTAGTTTGCTGGTTTTCCTTAATCGGGCTGATCTCGAAGGGTTTTTGTATTCAGATCGGGCTAAGAGTTATTAACCTCTGAGTCTTCTTCGAAGAGGTTAATTAATACACTATGTGGGTCTGTGTGTCTGTCTGTTAGTGACAGGCATAGCTCTGGAACCACTGGACCGATTGACTTGTAACTTGGTGTACAGACATCTTGGGGTCATCCCTCGGTCGAGTTTGAATATGGGTGATGTGATATAGGGGTCACAAGGTCATAAGGTCAGGGGATATCCACTAACAGAGTGATTTGGACGTCCAAGGGAGAGGCTTTTGCCCAGGAGAGGGACATTACAAAAAGCTGATGGAAAAAAAGGTCTCATGAAGACGAAGAGGTTGAATCCTGCGTTTTTACACCCATCTCGTTAGATTTTCCGATAAATAATTCTCAGTAGCAGTACAGTCAGATAATATTTCCAGTACAAGGCCATATGCATGCCTTTATTATCTTCTAGATTTCGCCGGTGGCTTCGCTCGCGTAAATGTAGGTTAAGTTAGATTTGTCAAAGTACTTATTTCTGGATGAAAGGCTTAATGCAGCCGTGTTCACGGGGAACTGCTGTAAAGCAACCGAAACGTCGGGGCAAAGTGTAAACTTAAGTATAAATAGTTTTAATTAAATTAAATAGTTTAATAGCAGTAAAGTTCAATAATAGTAGTGTTAGAGTTTTCAAAATTATGTAATAAAATTGTTTTAAAATAAAATAAACAACGAGACAAAATCCGTATAAAGTGTTTAATTTCAATGTATAACATTCGCGTAAATATAAGACAATATTAGGTACCCCATGTTCTATTCTGTACCCCCGACAACGTTTATGCAAAATTTTATGTTGGTTGGTTGAGCAGTTAAGGCGTGAACACGTAACAAACAAACTCACATTCGAATTTATAATATTAGTAAGGCTTTTCATTATTTAATTGATTATTGGTGAAAATTTCCGGTACATACATACATAGTCATAGCGCTATTATATTAAGGCTTTTTTAAGTGAGTAATAATGATTTTTAATCTTAGTAGCAGGTGGAACCTTATTACTAAGATTTTTTGGCAGGAAATCCCAAGAACACTGCTCTACTCGACCCAGGAACGGAATAACAAATAATCACACGTGTATATATCTCATGATAATACTTAACTTATGACGATTTGCATGAAGAAAATCGGAAACATTGTGGTGTTATACAAATTATTTAATTATTATATTTTAGTGTTAAATGCGACTTTGATAATATCTTACATGAATAGTTACTTGACTCTATGCCAAGTATGCTTTGCATTAAATTATCAAAACAGTAACCTTAATCATTTAAGGTTAATCGTAGCAATGAATCTGGGCAGACACTTAACGACCTAACTTTCACACAAACTGTATAGTAAATATTAATGTATATTATTAATAATACATGAAAATTGATTTGAAATGTATTTTCAAGACAACCATTGCAATTTGTATATCACGAAATTACCTGCACAAGAAAGTGGGAATCCATTAGGTGACGAACCGATATAATACTAATAACGCAGTTTGTAAACTGTTCCACTGCTAGACATGAATTTTTTAAAGGGGAACATACTAAGAGAACACTTAGACGAGACGGGATCACTGTATATTCGTATTCTGAAAAACATCAGGTAATATATCGACGTGAAATAGCAGTATTCCTACTGTTGTGTTTCGTTCGGTGAGTAAGAGTGCCGGAGGACCAATCACTATCTTTCCCCCTTCCCGCTCCTTCTTCTTCCCACTACCTTTTTCTCTTATTCCTTTCCTAAAGAGTCGACAACACAAAAGTGATGCCTCTCTGGTGTTGCAGGCGTCCATAGGCTACGGTGATCACTTACCATCAGGTGAACCGTATGCTTGATTGCCACGGGTGTTGTTTAAAAAAATATATATTTACTTTTTATTATACGTATTTTCGTGAGAGTAAGAGATAAGCCATGTGGGTGATAAGGTGGCAAAAGTGCAAAGTGACGTCTGTATGTTAGATTGTGGGTTTAAACAAAACTTGAGCATACGACGGTCGCCTAGTGACCTTACTTTAGGACGACGCCTAAGTATGAAAACAGTCGACTATACAGTATGACTGGTTAAACATTATACATACTTAAGGACATAATAATTTATGGTCAGACGTAACGTATAAAAAATAAAATCTGTGTAATCTGCAAAGAAAACCTTTATGAAAATTTGTATGAAATATCCATAAAATGTGGACACTGCGCGCGTCGCACACAGCTGTCGAGCGCCGCTACCGAGGCTAATGACCTTTGATAAGAAAAGGACGGGCGGGGGTGCAAATTCGGGAGAGTGCGGGGTGTTATAGCGGGGGGTGGGGGGCGGAGGTTTTGTTTAGCTTTGTTATATGCGCAAGAGTGTTTGCAAATTAAGTTTTTATTGGATAACTAGGTAAAATTTTAAGTACCTATTTTTTTAGATATTCGGGTCCAGAATCGAGTACTCAATACCCTCCTTCAATATGTCCAGTCTTTTACCAAACAGCCTGTAGGCTTGTCTATTACTTTGCAGATCTTTTTATATTCAGACGTTGCTACGTCTAAATATAAGATATAATAGAAAGAGATGGTCTATAGTAAAGTAAAAAAGTGCTCTTTTGCTTGGAGGTAATAGCGGATATTCGAGAGAGGCGAATCAAATCTTTGACTCGTGATGTTTAATTGTAGATTTGTATAAACAAAACTTTGACTGCACTGACGTAGTGGCTTAAGTAGTCACTTCGCCACCGGCACTGCGCCGAGTATTGTGAGTTCGAATCCACGCGGTACAAAAATTTGTGTGATCCCCAAATGGTTGTGCCGAGTCTAGATGTTCTTTATGTCCGTTGTTTGAATGTTTGTAAAGTCCCTCGCGATGCAGGAATTATGCGAAGTGCAGGGAGAGGCCATAAAAAAAATATAGAAAAACCGTAAGTGAACTTATGATAAATTGCCTAATCAAGCTCTTTTAAGACATTGTCTAAGCATGATACTTCTAGGTACTTTTCACAAGTTCGCGCAATGATAAAAATCTGGTATCCGTGAGTGGCTAAACGTATTTTGTATGTTTGATTGTGGACTTGTATGAACAAACCCCCAGCTCCATTTATTCACTAAAAAATTCTTATGAACGTCAAAGGGGTAAGCGGGTTTACAAAATTTACTGAATTAACATTAATGTTGGTTGAATGAGAAAATACCTGCGAGAAGCTCACGTCCACTCCTTTACATAGCCATACTATGTATAAAATACAAAACTAGAGGACCGGATAGACGTTGTCCTGTACATAAGAAGAAAAAAATTCTAAACCATTCTCGAATCCACTTGAACACACACAAAAGATTACATAAAAATCGGTCCAGCCGTTTAGGAGGAGTTTAATTACAAACACTAGCACAGAAGATTTATATATGTTTAAAAAGACAAGTACAATGATTGCTTAGTAAAGTAAGGAAAAGCTTTCTTTTAGAACGATGCCTAAATATGAACAAAGTTAGTCCTGGAACTAATTGTTCTCATATTTAGGCTTCCAGGCTGGCCGAGTACTAGTTGGCAGATCTCACACACTTTCGAAAACATTATGTACCAAAGTAATATGTGATTATTAACAGTTGACAGCGACACACTTTGTCAACAAATGTTTTATGGCATTGTATTAATTCTGTATATCAGTCAGCCTGTTAAAAGCTTACCGATGGCCATTTATCTCACTGTAGATATAATAATATTCTACCATATTCTATAATATTCTACCACATACACACAACACCATCTAGCCCAAACTAAGCAGAGCTTATACTATGGGTACTAGACAATGGATAAACATACATACATACGTTTTTTTTTTGTAAATACGTACATATTGTTCATAGAAACACCCAGACCTAGACAAACATCCATATTCATGAACACAAATGTTTGACTTGTGCGGTAATCGAACCCGCGACCTTAGGCGTGGCAGTCGGTTACACTAACCACTACGCCACCGAGGTATGGGTATTCATTAATTGACAATGTTCTGTCTATAATTAAATTATTCAACGTCTTAAGGAGTCTGCCCACTACCCCGTCTCATATCATGACCGTGGTAGGAACGTGTTAGGCAAAAAAATATTCTTTGTAAGGAAATGTATAAGACTATGCGCACTAGACCGTTCTGTCACCGACCAGCAGTTCCTATAGCAGGACGTTTCGTGTTGCTTTTCGTGTCTGATACGTTCCTAGCACGGTCATGGTATGAGACAGTGTAGTGGGCAGACTCCTTTAATAGACAATATGGGTAAAAATAAAAATTCAAGTGAGAGTCGGTATTGTGCATCGAGGATTTCATACCTTCGATGAAAGCTTATAGAAAGAACGAACAAACTCCGAATGAAGAACTACTACCTACTTAGCTATAAAGATAATTGAAATTAAAATACTTTTTACGGATTTTGTCGCGCTGTTTATTTTAAAACACTTTTTTGATTCATCATGAAGTTCAAAATTATGGAAAATCGACATAATCCGTATACAATAGTTTAATTTCAATGAAACATTCGCGTAAACGTAAGACAATGAAGATAATGAATAAATATTCTGCCTCGATGACGCAGCGATAGTGCAAGCGACTGTTGCATATGAAGTCTTGGATTCGATTCCTAGATCGGGCTTAATGTTATTGAGTTTTCCTGTCATGAAATTATTATTATCAGCATGGAGTCCGCAACTGTGCCCGATATATGCAAATAGGCTGGCTTAAGACCAACCTAAAACGCGAAATGTCGGCGTATATATCAATTACTAGCTTTTGTCCGTGGCTTCGCTTGCGTAAAAGTAGACTAGGTAAGTTAATAAAAGTACTTTAAAAATATATATATAGCCGATGTTACTCGGTGATAATATAGCTTGCCAATGGAGAAAGATTTTTTTAAATCGGTTGAGTAGTTTTTGAGTTAAATCCCTACAAACAAACATACAAAAATCAAATCTTGTCTTTTTATAATATAAGTAGGTATTAGTATAGATTAAACTTATAACAGCTTACAATTATACCCAAAGGAAAGCTACAAATTAATGACGCAACTAACCAAAATGATGGTTTAATAAAGCAAGACCTTATTTTAATTCGAAGAAGAAATTGCCAAGTATGCCTATTGTATCAAAATGACTCAGCGATTCTTAGTAAGTTTTGGTCCCGTTATGTGATGAATAGCTAAATGATGAGTTGATCTTGTTAATGTGAACTCTTTCAATATTCGTTTAAATCTATATTGCACAATAATTGAAAATTGTAGCCCGTTAAAAAAACTATGTATGTAATTATTACTTACTTAGTTTTTTTTATTATAAGTACCTAATCCTTGTCGAGAAGCGATAGTCTAGTGGGAGATTGCTGGACTGCCACGCAGAGATTTTGAGTTCGATCCTAAGGCACGCATCTCTGAATTTTTAAGTTATATGCTTAGGTAGTTGATTCTCGCTCGCTTTAACGGCGAAGATAAACCTTGTGCGGAAACTGCATGTATGAGAGTTTTTATAATGTTCTCGAAGATTTTTATAGTCTACTAATCCCACTGGGCCAGCATAATAGACTATGGCCTACATCCTCTAAAAACTGAGAAGAGGCTTAGTAGAGGCAAATTTTAAATACAGCGTATATTATTATCATAAGTCTTCGTCCGCAACTTAACTTAAATTTTGCGTGGCTCTATGAACGACTTCCTGTGAAGATTGAGATTGTAAAACAATTCGATCTACAGAGCCTGTGGTAAATACGACGTGTGAATGTGACGCATTGGCTAAACTAAGGATGGGTCTTATGATATTGGCATATTCGAACCCTGAAGACGTCAGGCTTCTCCCTCTGAAGTGTACGCTGCGAATGATGCAGTACATTCATAGGGAGATAGCTCAGGAATAGATCTCGGGGCCGACACGAAAGATCCCACTGGGTCGAAGTGTCGCCGGTCTACACTGACTGGCCCCCGAATAAGATAAGATGAACCTGCCTAATACTTGTATCTTGGGGTGACTACAAACATTCAAACAACGGACCAAACACCTAGACTCGGGCAAGTATTTGCGGATCACTCAATTTGTTGCCCCGTGTGGACACAACACTCAGTCTAATAGCAGTGGCGAGGCTATTACTTTAAACACTACACCATTTGTGCAGTCAGTATGTATATACATCCTGCCTCCGTGGCGCAGCGGTAGTGAATGCAACTGCTGTGCATGAGGTCTCGGGTTCGAATCCCGGGTCGGGCCAACAAAAAGTTATTGGGTTTTTCTGTTAAGAAATCTCAATACGAGCCCGGAGTTAGGAAGTTGGCGGTGTTAGACACCCCCTTGGCTCGGAAAGCACGTAAGGCCGTTGGAACTGCGCCTGATCTCTCTCCCATCGTGTCGGATTATCCGTCCCATCGGATCATGAGAGTTAGGGAACAGAGAGTGCACTTGTGTTTGCGCACACACCTGTCTTGTGCACTATAATATCTCCTGCGCAGATGGCCAGTCTCCGTTAAGATTGGCCGCCGTGACCGAAATTCGGTCTGCAAGACATTATTATTATTATGTATATACATATTATTATGTACATATCTAGGTATGTTTGTAGAAATATTTGTAATGAAAATCAATATTGTATTTAATAAAGTATCGAAATACAAGCCCCCATTATTTTTATAAGCACCCAATATTTTTGGAATCCATTTTCCTGTTCTAAGAATAAGTATCTTAATAACATAAAATTATTGGTTTATTTAAGGCTTAAGGAAAGTCCCACCGGATGGACTTTCATTTTCCTTTTAGACGTTGCAACAGTGCGTGCGTAGGTACCATGGAATAAATAGAGTGACCAACAAAATGGAAGTGACATTATTAGTTATATGTAAGGTAGCTACCATCGCCAAAACTTCATTGCTAAATAGCATATAGTAGAGCATGACATACGCTAGCTTTCTAGTAGAAACGTCCTGTTTGTCATCTACATATACTAAATATAGTAAGGCTGCAGAGTTCATTTGTTTTCTGTTTAAGACTGCGCCGAGCGAAATGTGTCAAAACAGGCGGTCACAGTTAAGTTGATAAAATCAACACATATTGTGTAATACAAATATAAAATATACATTTACCATAACAATGAATGTGTTTACAATTACTCCGTGTGAAAAACTTAAAATAATTAATTAACATAATTTTCGCCTACAAAATTACGTAAATTTGCACGAAAAATGCAAAAACTTAAGCTCGTGTTACTAGATTTTTAGATTATAACGATAGAAATCTATCCTATTTTACATATTAAACGAAACATAAATAGTTATATTACAATTTGTCCGTCCCAAATATTTAAGTTATTGGTTGACAATAAAGATACAAATTTATCAAAAAAGCACTTCAAATCCTCCATACAATTTTACTATGGCGGCCGCGCGCCGATTTGAATATCGAGATCTGTTATTCAGTCCAATCGCGTCTTACGCTCGGCGCAGTCTTAAACGCGCTAATCTTTAGAACTTCATACCTAGTCTTGCCATAAATATTGTTACAAAGTAAAATCTTTTCTTTTCTTTTACGCAAAACATTTATTACTGTAATGTGTGTTAGTTTATACATTAATATAATAACATTAAACATTTATGAAGCGCTCCGTTGGCTTTAATTCAGTCCTTTAAACGTTGAATCCTCTCTTCATGGGAAAATTCTTCACTGCCAATCTTATGGATTGTTTTTCGGAATGCATTCAAATATTTTTGAGCTTGCCCGCCTATAGTTGAAAACAATGCAGACACATAATATTGCAGTACAAATATTGCCCGATTAGAAGACTATGTATGTATGTCATATGGCCAGCTTCGTGACACGCGTTTCCTAAGTGTATACCATATCCTTTAGTACTTTACTTAGGCACCTATTTGGCGCCGAAAGGTAGGTGTTGGGTACAGATCACTGAGTCATCGTCCATGAACGGATGCAGTTTAATTTCTTTATGTAAGTTTGTATGTATTAATTGTGCAACACACATTAATTTAGATGAAAATAAATATATTTATTCACGCTTATTTGACAAAGATGTAGGTAGAAATGGAGAATGAAGTATCATGCTTCGTTTTAGGTAAGTATAATGAAATTGATATAGTGACTTATTATAGGACATACTACTCAAACCATAGACTTAGAATGTACTTAGAATGAGCGTAGCGAAAATATTCTAAGTCTATGACTCAAACCTATATAATTATTACCACAATAGGCAAAGTTGTAATACCGCTAGATTTCGCAAAATTGTGCATCCACAAATATATAGTTGGTCCGATTCTGTGTGTACATTCATCTTGCCCATACTAAAAGAAGGTGCGTAGCGATGCTTTGCGATACAATTAATCTTAGTCGATGCATACGTAATACATAGGAGAGAAATAGTCCATTTTTTCTTACATGGCTTATTTATTAATAAATCGGTAAGACAAGGAACAGACAGGCAATACATAAATATAGATATCTATGTATTATGTCTAGCTACCAGTACGCCATATTTGTTTAGTAAATAAGACAAGTAAGAAGAAAATATAACCTATATGTTAACTGCTCAAAGGTACTACCTTGTATTGTTGAAAATTACAACTGGTAAATGTAAATCGCTACTTATTATAAAATAAAGTCTCTGGCCGCGACTCTCTGTCTGCTCAACTCAAAAACTACTAAACGGATTTCGATGCGGTTTTCACCAATAAACAGAGTGATCATTAGGAAGGTGTATAATTTGTTAAGGTTTTGTACTACCCGTGCAAAGACGGGGTGAGTCGCTAGTTCACTAATAAGTTAATGCAACGTTAATGTTATTTCGTGACCTATATCATACGTAATATAATACTATATCAGAAATCTGAATAAAAAATATGTTGATCCAGACCTATTCATATAATCAACATATTTTTGATTTAGATTTATTCAAAGATATAACTGTAAAATTCATAACATCGGCTGTCACCAATACGATTACAACGACATTGCAACATACTGTCGCGATTGTGTAAGTTTTTGAAAATGCGATGCAGTATCAATAAAGATAAGGGGTGTGTACGATTATATGCGAATTACATACATACATAGTACATAGTCTTACGCCTATTTCCATATTTTGAATTTAGCTCCAACGTAATAGTAAGCCTATTGACGAGGTTCCAGTCTCCGTATTGTTACTGAGAATTTCTAGCCAATAACACTTTGCCTGACACGGGCTAATGCCCGTAAGATAAGTTAGATCTCTAGGTCTGTTCATTCGTAGGCTTATTATTTTGGTACGTTTAAAAGGCTGTATTTTCCAGATGATGACTCAGAAATTATAAGGTAGATATTAAAGAAACATTATGCATTTATAGGGTTCATAACAATATTATGGAAAACGAAGCTGTAAAAGGTCAGGCAATATATAGGTTTTAATTATCCACGTCATAAAAGGGTGACTTTAACTGTCCATCAATCGGTCGGTCACAGTTGCTTTTCTCGGAAATTACTAGATAATACTACGGATATAATGATTGTCCAGTTATATGAAGATAATTAAAAAATATTTGTAGATATTCATATTACAAAAGGGACCGAAAGGGAAAGTAAAAAGATATGAGAAGACATTGCACCTAGCAATGCCATTTAAAACGGCGTATTATAAAAAAGGTTACATACTTTTAATTCTACCTACACACGTAGGTATAACTGTATATAAAATAAGACGAGAAATCACAAAATCTAACAGCCTTCTTTTAGATTTAGATACCCATTTCTAAAAAACGTATTTATGCATATTGCACCTTGACTTCCTCTGAATGCTGTTTTTAATTGATAAATTAAATTAATTTAACAAATAAACCGTTTTATTAATGATTTGCCTAGGTACGGGACCCACACTGCGATATCTGACTCGTATTTTCTTAATCTAAATGTGTTTTTCACAGAGGCAATCTTAATATTTCTATATATAGCTCCTCGTCGAATCATTTACCTACCATATAGGAAAGTGGTTGAGAAATTAACATTATTTTAGGCGCCAGGGTTATGTAGGTGTTATTAGTCACTGTTTTGCTATGTATCAGCATTAACATTGTAAAGTTTATCAATAAAATGTCGCGTTTTTATCGTTTATCGTAAGTCATGCCTATAACATTCTTTGCTGCATGATACATACCTACATGTATGAATAAATGTCTACATACATATATTAAATTATAGCAGCGATAATCTAGTGAAAACCGTTGGACTGCCACGCAGAGGTCTCCATCCTGACTTTTCCAAGTTATGTGCGTATTAAATAGTTAATCAAATTATAGCCCACTTTAACGTTGAAGGAAAACATCGTGAGGAAACAAGCATGTCTGAGAGTTCTCCATAATGTTTTCGAAGATATGTGAAGTCTGCCAACCCGCACTGGGCCGGCGTGGTGGAATATGGCCTAACCCTTCTCACACGGAGAAGAGGTCCGTGCCTAGCAGTGGGCAGTTTAATACAGGACTGATTTTATTATATATTAAAGACTGCGTTTTAGAAATATTTAGAAATATGCTATACCTCCTCAGGAATAATACCTATATCGCGATGCAGGTACTTTGCAAACATTAATACAACATACATGATGTAAACTAAATTCAGAGCAACAATTTGTAAATTACACAATTCTTTGTCTCATCAATCCTATTATAATCGGCACACTGGTAATGATGCGTGGTCTATTTAAATCACTATTCATTCATTAAAGGAGAAGAAGAAATTATAATATTTTTATATAACACAATACAATAAAATATTAATAAATACAGTACATTCTATTAATGGAGACCAAATTATTATTACACATAAATCTAAAAAGTCAACAAAAGTGTATTACAATTTCATTTGACCAGTAATTTTTAGATCCTATGTAATCGATTCTCCGTGGCCGTCCTCCAGTAGTGAATGCGACTGCAGTGCTGTACTCATGTACAGCACTGCAGTCGCATTCACTACTGGAGGACGGACCCGAGACCTCATGGTCTCGGGTTCGAATCCCGGGTCAGGCCAAAAGAACTTATTGGGTTTTTTCTGTTAAGAAATCTCTATAGCAGATCGGAGTTAGGAACTTCGGGTCTCGGAATGCACGTAAAGCCGTTGGTCCTGCGCCCGATCTCTGTCCGGTCTTGTCGGCTTACCGTACCATCGGATCATGAGGTTAAGAAACAGAGAGTGCATTTGTGCAAACACTTGTGCTCTATAATATCACCTGCGCAGATGGCCAGTCTTTGTTAAGAATGCCCGCTGTGACCGAAATTCGGCCTGGAGGACATTAATAAACATACCGCGATTATGTGGAAGAAAGAAAGAAAGAAGAAAGGTTTTTATTTTTGCACCATCACGACATGGATCAATTATTAAAATGTAGGTACAACAAAAATATACTAAATAAAAATTCAAAGAATCTTTAAACAATTAAAATCTTATTTATGTGCAGATGCATGTCCCAATTGACGGCACAAAAATATCGGTGATGCGCTCAACATGATGCTGCGACACTTGCATTGCTACAAGCACTACACAGCGCTGATTTTCAGCGAACACCACAATTGACGTTTGGTCCGTCAATGGTTCACTTAAAAATAAAGAAATAAACAAAACATAAGCATAAAATAAATAAATGTGAATTCTCTAAAATGCGAAGCAGTATCGATCAAGATAAGGAATATGCATAGTTGTATTCAAATTACATATTATTACTGGGGATATCCCCGAGAAGGTTGGCCGAGGTGTCTTACACCTTCATTTCGCCAGATATGGTTTTAGGTCACACGTTATAGTCGGAGAGTCTATTACCAGCTACAGTACTTATTAGACTTCGTTTTGCTACTGAGAAATCAAATTTAATATTAACTGTTTTTTATGACTGGTTGGCATAGTTGTTTAAAGTGGTCGCCGCGCCACTGCCTCTGGACCGAGTGTTGCATGTCCAAATCCCACGGGACAAAACTTTGTGTGAACCACAAATGGTTGTTTCCAGTCTGGATGTTCTTTATGCACGTTGTTTGAATTTTTACAAAGACCCACGTGAAATAGATGCCTATTGCGTCCTTTTATCAAGAAAAAAAAGAATTACATTATCGGACTTGGGTATCGAACCCAAAATTTCTTGCACGACAGTCGCTTTTACTATCATTCCACTTTCCGGGAGTATTTACATTTAATTTTTTTATATTGGTTATACACAAACGTGACTCACTAGATATCCCAAAAATCTATGTCGTATATTATTGTTTTTAATAAAGTCCTAGCTCACTCATAGCGTGTATAATCATCACTTTTGGCCATAGGTCAATCAAATTCGGACAAATTGACCATAAATAAAGTTTTTAATCGCTCCAAACGATATAAACACTTGTGTATGGTTGGTGCGATTTAAATAATTTCCTATGTATTTTTGTGTAGCCCAAGTTGAAAGATATAGCGAGTTTTAAGAACTGTTGCATTTATTTATGAACTAATCAGTGATATTCTATGGTTCCAAATACGACTGAAAATTTTTAAATTTATACGTATAATACAATTCTAATTGGTCGATGTCAGACATAGTATATACTAGATGTGCCCGCGGTTTCAACTGCGTTTATGATTACTGTGCCGGCCCCGTGGGTCGTAGCGTGATGTTATGTAGCCTATAACCTTCCTCGGTAAATAGGCTACCCAACACTAATATAATTTTTCAAATCGAACCAGTAGTTCCTGAGATTAGCGCGTTCAACCAAACAAACAAACTCTAATATTTTAGTATTTAGTACACTTTCGACCGTGATCGCGAAAAATTATAAGAATGCCGTCTTGTTCAGTGGTTTGTTGTAAAAACTGAAGCTCAAACCAAAACTTTGTGAAGAATATATAACGAGTATTTTACTATATTTGTCTTTAAAATCATGGAAAACAACAAATCGTAAATATTTCTTGTTTTTATTACGTTATTAGATATTGTTTTCAAATATCACAGCGACTGTATTATTTTTCAATAAATACAATGCTAAGCTGCTGAGTGACTGGACAAGCAATGTAAACATCACAAAACGATACTTTATTAAGGGAACGCATCGCGTAGTACGGCCGCTGCTTCTTTTAACGAGTGTGCAACAAATTAGTGATGTGCTTGTGCAGATCCACTAACGTAGGCTATCGACAACAATGTATTAATTGCTATTATGGTTTATTTTTCAATTTGTCAACCGTTTCAACACGTTTGGAAGATCGATGTATAATTATGCAGCCATATCATTTTACAGCCAAGTAGAATTATCTTATATAAATTCGTAACCCATGGGATTCGGCCCACCGTTTGGTGTTGGTGGGCCCCGTCTAACACACTATCTCGCTACTTTGGAGGCGCACATAGACATGGCGCTGCCTCCACTGCCTACAGGTCTCTTTTGCGACATTTGCGACGTCCTCGATGCTCGTACCTACGGCTGGGGAGAAGGCGATAGATTTCCCTCTCTCGTCTCTCCGCCATCTAGGGTTCAATAACACCTACTGTTTCAGTAGACGAGTAACCGAATCTTTTATTGTCTTAATTTTTTGATTAACTAAATAATATATTTTTTAGCATCATTTTGTTTATTTTTATTATAATATTTTCTGGACATGCCGTGTTTTTATTTCTTTAATTTTCAGGACTCTAAAAAATATTTTGTACAATAATAAATGGAAGAATCGATAACTTTCCGATTTAGTCGATCACTAGTGTATATGTAAAATAAATTCCTTTTGCACAGCACAACGATAGCGTCCGATGTCATACTTATACTACTCTATGATCCAAAGTTTTTGTGTAAGTTGAACGGTGCATGGTAAATACACGCTATGTTTGACAGTATATAGTTTATAATTTATTTTTTTGTACGTTCTGTTTTAAAAAATGCGGTTTTGTGCGCGACTGCGTTTCTATTGCTTTTACTGACATGCATGACTGCATGTGTAGTAGTAGCCGTGTGATAGGGGCAAACTAGAGACACAGGTTTCTCTATATTTTCGTCTACAGGGTACTACATCACCTTGTTTATTATATCTATGGTAGGTACGGACTATAAAAATCAAAACAATATTTTTTTTATTTCTTGTCTGTCTGTATGTTTCCGTAGAATACGCATATATTGCTGGAATACTAACTTAAAATCTGGCTCTTGTTTGATCTTGATACGCCGCAGCTTATAAGTCGAGCAGTATGGGTGTAGTTCAGCTACTAACACGCAAAGAAATAAAAATATAGATAGGTACCTACTTCAGCGACAGCGATTACGGATGCGTGGAATTTGGCGCATCCATAGTCGCTGTCTAAAGCTACTTTTAATTGTTTAATGTACGATAGCCTATTGGGAAATCGTTGGACTGCCACGCAGAGGTCTCGAGTTCGAACCCAAGGCGCGCATCTCTGACTTTTCGAAGTTATATGCGTATTAAAATAGTTAATCATCGCTTATTTTAACGGTGAAGAAATACATCGTGAGGAAACCTGCATACCTGAGAGTTCTCCATAATGTTCTCGAAGATATGTGAAGTCTACCAACCCGCACTAGGCCAGCGTGGTGGACTATGGCCTAATCCTTCTCACAGCGAGAAGAGATCCGTGCCCAGCAGTGGGACAGTGTAATACAGGGTTGATATTATACATTATATTTCTGATTCTCCATAAAAACATTAACTATGTCAAATCTTAAGCACCGTGAGCACATTGCTTAAAAAGGGGTACAAGTCTTCTCTTTGCCGCTTTCCCTTATCCCTCAATACCGTGGTCCGATGGGACGGCGGTCTTACAAGACTGAAGATATATTAGGAAAAGAACCAACAGCTGATTTTTAAGGCACAGCTGCTTTTTTGCTACGGTGCCATCTTCCTAATTCGAGGTATAATTTCTTTTAATTATATTTTATTTAGAGACTTTTATCTTATAAAGGTATGCCAGCCTCATCGTACCCTTAATTACATTTTACTTACTTTTAATAATATGCTTGCCTTATTACCATGAGGGAGAGGCAGACAGTGCTGCAGATACCATGTCATAAACACACCTTGTTGCCGGCGATAAAGGTTCTGACAAAATCCTTATAAAAACCCCAACGTCATATTTATTTATGTTAAATTTCTGCATCACTAACTCCCTCTCCCTTTGGTTCTTCTCACACTCCATTAGTAGGTGTTGGACATCGTCTATCTTGCCACATACTTCACAATTAGGTGAAATGACTTTTTCATAAATTTCAGTGGGGAGACCAACAGACTGCAATGCAGAGGGTCTCAGGTTCGAACCCACGTCGCGCACCTCTGACTTTCGGAAGTTATATAACTTTTCGTAATTATGTGCGTATTGATTGACAATTATCGTCTGCTCCGTGCCTCGGAGAGCACGTTAAGCCGTCGGTCGCGGCTGCCATGAACATCTACGGCAGTCGTTATTGGGAAGTCAGTGCCCTATAATATCCTGACACTGGTCTAGCCTTAGGGTATCGTTAGCCTTCGGGTTGCGGAGGTCAGGTGGCAGCCGCTCCGTGTAAAAACTAATATCCAGTCAAATCGGGTTAGACTAGAAAAGCCGACCCCAAGTGACTTGGGAATAATAAAGGCTAGGGAGAAAATCCAATCTTTTGCGATGGAATACGACCAGAACGTATTCGATGCGCCAGTACAATATAAGTTCTACTTATTTTATTTTCAGAAAACTAAGGGATCCGAGGAGGCTCGCATTGCATAGTTTTATACCAGATGCCTTTTATTTTACTCGTTTGATTGAAATATTCAATTCGAGGCCTTTTACTATACTAAGGAAAAATAGGTAGAAGTTTATTACACTCATAATTTGGCAATTTCTTATCTAAATAGGTACATAATGATGACACACGCCTTTTTTTTAATAGAGCTGTCGCACTAAAATAATTCCTGTGTCGCGGAGGTGAAATTTAAGTTATAGGGTCCGATGCCGGGGTTAACAGCAGGCAGCACATACTTGCTTAGAATCAAGTGCATGTTTCTTTAAGATTTTTCTAAAAGAATAATGCAGCAGCATTTTACCCAACGATACCTGTGTAGGATACATGGGTACCGTCGCCAAAAACTCACGTCCTTAAAACTTGTATTTGGAGATAAATAAATTATAAATTATTTAATTATCGTTTTGTATCTCTTATAACTTGGACCTCTGCTAAGGCGCAGTTTGAAGGTCGGCAACATTCCGAATTTCTGAGTCCAGTCAGTCGCCTGGTACGGGCGGCGCGGCGCCCGCTCCAAACGACACCTATCATACCTAATGACTAACTCTAATATACCTACTATAGCTTGGAGGTGTAGCTTTCAATTTATATGTCAATTTTTGGACATTACTTATTTTGATTCTGTAATTCTTTGTAAGATGCAAGTGTTATGTGACTTATAACGTATGTACTTCTTGTTTTCTTTTTACATAGGTACTCACATCTGTATGTTGGCGAAGGAGTGACTGACCTTGGTGCCTTCTTGTTAAGGTCATAGAGAGAAGGGAGTAATCCTGCAGGTTTCTTCTCATAGGCTCTTTGCCTGAACCTGGCTACTAATCTCAATGTAGCTTTAGTAACTTAGTAAACTCAATAACCTATATATTTTGACGTACATAAGTGTTAATTTGTGACCTAAATAAATAAATGATTTTGACTTTGACTTTGATTTCAACATACATATAATGTAATAAACCGCTTTTTAACAGGGTGGTAAATATGTTAAAATATATTTTAAATTTATAGTTAAATTATTTAATACATAAATATTTAAAGACAGATCGCAACCCTATTTTAAACATAAATTTATTTTATGACAAGAATTAAAGGTCTTATGATATTACATAATTATTGTTATTCTTATTTCGTAAATCATATGATATAGTTAGGAAGTTGATGTAATTCTCTCAACTTTCAATTAAGGTTTACGGGTTTATCCATTAAAACAATGGTTATATCTAATGACGTTACAAAATTAACTATTATCGATTCACTTCGGCTGGTTAGGGTAAAAGTTACTTAGGTACACACACACGGCTACACATCAAGTTAGACACCCTATATACGCATAACTACAATACATACAAAATAGAGAATTGTCGGAAAGGGACAGTGCATAGTGGTGGCGATGTAATGGGAAGGATAGAGTGTAACAAAAATATAACGCACTCTCTCGCACGATTCGCAGCGTTCAACTTCTAATAGTTCAACGTCCAAACAGTCTAGGTTGATGTGTGTACAATTTATTAAAATCAGCCTTACTTTTATCTTGTGATTATCAAAATACTGTTTTTAGTTGAGAATAGTTATGTCGTTTCTGTATGTCATTAGTCCGCGGCATCGAATTAGAATCAACTTCTTCTAACGAATTCATAATTTAAATTGCGATCCCAGTTGCAAATTAGAGGTAGGTAGATAGTATAAACTGACATTCAATCAATCCGACAAATTCACTAAAATTGTCAAATGGACTCAGCGCCGGCCCTGATCCAAGGTCAAGGTAGAGCGAGATTGTCCCTAGGTGCCCTTTGGTCGATGCACTTCACGTAGGTAAATTTTACTTCAGTTTTGTGTTAAATTCCCAATTTGCAATTTAGAGATAATTCCCAAATTTACGCTAAAAATTGTTTATCGCATTTGGCTGTTTGGCGACCCTTGCCCTCTGGCGCCTAGAGCCTGAAAAGACTTTAGATATCTAAGGACTGCAGAGACTTAGCAAGGTCGCTGGCTTTTCGATTTACTCAAAACAAGAACAATGACGTAGATATGACCCATGTGACATCTTACTTTTATAACTTTAGATTGGACCGTAATGGGTATTATTATAATGGTGTAGCAGATATATAGTTGTTGGCCATTGCTAGTGATTTATAATTAATTGTAAAACAATTAATTTACTTTCCTTTTGGTTTAATAAAATACTGTAATTTATTTTCACGAGTTACATAAAAATTTTAAGCTATCAAAACCATCAGAGAATTGTCGTGAAACGAAACGTTTTATTTTGCGTAGGCCCAATGACGTCACAATGACGTCATTGGCGTTGACATTTGACATTTCAGTAGTAAGTCTTTGTTTTTAGATTTGTAAAATATTTAATACTAACGTAAATAAACACTAAAATGTGTTAAAATAAAAACAAACTTGAAGTTAATGCTTTTTATTTTGTTTTCGTGCAGTTCAACATGTCGAAGCGTTCTTTTGCTTAGTGAAAAAAAATACTGTAGGTGGTCGTGATTTACGTGGGTTTTAAGTAATATTTCGTTGAACATGAAGCCTGGAAAGAGTGTAGACGTTAAAGAGGAGATTGCTGAAGTACATACTGCTGGTCGGTCACCGTCGCCGAAACAGAAAACAAAAAGATCACGGAGTCGTTCAGGGTCCCGAAAAATGTCCAACGGGCATACGGGCCCCGAAGAAACTGTGGTGACTGAGGAACCTATGGACAAAGCTGATAAATCTAAGCGTGACAGCTGGATAAAATCGGAACACGAGTCCTTAGACACAGAGTTACCTATCCATGAACAGATAAAGCAAGGTATTATAGGTTTTGTTGAAAAAGAAATCAAAAAGTCGGACAAAAATCCTTCTTTTGTATTTTACTCACATGACCCTAATCATTTGGATGAGAAATTCATGAAGACTTTGTCGAGGCCTTCAAGTGGACATAAGGAAAAACGGAGTCCTTCGTACAGAAAGAAGAAACGGCATTCATCGAGACATAGAGACAGGGACTTACATGACTTTGAAATACCTGGATCTAGTCTTAGTGCCTTGGAAAAGGTAAAGTATACTTAATTTAAATATATTTATATTCCTGCCAATGCTCCACCCGGAGTCTGGACATAATTCTTCTCATGTCTGGCAAAACCAAGGATAATTGGTTTGTTTTCTCATTATGATTGGTTTTTGCATATAATGTAATTTATTTTCAGAGTTTTGAGAGATTTTTGTTACTTTTGCATATAACATTTATTTTCATTATAAATAAAAATCAATTTTAATGACACAATAAAACCATATGTAAAAACCATTAAACAACATTGTGTTTTTCTTAACGTCAACTTAGAAATTAGTATGTGTTATCATTTGACCTTTTGTAGCCAACTCTTTGGTTTTCTTTTTTCTGAAATATTTTGAATTATTACTTTTTATAGGAGTACAACACAAGTGTTTAAGATGAAAAGTTTTAAAAGGAGTTATTTGCACAGTCGGGTACACTGTACATGCCTATGACTCTGTTTTTGGTTTTGATACTTATGTTGTTATTTGATGCATGTCCTGTTTTTAAACTGTCCTACTTATACTCAGGGGCGTGCACAAAGATTTCTGGTAGGGTATGCACACCCTACCCGAAACCTCTGCGAGGGCACTACATTTCATTTATAAATGTTTTTGTGTGTATATATATCTGTATATTATATTGTAGTATTTAATAAATAGATTTCGATTATATAGATTTACATAAGCCAGCGGACTAGGGTATGCAGTGTTTATTTGCTTGTATGAAGTGCATGCGCTTGCATACTAGCTGTTGGTTAAACATAAGCACAGAGATAGGCCTAGCATACGAGCTTAGGCTTTACATGGCCTACACATTTTTTGAGAGTACTACAGAGAACTGTAATATATATACATTTTCACAATGTTTTCCTTCACCATTTGATCAAACAAAGATTAAATATTCAATGTGCACCCAACTTTAAAAAGTGAAAGTTGCATGTAGTTGAGACCTTAATAAGCTGTTACTGTAGTTCATAGTTACATTACTAATAAACAAACCAAACAAATATTTTATTAAAATAGTGTAGAAGGTATTGCATGTAACATCTCGAGGTCTAGATCCAAGGCTTTTTGTATTGTGTTTGGATTCCGACTATTGAATCATTAATTATTATTACTACCCATAGTTTACCAATATAACCAATAAGAATGAATAATGTTTTAAGTTGTTTCGTCTCCAATGTTATGATAAAATATAAATATTAAGGAAAGTATGTTATACAGTGCATCTTTTAGAACTGGGATTTCTTTGAAAATCACTTTTAATAGTGATTCATAGAGTTTCCAGGATCCCATAGAAGGCCCTGTGTTGTCAGCAGGCAACACCAGTGTGGTATTTGCCCATTGCGCTTGTATCTAGATAGGTTATATCGGCTTCATTTAGTTCGAGTTTGATTTTATTTGCATTATGAATGCAAATTGTTATGTTTATAATCGTAATCTAAATGTTCATAGTTATAAAAGTATAAAATACTTAATATTCTAGAAACCCGGCCATGCTTTGCTGTTGTTCAGTCTGACATTAATTATTAGGGAAGTAAAAGGTCCTGTTGGAATTTTGAGATAAAAGTCGGTATATAAAGACATTTTTATATAGAGATGCAATTACTAGTCATGCAGACAGACATACATAAACTAAATTTTTATATATTAAATTTACTATATACATTTTGATTTTGAATAATGTAAGTGCATTTGTCATTCTTTATTTTAAAGAATAAAACATAGTATGTATGACATTTAAATTTAATTTTGAGAGAAGTGAAGCTGACCTTCTCATACTACATAGATACCATCCACGCTTTAACTGAATCTACTTGTTTTCACGTAGTATCAAATTTAATTTTATAAAATACAAGCTCTTGCCCACGGATTCGCTCGCGTAAAAGTAGGTTATATTAGAAAAATAATTAAAAACAAACATATAGCCTACTTTACTCAGTGATAATATGGTTTTCCAATAGTGAAAGAATTTTTATTGGTTTAGTAGTTTTTGAGTTACCTAAATCGTTACAAACAAAAAACAAATCTTTCTTCATTAATATTAACTTAGTATAGATTTGCTATTTATTGAAAATTTCAAACTGTTGCACTGTGCCAGTAGCGCAGTCTTTGTGAATGTCACTGCCTATGTATGATGCCTCGGGTTCGACTCAGTCACATCTGTATTATTAGGATTTTCTGTCGAGAAATATTTAGTAGTACCGTGGCGTGTTGAACTAAGCCTGATGCACTCTTTATTACGTATAGGAATCCCATCTTTTTGTACGAGAAATAAAGTATATTAAGGTCGGTGAAATAATATGAACAGTATCGTAGAAAAGTAAATATTATTTTAGTCCTATAAGTGAACGTAAAGCTCATACAAGCGGTCATGAAAACAGTATTTGGGAAAAAATTAAATAGTAAAAAGTATTAACGAGCTAAAAACAGTATGATACTGTTTTCAGCGGTATGGTTGGGAACCTTAATTACGTAGGACGTAAAACCAAATGTTGGTGTTATAGACCTCTGCCTTCAGGTTCTTCTGAAGGGTCTTCGGAGATACAGGTGTGAGGCTATGTATGTACACATACTGCACGGATGATGTAGTGCTTTAAGTGGTCGCCTTGTATCTGCCACTACGCCGAGTTTTGTGGGTTCGAATCCCACACGTGATAAAAACGTGTGATCCAGAAATGATTGTTCCGAGTCTGGGTGTTATTTTTGTTTGTTGTTTGAATTTTTGTTTAGTCCCCCGTGACACGGGAATTATATATAGTGCGAGAGTTGTATCTATATTAAAATGAAAAATCCTTACTTTCTTACTAATATTATAAACGCGAAAGTTTGTATGGATGTATGGATGTTTGTTACTCTTTCACGCAAAAACTACTGGACCGATTGCGATGAAACTTGGTATATAGCTGGCGACCTGGATTCAGACATAGGCTACATTTTATCCCGATATTCCCACGGCAACGGGTCTTACGCGGGTGAAACCGCGGGGAAATCTAGTAATTATATATAACCATGAAAACTGCAATGGAATATTAAATGTGAGTGCAATTTGTATGCTTTGTACGTTCTGTGACATTTAAATGAACTTTCGGGAGCAGCGAATTTGACCTTTCATTTTAGGTAACACCCACGCTTTTGCTACACCTACTAGTTTTCTCGTAGGAGTTGTAGCATCAAATACCTACTTAGATGTTTTATAAAATGTTTGATACTATTAAAAGAAAATGCCCAGTTGTATATTAAGACTAGTTTTGGCTGTAATGTTACGACGTACGGGTAGGTACATATAGTAGAGCAGCGCCATCTTGTGACATTTTAGGGTAAAATATAATGTAATTGCCCTTCTCTTATTTATTAACGTTGGCACTTAATTTTGACGCACATGGTTATTGTTTACCGTACGTAGTTTAAGATAACTTTATTGTAAAAGGGGTTATATGGGGGTAAAACAGACGTGTCGCCGGCACTATGAAAAAGGAATTAACATGGTATAAAAGGAAAGGAATGGTAGAGTTAGGTACGTAAGCCACCGGAAAACCTACTTGGCGAAACACAGTAACGGTGTTAATATTGTTACCTATGCCATTTTCACATAAAAGGGCGGTACTCCTCGTGACGAGTCGGCTTATTCAGCGTCTGGTCACTGAATATTTGCATAGTCAATTTGGAGTGTGATTCGAATCCCGGGCTAGGCGAAGTATTATTGAGTTTTACTGGTATGAATTCCCAGTAGCAACACTGTTTCTAGAGAAATGCCCAGTGTCCGATAAAAGGATTGCTCCCTTTTACGTGTGACTTACTGACAAATTAATGTGGGTGGAATTTAGGATGTAATGTCGGGCTCTGCCGAAGAATTTCGAGATTAACGACTAAAACTACAGTGTGCTTGCTGCTTTTGGTGTGGGCAGAACTGGGACTTCATCTGCGATCACTGCTGCCTACCCTATATCTGGGTAAAAAGATGTAAGTCTATGTTTGTATGCAATTTTGATTTCAGGTGGACGATTACTTAAAAGAATACAACAAAGAAGAAGTAGTCACTCTTAGCGGGGAGCTAGAAATAGAAGCGAATGATGTGGAGAACAATAATGGTATTTCTAAGGAACTTCGACATAAACCGCGGAAGACGAGACGGAAAGTCAGAGATGAGAGACAAGATAGCAACGCTAACGGAAGAGATGTCAGTCCAAAAGTGTTTAAGAGTAAGAGTAAATCGGGAGCCAAACCAGGTGAGTTCAGCAACAGTACCTGCTAACGATACCTATAGCACTTTCATGATTCTTCTTTTCAGCTGTGTGGTGTATGTTGGTGAAAATGAGGCTTATTCATAGTTCTTTGATATTCTTCCTTGTTTTGTACAACATAGGTGGAAAACAAGGTTCAGCATTCTAACACGATCGGATGAAATCAAGCGCAGGACTGAAAGGTTTCATGAGTTTGCCGAGGGACGGGAATATCACACCTGGTTATGTGAGACGTAAAATATAGCTGCTGAGTTGTGGTTGTAATACACATCTGCCTAACGTTTTGAGGTATACAGCGTGTTACGGTCTGGCCATATTTACGGTCGCATGGAAGACTCTTCGACTAATGGTAAAATAAAAGAAAATATGGATACAACGAAATTCTCATTAAATGGATGAGCTGTTTTGAACTAACTGTAGGTGTGTCTGAGTAAAAAATAAAGGGACTTAAAATAGTATCTTTATTTATTTTTGACATGCATACATAGTAAGACGTTTTTGAGTTAATGTACTTATATATTTTTTTAAGATATTTGCCTCGACGATAGATGCCCAAACATGTTGTTTCAAAATAATTTTAATTTTGCAGTGCGCCCCACAGATTTAACTTCGATGTTGGAAAGTCTAGAATCCAGCATGCCTTACCACGATCAGTACATTGACAACCCGTTCTCGTCGCCATCGCCTGTGACGTCACCGAACGATGATAGGCTAGACCCCTTCGGGTCCCGAAGACCAGAAAAGATATATTTACAAGGAGGTGGCACTTTCAGAGCTGTGTCAAGAGATAGGATCTTGGAGTCACAGCAATCCAGGGATGGGGACAAATATTTAAGGTCTGTATTTATTTTATTGTATTGACAAAGAATACTTATAGCGCATGACAGAAAGCGGTTGTGGTGGTGTTGTATATTATTCTCATATGAATCCAATTTGTTGGGACTTGCCCTTCCTTTAAAAAAGTCATTTTGTCTTTTGACAGCCCAGCGCTTCATTAAGGTATTATTTGCTTTCGAAACGTTATTATAGGTTTTATGAGGACACTTCTTTCAAACATGAATTTCACCGTCTGATCCCTTCTACCTATAGGAATAAAATACAGGATTGCGATTTTCTAGAGGAAGGAGATATTTCTAAAGCATATTACCCCATGTTTTAGCGGCCGCTATAACCTACATATCACGCAAAAATATAAAGTGATTCTTACAATTATTATGTTTGTAAAAGAACAAAATTACATAAAAACTGCTATAACATTTTTCTCTTAAACTTCTTAGTTTTGTTATTTCCAAGCATACTGGCATTAAATTAATTACATTTCAATCGATACTTTCAAGATAAGATATCTCAAAATTTTATTGTGGTCGTTAGATCTTCTCCTCTGTCCAATAAACATCTAAATGTGTTGTTTAGGAAGACTTCAATATGACATAGTCCTACGCCAATATCCCGAATGGGTAGCCATTAATAGCTCGGAAACGTGTCTGAAATAGAACTCTATTTCAGACACGTTTATTAATTCAGCTATTTAAGGTCCCATAAATAGATGGTAAGCTTATTACCGGCTAAAGAGCACAGTTCAAGACTCCGTACTGCTACTGAGTTCAAGATAGAATAACCCAGGCGTTGAAACTGAGAACTTGCCGCCGAGACAGTCACTACAAGGTTAAATTAACTTATTATCTGTGCCTTCGTTATATCATACTTTACAACTCAATACTTTACAAAAACATATTCTTATACCTAAGTTAAGAATTGCAAGCGCACTTCGCCTTCCGCATAAACGCCTCCCATTCAGTGATGTGGTCTTTGCTTACATCACTGCTTTCTTTAGCAACCGTCTTCTATCTTCTCCCTAGCCTTTATTATTCCCAAGTCACTTGGGGTCGGCTTTTTCTGGTCTAACCGGATTTGACTGGATATTAGTTTTTACACGGAGCGGCTGCCACCTGACCTTCGCAACCCGAAGGCTAATGATACCCCAAGGCTAGACCAGTGTCAGGATATTATAGGGCACTGACTTCCTAATAACGACTGCCATAGATGTTCATGGCAGCCGGGACCGACGGCTTAACGTGCTCTCTGAGTCACAGAGCAGGCGATAATTGTCAACCAAAACGCACATAATTTCGAAAAGTCATATAATTTCCGAAAGTCAGAGGTGCGCGACGTGGGTTCGAACCCGGGACCCTCTGCATTGCAGACTGTTGGTCTCTCCACTGAGCTATCGCTGCTTTCTTTCTTTAGCAACCGTATGTAGTTTAAATGCGATTAGAGCAACCAATTTCAATATTTGTATGTTAGTATGAAATAAATCAAATAATTTATTATGAAAAGTGCTAGAACTAAAGTTGTAAGGTATAAATAAATCATGAGTAGAAGACTATTAGTATTTTTCAATTATTCAGGTATATTAAAATGACTCACGTACTTACTTCGCTGGCTCAGCGACACAAAATAGCCTCCGACGTTAAAGTAAAATAGTACTTCCTAGTTTGTGCCAATACAGACCTATTGGAAACATTCATATTTTTCATTATTAAAATGACGATTCTGTATATTAATTTCATATTTTATTTTATTTGGTTTGCCAACAGTAAATATATAATACATACACTGCAGTAATATAGAGGACATAAAATAAGTGTCTATTATATTTACCAATTATAGGCTAAGCAGCACTTATTTTAATTTTCAGGTTAGGTGACCTAACTCCGCTCGACGTAGCTTTAACCCTGCAAAAGGCATGGCGGAGTTGCGCGCCCGCTTGTCACGGAGTGCTTGGCGGCTTATCCCTCATGCACCTGCTTCTCATCAGCTACTCGGATGGTCTCGACGCGGGACACCTATCGTTCCACGCAGTGGTCACCATGCCATATGTCGCAACGTATTATTTCTTCTGTGTCTTGTGCTTGCTCTCTGTGTTGGATAGGTGAGTTGCAATCTATGTATTATTATATGATGAGGAAATTTTGTTCCCCTTTATGGGTCTAAGCGCCCACAAAGAAATGTGAGATTAGGCGAAGGCCGATTAAATTACTTATTGGTACAATTACTATTACTAAATATTATTTAGACGTAATCATTATTTGACTGACTCTATGGCGTAGTGGTTAGTGTAACTGACTGCCACGACTAAGGTCGCGGGTTCGATGCCCGCGCAAGTTAAACATTTGTGTGCATGAACATGGATGTTTGTCTTGGTCTGGGTGTTTCTATGTATAATATGTAAGTATTTAATAAAAAAAAGTATATATGTATGTTTATTAATTGTCTTGTACCCATAATACAAGCTCTGCTTAGTTTGGGCTAGATGGTGTTATGTGTATGTGATAGAATATTAAATAATAGGACTTCTGGCATCAAAACACCTGTTTCGTTTGTTGTATGGGACTGCTTGACTGTAAAAGTGTCAATTGATATATCATGGCACAAATTAATGGGACTAGTGGGATGACAGCAATAGTTGGAAAATAATTTATGTGCCTATAGTTCTCTTTAATAGCGAAGGAAAATGTCGTGAGGAATCTTTCATGTCTGCGAGGTTTTCATGGACCAACGTAGTGGACTAAAATCTAACGCAGAAAACACTACAAATAATAGTAGAGTTGAAAGCACGCGGAAGCTATCTCAAGGCCTAAGCGGGAATGTGTTGGTTTTAACAGGGAAGTAGTTCTCTAACAGAATATCGACCTTAAATAGCAGTATACATATGTATGTACTCTGACGCTTTTCATAGTTCAAGACAAACCATATTCAGCTCCAAGTTAAGCAACTATACGTGCAAAATATCATCGAATACGACCTTGTCATAAAAATCATTTGTATTTAACGGGTTATTCCACATATCCCCATTGAGTATCCCCATCAATGGGGATCATTCCAAAGTCGATGCCAAGATAATGGGGATTCGTAGATGAAAAATCCATCGATTTCCACATATACCCATTGACGAGATAACTCAATAGGGGTTTGTGAACTTTATGTTGGCTTTTGTCCATAAATGCCCATTGCTAGGTTGATGATTGGTCAATTGGGATTTGTGGACAAAAAGTTCACAGATCCCCATTGATGGGGATACTCAATGGGGATAGGTAGAATAACCCGTATTAAACATACGACATTTTTAATTTTCTTCATACAAAACATTAATTGCACACGTAACCTAATAACTATTTTTATGCTCTTCCAGATTGGACGTAACAAGCATCGACTTAACTCGTGGCGTCCAACCGTACTTCCAGCCCATCGTGCTAGTGATACTATATACTGCATGTTTGTTAGTGTGCACTGCAGCTAGGATGTATGATGAGCTCATGGTCTACCAGTACACGCCGTTCGTCAACAACATGACCAGCAATGTTACGACTGTGAGTAAACAATGAGAGTTTTGGACCAGCCAATTCAAAGGCATAATAACAGTATATAAATTGGCTCACTGCTGGAGACGGGCTTTTTCTCAGTGTCAGATAGGTTAGAACACTCACCACGCTGGTCCAGCGCGGTTTGGCAGGAATAAAAAATATCTTTGAGAACATTATAAAGATCTCTCACACTTGTATATTGTCTCACGATGTTTTCCTTTAGTATTGATGCAAGCGATTATTAATTATGTAATACGCACAGGTCTTGACTTTGACTGGCACGCAGAGGACTTGAGTTCAATCGCAAGGTCTCTATCTTTTTGAATCTGCATATATGCATATTAAATAGTTAATATAATGGTAAAGGAAAACATTATGAAGGAAAAAATTATGTTCCATCTTCAAAATGTTCTCGAAGTTGTGTGAAGTCTGCCAACCATCCTATGGCATATCCTTTCTCGCAATGAGAAAAAAAAGGTGCGTGCCCACTGCAGTGGGACAATTAATGTATAGGATTTAAATATATATTATTATTTATGAACTAGCCTTTGCCTTCGACTTTGATCCGTTTTTCTGGATGGACGGTACCTTGTGTTATTTTCTGCACCGCTGACAACATGAATACGAATCTTCATGATGATCGGTTGAGAAGTTAAGGCGTGAAAGCGTAACAAAAAAACAAACTCGCAATCGAATTCATAGTCCAATTTTATCACTAATATTGTAATAATAAATTCTACTCTTTTTCCAGCCAACAATACCAACATTCTACCACACGTGGACTCACTTTTCAATATGGCGCGCAGTCCTATCAATACTTGGCTTGATCTACTTCATAATATCGAGCCCACAGGACCTGGTCTTCACGAATCTCAGCAAGCTACTGCAGTTCAAGCATTCACTGCAGAGTATTGGATGATTAGTCCTTGATTAGTTTTAAGAATGTTTTGAAGGCGTGTAACGGTAACATGTAGTTTAGATAACTGTGTATAAATTGGTTTGTAGCCTGCCCGATGGTAAGCGGTTGCTGTGGACTATGATCGCTTCTAATAACTAACGGGGTATGACTACTAGGGGCATTACTACTAGTAGTTTTACTACTACTAGGGGTATTGCTACTGGCAGTGTTGCTACTACTAGGTTTATTACTACTAGTAGAGTTGCGACTACTAGGGGTTTTATTACGAGTAGTGTTGCTACTACTAGGAGTATTACTAGCGCGTTCTACCATAGGGAAAATGGGAGAGTGGTTGGTTATGTGTAACCTTTAGTCGTGGGCTGAAACGCAATGAAAGTAATGATACTTTTACCCTTGGTTTAGAGACTTGTTAACACGTCTTTCTGTTACGCGCTTTTATGATAAAAATATGTAGTGTATTTATTCGGATGAAGATATCTCAGAGTCTCATGTTAAATAATATTTTCTACGCAGTGTGGTATGATCTTTTTCAAGATTTAACGAAAGTTCCTTTTTTAAACCTAAGCAGCATAATTTATGTTTATAAATTTGCAATCGTATTTTTACGAATATGCAAGCGATTCTCCTCTCTCTCAGGGTCTCTAAATAACGTACTGATATCAATTGATAATTTATGTAACGCTGTCTAAAAAGTTACTATCATATGAAATGAAATGAAAAATGAAATGAAAAAGTTTATTTACCAACATAAACATACAGTACATACAGTACACAAACAATTAAATTATTTAAATAGAGGTGGTAAAATAGGCATCTGCGTCAGCTATTGTTGCAGTTTAACTGCAACGCTGGTATTCTCGCAGGCCTAACATAAAATAAAAGCATCATTTACTTTAAGATTTCGTTTTAGTACCAAAGAAAGACAAACCCAAAGATATTTTTTATGATCTCAATCGCAGTTCAATCTTATTGTGCTTAACATAAAGTATAAAATGGAATAGCCAAAACACAAAATAGACTATAAGCTACATATCGTAGACTATTTTTGTTTGTTTGAAGCCGAACGTTAATTGATCATGTAGACCCGGTTGCTATATCAAAAATCAAGTGATTTTACGGGCAGTTAAACTTTGATATATTTTTCATAGGATATGCGTCAAAATGAACTGTTCGCAGGTAAAACGACTCGTTTCTTGAATATAGGAACCGAGTCTTAGAGTGTTGCGGTGGCGATTGTGATTCAAATACTTACTATTCTATAACATTGAAGTGATTGGACGATCCGCAGTCGTCAGATTTACGCCGGAGTACGCGACTTGATCGCTTTGGTTCGCGCTCCGTGTTGTTGTAATTGCATATTTTATTGAATTTTACGTTTAAGTGTGTGTGTGCCTAATAACATAGTCATTTACCTTTTAAGTTAATAATTTTAATTTTATAGCATCTATGATTAACGTTGTCTTAGTAAAATTGCATATTTTAGTTTCGTAATTCTTACGACTAATATTTTTTTCGCACAAATATTTTCTATGACTTCCTAATTTTAAACTAGTCCAAAATGAATCAGACGTACTTGTATACTTGCCAAATATCCAACATGGAATAAAAAAGAGAAATCCATAGGGTATATTTTTTTAAACAACATATTATTTTAGTGTCTGAAAATAAAATAACTTATATCGAAAATAAAACTTTAAGAGTTAGTCATCTATTAAAATTGCAAACATAATGTTCCCAATCTGTATGTAGTTTAAAACAAAAAACCAAACTAGTATTCTGCATATTCGATACACCAAAGCGCTTACTTTAGTCTCAAAATTAAATTCGTTAAAAATACGAATTATATAAATATTAGTCATGTAAGGGACCATTGCTAATCTAAATCGTTTGCGGCAGCTATAACTAAATTTAATTAAATATTAGTCACTTTGAACTAAATTCTAATTCTAACTATTGCCTAAATTAGTGGCTATATATCATATTGGAATTGTTGTGATGATTGGTATGGATATTGGAGCCAACACTTGTATAGAAACACAAGACATATTTTTCGCCATTTCTATCTTATTGTTGGGCAAATTGTATTTTCCAAGGATTTTTTCATTGATAACAGGGGTTTAGCTATGTATGTAAATATGGACGTTCTCAGCCTTAAGAGCCAGTAGATGGCTTAATATTCTATATCATTGTAAGTTACCTTAGTGTCGAAGTGGTAGTGAATGCGATTGCTATGCATGAGGTCTCAGATTCGATACCCGGGTCGGGCGAGTAATTGGGTTTTCCACCAAGAAAATGTTTGTGGAAGCTCGAAGTATGAAAATGATATTTTATTAGATTGTTTTTTTTTAATAAAGAACAATTGACACAGGGAATACTCTGTGTCAAATGGGACTTTACGAACATTCAAATAGTTACACAAAGTACGGTTAGACATAGAAAAACTATTTGTGAATTATAATTATTTTTCCCGTGTGTTGATTGAACCGATAACACTTGGCACAATGATTGTGTCGAGGTGACCACTTAAATCACGTTCGTTCAATCCGTTCAGTCATGCAGTCTGTGTCTAATGGACGTCAATAAATTCGACCCCTATCATGTGGCACCTACAACTATGTGTGTGTGAAACATCTTTTTAGTTGCTTGAGACCAGACTTTATATTTATGCATCGTAAGCAACTACAGTGGATTTCAGTTATAACGACGATGAAGGGACTATTGTAATTTCGTCATTATATCCGGAAGTCGTTACAGGCAAAGTTAAAGACATACAGACATGTTATTCAAAAGTTTACTAAACACAGTTGCTACTCAGAATATCAATTTGTAACTGAACCCTAAATTTAACTCCGAAACGTACACGCTTATCTACCTATCCAGCTAATATCTATAAACAAAAAGTAAAGCTCACTACAGTTGCTGACCATTTGTGGATGTGAACAAAAGATAAGAAACAGTGGGGAGACCAACAGACTGCAATGCAGAGGGTCTCGGGTTCGAACCCACGTCGCGCACCTCTGACTTTCGGAAGTTATGTGCGTATTGATTGACAATTATCGCCTGCTCCGTGACTCGGAGAGCACGTTAAGCCGTCGGTCTCGGCTGCCATGAACATCTACGGCAGTCGTTATTGGGAAGTCAGTGCCCTATAATATCCTGACACTAGTCTAGCCTTAGGGTATCGTTAGCCTTCGGGTTGCGGAGGTCAGGTGGCAGCCGCTCCTTGTAAAACTGATATCCAGTCAAATCCGGTTAGACTAGAAAAGCCGATCCCAAGTGACTTGGGAATAATAAAGGCTAGGGAGAACAAACAAAAGATAAGAAAGCTCTTTGTATCTTTGGCAGCTGACTCCGGTCGCAATATCTGCATGGGATTTCTAAGAATTTGTTACAAATTATTCATTAAAAACAGTCGCTACACCCGAACTCGGCCTTCCATCCAAAGTCGCTATAGCGATATATTTTGTACTAAAGTATGCTTTACATGCAAGGGATTTAGATTTAACGTGGTTATAGACAAATGGTCGTTACAACCAAGGTCGTAATAAATGAAATCCACTGTAGATAAAATCTGCAAAAATTTGAACCAATAACAGCAACATTGTCTTAACAGAATAAGACAACTTTGCTGCTATTGGTACTGCTAAGTATGGCAAATATTTGAATATTTGCTAATTGTGCCAATGTTGGTTCCAATATTCAGAATGTTATTAGTGTTAAAAAAGTAAGCACATTAATTGTTCCACTAGATCGTTAATGTTAAGATTACAGATAGAATTTTATATTTGAAATAAAAAGCGCTTTTTATCAAATATGGCAGTTTTGTAAGTAAAATTATCATTAGCGTAATGAAAATGTAAACACTATTTTAATTAAATGTATTATCGTTCTAGTCAGTATGTAATAAAAGATGATAATAATATATTTGTAAATGTCGGGTCTTGGATTGTCTTTAAATTCGTTCTTTTAAAGCTGCTGCTAGACTTAAGCATTCACTTGTAACAGAATATCAAACATTCGCCGTTTTTAAATTGTCGAACTGAACAACGAACAGAGCTAAGCATTGAGCCAAACATCGCTACGAACATTTTCACGATCATTCTAGCCCTGTATTGTCAACGACACCACTGAACCACACTATTGTGGTGCCGTTTACAATTTCCACATCACCGTAATGTAGTTCTAACAAAACTTATGTACGCATTTATCTATATTAATTATTTATCATTCGTAAAATCACGACATGACATAGATGTTGTACGAATCCCTTGTGAACTCGCCATATTTTTTATTTCAGCATCTTATTACTTATTATCATTAAAAATTAATATTTTTATACACGTTACACATCATTAGTCGGCATTGATGTGGTTACCTAAAAAAATTGTAAGCTATAACACAGTGGTGTGGTTCGTTGACAATACAGGATTCTAGCGAAGGCTCTAGTCAATGCTTGTCAAAAAATTATTCTTCACGAACAATGACATAAAGGCTCTGCTCGGCTCGAAGCAAATTTATTGTCCTTTCGCTAGAATGCTCGCTACAACGCTACCGTTTATTTTTAACCCCGACGCAAAAACAACGGGGTGTTATAAGTTTGTCGTGTCTGTGTGTGTGTGTGTGTGTGTGTGTGTGTGCGTGTGTGTGTGTGCAAGTGTGTGCGTGCGTGTGTGTGCGTGTGTGTACGCGCGCGCGTGTGTGTGTGTGTGTGTGTGTGTGTGTGTGCGTGTGTGTGTGTGCATGTGTGTGCGTGCGTGTGTGTGCGTGTGTGTACGCGCGCGCGCGTGTGTGTGTGTGTGTGTGTGTGTGTGTGTGCGTGTGTGTATGTATATGTGTCTGTCTGTGGCATCGTAGCTCCGTACGGATGAACCGATTTTAATCTTGTTTTTTTTTGTTTGAAAGGTGAATTTGTCGGGCGTGTTCTTAGTTATGTTTGATGAAAATTGGTCCAAGATGGTCACCGCCATATAATGGCGGATTACATATTTTTTCACAACTCCCTCAATATGAATATTACATGAAAGGGCTTGACTAGTAGAATACTATACACTATGTTAAATTTCAAATCCAAGATGGCCGCCACCACAAAATGTTGAATTACATTTTTTTTACGTTCCCTCACTATGGGTATCAAATTAATTCTGTAATGTAACATTTGCTAGAATGCTTATTACAAGTGAATGCTCACGTCTATCAGTACTTTTCATTTCATTATAGTATCGGTTGCTTTAACGGTGAAGGAAAATATCGTGAGGAAACCTGCATGTCTGAGAGTTCTTCACGATGTTCTCGAAAATATGTGAAGTTTGCCAACCTGCACTAGGCTTGCGTAGTGGACCATGGCCTAACTCTTCTCGCACTGAGAAGAGACCAGCAGTGGGACAGTTTAATACAGGGCTGATATTATTAAAATATTTTTGATCCCGTGGCATAGGTTTGTGCTTTTATTTGCGGTAAAGTCTCGGGTTCGTTTCCCGGGTCAAGTAAACGGTTTTTGCAAATATAAAAATTAAAAATCTTATCATTGTTCCATATGTAAGAAGTAATTACGGTTAAATCTGATTGGTATATAAAACATTAGATTCAAATGAAATGAAAATTTTGTAGTTTCGGGTGTCTTGTTAAAACAATTTTTTTTAATTTGTTTCGTTTCACGACCCGACGTAACTATAATTAGTAAAACTATATCAATGTTATAAATAATTATATTATGTATTAGTCCTCTTAAAATACCTGTTTTTATAGATCCCAGAATACTTAACTAAGGGTAACTTGTTAAAGATGCCTTGGTGGCGCTGCTAAATGCGGTTGCTGAATATAAGGTGTTGGGTTGATTTCCATGTCATGTGTTTTTTTACAAGAAATTTTCGATAGCAGTACGGGAACTGTACCCAGTAGACGGCTAGATAAGCTCGCCATCTATTACAGAAGACCTAAAAACATTCCGGCAAAATATGAGCGTAACACACCTTGTATACTCCTTCGGAATATAGGTATGTGATCTTTGTAAATACCTTGAAAATACCTACAATAAATATATTATATCGTATTTCAAGATCAGGTATTTTCTTTCTTTTTATTTACTAAAAAGGTAACTCGCGCACTAGGAATAGTTTCTATATCGGGGTGTTTTCAAACATTCAAATAACGGATACAAAGAACATCCAGGAATTCGACCAACCATTAGTATATTACACAATGTTTTGTCACGTGTGTGATTCGAAACCACAATATTCGGTGCATTGGCAATGGTGATGCTACCATTTAAACCACTTCGTCATCCGTGCATACAATAGTTTCTGATCGGCTACTGGTCAGAGGAAATTCGTTATCGCAATATCAATATCTGGTCAGAGTGTAGCAAAGGATGTGAAACTTTTTTGGGACCTTGTTGTTTTTTTAATGCTATCCTATAAAACGACTAAAAATAAGACGAAAGTCATCTTGGAACTTTTTGTCTAAAATAAGTGGTTTATGAGATAAGGTGTAATTCAAAGAGACTGAGTCGAGCGGGGCTCCTTCTTCTGGGTGGTTAACAAAAAAAGAATCCTTTCCTACCTTATCTGGAGAACCACTCGTCATAGACAAAAAGTGCCAAGATGACATTCGGCTTATTTTTAGTAGTTTTATAGGATAGAATAAAGAAAACAACAATTAAAGAGAATTTTAATTTTTATGAAAAGGTCTCAAGTTTCACACTCTTTGCACACTCCAACCCAATATTTGCTGTCTCCATGGCGCAGCGATAGTGAGTGCGACTGCTGTAATTGAGGTCACGAATTCGAATCTCGGGACGGGCCAACAAAATGTTATTGGTTTTTCTGATAAGAAACTTTAATAGCAGCGCGAAGTTTGGAAGATGTCCCTGTGCCTCGGAAAGCACTTTAAGCCGTTGGTCCAGCGCCTAATCTCTCCGGTTGTGTCGGATTACCGTCCCAATGGATCATGAGAGTTAGGGAACAGAGAGTGCACTCGTGTTTGCGCACACACTTGTGCACTACAATTTCTCCTGTGCAAATGGCCAGTCTCCGTTAAGATAGGCAGACAAAATCGAAATTCGGTCTGGAGGACATTATTATTATCATTATTTTCTGTAAAGCAAAAACGATACATTCTTAATATATATTTTAAAACAGCAGGTATTTTGAGAGACCTTTTAAAAATATGACCGGGATAATAAATTATAATTTTTTATTATCCCGATCATGGTATATTCGAAACAAATCTTATAGTTTTAAACATTCCACTATGTAAACGTTTAACTTAATACAATACTTATGAGCTGTTTGGATAAACACTGTTCGTAGTCTGTAGCCATCTCTTTCAGTTATTTGCCAAAAATGAGACGGCTGTATACTTAAACAGTTTTTAATTAAACATCTTCTAAATCGCTCCTTTATTGTTTAACGTGAAGAGAATTGTTATTACTCTGGTTTTAACTACTTAGTTATGGTTAAATGAAAAACTGAAACCTTTAATTTATAGATGAAAAAATTATAGCTCAACAGATACTTTTTAGGACTTTTTTTAGTACAGAAGAGTAAAGATGTTTGGATACCTTATAACAAGACGAGTTTATAAAAATTTAATTGAAGGACAAGTGGATGGAAAGAGAGGAAGTGGCAGTCCCAGAAGGGCATTCACTGACCAAATAGAGGAAAAAGCGAAGGTCATGTCTCATAAGAAAGTCAAGGTGTTGGCCGAAAATAAAAAAAATATGGCGTATACTCCACCGACGAGAGCAAAGCTCATGAGTGTAAAGAAAATAAAAGAAGATTCCTGTGTAGCGTTGTTGCAATAGCGATAGTTTCACTATCGACAGTAGACCTTGTAAAACAGTCGATAGCACGAATAGTCCTATCGAAAATATCGAAATGCTGCAATACTATCGATAGTATCGATTGTGAAAATTAGGTGATACTATTGTACTTTATCGATAGTATCGATTCTGTCGATACTATCGAGATCCGATACTATTGAGATTCGATACTATCTGTAGCATCAATACTATCGATAGTATCTATGATCTATCGACGCGTATCGATAATATCGATAGTTTTGTTTTAGTAACTATCGGAAGTATTTTCGATATTGTCGGCTGGGAATAAAACGAGCAATAATATGAGCAAGCAATACTATCGTAAATCGTTCGACTATCGATAGGGCAAAACTATCGATACTACCGATACATACATTTCGATAGTACCGATAGTATCGATACTATCGAAATGCAATATATTGATAGTATCGATACTATCGATAGTGTTTGTACTGCAATCTTTAGCAATAGTATTACTTATTTTTATCAATCGATACTATCGATAATATCGAAACTATCGTCAAGGTTCGATAGTTTCGATAGGACTATCGGTAGTATGACTGATTTTCAAGGCCACGTTAGTATCACGATACTATCGATAGACTATCACTATCGCAACAACACTGCTCCTGTGTCTTTCAGGACTTTATGAACATTGAATGCAAAAAATCCAGCTTCGGAACAACTATTTGTGAATCACTCAAATTTTGGAACCGGGTGCAGATTGACACCCAAAACATTTGGCGAATCAATTAATTAAATGACTACGTCAACCGTATTTAATCAGAATTAGATTGTTTATTCCGTTAATATAAACACATTACAAATTTTTATTTGATTTGTTTACTATCGTAGTGGTTATAACTAGACCGATTTGTATCAGTCAATGTAATCCAAATTAATTTACGATTGATAAAGGTTATGGATTAGATTGATAAATTATTAATTAAAATCGTTAAACAATAAGAGGGCTGGTAATGTAGTGAAGCCTTTTAATATTAATTGTACAGTACATATTGACTGTTGACAAATGTAATTCAATTATAACAATTGATTTGTGATATATTCTTTGTTTTGTTTTATTTCGATACCACCATGGTGTGCCACCTCGCTGCTTTGTAAGGTGGGTGGGTCGTTGGAACTAGAAGTACATCAGTGATCCACTCAGCAGGGCCCAATGCAGAAAAGGAAAAGGTCTGAGAGTACTCCTGGGCGACGCCACGACTCTACAGAGGGCGTCGTTTATTTCTATACCGTCGTAACCAAAAGTAGTCTTATATATATTATTCTTACAGTGAGAATAGGTCGTGCCCAGCAGTGGGACAGTATATAAATAGGGCTAATCCTAACTAATATAATAAATGTGAATGTGAGTTTATTTGTTACGCAATTAGAGTTAGAAGATGGTATAATTATTTTGGAAGTGTGTATCTCACTGAATTTTAAACGGCTGAACCGATTTTGATGTTTTTCTGTGTTATGGGTGATTAAGATTCACAATTGAACCCGATAGATGGCCCAGTCCCACTCCCAGCGCCAGCCCCAAGCCCAATATCAATCCCAATCACAGTCCCAATGCCAACCCCAATCCCAACCACTTAAACTAGGGGATGGAAGTATGTACAAGAGTCCCGCAAATTTTTATGCTAGAGGTCTGATGGCTCATGATGCGTGATGACTGTCACATGGCATGGGCGTAAGATGAATCACTGTTCATTACTTTTCTGTTATTCAATATTTCTTGCAGTAACGAAACGGCCAAGCCACATATATTGACTATAATGTAGAGTTTGTGAAGTTAGGGCTTGTAGAGTTAAGGCGTGTAGAGTTAAAAGCTTGGCTCTACATGAGATCTGATAACTTTTTGACAATGCTAGCACCATTTTAAATAAAAATTTATTGCTGTGATACTATTTCCTTGTTTCTAAAGTTCTATGTATGTAATAGGGGGTTAAAGTATGAAGTTGCCGTTGTAATTGAATTGTCATAAAACCTTCATGATGTGAGATTTTCGAGAGAAACTTTTTTTACATGAAACCTGTAAGATTTTTCTCTCTTCTCTTAAAAAATGTGTAACATTCGATTTTCTACTTTAATTTATTATTTTTTTAGTCAGCTTAGACAGGAAAGATGGATTCTTCGAAAATCCGTAAGTTGAACATCGTCAAAGTCAAAGTCAAAGTCAAAAATCATTTATTCATTTAGGTCACAAAGTAACACTTATGAACGTCAAAATATATGAGTTAGTGAGTTTACTAAGTTACTGAAGTCTGTCAGTGCCGCTCCGTTTTAAGTATATATTCTTAAATATTAAATAGTCATTTAGCGCTTACTTTAACGGTGAAGGAAAAATCTTGATGAAAACTGCACGTCTAAGAGTTCTCCTTAATGTTTTCAAGCATATTAATAAAAAGCATATATATAGTACACTAGCTGACCCGCGTAACATCGTCTGCTTCACATTAGAGAATTTTCCCCGATTTTGCTACATTTTTCATTAATGCTCTGTTCCTATTGGCCGCAACGTGATGTTATATAGCCTATAGCCTTCCTCGATAAATGGGCTATCCAACACTGAAATAATTTTCAATTCGAACCAGTAGTTTCTGAGATTAGCGCGTTCAACCAAACAAACTCTTCGTCTTTATAATATTTGTGTAGATATTACAGATGTATTAGCACAGGCGTCCAAAGTAATATATCCTATTTTAGGTATTTTTAAGATCTATTGTTATTCATATTTGTGTCAACTTAAACTTAATAAACAATCATTATTATTATAAACGTGTGAAGTCTACCAACACGCACTGGGCCAGCGTGGTAACCCTTTTCGTTTCGGCCAAACCTTTTCACACTGAGAAAACGTTTATATACAAGGCCGATATCAAACTAATCATATTTTGTGTGCTTCTCTTAAGGTCAACAATTTGTATGATCTTAGGAACCATTTTCAGACGTTGAAAGGACTTATACCTACTTACTTTCGCTAAAAGAAATACTAAGCGTTACATTTCCATTAATAGAAATCAATTTCCATATTTTAGTAATGATTTCTTGGCATTTTTCATGTAAATAGAGTTCTTTTAAAATATGTTTTTGCCGAGCTTTTTGTACGCTGTTGTTCGACTCTGCTCTTTGCATAAATTATTTACTTGTCTTTGGTGACTGTTAAGTAAAGAAGAATAAGTCGTGTTAAGTGTGGTAAGCAACATAAGCAGCGATAACCTAGTGGCAGTCCGTTGGAATGCCACGCAGAAGTCTTAAGTTCGGGGTCGTTTCGAAGTTATTTGCGTATTGAATTGTTTAAAATTATCGCTCACTTTAACAGTGAAGAAAAACATCGTGAGGAAATCTGCATGACTGATAATGTTCCTGCAAAACCCGCACTGGTTCAGCTAACCCTTCTCACACTGAAAAGAGGTCTGTGCCCAGCAGTAGGACCATTTAATACAGGGCTGATATTATTTTTATTATATTTACTAACTATCTGTACGGAGTTGAGGCAGTCGCCGTGACCGAAACCGGTCTGGAGTCATCATCATCATCATTATTATATTGACATAATTATGTATGGGTACTTTTTTTTATTACTGATGTAAACCCTATCTTCAGGATTCGAGTAGATAGGGTTTCGGAGGGAGAACTACGGGTCTCCCCCTTTGGACCAGGGTACTGCGGGGTCAGGAAGCCCACTGCGCCTCGAAAGGCGTGTTCTATCGACCGCTGACTAGAGTGCGCGGTGCCTGACATTGGTGTTGAACTCGCAGGGGTATGTGGTTGGCCGCTGAGGACGACATGTTCGTTTGCTCGGCAAGCACGTTGCGTTCGAGCGTCGGACTCAGGCGCGGCCAGTGCGAACCAGTCGGTCGCATGAGGCACGGAGTTGCCTTTAGCGAAGTGGCAGTGTGGTTTCACTGCCGCAACGCATCTCGGGTGCTTGTCTGCTCAGCAAGTAAGAGTCATAGCTGGAGTGACTCGGGCTCACCCGGCTTGTAGGCCTATTTGGGTAGGCGTACGGATGTATGTCGGGAAGTGAGCGTGCCTTACACAGCTCCGGTACCATACTGGAGATATGGGAGGCGGCTTCTCCGTCGGCTTCAGCGAGGTTTTCGTTAGCAACTCTCTGAGTTGCGGGTGGTGAGCGGCTTTATTGCTCCGGTACCTATCTGGAGAATAGGTAGTGTCACTTGGGCACGAGGTAGCTCGCTTACGAGAACCGGATCTCTGAGGTTAGGGTGGAGAGTCGGGATTTGGGGACAAGACCTGTCTGTAACTGGTCCCGGAAGGTGCTCTCGGGCGCTGGAAGATACAGCGGCTTCTCTATTATAACGGTTGGTATAGGGGAACGCTATATCATAAACTGGGATAGTCGTAGGGAAAGGGGATGTTGTAAAAAACTAACATCCGTTATAACTTTAAAAGGCAATCGAAATTTCACAAGAATGCATCTGTTATGTTGATGACTATACAAGTACATAATTATATGCATAATTTTACACCAATCCCAATCCCAAGATCAAGCCCGATCCCAAGCTTAAGCCCAAGCTCAAGCCCAAGCACAATTCCAACCCAATCCCAAGCACAATCCCAACCCAATCCCAATCCCGAAACCCGAATCCCGAATCCCGAATCCCGATCCCGAACCCAAGATCTCCATAGTTTCAATTGCTTAGCTCTTATACTTTAGATTTTATTGATATATTCTAAAAATCTCCGACTTCGTCACTGACTCGCTCACTAATGATCATCAAAATTCTTAGGGTAGTTTCTGAAGTCCTGGAAAGCTGAAATTTGGTATATAAGCTACTATTAGTACACAAACAACAAAAACTTGGAACTTTACACTCTAAACTAGGGGATGGAAATTTGTACGAGACTTCCGTAAATTTTTATGCTTGAGGTGTGATGGGTCATGATGGGTGATGAGTTGATGATCGTCAAATGGGCGTAAAATGAAAAATTTGTTCACTGTTAATTATTTTCTGTTATACATATATACAATAGTTCTTGTAGTAACGAAACGGCCAAACCACATAATTTAACTAAGTTTGTTAAGTTAGTGCGTATAGAGTTAGGAGCTTGGCGCTACATGACATCTGATAACTTTTCGACAGTGTGAGCCGTATGGCGAGACCATATCATGGCAATATTTTACATTACAATGTATCTATCTTCAGGACCCGAGTAGATAGGGTTTCGGGGGGAGAACTACGGGTCTCCCCCTTTGGACCAGGGTACTGCGGGGTCAGGAAGCCCACTGCGCCTCGAAAGGCGTGTTCTATCGACCGCTGACTAGAGTGCGCGGTGCCTGACATTGGAGTTGGACTCGCAGGGGTATGTGGTTGGCCGCTGAGGACGACATGTTCGTTTGCTCGGCAAGCACGTTGCGTTCGAGCGTCGGACTCAGACGCGGCCAGTGCGAACCAGTCGGTCGCATGAGGCACGGAGTTGCCTTTAGCGAAGTGGCAGTGTGGTTTCACTGCCACTGCATTTGGGGACCTGTCTATAACTGGTCCCGGAAGGTGCTCTTGGGCACTGGAAGGTACAGCGGCTCCTCTATTATAGCCTAATCGGTTGGTGTAGGGGAACGCTATATCATAAACTGGGATAGTCGTAGAGGAAGGGGATGTTCGGATACTATTTACTTGTCTCGAAAGTACTATGTACCTATGTATGTTTAACGTGTTACCAGCCGGCGGGCAGAAGCCAGGTCCGTAGCTGGTAACCGTTAGGGTTATAATGAAACACGCAGACTGATTCAACTGAGAATATATTTACAATTTTTCACCTATCTTATATCCCATTTATTAGTCATGCAAGTTACGCTAACACTAATGTGTACAATAAACATTTTCACCAATCAGCGACAAGTAAACAAAAATCTAACATTTACGAATGATTTCTTAGAAATCTGTTCGCGAATATAAAAGTAGTGCCACGTATAAAAGGCATAGGAAAGCTTCGTGCGTCACCAGTGCGAATGTTGATATCGTCGCGGCTAGACGTATGATGCTCCGTTCGATCGCCTTCGCGCATCGCTTGGTTTCGGCGCGGCTAGTTGTACGATGCTCCGTTCGATTCCAGGTTTCTCGTAAAGCTATATGTTGCCTGTGCGTATATACATACGCCACATATGTATACACCGTTAATTTGTAGTCGATTTGGAACCGAAACATGGTAACTTAGGATAATTAGTAGTATCAATAAAAAATAGTAAATTAATTATAGGTACTGTGTATAGTAAAATAGTTGGAATATAAATAATATTTTTCACTTATTCGAGTTTGATCGTGGTAACGCACGAACAATTTATTCACAAACGCATGCACACGTCACCGTCCGCGTCGCCGCGCACCGCATCACCCCTCAGTCTACGCTACTCTGTTGTTGTCGGTAGGTAAATATGAACGATGCACGATAACTACGCATATCAGCTGATACTACCCAGAGCCTTGAGTATCCCGACCGAGTACTATGCGACATTTAAAAACTAGTGACTACACAAGTATTATATAATAAGATAAATACAACAGCAACGAAATTGATAATAGGCATATCACAGTTTAATAGATACAGCCAGAATCAGCTGATACGAGGCAATATAATTTATACCTAAAATACTTTTTACTTTTCTCAATAGCTTTTCTCTTAAGAAATAAATATAAATGGACACTCTAATCAGGAAGGGATAGGAGATGTTCTAGAAACACGACGCCCTAACTTTCTCGTTGACAGTATAAGTCCGAGTGCGATAAGGGAGGATTTATTTATCACTGGTAGTTTACCGAAAAAAGGTTTGAGAAAATAAAAAATCGAAAATAGAAAAGAATCTCTTTGTGTTGTCTGAAACATGCAAATTGGATAGTAAAAAGTTAAACATTTTTTAAAATAGAAACGATATTTCGAAAGCAGAATAAGTCGAGTGTAACCACAGAATAAACTAATCATAAAACAATATCATTATTTAAAAAGCTTTTTTTAAACTAACTGAAAAGGTACATATTTCGTATATGGCTATTTTTTAATAATAATTATGTTACTGTATTTGTCAAGAAAATTCTAGACATAAGGATATATAACTTTACAGATTAGGCTACAAATTGGATTCTTAAAATATATAAGACCGAAGAATTAATTAAAAGAATTAATAACTGATTCTATAGTGGCGTAGTGCAGCGTAAGTAAATGCAACTGCCATGTATGGTGTCTGAAACATGCAAATTGGATAGTAAAAAGTTAAACATTTTTTAAAATAGAAACGATATTTCGAAAGCAGAATAAGTCGAGTGTAACCACAGAATAAACTAATCATAAAACAATATCATTATTTAAAAAGCTTTTTTTAAACTAACTGAAAAGGTACCTACGTATTTCGTATATGGCTATTTTTTAATAATAATTATGTTACTGTATTTGTCAAGAAAATTCTAGACATAAGGATATATAACTTTACAGATTAGGCTACAAATTGGATTCTTAAAATATATAAGACCGAAGAATTAATCAAAAGAATTAATAACTGATTCTATAGTGGCGTAGTGCAGCGTAAGTAAATGCAACTGCCATGTATGAGGTGGTTTCGATGCTCAGTTTGGGAAAAGTATTAATGGTTTTCCTGTAAAAAAAAATTAGTTGCACTGAATTAGGATCTGTGAGCTGACGAGAATACACTATATATTACTACTACCTACTACTACTTATTGTGTATTTTAGTAGGTTATGAAAGCTAACACAATAAGGATATATAGTCAGGATTTCTTTTTTAATGTTTGCAAATATTTTAAAATATGAAATCATTTTAGGGGGTTTGAAATTAAACCCATCAATTATAAAATGAGTTAATAAATTATATATTAAACGATAGGCTCATGGGGTCTGAGCGCTCCTATTTTGTATAAAAAGCTTTCAAAAGGCCTGATCAACGCTTCTTGTGATCAGAAGGCTGGTCTTTTCTTGGCGCATAAAATCATCATTGCTGTTCAATGTGGCAATGATGCTGACGAATTTTACGACAGCTAAATCAGCGTTATAAATATTTAGTACCTATTATAATTATTGGTTTTTTTATAATAACTCTGTCTGTTACTACGTGCTAAAATATATATTAGATTAATTATAATAAATCATAATATATTGTAAATGTCGCTTATAAATGAAAATAAAAATAATTTATTGTTGTTATGGAAATAGTATGGCGTTTTGATTTTCTCAATTCGACAATATTTTATTTATGTGTGTTACCTCAGCTTTTTCTAGGTGAACCGATTTTGACGATTCTTATTTTATTTTACTTCCAAATAAACACCCCGTGCACCCCGACTCTAAGATAACATAATTGTCCATTATATTATCCTAATAATTGGACTGTCTTTAAGTAGTATATATACACATAATTTTAAAATGTTGCTTAGGTAAATAAATAAATATTTAAATAATTGTTTATTAAAGGTATGTGTTGAGTTAGATGTAAAGTTTAAGTGGGTACCAAGGAGGTAGATTTTGCGTGACAAAACGCATAAATTGTACATTAGTAAAAAATAAAGTTGATTGTAAATTGTAAACACAAGAATACGCAATTAATTTTTTACATTTTAGTGCATTTTTTGTTTAAGAATATTCATTTCTAAAGCCGGTACTCTTTTTTATTAAAATTCTTGTTTATTTTTATTGTAAAATTTATTCTTATAGACATTTTAAACACACAGGTTGTAAAACAGATCTGTTCAGTTAAATTTCAATATCAACGTTAAAACAACACAATATACAAACCAGTTTCACTTCAAAAACAAATCGAACCATTTGCCAATTAGTGCATACACAGCAAGTTTTCCAAGTACCGTTTAAAATCGCACGAGAGTTATGTCCTGAAAGACAGTACCCATTACGAGCCAGCTGTCAAAAGAAAATAGTTTTGATACTTTATTACAGCGCAAAATATAGTAAGAAATATAAGAATTGATAAAGAAATTGCTTATTGGTATGATATTTGTCTGAGCGTGTCTTCGCATCGATAGGGCGCCGAACTCTGAAAATAGTTATTCAGTATACCTTTGCAGTTTAATATCAATTCTCTTATATTAAATTCAAATGGAGACCGACTTTAAAAAAGGAGGACGTTTTCAATTTGAATGTATGTTTATTTTGTAAGTTTGTTACGCGATTACCTACTCCACCAATTATTATACCGCCCGACATATTGGTCTTATTGGACCATATTTGGTCTTTTATTCTTTGTAACAACATGTAAATGTAATGTGTAATATATATGGAGAGCAATAAATAATTGAAACAGAAATAGAAATTATGTATTGATGTTAATGATTCTTTTTTTGTTTGGTAGGTTATACTTTAGACGTAGTCCCATAAAAATTATATTGACATTGTTTCAGTACTTTGTAAAAAATCAACAAAACCAAAAAGCTCCTCATAAATCTGTATACTTTAATGACATTTTGGTTTTTTCTGTACATACAGGTATAGTCGTGATGTCGATTTCTTTTCGTAAAATTAACTGTACATGTTAATCCTTTGGAGCAGCTTCCGTTTTGTCATGAGCAGTGGTTACTGTTTACCACCCGGTAGATAGCCGGCTTGTCGCCCGCCAAAAGCAATAAGAAAATACGGATTCAGAAGCATTAAGGTTATTATTTTTTACTAAAAAAGGTCAGGTTTGATAAACAAAGCAGCTAAAAAATAATTGACGGAAATACGAATTCCAAAAGTATTGCTATTAAAATATAATGATTTGAGCCATACAATAGGTACTTCTAAACGTCTAGACACAGTTCTAAGTGGATAAAATCCTACGATAATTGGCAGTTTAATAAATTCAGGTTCCTTATAAAGCTTACGAGCAAAAAATATTAATGCAACGAAATGATTGGGACTTGAGCCGTTGTGATATTTTTATGGAACAAGCGAAATATATAAATATCTTTAACATTTCTCCAGTAATTATTAAAATTAATTTACAAATATTGTCTTACATTTACATAAAATGAAATTAACATACCTTATACGGATATGCATATGGCTGAAAAAGCAACTAAAACGTCGAGATCAGTTTAAATTATAATCTTAACTTATATTATAAATACGAATGTAAGTTTGTTTGTTTGTTACACTAACGCCTTAACTACTCGACCGATCATCCTAAAACTTCGCATATACGTTGGCAGACGAACAGATAAGGACATAGGGTAATTTTCATCCAGAAAACCTAATTCACATTTACGCAAGCGACGCCGTGATGAAAATCTAGTATTTCAATAGTTGTACACAATTCACATTATATAAACTTAAATTACCACTCACTCACTGACTGACTGACTTAGAGAAATAGAAGTCATACAAGGGAGAGTCGTAACAAAAAGGAAATATATCCTCGTATTAAAGCGAATCGTTGAGAAGGCCCGGGAAAAATGCCTGACCTTCGGAATGTCAGCTCTTGGTGGTGGTACCCTATCGGATCTTGAAAACGGTAATATCTACAGGAGTCGTTCTCGAACATAATCATCCTAAAACCCTGGCAACTTTAAGGGGGAGCGAAAAAAAACATGGCTTTGTGTTCGAACGAATGTCATAGAGGTAAACAAGATCCTTCTAGAAAAGGTCATTTTAAGGACACCGGTGACTTTTTGGCTTTGGAGGCTTTCAAGGTCCCTGAATCCGAATCTAAAATTAGTTTTTTGTTTCCTTTCCATCCCTCCTCGCGCAACCTCGCGTAATACTAGTCTATATATATAAAAATAAATTGACGTTTGTTAGTCTCACAAAAACTCGAGAACGGCTGAACTGATTTGCCTATTTTTGACTTTGAAATATTTTTAAGTGTCCAGGGATGATTTAAAAGGTAAGAAAATATAAAGAAATTTCAATGAAAGTATTAAAAAGTAATAACTATTTTATTTCCCATTTACCATGTTCGTACCTGTCAAACAAAAAATAAATATTTGACCACAGACAAATGTGACATATGTTTGTTGTCAAATATTGGTGAATCCTTGGATACATTCGCTTTAATACGAGGATATATTTCCTTTTTGTTACGACTCTCCCTTGTATGACTTCTATTTCTCTAAGTCAGTCAGTCAGTGAGTGAGTGGTAATTTAAGTTTATATAATGTGAATTATGTACAACTATTGAAATACTAGATTTTCATCACGGCGTCGCTTGCGTAAATGTGAATTAGGTTTTCTGGATGAAAATAACCCTATGTCCTTATCTGTTCGCCTGCCAACGTATATGCGAAGTTTTAGGATGATCGGTCGAGTAGTTAAGGCGTTAGTGTAACTAACAAACAAACTTACATTCGGATTTATAATATAAATTAAGATTATAATTTAAACTGGTCTCTCACGTTTTAGTTGCTTTTTCAGCCATGGTCACAGAGAGTCTCCCGTGACCATGGCTGCATATCCGTATAAGGTATGTTAATTTCATTTTATGTAAATGTAAGACAATATTTGTAAATTAATTTTAATAATTACTGGAGAAAAGTTAAAGATATTTATATATTTCACTTGTTCCATAAAAATATCACAACGGCTCAAGTCCCAATCATTTCGTTGCATTAATATTTTTTGCTCGTAAGCTTTAATAAGGAACCTGAACTTATTAAACTGCCAATTATCGTAGGATTTTATCCACTTAGAACTGTGTCTAGACGTTTAGAAGTACCTATTGTATGGCTGAAATCATTATATTTTAATAGCAATACTTTTGGAATTCGTATTTCCGTCAATTATTTTTTAGCTGCTTTGTTTATCAAACCTGACCTTTTTTAGTAAAAAATAATAACCTTAATGCTTCTGAATCCGTATTTTCTTATTGCTTTTGGCGGGCGACAAGCCGGCTATCTACCTGGTGGTAAACAGTAACCACTGCTCATGACAAAACGGAAGCTGCTCCAAAGGATTAACCAACCCGCTGTGATACGAAATTTACAAAATCACATAGATGAATAATGTATAGGTACGTAGTTTGCCTGATGGTAAGGCGTTGCCGAAGATTGAGTAAAGGAGTTAAAAAAAGGAAAAGAGCGAGGGATAATTGGATTTCCTCGCGTTGTCACTCACCGTACGAAATGTAACAGTAAGTATGCTGCTATTTTACCTCGATATTCTATAAGAATTGTAGAATATCGTCGAGTCGACCTATTGCATGTTGAAAGTTTACATAGCTACGTAGTCACGCCTACATATCCAGAGTTGTATAACCCAACATTTTAAAATCGATGGTTTTAGTTTTACGCAATAAAGGATCGAGCCTATTGCTGTTTACCTGACGAAGTTCTAGACTCTACCGAAAATTCCTTAATAGAAAATCTGGCAATACTGTTAATTAAAATGACTGTACTGCCATTATAATTATATTACAATAATAAAATACATTAAAAACAACAAACATTTTAAAACTGAAATAGACAGATAAAGATAAAGATAATATCGATTGCACGGATAGTTTAAGTGGTCGCTTGACCGCTGCCACTGCGCCGAGTGTCGTGGGTTCGAATCCCACTCGGGACAAAAATTTGTGTGATCCACAAATGTTTGTTCCGAGTCTGAATGTTCTTTGTGTCCGTTGTTTGAATGTTTGTAAAGTCCACCGCGACACAGGAATTACTCCTAGTCCGGCAGTTGTCGTTAAAAAAAAGATAAACTTAAAACTAAACATAATTCTTCCTCCTCACAGAAACGCAAACACTTTTACAATACATCCGATCATTCATGTTCAAACAAATCACAGCCAGGATTGACGTTTAGAAGAGCGTTGAGTGCAGAAAGGATGCGCAGTATCGGTAACTTAGCAAACGCCACTGTGTACCACGATGACATTGCAAACAGCATATATCTTGGGTTGCGATTATGGCCAGATTCCTATATCTAAAAGACGACTCATTTACTTACGGATAGTTTATTTTTGATACATATTCTATGAAGAATAGGACAACATTTACCTGTTCGTAGCTAAACGATTCGTTGCTTGAATAAAAGAACCGGGGCTATGTTCGTTGGCAAAACGTCACGCAAACGAAGTCGTGAGCAAATCTAGATAGACAAATTAACTAGATTGGTAAAGGGATTAAATATAATGACCATCAAAAATACTAATTGCACAGCAATATATGTTTACTAAAATATATCATCACGAGCATTTATACGCCTCAAATCACTGCATTTCATCTTGAAACGAATAGGTTATGTTAGATTCCTTTTTAAACCCACCCAAAAATAGGAGCCCCGCGAAGCGAGGCGCCGACGACTTAGTTTGATCTCTTTAAATATATTTTGCTATGCAATTAGTATTTTTGGTAAGCATATTTTGCTGTGTAATTAGTATTTTTGGTGGAACAAAGGCAAAAAATTGAGGATCAGTTAAATACTACCCATTGGTAAACACCAATAGGTAGAATAAGGATAGTATTTAACTGTTCCTCATTTTTTTGACTTTGCACCAAAAATACTAATTGCACAGCAAAATATGCTTACCAAAAATACTAATTGCACAACAAAATATGCTTACCAAAAATACTAATACACAAAAATATATTTAAAGACATTAAACTAAGTCGACGGAGTCCCGCTTCGCGGGCCTTCTATTTTTGGGTGGGTTTAAGAAGGAACCTAACATAACCTAACCCTTCCGAGACTGAATGCAGTGATCTGAGGCGTATAGGTGCTGGTTATGATATATTTTAGTAAGCATATTTTGTTGTGCAATTAGTATTTTTGATGGTTATTATATTTAATCCCGTAGAATAATGTAACTTAAAACCAACATCTATTCCTAAAATTGTAACTGGCCGATGTCTGTACATCCTAACTAATATTATAATACGATTGTGAATTTGTTTGTTTGTTCCCGCTTTAACTACTTAACCGATCATCATGAAATTTCGCTACAGAAAAGGACAAAGGAAATATATATTATACAGAAAAAGTACTGTTCTCGAGGAAAAGGAATTTATTAACATGACCTTCATTAAAGTGAGTGAAGCTGCGGGAAATATCTATATATAATATATATATATAATAGGAGATATTTAAGAAGAATTTCTATGGTCTTTATAAGAGCTATAGAAACCAAATCCATTTTTATTTTATTTTTTCTGTCTGTATGTTTGTGCGCGTATCACGCAAAGACTTCTGCACAGCATTGAACACAATTTTAACACGCTTTTATTAGCTTGGTATGTATGTGTCTATGTAACGGAATCTTTGAACTTGATTTTCACCCCTTTCAAATCGACGGATTGATTTGAAACTTTGCACACTTATCCAGAACTGATGACAATACAAAAATACAGAAAAATAACAATAAATAATAGTTTAAAAACTAAAACACACGCTTTAAAAAGTAGAAAATAGTCGTGAAGGGCTTTCTAATATATTCTACTTTTTAAAGCGTGTTTTTTTAGTTTTTTTAAACTATTATTTATTTTTATTTACAGTAGTATTGCTGCAGGTCTAACTTAAAATCTGGTGCATGTTCCATCTTGGTACGGTGCCTAGCAGTTGAGTGCTATGTGTGTTAGCTTTTTCTTACACGCAAAAAAACATATAATGTCCTTCAAACCGCATTTCGGTCGCGGCGGCCAATCCTAACGGTTACTGACCATCTGCTCAGGAGATATTATAGTACACAAGTGCACTCTTTGCCCCCTAACTCTCATAATCCGATGAGACGGTAATCCGACACGACCGGAAGGAGATCAGGCGCAGGACCAACGGTTTTACGTGTCTTCAGTCGCTCGGGGGTGTTTAACATCGCCAACTTCCTACTGCCGGGCTACTATTGATATTTCTTAACAGAAATATCCAATAACTTTTTGCTGGGCCGACCCGGAATACGAACCCGAGACCTCATACTCAGAGGTTGCATTTACTACGCTGCGCCACGTAGGCAGAAAGTAACATATATCTAGATAGGTGCCGATTTACTTTCATCTGTACGAAGTCACGGGCAAATGCTAGTATAACATATTACGCGTGGCCATATCTGATCTATCTAATTTAGATTTAATGGAATAGGTGATATTGCTCAACTAAACGCAAATATCAGGATATTGGCAATTTCATATTAAATGTAAATGTAGATATACATAAACGGCCGATATGGCCGATAAATTTATGTTTGTAATATGTTCCGCTTTAGTGATAATATCTTTGCACGAGTCAACACTTGAGACTGCACGGATGGCGTAAAGATTTAAGTGGTCACCTCGCCACTGCCACTGCACCGAGTGTTGTGGGTTCGATTCCTACACGGGACAAAAATTTGTGTGTTCCACAAACGGTTGTACCGAGTCTAGGTGTTCTTTGTGTCCGTTGTTTCAATGTTTGTTAAGTACCCCAAAGACACAGGAATTATTCCTAGTGCGGGAGTTGTCTATTTATAAAATAAAAATATCTATAACTATACGCTACGTAAGATATTTAAAAAAAAAACACACGGGGCAGTCTTTGGGGACTGCCGATATGTGAAAACTAAGTAACTAGCGTGCGGTGACGATGACGCGAGTTTCACGCTTTTTGTTCACCCAAAAAGTACACATACCTATATACCCAGTATACATATAGCTCATGGAAAACGTACGGTGACGATGACGCGAGTTCCATGATTTTTGTTCACCCAAAAAGTGCTCAACGCGCTTAAAGAAGTTTTCACTTCAAAAACTAGATGTTTAGATTACTAAGTCAGAAAATGTGTTGTTCGTTGTATTAGAAAATGATCATTTTCCTTTTCTCCTTATAAATGCAGCATTAAGATTAAATTCTTCGTACCGGTGGACTTTGCAAACATTTAAACAATAGGCCCAAAAGCAACCAGACTCGAAACTTTGTGAGCCGCAAATTTTTTGTCCTGTGTTGGAATCGAATCCACAACACTGCGCGCTGTAGCAGTGGCGTGGCGACCATTTGAACTTACTATATGTAAAGTAAATATAAAGACAAAATGTCGGTGTAGTTTACTTGCCAATATTTTAGGAATATCGAAGTGTGATGCCTCCATGGCCTGACGGTAGTTAATGTCGCGGCTATTCGTATGGTCTTGGGTTTGACTTCCAAGTTTAAATAATAGGCTTAGTGGTCGTGCCGCACGAATCTGTTCGGAAGCATAGTGCGAAACAGCACTTCGAATTAATTGAATGCATGCAAACCAAGCTTCGTTTTCGAAATAAATATGTGTGCGATTAGATACCTTAAAAAATATATTTTTCAAAAGCGTCGTTTTGCTCAATTCTTGCTAAGTGATAAGTGATTTCGAGTTTTTTTGAAACTATATATATTAATAATAATAATAATAATAATTAACTATGGCAACACCAGCATGAGTGACACTACAAAATTTTCAGCTCGCTTTATTTTCCATAAAATATATGTATAATAATTTGGCCACAATTTCATAATTAAAAGCATAATTCATTGTAATAAGTCTTCATTTTAAAATAATTCATCCATAAAGAGAATATCAAACATTATACAAACAAATAAAACGGACATAATTATAATGACAACACATGTCAAAATGAAAATTAGAAATGCATGGAAAATAATGTCACGCGAATGCTAACCTGAGCGACGAGTCCGGGGGTCTTCTTTGTGCCCACAAAGAAGACCCCCGGACTCGTCGCTCAGCTCCGCCTCGCAGCCGTCGGCACCTGCACCCGCGACTACGACGGGGAGTGAAGCGTCGAGCTCATCAAGCGACGAGTATTTCTCCCCGCCGACGTCGCCAACACCTGTACGTCGGCAGGGGAGACGCCGGAGACGAGGACGGTAGCGTCCTGCTTGGGACCCCGAGGCCCGCCGGCCTCAAACAGGGCCCTCACTGTCGGTGGTGATGTGCACCGCATGAGATGGACGAAGTTGATAAATGAAAACGTCATGCGGGCATATTTTGTGGCTACAGAGGGAGGACCAACCTCAGTGCATACCGTAATCGAATGCTGCCTTTGTTTCAGGCTCTTGAACCAGGCTTCAACGTCACGGCACAACGACTATCGGATCAAGTGCGAGTTATCCAGCGCAATCGGATGCTGGATGATAACGTACTTGATAGGCTTCGCTCAGAGTGTTTACGTACGAGTCGTGCCATTCACGTCCAACCTGGTGTAACAACTGATAGGGTTACGTCATTGCCCCACAACATTACCAGCGAGGATGTGGATGACATGACTAATAATGTAATGACTAGTAATGTAAAAATCCAATACAATGATGAGGTAAGGGTAGCTTTGGAATGTGCGATTCGACAATATCGGTACACACCCCATACCATTAGGCCTCGACTGCCGCGGTTGCCTACGCATAGACGAAATATGGCATTGGTAGGTGCCCTTGACTCGCTATTACCTAGTTATTTAGACAATAGCGAGAATCTCAGTGATACCCATTCAATCCTGTATTGTGCTGCTGTAGCGGCATGTCGTACAGCAGGCGTCAAGTTCCCTCTGAACGGCACTGCTGTATAGCGAAATGCTGCTCCGGCATGGCAATGCAGGATTGAGCGTCGTATCGCTGAGACAAGGGCACTTATTGGTAAACTAATCTGCTTCAGAGAGGGCAATACTCGCCCTAGAGTGATGCGCTTTGTGAGCCGAGCTTTATTTATATTATTATATTATTATATTCTATTATTATTATTATATTATTATATGTTTATATTATTATATTATTATATTCTACAAGGCCCTATGTGGACCTGATGTAGACCTTCTCGCCTCCGTGAACGGGCTACGCTTCGGTGACCTCTTTGGGGAAACCGCAAACCCTTCGGTTCTGTGCAATTATGGACGAAGTTATCAAGACGAATAACTACCGGAAATATATCCTGAGGGATGGTACGATTGACATATGTCGGGCGTGCCACCAACCCGGTGAATCCCTCAGGCATATAGTTTCCGGTTATTCTCGTCTTGCTAACGGCGAGTACTTGCACAGACATAACCAAGTAGCCAGAATTATCCATCAGCAACTTGCTCTGAAGTACAAACTCGTAGAGGTCGAGGTGCCTTACTACAGGTATGTAGCGGAACCAGTTCTCGAAAAGGACCATATCACACTGTATTGGGATCGATCTATTATCACAGACAGGACTGTTGTTGCCAACAAGCCTGATATTGTGGTAATAGATCGATCAGAGCGCCGTGCAATGATTGTCGATATTACCATCCCTCATGATGGCAACCTCGTGAAAGCTGAGAAGGAAAAAGAACTAAAATACCTGGACTTAGCACACGAGGTCGTCGATATGTGGGATGTGGACTCGGCAATCATTGTACCGATAGTCGTTACGGTAAACGGTCTAATAGCCAAGAGCCTCGACCAACATCTTAGGAGGCTCGCGTTAGGTGCTTGGGTCAAGGGTCAGATGCAGAAGGCGGTCATCCTCGATACGGCACGCATAGTGAGGAGATTCCTCTCTCTGGACCCCTAACCACCGACAGCTTGGACCTTGTCTCGATGTCGGTGGGCATCCATAATTTTTATATTTTTAAATGTGTTTTTTTATAATTATATATTTAAAAATGTAATTTTTATTAATAAATAGTGAATAAATGTGAATAATAATAATATTCTATCACATACACACAACACCATCTAACCCAAACTAAGCAGAGCTTGTACTATGAGTACTAGACAATGGATAAACATACATATATACTTTTTTTTTTGTAAATACGTACATATTATACATAGAAACACCCAGACCAAGACAAACATCCATGTTCATGCACACAAATGTTTGACTTGTGCGGGAATCGAACCCGCGACCTCAGGCGTGGCAGTCGGTTACACTAACCACTACGCCATCGAGTCGTCTTATTGTCAAGTAACTCTGGTTCGTTGCCTTCGTCTGGTATGCGATATTGAGCTTTTCTCTGAAGATATTTTCAGTACTAGAACGGTGCCTGTAACTGCAATCGGTAGACGATAGGTTCTCCCCCTATAACATGCGTCTTTAATTATAGTATAAAACCTTGAGGTGTACCTCTGCCTGGATTTCTGGATGACTGGCTTGGTATCGCAGCCGTAGTGTATGCGACGCGACTGCTATGCATGAGGTCTCGGGTTCGAATCCAAAATAAGCTATTGCGTTTTTCTGACAAAAATTCTTAGTAGCAGCCCGAATTTAGGAAGTTGGCGATATTACACATCCAGTCCTGCGCCTGATCTCTCTCCAGTCGTGTCGCTTTGTCATCCCATTGGATTATGAGAGTTAGGGAACACAGAGCATTTTCAATAAAAAATGTATTTTCTTTATTGAAAATGCAAAAATAAAATACAAAAAATGTCTTATGTGCATACAAAAAATATCTGATGGACAGTCTCCGTTAAGATTGGCTGTCATCACCGAAATGCGGTCTACAAGCCATTATTATCTATTTTCAGAAGTCTGTAGATAAGATTAGTTTTAACATCGAGACGTTGTCAGTTCGAATTGTATTGCTGTATCGTTATCGTAAACGTTAGATATGTGTTATTAAAAAAAGTGATTAATAGGTCGATCTCTCGCACTCCCGAGGCGTCTCGTTACCAATCTGTGAATGTAGGTGCGCTCCGAGTATAAATGCTGAGACCAGAAAGATGGTGAACTATGCCTGGTCAGATCGAAGTCAGGGGAAGCCCTGATGGAGGACCGTAGCGATTCTGATGTGCAAATCGATCGTTGGAACTGGATGTAGGAGCGAAAGACTAATCGAACCATCTAGTAGCTGGTTCCGTCCGAAGTTTCCCTCAGGATAGCTAGCGTCGATTAAAAATCTATTTGTATGTCTACAGATAAAATGTAGATAAAGATTAATTTATTAAACAAATAATTAAAATTCATGACCATTTAGCAATAATCTGGCTAATAACCGCATAGCAACCAGATATTAAGACGATTATATAAAACACTAATAACAGCGCATTTTTCCATATTATATAGTTCAATGTTCCAAGGCCTCGCTCCCATTTGTGGACTGTTTGTACAACAACGGGGATTAGTAGGCCCAGAGTTGAGAAGAAGATAGCCCCGACTAGGCCAATGAGAAGCTCCAAATCTGGTACTGCTACTGCCAGGATAACTGTAAAAGAAAGAGATAAATCATTTAGAAAGAGACTACCACTTAGAGACAATCGGCGTATGAGTACACAGTTACGGAGTTTCGCTTAAGTAAATGTTTTGTAGGATCACACATTGCCCATTTCCTTGACCCCGTTTTTAATTTCTCTTTAACTGCTTTGGCTTGCTTTGGCGAAGCGCTGGTGTATGCTGTGGATGAAGTCTCAATTCCTGGGTCTAGTAAAGGGTTACTAGGTTTTCTGTCATAAAATTTCCTTTAGATATGTATATGTCGGCGTCGTTATCGTGCCTAGCTACAAGGGGGTACAAGGAGAAAAACCACGTGCTAAACGTCAGTGGAACGTACATCGAGCGGCCGAGCTGCGCGTGACTCACTGAACGCGCCCCACCACTACTCTATATAAGCCGAGGGACAGTTCTTGTTGAGCTCGCTCGGTGCACGGATCACTGTTTTAGTCCGTGTAACCTTTAATTAAATTAATCAACTACTTGTCGTAGTTAATTAAGTTATTTAATTATTAATAAAAGTGAATTTAAAAGTACCGACTGCTTTTAATAATGGAGGATATTCTTACATATATACAAGCTGTGCGGAAAGCCAAACGGAAGGCTTGGAGAGCCCACTGTGAAAACATCAGTACTATTCCTGAAGGAATGAGACTCTCCAAAGCTATCTCGACTGTCAGAGCACACCCATTGACAACCATCAGAGATGGCAATGGGCAGCGAACAGGGTCCGGTAAGGAGACACTAGCAATGATGCTAAACACACACTTTCCGAACTGTAAGATAATAGAAAAGGAGCAGGAGGACCCGATTAGCCTGGTTGAACTAGGATACCGTACAACCAAAGCAGATTGGGACACTGCAAGGAAGGTAGTGGATGAAGGGAAGGTCGGCTGGGCTCTAAATGGTTTTCAACCGTTCAAGTCACCTGGTCCAGACATGGTTTATCCCATTATCCTACAACAGGGAGCTGCACTCTTGGTTCCGCATTTGTGCAGACTATACAGAGCCTGCATAGCTTTTGGATACATTCCAAAGATATGGAGGCGAGTTAAAGTCATCTACATACCGAAGCCGGGCAAAGAAGACTACGAAGAAGCCAAGGCATACCGACCTATTAGCCTTGAGTCGTTCTTCTTGAAAGCACTGGAGAAGTTAGTAGATAGACATATCAGGGAGGGAGCATTGAGAAAATTTCCCCTCCACGGGCTACAATGTGCCTACCAGTCGGGAAAATCCACTGAGACGGCACTGCATTTTGTGGTAAATAAGGCAGAACATGCATTAGATAACAGGGAAGTATGCATTGCTGCATTCCTGGATATTGAGGGAGCTTTCGATCGGACCACCTTTGATGCCATTAGTGTGGCATCAGCAAATCACGGCATAGAGCCAACCATTTGCAAGTGGATCGATTGTATGCTCAGAGGAAGAATTATTAGGTCTGAGTTGTTAGGGGATGAAATGACTGCAATGACCACCAAAGGCTGCCCTCAGGGTGGAGTACTCTCACCGCTCTTATGGTGCTTGGTGGTTAATTCACTCTTAGAACAACTCAACAAAGGTCCGTACTTAACGGTCGGATATGCGGATGACTTGGTGATACTTGTCAATGGAAAATTTCCGAGCACAGTATCCAGTCTCATGCAGAGGGCCCTGAGTATGGTAGAAAAATGGTGCAGTAGTAACCATTTATCGATCAACCCAGGGAAAACTACTGTCGTGCCGTTTACTAGGATGAGAGATCCGACTGGCTTGGGAACTCTATCCATGTATGGTACACAGCTACAATGGTCCACGGAGGTGAAGTATCTAGGCATGACCTTAGATAACAAGCTAACGTGGAAACCTCATGTAGACAAAGTCATAATGAAGGCCCAGCGGGTCTTCGGTATGATTCGTTCTACTTATGGGAAGACCTGGGGCCTGAAGCCCAAGGTCATCAAGTGGCTATACACGATGATGATAAGACCCATAATCACATATGGAAGCGTTGTCTGGTGGCCAAGAACCAAACTAGCAACATGCAGGAAAGCGCTGTCGAAGGTGCAGCGATTAGCCTGCATGGCTATAACAGGGGCGTTCCCTACTACGCCAACGGCTGCGTTAGAGATCCTGCTGGACCTAACGCCGCTACACATTGTTGTGGAGTTACAGGCGATGAAGGCGCTACATAGACTATCTATACATGGGCTGTGGAGCGTCAACATGCCAGTAACTCGACACACAAAACTGGAGATCTCGAAGGATCTTAAAGAGATTATGAGCATGGGATGTGACAAAATGCAACCAATGCACATATTCAAAAAGAATTTTAAAATAAAGGTCCCCACAAGGGACGAATGGAGACGAGGTCTACGATCCCCTGACAAGGGTTGTCTCATCTGGTACACCGATGGTTCCAAAATGGAAACAGGATCAGGCGCTGGTATTTATGCCAACGACTGCAAGGTGAACCAAAGCATGGGCAAATATGCAACGGTCTTCCAGGCGGAAACCTATGCTATAATTGCCTGTGCGCAGGAGAATATTAACAACAATGTCACTGACAAGATTGTTTATATACTCAGTGACAGTCAAGCTGCTCTTAAGGCTCTGAACTCCTGTAGGGTGGACTCAGCACTAGTCCTGAACTGTGTTAAAGCCCTTAACAAACTTGGCAGGAAAAACACAGTCAGGCTGGTGTGGGTTCCGGGGCATGCAGGGGTGCAGGGTAATGAGGAGGCTGATGTATTAGCCAAAAAGGGCTCGGAGCAACAATTTGTGGGCCCCGAGCCATTCGTAGGTCTCTCTGAGAGTACCGTCAAGGCAGCTTTGAATGCACATGGCAATGATAAACACAGGCTGGAGTGGATGACCCTTAGGGGTCTGGAACACTCCAAGAAATTCATTGCAAACAGAGCCACGGGCTTTACCCGGAAGTTCTGCGGGTACAACAAGGGCCAAATACGCCTACTCACAGGAGCGTTTACTGGTCATTTTGGCACCAATGACTTCCTGTGCAGATTGAGATTGTCAAACAATTCGATCTGCAGAGCCTGTGGTGAACAGGACGAGTCCATATCACACCTACTGTGTGAATGTGACGCGTTGGCCGGACTAAGGATGGGTCTGATGGGATTGGCATATCCGAACCCTGAAGACTTCAGGCTTCTCCCTCTGAGGTGTACGCTGCGACTGATGCAGTACATTCATAGGGAGATAGCTCAAGGATAAACCTCGGGGCCGACACAAAAGATCCCACTGGGTCGAAGTGTCGCCGGTCTACAATGACTGGCCCCCGGATCAAGATACGATAAGATAAGATACATATATACAATAATTGATGAACACAATTTGACAGGAAGTACACCAAAACACAGAAGAATTATTTGTGGAGCACACAAATTAATTGTAATGGGATTGGAACCCATAACACTGCAGCTGGTGGCAGCAACCGCTTGTCCGCTACGCCACCTGAGTAGTTAGACTTCTGTCTACACCTTCGATACCACCTTCGATCGATGATTGCATGTGTATACCATAAAATCTTAACTAATACTATAATAAATGCGAATGTAATTTTGTTTGTTTGTTACGCTAACACGCCTTAACTACTCGACTGATCATCATGAAAGTTAGTTTAGTTTAAAAGTATGCGGATGTCAAGAGAGAAAAGTATATAGAGTAGGTACCTTAATTTTACTGACGATATCTACATTCACACGAAATGAACCGCGGGCAAAATATAGTCTAATGTATATTATTTATTACAACTTGTTAAGGAGCTTCTAAGGTTTAACCGAGCTATGCTTTTATCTTTTATGACCTAAGACTTGCTTTAGAACCTCAATATTAGAAAATGAAAGCTTATACAAATTCCACTTACGCATACTGCGTGCTTAGCTTGTAATTTATTTATTAGATAAAATACTTTGTTGCTCTTCTAAACGTAATAGTTAACTTGGTTTATTAAATCTAGAAGTCTTTCTTGTTGAAATAATTTATAGTAGACTAGAATTTGCCCGCTGTTTCGCGTGCGTATATTTAGGTTAACTGCCTCTGTAGCGCAGCGGTAGTGAATGCGACTGCTGTGCACGAGGTCTCGAGTTCAAATCCCGGGTCGGGCCAAGAAAAAGTTATTGGGTTTTTCTGTTAAAATCTCAATAGCTGGCCGGAGTTATATATAGCAGGTCGGATTCTGATCTACACACGACTCCCAGATGGCGTATGAAGGTTACACACTTACCAGATTGTAAGAAAGACCTTCAGTAATACAACTGTGTAAACCGCATTTAATTTGGTGCAGTAATTTTTGCTTGACGCGTGTTCTAACATACAGACAGGCAAACATTCTAAAATAATTGAATTGTCTTCTATAAATCTTATAAAGACCCCTCACATTAATGTGTAAATAGAGTTGTGCCGGCTTTTAAAACACGAAAAGATATATGATAAAAAAATATATATAAGTCTCCTAAACTCCTTACTGAATCTTACTAAAGTGTACTCAGTGCCAAATTATGCGTATGTTTTACAAAACTCTGTTACTGTATACTGTTTTATTTCTTTAAGTAATAAAATTATCGTATAGTAATCGAATTACTAGCGGCTTATTTATTGCAATAAATTGTGTTCCTAATTTTCTGTGACAAGGTTAAAAGTTTGACCATTAACTTGGTATACTAATAAAATTCTATTATAAGTTAGCTTACTTCTATGCGGCCTTTAATATGACCAGACTTTAGTGTATCATGCTGCATAAGAAGTAAAATCTATACATAGAATAAAATTGTAACTGAACTATATTAAACTAGCTGTCCCGACAGACGTTGTCCTGCACACAGGAAAAAAATAAATATTCTCGAATCCACTTGAAAAATTTCATCAAAATCGGTCCAGCCGTTTAGGAGGAGTTTAATTACAAACACACGCACAGAACATTTATATACGTATATAAAGATATGAAGGATCTTTATAAGTGCTATAGGAGCCAAATCATCCGTCTGTCTGTCCATCTGTCTGACTGTATGTTTGTACGTGCATCGCGCAAAAATTACTTCACAATATTGAATGTGGTTTGAAGTCTAACTTAAAATCTGGAGCATGTTTCATGAGTCGCGTAACAACAAAAAATGTGTGACGATCTCGATGGCGTAGTGGTTAGTGTAACTGAATGCCACGTCTGTAGTCGCGGGTTCGACTCCCGCACAAGTCAAACATTTGTGTGCACGAACATGGATGTTTGCCTTGGTTTGGGTGTTTATATGTATAATATGTATGTATTTACAAAATAAAATTATATATGTACGTTTATCCATTGTCTAGTACCCATAGTACAAGCTCTGCTTAGTTTTGACTAGATGGTGTTGTGTGTATGTAATAATATTATTATTATTAATGTTGGAAGGTCGAAGAGAGAGACATAAGCTCCTTTTACCATTTTACTTTCGAAAAATCTATAAACAAAGAAAGAAGTATATAGATATGGGCTTAGTTCCAATAGTTTATGGTGTATGAACGCGCGGCATAAAATATTATGATTATTTATTATGATGATTTATTATGATGATTAAAATATATGCGTATAAAATATTTACCTGTTATAGTGACACTAGCCGTCCTTATCGCGATTTGACTGAGGTTGTGATAATTCTCGTTGATCCTGTGAGCCATTCTTGTCCATATTATATCCATGGGCGCGTACATTTGTAAACAGTAAGTGAAGAATACTGCTACCGCTACTAAAATCTTCGCTATTGTTGCCAGTCTGTGAAGCCGAAAAAGAATAAATTGTCAATGTGTTAAGTCTTAGAATACCAGACATAATAAAAATTTATTGTTTTTGGCCATGGGGTGCCACTGTGACTCAATAGATTAATAATAACAAAAATGTTGACTTTAATATGGGCAGTTAAAACAGTATAGTAATATTTTATTATTATTTTAAATATAAGTTACTCAATAACTAAATACGTCTTACAAATTTGGTAGTAAGGAAATTTTTAAAAAAAGAAGAATCGTATGCACTATACAAATTGCGGTGTAACCACTATTTAATTGCAGGCGAGCGAGTGAGACAGCGGGATATCACCACTATATATAATATGTGACCTTTTTGAAGTAAAAACTTCTTTAGGCGTGTTGAGCACTTTTTGGGTGAACAAAAATCATGGAACCCGCGTCATCGTCACCGAACGCTTTCCATGAGCTATATGTATACTGTGTACATATATGTACTTTTTGGGTGAACAAAAAGCGTGAAACTCGCGTCATCGTCACCGCACGCTAGTTACTTTGTTTTTACTTCTATCGGCAGTCCCCAAAGACTGCCCCGCATGTTTTTGTAATGTAATAAATATCAGTTTCGTAATTTTCACAAATGAGCATAAATAAATATATATATTCTTTTGTTAATGCTTGGCGTGGCAGACAGTAAGTAAGGCAGTACTATATTATGTGTCTGCTTTGTTGGTTGTCCATAAATAAATAAAAAATAATAGAAAGTGGGGAACAACCCAATTTTTATCTCAAATAGAAAATCGGCAAAATAGTTGTAATGGGTACCTATTATAAATGCAATTACAGTGCATGAGGTCTAAGGATCAATTCCTGAGTAGTGCAAAATGTAATTGGGTTTTACTAGAAAATTCTTAGCATGGAGCAGCACGGAGTCTGGAGTGTGCTTACCGGCAATAGAGCTAGGCTTTCTATTACGTGGGAAAATAAAGTACTGATTTTGAGAGACACTTTTAAGGACATATATAGTTATAATGAACTTTAATGATATTTGCAATTCTTTGAATATTAGTCAATTGTATTCTATGAGTGGGAACTAAAATTATAATGTAAATGTGGGAGTAACCTTTGTAAACGCAATATGCCTTTAGGGATAGAGCGTACAGGTGTGAGACTATGTATGAATGTATTTATAATAACAAAAAAAATACGCATATAAAAGACGATACACTATAATGTGTATTCCATCTTTTGCCAAGTATATGTTAACGTTTTATGTAAGCGTAAGTGCAAGCTTATTTACACTTTATACTGTTACTGAGATCTCATTGTCAACTGTAAGGGTAATTGCAAGCTCATTTACACTTTATACTGTTACTGAGATCTCATTGTCAACTGTAAGGGTAATTGCAAGCTTATTTACACTTTATACTGTTACTGAGATCTCATTATCAACTGTAAGCGTAAGTGCAAACTCATTTAAACTTTGTACTGTTACTGAGATCTCATTATCAACTGTAAGCTTAAGTGCAAGCTCATGCCATGGGCAGATATTAAGGGGTACATTTAATAATTTTTCAAATCAACGTGTTGTTTCTTGCCTTATTAATAAAACAAAACTCAGATATAATATAAAATGGTCATGGTTTCCAGACAAGAAAATCCTTTCATTAGTAACTCGCTTTACAAATGATCTAGTTGATTTGCCTTCTTTGATACGTAATACATATTAACTTATGGGATAAATAAATTAAACTACATTAAAAGGATTTCATCGCGTTGTTTATTAACAGTTTCATTACATCATTTTGAAAATATTACATTACTACTGAACCTTTACTATTTAAGCCATTTGACTGTACAGTCAGCGACATAAGCAGCTTAACATTAAATTATTTTGTTACAGTGTATTATGAATAAAAAATTACGTATATTTGTTCTATAGTGACACATTGTCTATACTAATATTATAAAGAAGACAGATTTGATTTTCTGTTTGTTTATTTCTAAGGATTTAACTCATAAACTATTCAACCGTCTTTAAAAATTCTTTCACCACTAGAAAACTATATTATCACCGAGTCACATAGGCTACATTTTATTTAAAAAAACGATCTGTTTCTAACCTAACCTACTTCTACGCAAGCGAAGCCGTGGGCAAAAGCTAGTAATTAATATAACTGTCCTTAAACTGTTTCAGCAGTTAAAGATGAGGATTATTGTGTATAATAGAGCATTTTTAAATTGTTGCCAACGATTTATGTCGCTGATTGTACGTCAACTCTACATTATTGTACATTCTCTCCTACCAGCATATTTTTAATTCAAAGATCTGGTAGACCTCGCTTTCAGCGATAAGGATGCCTTTTGTACTCTTTACGATTATATACTTCGTCCTTTATATTATTAAATTAAATATATAAAATAATTTTAAATTCTTCTTAAAAGACGATTCCCACATTAGCAATAAATCTTATGACGACAGAGACTTTAGTTGTGCTCGTTATATTGTCTTGAATACAATATTATCTTTGTATATATTTTTGTAATAATATCTATACATTGTATATTTATTTAAATATTATTTTTATATTTTACAGTAAAAATATTTAAAGTTATGTAATCTTTTGTCTTTTATGTATAATATCAGCCCTGTATTAAACTGCTATACTGCTGGGCACGAACTTCGAGAATGGTTGGACCATAGTCCAACACGCTGGCCTAGTGCGGGTTGGTAGACTTCACATATCTTCGAGAACATTATGGAAATACTCATATATGCAGGATTTCTCATTATGTTTTCCTTCACCGTTAGAAAATTGTAGTTTCTCGAGTCAGAGATGCCTTGGGATTGAACTCGAGACCTCTGCGTGGATGTCCAACGGCTTCCGACTATCGCTTCTTTTATAGAACTTGATACTTGTGTATCGAATTCTTATTTATTAAAACAATACTTAACACTTTGATACCTACGGCGTAGTGGTTAGTGTAACCGAGTGCCATGTCTGAGGTCGCGGGTTCGATTCCCGCACAAGTCAAATATTTGTTTGCATGAACATGGATGTTTGTCTTGGTCTGGGTTTTCTATGTATAATATGTAAGTATTTACAAAAAAAGTATATATATATGTATGTTTATGCAATGTCTAGTACCTATAGTACAAGCTCTGCTTAGTTTGGGCTAGATGGTGTTGTGTGTATGTGGTAGAATATTATTAAATTATTATAATACTTAACCAAGACAGTGGTAAGTTGATTCTTTAAGCCGCTATATCATCTATATTATTTTCTAAAAAGAACTCATATATTTCTCAAAACAACATTACATTATATGACTTTGAATGACCCTGCATATCATAGTTCACAGGTTCAATCTCCTTTTACTAACGCAGCGTTGTGTTATTCAGAATGGTTACGTAAAGTCCTCCAAAACGAGACCCAAGTTTATTTGGATTGTCTTCAATAACTTTAACCAGATGCCATAGTGATAGGTACTAAGACCTGCAAAATAGTCTTGAAATAGCGAGACAAGGGCCTCTCTGGGCTATTTTATCGTTATCTTGCAAGAACTAGATTTATGTTTCGTGTGTTCGACGTTAAAGCCAGCTTCTATATAAATTTATTTAGGTGGTAAGAATCTTTGCTTATAATTCACAGATGTATTTAGGTTTAATATCTGGTACTACGACACTGATGCTTAAATTATTGGCTTAATTAATTAATATCTCTGCTCACAAGAGCAAATATGTTATGTAACTATTACATATTTTAGAACATAAGTAATAATAATGTCCTCCAGACCGAATTTCGGGCATGCCGGTTAACCTTAATGGATACTGGCAATCCGCGCAGGAAATATAATGCACAAGTGTGTGCGCAAACATAAGTGCACTCTCTGTTCCCTAACTCTCATGATGATTTAATGGTGAACATTTTTGAAGAATCTTCTTCTTCTAATTCTGATAAGTATATCAGATTATTTAAATGATCCGTTTGGGATTGAGCTGCTCTTAATCAGCATACACACATTTTAACATATATTTGCTTTTTAATCATAAGCAGCCATGTCATGAAATGGTGGTACGGCAAATAATATGCCGTTTCGTAAGCACTTAATAATGTTAATACGATATAAAATAATATTTCTTTTCATTACAATAAAAAATTAAAAAAGTTGCTAACATTAAAACTCATCACACATTGGCAAAATTTGATTTTTTGCAGTCCCTTAAAACTTTTGTAACTCATACGTTACAAAGTTGCTAGAGTAATTAATATTATTATTGCCTAAGGACTAAAGCAGACATGCTACTTTAATATCAGTTATGCATGATTACGATAAAAAATAAGATTTTTTATTATGCGTTTTTCGATAAAAACCATCTCAATACCAATATTAAACTAAAATATTCGCCTCCAAATGAGAAAGTACAGTATATTAGTTGGTGAAAAGCAACTCTATGAGCGCGTTAGACTTTTGTATTATGAGATTTAGATTGTGACAAAATAAGCGACTGAGGATAGACAGAGAGAATGCCTATCCGATGGTGATATGGACAAACGTTATTGCGATTGTGGGGCAAACCGGTATGAGACTGGTACAGGAGTGTAGAGTGCTAAATTTCACAAGCAAAAAAGGATATATGGTCAGCTGTGGAGAAGATTTGATTACTACAAACCCAGAGAATATTCTTTTATTAAGAGTTTTCTAGCACTAGGTATAATTTCTGTGGCGTGGCCTTTACATGTATTCCAAGTTATTTGAATACATGTAAAGCTCACGTACATAAAAACATCCAGATTTGGAATACGTATTTGTGGATCACGCAATTTTTGTCCAGTGTGTGTATCGAACCCATAACACTCGGTGCAGAGGCAGTGGCAAGTCGACCAATAAAACACTATGCCAGACAAAGGCTTGCTTTTTTTAAGAAACTGCCTTAAAGTGGCTAGATTGCTGAGTAAAATTCTGAGAGAAGCGCATTTGTTTGAGACCTAACTAAAATGAATGTTATAAATCTGCCTTTAGGTTTCTACCGAATTTATAGTTGAGGTAAAAATGCTGATATATTATTATACGTTTTAGAAGGAGCGCAAGAATTTTCATTTCAAATGAGAATTCGTTTTTGTATATCAACCCAAAGGGGCTCAGAGCGCTCATTAATTTCGAAAATTCTACTTATCTTACTTATAATAGACTATTAGTATTTAACATGCTTTGGATGCGCAGCCATAGGGAATGAAACTATCATGTATGAGAGCTTTGATTCCTGTATCTGGATAAGCTCTAAAACACTGCTATTAAATCAGCACGGGGTTTAAAACCGTACCCACGATGCAGAAAAATTTCCGCTCCCTATTATGAGGGATTAATCCATAGCTGGCGAATTTATTTCTCCGTACCTCTTTTGGAATATAGGATCGTGTAACTAAGTTTATAAGCCAATAAAAATACATTCATCTATTTCTCAAAATTCACGTCATTATTATTATAGTGCAGTTTCCAAAATGATTATAACAATGACGAAAGCATAAGAGGGCTCTTTGATTTTGTCTGACCGCTACTACTAGCACTTAAATGAATGAGGCTTTTATTTTCTATTTTATTAGAGTGGACGTCTCTTGAGTGACAGTGTAATATTTAAGTTGGCTAGTTGAACCTGTGACTTGAATATTTGAGGGATGTCTGACCTTCGCAATCTTAAGTACATTGCGTAGAAGTGAGTTATTACTAATCCTTTCACGCAAAGAAGTTACTTTCTTTATTAATTCAAGCATGGTAATTATTTTGTCAGGAATTTTCACATTTGTTGTTAAATCTTTAGTGTTACTACAAAAACTGAAATGTCTGGCTAACTTTAGGTATGCGCAGAAGTTATACATTGTGACAACAGATGGCGCTTTGCACAACTACATACTACTTCATACACCTTGTGTTAAATTCTGAATCGCGCAAGCAAAATTAGAACTCGAGTATGATGTATGTACACTAGTTACTTTTTAAATGCAAAGAAAAAAAAGTATAGATACGTGCTTTCAAATTTCACGCATACGACGTCGCGGGCAAAATAAAATGAAAAATATAACGAGAAATGACAAAGTCTTTGAATGTAAGTGTTACATCGGCCGAAAAGATAACACAATACATCATACGAAAACAAAACCTCCACCACCTTATTTTAAAAGTAAACTATGTTTTCTTGGTAAATATTTTCTTGCCGTCTTATGTGTATACTGCATTTCAGTGGACTAGAAACCAATTTCCGGCATCTCGCTAGCTCAAGTATCAAAAGCTCTGTATATATTTGGAAGCCACACAAGAAGATTTTCGCATTTTGATATATAATATCTATCAGTTGTGGACTTAGTTGCAAAAAAGTTCTAAATCACAAAATCGTCAAAGAATGTCTATCTTAACGACTTACTACCATATATATAGAAAAAAAATACTTTTTAATACATTGTTGTTCAATTGGCGATTAAATATACTGGTCATGAGTTTCTTGCCTGTTTTTCTTTCAAAAGGTCTACTTTAAACACCCTTTTTTCACTATTCCATTATTTACCAAAGAATACTTGACATTCGGTCCATAGTTGACATATACATTCTTAGATATTACTATGGACCATTTCACTTACTTATCTTATTAAGATAATAACAATTAATTCAGTTACTGTTTTCAGACTACTAGTACACTATTTTAAATATGTTTCCTAAATAAGACAACTAAAAATGGATCATATGCAAGTCCACAAAGTAATTTAAACCCTATTTTTTAACACATATTGCTCAATCTTGCTTGCAAAATAAAATATTTTAATTGCCGGGATTTTGAAGCGCGGGCCGATCTCTATGAAGATTATTTGATCGCAGATGTACCTGGGTTCCATGTTTACAAACACCAAGGTATTGAAGACAATAGACAGGAATATAAGAATGGAAAGAAAAGAAAGATTTGGCGTTTTGAACTCTGCGTGTAGTATGAAAAAATATACTTAATATTACATTTCTTGCGTAGTCATCGAAAAGTTTATAGAATCCTAAGTGCTGCTACTAACTGCGTATATATGATAATCTTTACATTATTACAACTTATTTGTTATTTTGGTATAACTTAACATAACATTTACTTAACCATAGTAAATTTTACCGAGAAATTTTACTCCGACTTCGAAATATTTCACTGTGCGTATTCCAAATCACAGTAGGCAGTTTTTGTTATAACAAAGATTGATTTGAGAGCGGATTTGTGAGTATGTTCATGTGACAAACCTTTTTATTTTAATTAAGATTGATCATATTTTTCGCGGGTATATTTATTGTAACGTGTGATAGGTTTGTATTTTTGTTACAGCAATTTAGGAAAATTCAGCGTCAAGTGTCCTGGATGGATGACTCATTGTGTACATGCCACGTTGCATATAATGGTGCCGAATCTCACACAGGACAGTTATTTGTGTGATCCACATAATATATTCTGGCTGTACTTTTTTATACATTACAGATGTATTTTGAAAAGATGTATGTGGTCCAAACGAGAGGAGTATTACAATTTTACATAATAGCATTATAAGCATAGTGTATATTCAAGTATCTTAGTAACTAAGCGAGTGCATATTGTAGTCTGCTATACCCAGTTTTACTGTCTGTACTGAGAAATACCTAAGAGAAAATCCGAATGAAATTTTGCTCAATCCCGATTACCAAGCCCTGGAACTCTCTATTGAACACTCAGAAAGAACCAATGAAGTATTCGCCATTTCATACAAAGTTACTTACAACATGAGAACATAGAAAGAAAAATAAAATTGCCACAGCTTCAGCTATATCAGCCATATGAGCAAACATTTTGCCGAACACCAAACTTTATATTGGAAATAGGCGTTTATCGATTTAAGATTCCAGTTTTGAAGTAATTTGAATCATTTGAAACTTTGAATAAAATTGGAATTTATTAAACTTTTATAGTTATAGATTTGATAACGTATTAATAGCCTTAAGCAAATTCTAATGTAGATACAGCTAATAGAAGAGAAAGTTTTAATAAAATAACATAATGTTACATTTAACCGGATCGAGGAATAAAATTATCTAAAAGTAGTGTTTCAAAATAAGACGCAATAAAATCCGTAAACAGTTGTTTACTTCAAATGTTTTTGTTGATGACCATATCCATAAATCAAGTTTCGTATAGATTCTTCTCCCTAGCCTTTATTATTCTCATGTCACTTGGAGTCGGCTTTTCTAGTCTAACCGGATTTAACTGGATATCAGTTTTTACACGGAGCGGCTGCCACCTCCGCATCCCGAAGACTAACGATACTCTAAGGCTAGACCAGTGTCAGGATATTATTGGGCACTGACTTCCCAATAACGACTGCCATAGATGTTCATGGCAGCCGGGACCGACGGCTTAACGTGCTCTCCGACGCACGAAGCAGGCGATAATTGTCAATCAATACGCACATAATTTCTAAAAGTTATATAACTTCCGAAAGTCAGAGGTGCGCGAATAAGTTCGAACCCAAGACCCTGTGCATTGCAGTCTGTTGGTCTCCCCACTGAGAATTTGTAATAAGCGGCGAACTGACCAACATTCGGATGTGAGACTGTACAGTTCGCTTCGCTATTTGAAATATTAATATACATTGGACCCTGTATATAGACTGTCTCACTGCTGCGAGAGCTTCTTCTTAGTATGAGATATAATTAACTATCTAATTCACACACAACTTCAAAAGGTCAGAGTTGGGTGCCTTGGTATCGAACTTGAGACCTCAGCGTGACAATCCAACGATCTCCTACAAGGCCATCGCTGCTGACCGTTAAATAAATTTGAACATATTTACTTCCGAGTATCTGTATAAATTACTTTTGTAGTAAAATTTTACAACATGCGCGCAGGTTTAGACAGCATTTTTGATGTGGTTTCAGACAAAGAGATGACGGTTAATTACAGAGCCCTCATCTGTTGTGTACACATCACTGACCCGGATAAATTGAGGATTTAAATTATGCGTAATTTGTTCGTGTACGTGGTAATGGTGGGGTGATAGGGCTGCTTTGTACGAGTACAGCAATCGTATCAACGAAGCAGCGATAACTTAGTGGGGACCAACAGACTGCAATGCTGAGTGTCTCGGGTTCGAACCCACGTCGCGCACGTCTGACTTTCGGAAGTTACATGACTTTTCGAAATTATGTGCGCATTGATTGACAATTACCGCCTGCTCCGTGCCTCGAAGAGCACATTAAACTGTCGGTCCCGGCTGCCATGAACATCTATGGCAGTCGTTATTGGGAAGTCAGTGCCCTATAATATCCTGACACTAGTCTAGCCTTAGGGTATCGTTAGCCTTCGGGTTGCGGAGGTCAGGTGGTCGCCGCTCCGTGTGAAAACTGATATCCAGTCAAATCCGGTTAGACCAGAAAAGCCGACCCCAAGTGATTTGAGAATAATAAAGGCAAGGGAGCAGGAGCAATCGTATCAACTAACAGCTTTTCATTACACGTGTGAAGTCACATTTTTGTTTAAATCGCAATGAAATGTTGGCGGCATTGCGGTGTAAGTGATTGCCTTGACGGTGCCATTGCGCCGAGTATTGTGAGTTTCGGTATCAAGGGACAAAAAATTGTGTGATACGCAAATATGTAGTTGTTTTGAGTCTGGCTATTCTTTGTGTTCGTTGTTTGAATGTTTGTAAATTCAATAAGTAACTTATCCTATAGCGCTAAATAACGATTTTAAAAGAAAAATAGCATAGAGTGTCACTCGGACTGTTGTGTATCAAAATAACAACACATTGTGTATATTTATCTTTAAGACTGCGCCGAGCGAAATGTGCCAAAACAGGCGGTCACAGTTAAGTGAATAAAATCAACACTTTTTGTTTAATACAAGTATAAAATATACATTTACCATAACAATTAATGTGTTTACAATTACTCCGTGTAAAAAACTTAAAATAATTAATATTTGGCCTACAAAATTACGTAAATTTGCACGAAAAATGCAAATCTGTAAGCTCGTGTTACGTGATTTTAGATTATAACAGTAGAAATCTATCCTATTCTACAACTTAAACGAAACATAAATAGTTATATTACAATTTGTCCGTCCCAAATATTTAAGTTATTGTTTGACAATACAGATACATATTTATCAAAAAAGCACTTCAAATCCTCCATACAATTTTACTATGGCAGCCGCGCGCCGATTTGAATATGCGCCGCACGAGCTCTGTCATTATCTGCCTTACGCTCGGCGCAGTCTTAATAATCCTACACATATTTCTAAGCGGCAGTAGCTCAATGCATAAGGCATCAGATTTTTATCTAAAGGTCGCGGGTTCGAATTCAACCCATGGCACTGCCAACGTGAATCCATTCCACGCAATTTAGCTTAGTTGGAGGGGAAGACTAAACAAGAATACTAATAATTTTGCAAACTAACATTTTTAGTAAACTTCTATAAAGAAAATAAACAAATAAATAGTTTGTGAATATGTTTGGATATATTACCTTTAATAATTTTATAAATGCGAATGTGAGTTTATTGTTTGTTACGTTTTCACGCCTTAACTACTCAAAAAATCATCTTGGAATTTCGCATACAAACACCTACTTTGTATGAAAGGTACTTAAGAGTACTTTTCATCTAGAAAAACGTACTGCTTTCGAGCGAACCCGTTTGCAAACGCTAATTCTTAATAATGCGTAAATCGATCTACGGTTTCGAATTAAACTTACCACACACATATAGACTGTGGATTCTGGATTACATAGAAATGTTAATCGCGGTATTGCCTTTCGTAGAATTAGTGCAACGCCGCAGGCAGTAACTAGTAATAAACAAATTTAATATAAAACCTTGTCTACCATTTGATGACACAAAGACAAATCATCAAAGAGAAAGCGAATAAACCTACGATAAACTTTAAAGACATAATGAATCCTGACTCGCCACGAACTGTTGACTCGTATGTGTGTAACATTTTGTATTCAATTTAGTTAGACAATAACGCAATTGAACCGTTATAAAGCCTTTGTATAATCAAAATGTAACGAGACAACCACATTATTTAAATACAAGTCTAAAGATGAAGGTACATATCACTTCATATTATTAAATCAAGTCCCCTGCCGCGTCTGTCTGTCCGCGATAAACTCAAAAACTACTAACCGAATGTTCATGCGGTTTTCACCAATAGACAGAGTGATTCATGAGGAAGGTTTAGATGTATAATTTGTTAAAATTACCCGTGTATAGTCGGGGTAGGTCGCTAGTTATAAAACAAAGTTCCTCGCCGCGTCTATCTGCCTGTCTATTCGCGATAAACTCAAAAACTACTGAACGGATGTTCATGCGGTTTTCACCAATAGACAGAATGATTCATGAGGAAGGTTTAAGTGTATAATTTGTTAAGGTTACCCGAGTGTAGCCGCGGCGGCTTGCTAGTTATAAAATAAAGTCCCCCGCTGCGTATATCTGTCTTTCTGTTCGCGATAAAACTTTTGAACGGATTTTCATGCGGTTTTTACCAATAGACAGCAATCTGTCTATTGGTAAAAACCGCATGTGAAATCCGTAAAATTATACACTTAAACCTTCCACATGAATCAATATTCACTAGGAAGGTTTAAGTGTATAATTTGTTAAGGTTACCCATGTGTAGCCGTGCGGGTTGCTAGTTATAAAATAACGTCCCCCGCCGCGTCTATCTGTCTATCTGTTAGCGATAAAACTACTGAACGGATTTTCATGTGATTTTACTATTTAGGATTGAGGACTTTCAAAAATAGTCACCGTGATTTTTATGTTTAGATACTAAGCCCTATCCAATAATTCTGGCGATAAACTTACACACAATCGGTTTAGTTGCAGTTCATTCATGTCAACAAATATAACATACTGTAGCTAGAGACAAAACATAGAAACCCATCGGGCAATGTCAGACATATGTATCAGCATACCTGTCAAGAAATTCTTAGCCGGCAATAAGCAAGCCCCTTTGTCCTGGCGGCTATTTAGCATAGCTGGCAAAATGTACATAAGTGTGATACACGTCTCTTTAAGCTTTCGAAGATATAGGCGTGAGACTATGCTTCTATTTTGGAGTTAAATAAAATATTACGTGTTTTTTTTACACCCTGTAAGTAAACAAAATAATATTCTTTATATTTGTATTATTGGTTAATTTTTCTGATAAAAATACTCTGTAAAAGTAATTTGCTATCGTCCATTAAGGCGATTCAAAGATTATCTTAAAAAACATTTTAAAGAGTTAAAGTGAGACCTATGGACTAATTGTTCAACTCAGTTGGACAATGCTGGAGTTATGAGGCAATTAAAAGTGTCTCTAAGTGTTTTGATTAAAGAAATTTAGATTGTACAAGTTATTGATAATGTTTCCTTTTTTATTATTTAATACATACATACATACATACATACATACATACATAAATTCACGCCTGTTTCCCAGAGGGGTAGGCAGAGACTACGGATTTCCATTTGCTACGATCCTGACACACTTCTCTGGCTTCATTCACTTTCATAACATTCCTCATACACGCTCGCCGGTTTAAGGTGGTCTTAACCTGGCCTTTATCCAGAATGTCTCCGATCTGATCAAGAAACGTTCGCCTAGGTCTTCCCCTTGCGACTGTTCGATTAACACTAGCCTTATAAACTTTCTTTGTCAGTCTGTTCTCGTCCATTCTTTCTACATGCCCAAACCAACTATTTACTATTTAATGATTATAATACAACTTACTATTTAATGATTATAATAATTATTTATTTCAGACTATTTTAAGATTCATTGTGTTAGTATTACATAAACCTTACAAACTAATGTTAGTACTTATTACAGAACAAGTGACACATAATAAAAATAAATAAAATTACACCACCGACTTATGAAGCCGCAACCAATGACACAGTATGGGGCTATCCCACCTGTCCATTATCGTGCTGAGGATGCTATTCGTGCTGCCACGCACATTAAGACTGCGCCGAGCGATATGTGCCAAAACAGCCGGTCGCAGTTAAGTTGATAAAATCAACACTTTTTGTTTAATACAAATATAAAATATACATTTACCATAACAATGAATGTGTTTACAATTACTCCGTGTAAAAAACAAAAGTCCGTAAATTTGCATGAAAAATGCAAAACCGTAAGCTCGTGTTACGTGATTTTTAGATTGTAACAGTAGAAATCTATCCTATTTTACAGCTTAAACGAAACATAAATAGTTATATTACAATTTGTCCGTCCCAAATATTTAAGTTATTGGTTGACAATAAAGATACATATTTATGAAAAAAGTACTTCAAATCCTCCATACAATTTCACTATGGCGGCCGAGCGCCGATTTGAATATCGAGCTCTGTCATTCAGTCCAACCGCGTCTTACGCTCGGCGCAGTCTTAAGCATGATGGAGGCGCATCGTTTTCTGGTAATCGCTAAGAAATTGTCTACAAAAAACACTTACACATATTTTTTATGTTTATTTTTACTACAAAATAAAATACAAATTGATTATGAAAATAATTATGTTCTCTTGTTTGTTTACAGCTAAACTTTGGATGATCAATCAACATATTGTTTATTTATGGTTGTTTATAATTGCTAATAATGAGAACATTAATAACGTTAATAATAATGAATAATTAATAACGTTGACTGTCCTGAATTATTGTCTAAGATCCATATCTCAGCTCCTAGTAGGTTGCCGCGCTCAAATGTCTTCAAACTGTTCAATATACCTAGATATAAGACAAACCTAGGGCTTAACTCGCCAATAACTAGATTGACGAAGTTATATAATGATCTCGCTCGTCTGCTTAAGTTAGATATTTTTTGTGATACTATGCCTAAATTTAAAAAAGGAATATTAGAGTATCTCAAAAATACAAGTTAATTAACTTGTATTTTTACACTGTTAACCATTTTTTAAACACATAGGTACTATCGTTTTTCTCATTTTCATATTTTTATTATTTTAATATTATAGTTTATTTTCAAGTTTATTGTACTGGTACTTCCTGTGTTAGCTGTGGTTGCCTATAACAGAATGAGCACAAGGCATATATTATTGTATCATCTTTTTTATTATGTAAGAATTGTGTATCAGTTGTTGGCGATCCTTATAAATAAATAAATAAATAAACATTTGCTACCAAAACAGAATCAATCAAAAATGCAATTCATGTAAGTCACAAAGTTACACTTATGAACATCAAAATAATTTTGAATTCATCGTCCTTTTGAAGATTACTATTAGCGATAGACGTGAGGGAATATATCTTTTGTTTTCGAAGCGGAATGTTGTGGCTTAACTATTTGTTCTGGACTTACTTGATTGATCGAATAAAACCTATATTCTGAGGCCGATTATTATGAGACCAACATGCTATTTAGGTTTATCCTGACTTGTACTTGATATAATATGCAGTGTCTGTAATATGATGTGAAATAGCTTAAAAAAATAACAGACGCCCTTTTATCTTTAAATAATCATTGATTTGAACAAATAAAGTAATAGGTAACTCAATATCACCCAACAGCGATCACACAGCACGTCCATTCCGTCAGCCGCTCGATGTCGAAGTGAGTCATTGCGCACTGAGTGCGCTTATATAACCAGCTCGATCGGACGATTCGTGATGTTACTTGTTTACGTCGCATTCCGCAACCAACAATAGTTTAAATACCCTTATGTGAATATATCCTATAATATTTTTTCAAAGATATTGGAAATTATTGCTATTTTGGTTGGTTTCGTGTATTTTCAATATTGTATGCATACTTTTTAGGATTGTGACTATCTCGTAATACAATTGGACAATGGACAATATACCGTAGCCATGATATAAAACTACTAGTTGCCCGTGGCTTAGCCTGCATGAATCGCTCGGGAATGCATGAAGGGATAACTGTCTTGTGTTTCGATTTAGATAATGGTCTATTTGCGTTTCAAGTATTATCCAAGTCCATTAAACAGTTTACGCGTGATTAGAATATCAATCATCTAAATATTATGTTAATAACTTTCGACATTTATAATTTGAGAGGGAATTTTTTTCTTTAATTTATTGTTATATTTTTATATTTGACCAAAATGTTTTATTCTACATCCCAAAGTGTTAGATATAACGAAAATTGAAATACAAGATTATCAAGAAATTGGTTCGGTTATGTTAATATATGGCTTAAAACAAGTAAATGTTGAATATTAAAAATAAACCTACTTAAAAAACAATGATCTTTTTAGCTAAGTAGCTTGCAATCAATTCTAACCAATTATGTTGTATATGCTACTAGATTTTGTGCGGCTTTTCTCGCGTAACAGCAGACTTTATCTATAAACTTTTGTCCTTCGTGGACAACATATTTTCAAAGGTATCCCATGTCCTTTTCTGTACCCCTAACAACGTGTATGCATGATAATCGGTTGAGAAGTTAAGGCGTGCAAGCGTAACAAGCAAACAGACAAACTCACATTCACATTTTTTATATTAGTTGGAATTCTTTTTGTTTTATTTTCCTAACATAATTGCCGTAATATTATTAAAGTTTTTGTATCAACAAAGACTTTAATTATGTTACGATAAATTGATTCACCTGTTGCGAGCTTAAGCTATATTAACCGCTTAAACGAACTGGATAGTTTGTTTAAGGGTTTAATACATATAGCTTATGGTCACCTGCAACAGGTGTATCAATCGCATGTTGTCAACCCATATAAAATAAGTCACAATGCTGCCAAGAGGCCCATATCATAAACTCTCTTGAACAAGTTTCAAGGTACTAAAGGAGATGATGTGTCGCATCATCTCCTTAAGCACCTTGAAACCTCTAAACACTACAGGATAATACAACAAAAGACTGTTCGGCTGCGATAAGTGATATTCTCAGTTGCATTAACGCAGTTTAGTTGGAATTAAATTAAATATTAATTAAACCCAAGGTGGACATTTCTTTGCCCCGTCCCATTTAATGAGTTAATCACCGGCAAACAGTCACAAAGGAAAAACATTGGATCTGGATTTTTCTGCATTGTTCTGGATTTAATCTTACGAGTGAAGCTCGAAAGATTAAAGTGCAAATATATTTTTGCATAAAATAGTAAAAGTTAATATACATATGTATGTAATGAGTAATGTATATGGAACAGCTGGAAAGGAAAGCAAACGATCTCTGATCACATCGGATTTATTTAAGGCCGGGTTAAGAGTAGCCTAAACTGACGAGAGTGCACGAAGCATATGATGCATGCGAATGAACCTAAAAAGGTATGCCAGGGTTATACTAAGTTGAAGTCTCTGCCTACATATCCACAAAACCTTATATAGATATGCATGTAAATGAACATCTAATTCATATTGATTTATGCGTCCTACTTCTAATAACGTACAAAAGTTTTGCAGTTATTTATTTAATGATTCAGCGTAATTCAGAGAAGCTTCAACATTTGCATTTAGAACCCATCAATCCTTTATCTCTCTCTAGCGCGTATTGGTTGTATACAATTATTATAAACGCAGTCTGAGATAAATATAACAAACAATGACATTAACGAGTTTTGCTTTATCAGACCTTGCGGACTTACATCAATCGTTTTTGCGAACAAAATCTTTTCTATTTATTGGGTGCATGAAATTTAATAGAGGTAAATTAAAAATGAATATCGGCGGTTCCCCGGCTATTTGATCCAAGCGACATTTTTTTCCGAAAATGAATTATATACGTATTTGGAATCGGCGAAGTTTTCAGCGTAGTTTTAATTTTTTATGAGCTCTTCTTTGGCGATTGGCAAAGTTAGGTTAGGGCAAAGTTACTGAGGGGTACTCAGTAACTTTGCACTCATTTTTTGTAAACTTTTCGCATTATGTAACTTACACTATTTAAGCTTATTCTGATTTTTCTTGATTAGTCGGTTGAATTGTTTTGCCTAAGTTGGTTTGACTACTTAATGCGCATTAACTCAAATAGCCTTCAGCTGAAATACTAGATTGTGTCGTATGAGTAAATTTAATCTACACCAGAATTATGAAATCAGTCGCTTGAATCATTTTGCATGCAACCAAAACGAAATACTCCGACGCTGGACATCTAGATTTGGCCTTTTATCGCAACCACTTACATGTTTGGAAACGAATGCTGGCGATGAGGACGATCCTTCAGAAGCAAAATTAATGTGATTTTTCCGAGTCAGTTTATTTAATTTTAATTATATAGAAGTATTGAGACTGAAAGTATTGAGGTGACAATTAATAAAGATTTTTCAGTAGGTATGTCTGAATCTCATAATATTAATAACTTTTATAAAAAGAAAATTCTGCTAACGGATAAGAAAAAAACTTTTATATATATTACTTTAATTCAGTTCAAATAGTCCGGCCATATTTGAACTAAGCGACATTTTGAGAAAATTACAGTAGAGTGGTTTAATGTTTTGTTTTTCGGAAAAAAACTTTAATAAATCTATTCAGTGGATTTTAGTAAACTAAGTAACAACCATACCATAACCATATCAAATATAGTCGATATATATATTATTATTCTCAAATAAAGATATTGTTTTGTGGTCGGTCAGGTAATAAAATAATAATATAATATCAGGCCTGATCATAGACCTCTGCCTTAGCCTGCACTGCTGACCACGGGCTCCTTCTCAGTGTGAGAGGAACCTCCCTGGACTGATACCTATAACTATAGATTACCTATAGCTTAACCAGACTAAAATATACCACATCGTCCGGTGTGGGTTATTATAAGTTTCAAAAAAAAGACAGACTATCCTGCGCTTGAGTACTTAAGAGGAAACACAAGGGCCGTTTTTCCATACAAATGTAGTCCCCTGTTTCCTCCCTGGATAATGCCAGTAGAACAATAATATTTAAAAAGAACATGTACAGCCTCTATTAGCATGTCCCTATGTTTTCCTTTTTTTCATTAATTAATTATTAAAAGAGATATGAGCCTTCAAAATCCTCAAAAATTGGTCAGATTTTCCGCTGTGTTCAAACATCCAGAAAACAAATTTGAGTAGATTATATAAAAAAAGAAAAACATAGAAACACGGCCAAAGCCTTTCTTCAATTTTTAATGAAATATGTAGTTAAATCGGTCGAGTGTTGGAGAAGGAATCAGGGGACTACGAAACGTTGATTTTGTGTACTTTTATAGGTATTTTCGGTCCAAGGTGCAGTTGTCTCTATCACGCTCTGCGGGCACTGCGCGACAGCAATAGATTTTACAAATACCTATTTTTCAATTCTCTCGCCCGTGGTGTTTCCTCTTAAAGGACGACATAATACTTCGTTTTGTCAAAGAATATACAATTGCCGTAATGACATAAGACTTTGTGTTTGGAGTCCTACTCCAATTTTAATGTGTTCTCAATGAGACCATTGCGTCGCGATAAATAAAATCATCCATACATCAAAATAAAATGTCGCTGTTATACTTTTTATCACGATAGCCGATATCCTCTTGGGCAGAGCCGGGTCTAATAGACAGTATATATTATATTTCTAGGTATCTTATCTTGTCTTATCTTGTGTGGGGGCCAGTCAGTACAGACCGGCGACACTTTGACCCAGTGGGATCTTTTGTGTTGACTTCCCCAATAACGTCTGCCATAGATGTTCATGGCAGCCGGGACCGACAGCTTAACGTGCTCTCCTAGGCACGGAGCAGGCGATAATCGTCAATCGATAATCGTCACACATAATTTCGAAAAGTCATAATTATAACTTCTCAAAGTCAGAGGTGCGTGGGTTCGCACCCGTGACCCTCTAACTTGCAGTGATTCACCCCACTGAGCTATCGCTGCTCTTAAAATTATTTCTAGGTAAGATATGAACATACACCCCACCAAATACAATAATCTTTATTTTTTTAACGCAATTTTATTAATTTCTGCACCAGACACTTAGAATACCTGTGTATTCTAAGTGTCTAAGTGTCACATTTGTGTGATTCACAAATGGTCCTTACGAGTCTGTACTCGTAAGGACCATTTGTGAATCACACAAATGTTTTCCGTGAAATTGCCGCGTGGGATTCAAACCCAAACAACACTTGGCGCTGTGGTAGTGGCTAGGGGTCCACTAAAAGCACTACGCCATCCAAGCAAATCAAATATCTTCTTCTATAAACATTTTGTTTACTAATTACCCCACCCGAGTTTACGACCCACTGAAAATGGATTACTGACTTAAAAGCCATTAGCTTTTCACAAAAAAGCTTAAAGCACCTCGCGATTACTGGTAGAAATAAACTGCTGCGGTTACTCCAACACTTTTTGCAATACCCGACTAAGATTAATTATACTGTAGCTGACTTTCGCTCGGTGTCTATTATAAAAGCAAATTGTAATACTTACATACTCATAAAAATTATTAACTAGGAATTTTTCTTCCACCGAGCAAGTAAGGACTGCTGAATAAATTTATTTTAATGAACTTATACAGTGTGAGTTTTCATAAAGTACACATATGAAAATGAGTGAAACTAGACATCATTTTATCGCTACGCTATCGTTGTTGAATATGGCTGCTGTCAAGCAACCGAAACCGTCGTGGCAAAGTGTAAAATTAATTATAAATAGTTTTAATTAATCTAAATAGCTTAAATTGTAGTAAAGTTCAATAATATAGTGTTAGAGTCTCAAAATTATGTAATAAACGTGTTTTTGTAATAAATAAACAACGCGACAAAAGCCGTATAAAGTAGTTTAATTTAAAAATATTAAGACTGCCTTGGTTGCGATTGCAGCTGCATTGTATGAGTTTGGATTTGACTTAATAGAATGTTATAATGAAAGTATTATTGGGTTTACTCGACAGAAAAACCTTAACCACTTTCAAAATAACATATTTAGACTCTTTGCAGCTTCTGAGAAATAAAAGCATTGCTCTAAAATCAAATTTGGTCTGAAACGCAGCAAATAAGCGTGAAAATTCTTATAGAACAAAGCATAAAATTCATGATTTAGAATTTATATTCTAGTAATAATGAGGCGCTCATAGCCAGTTGCACTCACTGATCGGTAAATGATTAGCGAGGTAAAGCAACGTTGGGTGCGGTCAGTCTATAGATGGGTGACCGCTCAATGGTATTTCATCCGAGCGTCTCCGTGCTTTGGAGGGCACGTAAAATGTCGGTACCGGCTGTTGCCAAATTTACAGCAGTCGTTAAGCCATGTCAGAGGCGTACGGGCGGCTTCAATAATTCTTGACAACAGGTTGGCCACTAACCACACGAAAAGAAAAGAAAGAAAGAAAGATTCTAGTATTCGAGAACTACTTAATAACACGCTTAAATTATTTTAACTCGGCTATTAAGCAGTGCTATTAGGTTAAAGACTAATCTGTAATAAGCTTTTTATTATAGCAAGTAAAGTTGTATTAATTAAACACCGAGGCTTGTATTCTGTACCATCCTATAATTGCGTCTGGGAGCTTTAATAAGCGCCATTTTTGTCTACCTTGTTAAATCTTAAAGTGTATTAATGTAACAGTTATATTATACTACATTTTGCTCCAGACTTAGCCTGGGGTGATGGCGGTTATCACTTTAAAAGTACATAGTAATAGTAGGCAGCAAAGGATTAAGTCTTAAAATAAACATTTTGTAAATAGTCTCGATCTGCTCTATTCCACGTTAAATATGAACAGAAATGCAATGTATGTTCACAAATGAGGTTTATTTCAATTAAGAAAAAAGAAAAAAATAAAAGGTCAATAATAACATTACAGAGAAAATAGGTTTTTTTTTTGCTGAATTATCGTCTTATCCGGCCTATTCCAGGCTAAATAAGATCTCGACTTAGTCCAAGCTATGGAAGTCTAGCGAGGTATTTTAATTAGATCCTTTTGGTGGCTGCACGGGTGCTAATAGTTAGTAGGTACAAACATTTAATTTAGTAAAATTGAGTAGTAAAGATTCAAAGGTTCTAAAGGAACATGCCCATTTCTGGGTCCACGTGTTATAGCCAAAATTTTCATTGCAAAAATAGCGTCATTTCATCGCTAAACAAAATAATAAAAAATAAATTGAATTTACAATGGTTAATTGGAGAAATATCTAATCTTAATTTATAGTTAAAGTCATGTGCTACAATCAACATTTCATTGTAAAGTGTTTGTTATTTTATCAATACACAAAATTACAAAGTTATAAATTTTTAAATATTTTATGTTAATTAATGACAGTGCATTAATTATATCTAGCTAATAAGATACGGTATCAGATTTTTAACTTCAAACTTCAAGTTTGATAATGACGTTATCATAAAACCAAAAGTACATTCTTTCGAGTTTCGGTTGTGCTTGCGCCGGTGATGCGTTCTTTTGTATTATTCGCCTTTTTTGTGATTTTACCATTGGCAAATAATAAACAATATACAAACAAACAAAAATAAACAATTATATTGACAAAGTATGATTTTATTCTTGTGCACGCATAGCGGTATTCTGTTTTAGGTTGAGCTTGCCCCTGGCACAGGGCGCTGAAATAAACAGCCCTCTGTTTCACAAGCATTCGATTGAACCGCGTTCGATAAGCGTAATATTATCGAAACAAAATGCTATCGATATTGACGATAATAGAACTGAACTGATCCATCCCTGTTCTATCCCAATATTGTATTAAAGTTCTGTAAAAGGCTGTTCCCTCAAACGCCAGTACGCCATCGAGTCGTCAAATCAGCTGAAAGAATAATTATTTTTAATGTACCGTGACTTGTAACCTTATCCATTTCCTAACATTTTTCTTTTCTTGGGAATTCATTGACGCTTTCCCCTCCGCGGGGGCGGGCGGAGGGATTATCTCGGACTCGCCGGGGTAAAAGAAAGATGTTGAAAAGATAATAATGTACCTCCTGGAATACCGACTAAACCTACCACGGTATTCCTTGGCAAAACCGCTTTCGGGGCCGCGCGAATCACTTTCGCATGCGGTTGCGACCCCGCCGAGGTTTCGGCCCTCCGTATGAAACGGCAGGCCACTACGCGAAGAGACCTACTCAAAGGATTCACTCTATGATATACCCTACGGTCCCCCTAGAGGGGAGACGGACTCGACACAGAGGCGCGCGTGGGAACACGCACGCCACCTCTCGGACCTGGTGCTGATTGGATGGCGGGCAGCCCCACAAAGCCCGCCACCCCCAGGCCAAACCTCAGGGTGGCTGGAGGTCATCTCGCGCCTTCCGGCGCCCGGCTCTGCGGTTGGGGAGAGGGTTTAAGCGCTCCCGCTCCGCCACCTCTTTGATGGAAATCACTTCCTCGCAAAAGGAGGCGACGGCGTTCCACGACCTCTCACTCCGGACCATAGACTAAACTACGGCCGGGAGTGAGAGGGCAACCGATCCGACTGCCGCGATCAACTCACGGCGCTGCGATGCCCAAGCGGGGCAAACCGCCAAAGTGTGCAGCGCCGTGTCCTCTACAATGTCACGGCAGCCGCCGCAGTGGTGACAGCTGGGCGTCTCTTACCGGCGTATACGACACAGAAACTGGCCAAAACAACTGTGGCCAGTCATTACCTGTGTCAGCCGGAAGGTGAGGGCGCCATGCCGCCTCTCCAGCCACTCCTCAAACACGGGACTTACCACCACGATCGTGGCGTGCCCGATCCATTTTCTAACCTAACCTAACCTAGTTACACATTTGAATAAAAATATCTCATTATTGCAATTGCTAATTTTAATTAAATAAAGCAGAAGTATAATTTATGTATTTATCTAACAAATGCCATCAATTTTATGACTATAACAAGTGGGCCCAAAGATGTAGAAAAAATGGGGGGTCTCCTTTAAATACTATTTGTAATATTTATGTCATTGCGATGAACGGAACACTATTTTCATTCTTTTTATGAGAATGTGCGACACCTAATACATAATTTTATGTAAAATAATATTTGATGAGATTTATAATAATCTATATATTAATCTAAATCATATTCTTTTTCATGCTTAATTTGTGAAGTAGTTTGGATGTGTCTGAACAACTATCAACCAAAAATTTAAGCTTTTAACTTCTATCTTCTAAATAATAATGTTTTCCATACAATAATAATACTGTAATGACTAGGTCTATCTGTGAACGTGTGATCTGACAACTAATTTGTGGAGATTCCGCACAGACGAAGAAGTTCAGCCTACATTCAACAGATGGCGCTAAATACAATAACCGCTTAAAATGGCGTCATACATTTCTGAATCGCACAAGTAACATTTATAAAGCGACTAAAAATATTAACAAGTACCCGATATCAACAGTAGGGCCGCGGCCCAACAGGCACGATCACCCAGCCTGGTCGAAGGATCCTTTGTGTTGGAGGGACATCATACCACGTTCCTCCATAATTACAAACATTTTAATTAAATTTGGTATGCTAATAGCGTATTACTCGGTTTATGTTTAATTAAAATCAGTTAAGTAGATGCTGCGGTAAAGCTTAACTTCTATTAAATATCAGGTTCCATATAAACTACAAAATCGTTCGTTATACGTCTTTGTATATTAACATTTAATAAACCTGGACAGTGGGAGGGTATTACTTAGTACATAAATAAAACATACATACACAGTCTGTGGGTGGTCCAAGACCGGTCTGTGTGGTAAACCTTGGGGGAGGCTTATGTCCAGCAGTGGACGTCTTTCGACTGAGATGATGGCACAATCTCACACCCATATCCCCGAAGGGGAAGGCAGAGGTGTATTTCATCCACATTTAGCCAGCTATGATTTTAGGTCCCACGTAATAGAGAGGTCGAGCCTATTGCCATCTTCAAGACTTTATGTTGCTATTGTGAATTTTATTACTGAAAACCCAATAGCACTCTGCCTGAACCGGGAATGGATCCTCATGCATAGCAGTCACATTTATGTCTCCTGTGCATTATAATAAATAGTAATGTAAAATACTTAGTCTTGCCATAAATATTGTTACATGGAAAATCTTTCTTTTCTATTGCATAAAACATTTATTACTGTAAAGTGTGTTAGTTTATACTAAAATATAAAACTCATTCAAAATTATCTCCATTGGATTTAATACAGTCGTTTAAACGTTGAGGCCAGTTATCAATAGAAACTTGCACTCTCTTCATGGGAAAATTCTTCACTGCCAATCTTATGGATTGTTTTAGGGACTCCAAATTATCATGGCGTTTAGAGCATGGCATACTACCTAAACCTGACCATAAATCATAATTCAGCGGTTTAAGATCGGGATGACATCTAGATGACAGCCAGTCTTCAGCTCTGATGAAGTCTGAAACGTTCGTTTCCAGCCATGCTTGGGTGGATCGAGCATTATAACCCGGTGGTGAGTCTTGCTGAAAGGACCATTTCTGATTATGGAACATGGTGTTGTTAAGAGGGTTAACCACCTTCTCATGTATCATGTCTTGATACATTTATGCCGATGTCTTGACAACTTTTTCACAAAAATATGGATCAGTCACTCCTTGATAGCCTACGAAACTATCGCTGAAGTCGGATAATGTCCACGTTGTACTCTGTTGACTAATTGAGAAGCTTCTATAGAGCTTTGTGCATAAACTCGGTCATAGTTAGTTAGTTAGTTGGACGTGTGTTATCCGCACTTAGCCACACAATTGGGCCATTGTGCGTAAGTGATCGACGCGAAAAATTGTTAAACTCGGTCATACTGCTTGATAAAACATTGCTCAATAATAAAAATGTAGGCACCATACCGACTTTGTGTAATGCTATCACAGCAATTCAGTTCTCTTTATCACCCCCCTCTATTATAATACCACAAAAATATTTAACATTGATTGGCGCGAAAGTGAGAAAATACAATGAATATTCATATAATAATGACAGATTCCGAATACAAAAGTAATAGGACTTTTGAATTTGGAATCTGTATAATCTTTTTAATTGTAACAGTATTTATGGCCAGACTAAGTAATTATATTATGCCAGAGAGGCTTACTAAAGTAATAAGCCACTCCGGCCTTTTCTTAATGTTTATTATATTCTCTCTGATAAATAAATACTGTATTCTTATGAGGAAATGAATCTCAAAAGCCATATATTTGCGTACAATGCGCTACAAAATGAAAATAGCTGCATGGAGTCATCACCATGCTTACAAGTTAGGTCAGTTGTGAGCTATCAACTGTAGAGTGCAGGACGAGATATTCCAGACCAGCTAGTTTATATTACTTATTACTAGCTCCACTCGCCTGAATACCACGGAGAGGTACTCAGAAATAAAAATACCCTGTGTGTTAATCTTGGAATTGGATTATATTTCAGCCGAGTTTATCCAAATTCGTTTAATAATTTACGCATTTGAGTAACACATATCGTTGTTTGTTTTGTTTTGTTTGTTTAAAAGTGACAACTGCCGCTCTAGGAATGATTCCTGTGGAAGTGAAATCACGGAGGATTATATAAATATTTAAACATCGGATGCGAAGAACACCCAGCATAGTTTATTTATGAATCAAATTAATTTTTGTCACATATGATGATCAAACTCACATCACTCAGCGCAGTGGCTGCGGCGAATCCACGAGCCGACGATGCAGTGTTTGAGATATAGCATGACCTCTATTCGGTATGAGGCTCCATACAAAGTGTCTATACTTTTCGGGTTATTAGTTTTTCGCTTAACATTTGGTTAGGTTTTATTCCTTTAGCAGCGATAGCTCAATGGGGAGACCAATAGACTGCAATGCAGAGGGTCTCGGGTCGAACCCACGTCGCGCACCTTCGACTTTCGCAAGATATATGACTTTTCAAAATTATGTGCTTATTAATTGACAATTGTCGCCTGCCCCGTGCCTCGGAGAGCACGTTGAGCCGTCGGTCTCGGATGACATGAACATCTATGGCAGTCGTTATTGGGAAGTCAGTGCCCTATAATATCCTGACACTGGTCTAGCTCTAGGGTATCGTTAGCCTTCAAGTTGCGAAGGTCAGGTGGCAGCCGCTCCGTGTAAAAACTGATATCCAGTCAAATCCAGTTAGACTAGCAAAGCCGACCCCAAGTAACTTGGGAATCATAAAGGCTAGGGAGAAGAAAAAGAAAGTCAGGTATTATTCCTCAAATTAGACTGCTCGGATGACGGCGTAGTTGTTTAAGAGGTCACCTCGCCACTGCCATTGTGCCGAGTGTTGTGGATTCAAATCTCACACGGGACAAAACCTTGCGTGATTCGGAAATGGTTTTCCGAGTTTGGGTGTTCTTTGCATCCGTTGTTTGAATGTTTGTAAAGTCCTTCGCGACACAGGAATTACTTCTAGTGCAGGAGTTGCTTTTTTAAGATCAAAAATACAAAAATTGCCTAAAAAGTAATGGTTCTTTAAAACCTTTTACAAATATGCTTTTGATCCAATTATAATGAACAAGCCAATAGAGAAAAGGCATATAAATACTGAGAATGAATGCGTTAATATCCGGATGAAACCCTATGCCTTTCATATATACCCCTGGTAACGTGTATGCGATATTTTATAAAGATCGGTCGTGTTAGCTACACGAGGCTTGAAATCGGAACAAGCAAACAAAGTCACATTCGCATTTATAATATAAGGATAGAACAATCTCTATCCTAATAATCTACTTTCGTGAACGAAGTCGCAGGCTATAGCTAAGTAGGATAGTAGGATTTTAGTAAAAACAGGGTCTCACAGAATTACGTCTGTTTTATTTTTATAGAGGTCTTTTACGCTTTCTTGCGCGTTGTGACCTATGACTGTTTTAGTACCTATAAAGTTGAAACACAAATCTTTTATTAAGTTGGGGTCAACTTTACTAAACACTAGTATCTAGGTCGTTATGTAAATTGACTTAATATATTATTCTACTTTCGTAAAAAATTTATAAATTACTAGTTTTTGTCCGCGGCTTCACTCGCGTAAATGTAGGTTAGGTTATATTAGTAACAGTACTTTTTTCTGGATAAAAGGTACCGTATGTCCTTTTCTGCACCTCTAACAACGTGTATGCAACATTTCATGATGGTCGTGAAAGAAGTGAAGTAATTAAGGCGTGGAAGCGTAACAAACGAACTTATATTCGCATTTATAATATTTATTTATTTATTAGTATATTAATTATACAGGGTGTCCGGCAATCAATGGATAACCTTGAAATGTCTTATAGAAGAACTGAAGGCCGTACAGAAAAAAAAAATTTAAAAGTGCAAGCTATATTAGCATAGCATACTTTTGACTGTCTTTATATTAGCATAATTAGTGTTTAATAATAAAACAACAAAAAACCGATGGATTTCGTTCATTTGCGGTCGTAGTATATAAGAAAGTTATACATGGTAATTAAAAAAAAACACAAATCTCAGGTAGTAGTTAGGATAGATTTTTTTTCATATTTTTTCCTGAACGGCCATCAGTTCCACTATAAGACATTTCCAGGTTATCCATTAATTACCGGACATCCTGTATATACATATATATATATATTAGTTAGTATTAGGATTATGTGGACTAATTTAGAAAGTACTAGATGGTCTATATGGTTTCGCCAACATTTAAGATTACAGCGCCGTTCACGTGGGTAGCAGCATTATGTTATATAGCCTATGATACTTTTGGATAAAGTATTTTCTAGTGGTGTTTTCTGAAAAGAAAACTGCCGCACTTAGAAAGTGTTCTGCGTCGCAGCGGACTTTATGAAAATTCAAGTAATGGACACAAAGACCATCACGACCAGAGACTAGGAAAGTCAGTTTTATTATATAGGCAATTAGGTACTATATACATTTTAAAATATTTTAACTTTAATAATTTTATCTACATGTCCCTTACAATTCTGTGGCTTTTCAACAGCCATAGTCACCAAGAGACGGGTGACTTTTAGTGACTATGGCTATTTGCCCGAGGCGGGTACGCCTAAGTCCTTAAACCTTAGAAGTCCGTTTCTACCAATTGTTTGTACGAAAATGCAACTCAAGCGCAAATTAATTATGAAACAAACAATTGTCGCTTTAATAATTAATATTGGCATCCTTTACTAATGAACGTGTTTTATACCATCACAGTGGGACTCGACGACTATTTAGTATTCAGGACTAAGATATACAAAAACCGCAATGTACCTCGCCCTCTATATTCTATTGTGCCTGTTTAGTACAACGACCATCTGAATTAATTAATACCGAATGTATCGTTGGTATCCTTGTACATTTCCCCTTTCCCAAAAGGGTATCTAGAAACAATAGAGTGCTAGTTGTAACGTATGTCCAGTATTCAGTATCAAGGTAGACAAGAAGAATTAAAAATAAAGGACTCAAAACCATCCAGATCAAGTATTTTTCGATCATGTTTTGTTTCGTCCGGGGATTGAATTTACTACACTGCACACATGTTGTCGGTGAGGTGACTGCTGAAACTACTGCGCTACCCGATAACAATTTAATAACAATTTTTCCAGTGAACAATATATCTAGTTATTTAATCTCATTTGTTTAGGCAATTTACGGTGCGTTTACATATTCACGGTTTTATAAAACAGTTGCCTGATACGGTTTTGCAGGGGTGTATGACTGTGCAAAAGGTGTTGGGTTCGATTTCATGGCATGACAATTTTTGGGAATTATTTTATTTTATATTGTAATTCTATGTTGCCGAATATCTTGTTACAATTGAGAATGCTACTAAATTCTTTCATAGAAAACCCAAAAACCGAAACGGAATAAATTTTCGTATTCTTGCCATTCCAAAGAATGTCAAAGTCAAAATCATTTATTCATATAAGTCACAAAGTAACACTTATGAACGTCAAAATATACCTATAAGTTGTAATGCAATGTGTTGTTTTATTACCATCTTACTGTATTGATATTCATACGAAAAAAAATTCTTATTTTTAACGAACCCATGACCTCATCCACAGCTGACACATTAATTATCGCTCTTCTAATAGCGAGAATTAAAATTGGCTTATTTACTAATCTTATAAATTTAGCTTATCAGCAACTAAGAACCATAATATCAGCAAAACAATTCATGAAACATTAAAGGCGTGAACGCACAATTAACCTTCACCCTAATCAGGAACCACAGTCTGAAAAATTCAATTCCAGCCGACCCAGCCGTCCTTTCTTATCTTTATGTAGCCAGGGCATAGTTAGGCGACACCACAGTCCCTAGCTACGTCAGTCGTTAGGCCATACTACAAACCTATACATATATTGTATCAATGATAATAAAAACGTAAATGTGGGTCGGTGTCGTATTGCGTGAATCTTTGGTAAGGGGTAAATTGTATAATTGTTCTGTTTGGAATGGTTTGATGTAATTTGAAGGGTTTAATTAAGCGTTTCATGAAACAGTGAGGTTAGGGTTTTGCGTTGTATAGTAAACTAGTTCATTGTCCGGCATTACCGAACCTTATTACACGCTCGTTCAATATTTACTTTAGATACTTTTCACATTATAGGTTATTTTACAGAGCCGTTTAACAATTTAGCTTTATTACAAAAACAAAACTATTACAATGTGGATTTGTTATAAACAAAAATAATACTTATACAACACACCATTTTTTTTATATAGAAGTAGGTACTAGAAATAGGTACATTTCTAAGAAGATGTTACGTTTTTTTTTGTGAACTTTTGAAGATAATATGGGATTTGAAACATTTTGTGCACACATAGAAGCTTTAAGCTACTTAAAGCTACAATCAAAGATAAAATACTATAGACTATTTTATCTTTGATTTGTAAGACAAATAAATGAATAAAACTAAAAGATATATGAATTTCGAAAATCACTTCATAAAATCTCATAATTATTATTGTATAAAATACAAAACAGTCTCGCCTGAATTTATTCAGGCGTACGCTGTTTTATATTTCATACAAACTGCCTGGTTCAGGCTTAAGGTTGAATCTATGAAAAGATACCAGTAAGAATCTCACGGAGTCTTCTAATTCTCTATTAAATTATTATCTTAGTATTTTACATCTCATAAAATGACAAAGGTCGGGTATTTTTAATTAGTAATAATAGATATTTATTAGATAAATTAAATCAGCATCTTAAATAATCCTCAACGCGATTAAGATCCGTTGTCTAATATAATAAGAATATGAGGGTACAAATTGTAAAAGTCAAAAATATAAACTCTGTATCAAACCTGCACGCGCCTCTTCTCAGAGGGCATAGTCCACCACGCTGGCCCAATGCGGGTTGGCAGACTTCACTTATCTTAGAGAACCCTAAGGAGAACTCTCAGACATGCAAATTTCCTCACGATATTTACTTCACCATTAAAGCGAGCGATTATTAACTATTTAACACGCACATAATTTCGAAAAATCAGAGACAAGCGCTTTGAGGTCAATACTTCGATAATGTTAAACAATTCAATCATAAAAATAAATTCTAAGTCCTATGATTAAGGATTGAATTCAAAATTTATAATATTAAGGAAAAATATGATCGTATTAAAAGTTAAATCGTATTAATTTATCATTCTCACAAGGCAAGTTTCCATTTAAGCTTAAGCTTATGGAGAACTTTCAGGCAAGCAGGTTCCCTCACGATGTTTTCTATCACTGATAAAGCGAGTAATAATGGACTGTTTAACGCACATAGCTTCGAAAAGACCTCTGTGTGGCAGTCCGACGATCTCCCATTAGGCTCTTACCTTTATTATTCAAGTATATTTTGTTGCTTATTATGTTATTTATAATCAACTCACAACAATCCGAAACTATGACCACACATGCTACGAAAATATGACATATTGCTCTGCAGTGAGAGCAATATGACAAAACGACATTTTTGACGACTCAAAAGATTTCTGCTAACTTTGCTGATGCGACGGCGACGTATTAAATCGTATTACTTCGGAAGAAAACGCTGACATGAATTAATAAGTAGCAAGTCTCATGGACGACGATAATAATATTCGTATTACACTGGTTAATAAATATCATTATTAAATAATATATTCATGAAATTATATCATCAAGATATCAGATGACTTATGTATTATTTATTACGGTATGAGGTACTTTTAAATATTATGTTGTTTGTTACATGACATTTATGGCATGACATGACACATTAAATAATATGTTCTACGAAATAAAAAAATACTTGTCTGTTCTGTATCCCAACTAATATTATAAATGCGAAAGGGAGTTTGTTTATTTGAAACGTTTTCAGCCTTAATTACTCGGCCGATCATTATGAAATTTTGCGTACACGTTGTCAAGGATACAAAAAAGAACATAGGGTTTACTTTTTATAAAATAACTGATTCTGAGGGATAGAGAACTGACAATCTACATATATGCGAGTGAAGCCCTGGGTAAAATCTAGTTAAACATGAAATAATGTTACCTTTTTAGTATAATAATTAATAATAATATAATTGAAATTAAACTACTATATACGGATTTTATCGCGTTATTTATTTAACACTGTACCTATTACATAATTTTGAAAACTGTTACACTAATGAATTTTACTAATTTATAAACTAATAAAATTATTAAAACTATTTATATTTAGGTTTACACTTTCCCCGACGTTTCGGTTGCTTTTCAGCAGCCATGGTCACGGGGAGACATAATATAATATTTGTTCGGTTTCGTGCACTTGTACAATAGTAATAGATAGTTCAAGTTGTTAAAACTACAGTAAATAGCTTCGGCGGAGTCGCGATTCGCATGTGAGAACGATTCGCGGGACCTTGCCGACTCTGGTAACACCGAGGAACACCGTGGTAGATTTAGTCGGTTGGAACGAGACGTCCGTGTCGTCATCTTTCTCCGGGTGAAGCTGAAATAACTTTTTTGCCACCCCACGGAGAGGAATGCATCTATGCATACCCGCGTAAAATAAATACTTTCAGCTACTTTATTGATTAGTTGTTTACATTGCTATGTCAGTATAGACGATTCATTTCTCTAATGCTTGTATAGTTGTCGTTGTTTACACAGTCTAATTAACATTACACAGTGCGAAGTGGTTATAATTAATTCATATCACTTAGTGCAACGTCACATTACTAATGTCTATCGAAACTTGCGATCGGTGACCATGCATGTACAGTTGGAAACTGTACCTACATATCAGTGCGATTTAAAGTTAACCTATTGAATCGCAGTGGTACACCAACGGCCAGACACAATAAGTTTTCAATTCAATAATTTCAATGATACGTAGATCTCTATAAAACATTTAATTTAAAAGAGTTTAATAACATATTTTGTATATTATAAATAAACTATAAATATATAATATATATTAAAATATTTTTATTTATTATAAATTGTAATTATTGTAAACATTTTATATGATAGTTTTATTTAATAAAAGGTACGTTGTCACGAATATAAAGACTACCTACCGGACAGGCCTTGCCTAGTGTAGGAAATCTTAGGCAAAACGAAACATTAAATTGTTTATTTATATTATTATTTTTATCTCAGAATGTGTGTTTAATTTGTTAATTTGGTAAATTAACATTTTATTATTAATATTATTTATTATGTATGGCATTCCAATAATTGACAAGTTAATATGTTTATGAAGCTGTTATTAAAGTTTTCTCCACTTATACATACTGGCCTCACTGCAGATAAAAAGTGTTATATAAAAGTTGATAGCTAAAACAATTTCAGAACGCAAGGACATAAAAAATATCGGTAACATCTGTGTGGTCAACACGACCTAGTTTTTAGACGTAATAACACACACCCAGCGCTGTCAATATCGAGACAGTAATTACTAGGAGCATGGTTTTTATTTTGACTAGCTTGTAGGCACAGCGATAATGAATGCAACTGCTATGCATGTGGTCATCGGTTCCATTTCAGAGTCGAGTAGAATGTTATTGCGATTTCTATCGAGTAAGTCTATTAAATCGAGTGCGGACTGCATGGATGGTGTAATGATTTAAATGATTTACTATGTGATCATCTGTTGTCTAAAAGAAAATCTAATAATTCTTTGAATCACAATAAAATATGATAGGTATGTACTTTATGCAAACCCAACATCATTATAAATTTTAAAAATACACGTTGCTCTATCCAAGTAAAATAGGTAGAATTTCGTTCTGGCATCTAGACCGTTGCGTGCCCGTTGTTTATAAGCTCCCCCACGACACATGATTCATTCCTAGTGCCGTAGTTCTTTTTTTTAAATCTAGATCTCAAAGCACGTATTTCTGGCTTTTCATGTTGTTGGCATTTAGCGTTGTAGTCGCAGTTCTAACTTAACCTAAACATAATTTTGTGTGCGTGTGTCAGTATCTTTGTTACTCTATGAATATTTTTGTTTTAAAAGCTTCGTAAGCTGAAATTGTAAATAGAGGCGTTAAAAATTCCCATCATTATTTTATTTTTATATAGGTAGTTTAATACCATTTAACGTATGAATAATAATATATATAATGAGTAAATCTGTAAAATATTTTCATTTTAACTTAATACGATGATATTTTTCCTTAATATTATAAATTTTGAATTGAATCCTTAATCATAGGACTTAGAATTTATTATTTATGATTGAATTGTTTAACATTATGGAAGTATCGATATTTTTTCGAAATTATGTGCGTATTAAATAGTTAATAATCACTCGCTTTAACGGTGAAGTAAATATCGTGAGGAAATTTGCATATTTGAGAGTTCTCCTTAGTGTTCTCGCAGATATTTGAAGTCTGCCGATTCGCACTGGGCCTGCGTAGTGGACTATGGTCTAACCCTTCTCATATTGAGAAGAGGCCCGTGCCCAACAGTAAGACGGTTTAATACAGGGCTGATATTATTTAAGAAACTTAGATTCATAATTTAAATTAAACGTGACCCCTTTAGTCCCCTTGTTAAATATATCTCGCTTCAACTTGATAAATAATTAACGTAGACTAGAAAAGTAAAAGTTAGAGTGACAATGTTTTTTATTTGAAGTCACCTGATAGAGAACTATCGGAAATTAACTTGGTCTAACTATCGATTCTCTTTGAAACGTGTCCCACTGATGTTTTATTCAAAGTTATTGACGATATGATTTTAAAACTCGGTCAATTATTAATGGAATTATAAAGGTGTTGTGTTGACTTTGATTTAAAATGGTTGTTTGTATTTTGAAATTTATTCGCTATTTTATAATTTTTTTAAAATATAGATTTTATTTATTTGCATGAAACATGGAACGTTAAGTACGTGGAAGTAAAGTTGTTAAAAATGTTCATATAATAATTCAGTTCACATATTCCGCCGGTTTTTCCCAACATGCAAAGAATTTCATTAGCAATAAATCTATTTAAAATTAATAATTATCAGGTGATAAGCAGGTATAATATGTAGCATTTTTTTTTTTACGTCGGGGAATGCCTTTTCGCATACCCCTCCGCGGGGGCGGGCGAAGGGGTTATGTCGGACTCGCCGGGGTAAAAGAAAGATGTTGAAAAGATAATGTACCTCCCGGAATACCGACTAAACCTACCACGGTGTTCCTCGAGAAAACCACTATCGACGGGGCCGCGCGAATCACTTTAGCATGCGGTCGCGACCCCGCCGAGGTTACGGCCCGCCGTATGAAACGGCAGACCACTACGCGAAGAGACCTACCCAAAGGACTCACTCTATAATATTCCCTACTGTTTCCCCCCTTGAGGGGAGACGGACTCGACATGGAGCGCTCGCGTGTTCCCACGCGCGTCGCCTCTCGGAACTGGTGCTGAACGGATGGCGGGCAGGCCTACAAAGCCCACCACCCCCAGGTTAAACCTCAGGGTGGCTGGAGGTCGTCTCGCGCCCTGCGGCGCCCGGCTCTACGGTTGGGGAGAGGGTTTAAGCGGACCCTCTCCCGCTCCGCCGCCTTCTTGATGGAAATCACTTCCTCATTGAAAGAGGCGACGGCATTCCACGTCCATCATCCGTATCATCCGTATCATCCGTATCAATCCGTATATAGTAGTTTAAATTAAAAAAAAACTAACATGGTTTATATTTTGCAGTTCTGCGTTTAAAATCACATGAGCTCTATTCGACGCTTACATAGCACAAACAAACACATATATACGTTTATAATATTAGTTCGTATTCAAGAAACGTACAACAGAAAAGACACCAGTGTGAGACAAATAAAAGAGAAATTGTTCCTGCTGAGTACAATGCTTACTTTGTTGGTACACTCGTAGAGCCGAACGTAGCAAAGTGCTACGGCGTAGATCGATTGTCTACGTGACTATTGTGCTACGCGCAGTTAGTGTTTGGATGTAATATATGACTACAGATTTCTACACGTTTGCTTTGTACACACTTTAGGCATTGTTTATAGACTGCTTATAAAGATGTATTTGCTGTTAAAGGAGTAGTAGCGATTTGATAAGCAATTGAATATTTAAACCCTCCTGTTGATTGAAATGTTTGTGTCTGAATTGATTTTGCGTGGTTAATTCTGTAGATACAGGTATTTAAAAAACGATATCTTGCGTTTATTTTTGTATCGTACGTACAATGCCATAATATATATTATGTGTGAGTATTGTTTATGCGACATAAGTAGGAAACAAGTTTACGTTCTACTTAACGGTATACGTCACGTCAAGCTGTTGGTTCTGCGACTGATCTCTCTCCGGTTGTGTCGGATTACCGTCCCATCGGGTCAAGAGAGTTAGGAAACAGAGAGTGCGCTTATGTTTGCACACATACTTGAGCACTATAATATCTCCTGTGCAGATGGTCAGTCTCCGTTAAGATTGGCTGCCGTGACCGAAATTCAGTCTGGAGGACATTATTATTAACAGCTAGCAAACGCTTACTGAACCAACCAGACAGATTTAGATTAAGAGTAAGGTATAAAAGCTAGTGACCCTCTGTTTCAAGCATAGTGCCTTCTCAAGGAACATGGAAACTCTTGTCACAGCAGAAACAAAATACAGAGTTGTTTGGCTGTGATCTTCGGTAAAGTGGACTTATATCCTCAGAGATCAGTTGAAGTGGAAGCAGGAGTTTCATACTTTCACTATCAGACACAATATAATATATAATGTTATGTAATACCTACATATGAGACATAACAATAGATATTATATTGTGCCTATCACAAAAATTGAAAGAATTAAGTAAGGCTTTTACTGCATTTTACGTCATAATATAGTTGCATCACATGTTGTTAAGTTTTAATGTCTCAAATTCTTACGATTATGAAACATAGCATTTCCCAAGCATATTACATTAAACGAAGGGGAATATAAAAAGAAAGGTATTAATGGAATAAGTTTGTGATCGATCTTGAGGGGTTTGATATCTAAGTCGAACATATTGGTATAATTTTTTGATAAAATATTCTCAGTAGCAACACATGTCTAAAAATATACAGATAGATGCATATGAATATCCTTAAACTTCGACTCTTAGTATTCTAGCTAAATGTCACATAGCTCTGCTGAACTTCTGTATATACATGCGTATCAACGTATCAGTGAATCATCTCCCTTAAGCTCAAAACAAGCGTAGCACTATTTTTATTTGTTCAAATGAGGCTGTATATCTAATAACATGTTATCGCAGTTATCGCAATATTGTTCAATTCCGATGGCTTCGAGCATCTATTCCGGGTGGGTCGGTGTAACGTGACTTCTGAGAAGATTAATTTTTTATATTTCATAATACAAGGTATGTATTCGAACAGTAAAATCCGAGAACCTATCGATCGTACGCATATACAGGGTGTCCGGTAATTAATGGATAACCTTGAAATATCTTATAGTAGAACTGATGGCCGTCCAGGAAAATTTTAAAAAAAATTTAAAGAAAAATATATATATTAAAAAGTGCAAGCTATTATAGCATAGCATACTTTTGACTGTCTATCTATTAGCATAATTAGTTTTTAATAATAAAACAACAAAAAACCGATAGATTTCATTCATTTATGGTCGTAGTATACAAGAAAGTTATACATGGTAATTTAAAAAATAAACACATATCTCAGGTAGTAGTTAGGATAGATTTTTTTCATATATTTTTCTGAACGGCCGTCAGTTCCACTACAAGACATTTCCAGGTTATCCATTAATTACCGGATACCCTGTATAGGAACAAACTAATGTCACGGTATTAAATAATGTATCAAAGTAGTCACTTAGAATATGCCTGTCAAGTATGGAATCCTTGTTACGACGTATATATCAATCGCATTGAGGGGGTGCAAAGAAAGTTCTTGAGGTACGTTCAATTCCGATCAAAGTGTTATTTGCCAAACTATATTAGTCGCTGTAGAAAATTTCATTTTCTCCCTCTTCATGAACGAAGAAGAATAGCAGATTTATCGTTTTTATTCAATATAATGAATGGTTCAATCGATGTATCAGAACTGGTACGTAAGATAGGTCTGAGGGTACCATCTGCGTATCTACGTAGATCTCACTTACTATTTACACCCACGGCGAGGACTAATTATAGGCAAAATTCTTATATATTAAGAGCGAGCCGTACGTACAATAACACATGCCAGTGTGTTGATATCGATCTCTTTACATCTAGCGTTTTCAAATTGAAAAAGAGCCTATGTACTCAGTTCTTTGAGAATAAGACACAGTTTTAAGAAAGAGAATGTTAATCGCAAGGAGTATATTGTTTGATTGTTTAATTTTAAGGTGTTTTAGTTTTTATATACAACTTTTGTTTAATACTTGTGAAAACTTGTAATTGGCCATCTTCATTTTATAATACTTGTTGTCAAACCTTGTTAGCTGTAAGTTTTCCTATAAATTGAAAATAAAATAAAATAAAATTATTATCATACATAGCTAGTCTCGCATTTATATCTCCGAAAAGGTAGTCCGATATGCTTTACACCAACATTTAGCCAGCTATGTTATGCTTAATGCCGTCTACTTGCCACAGGCTGGCTCTACACTATTACTGGGAATTTATTGACAGAAATCCTCAATAAGGCTCATTTGATATCAACATGGCGACCGGGAGCGCAAAAAGCGCCCGCGGCTCTCTTTTGAAAATGCAGGCGTGAGCCGGGTGACGAAACACAATATACTGCGCAGGAAAGCAAACAGGAAGTGAGGCTGCTGCCCACGGCGTACCATACAGTTACATGTCTATTTGCCATGTCGTGAATGGTTGCTAGACTGCTCTTTGGAGTTAAGCGAGTGAAATCGTGAAACACAACTAGTGTTAACATCTTCATCTCTCAGTAAACATGGCTGCTGAAAAGCAATCGAAACGACGGAGGAAAAGTAAAATTAAATCTAAATAGTTTTCATAATCTAAATAGCTTAAGTAGAAATAAACAGTAACTAGTAAAAGTGTTTAACAATAGTAGATTAAAGATTCAAAATAATGTTTATAAAAATATAATGTTTAAAGTTGTTTAATTTCAATATACAACTAATGTTTTCATAAAAGCGTACTTACATTTCTCCCTGAGGTAGATTCAAGGTGATGCTTCCAAGGACGTTATCACCATACTTCAGGTATCCGAATATACCGACGATGCCGTAGAGGAGCGCTACGAAGATCATGGTCACGTTCAACACACTGGGGCAGCCGAGGAAGTGCTGGGGCTTCGCCATCTCGTTCTCAACTGGCATCACTACATTGATGCCTTCCATCGCAAATATTGCCGTACTGGAAAACAGAGAAGATAAAGATAAGTGAAGAATATAAAATAAAGTAAATTTTTAGGGTTCCGTACCACAGAACAAAAGATAACTTTTATTGGATCATTTCGTTGTCCATCTGTCTGTCAAAACCCATTTTCACAGGAATGCTAAAAGGAGGAGGTATCAAGTTGAAATTAATATCAAGTACTGTGAGAAAATCAAACTTGGAAATCAAAGCAAACAAAAGATACAACCGTTCATTCCGCATATTTTGACACTCGCGAGGGAGTTAAAAGCTATAAGATAATTCCAATTGTCATCTGGGCAATACATGCAGATGTGTTTCTATGGATTATCTTCAGGTACCAGTATGCTATATTTGCTCACTAAATTAATTAGAGACGTAAGAAGACAAAATGAGCTATTGTTATAATAAAATATTTTGGACGGTGAGTTATATACATACTAACAATTAGGTTGCCGGGTACTTGAACTAAAATCGCAAATATAGTAATTGTATATATATTTTGCCTATAATCTCATGGAGGTAGACAGAGTTGGGGACAGAGGACATATCATCATTTCGTCAGCTCTGGTTTTAAGTACCACGTAATAAGAGGCGAGCCTGTTGTGTTCCCGGGCACAGTTCCAGATTCCACTACTATTAAGAATTTCATGATAGATAAACAGAATAGTTCTTTGGTCAGTTGAGACATCACAAGGAGCAGCCGTAATTAATAAAAAAATATTTAATTAAACTGTGTATACTTATACAGGGTGTCCGGTAATTAATGGATAACCTGGAAATGTCTTATAGTAGAACATATGGTCGTTCAAAAAAGAAATATGAAAAAAAATCTATCCTAACTTACTACCTGAGATATGTGTTTCTTTTTAATTACCACGTATAACTTTCTTGTATACTACGACCATAAATGAATGAAATCCATCGGTTTTTTGTTGTTTTATTATTAAACACTAATTATGCTAATAGATAGACAGTCAAAAGCATGCTATGCTAATATAGCTTGCACTTTTAAATATATATATATTTTTTTTCTTTTTTTCTGAACGGCCTTCAGTTCTACTATAAGATATTTCAAGGTTATGCATTAATTACCGGACATCCTGTATATCCAATATATTGTTTTAAAACTAACTGATGAGGATTGCCTATATAGAGTTTGAACTCAAAACAATACTATTGTTTTACTTTATTTTATCCAATATCGTTTTTTTAAATCTAGGTATAGAGCGATCCAGATCGTCAATTTTGTATTTGCTATTATGTGGTAACAGATAAATTAAATAATATTGTCTTCTGTTTACGCGAATGTTATTCATTGAAATTAAACTACTATATACGGATTTTATCGCGTTGTTTATTTAGCACTGTATTACAAAATTTTGAAAATATTACACTACTACTACTATTGATTTTATTTTACTAATTTATAAGCTAATAAAATTATTTAAACTATTAATCTATTTATTTTTGGTTTACACTTTCCCCGACGTTTCGGTTGCTTTTCAGCAGCCATGGTCACGGGGAGAGTAAATCAATAGTAGTAGTAGTGTAATATTTTCAAAATTTTGTAATATAGTGCTAAATAAACAACGCGATAAAATCCGTATATAGTAGTTTAATTTCAAAAAAGATAAATTAAATCTATGCGGACATATATTATTAATTAAATGACGATTAAATAGCTGAAAATTAGACGTACAACGTTTGTTTACAAACACCGCAAATTTCGTATTACGCGTGTCATGAGGGAAATGCGTATACGGAATTTAATATTGGATTTAAATTACGGTACAGTACAATATTGGAATTCAGCCTAATCAGATTACCAAGAATTTAGTTCGGATAACGTTTTCAGTAGAGGTATTTAATTTACTAGTGTTTGCTCAGTGGTCGATATTTGACCACAATCATTATTGATTATATACATATGTATATCATATCAGATTTAAAAAAGCCTTTTTTTAAATGTAAATAAAAGAAATTGGAAACAATTATTATTTGACTGTATAAAACGCAAGCAGATTGCGCGAGCTACACTTGCGGGTTTCATGCGCAAGATAGTCGTGCGAGTTACATGCGCAAGCTTCTTGCACGGACTTTATGCGCATGATATTCGCGCGAGTTACATATGTGATTACTGCTTACTTGCGTGGGTAGATCGCGTTGGCCGTTTACACGATGCATACTAACCGCTCATGATTTTGCGTATGTTTCTCGCAATATGTACACGATTAGAGGCATTTTATCACAATAGACTATAACATGATCACATTTTAGTTTATCTTTGCTCAATCTACAAACGACAGCTTAGTGCTAAAATTAATCTGGAAGTATGATTATGTATGAGAAATCGTTGTATACATTATTACATTACGCACAATGACCAAAGTGCAACAAGTAGATGCGAGTATGCCAAAAGACAATAGTTTTAAAAAAAATCTAGAATATTTTTGTTTTATATTGTAGCAATTTAAATTGTGTCCAAATTATCACATAAAAACCAAGAGTAATTTTTTATAAAATCTTGTCATCTCACTTATTTCTGAATCCTTAGTAGAAGCTTTCTTATTAGGAGTATTTTTAAACGCAGTTGCTGCAATATAGTCAAACACAGTAATTAAAAAGCGTGGGCCTTTACAAACATTCAAACAACGAACACAAAGTACGCCTAGACTCTAAACAATGTGTTATCTTCCGCACAAAAATATATCCCATCTGGGATTCGAAACCGAACGAATCACGGAGCCAGCCAACCGTGAATTTGAAGTTCTAGTAGAACTGATAACACATAATCGCACGGCTCTGTCTGAACTTCTATACTTTGAGAGGGGTATCAATGCCAAGATACTTGAAATAAGATGACATATTATTCAAACTAAGAGACAAAAACCTCCGGTAAAAACAACAACCTCATTAGTCAACTACAGTATTAAATTTGGTACTTCACTTTGTTTTGTTATAAACAAAAACCAGCCATTTAATTTTCTTAGAACGACATACATACTATTAGACATACTATTACGTTATATACACAGTTTTATATTAATTATTTTGTTTATATTTAGTAAATTTTTCCTTACTTGTCTTGAATTAGTACATAGATATGGTGCGGTACTGGTTGCTAGAGATAAAATAAAGAGACCTATCGTTATGTGTGTTTTTTATTTATTAGTACCACCAGTGGTTATTACAATGATTGTCATACAATATTCGTTGTTAGGTTTCGTTTGATTGTATAATCTTTTAAGGTTGACACAGCATGCATAGTATTGGTGAGCTTAATAGTGGAGAAAGTTTATGTTTATTATTTTTTGTTTTAAAGAAGCAACCGCCGCACCTATATGAATTTCTGTGTCACGAGGGACTTTACAAACATTCAAACAAAGGGCTCAGACTCGAACGACCATTTGGCTCACACAAAGTTTTGTCACGTGTGGGTTTCGAACCCACAACAATCGGCGTAATGATAGTGGACAAGTGATTATTGGTCACTTGTCCACTATGCCATATGTGCACTGCAAAAAACTTGATTTACACACAAATTTTTGAACCCTTTGACGTTCATAAGTGTTACTCTGTGACCTAAGTGAATAAATTATTTTTGACTTTGACTTTGAATTAAAAGAAATTTGGTAATATTATAACACTGAAATATTTATCTGTAAAATAACCTATGTGCCTTATCCACAGATCAAATAATTTTTTTTTAGATTTTATGACAATTTCAAACATTTTATTTATTTATTATATAAATATCGAAATAACAATATTTTCTTCGATTGTCTATCATGAAAAGTCGGTCGTGGTGGCTTTAGCAGGTTCATAGCAAAAGTACTACAGCTCACAGCTGCTCAAATCTAAAGAAAATTGTACTGTCTTTCTTCTTTTGCCATTTTTATCTCTGTTTATTTAAGATCGAATGTAGTCTGAAAGAAGAAGTAAAAAGTTTTATAATGAACTAGATTTTGCCAGTGACTTCGCTGATGTAAATTTAGGTTAGGTTGGGTAACAGTACTTCTTTTCGGGATGAAATGTAACCGATGCCCTTTTCTGTTCCCCTGAAAACGTGTATGCGAAATATCATGATGATCGGTCAAGTAGTTTAGACGTGAAAACTTAACAATCAAACTCACAGTCGCATTTATAATATTAGTCGGAAAGTTATGGTTGTTTGTTTACCTAATAAAATAAGTAAGAAGAAATTGGCTATAGATATATAAACTCACGCCTAAATTCATTGAAGTGATTGACAGAAGTGTATGACAACCAAATTTTTTTTTAGGTCCCACATACAACACTGATAGCTTATTTTATGACTAGTAGAGCCTCGCTAATTTCAGCAAGAATAAGCTGGCTCAACTAGGTAAGGACTACCCTCTCACAGAATATCGACGTGAAATAGCAGTATTCCAATTGTTGTGTTTCGTTCGGTGAGTGAGGCCGGAGGCCCAATTTTATCCCCTTTCGCGCTTCTTCTCCTTCCCACTTCCTTTCATAAAGGGTCGGTGCAACGCGCAGGTGATACCTTTGTTGTTGCAAGCGTCCATAGGCTACGGGACCACTTACCATCAGATAGGTAGTATGACTATTTGCCAACTTAGTTGAATAAAAAAAAAATACGTTTACAGACCATGTGCTCTAACTGAGAATCACTTAAGAGAAAATATAACGCTTCACCAGTCATTGCGAATTCAAACACGGGTCATTGTGATCGTTTTAATGATTCTCGTTTAAATAGGCAAACATATTTTTTGGAAAATGTATAAAGCTGTAAAAGTGGTTGAACAGAATTTGTTGAGTATGATGTAAAGAAGACACGAGTAAAAATTTATAAGTATTTTTAGTAGTCTTTGATACATCTAATAAAACATCAAATAACCATGGACTAAATACTAAAAATAACCATGTAAAGTCCTAAAATAATAAAGTCCTCCAGACCGATTTTCGGTCACGGCGGCCAATCTTAACGGAGACTGGCCATCTGCGCAGGAGATATTATAGTGCACAAGTATGTGCGCAAACACAAGTGCACTCTTTGTTCCCTTACCCTCATGATCCGATGGGACGGATAATCCGACACGACCGGAGAGAGATCAGGCGCAGGACCAACGGCTTTACGTGCTTTCCGAGGCACAGGGGTGTCTAACACCGCCAACTTCCTAACTCCGGGCTCGTATTGAGATTTCTTAACAGAAAAACCCGATACCTTTATGTTGGCCCGACCCGGGATTAGAACCCGAGACCTCATGCACAGCAGTCGCATTCACTACCGCTGCGCCACAGAGACTTTAAGGTGTATCAATCACCTTACAAAAACTCGTACTAGAAATAAATAATTGCATCCTAAACAGCCTGCTTTTAAATCAAATCATTCATATCATATTTATTTTGTGGTTAAAATCGGGATAGGATCAATGTTAGGACAAAAAGGTCTCGCTCCCTAAGGCTTTCTTCAGAGTACGCGGTACGTCCGACCCAGATAAATATTAAAGATTTCGTTAGATAACTCATTTGTATGCTGGTTAAAAAGGTCATACAATTTTGTTTTAGTAGAAGTAAGATTGCTACGAGTCTAAACTGGACACAGAAATTTTTTTTGAAACAGGTAAGGAACAGACTGCGCAGGGCTCGTGGAATTCGTTAGTGCTTACGTTTACTGGGAATTGTCTGGTCCCGAAATAAATCGTAATTTCAGTCCAAAGACGTCCACTGGACATAGGCCTAGGTTTTCCATACAGCCCAATCTTTGGCCGCCAGCATTCATCCTCAACACTAATCAACCCCTCCGGGATAAAGGCCTACGACCCATATAATGTAATTATATGGGTCGTAGGCGTAGGTAATATTCTAATACTTATGTTCCAACCATGATACAAATCTTCGTTCTTCCAATAACCTCCTCTTACTTTGTCCCTCCCATACATCTGGTTTCCTACATTCTTCCTTCTTCGTCCAGTCCGTTTAACTTTGGAATGCACTTCCTCATGAGGTTAGAATATCCACAAACCGTTGCACTTTTCTCTCCCTTGACAGTTCACTCTTCCTTGACAGTTTATCTGTTCCATCTCATGAGTAATATTTTACGTATGTATGTGAAGTATCTATGTACGTATGTATATATCTATGTTATATAGGTATGTATTTATGTAGGCATCTATATATTTATATGTATATATTAGTTTATATAATGCTATTGTATGCGTATGCACCTACTTATTTTTATCTCTTCATTACCCTACGGTTGACTGGTAGAGATTGCCCTTGCCATTAAGTCCGCCAATGTATTGTTTTGTGCATGAAGTTTTTAAATAAATAAATAAATATATCTCTGTTTAAGCTCACACATGTTTAAACATACATATAATTATTTTATCTTATCTAATAGTTAGTAAAACTAAATTAATATAACTTGGGAATTTGCAAACATTATTGAAATATACAATAGGTTTCCCAAGCACGCGAGGCTACATAGTTTCAGTTCACTTAATATTAACTCTCCACTTCTTGGGAATAATATTTTGGTATTAGTTAATAATGTATAAGAATTTCTTAAACATTTTGGTTAATTTTGTTTGATAGTTTATTTAGCAGTAAATTTAGTTTCAAGTTCAGTAAGAATATTTACAACGTTATTTTTGTGTCTAGGCGAAAGTAATATTTTAATATCATATTTAGAAATCAATAACGATTATTAATAGGCGAATACATTCTCGTCATTCAAAAGCATTTGACAAAGCATTATTTAAAAAGAAACATAGTTTTCATTATAATTTCATAAAGCTTCGCCTTTACCGTTGTCTTTTATTCGTTATACAGGAAAATCAAGTGATGTAATATAATATAATAATCAAAGTTAATATAATAGTCCGTAAGGCAATATGTATTTTGCGTGTGTACTTATATAAACCGCATGAACATACATACACACATAGATTCACGCCTGTTTCTCAGAGAGGTAGGCAGAGACTACAGATTTCCATTTGCTACGATCCTGACACACTTCTATGGCTTCATTTACTTTCATTACATTCCTCATACACGCTCGCCGGCTTAAGGTGCTCTTAACCTGGCCTTTGTCTAGAACGTCTTCGATCTGATCGGGAACGTTCGCCTAGGTCCTTCTGCGACGCTGTCATCTCGCAGAAGGAGGCGGCGGAGCGGGAGCGTGAGGAAGAACCCATAGAGGGCGCGCGCGGTGTTCCCGCGCGCCTTCTAACGTCGAGAGGGGAGAGCAGTGAATTACTCTCCTCCGGGGACGAGAGGAGGTCGGGTCCGATGGACCCGGCCGGCACCCACACGGGGAGCCTGCTATGGATGAATCTTTTCAGACTCCCAACTGGCCCCTCCCCATTGGGTGAGAGAGGGAACACCCCAGGTTTTTTAGTGGGTATACCAGCGCTCGGCTGGTGAGTCCGAAATGTCCGCATTTATATATATATATACATATTTTTTTTTTTTTTAAGACCCAGGAATTATGCTTTATGCACTACCCGCCGGCTAGGGGACGGCACCGGCGGGTAGTGCATAAAGCATTATTCCTGGGTCTTAAAAAATATATATATATATATATATATATATATATATATATATAAATGCGGACATTTTCACACCTTAACTATTTCATCGATCATTAGGCAGTCTTGCAAACACGTTGTCAGGAATTCAGAAAATAATATAGGTTACCTTTTATCCAGAAAATAACTGTTCTCGAGCGAGCGCAGCCGCGAGATAAATCACTAGTTGAAAGTACTAACTTACAATATATTATACACGTACGTAAAGTTATTTATACAATACAAGTCCAAAACACCATAGTTCGATCTAGATTATGCCTGCGATTTCATCCACGTGTAACACAATAAACCAGACAATAATTTTAAAAAGTAATTCAAAAATAAATTGCTATATGCTGGACGGTGTTCAAAGAATTTTAAAATGAGTGGCTTTAATATCGTCGAAGTAATATGTCCACCAATAATTGATCGTAACTATAAATGTTCAAATCATGTTTCTGCTCACGTTTGTATTTTGAACTTCAATTTTTGTTTCAGTTATGGATTCCAGAAGCTGCGACCTTAAGTTTCTTGACCCTTTTTTATTGTATATGTTTCTCTTAGCAATTAATCCCTACTAAAATTAATGATGAATGAAAAGATTTCATCGCGTTTTGTGTATTTCTTATTACAGATAAAAAACTGGACTAATATAGTATAAACCTGTTAAAGTATTGAACGACCATTTAATTCCTAGGAATGATAAAATTAATAAATGTTTTTTTTTGTATGAACCATGGTACATTCATCTATACTAATATTACAAAGGAAAGATTTGTATTTAGGTATGTTTGTTTGTAACGTATAAACTCCAAAACTAGGGAAAAGATTGAAAAATTATTTCCTCATTAGAAAGCTATTTTATCCAAAAGCAACATAGACATTAACTATCACCAAACTAGCCGCGAGCGTAACAATAATCATAAACTGTATAGTAATAATTTAGTTGCATTTAGTTCGCCGGCTACTGACTTACATAAACTAAACACAAATATATATAGGAAAAAATATTTCCAAACGCTGTCGAAGTCGCAAGCACAATATCATTTATATAGTACACATCTGAAGTTATTAAAGTCACGTTCGTTGATTAGTTCAATCAGATTTTCTGATTACATTGACAGCTGATGAACATTGCTGACTTTTGCCAATATGATTTTATTTATTCGTAAAAGTAATTATCTTCCTACGAATGAGCAGGATTAAGGATTCACATAGCGTCCTTACATTTCCGAAAGGGTCGGTAGAGGTTTACTTAATATTAGCAAAATGCCTGGCCTGTTATTAGGTACCACGCTTAAAGGGCTCGCACGTTATTAAATTCCGTGTGGAGAAAAAATCAATAATATTTTGCCAGATCCGGGTAACGAACAGGGAACTGTTCGTTGGTTTATTGTGTTACACGTGGATGAAATCGCAGGCATAATCTAGATCGAACTATGGAGTTTTGGACTTGTATTGTATAAATAACTTTACGTACGTGTATAATATATTGTAAGTTAGTACTTAAAACTAGTGATTTATCCCGCGGCTGCGCTCGCTCGAGAACAGTTATTTTCTGGATAAAAGATAGCCTATATTATTTTCTGAATTCCTGAAAACGTGTTTGCAAGACTGCCTAATGATCGATGAAATAGTTAAGGTGTGAAAATGCCCGCATTTATATATATATATATATATATATATATATATATATATTTTTTTAAGACCCAGGAATAATGCTTTATGCACTACCCGCCGGTGCCGTCCCCTAGCCGGCGGGTAGTGCATAAAGCATAATTCCTGGGTCTTAAAAAAAAAAATAAAATATGTATATATATATAAATGCGGACATTTCGGACTCACCAGCCGAGCGCTGGTATACCCACTAAAAAACCTGGGGTGTTCCCTCTCTCACCCAATGGGGAGGGGCCAGTTGGGAGTCTGAAAAGATTCATCCATAGCAGGCTCCCCGTGTGGGTGCCGGCCGGGTCCATCGGACCCGACCTCCTCTCGTCCCCGGAGGAGAGTAATTCACTGCTCTCCCCTCTCGACGTTAGAAGGCGCGCGGGAACACCGCGCGCGCCCTCTATGGGTTCTTCCTCACGCTCCCGCTCCGCCGCCTCCTTCTGCGAGATGACAGCGTCGCAGAAGGACCTAGGCGAACGTTCCCGATCAGATCGAAGACGTTCTAGACAAAGGCCAGGTTAAGAGCACCTTAAGCCGGCGAGCGTGTATGAGGAATGTAATGAAAGTAAATGAAGCCATAGAAGTGTGTCAGGATCGTAGCAAATGGAAATCTGTAGTCTCTGCCTACCTCTCTGAGAAACAGGCGTGAATCTATGTGTGTATGTATGTTCATGCGGTTTATATAAGTACACACGCAAAATACATATTGCCTTACGGATTATTATATTAACTTTGATTATTATATTATATTACATCACTTGATTTTCCTGTATAACGAATAAAAGACAACGGTAAAGGCGAAGCTTTATGAAATTATAATGAAAACTATGTTTCTTTTTAAATAATGCTTTGTCAAATGCTTTTGAATGACGAGAATGTATTCGCCTATTAATAATCGTTATTGATTTCTAAATATGATATTAAAATATTACTTTCGCCTAGACACAAAAATAACGTTGTAAATATTCTTACTGAACTTGAAACTAAATTTACTGCTAAATAAACTATCAAACAAAATTAACCAAAATGTTTAAGAAATTCTTATACATTATTAACTAATACCAAAATATTATTCCCAAGAAGTGGAGAGTTAATATTAAGTGAACTGAAACTATGTAGCCTCGCGTGCTTGGGAAACCTATTGTATATTTCAATAATGTTTGCAAATTCCCAAGTTATATTAATTTAGTTTTACTAACTATTAGATAAGATAAAATAATTATATGTATGTTTAAACATGTGTGAGCTTAAACAGAGATATATTTATTTATTTATTTAAAAACTTCATGCACAAAACAATACATTGGCGGACTTAATGGCAAGGGCAATCTCTACCAGTCAACCGTAGGGTAATGCAGAGATAAAAATAAGTAGGTGCATACGCATACAATAGCATTATATAAACTAATATATACATATAAATATATAGATGCCTACATAAATACATACCTATATAACATAGATATATACATACGTACATAGATACTTCACATACATACGTAAAATATTACTCATGAGATGGAACAGATAAACTGTCAAGGAAGAGTGAACTGTCAAGGGAGAGAAAAGTGCAACGGTTTGTGGATATTCTAACCTCATGAGGAAGTGCATTCCAAAGTTAAACGGACTGGACGAAGAAGGAAGAATGTAGGAAACCAGATGTATGGGAGGGACAAAGTAAGAGGAGGTTATTGGAAGAACGAAGATTTGTATCATGGTTGGAACATAAGTATTAGAATATTACCTACGCCTACGACCCATATAATTACATTATATGGGTCGTAGGCCTTTATCCCGGAGGGGTTGATTAGTGTTGAGGATGAATGCTGGCGGCCAAAGATTGGGCTGTATGGAAAACCTAGGCCTATGTCCAGTGGACGTCTTTGGACTGAAATTACGATTTATTTCGGGACCAGACATTTCCCAGTAAACGTAAGCACTAACGAATTCCACACACAAATGTTTTTTTTTGTATGAACCATGGTACATTCATCTATACTAATATTACAAAGGAAAGATTTGTATTTAGGTATGTTTGTTTGTAACGTATAAACTCCAAAACTAGGGAAAAGATTGAAAAATTATTTCCTCATTAGAAAGCTATTTTATCCAAAAGCAACATAGACATTAACTATCACCAAACTAGCCGCGAGCGTAACAATAATCATAAACTGTATAGTAATAATTTAGTTGCATTTAGTTCGCCGGCTACTGACTTACATAAACTAAACACAAATATATATAGGAAAAAATATTTTCAAACGCTGTCGAAGTCGCAAGCACAATATCATTTATATAGTACACATCTGAAGTTATTAAAGTCACGTTCGTTGATTAGTTCAATCAGATTTTCTGATTACATTGACAGCTGATGAACATTGCTGACTTTTGCCAATATGATTTTATTTATTCGTAAAAGTAATTATCTTCCTACGAATGAGCAGGATTAAGGATTCACATAGCGTCCTTACATTTCCGAAAGGGTCGGTAGAGGTTTACTTAATATTAGCAAAATGCCTGGCCTGTTATTAGGTACCACGCTTAAAGGGCTCGCACGTTATTAAATTCCGTGTGGAGAAAAAGTCAATAATATTTTGCCAGATCCGGGTAACGAACAGGGAACTGTTCGTTGGTTTATTGTGTTACACGTGGATGAAATCGCAGGCATAATCTAGATCGAACTATGGAGTTTTGGACTTGTATTGTATAAATAACTTTACGTACGTGTATAATATATTGTAAGTTAGTACTTAAAACTAGTGATTTATCCCGCGGCTGCGCTCGCTCGAGAACAGTTATTTTCTGGATAAAAGATAGCCTATATTATTTTCTGAATTCCTGAAAACGTGTTTGCAAGACTGCCTAATGATCGATGAAATAGTTAAGGTGTGAAAATGTCCGCATTTATATATATATATATATATATATATATTTTTTTTTAAGACCCAGGAATAATGCTTTATGCACTACCCGCCGGTGCCGTCCCCTAGCCGGCGGGTAGTGCATAAAGCATAATTCCTGGGTCTTAAAAAAAAAAAAAAATATGTATATATATATATAAATGCGGACATTTCGGACTCACCAGCCGAGCGCTGGTATACCCACTAAAAAACCTGGGGTGTTCCCTCTCTCACCCAATGGGGAGGGGCCAGTTGGGAGTCTGAAAAGATTCATCCATAGCAGGCTCCCCGTGTGGGTGCCGGCCGGGTCCATCGGACCCGACCTCCTCTCGTCCCCGGAGGAGAGTAATTCACTGCTCTCCCCTCTCGACGTTAGAAGGCGCGCGGGAACACCGCGCGCGCCCTCTATGGGTTCTTCCTCACGCTCCCGCTCCGCCGCCTCCTTCTGCGAGATGACAGCGTCGCAGAAGGACCTAGGCGAACGTGCCCGATCAGATCGAAGACGTTCTAGACAAAGGCCAGGTTAAGAGCACCTTAAGCCGGCGAGCGTGTATGAGGAATGTAATGAAAGTAAATGAAGCCATAGAAGTGTGTCAGGATCGTAGCAAATGGAAATCTGTAGTCTCTGCCTACCTCTCTGAGAAACAGGCGTGAATCTATGTGTGTATGTATGTTCATGCGGTTTATATAAGTACACACGCAAAATACATATTGCCTTACGGACTATTATATTAACTTTGATTATTATATTATATTACATCACTTGATTTTCCTGTATAACGAATAAAAGACAACGGTAAAGGCGAAGCTTTATGAAATTATAATGAAAACTATGTTTCTTTTTAAATAATGCTTTGTCAAATGCTTTTGAATGACGAGAATGTATTCGCCTATTAATAATCGTTATTGATTTCTAAATATGATATTAAAATATTACTTTCGCCTAGACACAAAAATAACGTTGTAAATATTCTTACTGAACTTGAAACTAAATTTACTGCTAAATAAACTATCAAACAAAATTAACCAAAATGTTTAAGAAATTCTTATACATTATTAACTAATACCAAAATATTATTCCCAAGAAGTGGAGAGTTAATATTAAGTGAACTGAAACTATGTAGCCTCGCGTGCTTGGGAAACCTATTGTATATTTCAATAATGTTTGCAAATTCCCAAGTTATATTAATTTAGTTTTACTAACTATTAGATAAGATAAAATAATTATATGTATGTTTAAACATGTGTGAGCTTAAACAGAGATATATTTATTTATTTATTTAAAAACTTCATGCACAAAACAATACATTGGCGGACTTAATGGCAAGGGCAATCTCTACCAGTCAACCGTAGGGTAATGCAGAGATAAAAATAAGTAGGTGCATACGCATACAATAGCATTATATAAACTAATATATACATATAAATATATAGATGCCTACATAAATACATACCTATATAACATAGATATATACATACGTACATAGATACTTCACATACATACGTAAAATATTACTCATGAGATGGAACAGATAAACTGTCAAGGAAGAGTGAACTGTCAAGGGAGAGAAAAGTGCAACGGTTTGTGGATATTCTAACCTCATGAGGAAGTGCATTCCAAAGTTAAACGGACTGGACGAAGAAGGAAGAATGTAGGAAACCAGATGTATGGGAGGGACAAAGTAAGAGGAGGTTATTGGAAGAACGAAGATTTGTATCATGGTTGGAACATAAGTATTAGAATATTACCTACGCCTACGACCCATATAATTACATTATATGGGTCGTAGGCCTTTATCCCGGAGGGGTTGATTAGTGTTGAGGATGAATGCTGGCGGCCAAAGATTGGGCTGTATGGAAAACCTAGGCCTATGTCCAGTGGACGTCTTTGGACTGAAATTACGATTTATTTCGGGACCAGACAATTCCCAGTAAACGTAAGCACTAACGAATTCCACACACAAATGTTTTTTTTTGTATGAACCATGGTACATTCATCTATACTAATATTACAAAGGAAAGATTTGTATTTAGGTATGTTTGTTTGTAACGTATAAACTCCAAAACTAGGGAAAAGATTGAAAAATTATTTCCTCATTAGAAAGCTATTTTATCCAAAAGCAACATAGACATTAACTATCACCAAACTAGCCGCGAGCGTAACAATAATCATAAACTGTATAGTAATAATTTAGTTGCATTTAGTTCGCCGGCTACTGACTTACATAAACTAAACACAAATATATATAGGAAAAAATATTTCCAAACGCTGTCGAAGTCGCAAGCACAATATCATTTATATAGTACACATCTGAAGTTATTAAAGTCACGTTCGTTGATTAGTTCAATCAGATTTTCTGATTACATTGACAGCTGATGAACATTGCTGACTTTTGCCAATATGATTTTATTTATTCGTAAAAGTAATTATCTTCCTACGAATGAGCAGGATTAAGGATTCACATAGCGTCCTTACATTTCCGAAAGGGTCGGTAGAGGTTTACTTAATATTAGCAAAATGCCTGGCCTGTTATTAGGTACCACGCTTAAAGGGCTCGCACGTTATTAAATTCCGTGTGGAGAAAAATCAATAATATTTTGCCAGATCCGGGTAACGAACAGTTCCCTGTTCGTTACCCGGATCTGGCAAAATATTATTGATTTTTTCTTATGATTGCGCGCGTACTAAAAATTGGAGCAAACCTTAGTTTAGGCAACACAATTCTATAATTTGTAGAAATTAATTTGACATTGGTTTTCGTCTATAATTTGTGTTAGAGATGTTTAATGTGCACTATTTAAATATGTATATGTACTTCTTCTCCCTAGCCTTTATTATTCCCAAGTCACTTGGCGTCGGCTTTTCTGATCTAACCGGATTTGACTGGATATCAGTTTTTACACGGAGCGGCTGCCACCTGACCTCCGCAACCCGAAGGCTAACGATACCCTAAGGCTAGACCAGTGTCAGAATATTATAGGGCACTGACTTCCTAATAACGACCGCCATAGATGTTCATGGCAGCCGGGACCGACGGCTAAACGTGCTCTCCGAGGCACGGAGCAGGCGATAATTGTCAACCAATACGCACATAATTTTGAAAAGTCATATAATTGCCGAAAATCGGAGGTGCGCGACGTGGGTTCCAACCCGAGACCCTCTGCATTGCACTCTGTTGGTCTCCCCAAACAAAAAAAGTTACAAACATTCAAACAACCGACACAAAAATCACTCGACTCGGCATATCCATGTGTGGATCAGACAGTTTTATGTCCCGTCTGGGATATACAAGACGGAAGAAAATAACTTTCTCCACACTCCATTTTCTTGAGCAGTTACTAAGCAGTTAGCAGCAAACTTTAACAGTAGGCCTTACTATACAAAAATACATCCGAAACTACGGAGCGGACGAAACAGTAATAATATACCTACCATTAAAATACTTCAGATTTCTTTCTTTCAAAGTGACAAGCACACCTGAACAACTGGCTAATCATTGTTCAGACCACTTCAAAATTAGAATATAAGACGTTCAAAACTTAAGTTCATGTATTTTGTCCTAATACTGATACCTCCCGACAGATTTTGGTTAAGGTGACTTGAAGCTTTATCTTCGTAGAGACAATTGTCGTTCGTATGCCTCAAGTGACTGCTGAGGTCAATGTTGTGAAAGAACGTTCGCATGCATTGCGGACATGCGAGCGCATGTAAGCACACAATTCTGACAGCTCTAACCGATCGCCACAGGTGGTCGGGAATTCAATTCAAGTTCAAGTTCTTTATTTTGTAAAAATGTCTTACATTCGTCGTGTAGTGTTGAGTTTAGATCGACGTCGCCCCTTAAGTCAAAAGCCTTTTAACCAGATCTCTTCTGTCCAAACGGATGGCAACTATCCTCTCCCATTTTGAGCGTTAAATTCTGTTCACATGTCACATGTTTTGGACTTGTATGACACGAACAATCGTACCGAAACTTCGGTATTTACGTTTCATGGTAGGTATACTGCTTACAGTAGTTTGTATCCCTTAGGATACAAGCGTAAATTCGCCTGCAAGCGTTAACAAGAAGTTTATTTCACGTTACCTTTAACTGTGGGGGAGGAAAGTTGATGGGTGTAGGCAGGAAATAACGCTTACAAACTTGTGTTGTTAAGGTACTTTTACTTTTGGTAAAACTTACGGGTTTTCTTTGTACCATATAAATACTTTAGCATATATGTATGTTTATGCTACGAATAAATATAATGAGAAATTAAGTATATTATAAAAAAATTATAACGAGGCTATGTCCGTAAACGAAAATTAAAAATTTTCTTCAAATTTTTTTCATCATTTAAAAATTGTAATCCTATATAATTGTGTTATTTAGAATAACGGTGTAAGGATTTTATTCTATTTGTTTGTTTGTTCCATTATTACACAAAATCCTTTAAGTAAACCATTGAAGTTAGTACCTTAAGGTTCAACTTAAAATCTAAGCTACGCTTACTTTAATTCTGTTTAATATAACTGGAGATATGGAACATATAGCGATAGACGTAAATAGCGTAATATCAAGGAACGCACCTCTGATTTTTTTAGTTCTGTGCGTATTTAATAGTTAATTATTATTTGCTTTGACGGCGAAGAAAAGCATCATGAGGAAGCCTGCATATCTGCGACTTCTCCATAATGTTCTCGAAGATATGTGAAGTCATGCAGACTTCACATATCTCTCTCGCACTAGGCCTATCTACTCGCACTGGGCCGGCATGGTGGACTATAGCCTTACCCTTCTCACATTGAAAAGAGGACCGTGCCCAGCAGTGGGACAGTTTACATAAAACGCTAGTTCTATAATCACTTTTATATAAAGAGGTAAGTAAAAGTTTATAACACACTTTCTCGCTAACTCTGATTATAGGTCCATCGCCATAGACGGTCATCTTATGCCGCCTGTTGGACACAGTTTTAGACTCCATGCTGTAACTTAGAATTTCTTGTTAGGTAAATTCAATAATACTTTTTCGACCTAGGAACCGAAACAAAGACCCCACGCACAGCAGTCGCATTCACAATAACATGTCAACATTATGGTAGAGACGCCGTTATCTTCATAAAATAACTAGTTTTTGCCCGCGGCTTCGCTATGCGTAAATAAAGTAGGTCATGTTAATATAAATATAAAATATACCCATATGTTACTCAGCGGTAACATAGCTTTCTAATGCTAAAATAATTTTTTAAATCGGTTGTGTAGTTGTTGTGTGAAATCCTTACAAACAAGCAAACCATTTAAACTTTCTCTTTATCATATTAGTATAGATATAGACGCACGTGTCATAAAATCAAATCTATATATAAGTGGAAGGTCAGGCAGAGAATACTCCTACAACGTAGGACCAAAATAGCCATCCCAGTCCCACGTAATAGACGTAGTAAAGTCTAATAGGTGTTATAACGTAACACAGACACTTTCGAGAATATGCAGGCGTAACTTATATCACCCGCCTCACCTCAGCATTATTTTTAGCCCCATGTAGTACAAGAAAACTTAGAAACGTCTTTACTATCCTAACTAATATTATAAATGCAAATGTGAGATTTTTGTTTATTTCTTACGTTTTCATGCCGTTGTAACACAAAGTATCATGAAATTTTGTATACACGTTGTCCGGGGAATAGCAAAGGATATAAGGTGTACCTATCATTCAGAAAAAAATATGTTTACTAAATTAAACTAACCTTCATTTATGCGAGCGATGCCGCAGGCAAAATCGAGTCCTAACGAATATTATAAATGCAAATGTGAGTTTGTTTATTTGTTAAGCTTCCACGCCTAAACTACTTAGCTTACTATAATGAAATATCGCATACACGTTGTCAGGGGTACAGAAAAGGAATAGGGTGTGAGCAAAGCTGTTGGCAAAAGCTGATATTATTAACCTCTGAGTCTTCTTCGAAGTGGTTAATGAAAACACTATGTGGGTCTGTGTGACTGTTAGTGACAGTATGTTAGTGACAGGCATAGGTCCGAAACTAATGGACCGATTGACTTGTAACTTGGTATGCAGACACCTTGGGGTCGTCCCTCGGTCAAGTTTGAATATGGGTAAAAAGATCCCTGAGATATAGGGGTCACAAAGTCATAAGTTCAGGGGATATTCACCAACAGAGTGATTTGGAAGTCCAAGGAAGAGGCTTTTGGCCAGCAGTAGGACATTACAAAAAGCTAATGAAAAAACAAAGTCACATGGAGACCAAGAGGTTGAATCCTTGGTTTTTACACCCATCTCGTTATAAATTCAAAAGATTTTGAAGGTGTTTGGATATTTGTCACTCAATGACGCGTAAACTATTGAGTCGATTTTAATGTAAATTGGATAGAACACGCTCTGGATTAAGAGGTACAAAGAAACATTTATTTTTGTAACTGCGCAAATTTGACAAAAATAATATAATAATAATATAATATTCTATCACATACACACAACACCATCTAGCCTAAACTAAGCAGAGCTTGTACTATGGATACTAGACAATGGATAAAATAAAATTATTTAAACTATTAATCTATATTTGGTTTACACTTTCCCAGACGTTTTGGTTGCATTTTAATAAATAGATTTAATAGTTTAAATAATTTGAATAGCTTATAAATAAGGAAAAAAAATCAATAGTAGTAGTAGTGTAATATTTTCAAAATATTGTAATACAGTGATAAATAAACAACGCGATAAAATCCGTATATAGTAGTTTAATTTCAATGAATAACATTCGCGTAAACAGAAGACAATAATACTTATAATATATTTTATTATTAAAATTAGAAAAATATTTTATCACCTATTGACAAGTTTTACTGCATATCTTTTGGTATAGTCTATGAAGAATATTATTATAATAATACAGATGGTTCTCATTTCATTGTGGCAGTAAATGTTTTTTTTAATTACATATCTTAGGTATTACTCGGAAAACATTTTATTGTATGTTATTTTGGAACCCCAATAGCACGAATATAGGGTATTTCAAGATTATCCATTATTTACGGGACAACCTGTATATAAAGATATCGCACGCATAGATCGTATTGCAATATAAACGATGCTGTCAGCACGTTGAAGAGGTAATAGACAGGCCATTTAGCCCGTTGAACCGACAAACGATCTGGAAACAAGAATCTTCAGAAGCGATCCCGAACAGAATGGCGTAAGATATACGGCAACTAAATAGAATGATTACTTACTAGCGGTCGCCTAGTGGTCAAAATTTGACCAAAATTTCTAAGCTTGTTACTAGTTTAGTATGTTTTCGGTTTTGTAGCGATAGTGAATGTGATTCCGGTACGATTGCAGGTTGAGCCAATAATAATTTCACATAAATGGACAGAGCGCTTAAGTCTGTTCTGTTCTCTTGCTGTATGAACGTCGCTTCAAATTAACGTTGTATACGATAACTTAGGTTTACTTACGGTTTATAATTTTACAGAACAATTCAATAGATGACTGCATGAATGACGTGTCTAGTCGTATAAGTGTTTGCCACCCCATTGCGCCGAGTATTGTGGATACGAACCCCACACAGAACAAAAATAAGTGTGAACCACAAAATATGGTCTTTCCGAGACAGGGTATTCCTTGTGTCCGTTGTTTAAAAGTTTGTAGTCTCCCGCAATACAGGAATTACGAGTAAAGCTAGAACGGGAGAAGACACTAAAATCCAAAAAAATAAAATATGCCTTTTTGTCAAGAAATTTTCAATTGAGCCCAGAGTTAGGAAGCTCGCGGAACTGTATACGTATGTGCCTTAAAACATGTTGGAATGTCGTCCTATTGGAATATTAGAGTGTCAAAATAAAGGTAGTGCTTGTATTTACACTCAAAGTCGTGCCATTTACATAGGCGACATTATAGAGCACGATAATATCGCTTCCGTAGATGGTTAGTCTCCGTGGAGATTGGCCCTGTGGCCGAAATTCGATCTAGAGGACACTACTATGACAATAGGTACAGTTCTTAGTATTAAATGAGGGTAATGAGTTGTCAACGAGCAGATACGAAAAACCGGGATAATAATCTTTTGTGTTAATCCAGGACATCCACTCTGTATGCCAAGATAAACGTAACATATTTTTCTGATTTATGAAATTTGATCCTTAGTGACCTAAAGTGCTGTTAAAATGAGAGAATATATAGGTAGATATACACCCGGCCTATACTTTCAGGTTTTATACAATCATACTTATATACAAGTATGTATATAAGTGATGATTGGTAGTAAATAGGCTGCTACTCATAAGGTCTCAGGTTCAATTCCCGGATCGAAAAAAGTGATATGGGTTGAAATTAAAAAACTGCATGCGAATTTCGTGTTTTTGATTGCGTTGTTTATTTTAAAACACTATTACGAATAACTTTGAAACTATTAAACTACTACTGTTAAACTTTACTACTAATTAAGATATTTAAATTAATAAACTAGATGCTGGAAGTAGAACTAGATTTATAAGATTATCTAAATGTAATATTACACTGTCTCCGACGTTTCGATTGCTTTTTGATATCAGCCATGGCCATGAAGAGACTTTAAAATAAACAACGCGATATACTCCCTATTAAGAAGTTTAATATCAATGTATAATATTCGCGTAAAAGTAAGACAATATTAAAGTGATATTGGGCTTTTCTGTAAAGAAATTATCAATTAGCAACACGGAGTCTCGGATCAAGTCCCGTAGACCGACAATATATCGAAATAACTCAGTCTTAATTAAGAGGGATCTAAAATGATAGTTGACGAAATCTGGATAATAATATAGTCCACTTCTGCCTTACCTTTCAGGTATATAGGCGTGATATTATGTACTTAATAATCAATATGCCAATAAATAACTTGTGGAAAAAGAACCTCCATTTCCCATCATATCCTAAACCTCCTCACACTTCCTCACACTTTGTCGCGTTAATTTATTTCACGACACCGTGCCACGTAGAATCGTATGAGCCTGTAAAAAGGTAAACATCCTTTGTTAACATAATAGCCCTAAAATCCTTGTGAAATTTCGTAATGAATACCGCCTTGTAATTTGCTGTAATACAAGCGTATTTTTATGTCGATAATAACGAAGCCGGTATTCTGAAAGTGTTGTTCGGTCGACGCTTCTAGATTAGCGTTTACCTACATCATACACGCTGAATGCTTATTCTTTTATAAAAATCAACTTGTGTACGTCTAACTACCGTACATCGCTGCCTACACCAAAACCTACATAGCGCGCGCGACTGCGCACTAAGCATTTATGTGCAATACAATTTAATATAAATTTGCGATACAACAAAATACGTGGTCCAGTTGCATAACTAATTTACTCGCGAATAAGTGCATTGAGAGAAAGTACCAGTCTCACTTAACTGTAACTTTACCGAAATATATTTATAACTTACTTAAAAAAAAAAAAAAATAAAAGAAAGTACTAGTCTCACTTAACTGTAACTTTACCGAAATATACTTATTACTTACTTACTACGTTACTTTACGTTTCACTATATCAGATACTAATGTGCGGAGTTACTAACTAAAAACCCGTACAACTTGCGTACTAAATAAACAACGCGATAAAATTCGTATAAAGTAGTTTAATTTCAACTTACGTTCTAGGTTTAATGGCTGTGTTACGGGGAACTTTACAGGCATTCAAACGACGAACCCAATACATGGGTGTACATATATATAGTATATATATATATATATATATATATATACATATATATATACTAGCGGAACCGACACACGCTGCGATGAACACACGCATAGAAGATTTTTATATATAAAGATGTAGGAAAAGCTCCTGTGTCGCCGGGGACTTTACGTTCGTGAAACCTCCCGCAACACCGGAGCTAGACGCAGAGGAGTCTTTTAAAAAACTTAAAATATAACCTAAATATAATTTAATTAATGTATCGTAGGTACGGTAGGGTAGGGTAGGTTTCCGTGATTATAGTTATTCCGAGTCCAAAATCGGAATATCTATTTGTGAATAACACAAACCCATAACACTTGGAGCAGGGGTAATCGTGAAGCGACCATTTAAACCACTATGCCATCCGTGCATCGTTCAAAGATACTACGTATTCTCCTCAAAATGCTTTTTCTCTAACTATACCTTCAACCTATAATCTAACTAACAAAATATGTGTACAAGACATCTCTGCTTACCCCTTCAGGGATAAGTCAATGTAATTTTAATTGCACCACTGCCAGCACATACCCGCCATTCGTTTCAATCAAATCGAGATACAAATTACATAATATAATCATTGGACCCAATTACAAATTAATTAAATTACCTACCACAAGACTATACTATCTATTTCGTGTTATACAAACCGCTTTGTATAGACACGTGAATACACGCTCGTCTGGCTTCTTTTGATAATCTGTGGTCTGGTCTATTGTGCCAGTTTCGAGAATTTTAACAAAGATATTAATATAAAAACAATGATGACCTTCAGACCGGATTTCGGTCAGAATGACTTATGTTAATGGATATAAGTCATTTGCACAGAAAACACGTTTTATGAACAAGTATAATCGTTTTATGTAAAAATATAATATCTCACCAAAAACATTATCATATAAAATGTTGCCAAGACGAGACCATATGACTCGCACTGTCAAAAAGTTATCAGATCTCGTGTGAGACAAGCTTCTGACTCTATACGCTCTAACTTTACAAGGACTAACTTCACAAACTCTACACCTTAGTCAAAATATGAGGCTTGGCCATTTCGTTACTACAAGAACTATTGTATAACAGAAAAGTAATGAACAGTGGATACATTTTTCACCTTACGTCCATGTGAATGATTTCATTTCTTTTTGTAAGTTGCTTGTGCAAATTTTTTTTTGGGTGTATTCCTGCTCTTTATATTTTTTATTTATTTATAATAACAACTATATACATTTTCAGACCTTCCATATTCCATCCCCTAGTTTAAGGGATTGGGGGATAAAAGTTACAAGTTTTATAACCTAAATATAAATAGTTTTAATAGTTTTATTAGCTTATAAATTAGTAAAATTTAATAGTAGTAGTAGTGTAACAGTTTTCAAAATTATGTAACAGGTACAGTGTTAAATAAACAACGCGACAAAATCCGTATATAGTAGTTTAATTTCAATTTTTTTGTTGTTTATGTATTAATACTAGCATACATACCAAATTTCAGCTTTCTAGGACATTAGGAAATACCCTAAGAATTTTGATGATCATCAGTGAGTCAGTGACGAAATCAAGGATTTTAAGATATCAATTAAATATAAAGTATAAGAGCTATGCAATTAAAACTTTACATGTTTAATAAGTCCACTATTGATAACATATACCAAGAATTTTGTTTATCTGGTATAAGCCAAACCCAAGTTATAAAGGTTCAAAAAAACGACGAAGCACTTCGAGAAAAGGTAGGTAGTGGCCTTGTGCTTCGCTTGACGGGGGCACTACCGTGCCTCCAGATATCAATTAGTGTACAAGTGTGGGTGCAAACACAAGTACGCTCTCCATTTTCTTAGTCCCATGGAAAGGCACACTCCAGCTCACTCCAATCGGACATGAACGGAGTGAGATCAGGCGCAAGATCAATCACCTTACGTGCTCTTTGAATCACCGACATTGCACTATCTACTTATTAAATCAATTATATTCAGTAACAATTTACATTGCATTTGAAATTATACACAACATCCTAACTAATATTATAAATGCAAATGTGAGTTTGTGTGTTTGTTTATTTGTTACGCTTTCATGCTTTAACTATTTGACGGATCATCATGAAATTTTGCAAACACATTAGAGGTATAGAAAAGGATAAGGTAGATTTCATCGTGGAAAAATATCCGGTTCCTAAGCAGTAAAAATTTATTGCCAAAGTCCTACGTTAACACGAGCAAAGGCACGAGCAGAATCTTATAGAAAACAAAATAAAGAAAATAAGAAGTTCAAAACGAGAACATTCATTAATACAGATTACATTTACACAATAAATATCCGCCAGTATGGCTATGTGCGAAGTGCATGGTGGGGACAGTCAAAACGATCGCAGCGCACGCCGTGGCAGAAATATGTAATAATTTCTGGATATTGTCATATAATTGCTTTGGTTTGCTTTGTCATATAATTTTAAAACAAATTATTATTTTTCAAATGGGTCGTCGATGTTATTGTTTCGTAAAAATATTGCACTGCAAAATCAACGAAAGGAATACTCTATGTAAATTCTACAGGTTTCCTAAAACGTACTAGATATTGGAACGTAAAAAGAAGAAAGAAGTACGTAAAGAAAAAGTGGCAAACCTTTAATTATGATACCTTACCTATTGCATTGGTTTTACTTTTACGATAATTTACGTGATAAGTATAACATTTGTTTTATTTTGTCCGTCAAACTTCGCTATGGTCTCCAGAATTAAGTTCGTTTATTATAAGTATTTTATAAAGTTGACACATCTTTTAATAGAGGAGCCTGGCTTTATATTAGATTGTGTACAGTATTTAAATCAATTCGATCTAGCTTTTTTTTTTTTTTTTTTTTTTTTACGTGGGTGAATGCAATGACGCTTATCCCTCCGCGGGGGCGGGCGGAGGGATTATGTCGGACTCGCCGGGGTAAAATAAATATGTTGAAAGGATAATGTACCTCCCGGAATACCGACTAAACCTACCACGGTGTTCCTCGACAAAACCACTATCGACGGGGCCGCGCGAATCACTTTCGCATACGGTCGCGACCCCGCCGAGGTTTCGGCCCGCCGTATGAAACGGCAGGCCACTACACGAAAGACCTACCCTAAATAGGCACTACTTCACCTACTGTCTCCCCCCTAGAGGGGAGACGGACTCGACACAGAGGCGCGCGTGGGAACACGCACGCCGCCTCTCGGACCTGGTGCTGAACGGATGGCGGGCAGGCCCACAAAGCCCGCCACCCCCAGGTCAATCCTCAGGGTGGCTGGAGGTCATCGCGCGCCCTCCGGCGCCCGGCTCTGCGGTTGGGGAGAGGGTTTAAACGCTCCCTCTCCCGCTCCGCCGCCTCCTTGATGGAAATTACTTCCTCGCAGAAGGAGGCGACGGCGTTCCACGACCTCTCACTCCGGAAATTCGATCTACCTGCCTGAACTAAGCATTATTTATTTTATTTTCAGCCTGTATTGTACCACTGCAGGGCAAACGCCTCCCTCCCGTTTTTCCACATATACCTATTATGTGCTAGTCTGCTAACTAACTAAGCATTAAAGTTAATTTATTAAGGATCTCAGGCTCAGCAGTTGCGTTCACTACCGCAGCGCCAACCAGGCTCTTTCAAAGATAACAGACACATTATTAGACGCCAAATAGAGATCGTGTTACCAGAAAACAATAACAGTTGGAATCTGGACGTGGAAAGACTACTTACCATACGTAATGTATGCTGGTTTGCCACTTTAGTTGTAAAAAAAGAGACTTTAAACTGAACCTGAATGTAGTGCAGAGTAAGGACTTACATGAGCATGACATTTGTTATGTACAAGACGTACTAATCTGCCATCATAAGAAAAAAAGACGTATCTAAATTTTTTTCTTCATAATTAAGTTTTTACATATTTGGAATCAGTAAAAAAGACGCATCTGCCAATATACTTAAAACATTTATTTTTTGGCGATACGTCTTTTTCCTTGTGAAGGCTGTAATGTAAGAGCGGTTCGAAATTTTGACATCAACTATTTAAAATTTTATGTCGCGTTCGTCGCGTATGACATGAGCGTAGAGTGAGTGAGAGAGAACTATTATTTGCTTTCCACAAACTTGAAACATTCGAGTTGTTAAATAAGAAGCGAGTGACCGCTTATTTTTTGTGGTTAGTATTACTTCAATCGCTTTGTTAGGTAGGTACATAAAAACAAAGCAATACTAGATAACATAATTACTCGTAACTTCAAATCTACCGCTTCAAGAAGTCTCGCCTGATTTGAAGTGTAATATACTGGCTTAGTAAAAAAAAGAGGTAATTTTTACAAACTCATTTCAAATTTATGTCCAACACTCAACTCTAGCTGAATGTAAATATGTATGTAAAAGATAAGTACGAGCTTAATGTAATCTCTTATAAAACATGAAGCAGCTCGACTAAAAAGTACCTTACTATATGGCATCAAGATAACCTCGTGTTACATTCCTGTACTAAACGGAGTTCATATACTGAGTGGTTTGAAACTTGCATGATCCCGCATTTGAATGTAAATTTATGCGTTAGTAACAAAGCAAAAATATCGGATACAAATTTTTTACCTCTCAATCGGGAGTATTTTTTGGATGGAAAGTAATATATATGTATATTATCCTTTTTTGTACTTCTGACAATGTGCATTCATAATGAAAATTTTCATAATGATTGATCCCATAGCTAAGGCGTGAAATCGTAGCAAACAATAAACAAACTTACATTCACTTTATAATATTAGTTAGGATATTCAAATGATGATCAATATTTTCCAGTATTTGATGGCTTGATAAGGTAAAAGGTATTGATAAGCTTCTTACCTTCCACTGTGGTCGATTATAGTGATGTCCTTTTGGTTTTCATTCGAATTCTCTTACTATACTTACCGCTAAATGCATTATTATACGAACATATTTAAAACAATAATTAATTATAATCGCGCCATTACGCCTGTGAAAAAAGCAGTGATCATTGTTCCTTTAGCTAGGTAGTCAGTATTTCCTTCTTTGTATAATCGGCAAAACTTACTTTTAACATTCCAATTATTACAATCATTCATAGAATTTGGTTACGGTTTATTAACTTGCTAAATTTGAATCAAGAAATCCTAGAAATTATTTAGTTTTAATGTCATAAGTGCGTGATATATTTCTCTACCTTGGTAGAGAAGTGGTAGAGAACGAGACTGCTATGCTCCTCTGGTTATATTCTAAGATCGGGCAAAGTACTATTGAATTTTTCTGTTTGGAAATTCGAACGTACATAGTCTGGAGCTGTACCTAGTAAGGTTACCTAGTAAGGCACATTTCCAGACTCTGTGTGTTCTAATTTAGTTTCTAGTTAATTAATTATAAATTAACCTAAAATCATATTTGCTTAAATCGTGAATGTAATACACGTATGCCTACTACTTCGAGGGTACAGGCGAGCGACTATGTATAAAGCTAAGCAAGACCATCCTCAAAATAGCAGTCCTTACTTAAGTACCTATATAGAAACGTGATCAAATAGTTATGTTACGTTTTAATTGAGCTGTCCTTATCTATACAATTGTGTTTGCAAGGACTTGGTTTCCAGTTTCAGAGGTAAATCAATTTCAATTACTTCCTCAACAAAGCGAGTATGCGCCAGCTACCTTTTGGACGATAGCCAATTGTGGCGCTTAGCAGCATAAGCTCGTTTAATCAAGGCACTGTGGACTACATTAAATGAATGTATGGTATTATCACTACTGTTTTGGGGCTTAGTTATAAGCAACCATTGTTAGTGGTCGTGCAATATTCATAATTCATATATAGTTGTAAGCCAGTATCTCCGAAGGGGTACGGGTATATTGCAACAACATTTAGTTGGTAATAATCCTACGTCATAGGATCCAAGTCCATTATCGTAATGGCCGCAGTTGCAGTCTCCAAATTACTTGACTGAAAAATCTAATTTGAAATTTTGGTCGACCTAACTCAAATCTAAGATACAACATAACAGTTGCATTATCTACCACTGCGCCAGGCTGTCTATAATACTACTTGTATTATAGAGTGTTTCGGTCAACTTAATACGTAGGTTTGCTTTTTGTATCAGTCCTATAAATAAATCGACTCGCTGCTGGGCACGACCCTCTTCATAGTAAGAGAACGGTTAGGCCACAGTCCACCTGATCCAGTGCGGGTTGGCAGACTTCATATTTCTTCGAAAACATTATGGAGAACTCTCAGATATGCAGGTTTCCTCACGATGCTTTTCTTCATCATTTAAGCAAGTGTTAAGTAGGTTTGCCTAGAAACATCGCACAGTCACGCACTACCAAAGGCGCGCACTTTTTATTAAAACTAATTATATATTCATCGTGACTGTGAATGTAATCGTTATTACGTTACGTTTATAAAATAACATAGATGAAATACTATGTAGAAAAAAGTGGAACCAAATTCACAGTAATTGATTTTCGTGACGCTAACTCGATTCATGAAACCTCATTTCTGGTAATGACAGACTTCCTTTGTACCTAATAAGTTTGGAAATGGCGAAAATGAGTAAAGCTCTGTTTCCAGAAACAGTGGTTTTAGTTAGACGAGTGACGGTCAAAAATAATTTAATCCGGAATAACATTTGAGATTTAAAATTGCAAATGATTGATGCAGATTTCAGCAAGGGTGTTAATGTTAATGTTAATCATACGTAGAAAAATCCAGAAAGCAATTTTCTTAGTTTATAACTTTTCTCACATAATGCAATTTATTATGTTATATTATTTTTTAATGCAATATTCGTTAAATCTAATCGTCATCGCTGGTTACAAGCAAAATGAAAATCAAAACATTTGAAACATATAAAATTCTAATGCATGTGATATTGATTCATTACTTATTAATGTATGAGCCCTACAGAAACACTAATGTAGGTAATTGATAAATCTCGATATTGAATGTTTGGATCGACGACAACCTTTGTATCAAATCAAATTTCGAATATTCGATTATGATTTGAATCGTAATCAGCGATGATGAATTGATCAATATACGGATGCGAGATCTAGTTTCGAATAATCGAATTGCTTTTATTCGTAGCAAGTACACATTGCTAATGTATGTATGCAACCTATGCAAGAACCACAACTGCTGTCATCCGCGTCGTTTACTATTATGGCTAGCAGAGCCTCACTGAAATCAGCATGAATGAGCCGGCTCGACCGGGGAAAGACTACCCTTTCACAGAATATCAACGTGAAATAGCAGTATTCCTACTGTTGTTTTGTTTGGTGAGTGAGAGTGCCGGAGGCCCAATCACTTACTTTTCCCCTTCGCACTCCTTTTCCTTCCCACTTCCTTATTCTCTTCTTCCTTTCCTTAATGGTCGACATCGCGCTAGTTATACCTTTGGTGTTGTAGGCGTCCATAGGCTACGGTGACTACTTAACATCAGGTGGGCCGTATGCTCGTTTGCCAAAATATTGGTATAAAAGAAAAATTGTTTGGTCCCATATGTCCCGAGAAATGCTATAAACATTGAAAGAACGGATACACCTTTACACTTTATAAAATAATAAGGCGTAGTGGTTTATGTTTTCTATAACAGAATACAAGTAATTTTAGCTACGGACCATAAAATTTCGACATATTATTTATAGAATATGTGGTAAACATTATCTGTCCGTAGGTAAAACGATCCGTTTCTTGAAAGAAAGGAAGTCCTGTATCAAGAAACGGATCATTTCATTAACAAGTATTTCATCGAACGAACTTAGTGGTCGTCACACTAGTAGTGACTGCCGCTGATCATAGCGGTCTTGGAAATTTTTGTCTCGAGTGGGGACCGACACGGACATGAATAGGTTCAATACGCACACGGAAAAAAAATTGTGTGATTCAGAAATAGTTGTTCCGAGTCTGGGTGTTCTTTGTGTCCGTTGTTTGCATGTTTGTGAAGACCCTCACGACACAGAACAGCAAGCTAAACAGGTAGCTCTATTTAAAAGAATACTTTCTATTTGCCACTTATTTTAAATTAGATTTTGCCCACGGCTTTGCTCGCGGTAATGTTGTGTTACGTCAATTTTCTATCCTACGGGAACAGTCCTTTTTATGGCTGAGAGGTACCCTGTCTCTTTTTCCGAACCCCTGAGTTGTCAGTGGTTCGGAAAACGCGATAGGGTACCTTTCATAGTAGGGGAAATTTCAATTGCGAAGCCTCATGATGATCGGTCAAGTAGTTAAGGCGTGAAAGCGTACAAACAAAACTTATATTCGCATTTATAATATTAGTTAGGATGACATGACCAGAAATAAAATATAACATCCCAAATATGACAAAATAATCTTCGATTGTATACCAACAAGTATATCGGAATCTAATTTAATATGTGAAAACGACGTTAGGTGAGTATAATAGGGTAGAGGAAATTGACTTGCCAAAGGCCAAATGTCATAAGAAGAAAGCCTTTGTATTTGATAGTAGGTAGAAATAAAGGAATCTTGGCGCCAAATATCGGGCACATCGTATTGAATGAAGATATTGAAGGCTAACAGTCCTTTGCTCAAGTGTTATACAGAGTGTCCGGTAATTAATGGACAACCTTAAAATGTCTTATGAACTGATGGCCGTTCAGATAAAACCGAAAAAGAAATAGAAAATTAAATAAGTGCAATAGTATCGATTATTTAAGGTACCACGTAATAGGAGGCAAATCTATTGCAGTCGACTGGGCATAGTTCCAGGCTCCGTGCTGCTAGGGACAATTTCTTAACAGAAAAGCTACAATACACTCTACTCGAGCTCTACCCGGAATTCGAACTTGAGTCCTCATGCTCAGCAGTTGCATTCAAAACCGCTAGGCCAATGAGGTATTTACTTATAAATCTTATCTTGATCCGGGGGCCAGTCATTGTAAGGCGGCGATACTTTTGACTGTCTATCTATTAGCATAATTAGTGTTTAATAATAAAACAACTAAAAACCGATGGAATTCATTCATTTATGGTCGTAGTGTACAAAAAAGTTAAATATGGTAATTTAAAAAAATCATATCTCAGGTAGTAATTAGAATAGATTATTTTCATATTTTTCTGCACAGCCATCAGTTCTACTATAATACATTTCAAGGTTATCCATTAAATACCTGACACTCTGTATATCTGGAATAATATCGTTAGAAAGAGCGTACTTATATTTAGAATGTATTTATAGATATTTATGTGATTACTAGATTTTTTCCACGGCTTCGCTCGCATAAGTGTAGGTTAGGTTCGGGTAGTACATCAAACATTGTTCCTGGGTATCAAAAAAAAAAAAGGTTAGTAACAGTAATCGGTTTTTGGATGAAAGGTACCCTACGTCCTTTTCCATTCCCTTGACAACGGGTATAGGGGTATAAATTTCATGATAATCAATCGAGTAGTTAAGGCGTGAAAGCGTAACAAACATACAAAGAAACAAACTCACATTCGCATTTATAATATTAAATTAGAATATACAGAAATTTATGTAATTATTTTAAAGCACGAGCTTTCGAATGTCCAATTCGTTGTCACTGATTATATTTCGAATCATATTCGAATATTTGAAACACAATTTGATGGTGACAGATTGATAAGCGCTGACTATTCTACCGTTCTTTGTTTATTTTTTCTTGGCTGAATGCTGTGACGCAAACCCCTCCGCGGGGACGGGTGGAGGAGTTATGTCGAGCTCACCCGGGAAAAATTGAAAGTCCCGGGTCCTACCGACTAAACCGACCACGGTTTTCTTTCACACGATCTATGGCCGGGATCGCTCGCGCATTTATCCTGCAGCCCTGGCAGATCTTGGCCGCCACTGAACCGTGGTGGCTGACTGTTCTACCTGGATGTCTTTATATGTGACAACTTTTTATGTGTTTACGCGTGAGATATTGTAATGTTAGTAGCAAAGTTTTGAGTTGACTAGAGTGCGTACCAACAAGTTTGGGTCCTCATACCTCTGGCGAACGATCAAGGCATGGAATTCTCTGCCAAGGCACGTGTTTCCTTCTTCCTTCAATCCTGGGTCCTTTAAGCGGGGTGTAAAAAAGCACCTTCTCAGGCCGTCAAAGTAGAGACCTCCACATCGCCTCGGCTGCTATGAAGACGATGTGGAGGCCACTGCTCTTAGACCACATGACTGCTTACCATCAGGCGGGGTGTGGTCATTTTGACGAGCAAAATAAAAAAAAAAAAAAAAAACTTGCAGCGTTTTATTAAGCGTAATAGCATTGGCGGTCGATTATTTAAGGTACAACGTAATAGGAGGCAAATCTATTGCATTCGACTGGGCATAGTTCCAGGCTCCGTGCTGCTAGGGAGAATTTCTTAACAGAAAAGCTACAAAACACTCTACTCGAGCTCTACCCGGAATTCGAACTTGAGTCCTCATGCTCAGCAGTTGCATTCAAAACCGCTAGGCCAATGAGGCATTTACTTATAAATACTTATAACATTATAACCGGTATCAATATTATTATTAGAATGGCATGATTTAACCTCGCTAGCGGTTCTGAATAGTAAAACCTTAATGGAAAGATCGTTGAACTCTACTGCCAAAGGTATCGAGTTCAAACTCATGAAATTGAGGTCAAAAGCTACATCTGTTTTGAAGCTACGAGCGTATTATTCTCTAACAGTATTAATTCTTCATATGAATTAGCTAGCGGTGGTTATAGCGGTGAAGGAAAACGTTGTAATATACCTACTAAACTAAGCTTTTTGAATTGTTCTGTAAATTGTGTGAAGTAAATTCACATTATCGGCCTCGATGGCGTAGTGGTTAGTGTAACCGACTGGTTACACTAACCACCTAACGAACCTGCAAACTCAGGTGTGGCAGTCGCCACACCTGAGTTTGCAGGTTCGATTCCCACACAAGTAATAATATAATAATAATAATAATCTATTACGTATGTAATATATATAATACGTATGTAATAGATTATTATTATTATGTTGTGTGTATACACAACACTATCTAGCCCAAACTAAGCAGACCTTGTACTATGGGTACTAGACAATGGATAAACATACATATATATTTCTTTTTTTTTTGTAAATTGATGCATAATATACATAGAAACACCCTGACCAAGACAAACATCCATGTTCATGCACACAAATATTTGATTTGTGCGGGAATCGAACCCGCGACCTCAGGCGTCGCAGTCGGCATGTGTATGAACATGGATATTTGTCTTGGTCTGGGTGTTTCTATGTATAATATGTATGTATTTACAAAAAAAAGTATATAGGTATGTATGTTTATCCATCGTCTAGTACCCATACTACAAGCTCTGCTTAGTTTTGGCTAGATGGTGTTGTGTGTATGTGATAAAATGTCATTATTATTTTTATTATTTATCTCACACCAGAATCTTCAGAGAGCTCAATAGATATATACAAAGGCATTGGTCTTGTGATTAAGAGGTTGTGAGTTCGAATCAACATGCTAACTTTAGTCTATCATAGTTCGTGATTGTCCAAGTCAGAGGCTAACGGGCGACTTGAAAGTCTCTGACATTTGTATATACATAGTTATTGTTATACTTTTGAAGAGCTCAATGGATATATGGTGCGGCAATCGAAAAGTGGTGGTTTCGAATCCCACTCCCACTACCGATATTAACTTACTCCTAACATAACTAAAATGCTTTTGTTCGTATGTTCTGTAATAGGCTGAAGAGATTCAAAAGAGAAGTTTGAAATGATGCCCTCAGCTACTTTTTATCATCGCACCGCTCGCCATCGGCAGGGATTTCATTCTCACATCTTACAACCTAATTGGAAATTTTCATTTCCAAAGAAATTTTCTCCCACGGACGCTCAGGTTGTGCAATGAACTTTCTGCCGAAGTTTTCCCATAAGACTATAGTATGGGGTTCTTCAAAAAGGGTGTTCAAAGATTTTTACAGGGTCGGCAATGGACAAGTGATGCCTCTGATGTTGCAGGCTTCCATAAGCTACGGTGACCATTTACCATCGGGTGGTCCATATTGTTTGTAACTTCAGTAGTATAAAAAAAAAAAAAAATCACGTTTTATATTAAGTATAAAAAAGTAATAGAAGATAGTCCATATAATCTAGTTATGATTATACTAAATTCACTAATCAGGGGCATGTGAGGCAATATGGACGAGGTAAGTACTACCTAACAATTCCATTTGATGGGACTGAATGACCATTAGCATGATGTGAAAAACCGTTAAAACTAGCGGTCGCCAAGTGGTCGAAATTCGACAATAATTGATTATACCCTTATAATCACATTTCAGTTAGTCACCTACTCCCATTGACATATATATTACTTGCCTACTCCACATACATATAATACAGGAACATTTCCGGAAGCATTCAAACTCGCTGTTGTTCGCCCGATCCACAAAGGAGGTGATAAGGATCGACCGATTAACTACAGACCTATCTCTATTTTACCAACCCTCTCTAAAATATTAGAGAGATTAATGAACAACAGACTTGTAAATTTCTAGAGCTAACCCAGCTGTTATCTCCTCGTCAATATGGTTTACGTGCCGGCCTATCCACGAGTAACGCAGTCTTAGACTTATCAAAAGAAGTCATAGGTAAACTGGATGAAAAAAATGAAGTTGAAGGCGTTGCCTAGACATATCAAATGCTTTCAATATGATCTCAGTCCCAATTCTTATTACGAAATTGGCAAAGATAGGAATCAGAGGAAACCAATTGTCTCTCTTTAAAAGTTATCTCACATAATATTGTCTTATGTTTACGCGAATGTTATACATTTAAATTAAACACTTTATACGGATTTTATCGCGTTGTTTATTTTACTTTAAACACTGGTATTACATAATTTTGAAAACTCTAACACTACTATTATTGAAATTTTACTACTATTTAATCTATATATTTTCTAATTAAAACAATTTATATTTGAGTTTACACTTTGCCCCGACGTTTCGGTTGCTTTACAGCAGCCATGTTCACGGGGAGACTAAGATGGTAGTTGTCCCAACGTTCTGAAGTGTCAACGTTGGGACAACTACCATCTTAGTCTCCCCGTGAACATGGCTGCTGTAAAGCAACCGAAACGTCGGTGCAAAGTGTAAACTCAAATATAAATTGTTTTAATTAGAAAATATATAGATTAAATAGTAGTAAAATTTCAATAATAGTAGTGTTAGAGTTTTCAAAATTATGTAATACCAGTGTTTAAAGTAAAATAAACAACGCGATAAAATCCGTATAAAGTGTTTAATTTAAAAGTTATCTCACAAATAGAAGGCAGTATTTTAGGATTGGTGACGTCTGTAGCTATGAGCTTCCTGTGACCAACGGAGTCCCACAAGGCAGTATTCTCGTACCTACCTTATTCTTACTTTATATCAATGATCTTTGTCAGTTACAGCTCAACAATACCACTATTTTCACATACGCTGACGATACTGCCCTAATATATTACGGCAACTCTTGGGAAAGTGCATTTGGAAGTGCTCAATCCAGTCTCAACACCGTCACCAATTGGCTGGCCAAAAAACTCACACTTAATGTTAATAAAACGAATTATCTCACCTTCTCATTAACATCATCTGGTAAGCACTCTTCGTTATCTTATACCCTCACCGCTCTCACATGTATTCTGCACTCACAGCCTAGCTGTAACTGCCCTTCCCTTTGTAGTAACTGTGTAAAGTATCTGGGAGTACGGATAGACGATACTTTCTCGTTTCATTCACACATAGACACACTCCTCCAGATTGCGTAAACTTATATTTGTCTTTAAAATTCTCGGTCATGTAGTTGATACGCAAATATTTAGGATCACCTATCTTGCCAATCTCTGATGCAATACTGCATTATCGCCTGGGGATGTGCAAATAAAACATATCTCTTAAAACTTGAGCGTGCACAAAGGGCGGTACTAAAAGTTGGCTGGAGGCTACCGTACCGTTTCCCTACCATTGACCTTTATAGAACTTGTAATGACCTCTCTGTTCGTAAATTATATATCCTAAATGCGACTCTTACGACTCACTCACGGACCCCCTTATGATACTTCGAAATTAGTTTCCGTACGTCGAAAACACACTGTTTGCCCGTCAATCTTGGTCAGAACACGTCTAGCGCAGCGATGTTTTTACTACCTTGGTAATTATTTATACAATAAGGTAAACAGAATATTAAAGCAGTTACAAACTGGGTAATTCATTTAGATTATGACGAAAATGAAAAGATTACACACACACACACAAACACACACATACACACACACACAAACACACACACACACACACACACATACACACTAATATAATAAGTTTGTCTTACCTTTTACTTGTATATTTTAGTACATATTGCAATGTAGCGTTCCTCAAACTCTTGCTGTATATTTCTGTAGCAATAAGGAGAGAGACTGGAGATTTGTCACACAGGTTTCGAACCTACTACAAATTCCAGCTCTCACTAAGGTGTAACTCATCCTGTACTCATTATAGTGACAAACCAATGTACCTATATATCTTTTTGAGAGAAAAATAAACAATATTATTATTTTTATATGTAACCATAGTTACGAAGAATTGTACGACATCGGCCGAACAATGCCTAAATACTACGAACGCGATTTGACTGCGTGTGTCAAATGCATGGTTGTGTGCGTGTAGTGTTTTCCATTAATTTAATGTATTTCTAATGCATATTTTATGTAAATATTAGGATTCGCCACTCCTTCTCCATATAAACTTTAACTGTGCCAAATTTCATACTCCTCCGTCCGCGCAATTTTCGTAAAAAGGGATACAAAGTTTTTGCTTCACGTATTAATATATAGATACTACAAAGAAAAACTATTTTAATATAGTCCAGTCCAGTGTTTATACTGAGCAAACTAGTGTTGTTATATAAGTAAATAGTTATATTAAGTTCTATATTAACGAAAAGTTTTATTTTTGTCTCTGAGTCATAAAAGAAAATTGGAAAAGTAAATAAGTCATGTTTAAGTTATTATACTTTATCGAATAATTGATGGCTTATACCTACTAAGTTTATATTGCTTCAAAGAAACTTGTATAGTTCTATAGAAACTAGTATTGAATATTGGGGACTGGTTATTGCTGTCATGGCATATTTTTCGAGAGGTTTTAAGTTTGATTTTTCTGTAGCGCAAAGTTTAATAAAATACCTACATACACATAGTCTCACAGACTGCTCAATTCAGACCACCATAAGGTCTTGGGGTCAATCTCCGGGCCAGGCTGAAGTCTGGCATTAATGAACCCGGTTAATGGTAATAGACTTCGCCTATCTCGTAGAACCTAAAACCATAGCTGCCGGAATGTGGAGCACATACATTTTTGTCCCGTGTGGAGATCAAACCCACAATACTCGGCGTGTTAGCAGTGGCGAGGCGGCCACATAAAGCACTGCGCCATCCGTGCATTCAAATAATTATCGTATTTTCCTTAGGAATCACGAAATTAGATGCAGTAAAGAATAACAATATACAGAGTTACTGGTAACTCGACGTATTCCCGGCAATAATAGAGAGATGATATAAAATACAAAAAAATTAACCCCCATATGTATGGCGGAAAGTTAACCGTTTTCAAGATAATAATGCTGATTTGATTAAATTTTTTTACATTATTTTAATTTATAAAGAACCTAGTAATAAAGCTTAATAAGTTAAAAAATACGCATAAATGCGTAATAAACAATAACCATGACAAAAATGTTTTTAATCTAATTGATAATTTTAAGTGCTTCGTACATATCTCAAAAACGGTTAATTTAAATTTATTGCATTTTAGCTCCTCTATCTAGCATTGCCGGGAATACGTCGAGTAACCAGTAACCCTGTATATAGGTAATTACCTAATACATTTAACCTCGTGAAGTATTCATATGAAGCAAAATATAGTACATAACAGCTATTAGTATCCTTTGGCACGGTAGTCGTATATCATTCATATAACTTCCTCGCAACACTAATTAGTAAGTACATCATATAACTCCCATGGCTGAGCGTGAAAGCAAAGTTTCTGATAGCAGACGTATTTAGTCTTCGTATTACATTCGTAACTTATTCAATATGTAGTGCAAACGGCCAGTTTGTTATTAAGATTAAATAACGCATTATTTTATTAAATTATGTCAAATAATTATTTTAATTAAATTATGTCACATAATTATTTAATTAAATTATGTCAAATAATTATTTTAATTAAATTATGTCACATAATTTATTTATTTTTTGCTCGTTAAATAGACCACACTCCGCCTGATGGTAAGCAGTCGTGTGGTCTAAGAACAGTGGCCTCCACATCGTCCTCATAGCAGCCAAGGCGATGTCGAGGTCTCTACTTTGACGGCATGAGAAGGTGCATTTTCACGTCCGCTAAAGACAGTCGTTTCTGGGCTTTTCACGGCCAGCTTAGTGATTCTTCTAAGAGCTTTGTAATCCTATCAGCAATTCTCGATTATTGAATATCTTTTATTTCTTTTTCTTTACAACTACGACTCCCGAGCTAGTAATAATTCCTGTGTCACAGAATACTTTACAAACATTCAAACAATGGTTACCTAGAACGGCCAGAATAACTATATGTTGATCACACAAATTTTTGCTCCGTGTGGCGAAACCAAAGGTTAAACCACTTCATGTGTTTTTCCGGTGGGACAAACCGATCTTACCCTATCGGAGATAGGAACATCTCCATTTGTAAATAATGCGTTTCAAAGGCATTTTAATTTTACATTATACCATTACACCCAAGGGCACATTAGTTTGTAATTAGGTCTCTGTGGTACAGTTCGGTCTTCTCGTCAATACGAAAATACCTAACTGTGCTATTGGTCTGTGTTTCTGTTTACCGTAAATATTACCGTACTATTTGCTGCTATTATGAGACGTCTAACAGAAAAATACTCTATAACATTTTGCCCAATCCAGTACTAAAAATTGTGACTACGTAACGGCTATAAACATAAATGTAAACTTATACAATAAACCTACGATACAGATTATGATATGCAATATATTATATTATATATATAATATAATATAAATCTAATCTATATCTATACTAATATTGTGAGGATGTATGGATGTTTGTTACTCTTTCACGTAAAATCTACTAAACCGATTGCGATGAAACTTGGTATGTAGATAGTTGAAGACCTGGATTCACACATAGGTTACTTTTAACCCGATATTATTATATATGCGGGTGAAACCGCGGGCAAAATCTAGTGCAATATATTTTCCAACAGAAATGACTTATATTTCCGAAGTAGAGTACGAAACTCTATTGATACTTTGAGGCAATCAATTATATTTCCCGGGCAAATGAGTTCATTCGTCGCCAAATGTTGCCAGCAGTAGGCTTTTCACTTTAAAATCACTATCCTATTATTTTTGGCCAACAGCGCAATCTAAATGAGTAATTTTAAATTTTATTTTGTTACCATATTTTACCCACGGCTTCGCTTGCATAAATGTAGGTTATGCAATTTTTTATCCATCGGGACCAGAAAGTTTTCTGAATAAAAGGTACTTTATGTGCTTTTTGTACCTCTGACAACGTGTAAGCAAAATATCATGATGATCGATCGAGTAGTTAAGTTGTGAAAACGTATCAAACAAACTCACATTCACATTTATAATATTAGTTAAGATTAAAAGGGCATAAGTACTATGATCATATTTACAGAAATAGCTATACTATCATGGGAATATTGAAAGGAAAGAGGAGCAGCAATTTGGTTACAAATTATAACCCCTCGAGCTAAACTGAAATACAGGTACTCAGATTCGCAGACACCAGTTTCTAAGCTCAGCTTTATCGGTTTACGTCGGTGGTGCAGAGTCTGGTTTGACCTTTCGATTGCAAGTCTGATGCCTTATTTGCGTTTCATTGAAATAGTTTATTGCAGAAGTATTATTAATTTCAATTAAGCTCAGCCTCACATTTCATTGAACTCTTTACTGAAGGCGTAATAGGATATATAATAGGACGATGCCGTGAGTACGAGGATGCTATTTCCAGATATAGTGCTTTCAATTGGACTTTTCCTGAGAGCCAAATTGGTTTGTGGGTAATGTGAATGTACCTAGTTAATAAGTCTGGAAAATACACTTTATTAACTACATTTCTTATTTTATTGCTGGTGATTATTATATTCATTACAATATAAAGATTATCTTGTTATGATTATCATTGTATATAAACATATGGCCTCTGTATATTTGTGATCGCAATATTCAAAAACTGATTGTGGTAACCTTTTTAAGTTTGTATTCCCTCTTCTATTTCTTTGTATTATGACTTCATAGCGCGAACATAGCTTGGCGGTAACTACATTCGTATTGGCAACATTAATAGTACAGTACCAGTTCTCCTATGTTTCCCTAGCGATTTATTTTATTTTGTTTTGTAGTTTATAACAAAATTTAGTGTTTGTTATCAATAAAAGTTGGCCAAGATTTTTTAAAGGTTGGTATTATAATAGAACATGTTTGTTATCCCCAAATTTTTTATAATGAAAGACTCGTATATTTAAATAATCAATCCATATGAATCTTGATTGTTTTATTAATAATCTCATCACCCTTCTTTTAAGAACAAATATAGGGATGTTTTCTAAAGTAAATCAATATTACTTACTAGACTCTAAATATACTGATGTATATAGATCGTCTATATACAATAGTGCAATCAGTAAGGAGCAAACGCATGGCTTTACAAGCCAGTCTACTGCTCAACAATAAGATTGCTGAAGCTTACAAAAGGGTCAAAAGTTGCTTATTTCAATAACTTACCTTATAAACAAAGGCCACTTCTTCACACTGGATACCAACTCAATGTTATCGAGGGCTGGTATATCAGTAAACGTATAATAGCAAGTTACGCCGAACGTCACGAGGAGACACAAGTTGGCCAGCAGGGAGAATGGTACCAGGAACTTCAGGTGACGTATCTGCGTTATGAGAATCAGGGGTAGCAGGAGTATACCGCAGTAGACTTCGACGTTGTATTTGTGGTCAGGCGCGAAGTTGTCAAACAGCTGTAAAGAAACAGTTTTGTTATTGTTTTTATACAAATCTAGTACAAACATAGTCTTACGTCTATTTCCTCGAACGAGTGCAGCAGAGGTCAAATAACCCATTTTTAATATATAATATAATATCAGCCCTATATTAAACTGTGCCGCTGCTGGACGGATGGACCTCTTCTCAGCGTGAGAAGTTAGGCCATAGTCCACCACGCTGGCCCAGTGCGGGTTGGCAGACTTCACATATCTTTAAGAACATTACGGAGAACTCTCAATCATGCAGGTTTCCTCACGATGTTTTCCTCCACCGTAAAGCAAGCGATAAATAACTATTTTATTATACATATAACTTCGAAAAGTCAGAGATGCGTGCCTTGAGATCGAACTCAAGAACGCTGCGTGGCAGTCTAACGGTTTCCCACTATCGTTGCTCTTAATATTATATTATGGTTTAAGATTTTACGTAATAGGGGGTGAGCTTATTGACGACTACCGGGTACAGTTCCAAGTCTAATGCAATTATATCTTATACATAAACTGGATGGGTAGCAGAGATGTAATACATCCGTATTTCACCAGTTATGTTTATAAGTCACATGTATAGAAGCAATTTATTGCTGTCTTCTGGATCTGGACTTCGATCAAACAAATAACTAGATATCGAGTTAGCACTTAAAAACCGTTCCAGAAAATAAAGAGCTTGATATCATGATAATGAGATCTAATTACAGAGCAATCAATTTTAAGAATTATGTTCTACTAATATGGTTTAAATTACATTAAAGAAGTCTTTAGCAACACTACGAATGTATATGTCAAACGTGGACATTGTTTTCGTAAATTGTGTACTAGACCGGATGTCTATTTAGTAGTAGTTGGATGAAAGGCTTCTACACTTCGTGCTGTTACTGAGAATCTCTTAAAATAATAATACCATTAATATTTTACCCAACATTGGAAGTTTCCATGTGATTTCGGCATATCATGATTCGCAAATATAAACGTAAACTTACGCCACCAGTCGGAAACTACAAGCCCTTCTATATATAAATGTGAAACTTAGTATCGTCGGATTTTTGTCAATCAAACACGCACGAACATTGGAAATATTACATTTTTTTACAGGCTGCTCTATTTGCAGCGTGAATTTTACCACTCTCTGAAAAATCCTTCCCAATATTCAGCTCTTTTTATGCCTGGCTAAAAAGCAACGAAACATGTACATATCACTCTTAATTAAAATCCTTTAACAAGCTTTATCTAGATGAAAACATCTATTGAAAAAATACTATAGGCGCTTGTCCCATCGGCGACGATTAGCGGAGAGCGAGTTAAACTGGGAAATAATAATGCATTGAAAATCAAGTGTGTAGTTCAATTGGATGTCGCTAGGCAAGCGAGTATTGGAGTGTGTCGGGCGATGGCTAGCCCACAACTACACAGTCACGTTCAATGTGAGTTTCTTTCAGCAAATAGGCTGCGGTGCAATTCTTTAAGAAAACTCTTTACCTACCAAAATCGCTTCTGAATCGCCAGTGAAAATGAAATATGCTGCGGTAATCATGGTAATAATATATGGATACTATGGCTATTACCGAAGTGACAATAGAATTTGATTTGAAATATTATGGCTGATCAATTTTGAAATCAAAAAAATAAATCTCACTACCAAAGACCCACCTAAATCACCACCTAAATCGGCTGTTATAATCTGGGTTGTTCTACGATAACCATGGCCAACCAACCATGGCCAACCAAACATAGCCGTAGACCGAGATGAGGTTTTTTGAATTGACCCACACATTAGTCGGCTGACCACTGAGCATGTTTTTCTTTCACAGCTCTTTTCACTGGCACAAAGTGCTTGAGTCAAGGCAAGTCTTGCCGGCATGATTATTGATTACAACTGTCTACTATCAGTAGTTATTAAACTAACTAATATTAAAAATAAGAATGTTTGTTTGTTCTTTTGTTTCACGTTTACTCCTTAACTACACAACTGGTTATGATACAATGTCACATACATGTTATCTGGGGTACAGAAAACGACATAAGGTACCTTTCATCCAGTAAAGTATTATTCCCAGGCGAGCGAAGCCACCGGCAAAAGCTATTTATAATATAATTACATTAATATCTAGCTAGAATTGACATGATGACTAAAAAAAGTTTTTAGTCCGTTCTTTAGATATTGGCAGAAAATATTGGACACGTATTTTACTTTTGTCCCACAAAGTAATAACAACGGAGGTGCAACGTGTTTAAATTTCGTTTCACGTAACTTTTAGATACAAATTTTACAAAAGACTTCACAAGCCCCCACCTCGAAATTTTAATGCGTTATAAAGGTAAACAATAAAAGATTACTAAGAAGTAATCTTTTATTATTTTGTTAAAACAAAAAATTATATTTTTGCTTATCTAAAAGATGGACTAATTAGAATCACTTATTTTGATCGCTGCTAAATATGCCATGTAAAAGAGATACACGATATAATCATGTGGTTCTTTTATTCATCAAAATCTCATATCATTTGTATGTAAATAGTATATTGCCAGTTGCTTCCTTGTCCGCTGTGGGACGGGGACTTTAATTTCCTAAGTTACTGCGAGACTATACCATTTTGCATGAGATAAACTAAGAAATGTTAACTCAAAATTCGAATAGTAGTCACTTAAGATAGTCGAAATAAGAAGACGACTCTCTCAAATCTTATCTTAGTATATAGTTATCCGTTTGATTTATGAGGGTCAATTGACAGTCGCACCGTGAAAACTTGAATACCAGCTTATTCATTCTGAATTTAGTTTTGTTTTCTAAAATAGCTCTCGCACTAGGTATTGTTCCTGTGTCGCGACTTTACAAACATTGAGACGACGGATACAAAGAACATTCAGACTCGGAATAACAATATTTATAGATCACACAAAACTCAGCGTGACAGTAGTAGAGAGGCGTTCACTTAGAGCATGTCCAGATGAGGCGATCTGCGTGCGAGTGAACTCGCGCGTAGACACTCGCGTGTTCCCGAGATACTGGAGCTACATATATCCCGTCCAGTTGCTGCTGCACGTTTGACGCAATATAAATTGAAGCACGCGAGTAGACTCGCGCGCAGTACGCCTCTGGACAGGCTCTTAAACCACTACAAAATCCGTGCAGTCAATTAAGCCAATAATTAAATTATGTTCGGGTACTTTGAAATAACTACACTGGAACATTGAGACAACTACCATCTTAGTCTCCCCGTGACCATGGCTGCTGGAAAGCAACCGAAACGTCGGGGAAAGTGTAAACCAAAAATAAATAAAAAAAAGAAGAAAAATAGATTTAATAGTTTAAATAATTTTATTAGCTTATAAATTAGTAAAATAAAATCAATAGTAGTAGTAGTGTAATATTTTCAAAATTTTGTAATACAGTGCTAAATAAACAACGCGATAAAATCCGTATATAGTAGTTTAATTTCAATGAATAACATTCGCGTAAATAGAAGACAATATTATATGTAAAACAAATTACAGAAAGTGTATCGTGTTATTTGCTTTGCAGGCAGACGCTTTTTCAATTTACAATTCCAGTTGACTGGTGCGGTAGAATTCTATGACGTCGGGTTTTACTTCCACATTTTACAAATTAAATATATTCATAATTTATTTCAGAATCAGATATTGGTGAGTCGATAGTTTGCTCACGGCACCATTCATGCAGTCTATGTCGTATAAAAGAAGAGTACTCAGTAGGGATAGCCTTAAAAATATGCCTGCGGTTAATACAGGTTAATGCGTTTAATGTCTTAGCAGGTATTTAAAAGATTAATTAGAAACTACAATAGTTTAAAGTACAAAAACAATATTATGACGACTAAATTACAATGCTTTCGAAACAATGGTGTCGTTTCTAAGATGTATTTTATAGTCACAACTTATAATTATAACAAAGTTTGAATCCATTAAAATACAAATGTATTTTAATTTACACAAAACTTTATATTGCGACAAGTCCTTTGAAAGATTAAAGCTATAAAATATGTATTTAACATGTCATTTTGAAGTTTCAGAATTACTAAAATTCTTACTAATAGTTAACTACTATAAATATGCATAGCGACAATCTTGATAGTGCAATGGTACTTAATAAAACTGCTGTATGTAAGGTCGAGAATTAAATTCACGGATAGGGAAATACGATATTGAATTTTCTATCAATAAATTCTCAGTATGCTTCTAATCACGGCTAGTGTAACCGAGCCGAAACGTCAACTCTTTAAAAAGGTAAGTGAATATCTCGCATGATCGCGTTAAAAACCGTTTACTGCTACATAAATCGTACAATACGAAAGTATAAAAGTGTTTAAGTAATTTCAGTAGCAGCATGAAATCTGGAACTGGGCTGGTATTTACTTTATTTTTTTTTTTTATGATGTAGTAGGCAAACGAGCATACTGGTCGCCTGATGGTAAGCGATTACCGCCGCCCATGAACACTCGCAACACCAGAGGCGCAAATGCGTTGCCAGCCTTTGAAAAAGGAGTACGCCCTTTTCTTGAAGGTTTGTAGGTCGTATTTTGCTCGCCCCTATTAAGTGGTACCTAAAAATTGCTGGCGAACTTGTGAGTGTAATACGTACTATTTACAAATGTATGTGCGTAAAAGTAATGTTAGACTGGCAGCTCAAAATAGCGTTAATAAACTGTTGACATGATATGATGCGATGACCATAAAGTTTCTCACTGTTCGACACGGGTTTGTTCTCACTGTGGAAAGGGTTACGCCATAATCCACACCGTTGGCCTAATGTGGCATGGCTGACTTCACATATCTTTGAGAAAATTATGGAGAACTCTCAGACGTGCAGGTTTTCCAACGATGTTTTCCTTCGCCGTTAAAGCCAGCGATAATTAACTAATATAAACGCACTTAGCTTTAAATCGTCAGAGGTGCCTTGGGATCTAACTCGAAAATTGTGTGGCAGTGCAACGGTTTTCCACTGACTTACTGAATGAAGTACTTATTAAAGTGAATGTTAATAATCCATTTCACCTGATTCCTAGTATAATTTCTATAAAATATAGGAAAAGGAATATTCATTGCCATTTAATTAAATAATGTCCTCCAGACCGAATTTCGGTCACGGCGGCCAATCTTAAACGGAGACTGGCCATCAGGAGTTATTATAGTGCACAAGTGTGTGCGCAAACACAAGTGTAGTCTCTGTTCCCTAACTCTCATGATCCGATGGGACGATAATCCCACACGAACGGAGAGAGATCAGGCGCAGGACCAAAGGCTTTACGTGCTTTCCGAGGCACGGGGATGTCTCACACCGTCAACTTCCCAACTTCGGGCTGCTATTGAGATTTCTTAACAGAAAAACCCAATAACTTTTTGTTGGCATGACCCTGGATTCGAACTCGAGACCTAGTGCACAGCAGTCGTATTTACTACCACTGCGGCACGGAGGCAGTAATTCTTAATTAAATACAATGATACTGATACCTTGATTCGAGTAATAAGCATGTTTTGTAAAATTTTGTTCAACTACGAGAGATTTTATTTCAAGGACTGAAAAATGCCTAGGCTTTAGAAGGTTAAAGCAAAGTACTGATTTTATTGTTTCATGCATGGAGCACGTAATATTGGTCGCCATAATTCTATAAATATTATAGTGCCGAGTGATAGACTTCGCCGAACGTAGGTATCGCAGTTCTAGAATGCAGGTGTCATATTTATCTCGCCGGTATAGTTTTTAGTGGCACGTACGGATTTTATAGAGTATGACGAACCGGGTATGTCTATTAAGAAACTAGCTAATTCCATACGCTATGGTCACATAGCATCAGATTCAGTTTAGTTGACGCATCTGATGCAGACATTCTGGGATCTTTTGTTAAGCTATTCTCATTGCAATATCAATGGAGTCTAGAAATGTGCTCGATAGAGTGCATCGAAATATGAAAGTAATACACTGTAATACACTCTGCCTATCTTGTGGAGATAAATAGGAGTGACTTTATTATATCACACCATATTATAAAACAAAGTCCCCCGCCGATTCTGTCTGTTCGCGATAAACTCAAAAACTACTGAACGCAATTCCATGCGGTTTTCACCTGTAGACAGAGTGATTCATGTGAAAGGTTAAGGTATACAATTTGTTAAAGTTTTGTACTACCCGTGTGAAGCCGGGGCTGGTCGCTAGTATAATAATAATTTTATTATTATACGTAAAGCTAAGGAGATTCTTTGTTTGTTTGAACCCGCTAATATTTTGAACTAACAGTCACATTTAAATAAATATTACTGTGTCTATCGGATAGATTAACGAATGAGGCTATTAAAAACACACTACCTTTCTTAAGAGTGAAGCAGGTTATATTGGGGATAAAGCTAGTTATATATAAAAATGAAATATAAACATATGTATGTATCAATAAAAACGAAGTACGAGGTGTATTTAACATTGTGACGAACGCATTTTATCAGTTAGTCAAACAGAAATAAATATAGCAATCCTAATAAAACTTTACAAACTGATTAATCTAGACTCTAGACTAATGAATTTTCATAACTCACCGAAGCGTATTTTGCCAAAATCAAAAGTCAAGATTCAAGCTAATTAAAAATATATTAATGAAAGTCCTTTAAGTGCTGAGTCTAAAGGGAATGATTTATCGAGTCATACTCGAATATTAAATATCGAGTACTAGACAATCTTTTAATTAGATTACGTTTGTCTCTTAGAATTCAAATAAAACAGTTTCTAAGAAAATGTGATACCTTAGTGAAAAGTCTTTGAGATTTTGATTTTGCAGTTGGACGTACTAATTAGTTTCTATGCTACGAAATACGCGTAAGACGTATGTACTTTTGATTTATTTGTTTATAATATGACTTTATTACTTACAACTTTATAACTATTTATATTAAGATTTTAATATTATATTAAATTTATAATATTATCAATATTTACATATTCGAATTATGTTGAAAACCAACCGAGACGATCTAATTATGAAGGTGTAAAATATTAAAAACAAAAATTGTACACAAACAAACGACGGTAGAATTAGTTGAGTCGATTTTTTCATTGTATAGTAAAAAATACAAGATAAACATTTTAGAACCCTTCTTAGAGAAGTATATTCTGGCCCTTTTTTGTAATTGTTACCACATAATCTATACATAGGTACAAAAGGCCGACTCAATCGAGATCGTTAGTACATGCGTGATTGACCATATCTATAAATAATGCTTCAAAGGCAAACATTTCACATCACATAAATGGAATATTATTTTATTTTTAAAAAGTTCTTAACGTCAAGTACACAAACAGTTTTATAGTAGGTATAGTACTTAACGAAGTAAGAGATTCAGATAACAACAAAAAGATCAAAGAAGCCGCAATAAAACAAAACTCCTATGTCAATGTAACATGAATGCGTAATTCGAATTATCAATCGTTATTCGAATAACAATCACACCACAAACTAATAAAAAATACCGACATTCGAATGCGTAATCGTAAAATATTCACATAATAAAATTCGAAACATTTTGTGTCAATCAAAAATGTGCGCATTGCTACTGTATTATTGAGCATCATACTCAACAAAAAATTCAACACCACATAAACAAATCAAAACAAAAAGGTTACAAAAATAGGCAAATCTCTTAGGCATCGTATGCATTAATATTTAATTGTCGGACTAAATCCCATCGTCATACCTGACAAGCCTACAGTTCCACAAGGCTTCAACTAGAGAATATATTTCTACCTTCGTCGACGTATTGCTCCCGTGAGGCACATGTAGCTTGAAGTATCATTCCTCTTTGTCACGGGCAACGGCTGAGCAATCGTTTTGTTAACATTTCAAGAAATAAGGGATTGTTAAATAAATATTTCGGACAATGACGGATAAATGTGTCTGTTTCAAAGCTAGTTATTCTATTTGTTAGAAAATTCACTCATGCATTTGTATGGAGCCAGTTGATAAAATACGTAGATAGGAATGTAATTTGTTATCGGTATTTATTTGAAGATCGCTTTTGTTATGTGACAGCTAGACTTGAAGTGGCTAATTTATAATCACTCGCTAAATATGTATTGTAAAATTATGTAGTCCAATTTATCCTTAGCTGTCTTATTTACTAAACAAATATGGCGTATTAGTAGCTAGTGACAATACATAATTATATATTCATCTATATGTTCTTTTTTCTTTTTGTCGTATAATATTTATTATAGAACGGAAATGAAAAGAAAGCAGTAACTGAATGATTGTATAATGTATACTCTCCCATCCTCATTTGCTATTTGTAAATAAATACCCAAATTGTTTTAAGTGAATAATTACCCAAAATGTTTGTAATTGATTGGACCACATCAATTATTTACCCGCACGTTATTTATTAAATACACATAATGTCGCTTTCATTCAAATTGAGCCTTACACGTGCTCACATAATTTTATTTAATCACTCACTTAATTTAATTCGCCAGCAGGATATTGCATGTAAAATATCTATGCTTGTAATTTTGAATGCACGGATGACGTTGTGGTTTAAGTGGTCACCTTGCTACTGTTATTGCGCCGAGTGTTCTGGGTTCGAATCCCATACGGGACAAAACTTTGTATGATCCACAAAATAGTTGTTCTGTGTTTGGGTGTTCTTTGAGTCCGTTGTTTGAATATTTGTAGAATTACCCGCGACAATGGTATTATTCCTAGAGCGGGTATGTAATTTATCACTATGAATAAATATCACTTTTTCATTAGACCATCTATAATGTCAATGTGTATGAGATCTAAATATCCATCCATACAGATATACATAATCTCATGCCTCTATCCTCGAAGAGGCTAACAGGCATGTACTACACCCACAATTTACTACCTATGGCTTACAGTAGGAAGGAAAGCCTATTATTTTGGGTCGGCACCCATTGGTCCCCTGAAATTCGAACCTTGTGCCCATTCGTCCCCTGATATATTATTTATTTAAAATCATTAAATTTCCCATTCACTCTGCTAATTTAAGGGCAACTGAGCGGGTGCCAAGTCTATAACATTTATTCCAGGAGACGAGTCGGTACCTTAAAAATAAATTAATATTGATTGGTCTTCTACCAGGGGACCAATGGGCACCTATATAGGTGCTGAATCTACAACTTTTATTCTGGGGGACGAATATTAGGGGACCAACAGGTTCCGACCCATTATTGTCTACACAGTTCCAGATTCTGATCCACTACTGAGATTTTATAAAACCCATACACACCGGTGGCCAGATCTAGCAATTAAACCCAGACTTCATGCACGTTAGTCGCATTCAATACCACTGCAGTTATATTATATATTATCCACTATATTGGGATTTGAGACACATGGATACATACACTTAAACATAGCCGTAAAATATAAGTGGCTAGCTTTTGAACAAGTTCATCGAGAAGCTTTCAATAAAATTCATTTATGCGAACCAATTTTACATTTCCAAGAATACATAGTCCCGGGGCGATTGCTCCCTATTAAAATCGAGAGAGTAAAAGAGCTACCTTTTATTGTATTAAGCCGCCCCATTATTCACCGTGGTGTCAAAATTCAGAACGAAAGGAGGCAATTAATATTAGAAGTGAATCAAGTTTTTAACACGAATATTGCGCACTTAGTTAACTGCCAGTGCGCTGATTGTTATGATTTTAATCCATATACGAAAAAAGTGTAGTGACAAAATTTTTTTTATTATTTGTTCCATGTCCAGGTGTTTCTGTGTCTGTTATTTAAATCGATGTTAAGTCAACAACATAGGGATCATGACTAAAAAGGAAGTAGCCTAATAAAAAAATGTAAATCACCATAACTGGCTAGTACAAATCTAGTACTGGCCAGTTTTCCAGTTATGTTCTAGTTTTAAAGAATTAATTGTGACAGCTGCGATGTAGCAAGTGAAGTTTTTATATAATATACAGGCGTCTTAAGGAAAAGACGTAAATAATTAATTTTCGGAATTTTGTTTTCACGTATTTGGAATCTATATATTAATACGTGAATCAAAAACTTTGTACCCCTTTTTACGAAAATTGCGCGGACGGAGGAGTATGAAATTTGGCACAGCTAAAGTTTATATGGAGAAGGTGTGACGAATCCTAATATTTATATAAAATATGCATTAGAAATACATTAAATTAATGAAAAAATACTACACGCACGCAACCATGCACACGCAGTCGAAGCGCGTAACTATGGTTACATAGATCAATTATAATGACATATATCAGCAATATCTTACAGGCAAACTTTGGTCGAATTTTGAGCACTAGGCGACCGCTAGTCAGTATAAAAAGACGCATTTGCCGGTATTTTTATATTCAATACTAGCTGACCCGGCAAACGTGGTTATGCCATAAAAAAAATGTTATGACCAAAAGATTTTAAAAAATTTAGGGTTGGACAACCCTTATTACTAAGGGGTATAAAAAATAGATAGTAGCCGATTTTTAGATCTACTAAATATGCATATAAAATTTTATAAAAATCGGTCGGTTTCGGAGCAGTATGGTAACTAACATTGTGACACGAGAATTTTATATATAAGATAAAAATATTAGAACATGCGTCTACACGTCTTTTCATTGCCTACGTTGTCACGGATATCCAAGCGTGAGTCTATTCATTAAAGATTTATCTACTAAAGTGTATTCGTGACTAATTGTAATTTTGGGAGTGTTTCGTGAGGTTGGCACGTGGTTCAGTCGCCGTGTTATGGTGTGGCGCGGACGATGGATCAAAGGCGAGCAGTCCACTTAATCCATTCTAAGAACATATTTGTATATTCTAGTTTATTTTCTGTTGACTATTATTATGTTATTAAGGAGAATTACTACGATGTTTTCGTGTTTAAATCCTTGTGTTTCATACATTTATACTATTATACAGTGTGCTATAAAAAGCTGTAGTGTATTAAGGCTCAATGTTCATACACATTTATACATACGCATTTCACTTTCATTATTCACATCTAGAACCCCGAAATAAATGTCGGTTAGGCCTCGCTGATTTTAGCATGAATGAGTCGGGTCGACCGGGGAAGGACTACCCTCTCACAGAATATCGACGTGAAATAGTAGTATTCCTACTGTTGTGTTTCGTTCGGTGAGTGAGAGTGCCAATCACCCTCTTGCCCCCTTTCCGCTCCTTCTCCCCGCCACTTCCTTTTTCTCTTCTTCCTTTTCTACAGGATCGGCAACGCGCAAGTGATGCCTCTGGTGTTCTTAAATCTCATATGCACAGACATTTAACTAGCTACAGTACGATTCAAACCGAAACATAATAGTGCACAATTTGCGCTCTACTACGTGGTGGTAGAATATGTGGCAATATGGTGGTACCCACCTAGACGGCACGTGCAAGAGACCTACCACCAGTTTAAACATTCATTCGCGTAAACATAAGACTATATTAACTAATATAAAGGAAAGAAGTGTCTGCTTCGTCATCTAGCATTTCGTCGCGTCGAACGACTCAACGTTTTTAAATGATTTCTTTAGAAACACGTCGTAATCTTTCTGATTTGCTATTTTATATAGGTAAGTTACTCAACTATAACATTGACTGTACACATTTGTTGGAAAATATGTGTCAATGTTTAGACTCCCTCGTTATCTGTGCTCGCTGTTCAGAGCTCCTCGACAGCGAACTAATCTTGGGAATCATTCACCGGTTGTTAGTATGGTTGATCAGTATAACGAAATATCAGGTGCCTCGGCAGACATAGATATCTTTAGCAATTCACTTGCTACATAAAACATCTAGTTCTTAATTATTTTACAAGAAGGTTCGAAGATCCCTTAATTATTAATGCGCCTTAATTATTAATTATTATTTTTTCTTAATTAAGTATACATTTGACATTTGATATAATTTTGTGTTTAAATTTTATTATATAAATATTTTGATTAATTATTTAAATTTATAATTTATTTTATTATAATCCTATTTACTACGTAATTTTTCAATTTTGTAATCCATTGCTTTCATAATTTATTTGTGTCATTAATTTTCACAGCATTATAAGTTTTATATAATTTTCTATTAATTGATGTGTACTCGTAATTATTATAATTGACAGTGTTGTATTTTCGTTATATATTATTATGTTCTGTATATTGCATGCTGTGATCTCCTGTTATTAATGAAACACATGTCTTATTTTAGTGTAAATCTGCCTTGTAATAAATGTGTATTTCTTGGTGGAGATTCAAAATAAAATAAAATAAATAAATGTAAATTCAGTAAAAATAAACTCACTAACGGATTATGTTTGACGCTCATAATTAGTGTTACTATGTAAACTAAATTATTAAATTATTTTTGACTCTTGAACTATTGAGCATTTCAAAAGGGCTAGTTCACATAATAAAAACTAATCAAAATAGAGTTTCGATCTACTCTAATAAACGGTAAATGTGAACTAAAATGTAATTTTTACCAGTTGAGTCTGGGTGGTGTTTGTGTCCGTTGTTTAAATATTTAAAAGATCTTCGTGACACAGGTATCATCACTAGTGCGGGAGGTTTTCATTATTGTCTTTTTTTAAACCGATAATCGAAATATTTCTCTTTTCTTTTTTCACAAACATTAACTTTAGGCAAAGGAAACATATTTTTATATATTTCGTAGATCTAAGCTAATTTGCTGACTGGCTTTCCTTTGATCACGTTACACACGTATAAACTAAAAGGTCCTGTGACCCTTTACTATTCGGCGAGAACGTGCGTGGAAATCTATATTCATTCATCCGGTTCGGCTTGTATTTCTAAATGTGATATAAATCCAGGCGTGATTCATATACCTACATAAGAAATTATGTGTTTATACACAGAAAAGTGTAAACTTGGAAAGCGAACTGAAAGTTGTACGGAATGCCAGTAAGTCTTTCAAAATCAATAGTTAAAATATATATTTACTGTAGTCACACAGTAACACTTATGATCGTAAAACTTATGAGATAGTGATTTTACTGCAGCTTTATATTATATGTATAATACGTAACGGGTATTAACGCGATCATGCATTGTTCAAGTAACTTTAAGTTCACAGTGTTGACGTTACGTACCGATTGATGTCACTAGATGGCGCTGTGCGTGTGACGTCAATAATTAAAAGTCGGTGTTAAGATTCTCCGGGGTTAAATCACCGCGACATGTATTATTTGTGTTATGTAGACCAATTTTGAGTAGCGATAATTAGTTCTGTCGTTTACTTGAATAAATAGTTCAGATATATCCTAACAGGTTTTCATTGAGTATCCTGTAGGAATTATACCCCAGTTTCGCACGATCTCGGCCATATACATGCATTATTATTTTAAAAGTAGAATAAATATGTACTCTTTAAATAAAAATTATTGTTATAACTAATACTGATCGAATTTAAAATATGAGTATAATATACTTGTTATGTTATAATTAATAAAATACCTTAAACCTAAGTAATTCAGGTGCTGTTTTAATCCTAACTAATATTGTAAATGCGAATGTTAGTTTGTTACGCTTTCATGCATTAACTACTAGACCGATCATAATGAAATTTCACATACACTTTGTCAGGGTAATAGAAAAGGACATAAGGTGCCTTTCATCGAGAAAGAAAGAAAAGTACTGTTGCTAGTCCAACCCAATCTAATCTACATTTCCGCGAGCAAAACCGCGGGCAGAATCTAGTATTTAGTAGAAGTAATTTATAATAGACAGCATGTCATGAGGGCGTAGTCTCTGAGTATATATGTTTACAAGATATAATTAACTATTCAATAGAAACCGTTATATCTAAATTAATTAATTTCAATTATCTATTTCCAAACTAAAAGAGCAGAGATGCCTAAAATAATTAAATTTTCGCAAAAAGGTTATTTAATTTTCAGTCAAATTTGAATACGGAAATTGTAGTTCTGGTATAAAATGATTGGCAATTTTAATTACTTGTTCTAATAAGTATCCAATTATTTTCACATCGAATCTTAGGCACGTCTAAATATTGAATTAATAAATAAATTTTAATTGTACAGGGTTACAGTTATTTTCTACAACATCCTAATTAATATAAAAATGCTTAGGTGAATTTTTTTGTTACGCTTTTGTAACTACTTGACCGATCATCATGAAATTTCGAATACACGTTGTCAGGGGTACAGAAAAGGCCATAAGGACCTTTTATCCAGAAAAAGTACTGTTCCCGATGGATAAAAATTATTAACATATTCTACATTAGCATGAGTAAAGGCGAAAGCAAAGTATAGTGGTTAGTGTAACCGACTGCCACGCCGGAGGTCGCGGGTTCGATTCCCGCACAAGTCAAACATTTGTGTGCATGAACATGAATGTTTTTCAATATTATGAAATTATTAAAAGGAAATAACATCTAAGTATATCGAGACACTTCTATTATATTACCTATTAATCACTCAATATGCTGATATTTTCGTCGGTATTCAAGTAGTTCATGTAAGGGTTGTTTTCTAACTATTCATTTTTATATAAATAAATAAATAATAAATAATATTCTATCACATACACACAACACCATCTAGCCCAAACTAAGCAGAGCTTGTACTATGGGTACTAGATAACGGATAAACATACGTATATACTTTTTTTTTGTAAATACATACATATTATACATAGTAACACCCAGACCAAGACAAACATCCATGTTCATGCACACAAATGTTTGACTTGTGCGGGGATCGAACCCGCGACTTTAGGCGTGACAGTCGGTTACACTAACTACTACGCCATCGAGTCGTCTTTGTTTGTTTGTTAGGCTTTCACGCCTTAACTACTCGACCGATCATTATGAGGCTACGCATACACGTGGTCAGGGGTACGGAAAAGGACTTAAGATACCTTTTGTCCAGGAAAAAGTACGGTCACTATCATAACCTAACCTAATCTACATTTATACGAACGAGGCTGCTAGCAAAACCTAGTATTGATGTATTTAATTTTGTAAGCTCTGCGCTACGATTTCGTTTTGTGTATGAGACATTGAATTCATAACTATGTAGTGTACCTACTTCTACAAAGCAGCGATAGCTCAGTGGGGAGACCAACAGACTGTAATGCAGAGGGTCTCGGGTTCGAACTCACGTCACGCACCTCTGACTTTCGGAAGTTATATGACTTTTCGAAATTATGTGCGTATTGATTGACAATTATCGCCTGCTCCGTGCCTCGGAGAGCACGTTAAGCCGTCGGTCCCGACTGCCATGAACATCTATGGCAGTCGTTATTGGGGAAGTCGACACAAAAGATCCCACTGGGTCGAAGTGTCGCCGGTCTGTACTGACTGGCCCCCACACAAGATAAGATAAGATACTTCTAAAACTTACACCGAATTATACTGTTACTGTATTGCTCTTTTCTACGTAATGTTATATATTTTTGTATGCTTTTTTATCCTTTAAGGTTTTGTATATTTTACTGAATTATCATCATACATGTATTCTCGCTTTCCTATCGTCTTATAGTTTTAACCTGTGAACATCGCTGTGAGCATCGCATTAATACCTAGTCTAGATAAATAAAAATCAATTGCCATATGTATAACGGAGCATCTCTTAATAACGGCTCGACAGATTTGGCCAAAGTTTGTACGAAAATTTTCGAAACAGCCACGGGAAATGTCAAAATATGAAAAAAAAATGATCGAAGTTTTGATATTGAATTTCATTACGTGGAATGTATTTTTGGATAGATTGACAGGACAACGACTGTCGGGTCATTTTTAAATAATTCTGTTGATTATAATATGTAGTGTGACTGTTTGATATTTAAAATGAAATAGGAGGAGTATAATATCCCCGAAAGTATAGACAGAACTGTATAAGACTAACGTTTTGCCAATAGAGGGCAATCCTATTGCCGTTCAGCGGGCAAATTTTCCGACTCTGGCTGCCACTGAGAATTTCTAGATAGAAATGCATTGCCAGCAAATCCAATAATGCTTTGTCAGTCTGAGAATTATAACCAAAACGTATGTCAAATACAATTGTGCACGTAGCTACTGTAGATTATATTTATTTAAAGACCTTTTTGCAAGTGAATACCACAAGTGTAAATATTGTAGAGTGCAAGGTTTGAGCGTTAAACTATTATGAGGGGAGCCTTTGATCTGGTAAATACGACTTCCTTATACATAATACTTGTTGCTGTGAGATTCCACAATATGTGACATTAAAAGCACGAAAATAAACTTTCAGGTGATAGATATAAGGTCTAAATTTGTTTAAAGCAATATAGATTGTCATAAAATCTATCGCTTAGTATAAGTACACACTCACATCGCGTGTTGTGGCTTCTTATTGTAATTTTATATTTTAAGATTTTAAGTTACGTGATTTTAAAATAGTTTCAAGGAGGTCTAAATGTACTACTTATGTAACTTTTATTAGGTGAAAGTATTTCTTCAGTCAAGTTGTTCAGTTTAATCTAAATGCTGCTACTACTGTTAGTTACCTAATTGTTAAGCATTGACATCAACTGTAACTTGGAATTAATTGTCTTTATCTATTATATATCTAATTGTATTCTTTGCTAGACTTATGTATTTTGTACGCCAATCATTGGCAAAACATAGATCTCAATATTGTGTTCCTACCATCTTACTATGTTCCTGTGTTTTACAAATTAAACGATGATGATTATCATAATGATTAATCGGAGAATTCACCATACCTAAAAAAATACCCGATAACATGTTGCCAGACTTCTGTAGTCAAACCTGAGACTCCACAATCATAGGCGTAAACGGCGACTTATTCTATTGGACAAACGGCAAAGCCATGTTGCACTCATTTAAATAGCAATCTAATCACTGGTTTTTATTCTTAAGATGCCGTGTCTCTGTTTATAGATGAACTAATGATTACCTTCCATGGCATCGAGAATGTGTTTGAAAACTCATTAAGTTTTTGTTATTGTATAGATGTAAACAGTTTTTTATCACTCGCTAGGAAGTTAAAAGCTGGATGGTATTAATGTAACTTTCGCATATCAACATATAATTTGAAAGTGGTAACATTCACATTAATTTTCATTTACAACTTTCATCTGTATATATTATACTTATTTTTATTTTGGTGTTTATTTAATCTATACATTTCTTTGTTTAACTATATGACATTTTTACTTTATTAAGTGCTAAAATTTAGGATAAATTGTTATTTAACTATTTTCAACTATTTAACCTTTTATATTGGCTTCCAGTATATAGGGTTGCCTAGTTTGAACCACATTACTTTGTATATTATATTATCTTTTTGGAATTGAATAACTAACAATCCAATTCATTAAATCTGGCGTATTGTTTACTTTAGTGTAAACAATTTATTTCATACAAATCAATATGGTTTCAGTAAAGTTCGTTCTAGGACAGATGCGGGTGTTACGCTTTTAAAACATATATTCAGTGCCTGGGAAGATTCGTAAGACATCATTGGCGTATTCTGTGATCTCTCTAAAGCCTTTGACTGCGTTGACCATCATACGCTGCTGCGAAAACTCAGGCGTTATGGCATCCGAGATACTGCACTTGACCTAGTCGATTCCTACCTAAGCGATATACTACAACACGTTGATATTAACAGAAGTAGATCTTCTGGATTACCAGTTACAATGGGCGTGCCACAGGGCTCAATTTAAGGACCCTTTTTGTTTTTAGTGTACGTAAATGATTTGCCGTTCTTTGTACAGGATTTGTGTAACATTGTTTTATATGCAGATGGCACATCCCTTATTTTTAAAGTAGACCGAAAAGCACCAAATTTAAGTGCTAAACTCTACACCTTCTTAATATGAGTTGTAAAATACTGAAATTATATTTAATTGGCGATTTAAAAGTGGCCATGTGTTCCTTGCAGGATTCTTTTCATAGGCTCAATTCTTTGTCTGAACCTAGCAACTAACCTTAATGTAGCTTCAGTAACTTAGTAAACTCACTAACCTATATATTTTGACGTTGATAAGTGTTACTTTGTGACCTAAATGAATAAATGATTTTGACTTTGACTTTGACTTCGCGGTAACAATACTTTTCCTGGATAAACGGCACTGTATGTCTCTTTCTGTACTCCTGATAAAATGTATGCAAAGTTTTATAATAATCGGTCAAGTAGTTAAGGCCTGAAAGCGTAACAAACAAACAAACTCATATTCGCATTTATAAAATTTTATAGGATTATACACAAGTATATAGATTTGTAAATGTACATCAATCTCTAGAATTATTTTACATAAATGCAATGTAATTTTGTACCACTTGAAAATTACCCGCAATTGTAACTTTGGTAAATTATACAGCAAGAATATTGCTTATTAACTAGTCTGCTAGCTTTAGAATTAGACTTTATGACACATCTCGTACAATAGCAAGACTTAATTGTTAATATCCTTAGCGTATGGAAATACAGTCTGGGGTTAAATTTAGAGTATGCTGTAGTTCTGTGTAATCTTGCAAAAGACGTTGTCGACGCATTACGTTGTGTGTGGCATTTTTGACTGCACGGTTGGCGTATTGTTTTTTGTTTTAATTGTTTTAAGTGGTTGCTTCGCAATTGTCACTGCGCCGAGTGTTGTGGGTTCCGTTATGATTCTATTTGTAGATCATAATTTTTTTATTGGGGTAGAGTATAGAAATCGTTTGATCAAGATTACACAATTGTTATCCCGTGTCTCCAATCAAAATTTGTCAGAAGTCCATTGTTCTGGGCTGCAACTATATAATATCGAGCAATTATTGCTACCGAAACGCTAAGAAGAAAACTGTACTTTTCAATAGTGTGTATATTATTTAATCACACTAAGAAACGTAGACTAGCCAGTGCTTGTAATAATTCTGTCTACCCCGTCAGGTATATCCATGATGAGGTACGTCTATTACTGAAAGATTTCCCAAAGCAGTAGGCAGAAGCAGTATTATGACTGGAGTTTAGAAATTCTGCAATAGAGTGCAAGCCCATTGTCTCTAACCAGACTTGGATCTGCTGCTAAATATCAAAGATACAAATAAATCACAGAAATCTGTACTCGACACAAAAATCGAACCCAGATCTTCAAGTCCGCAAGCATAAGCGCAAACTTATGCCTCGAGACTAAACCCACAGTCTAAGCTACGCTAAAAGTAAATTGCAATAAAATCCATAAAAGTTGATACTTTAAGTGTATAACATTTACCTAAACTATACAATTTAACGTTTAGGCCGTTTATATACCAGGCGGTAAGATTTAAATCACAGAGGTCTTACTTCTGCACGTTAAGATGACATCTGATACACAATGCCAAGATGACATGAGTTATCTATTTATTAATAAGTGAAACAAAAACATTGTATCCCTTTTTAAGAAAATTGCGCGGACGGAGGAGTATGAAATTTCGCACAGTTAAAGTGTACATGAAGAAGGAGTGGCGAATCCTAATATTTTTATAAAATATGCATTAGAAATACATTAAATTAATGAAAAAACACTACACGCACACAACCATGCATTTGACACACGCAGTCGAATCGCGTTCGTAGTATTTCGGCGTTGTTCGTCTGTCATCGTACAATTCTTTGTAACTAAGGGTACCTTATTTAGGTATATGTAATAAAGAAAAAAGAAAACAAAGTAGCAAGCTTAGGAATATCGTCAATGAAAGAGTATAGTCAAGTAAATAATAATTTGTTTGAAAAAGATAGGTTAATTTAACTTGTATAGCCTTGGCGAAATCTAAATAAAATGTGGGCACGCCACGATCGTGGCGGTAAGTCCCGTGTTTGAGGAGTGGCTGGAGAGGCGGCATGGCGCCCTCACCTTCCGGCTGACACAGGTTTTGACTGGCCACGGTTGTTTTGGCCGGTTCCTGTGTCGTATACGCCGGCAAGAGACGCCCGGTTGTCACCACTGCGGCGACTGCCGCGACGTTGTAGAGGACACGGCGCTGCACACTTTGGCGGTTTGCCCCGCCTGGGCATCGCAGCGCCGTGATTTGACCGCGGCAGTCGGATCGGTTGCCCTCTCGCTCCCGGCCGTAGTTCAGTCTATGGTCCGGAGTGAGAGGTCGTGGAACGCCGTCGCCTCCTTCTGCGAGGAAGTGTTTTCCATCAAGGAGGCGGCGGAGCGGGAGATGGAGCGTTTAAACCCTCTCCCCAACCGCAGAGCCGGGCGCCGGAGGGCGCGCGATGACCTCCAGCCACCCTGAGGTTTGACCTGGGGGTGACGGGCTTTGTGGGCCTGCCCGCCATCCGTTCAGCACCAGGTCCGAGAGGCGGCGTGCGTGTTCCCACGCGCGCCTCTGTGTCGAGTCCGTCTCCCCTCTAGGGGGGAGACAGTAGGGAATTTTTTCGAGTGAGTCCTTTGGGTAGGTCTCTTGTGTAGTGGCCGTAACCTCGGCGGGGTCGCGACCGCATGCGAAAGCGATTCGCGCGGCCCCGTCGATAGTGGTTTTGTCGAGGAACACTGTGGTAGGTTTAGTCGGTATTCCGGGAGGTACTTTCCTATTATTCCATCTTTCTTTTACCCCGGCGAGTCCGACATAATCCCTCCGCCCGCCCCCGCGGAGGGATATGCATCATTGCATTCCCCCACGTAAAAAAAAAAAAAAAAAAAAAAAAAAACTAAATAAAATGTGATTATAAGGGTAAAGTTATAGACAATAAAACCTTAATAACGATCAAACTAAAAATTTAAATATATTATGGTCGAATTCAGACCACGAGGCGGAGGAGTAAATATAGTTATATCACCTGTATTAAAAATTGTAATTCCTCACTCTTCTTAGCATAGACAGTGTTTAGTGTGACCTTAGCACGGTGTGGATACATCTAGGAAATCTTAAACTCGGCATGATTTTGTTGCATGTATTCTTGTAATCTTGTTCCATTATAAATGACCAATTGTGTCCCGAGTGTATCTTTATTTGAATGATAGTCAAGTCTCACATCACAAAAAAATATTCCTAGAAAGAAGATGGTGTTTCAAAAAATCTATTCTTGCTATCTACTCTAGTACGTAGATACACACATAACTAAATGCGGTTTCTTGCTAGTTAGCTTAAGTAAACCACTTAAGCTAGCTTGCAAGAAACCGCGCGTACTGGTGGGAATTTTCTATCTCGAACAAGCGTAAACGCGTTTATAAGATTGTACTCGTTTGAATTCGTTTGAATAACTTTTTTTATACAACAAATGTTGGGTGGCCACCGTAGCCTATGGACGCCTGCAACACCTGAGGAATCACTTGCACGTTGCCGACTCTTTAGGAATGGAAGAAGAGAAAAAGAAAGTAGGAAGGAGAAGGAGCGGGAAGGAGGCAAGAGGTTTATTGGGCCTCCGGCACTCTCACTCGTCGAACGGAACAAAACAGTAGGAGTACTGCTATTTCACGTCGATTCTGTGAGAGGGTAGTCCTTCCCCGGTCGAGCCGGTCCATTCATGCTGAAATCAGCAAGACTCCTCTACTCAAGACACTAATGCATCTAGGAAATCTTAGACTCGGAATGTTTTTGTTGCGTGTAATCTTGTAATCTTGATCCATTATAAATGGCCAAATGTATCTGTTTTATATATACGATATTTGAATGATGGTAAAGTCTCTCATCACAGAAAAATATGCCTAGAAAGAGGGTGGTATTTTAAAAAATACTATTGATATCTACTCTAGTATGCAGCACACATAACTAAATGGTTTACTAAAGCTAGCTTGCAAGAACACGCGCGCCCTGGTGGGATTTTCTATCTCGAACAAGCGTATACGCACTTATAAGCTTCTACTCGTTTGAATTCGTTTGAATACACATTACCTCTGACAAACAAGCTGGTTTGCGTCAACATATTCAAATAATAGACGTGCCATCACTAAACTTAAATCTCACGATAAATAACGATAGAAAATAAAGATAAAATTGTGCATACTAAGAAAAGTGAGCTCGCACTATTGATAGTGAACTATAGTGTACAGTCCTCAATAATATGAGTGAGCGCGATAATACTATATTTGTAATTCAGATGTCATATTGGCATTGCGTGACAGAAGACAACGTCCAAAAATTACCAACTTTAAATGTAGTAGAGCGCATCTCTTGTTTCAATCCTTCGCGTTCAGTTGCAGTTAACTCACTGCACTCACTTGCTTACTGATCGGTAAACGATTAGCGAGGTTAAGTAACGTTGGTTGCGGTCAGTCTATAGATGGGTGACCGCTTAGTGGTATTTCATCTGAGCGTCTCAGTGCTTCGGAGGGCACGTAAAAAGTCGGTCTCGGTTGTTGCCAAATTGACAGCAGTCGTTAAGCTATGTCAGAGGCCTACGAGCGGCTTGAACAACTCTTGACGATTTAATTATTGTTTGTATATTTGTAAAGATTTGACTCAAAAATTAAACTAGATATTTAAAAAGAAATCACCTTTAGGAAGCTATATTAACATCAACTACACACATTTTATTTAGAAAGACGTGATTATTACTAACATAAATTGAACATTTTCTTTTTTTTTAACTTCGGGGAATGCGTTGACGCATACCTCTCCACTGAAAAGCGAAGCGGAGAGGTTATGTCGCTCAACCGGGAAAAGATAGAACGTCCCGGGTACCACCGACTAAACCTACCAGTGTGTCAACTCGTTGCCTTGAATGGTGGGTGGGTCGCTGGAACTGATCAACATTAATTAACCTTACTTTCTTTTACGCGAGCGAAGATGCGGGCAGACTAGTTTTATTATAATTTTATACGCGCCGAAAATAGGTCCAATGTGTAACTACCCTTACGATTTCCTTTATGCTAATGTTTAATGTTTTAAATTGCACCTTCTATTTACATTTATTATTACTGCCGTAGTTTCAAAGGCTTTATACATTTCATGTGAACTGTAGGTGTTTGTTTTCTTAATAGCTTTCACAGTAGCCATTTCAAGACGGGTTAATGCATTCCTTTTAAAGTGCTAACACAAGATTGCAGTCAGTTGACATCAATGTTTGTTTAAAAAAATAATATATCTATACTATATATACTATTGTTTGGTTGAACGCGCTTATCTCAGGAACTACTGGTTCGAATTGAAAAATTCTTTTGGTATTGGACAGCCCATTTATCGAGGAAGGTTATAGGCTATATAACATCACGCTACGACGCATGGGAGTGGCGCTGTAACTATAAACGCGAGTGAAACCGCGGACACTTCTAGTCTTTAATATTTTTAAAAACTATTCGGTTTTCGGCTGCTCAGATGGCGTATTGGTTTAAGTGTTCGCCTCGTCAGTGCCACTGCGCCGAGTGTTGTGGGTTCGAATCCCGCACGGGACAAAACTTTGCGTGATCCACAAATGGTTGTTCCGAATTTGAGTGTATTTTGTGTCCGTTGTTTGAATGTTTTGAAAGTCCTCCGCGACATAGGAATTCATAATATAATAATAATAATATTCTATCACATACACACGACACCATCTAGCCCAAACTAAGCAGAGATTGTACTATGGGTACTAGACAATGGATAAACATACATATATACTTTTTTTGTAAATACATACATATTATACAAGGTGGCTATGACCGATGGGCATTAAAATGGACAGAGTATTCCATATGGGCTCAGTGTTAATTCAAAACGGTTAAAAACTCGATAAAGATAAAAATAAAAAATCACTTTTTTCAAACAAATTAAAACAATTTAATACGCAAACACCATTTATAAACATTTACACTAACCTGCGGTCACTTGCATAACAAAACGGCAACGTCGCATTCTGTTGTCTTTCATTTTGCCGATGGCGGGCGGCGGAGCCACAGACGTTTCAAGTGTGTACGTAGCTAATACAGTTTTACGGGCACAACACAATTTTTAGTCAAAGAGAACACAATATTTAGTACCTACATAATTATTACTAACTACACAAATCACCTCAAATCTTTAAATTTTCAATATGTCCACCATTCTCATTTACACACAACTGATATCGACGTAAGATATTATTTTGTAGTCTTACAATGAAGTTATTGTCCGCTACCAAGCTTTTTAATTTATTGAATGCTACAATTATTTTATTTCTAAGTTCGTCTATTGTATTTACATCCGTGGCGTACACTTCACCTTTCACGTACCCCCACAAAAAGAAGTCCATAGGCGTTAGGTCCGGAGATCGGGGGGGCCATCGCACGGGGCCGAATCTGCCCAAACATTTCTGTGAGTCGCGCCCTGGAAGACACCACTGAATGTGTAGGCGCGCCGTCTAGCTGGTACCACAACCGCCGATATTCGGCTACGGACAGTTCATCTACGTACTCACTAACGGGACCATTTAATATGTCCAAAAACTTTGTCGCGTTAAGGGTGCCGTCAATAAAAATAGGGTCGATGACATGATTTTTATGCATGCCCGCCCACACGTTCAGTGAAAAGCGGTATTGATGTTCGGACTCCCGAAACATTTCAACACAACAACGATTCTGTCTGTTCTAAATGCCGTTGCGCGTAAATGTACTCTCATCGGTCCACACAATATTGGATAAGAAGTTATCGTCGATACTAACGTAATTTAACAGCCACTGACAATAACTATTCCTAACCGCAAGTCTCGGCTCAATAAGGATTGGACTTTTCTAAATTTGTAAGGTTTGCGCCTATTACGTTTTAAAACCTTATGCACGGTGCCACGACTTACTCTGAATTGTTGCGCGGCTCTATGAAGGCTTGTAGGTTTACGGGCGAAATGCTCCAAGATTTGTTCTTGCAGCTCGTGCAGCGGGTATCCGCTGTGCAGCTACTCCCTCTTGATGCGGCACTATGGGTTTATTTTCCCGTGTCCTTTGTACTGCCTTTACTATAGTGCGGGCATTGCTGGGACATGTACGGCTGTCTCCATACCTTTCTCTGTATGTTCGCAGCGCTAGAGCGGCATTTCCGTGACATTCACCGTATATCAATATCATGTCAGTGTATTCGGACGACGTGTACGTGACGCGAGGCATTTTATTGCAATCAGCGTGTCTAATCAAGTAATCACAATAAAAACAAAAATCAAACAGTGTGTCACAAAGTTAAAAAAGCCAAACACAAACACTATTTAATCCAAAGATCCGAGCGGCTCCGGCGCTGCGCTGTCGCAAACTAAAAAAAGTTCTTTTAATTTTTGGAGATTTTAACTCGTTAGGATCCGGTAATTCCCGGACCCAAACAATAGGTACGATGGTCTTTCCAAATGTGGACGCCAGCCGTCGGGCTAATGACCGAGGCCCAATGGCTTTCAAGTGTGCATAGTGATCTATTTTCTTTTCTTTTACTCTTATTGAATAAGAGCGGGACGTTTATTATGATTTGTTCACTCTCTTCATAAAAGTGCAAGAGCGGCAACATTTTACGAATACGTATGCTTAGACTCTCGGTCAGCTGTTAGGGCAGATACAACCTGTTGCCAATTAGCAAAAACTAAAAGTCTATCCTGTGGCTAAACTACTGCTACTATTGAACTGAAATTTGGTGTAGAGATTGTATGTGGTACATACTATATGTAGTTAGAAATAAAGCCTCACTGTTTAATCCACCCTGTATATAGAAACACCTATACCAAGACAAACATCCATGTTCATGCTCACAAATGTTTGACTTGTGCGGGAATCGAACTCACGACCTCAGGCGTGGCAGTCGGTTACACTAACCACTACGCCATCGAGGTCGTCGAATTAATCCTGGTGCGGAGTTTTCTTTTTTAGATAAACAAATTTATAAGAAAGTATGGTTTTTTATTGCAGAAGATTAACATTAGCAACTTTGTTCTGTTACTAACAATTTATTGACAAAAACTTAACACTTTGTGTGACCCGAAATTTGAACGTGACCTCATGCATATAACTCGTATTTACTGCCACTGGGCCACCGAAGCAATCATATTAATAACTTAAAAATACATCTAAACAGCTGAAAGACAAGATGAAAACTATCTTATGTGTACTTACTTACTGTCATAGCTTTGTTAAAGAGCAACCCGACACGACCGGCGAAAGAGAACCTCGCTGATTTCAGCATGAATGGGCCGGCCCGGCCGGGGAAGGACTACCCTCTCACAGAATATCGACGTGAAATAGCAGTATTCCTACTGTTATGTTTCGTTGAGTGTGAATGCTGGAGGCCCAATCACCCTCTTTCCCCTTTCCCGCTCCTTCTCCTTCCTACTTCCTTTCCTAAAGGGTCAGCAACGTGCAAGTGATGCCTCTGGTGTTGCAAGCATCCATAGACTACGGTGGACCACTTACCATCAGGTGGGTCGTATGCTTGTTTGCCAACTTAGTTGTATAAAATAGGAAACAAAGGTCAAGTGTCGGACCAACAGTTAATCCATTGATCCGGTGTGCTTTCCAAGAAACGGGGCTGTACAAAACCTTAAACTTTCTGATTCCGGGTTCTGGCTGAGAACTTCTTGAACGAAACCTAAGTACCTTCTCTTGGTTATGTGGTTGAATTCACTGCTACTATACGTTACATTATCCTTACTAATATTATAAATGTAATTGGGAGTTAGTTCATGACGCTTTCACGCCTAAACTACTCGACCGATCATCATGAAATTTTTCATACACAATGTCAGGGGAACAGTAAACGTCATTGAGTACCATTCATCCAGAAAAAAATATTGTTACTAACCTGACCAATATCTACGCGAGCAAAACCGCGGTGAGTATCTATACTTCTATATTAATATTATAAAACTGAAGAGATTGTTTTTTTGTTTGTTTGGATGAACGCGCTAATCTCAGGAACTACTGGTTCGAATTGAAAAATTCTTCTATTGTTGGATAGCTTATTTATTGAGGCAGGTTTTAGGCATATAATATCACGCTTCGACTTACGTGGGCGGCTCTTACACATAAAATATGGAAGTAGGAACTTTTCTTAATTATAATATTTTACATGTAAGGTAATACATACATAATACTTAACTTCTGGGCAACATATCAAGATGAAATATACCAAAATTTTTAGTTATATTTTGATCAATACAACTCTGAAAACCGCATTCTATTTCGTAAAGTAGATTTGTATATAGACAGTAAGTAAGTAAGTAAGTAATTCTTTATTGTGGATCATAGGTAGGTACATAATACAGATGTTATAGTTTAAAATTATTAGGTCAGCTATGTCCCGCCCATTGGGCATACAATAATTGCAATAATTGAATCTATATAATAATAATTCATTTATGTCAATTGAATTAGATAGGTACGGTACATTCATAGAATATGTATTTTAGTCAATGTCAATATGTGTAGCAATGTCACAGAGCTTATAAATAGGTAATAAAAATGTAAAAGTGGAGAATACTGAACACATCACGATTGGACATAGTGGAATGCTATAGTGTTTTATCGTTTAAGTAATCTTTTACTGAGTAGTAACATTTTTGTGTTAGAACCTTATGTAATTTCTGTTTAAACGTAAGTATTTCCGTAACTGCTCTAATCTCTCTTGGTATATTATTGTATATCCGCGACGCTGTACAAAATATACTCTCATGCATAAAATGAGTCTTGCTAGGCAAACAGAGAGACAGAAATTCTAAAATACTTGTTTTGGCAAGTGGCGATAATCTAATGGGAGGTCGTTGGATTCTTCTACTTATGGTGTCGATGGCATCAGTTTTTATATGATTTTAGCCCAGTGCTCGGCAACGGCGCAATCCAACTCACCGTTGGATTGTCACGTCTGGTCTCAAGTTCGATCCCAAGGTGCATATTTCTCACTTTTCAGTATTAAATAGTTATTTATCGCGCGCTATAACGGCGAAGGAAAATATCGTGAGGAAATCTGCATGTCTGAGAGTTTCCCCACGTTCTCAAAAATGGGTGAAGTCTGCTAACCTGCACTGGCGCCAGCATGGTGGACCAGCCTTCTCACACTGAGAACAGGCCCTTGCCCAGCAGTGGGCCAGTTTACAGGGCTGATATTATATATAATATAAATTTATAAATTATAAACAGGTACTTACATCTTTGAGTGATGACGCAATAAATATGACGTATACACTGGTCCCTCCAATACATACGCCCGCCATTGCTGCGTCCACGAAATGCCTGAAATGTAATTGCATTTGTCAGCTTTTTATAAAACTAGGGTAATAAACAAATATACATACGATCTACACAAATTCCTTTTTTTCTTTTAATATAAATAATATAATATTTTTGTTAATTAGGAGTACCTCAATTATTATTAATGTATTGTTAACTAGCTCGTAACTAGATGAAAATAAACTGTTAAATTAAATTAAATTAAATTTTAAAAGACCACTGCCGCTGTAAGAGTGAATCCCGTGTCACAGTGGACTTTACAAACATTCAAACAACGGACACAAAGAACACCCAGTCTCGGAACAAATATATGTGGATTACATAAATTTTTGCCCCGTATGGGATTCGAACCCACAACACTCGTAGCAGTGGCAAGGGCGAGGCGACCACTTAAGCCATTACGCTAATCACGCAGTCTTTAAATAGATATTTTCACGCCCCATCCCCAAAAGGGTAGGCGGAAGTGTACTACAACTCACACATTTCTACGACGATTTTTCCTTTTTTTATGGTATAGGTAAACGAGCAGGCGGACCTCCTGATGCGCGATTACCGCCGCCCATGGACACCCGCAACCCCAAAGGAGAAACAAGTGCGTTGCCCACCCTTTAAAAAGGAATGAAGGAGGGAAAGGACAAAGGAAAGGATTGGGAAAGGATCGGGGTAACTGGGCCTCAGGCTCTCTCACTCTCCAATACGAAACACAACAGTATGGGTACCGTTACTTCACGCCGGTATTCTGTGAGAGGGTAATACTACCCCGGTCGATCCGGATCATTCGTGCTTAAACCAGCGAGGATCTACTACCAACTATTATATATACGATTTAACTTTTCTAAGATTATTGTAGACGCATAATATTGTCTTCTGTTTACGCGAATGTTATACATTGAAATTAAACTACTATATACGGATTTTATCGCGTTGTTTATTTAGCACTGTATTACAAAATTTTGAAAATATTATAGCTTATAAATCAGTAAAATAAAATCAATAGTAGTAGTAGTGTAATATTTTCAAAATTTTGTAATACAGTGCTAAATAAACAACGCGATAAAATCCGTATATAGTAGTTTAATTTCAATGAATTATTGTAGACGTATTAGTATGTGTATACTTATTATTAACCTTTGAATCTTTTTCGAAGAGGTTAATGAAAACACTATGTGGGTCTGTGTGTATGTCTGTTAGTAATAGTTTGTTAGTGACAGGCACAGCTCCGGAACTAACTAGCTTGTAACTCGGTGTACAGACACCTTGGAGTCATCCCTCGGTCGAGTTTGATGGGCCCTGTGAGTCAAAAGACCCCCGAGACATAGGAGTCACAAAGTCTGGGGATATCCACCAACAGAGTGATTTGGAAGTCCAAGGGAGAGGCTTTTGCCCAGTACTGGACATTACAAAAAGATGACGACAAAAAAAAGTTTATATAAAGACCAAGAGGTTGAATCCTGGGTTTTTACAACCATGCTATAATTTGTTATGTTTATTCTATAACTAGCTGTCTCTCTGGAATTATTAGCAGAACGAGGTACGTTATGTCGTTTTCTAAATCCCTGACAGTGTGTATACGAAATTTCATGATGATCGGTCGAACAATTAAGGCGTGAAAGTGTGACAAAAAAATAAACAAACAAACTCAAATTCGCATTTATAATAAAAAATATGACTAGAATATAATTATTTTGTTCTTGACATAAATAATCTTATCTGCATATTTTCTTATTGTAATTTATTTTTTACACGCTTTTATAAGCTTGGTATGTATGTACGTATCTATGAATGTATGTATCTATGAATCTATGTAACGGAATCCTTGAACGTGATTTTCACCTCTTTTAAACCGACGGATTGATTTGAAACTTTGCACACTTATTGGTGACCGATGACAATACAATAACTTAGAAAATAAAAATAAATAAAAGAATAATAGTTTAAAATATAAATAAATAATAGTTTAAAAAAAAATACAAAACACGCTTTAAAAGGTAGAAAATAAAACAATTTAATAATTTTAATGTAAAAAGCGTGGGGTAGGGGTTATCAAAATATCTTAGAAAGCACCGCACGCTTTTTTACAAATTATTAAATTGTGTTATTTTCTACTTTTTGAAAAAAGGCGTGTTTTTTGTTTTTTTAATTCTTACTGCGTTTAGGAGTTGACGGGCAGGGCTCCATCTGGTAGTAAGTGGTAACCAGCTTATGGACTTTAGCAACATCAAGAGTGTACCTATATTCAGCTGAGTCTAAGTCTAATGTGATAAAATACTGCCTTCAAACATCCTTGAAGGATAAGTCATACTGCTTGAGACATACCACGATGTTCATCGTATACGATCTTTACCCTTTGTTAATCTGATTTGTTTGTACTAACTATAAAGTGCTGTATTGTAAAGTTGGCCGTCCTCTATTGTAATCTTATAGAACAAGTTTCTACCCATAATTTTATCCACGTGAATCCTACGTAAATGCATAACTGGGATCAAAAGTATCCTCTGCAAACCGACTTTTAAAAAGGGTTCTAGGCTCTATTCTTTTGGGTACCTATATTTTTTTAAGAATGTTTGTACGTAACTTCTTTGTTTATCAGATGATTTAATGCTTTTCTTGCATTAGGATTGGTTTTGTATAGATTTAAGGTAGTCCCATATTAATTTCATACGTTAAGTAGAGCCTCTGGGTCATCCATCTGACTCTTAACATTGGTAAACGTTACTAAAAAAATGTTGCCATGGTTATAGAACAAGACATTTCATCCAGAAAAAGTACTGTTTCAGAGGGATAGAAAATTTATATATTGAACCTACATTTATGCGAGCGAAGCCGCAGGCAAAATCTAGTTTGTTATATAAAACTAGCTGTCCCGAAAGATGTTGTCCTGTACATACGAAAAAAAAACAAATCTAATCCATTCTTGAATCCACTGAACACATAAAAAAACTTTATCAAAATCGGTACAGCCGTTTAGGAGGAGTTTTATTACAAACACAAGCACAGAAGATTTATATATATAAAGATGATAATGCCTCGGAGCTGAGCAGATAATGTTTCATTTTATTAAACTTCATAATTTTCTTTTTAAGTATGTGATTATTCCAGCATGACGTTCATGATAAAAATGAAATATCGTATTTTATGATAGAAAAATAGCGTCAGTTAATCTGATATTTTATGAGCATTCATAAGTCAAATATTAAAGAAGGCTATAATATATTATTACGTTCGGCTAGTCAATTAGTCAAAGTTTGCGTAGTTCGTGTCATGTTAGTTTACGCATTTCACATGTAACAGAAAAATTAGTTAATATTTTAATGTCTGCGTAATAGATAATTTTTTTGTCGCCCAGATCTGCTCATGCATTATTTTTATTACTTTTGTTCGTGGTGTTGCTAGGAAGAAACGAGCGAAAAGATTATTTTTGATAAGCTAAACCATAAAACAGAAGTTGGGCAGAATTTGTGTATATAGAGATAGATAGGAATCACAACAATGTGTTTTAAATATTTTGACTGCCTGTCTACACTGGCATCACGTAAATACGAATGAATGTATTTCGATGCAGGGTTCACAATTTTGTAGCATGGAGTTCAGCTTAAAAACTAAGCTAATTTCATCGGATTCTGTTCAACAGAAACCGATGAATGCCAACAGAACCGGTACAGCATAGTATAATCCACGTCGATGAAATCGCGGGCATACCAAAGTTCACGGTGACGAAGTTATTAGCACATTCCAATACTTAATAACCAGAACCGACAGCGCTGAGTACTTCAATAAACTTCAATCAACAGTTCTACCACAAGCCTTGATAGTAAACAAAAAGGTAATAATTTCGTATTCTACGCTCGATCTTAATTCAACTAAGATGCCGCAAAGAAGCAGGTTAAAAACTAAACAGCTCACCCAAACTTTTAACACTTCTATTCTCTTGGCACCAGCTGCGATAGTTTTAGAAAACTTTGCACAAAAACGTCTAACTTTACAGAGTTGGTTTTCACTCCAAGAATTGAAGTGAAAACCGCTAAGAGAATATTTATTACGGTCAACCCTACGACGGTATGTTTCTGGCTTTAGTTAAGGCGTGCAATTTACGGAATGTCGTTTCCCAGTTGAAGTGCAGTTTATCACTCTACGCCCAGAGCATTGTTTGTGCAGATAAAATGGAATTGGATGAAGTTTTGACTAGTGGTTCAATACAACTTTGATTAAAGTCTGTGAACAGAATCTGTTTGTATTTGTTGTGTAGATTTTGGAGCAATTTTGACTTGATAGTGTTGCTCCTTTGGGCAAGTCCTTCAATTCCCAAATGTCGCTATAATATTTTTGTGTTGAGTCCCTGCTTTCAGGATACCCAGTGGTGTGCCGCTTGTTTTTAATAATAATAATAATATAATAATATTTTAATAATAATATTTATTTAAATAATAGGTACAATAATTTATAATAAATGACTAGATTAGGCTGATGATGACTGATCTTTAGGTTAGGGCAATCCCAAAAGTACATTTTCACGAACAATAACCTATTTGAAATGCCTTTGAGAGAGAACCTGGTACCCAAAACACTAGATAAATCTTACCTTGAGTACTAGAGTTCAAGAAAATTCTGTAATAACTTGTTGCCTGATATGTGTTCTGAGTTTATTGCACTTTTTGATAGTAAAATAAAATAAATAATGAATTTTATATTCTTTTGACATTATTGAAATTAAAATATATTTTAATATTATTGCAAATAAAGTAATGTTTTTATTTGGAAAATAAATATATATTATTATTTAATATGCATCGAATCCGTGGTCTCTTCCTCGCAGTCCAGTTAAGTTAACAGTGTCTCCAGTAAGCTACGCTTAAATATTGCGTTCTCCTTTCTATACGCCTACCATAAAACGTACATGCCGAAGTTTCGTGCCTAATGTTGGCACTAAGTTCCACGAAACACGTGAAGTAACGGTTTGATAAACCTTAACTATATAGTGAAGTGGTCCGAACAACGAAGTGACGTCAATTAAAAGAAAATTAAAGAAACTTCGTTGAAGATATATTTTTAATATTTCGTTTGTCCAGAGTTTCGGATAGACATTTCTCACCTACTGGTTAATTTATAATCTGACACACATTGCCAATACGACATCTGAATTATAAATATAGCATTATAACACTCTCATGAAAAATCTTACTCACTCACTCTGTCGTTAAAAATTGTACACTATCGTTCTCTATCATAAAATGTCATATATGAGGTCATTTTTCGGATCCCTATCCATTAGCATTAAATTTTGAGACCTAACATAACTTAGTATGGCATAATTATATTTTCGCATAATATAATTACGCATAACTGCTTACGCATAATTTTTTAAGCATAATTTCTCCAACCGTAATAATGATTAAGCATAATATTCTAAAGCATAACTGCAAGCATGCAGCATGCAAGCAAGCATGCAGCAGGCAGAGTTTCTGTCACGGCTCCGGCGCTGCGGGCCTCCGGCGGCCCCACGCTTCTACACGATTTTAAATTACATTCTAGGGGTAGGACAAACAAGACTACGTAGAGTCGATTTTGCAGCAATTCGGTTTATGGTAATTTATGCCAAAACAAATTAGTCTTTAAGATGATTATGCCAACATAAAATGTATGCCTAAAAAAATTATGCCGAAGTATTATCATGCCAAAACAAATTGTGCCAAAATCGTTATGCCGAAGTATATTAGGACAAAGAACATTATGCGAAAAGAAGGGATCCCCATATTTTCGTGCAATGTAAAAACGGTAAGAACATCTATGATTTAAATAAAAAATATTAGATAAAATTAACATAACAAATTCGGTATTTCATTCATGTTTATAAAATCCAACATATACTGTTGAAAACTACATATACAGATCCAATTAGGCCAGTATATAAATATCTCCAATTTTGGGAATATGAAACATAAAAATAGGTTCGTTTCATCCCATTAAATATGCTGAAAGTGTGGGCCTTCATAATATGAACACGATTTTACTTGTTGCCGTGCATACGATGTGAATATCTGTGCGATTTTAAAAGGGATTACGTTGCCGATTGATTCAATAGCTAGCTACTGCCAGCGACTAAGGCGATTCTCCCACTAGAGAAGCGTCCCGCCGCGGTGCGCGGAGTGACAGATTACGCGCGCGGCGACGGAGGCGCAGATCTACCTCATTTAGCAGTGTAATCTGCTACTCCGTGCGGGGTGGCAGTGTACGACGGCCCCGCGCCAAATAAAGTCAAATGTTCACTTCGCTGTCGAAAACGTCCTACAAGCATAAAATTTCGCGCGGGACTGCGGAGTCAGTGTGTTATACCCCGCGGCACGCCCCGCGCTCACGCGCATATTGACAGAATCTGCGCGCGGGACGCCTTCCCGCGCATTGACGCGTCGGCACTGTGTTGTCCTAGGCGTGTTTTCTATATAAATTGAGATACTTGCATACAATATTAAAATCTGCGGCCCCGCGCTACGCTACAGGGCGCGGTGCAGTGTGATGATCGCCTTACTGTAGCAGCGTGAATGAAATGAAAACACATGCCGGAAAAAAGTATCCTATATGTTACCCAAGAATATATTCACGTCATTTTTCGACCCATAAACTATTTTTCTATGCTAAATGCTACATTGCTTGTGAAGGATATATAAACAAACTTACTAACTTTTGTTTTTATTATAATAAGGATATTTAACTAAGTTATTGCTACAGCTTCTTCTTTAGCGCTTTGGTAGTGAATCAGCTGTGGTCTTTGTTTCGATTCCAAGGCGAACAAAACATTCTTGTATATATGTATAATAATAATATCAGACCTGTATTAAACAGTCTCACTGCTAGGCACGGGCCTCTTCTCAGTGTGAGAATGGTTAGGCTATAGTCCACCACGCTGGCCGAGTGCGGGTTGGCAGACTTCAGATATCTTTGAGAACATTATTGAGAACTCTTAGATATGCAGGTTTCCTCACGATGTGTTCCGCCATCGTTAAAGCAAGCGATATTAACTATTTAATACGCACATAACTTTGAAAAGTCAGAGATGCGCGCCTTGGGATCGAACTCAAGATCTCTGCGTGGCAGTCCAACGGTTTCTCAATAGGCTATCGCTGCTTTACCTCACAGATAATTTAATACTACACAAGGTATACGTAGATAAATTCTCAGTAGCAGCTCCTCTCGGCTCGCTCAAAATTACGTGGAATCCAAAACCATAGCTAGCATGTGTGTATTAGGCTTTTGATTACCCCATCGGGCATACAAGCTTGAGACAATGAATGTAGATTAATGTTACGAGGGTATTCATCTACGTCACATTTGGCTCATAAACTACTTTTTACCCGACTGCGTCAGAAGGAGTGAGTATAAAAATGATAATGTTTATCGAGCGTATGTATGCGTATGTATGTGTGTATGTATGTCCATTTCTTTGGCACGCCCTTCAGCCCAAAGGCTGGACGGTTTTTGACATATGAGGAGTCGTTGAATTTATCAGAATTGTGGTAGTGACATAGGCTATATAAACTTTCAAAATGGCTTTCTTACCTTAGCAATATGGGTATCAAATGAAAGATTACCATTTTAATAATAAAACTAAAAAGACTGAAATGAAATTATTGAAAAATTATGAAAGTAATGAACTGAAAAGAGAAAAACAAGTAGGTATCACAATATCTATATAAAATTCGACTGACTTATGCATTGTTTTGTAAGCTTACTTTATCAAATAATGAAATAACTACATAATATGTATAATCAAATTAGTTAAACTAAATGCTTTATGGTGCTGCAGGTGGGGACAAATAATACTTTGTTACCTACGGGCTCTTTTCAGTTCATTACTTTTAAGCAGACGGGTTTTTTGTTTTTATAATAATAATTTTATTGTACAAAATACTACGTTACTTCTTTACTCTATTGCCTCGTAAAGGATAGATAAACCAACTAAATAACATTTGCTTTTAATATAGTAAGGACATTTAGTCAAGTTAAAGTACATTATTGCGACTGCCTTGGTAGCGCATTGGTAGTGAACGTGACTGCTCGGCATGTGGTTTTGGGTTCGATTCCATGGACGAGCAACATATGTATAATTGCGTTTGTAGAGGCATTCTCAAAAGCAGCTCGCCTTCCTTAGCTACAATTACGTGGAATCTAAAATCATAGCTGGTATTTGTGTATTAGACTTCTGCTTACTCTATCGGGGATTAAAGCGTGATCGGAATATAAATATACCTATCTATCCTTGCTCGTTGACATTCTAAACATAGTTATATTTAGAATGTCATCAGGTATTGAAATAGGGTGTGTAACAAATTAATGACTGTGGTAAATTGAGTGATTATACAGTTTACGCCCATGTTATGTCTTCTGCAACCATGTAATCTCTTTTGCCTTGGGTCTATATGTTCCACGGTCGCAAATAGTGCAAGACTGTTCAAATCATAACCACAAAACATACACAGCGTGTAACAGAAATATATGGTCATATTTGGGATCGTAAACTGTTAGTGATAAATTGCATTGCGAGCTAAATCAGCATCCAAAAATCGTTATCCCATGTCTGTAACGCTTTCAAGCCGTAACCGGTTGACCGTTCATCGCGATATTTCGCATACACGTTGTCAGAAAAGGACATAGGATACATTTTACCTAGGAAAAAGTACTGTTTCTAATCTAACCTAACCTACATTTACGTGAGTGAAACCGCGGGCAACATCTAGTCTTCAACAGATTCAGAGATTGATCGACTTACAGATAGCAGTAGCCACGTGAAAACGTTATATTTATTCGAATCTAAATATATTTAAAAGACGCACTTAAGAACTACTTTTGATATCAATAAAAACTAACTTATTAAAATTGTATCTATAATAATCTATACTAATATTATAAAGCTGAAGAGTTTGTTTGTTTGTTTGAACGCGCTAATTTCAGGAACTAATGGTTCGAATTGAAAAATTCTTTAAGTGTTGGATAGCCCATTTATCGAGGAATCACACTACGACGAATAGGAGCGGAGCATCAATGGAAAATGTTACAAAAACGGGGAAAATTCTCTTATATGAAGTAGACGAAGTTGCGCGGGTTAGCTAGTATACACAGCGACGCTTCAACCTAGACTGTTTGGACTTTGAACTATTAGAAGTTGAACGCTGCGAATCGTGCGAGAGAGTGCGTTATATTTTTGTTACGCTCTATCCTTACCATTACATCGACACCACTATGCACTGTCCCTTTCCGACAATTCTCTATTTTGTATGTAGCGTAGTTATGCGTATATATAGTGTGTGGCTTGATGTTTAGCCGTGTGTATGTTAATAAAGGCAATCGAGCATGAAAATGATAATACCAACTAAGGATTTCTGTGAAGGCGTTTACAAAATTAGAGAAAGAAGCGAAGAAAGAACTTACCTTATATGCTTAGAATATTTCTTTAATCTCTTGGGTCCCAGCTTGAATACTCCTTCACAAGTGTCCGTGTAACTCAGCAGAGGTACTTGGCTTTCTTTACACACGTCCCGTGAGGTTGATACCTGTGAAAAAATATCCTTTTAATTGTATGCAAGATAATATAGATACACGCATAGTCTCAAGCCTATATGGCTAACGTGGAAGAAGACTTGGGGGAGAGCCTATTGTCGTTTCCCGGTTTTCCCACAGTTCCAGATTCTGTGCTGTTAGTGAGAATTCCTAAACCTTCGACTGTATGGATGGCATGGTGGGCAAGCGATCACTTCGCCACTGCCACAACGCCATGTGTTGTGGCCTCGTATCCACAAATTAGTATTCTAAGTCTGGATGTACTTTGTGTCCATTAATTATATGCTTGTAAAGTTTGCCACAACAGGGTTTAAGACTGAGTGCGGAAGTTGTATTTATATATACTAGCAGACCCCACAGATGATGTCTTGTCCAAATGAACTGATCATAACGCCATCTACTGGGTCCAATTGTGCAACTAAACCATGCAGGGATCCACCCAAATACACAAAAATATTGATTAAAGTCGGTCCTGCCGTTTAGGAAAGTTCAAATATATACGTACAGAAAATAATATCAGATATATTCGCATATACAGCCAATAGCCATGCCAATTGCATACAATTATAAGCTTAGTATGATTTCTAAAAACTGAATCAATCAATTTGCATTGGCCATTGAGTTGCTCGTCCATAATCTCTATTCAAACAAATGCTTCATTGGGCTTACATGCAAACACGTATTTCGACAGTTGAGCTCCGACACGTGTCTAGTACTGGCACAGTTTATAATGAGGGCAGATATTAGTATTGATCATATTGCAGGTTAAGGATATACACTAAGAGAAGTATAGCTAGCTCAACTAGCATACGGTTTTTAGTGATATAAACTTTGAATTCCTTTTTAAAGATATTTTGTGCTTGGAGGATTTTAGTGTATGGCATAGTTAAAGTTAATATGGAGAAGGACTCAGTAATTGACTGCACGCATGGCGTAGGTTTAAGGAGTCGTCAAGCCATTACTTCTGGACCAAAGATTGTGGGTATTTGTGGGTATGATCTCCACACAGGACGAAAATTATCGTGACCCACAAATAGTTGTTCCAAAAAACAAATAAATAATCCTTACATACTTATATTATAAATGCGAATATTGTCTTATGTTTACGCGAATGTTATACATTGATATTAAACACTTTAAACGGATTTTGTCGCGTATATTTTACTTTAAAGGAGTCTGCCCACTACATCGTCTCATACCATGCCCGTGCTAGGAACGTATCAGACACGAAAAGCAACACGATACGGCCTGCTATAGGAACTGCTGGTTGGTGACGGAACGGTCTAGTGGGCATAGTCTTATACATTTCCTTACAAAGAATATTTTTTGCCTGACACGTTCCTAGCACGGTCTTGGTATGAGACGGGGTAGTGGGCAGACTCCTTTAAACACTTTTATTACATAATTTTGAAAACTCTAACACTACTATTGTTGAACTTTACTACTATATTTTTTTAAACTATTTATTTTTAAGTTTACACTTTGCCCCAACAGCAGCCATGTTCACGGGGAGACTAGTAGTAGAACTGGCTGCTGTAAAGCATCCGAAACGTCGGGGCAAAGTGTAAACTTAAATATAAATAGTTTTAATAAAATTAAATAGCTTAAAATATAGTAGTAAAGTTCAATAATAGTAGTGTAAGTTTTCCAGAATTATGTAATAAAAGTGTTTTAAAGTAAAATAAACAATGCGACAAAATCCGTATAAAGTGTTTAATTTCAATACATGCGAATGTTAGTTTGTCTGTTACGCTTTCACGCCTTAAGTACTCGCTTGATCATCATTAAATTTCACATGTACATTATTAGGGGAACAAAATGGGACATAAAGTACCTTTCATCTAGAAAAAAAATGCTGTTCCGTAGGGACACAAATTCAACGAAAACCCTAAATTAAAGCAAGCAAAGCTGCAGGCATAATGAATTAATGATGATGTAAACTCTAGTAATGAATTGAAATGCGCATGGAAAGGTGTGAGATTTGGCATAGTTAAAGTATACATATATGAGAAGGATTGCAAAAACCTAAAATTTATATAATTTGTAGGGCCATAGGCTACCACTAGAAGAAATAATACCTCGTTTCTAGAAAACACTACATGCCAGGCCATTACGGTTCCTTGGAGCGACGTCACAAGATGGCCATCTATCACAAAATCGCTGCACCATGTGTGCTGCCAAATGGAATTGTTATGGAGATTTATGAATTTATGTACAGAGGTGCACTACGAAATGTTCGGTTAGCCATATTAGTGTTGTAATCTCAACTCTGCTGGGCAGGGAATAGCAGTTTGCCTATCGTAAAAGGAGACTAAAATGGTTTATTGAATCACGAACAGCTAGAAGTAGAATTTATGGGCATTAGTTTTCATATACACTGTTGTGACGTAGTAGCACATGGATGTATGAGGACTTCGAAAGCTAGGAAAGAGGCTTCGTGCGATCATATCTTTGGTTACCTAGTGGGCCTTTATTGGTGTAATAAGTAACTGGCTAACCAAGCTTAGTGCGTAAAAGTTCTCTTAGAAAAGAGATAAGGTATATTCAGTAGATACTTTATGAGGAAAAATCCATAAATTGGTACATTACAAATTTGGTGATATTAGTAAATGTTATTGATTTATTATTTAGGTATTATGCTAGATTATAAATTTAATTATTCTCTTTGTTGTAACTGAATTAAAGTCTGGACTAATAAGAATAGCAGCAAGTTCTTAATATTCATCGGTAAGTGACTAGAATTTATTAAAATAAAGTAGGCATTATTTTCATGTCCTGCTATTTTCAAAATCACCGATTCATAATTATTCCGGACGTATTTTACAAAGATTCTTTCTTCTGAGAGACAATGTAATGTAAACGCATACGTTGTGGCTTCCAGTTGTCAAAAATGTTGCCACGAATTGAAACTACAATTATTTTTTTTAAATTGATATATCTGTTGTCGTCTGCAGCATTGTCCAAATTATAAGACCGGTACCAGATCAAATTCTCACAATTTTAACACACTAACACCATAGCTTGTTTTATGTAAATATTTATATGTTCGTAGGTGAACGTCATTTTTCGACCTATAAACTATTTTTCTATACTAAATGCTACATTGCTTGTGAAGGGTATATAAACAAACTTACTAACTTTTGCTTTTATTATAATAAGGATATTTAACTAAGTTATTGCTACAGCTTCCTCTTTAGCGCTTTAGTAGTGAATCTGCTGTGGTCTTTGTTTCGATTCCAAGGCGAACAAAACATTCTTGTATATATGTATAATAATAATATCAGACCTGTATTAAACAGTCTCACTGCTAGGCACGGGCCTCTTCTCAGTGTGAGAATGGTTAGGCTATAGTCCACCACGCTGGCCGAGTGCGGGTTGGCAGACTTCACATATCTTTGAGAACATTATTGAGAACTCTTAGACATACAGGTTTCCTCACGATGTTTTCCTTCACCGTTAAAGCAAGCGATAATTAACTATTTAATACGCACATAACTTCAAAAAGTCAGAGACCCGCGCCTTGGTATCGAACTCAAGACCTTTGTATGGCAGTCTAACCTAGAACTAGTAGGTTAAAATATCGAGTGGTTATATTTGGTTATAATTATGCAACTAAATTAAAAATAATTTACGATATCTGTATCTCTTTCTTACACTATGACAAAGTCGTAAGTGAAAATAGAGCAAATGTTGTCTATGTTGCTACTTTCATACGGTTTCTACGTATTTAGTTATTATTCTGGGTTTAGATAGGTAATTACAACTGACGAGTATAATACCTTTACAAGGAATGGATTACTGCTTAATTATTCTTTTAGTAACATTTATGTATTGCTTATAGACCATATATTCTTATTTGTATTATTTAGTAAAGAAATATAGTGTACTGGTAGCTAAAGGCTCAAATCTATGTATTGTCTTTTTTGGTGATCTCTACAATTTATTAGAGATCGAATATAGTTTGAAAGCATGAGGCTACAGTTTTATAAAGTTCGCCTCAAGGTATCATAACGTAGCAAATTTATGTAATAGTGCGAGCTCTTTAAATAGCTTTTTAATTTCAAAGGCTTTTAATTGTTGTTCGGAGATATTTTAGATAAAAATATTTAGAAAGAATAGCTAGTCTTAATTATAAAAAGTTCTTTGTTAATGATATAATTTTTATATAATCTAACTAGCTTTTATCCGCTATTTCATACCCGTGGAATTTGGAAAACGTATTATATTTTTATATTTAATTTAGAGTCTTATACTTAATCTAGGTACAAAATATAGAGCTTAAGACAATTTACAAACTGTATCTTAAAATTCATTATGCATAAGGATCGCTTCGGCCAGCTACAATTTTATGATATGACTGTATTGATAATTAAATCTTTTGAAAATTGATGCTATAAATATTATGTTTGAGATTAAGCGAATTAATTATTTGGTTTAGTTTATAGGTAAAACAACAAAACGGTTTTGATGTTTTCGTGCTGGTTTGCTTACGTTTTTTTTTTTTTTAAGTGGTGTCTGGAGATGTTCTTAGCAGACGTCAAAAAGTTCGCTCCCAATTACGTATTAGATACGGCTATCTATACATATTATGTAAACCTTATTACATAATATGTAGTATTAGATTCGTGTCAAACGTTTCAGCTGTGCTTTAGACTTATTACTCTTACAGACAGATTTACTCTTCAATATAGGATATTTAAAAACGTTTAGCAATTTAAAATATTAAAACATCGACTAGCATGTAACATTTGCATCAAAGATTGGATGAAAGACGAGATGGAACAAATGAATTACTTACATACCTACCTAAAATCTACATAATAGGGGTAGAGTAAACTAAACCTTAAATCTAGTTACATTGCAGATTTAGACACTGAGAGCGTGCAGATGAATTGTCTTAATCTAGACGCTCAATTTTAGTATATGTATGTATCTTGTACATTTTCTACAGCTATGTTCATAAGTATATTCATCACATGAATACTTTAGTTCACTAGTCAGTTGACTAACTGGTTTAAGTGTCAATGCACTGAGTGATGTGTGTCTTATCTACGGTTCAAAGAATTGTGTGATATACATTTTTTTGTACTTGCTACGATGTTGGCCAACGGGTATACTGCCCGTCTTATGGTAAGTGGTTATGAACGCTTGAAATATTCGGAGTGCTATAAGCACTTGAAAAGGAAAGGAATTAAACATGACATGGAAGAAAACGAATTACGACTCTCTACGACCGCTCATAAATGGCTTTGCTTAGTCTGGACATTGTTTGTTTACAATTACCGAAGTAAATTAATAATCAATCTAATCATTAACTTAGATTTGGAATGAAAATATATGCGGGGCAGTCTTTGGAGCCTGCCGATAGAAGTGAAAACTAAGTAACTAGCGTGCGGTGACGATGACGCGAGTTTCACGCTTTTTGTTCACCCAAAAAGTGCTCAACGTGCCTAAAGAAGCTTTCACTTAAAAAAATGTGGAGACAACGAAAACATTTCTAATTCATATGTCGTCGTAAGAACTTTATAATTCTTTCGATATTTTGGAACATATTATATTTATTTTGTACATTGTACAAAAGTAGGTAGGTAATACAACAAGTGTTAAATATTGTAGGTCAGATCACCGAAACCCAAATTTAACTTAATCACTGATCGCGCAAGAGGAAAAGTCTGGGAAAGCTTATCGAAAGTTGTTAGCACTAAGTTATTAAGTGTAACAATCTTAGTATTAAGAAATAAACCAAATCAGGAATAAATGAATCACTAAATATTTTTATTGTTTTGAACTGAAAACTCCTGCACTAGGCATAATAAGTAAAAATTGTTTAAAGTAAAATAAACAACGCGACAAAATCCGTATAAAGTGTTTAATTTAGAGTACGGGTCTATCATATTCTTTAAAAACATACGAGAGCAGACTCCAGCACTTTAAAATCCAATCCCTAGCTAAACGCCGAGACATCTTAGACCTGATGTTTTTATTTAAGGTATTTAGAGGACACATAGATTGTCCGAGATTATTAAGTAAAATACAAATAAATGTGCCATCTAGATACCCCCGTAAACATATTGTACCGCTTAGTGCTCCGTTTAGACGTACAGAGTTTGGGAGGAACTCCGTGATCCCGCGTATGTGCCGACTATTGAATGGATGCAGCGCGTCAGTAGATATTAATTTTGACTCACTAGCCACGTTCCGTAAGGGAGTCGGCTAATATGTTTAGTCTAATGCAATTTAATAATCCATTTACGAATATCTTAACCAATTTTAATTTAATTTATTTAATTTATTTCTTTGTTCTGATTTTATTATTATTTTTTATTAATTGTGACTTAATTGTTATGTACTTTTGACTTAATTTGCTATATTTGTATTCTTTTTTTCGTTTCTGTTGTCTATTATTTGTTAGAATTTATATATTGTTAATGATTCATATTCTACCATTATTCATTTAGACATATTTATTGGCTACCTATTTTATTGTTATGTGGACTAGGAAACATACAGAATGTCGCCTGTCTTTTAAATTCTAAATAATTATTATTACTATGATCTTTCTGCATTAGTATTACCATTAAATAATTTGTTACTTTTCACTGTACGATTTGTTTGTCTATATAATCTTTTAAAGTTAGCAACCTGCCTTTTTTAATAGCATGTTCATAAATCAAAAATACTAAATACTTATATTTATACTGCTCATCTATTTGTGCATGCAGTGGCTACCTTAAAAGGTTATGCAAGTGACTGGGAATTTATTGTTTTTTTTATTATTGTGAATGCATTCTTGTAATAACCACTGGTGGTCCTAAAATAAATAAATAAATAAATAATTTCAATGTATAAGATTCGCGTAAACATAAGACAATATTACATAATAAGTAAGTTGTTGTCAACAACATACACATATAATACCCAGGTTCGGCTAAATTGTTGTGCCGAGTAGAGATTGAAGCCTCAATACTCGACTCGATGCAGTGGCAGTGAAGAAGCAACCATTTAAACCATTTAATCCGTCAATCTATATATTCTTAGGTGTAAACAGACACAGGTACTTTGAAATTAAACACTTTATACGGATTTTGTCGCGTTTTTTATTTTACTTTAAACACTTTTATTACATAATTTTGAAAACGCTAACACTACTATTATTGAACTTTACTATGCTATTTAATTTAATTAAAACTATTTATATTTAAGTTTACACTTTGCTTCGACGTTTCGGTTGCTTTACAGCAGTCATGTTCACGGGGAGACAGATGGTAGTTGACCCAATGTTCTGAAGTGTACCTAGTTATTTCAAAGTACTACAGGTATTTGTAAACAGATGCAACTTGAGGTAACTGGTATTAACTACTTTCATAGACATTGGAATTAACATATTACTTTCACTAAAGCAAGCTAGATATTACTTCGACACTAATCTCCTTGGCTCTTACTTTAGATTGACTGGATTTAATAGCATTTCCTTTACCGGTAACGCGAATGTTAGTTAACTATTTCATATGCATATAACTTAGAAAAGTCACCGCTGATCCAACGAGACTGCTTGCAATGATAGTAAATAGTATTGTCGTGCATGAAGTCTCAGAATCGATCACCGGATCGGGTAATATATTTCTTGACAAATACTTAATATAATGTTAGACAACGGGTCTTACTACTTACAGCAAATGCTCGGAGTCTGGACCAAACCACTGGATTGAGTTACATAAACTACAGGTTTTATCCACCGATCGTAACTATTACTCTAGAATAGTACGTGAAGCGGTTGAAATTAAGAAATAATGCAACTTCAACCGGGAGGATGGATACCGTTTGTCTACATCTTGGAATCCAGTCATCAGCAAATGTAAACGTCGCCGTAGTGACTTAGGTAGCCAGTGTGTAGACGTCGTTAGTGTTGTGAATATAAATAATAGTGACCAAGTGAGGGTAGTTGCCGAAACCCGCACTTCACGAAGGCGCCGCTGAGCTCACATTAGTCAACCCGTGACCACGATCGATGCAAGTCGGTCGAAACGTCGGGCAATTAATAGGTATTTATTACCTTTTAAATACTTTATCGCGAGTAAGACCCGTTGTCTAACATTATATTAAGTATGTGTACAAATCGCGATAGTCTAAAACCTTTCTTGACAAATCCTGGACTTGTCAAAAAAATTTCAACGGTAGTACGGAGTTTGAAACTAAGTCCGGTAAATGATAATAGATGCGCTCTCTATTATGTGCGACTTAAAACAAAATTTGGATATAATAGACCTCATTGCCCACCTCTTTGGGATACTCCAAAGAGGTTTTATGTGGTTCACGTACTCTTGTGTTACATTGAAGATCGTTGGATTTTGATCCCATGGGATCCCAACGATCTATCCACTAAACCATTGCTATTTCTACAAACGGTGGTGAAATATTAAACCATAAAAGCGTAATATAAATCAGAACTTTCACTTCATTTTATATGTAACTCATGCAACAAGTTTAACTATCATATAAATTTTCATCTCAACTCATAACCAACGGCAGAAATTTAAAGTTCAACAGTGGACTGCGATTTGAAGTGAAACTTAAAACCATTTGAGTTCTGAACCGCACTTATTACCAGAAGGTGGCAGGTAGGTTTTCGTTTATTAATACAATAAACCTTTATATTATTATATAAAGTCCACTACCTCTTGCCAGTTTGTGTAAGTTATGATTAACTTAGTTAGGGATGTAATTATAACAAATTTTGCCCGCGGCGTCGCTCATGTAAGGTTAGGCGGTAGGTTAGGTTTGTAACAGTAATGTGTTTAAATCTCCTTTTCTGTTCCCCTGACAACGTGTATGCGAAATTTTATGATGATCGGTCGAGTAGTCAAGGCGTAAAAACGTAACAAACAAACTCATTTTCGCATTTATAATATTTTCTTTTAATTTTATAAAGGAAACTGCCGCACTAGGATTAATTCCTGTATTGCGAGGAACTTTACAAACAACGGACACAAAGAACATCCAGACTCAGAACAACCATTTGTGGATCACACACATTTTTGTCTCGTGTGGGATTGGAACCCACAACAATCGGCAAAGTGAGATACACAGTTTATTATGTCTGCAATATGTCTATTAGACCGGGCGCAGTCGTAGAAGACGCATCATTTATTGAAATAAAAACCTAACAAAACTTTGCTTGACTTAGAATCAAAACTGAGGCCTCATTTACAGTAGATGCATTCACTACCGCTGCGCCGCTAAGCCAATCCAGCTTATAGGTGTGCATATAAATTGCATAAACAAACTGTAAAACCGGCTATTATCGTTGACCTCTACCAAGCATATTTCTAGAATCGTGCTGTTGGAAATTTCCTATTAGAAAAACACAACGCCCATCGCCATCACGAGCTAGGATTATTATAAGCGTTTACACAAATACTTTATAAGAGTGTTTCCCTTTTTGCCTGTTCTGAATGGCAACGTCGCAAATGAGAGTCATACTTTGCGATTTTAAATGTATTTATTAGGGCTTTATTTTCAAAATGTTTTTATACTCTTTATAGACTAAAGTAAAAGTGTACCATAGGTGGAATATAATTAGGTATATTTATACTCCTTTTACTATGTAAATATTGGGTCGGAAGTTTTCATGAATAATGTGAATTTTAATAGCAGTGTTATTTTAATTATATTCCATCTGTGATACACACTTAGTCTACAGAGTGTATTAAAATAACTTTGAAGAGGAAATCCAAATAAATTTATTTTATTTATAAAATCAATTATGACAATTATTGGCTACGTTGCCATTCGAAATAGGTCACGAGGCGTCAACGCCCATAAGAGAATCTCTTAACACATTGAATGTCATGCTGGTCATAAATGACCGCGAACAATATTTTGTATTGTGTCTGCAACATGTTGCAGACATTGTAGACATTGAAAGCCATGGCTTTCAATGTATTAAAAAGACAAGTCCCACATTTGGGATCAAGCCTTGTGATGAAGACTTTATGTATTAAGAACTGATGGGTCACAAAATTTACCGAAATAACCAAATAAATAAAATAATAAATTCAAATAGTTTCGCCAGTAAATAAATCATCTTTCGAAATGTATATTTATTTCACACGAAAACCAACCGAACATGTTATAGTAACCACTGATAGTAAAAGTAGTAGTACGTGCTACACAAAATAGTATAGTGCCTATCGCTAGTAATATATCGTCATTATGTTCATATATATATATATTTTTTTTTACGTGGCGGAATGCAATTACGCATATCCCTCCGCGAGGGCGGGCGGAGGGATTATGTCGGACTCGCCGGGGTAAAATAAAGATGTTAAAAGATAATGTACCTCCCGGAATACCGACTAAACCTACCACGGTGTTCCTCGAAAAACCACTATCGACGGGACCGCGCGAATAGCTTTCGCATGCGGTCGCGACCCCGCCGAGGTTATGGCCCGCCGTATGAAACGGCAGGCCACTACGCGAAGAGACCTACCCAAAGGACTCACTTCTATAAATACCCTACTGTCTCCCCCCTAGAGGGGAGACGGACTCGAAACATAGGCGCGCGTGGGAACACGCACGCCGACTCTCGGACCTGGTGCTGAACGGATGGCGGGCAGACCCACAAAACCCGCCACCCCTAGGTCAAACCTCAGGGTGGCTGGAGGTCATCGCGCGCCCTCTGGCACCCGGCTCTGCGGTTGGGGAGAGGGTTTAAATGCTCCCTCTCCCGCTCCGCCACCTCCTTGATGGAAATCACTTCCTCGCAGAAGGAGGCGACGGCGTTCCACGACCTCTCACTCCAGACCATAGACTGAACTACGGCCGGGAGCGAGAGGGCAACCGATCCGACTGCCATTATGTACTATATTGCCTAACCTAACCTAACCACATTACATATTGACACAATGTAAACTCGGTCTCTAATATCGATTGTGTAATCCTATAATACCTCAAAATATAAGGTTTATTCCGCATTCGACCCTCATGTTTCGTCCCGAATATAAAAATACGCATTCGCTCCAAAAAATTTTCCTCATATGCCCCGAAATTTAGATAAATATTAATTTCTTAACGTAATTCCTATTTCGTCCCGAATTATGTTCCTTTTCTGATCCTGTTTTTTTTGTATAGTAGATTTTGATGTACCGTCAGCCGAAAATATTTTATAATACCTCCTTGATCTCTTGGCGAAACTTTGGGCTTATGATTGCATGACATCACGAGCCCGACATTGAAAAGACTTAAAATAATTTTTAAACATGTTTTGTTTTACATAATATTGTCTTCTGTTTACGCGAATGTTATTCATTGAAATTAAACTACTATATACGGGGCTTTTATCGCTTTGTTTATTTATCACTGTATTACATAATTTTGAAACTGTTACACTACTACTACCATTGAATTTTACTAATTTATATTAGGGCCCCGTGACCATGGCTGCTGAAAAGCAACCAAAACATCGGGGAAAGTGTAAATATAAATAGCTTTAATAGTTTTAATAATTTTATTAGCTTATAAATTAGTAAAATTTAATAGTAGTAGTAGTGTGAATTAATTTTTTTCATTAGTAGTAGTATTTTAATTAATTTTATTTTTTAAATGTTTAGTTTTGCTAACCATATGCTGAGAAATGTAGGACAAAAAAGGATTAATTAAAAAAGAGGGCCGAATGAGGAACATTTTGGAATGTGGGACGTAATGTAGGGGTGAATGCGGAACAAACCGAATATAATTATGAGACAAGAAAAGGGTTGGCGTTCACGGAATGAAAATTTTTAAATACACAGTTACCTACGCCTTCATTTAAGATATTTTTATGTTTCTAGAGATTGTGTCTGCGATTTACGAGTAAATCTGTTCAAGTATAGAGTTTTAAAGCACAAAATGGCATTTTAAAGTACGAAAGTAAGAATGTTGTATTGATGTGAAATCTCTTTTAGTTCAATGGTTAAATATTCTATCACATGCACACAACACCATCTAGCCCAAACTAAGCAGAACTTGTACTATGGGTACTAGACAATTATAGATAAACATACATACATACTTTTTTTTTGTAAATACTTACTTATTATACATAGAAACACCCAGACCAAGGCAAACACCCATGTCCATGGACAAAAATGTTTGACTTGTGCGGGAATCGAACCCGCGACCTCAGGCGTGGCAGTCGGTTACACTTAATACTTTTCAATAGCTATGGTTTTAAGTTGCAGGTCATAGTTTGGGAGTTTTCCGTATACCGGGCAACTACTCCTAGAGTCCACGCTGAGAATTTATAGAGAGAAAAATCCAATAACAATGCTGATTCGGGAATCAAAACGAACCTCGACTTCGTCCGTATTTTTTTTTTTTTTTTTAGATTTTTATTCACTTGTAATACAAAAGTACACACTCAAATTTCCTCGCCAAGCTATACAGCTTGTTGGCGAGATACGCTCGTTAACAATATTAAGTATTAATAATTATTATTAGATAAAGCGAAAGCGAAATTCAAGTGTCATCTGCACCGCGAGAATGAACCTCACTCATCCTAATATCACCGTCGCCGAGCAGTAGACACTTGAGTTTCGATTTTAACATATTTTTACTTATTTTAGGTTCTGTTCTTAACATATCTATATTATTAAATATTTTAGGGACTAGATATTCAGTCATTCTTTCTCCGTAGTAATTAGTAACTTTTGGTATGAGTAGCTTTCTTTGTGTTACCTGTCTTGTATTGTATTTGTTATCTACATTAATTTTGTACTGATCTGTATAATATTGTTCAATGGCTATTAGAAAGTTAACTTTTAGATCTACAGGCAATATTTTACTTACAGAGTATAGTTTTTCATAGTCGCTATTGCATAGTTTTTTTAATTTTCTACTAACTAAATATTTAATGAGCCTCGTCTGTATACATTTTATTTCTTTTATGTATGTAACAAATGTACGTCCATAGACGCTAAGACCGTAGCTAAGTACTGAGTCTGCAAGAGAATAATAAACCATTGACATTGTACGCTTGTTGATAACTTGTTTAAGTTGATAGAATTTACCCAGGACTGACCTAAGCCTGTCGCTGACGTTATTTACATGCGTTTTCCAATTGAAATTACTATCTACGGTTAATCCTAAATATGTGTATGTCTCAACTGACTTTATGTTAACACAGTTACAGTTTATTTTATTCTTATATAAACATTCATATGTGTGGCCTATTATTGTTAAATTATTTTTGTCAATGTACTTAGCACGTTGATTGTAAGGCGAGTGTATATGCATGTATTTGGTTTTATCTAAATTTAAAATAATGCCGTTGTCATGTGCCCACTGTGTTATATATTCGAAATCAGTTTGTATATTCTCTTGAGCCTCAGACGGTTCTTTAGATGCGGATATCAAGCACATGTCATCAGCATACATATACACCCGGCACCTTCGTATAACATTTATAACACTGTTCACATGCATTATATAGCCCACGGGCCCAAACACTGATCCGGTCGGCACACCCAGGTCGACAAGAGCCTCTTCCCCCGCGACACCATTTACCACCGTACGTATCTTTCTATTGGCAAGATAGTTCTTAAACCAAGCGTTCGTGGGGCCGCGGATACCACACTCATCCATGGCCTGTAGTAGCACATTGTGGTCTAGCGTGTCGAATGCTTTTTTATAATCTATAAAGAGCGCTATGATCTGCTTACCTAAATTGAGGCTCTCGTTGACATGGTCCGCAAACCGGGTCAGTGCTGTGGCTGTGCTGCGACCCTTCCTGAAGCCGTGCTGTGCGTCCGAAAAGATGTTATGCGACTCTAAGAAATTATTTATCTGACCGACAATTACTTTTTCGACTATTTTATCTATCACTGGGAGTATTGCAATGGGTCGATAATTGGTATAATCCAGGTGATTCCCTGACTTATAAATAGGTCTTATAATTGCGTATTTCAACTTATCCGGGTATACAGACTGACATATACACATATTGACAAAATTGGCTAATATTGGGCTTAAGGTTTTACATAAATATTTTATATCTCGCACTCTTATCTTGTCTATTCCAGGCGCTTTCTCAAATGATAATGTATTTATTATTTTTTCTATATCTAATGCGCTCGCCTTTTTATACCTAAAACTGACTAAACTTGGATTAATATATTCTTTTCTATCTAAAAATCTTTTATTACAATTATGTTTAAGGTTTTTTATCTCACTTGTAAATGTCTTAGAAAATTTAGTGCAAATAGTATTTAAACTTTCGTGCTTGCCCAAATACCTTAATATTACACTATCTAAATTTGTTTTACCCCGCCCCAACCACGAATTTATACTTGCCCATATTTTTCTATAATCGCCATTACACTTTTGTATTTCTGATTGCCTGTATTTACGCTTAGCCTCATTCACTAATTTGTTAACCTTATTTCTAAATCTAGTATATTCCAGTCGTTTATTCATATCTTTAGGTGACTGTTTCCACATTCTAAATAAATTATCTCTGCGTTGTAACATATTATATAAATACCTATCTACCCATGGCTGTGTATCACGTTTGGTACGCACTGGCACAGTTTTAGTACTCTCTTTATATATTTTATCGAAAACCGAACATATGGTTTGATATAATACTACAGGACACGTTATTGATAACAGTTTTTCCCAGTTGTACTCATCAAGTTTTTGCCTAACGATTTTATCACATATCACTTCCCGCACTGTATTGTTATTGTTTACATTTGTTCCGTGGTTAAGATTCACTAACAAGCCAACCGCGTGATGATCCGATATGTGCGACTCTAGTACGTAGGCCATAGAACTCATGCTTCGTCCCTCTCGCACCCATGCGTGATCTAAACACGACGTCTCTCTCCGACCTTTGACGATCGCCTCGCGCGTTACTTCGCTTCTAGGAATTGCACATCGCAAGCCGCGGTCACTTAAAGCATTCTGGTATCTCGCAATAATCGGCTCAGCTCCGCTTTTCATAAGGTCGATGTTTATATCTCCTATTATAATAATACTATCAGAAGATGGTATATTTCTAATAATATTTTCAATTTTTTCGATGAAATGAGTTTTGTTTTTATTTGGTGGTCTGTATATTGATATGATGTGTAGGGTACGAGATGCATATTTTAACTGTCCGTGTAATGTTTCCATAGCGTTACTATACACTATTTTTGAGCTGAGTCCATGGGTATTTTTCGCGTATATCAAAATACCGCCTCCTCTTTTAAACTCTCTAGTCACTATGTGCGTGTCATAACCAGATATATAATATAGGGGTAGTTCTTCTTTTTTTATATTAATCTCACTTAATATAATGATATCTAATCTATATTTATTATATTCCAATAGAACAAGTAACTCATTAAAATGCTTCCGAAGCGATCCAATATTGAGATGTATTATGTGAATTCCTTTATGTTCCGACGAGTATTTATTTAATTCTTCAACATTGTAAAGTCTCTTATACGATATTTCGGTAGAATGTGAATTATAGTAAGCTTCTGACTTCTTTGACGGGGATCATACGATGCGCTATATCTACTGTTCTATTAGATTTAATGTAGCTTAGATTTTAAGTTGAACCTTAACACAGTCGGTAGGACTGTGTAAATCGGTGGTCTTTATGTGATGCCTGAAGAAATAGACTGATAGACAGTTAGATGAACAAAGTTTATAAGAAAATTTATTCTGTACTTTGTGTTCATTGTTATCGGATACCTTCAAATCGTTGAGATAGAATAACAAATATCCTTTTGAAATAGTCTCTAAAAAATTAAAAATATATTTAAAATCCATCATATCTATAGGGACATAGGCCACAGCGAGATTCTTACTTAAGGCTCCTTGCTTATCTCGCTTGACTACACAAAAGTGGAACATATGACAATACGACTATAAAGTTAAGTAAAAAGTTCTAAAACAAAGCATCTCAAACAATGCAGCAAGAAAAACAAAAACACTTCCGTCTAAAACATAACACAACTTCTCTAAAAGGGCTGAAACAAGACCTTTTACGTAAAGAACTGCTTTGTAAGTGTCTTTTATTAGTTCCTCGAAGGTGCAAAGGCTTTGCCGCTTCAGGGACTCTGTTAAAAGCAAATGCATACTGTGATAGAAATACTAAAGAAAGTAAAACGAGACATACCAGTATAATTACACGGGACAGAATATTTTGTAAAACATCTTTCTATAGGTAATTATCTCGACGCGAACTTCAATCCTAACTAACATTATAAATGCGAATGTGAGTTTGTGTGTTTGTTACAATTTAACGCCTTAACCACTCGACCGATTATCAGGAAATTTCGTATATGCGATATTAGAGGATCAGAGAAGGACATAGGCTACCTTACATCAAGGGAAAAACACTGTTACTAACCAAACTGACAACCACGCGAGCGAAGCCGCGGGTAAATCTAGTGCATATAATAAAGGTCGCTCAGGGAATGATCTCTATACACCGCGCTACTTTACAGCTGATAACCTGAACTGTTTACATCATGTATGACAATTACAGCTGCTATTTTTAGTTACATTTGTGTTTTAAAATTAAAGACCACAAATATGCAAAATTAACAGTTAAAAAGCAGTTATAAATTATCATTTTGTGTTAATAACATACGTTTTTAAATCAAGAACGATTGGTTGAATCTACTATTTCAGTTTTCGGTAGGCTGTCCCTCACGCCCAGTCTGTATTCAAGTATAAGAGAGTGCGTATTCAAGTATGAACCGCAAGTAACTGAGCATGGGTACAAATATTCTAAACTATTAAATATTAACTTTATAGATAAGATTAAAACATATTTAATAAAAATAAGTTCAGTATACAGTGTTCCGGATTACAAATTATTTTAGAAGCAAAATAAACAGTAAAATAGCTTTTATGTTGATGAGTAGGAAAAGCAACTTATGCTCGTGGTAAAATGAAAAAGCGGATAAGCGAAGCGAAGCAATTTGGGCTACAATAACTAGTATGTAATACTCTTGTTCCAATGAAACTTGTGTTATTGGACTATTAGCTGTCCTGGGCAACTTCACTTGCTTCAAATAATAGAAATTCTACCGATTTTGCAACATTGTCATTGATGCTCCGCTTCTATTGGTCTTAGCGTGATGTTCGATAAATGGGCTGTCCAACACTAAAATAATTTTTCAATTCGAACCAGTAGTTCCTGAGATTGGCGCGTTTAACCAAACAAACAAAGAAACACTTCAGCTTTATAATATTAGTATAGATAACTTCAACCTTCAACATAATATGTAACTAATCATATTTTATCAAATTATAGATACTTGAAGTACCCAAAAGTACTTTGAAATATTAATATTCCGGCGTCGCTGTAGGACTTTTATTTTTTTATTTTGCTCGTTACATTCGGATGTAATAATACAATTATACGTGTATAACACACTAACGTTTAGCTGTAGTTTTAGATCCCACGGAGTAGAGACCGAACATAATGCAATTATAACGTCCCCAGGGTAAGCCAAGTGACGTTTACTGGTCACAGTTCCAGGTTCCATTCTGCTACTGAGTATATCTTAACAGAAAAGTCCAATAATTTTTTGCCTACTCCGAGAAACGAACCCAACACCTTATCCACAGTTGCATTCACTACAGCTGCCTACTGAGGAATAGTAATTCTAGGATTCCAAAGCTTTTTCATTTATGGACATCTCCCGCACTAGGAGTAATTCCTGTATTGCGGATGACTTTAAAAATATTCAAACAATAGAAAGTAAATTCTTAAAAAGGGACCTAACTAAACTAAGACATCTTCATCAGCTTTCCTAATGTTCTGGCTCCACTTTTTTTTGCCTCCGACCTCGACTTCAGTCATCTCTGTTACTCACTCATATCTTTTTGCGCTAACTTAACTTTTTGCACTAACTCAACTATAAACTAAGACTTGAGTTGTGTAAAAATAATCTTCGTTATAGAAACAGCCACATACTGTCAATAAAAGTTTATAACCATATCCCTCAAGTAATAAGAGAAACACCTATGCAGCAATTCAAATAAAATTAATATTTTGGTTACTTAAAAAGAGCTTTTACAAGCTGAATGATTTTTTTAAAATTATTTTAAATATTTTATCTTTTCTTTTTTAATTGAATTATTATTAATATTATAGTTTGTTTTTCAATGTTTTTTATTTCCAGAAATAATATTAAAGTTGCAAAGCACATAATTGTAAAAATATCTACAACAGTTAAATACAGGTCGAAAATATTGTTAATACCTTACAAAATGTAATATAATAATGTATGTTTACTGGTCTTAAGCAAATATTCACATGCCATCATGGATACATACTTGATGTCTCCATCTAATGTACCATATTCTTGGCGAATAAATATCCTTCTTCTTTCTTTCTAGACACAACGAGCATCCAGCCTCGGAACAACTATTCGTGAATCACACAGGTTTTTGTACCGTGTGGGATTCGAACCCACAACACTCAGCACAGTGGCGAGGCGACGACTTAATCCACTACGCCAGTCATGCAGTCATTATATATAAGTATATATGCATACTTACCAAAATATGCACACAATGTGTAGCGATGACTCCAACGAGAACAGTTCCTATACATCCCGGCACAAGGCCTGTGTTCTTGAAAGCCGCCGGCATTGCAAGCAATCCTGACCCTAAAGACGACTTGAGCAAGTGGAAGAAGGCGCCTAAAGTCCTGTGAAATAGAAAATATAAAAATCAATAAGAGTACTCTTTTGGGATGCACTTAGGATTTACAAGATGGCATAATATCTAGTTACTCAATAAGATGTGTGACAATAATAAACCAAAAGGATACATAATAAGTTTTACTGCACAGCCATTCGCCATTCCTACTGCTCCGAGTGTTGTAGGTTCGATCTCCACACGGGACGTTGTTGTGTCCTTTGTGTCCGTTGTTTGAATGTCTGACGCAAGTCTGTGGCGCAGGTTTTATTCCTAGAGCGGAAGTTAATCTTTGATATGAAAAAATTGTATCTATGTCATTGCTCTCGAGGCATCCGACCGTGTAGTGCTGGTTTCGATTCCCGGGTGGGGTACCCAGCTCTATAACTGATTAACCATATTTATAATATAGCGTCCCCTCGCTGCCAGATTATAGCTATATTAAGGGAATAGATTGCAAAATGGGGTGTGTTCTAGGTAGTCGCTCTCGCTCGCGCTCGAGGTTTTAAATAAAGTCAAATAATATAGATAGTACACCTCTGCCTATCCTTTAGGGGATATACCTATAAATATTAGCGTGAGTGTATCAAAGCGTTTCTGATAGGCAGTTCAACTGAAAAAATATTTGTGTAATATATAAACGTTTACAAACGGTTAAACACAAATGTGTGTTTAATAAACTGCTGTGATTGGCTGACTGAACAATCAAATCAAAACAGCTAATCAAATCACTTGAACCGAGTTTGATTTTGACACTTCGTTCTAAACAGGGTGAGGCGGTTCTTCGCGCCTGGGCAGCTGTGCCTATTGTATAAGGCACAAGTGCGCCCTTGCGTTGAGTACTGTTCTCATCTTTGGGATGGCTCCGCGCAGTACTTGCTAGACGCTCTTGACAGGTTACAGCGGCGGGCTGTCCGTATCATCGGAGATGCAGAAGTCACGAGTTCACTGGAACCTCTGCAACTCCGTAGGGATATTGCCTCTTTGGCATGTTTCCACAGAATATACCACAGGGAGTGCTCTGAAGAGCTATTCCACCTTATCCCGCCCTCCCCTTTCCTATCCAGAACAACGCGTGCTGGGCTCAGATGCCATCCTTACACGGTGGAGTCGACTAGTGTGAGTACCAACAAGTTTGGGTCCTCATACCTCTGCCGAACGATCAAGGCATGGAATTCTCTGCCAAGGCACGTGTTTCCTTCTTCCTTCAATCCTGGGTCCTTTAAGTGGGGCGTGAAAAAGCACCTTCTCAGGCCGTCAAAGTAGAGACATCAACATCACCTCGGCTGCTATGAGAACGATGTGGAGGCCACTGTTTTTAGACCACACGACTGCTTACCATCAGGTGGAGTGTTCTCATATTGAAGAGCAAAAAAAAAAGAACAACCCTTGAAAAATGTAAGTAAAAGTATGTTTATACTATTATTGCATTCAAAAGAAAATCAATTTAGAATAATTATGTAAAAACGTACTTAATATTTTATGATCGCCAAGTATCCATAGATACCAAGTATACAGATTTTATAGGTGCTTAATATTCAAAAAGAAAAATGAATTCGTATTTCTCAGTTCAATAAACGAAAAATGGCATCCTTAATAACTACTATCTTTATTTAGCACGTTGAGTGTATTAAAATGGTAGATACCTGTCCTTCAGACGAAATTATGAGCCGAAAATCTATTGAGCATAGGTCATCACTACTATCTGGAAAACGAATGCACTTTTAAAAGTCTTTATGGGCATATTCGAGAAATGTTCCCGTCTCTATTGCTGATATTCGGCGTAAAGGTGTGATAAAGGTATCGGAAAAACATGTAGGTACCTATTTTAGGGTTGATACATACTTATTTATAATTTATAGGGATTCATTTTTAATTATGTTTATAGTACTAATTTGCTTTTTATGTCATTGATTGTTGTGTAAAATTGGTACATGTTAAGTATTGATACCTAATGGTTTTTTTTTTTAATATGTTTCGCTTTCATTTGATGTTTGAGATTTTCTCTTAGTTTAATTTATTATTTTGATTGTATCTGAAGTCGGATTTTTTCTAAATTATTATTTCAACTTTTTAATTACTGTACTATTCTAAACTTGCATGCTGTGGTCTCTTTTGACACACAGGCCTAATTTTATATTGCTGCGTATTATGTGAATGTATCATATATTTCTTGTTGGAGTATAATATAATCTAATAATATAATCAGTATTTATTTTTTGTTATATATAAGATATATTTACCAAAAAAATTAATACTGATTATAATTTTTTTGTTTGTTTTCCTAGTTAATGCAATTTTGGTTTGGTTATTGACAATAAATGATATATACTAGGTCATGATTCCAGTTGTAAGGGTCGTGTGATGTGTGAAGTCAATTATTATAACCTTTCTCGACAAATAGGTTACGAATACAAAAAGAGCTTAAAAATATAACCGGTACTTCCAGATACTAGCGTATTCAAACAAACAAACAATCTCTTCAGCTTTATAATATTAATATAAATTAGTTTTACCCGTAGTCGAAACTCGATCAATTACTGCTGTGTTTACAATGTTTGTTCGATATAATATATATAATAATATCATCAGCATTATAAAATTAGATTTTACAAAACAATCAATGACATAAATAGCAAATTAGTACTATAAAAACCTAATTAAAAATGAATCTCTGTAAATTATAAATAAGTATGTATCAACCCTAAAATAGGTACATGTTTTTCCGATACCTGTATCACACCTTTACGCCGAATATCAGCAATAGAGATGGGAACATTTCCCGAATATAAAGACTTAAATCTGCATTCATTTTCCAGATAGTAGTAATGACCCGTGCTCAATAGATTTTTTAGTGCTCATAATTTTGTCTGAAACTTAGGTACCTACCATTTTATTACAGTCAACGTGCTAGATGAAGATAAGTAGCCGCAAATAGTGGTTATTAAGGATGCCATTTTTCGTTTAATGAACTGAGAAATACGAACTAACATCAATCATTTTTCTTTTTGAACATTAAGCACTTATAAACTTTGTATGATATCTAAGGGTACTTGGAGATCGTAAAATATTAAGTACGTTTTTACATCATTATTCTAAATTGACATTCTTTTGAATGCAATAAGTATAAACATACTTTTACTTACTTTTTTCAAAGGTTGTTCAAGGAAGTGTCAAAATCAAATTCGTTTCAAGTGATTTGATTAGCTGTTTTGATTTGATTGTTCAGTCAGCCAATCACAGCAGTTTATTAAACACAGAGGTGTTTGACCGTCTGTAAACGTTTTTATATAGGACATATATGTTTTTCAGTTGAACTGCCTATCAGAAACGCTTTGATACACTCACGCTAATATTTATAGGTATATCCCTGAAAGGATAGGCAGAGGTGTACATACTATCTACATTATTTGACCTTATTTAAAACCACTAGTAAGAGGGGATCGAATCTATAGCCAGTCACCTCGCCCGTTTCCAGACTAGAGACGATAGTCTCTAGTCTTGATTGTAATGTTGATGATAGATTGCAAAAGGGGCTGCGTTAGATATAACGCAGCCCCTTTTGCAATCTATACCCTAAATATAGCTATAATCTGGCAGCGAGGGGACGCTATATTATAAACAAACATAAGGTTACATCATTCAAAACAAAGAACTGGGCCCAAGTTATAGAAAATTATAGACAAAAGCTACAGTGATGTTTTGTATGTTTGTTAAAGTGAAGCCTCTTCATGCATTAACTGATTTTTATGAAATTTTGCATATACGTTGAAGGGATGGCAAAAAACGACATAGGGCAACTTACATCCAGAAAAAAAGTATTGTTTCGGAGGGGTAGCTAATGAAAAATATTTAAAAAATGTTTATTGTTTTAAGATATAATGCTGCTAGTGTGATGACTACAAGCAGTATTATCTTAAAGCAATTTTTTTTTTTAAATATACACTCAGCTCAAGCTACCTCAAAATGGTGATCCATTTTAAACTAGCTTGATCTGTGTTTAAAAAACAATATCCTCTAGAAGTACCTTTAGTACACTTTATATCAAGGCAATATAAATAAACAAAAACTCTGATTAGGAAAACAGTAAGTAGATAAAAGTAAAGTGAATCTATATTATATATGTATGTAAATAAAAAGAAAAGGCTCAATCTCACTGACTCATTAACGCCCAGTCCTTATCATTGGACGGAACAAGCTTACATTTTCCACAGAGGTTTTATTATAATATGTACATGGAATAAGGCGGATCGGATTTATTGGAAATATAACTAAGAGTATTTTCGCTTTCAGGTTGTATTGTATACAGGGTGTCCGGTAATTAATTGATAACCTTGAAATGTCTTATAGTAGACCTGAAAGCCGTTCAGAAAAATAAAAAATAATAATAAAGCAATTAAAAAAAGAAATATATTAAAAAGTGCAAGCTATATTAACATAGCATATTTTTGACTGTCTTTCTATTAGCATAATTAGTGTTTAATAATAAAACAACAAAACACCGATGGCTTTCATTCATTTATGTTCGTAGTATACAAGAAAGTTAAACATGGTAATTTAAAAAAAACACATATCTTAGGTAGTAGTTAGGATATATTTATTTTCATTTTTTTTTCTGAACGGCCATCAGTTCCACTATAAGACATTTCCAGGTTATCCATTAATTATCGGACACCCTGTATATCATGTCATATATAACTAGAGACTCCAAATTTTGTTAACGTATGTGTGACTGATAATTGTGATCTCTCAAAAAATCCTCAGTTACAACACGAATCCAGGAACTGTGCTCGGTAGACAGCGATAAGTTCACCCTTTTTTAGCTGGGTCCTAAAATAGTAGCTGGTTAAACATCAGTATGGCACATGTCTCCTTATCCTTTCGGCCAAGGAGTCGAGGCGATGTATAGTGACGATAAGAGTATTTCTTTCAACTAACCCAATAAGGTCGGAGTGTTAGCTTTCAGTTAATTACGCGTCATTGAGTCCAATTTCACGTACACGTATTTGTTGAGTGAAAACTTGATCCCAAAGATGAGACGGTAAAAGAGGCTTAAAACAAAATCTACAAACGTGGTTTGCTCGTTAAGAGATGACGCTATAGAGTCACCTATTACTATTGATTAGCAGTTCTATATCATAAAGGCATACGAGGAAATCAGTTTAATCTATTGAGTGGCAGCGACACACCAGCGGTCAGACACAGTATGTTTTTAATTATTGGCAAGTTAATAAGTCCATCGGTGTACGAGTGCTGGCGTCCAAATAATATGCTTTTATTATAATTATAATTATTTCTTAAAAAAACAACTTCGTTACTAGAAATAAATCTCACGTTCGGGTACTTTGAAAATAACTACACTTTGAGATAACCACCACCTTAGTCTTAGATAGAATAGCTTAAATAGAAGTAAATAAAAACTATAAAAAATAAACAACACGATAAAATCCGTATAAATTTGTTTAATTTCAATTCGTCATGCTACAAGAATTTCCTTACAAAAATATCCAATTATACTGTTCAGCTCGAAATTCGAAACCTCTAAAGGTGCTGATATACTTCAGCATTTACTTGTAATGTGCATTCTAGCGAATGTTATATTACAGATAAATAAACGGAAGCACTTTAGCTAGCTTTCTAGCGAGCATTTTAGCGAAAGGAAGTAAATTTGCTTCGAGCTTTTTGCCGAGCCAAGCCATTCTGTCATTGTTCCGTCGCCATCCCTCTATCTTTGTGAAGAGTATTTTATGACGAGCATTGACTACAGCGCTCGCTAGAATGATCGTGAAAATTTTCGTTGCGATGTTTGGCTTTATGCTTGGCTCTGTTAGTTGTTCAGTTCGACAATTTAAAAGCAGCGAAGGCTCGATGTTCTGTTACAAGTGAATGCTCAAATCTCTCAGCACCTTTAGAAAAACGAACTGTTGAAACGAATTAAAAACAATTAATGGTATCTTTGATTATTAAACAATTTGCGCTGGTCGTTCGCTTGCTGTTATTAAACATTCGATCATTTCATATGATCACATTAATCCTTTTAAAACATTATGCATTAATATAGCAGCTAGCTCTTGATGAATATAAACATTATCTCTTTTTGATCATCCATACTGCTATTATAAATGCAAATGTAACTTTATCTCTCCATAACCACTTACATAGTTGATTTTGGCAAGAAGATAGATTTTAACCTTTGAAAGGACATAAACTAAATTTTATTCTGATATATGTCCCTGTAGGGTTTACCTGGGCAAAGCTGCAGGCATAAATTTGTCATTTATAAATAGTCAAAATAAGAGTAGCGGTAGCTTACGGTGAGACCTGTGAATATGTTTGTTCCCTATTATCTGGGACCTAAACGTTTAACTGGTAAATATATTGATATATAATTATATCTATCTACCTACGATATGTACACAGTATGTCTACTTATTGATGCGACATACTTAGTATGGTTATCTATCTAGGGATAAAACGAATGAGCCCATTCGCTCATTCATTGCCAAACGGTCCTAAAGATGTCTCGCGCTGAGGTGAAACACGCATATTTTGTGCTCGAAGCGGATCAATTTAAGAGTGCATAGTGAGTTCCTCTCTTCCCAATAATTTTATAACTATAAATTTCCGCTAAGTAACGTCTAATTATTATTATTAAACTTAATACATCTAGTTTAAACAATATTTATAAATAAAATGTTCATAATTCAATAGCTTAAAACATATATAATATTAGTAGTAGTAATCATTTCCAACGCGCATCAAATTGTACATTGACCAGATGCATCGTACCTATACTTTATGACCACAGATGAGTTATGGTATGGTCGGCGTTGGCCGTCGCTAGTCCATCATCTCGGGATTGACAACGTATTAGCAAAACTATACTTCTATACTAATATTATAAAGAGGAAAGAGTCGATTTTTTGTTTGTTTGTTTGTAAAGATTTAAATCCAAAACTAATCAACCGATTTTGAAAATTCTTTCACTTTTTAGAGCTATATTATCACTGAGTAACATAGGCTATAGGCAGCGATAGCTCAATGGGGAGATCAACAGACTGCAATGCAGAGGGTCTCGGGTTCGAACCCACGTCGCGCACCTCTGACTTTCTGAAGTTATATGACTTTTCGAAATTATGTGCGTATTGATTGACAATTATCGCCTGCTCCGTGCCTCGGAGAGCACGTTAAGCCGTCGGTCCCGGCTGCCATGAACATCTATGGCAGTCGTTATTGGGGAAGTCGACACAAAAGATCCCACTGGGTCGAAGTGTCGCCGGTCTGTACTGACTGGCCCACACACACAAGATAAGATAAGATAACATAGGCTATATTTTATTTAAAATCAATACTGTTACTAACATAACCTAACCTAGTTTTACGCAAGCGTAGCCGCGGAAAAAAGCTAGTTAGTAAATAATTTGAATAAAAAAAATAAGGTACTTTTTCACTGCTGATATCGATAGTACATCACGGTCTAATACATCTCTTTAGATATTGCAGGTGATTAGATCAGCACCTTGTATATTGCAAACTAACTTAACGCGCAACTTCATCTGCTTCACGTAAAAGAATTTGCCTCGTTTTTGCATTATTTTTCATTGATGCTCCGCTCCTATTGGTCGTAACGTGATGTTATATAGCCTATAACATTCCTTAACAAATGGGCTATCCATCACCATCTATCCATCATAAAATAATTATTGAATATCGAACCAATAATTCTTAAGATTAGCGCGTTCAACCAAACAAACAAACTCTTTAACTTTATAATAATTTATGAGTATAGATTTTAATGCAGTTTCTTGCCATTCAAGATTTACGAAAACCATTGAAATTAAACGAATTTATTATTATTTATCTTATCGCGTTGTCTATTTTAAAACACTATTATCACATAATTTAGATTCATTATGACTAATCGCATCTCTGACTTTCGGAAGTCATATGACTTTTCGAAATTATGTGCGTATTGATTGACAATTATCGCCTGCTCCGTGCCTCGGAGACCACGTTAAGCTGTCAGTTCCGGCTGCCATGAACATCTATGGCAGTCGTTATTGAGAAGTCAGTGCCCTATAATATCCTAACACTGGTCTAGCCTTAGGGTGTCGTTAGCTTTCGGGTTGCGGAGATCAGGTGGCAGCCGCTCCGTGTAAAAAAAACTGATAGCCAGTCAAATCCGGTTAGACTAGAAAAGCCGACCAGAAGATAAGACTAAAACTATATAATAATAGTGTTTTAAAATAAACAACCTTTTAAAAGCCGTATAAAGTAATTAAATTTCAATGTATAACATTCGCTTAAACGCAAGACAATTAAGAGAACGGTAATTATTTGAAAATACTTACGAAGTAGGATGTGTGACATTCCTGTGTTCGAACGGGTCGTATAATATGTTGTCTGTTCCATTCTCCTTGCACAGCGTGATTGTCGACTGTGTTGTCGATTCTGGTACATTTTCTGTGCTGCTTTTGACACTGGAAGCATAAAAATGAATAATACATTAGATTATCAATAACCAATTTCATTGAATTTCTACAAAGTTATAGCAGCGATAGCCTGGTAGGAGACCATTAGAATGCCAGGCAGAGTTCTCGAGTTCGATTCCAAGGCGTGCATTTTCCATCGCACATAAGAAGTTATGAGCATATTAAATAGTTTATTATCGTTCGCTTTCATGGTTAAGGAAAACATTAGGAGTAACCTACATGTCTAAGAACTCTCCATAATGTTTTCGAATATAATAATTATGTGAAGTCTGCCAATCCACATTGGACCAGCGTGGTGGACTATGGCCTAATCCTTTTCGCACTAGGAAGAGTCCTGTGCCTAGCAAAGGGACAGTTTGATACAAGGATGATATTATAATATATAACAAATTGTTGTAACGTAAGATACACCAACGGCTGATACAATTTTATTACATACATAATTAACACACATGGACAAGTGTAAACCTAAAAATAAATAGTTTTAATAGTTTATTTTATTAGCTTATAAATTAGTAAAATTTAATAGCGTAGTAGGGTAACAGTTTTCAATTTTGTAATACAGTGATAATTAAACAACGCGATAAAATCCGTATATAGTAGTTTAATTTCAATGAATAACATTCGCGTAAACAGAAGACAATATTACACATGGGTTTATAAAAACGTATACAAAACACTAACACTATAATTCCATCAATTTAATACAAGCACCTAAACTAGACCGCGCCTGTATCTCAGGTAGTAGTTTCTTCTAGATCACTACATATTATAAAACTAAGTCGCGTCGCGTCTATCTTTCTGTCTGTTCGCGATAAACTCAAAACTACTGAAGGGATTTTCATGCGGTTTTCATCAATAGAAAGAGTGATTCATGTGGTGTGAATGTCAAGGGGTAAAATTAATTAAAGTTTTGTACTACCCGTGCGAAGCCGGGGCAGGTCGCTTGTACACTATAAATGCATTTTACCAATATCATGATTTATTAAATAAAAATTGGTATATTAATCAGTTTAAATATATTTATTTTATTATACAATTCTACATGTAGAACATTGTTGAACGTGCGGTCAAACGATACTTAGAAAATGTTTGGTGTGATTTAAATGTTTAAATTCATATGTTTTGGACTCAATAAATATTTTATTATTATTATAATCGATAAATGCAGTATTTTTACAAAATTTTGTGGCGCCTTAGTTTGTCTAAGTAAATTTAATAATTACTATGATTAAAGACTGAAACGTCTTATTCTACTATCAATTTCTACGTTTATTTTGTTACGAAGCCATTGTAGAAACAGTAGCCTTATTACTACCTCTTAAAGCAAGCGAAACTTGGTGATTTTTATGTCCGTATGTCACGGCTTATCTAGGGATGAGCTCAAAAAATAAAGAGTGAAACTTTAAGTTTAAAAAAAGCAACTTCCACACTAAGGACTTGAGATTTAAGTTTTATATTTCAAAATACAAATAACGTTCTTTCGTAATAAAAATGTTTGGAAGAACATGTTGATAATATAACCTGTCAAGTTATATACTTTATTGTTCACCACCTTATGTCCGGTTCCCTTATTAAAAAAACATTTAACCTACGAACAGTTAATTTTGAGAAATACTGTATGAAAAATATGTCAAAAATTAACTGTCCGTAGGTGAAACGATTCGTTTCTTAATAAAAGAATCGAGCCTTAATGGAGCTACCAAAAACCGGCCCAATGGCCGTGATGGGCATTTATTTATGTAAGAGGTGACATATTTGGTCACTGCATTCATCTGCCAAAACCGATCACCTCCTAAAAATACTAAAACCTAATTCCTACAATGCAAATCAATATAAAAAATATTTGAAAACAGCCAAACACATGCCAACTCCTGTAATTGGCTGGCTCTATTCACACAACACTCAATACTAGACATAAGTTTGATTCGACACGTTGTATATCAAAAACCGTCTGCCAAAAGCCTTAGAACTCTGCTTAGTAAAAAATGTATACCAAGATTTACTTTATAGTCAAAAAAAGAACAAAGTAAGATATTCTTTCAGGTAGACGTTTTATGGTAGGCATATCAAAAGCTAAGGGACGCCAACATATTGAAATATGTACCACACACCCACACACTTAGCGTCGGCAAGATCTATTCGTCACACGTGACTGTTTCTACCAAAGAAATACAACAAGAAACCATTTACACGCTTGAGATGAATACGAAACGTTTCCTTATCCTTTAGAAAGGGACGTGGTTAATCATTCAACGCATTTATTCATGGAAGCTATTGAGCCTGAAAATTACATAAAAGACTTAGACTGTCAGAATAGTGGGCATTTAACAAATTGAATATCATTGAGACGAAAATGGCATTAAATGATTTGCGTCTTTAAAGACATACAATACATAATCTCACTCTTATGTCCCCGAAGAGATAGGCAGATGTATTACAAATCCATATTTTGCAAGCTACTTTTCTAAGTTCCACGTACTAGAGGGCGAGTATATTGTCGTTTGCCGACTATACTTCCAGACTTCGTGCTGCTACTAAAAATGTCTTAAACCGATAAACTGAATAACTGAATGACACTTTGATCAACCTAACCGATTGAAGCTGAAATTTCAAGCTTAGCGGTCTCATTTACTACCAAAAAACCGAGGTAGACTTTAGAGAACTGAAAATATATATTAAAGTCTATACTTCTACACTAAATTTATAAAGAATATAGATTTGTGATTTTGTTTCTAATGAACAAACATAAAAACATCTAGGCCAATTAAAAAGAAATCTCTATTAATACTTTACATTATCCAGAAGTTGAATAGACTACATAACATCACGCTACGAGCTATGGGAGCGGGATAGTAATCATAAACGTGGATATAAACGCGCGGGACAGCTACTAAGTGAGATAGATGTTGATCGATGTTGCTTCGTGATACATCTAAGTATACATAGCAGTTTGCCAAAAAGTCAGTCATTCTCTATACATATTATTTAAGTAAAGAGCCAACATAAATACATTATAAAATTAAAGAGCAAGATAAAAATTATGATTTTGATTTACTGCCTATAATATGTATAATGGAAATTTTAACATCGATTTTATCGAAAGTATATTTTCTCTAGAATTCTATTTTGTTAAACCCTCGAGTATATGTATGTGTATTTGGTGGAATAAAAAATGAAGAGGGTTCGTCTTTCAGATACACTCCAAAGATCCTATCCAATCTCATCTCATCTCCCATGAGATTAGATGGGATTTCAAATCTTATGGAATACTAGACGATTTAAAATGGTTTATCGTATATATTTAACGTGAAGAAAATTATAAAAAGCTTTTAGTTAATTAACATTAATTAATTTATTTGGACATTTTGAAGTTGTAACATTATTTCTAGGTACATAACTAAATAAGACCATGAATAGTAACTAAATGCAAATCACTTTAGGGTGTTACAGTATGCATAATTATAGTGGAGCACCGTTAACTGAATATATAAAAAAACAACTAAAAATACTAACAAATGGGAAATTATAAATAATTAACAATTAGTAAAATATAAACTAAGTTAAAACAAAAACTGAATAATTTTAAAATTAAAATTTGGTTGCAGAATTAATTTACAGATATTATTTGCCTGATTTTTATACAACTTTTTAAATGTGGTTATCTTGTCCACAAACACACCCCCTTTCGCCACAAATAGCATTATAATATTATGCTTTGGATAAACAGGATATGGGAGAAAATTGTTTTAAATTTGTTATTGCAAATAGCTAGTGCAACAATCCCACACTGACGAGCACTTATCAAGGCACACGACGTAGAACACGCAATTAAAATGGTGCCAAAGGGAATAGAATTCACTTCTTAAAAAATTGTATTCAAAAGTTATGTCGTAAACTTGTCTACGACACGAAAGACTTTAATTTATCATTATTGATTCAAAGAAAGAGTTGATTTAATTGTGTGTTATATCTGTAAGTTAGAACTATTTTCGTTATAAATCAAACGGCACGTACTTTATAACAGTAAGTACTTAAATAAAATAAAGTTTATGGATGAAAGTTGTATAGAAGTTTAAGAAGAACGCTGATTTATTGCGTACTTACAGCGCACTGCAACAAGTGGTTAAGTTGCTTTATTGCATGCACGATTGAAAGTTATGGTAGAGCTAAATCTTTTAAGTGATTTTCAATAAAGAAGCGCAAGAAAGATATATTTTATCCCCGATAGCATGTTCTAGGTGGTTCCTTATCCGTCTGCATAAAATGTTAAGACATACATAGAATTTCAACTCACTTACATCTACAATTAAGTAACTAAACTTTGCAATATTAGGAATTGCTCAATACATCAGGTTAAAAGTACCGTTAAAAAATGGCACTTAACACAATCATATTCCGAATCCGAAACCCTACTAAATGTAATTTCATAGTTATTTAACATTACACACGCTCACGCACACACACACACACGCGCACACACACACAAACACACACACACACGCACACACACAGACATACTTATATCACTAAAAAAAAAACGTGTATTCTTTCTTTTTCTCATAGATTGTTTATGTAAATGTAATATAAAATTAAAACAGCACTGCAATAATAATTTAGCATGTAAAATTAAATGCATTAAGTGTTCTGGTAACACCACGACGAACTCCACGAGACAGGCCTGACCTAGTGTGGAGTTCATTAGTAATTTTCCTTATTCTTATATCAGGTACATGTAATTAATAATATGTTTTTATACTTAAGTATATATATATAAGGAATTGTAAAATTTGAAATTACAGAATATGTCTAAAAAATGTCTAATACTCGTAATATAACAAGGCATACTTTTGTTTGTCCTAATAATATTTTACGCGTAACAACTTATGCATATTTTTTTAAAGTATAATCGTATTGTTAAATTGTATTATAACACAACTGGCCGCTTAGGGTGGCCCAAAAACCACCCTGCAATAAACCAAACCTATTTATTGCTTTGTTACTAAGATAATTATGTCAACATAAACTGTAGGCCATAGACAATTATAGCAACGTATAATTGCCAAAATAGTTATGCCAAAGTATATTAGGGAAAATATTATGCGAAAAAAAAGAGATACCGTTTCAGGTTATTACTATCTTTACTAAATATTATAAAGCTGAAGACTTTGTTTGTTTGCTTGAACGCGCTAATTTCAGGAACTACTGGTTCGAATTGAAAATTCTTTCAGTGTTGGATAGCCCATTTATGGAGGAAGGCTATAGGCTATATAACATCACGCTACGACCAATAGGAGCGGAGCAGCAATTAAAAATGTTGCAAAAACGGGGAAAATTCTCTTATATGAAGCAGACAAAGTTGCGCGGGTCAATTAATAAATAAAATAAGTGCTCAAAATAAAATGAAGGGGAAAATAATCTGTTAAATCGACATGTGCAGGTATTAGTTGTGATAAAGAGACACCAAACAAAACCGGTCAAGTGCGAGTCGAACTGTCTCATGAAGGGACTCGTACCATCGTACAAAATATAACATTATACACTATATTTTTTATTATTTGTCGCTATAGCGGTAATAAAAATATGAACCCTGTGAAAATGTTTACATCTCTACCTGCTAAGGTTCATACGATACAGCCTGCTGATAAACAGATAAGGCAAGCATGCTCCAACGTCGACTGCATCGTCACTTAACCTAAAGTACATACATACATAGATTCACGCCTGTTGCCCGGAGGAGTAGGCAGAGACTACGGATTTCCATTTGCTACGATCCTGACACACTTCTCTGGCTTCATTCACTTTCATAACATTCCTCATACACACTCGTCGGTTTAAGGTGCTCTTAACCTGGCCTTTATCCAGAACGTCTCCGATCTGATCAAGAAACGTTCGCCTAGGTCTTCCTCTTGCGACTGTTCCATTCCCACTAGTACGGCACTCTAATAAAGGCACATAAGGCATATGCTGCATCAATAATTTAGGAGTTTATTCATTACAAACAAAAATCCAAAAAAGCAAATTTCTCTTTATAATATTCTTTTAGAGATAGATTTTGTAGAAACACAACTCAATATAGTGTAGATTATTTTCTAGATACCCCGTATAGAGTAGGTGTTATTTTGTAATTAAAATCTTCACTGTTCATATAAAATGTACCAGCCTCGGGCTAAACTTAATCGGAAAATAATTGAATCCTTAAAATTCAACAGATAGAATAAGGTACAGTAAAGGACTACACGATTTATCTGAAACAACTACTACCTTAGTTCGTTTATCTAAGTGCTTTAAAAACTACGTGATACGCCTACAAAATATATTCTAGTTAAGCCTAAAGGGTTTGAAGGTAATCGTTAAACACTAGCGCCAAATCCCTCTTTCTAGTGTTCATACATCGTTTCTTCAACAAATTTTATCGTGCTACTATTACTAAGATCAGAAGCTAGGAAGAAATTTACAAAAACAAAATTGTGATCCACGTGCAAGCTCTGGAATGAACTGCCTGCTTCGGTGTTTCCCGAGCGCTATGATATGTCCTTCTTCAAACGAGGTTTAAAGAAAGTTCTTCTTTCACGGTAGGCAGCGGCTTTGCTGTGTCCTGACATTGCTGAAATCCATGAGCAGCGGTTACCACTTTTCATCAGATGGGCCACTGGCTCGTCTGTCACCAACGGAAAGAAAAATAAAAAGCAATTGTAGTTATTTTGATTCTGGATGTTAATTATATATGCGCTTTGTACTTTGCTGGTATATTTTATTCTATACTACATTTTGACCGCGGCTTCGCTCGCAGAAATGTAGGTTAGGTTAGGGACAGTACTTTTTTCTGGATGAAAGGTACACTACGTCCTTTTTTGTTACCTTGACAACGTGTATGCAAAATTTCAAGATGATCAGTTGAGTAGTTTCAAATATAGTCAAATTCGCATTAATTATAATCTATATATATAAAAATCAATGCCACTTTTCGTTGTTATTAAACTCCTCCTACACGGCTAGACCGATTTGAATGATTTTTTTTGTGTGTGTTCAGATGGTTTAGATACGTTTTTTCTTTTTTTTCCACTCTACTTGACAACGTCTGTCGGGACAGCTAGTATTATATAGGATTAAAGTCAATCCTACATACTAACTCATTGAAGAAACTAATTACAATTATGAGTACATATAAAATATGTAGGTATTTATTTACATTAACAAATATAAATATATATGTGCACGGATTTGAGTACGTTAATTTTATTATTAGGTTTAGATCACAATATAGGAGAAAAGAAACAGTACTGATATTATTTTTAGTATATTCATACAAGAAATGTAGATGTTAATTTCATATGACTTGTTAGTTCTATACTATTCTACGTCTAATGTCTTTTGTTAGAAGCTCTGTTCCGACTATCCATAATTACGGCAATCATATAATTAAGACTATGTTAGGCTAGAAGTTTTAAATTGAGGTACCTGTCTATTTACACATTTTTCTATCTGTATTTATTACATCCAACTACGTAATAAAAAAATGAATATCAAATCCGTCCTTGAATATAATTCAGACCTCACAGAAGTCTTTCGGAAATTTATATTTATAAATTCTTTAATAAGGATTCCGTTTCAGTTCTTAGAAATCAACAATTATACTTATTGAAGTTTGAAAAAACACACTTTATTTGAAGTAACTATAAACACCTTTGAAGTGACTATAAACAAAACAATGTTTATTACAATAACAACAGGTAACGAATTCTATGCTTACACGTGTTCGAATTAAATGTGATAAACGTTTAAACAATAATGTTAATTAAATATAAAAGACATTTCAAATAATAGGTAAGATATTTGAGTTTGTTAGTGACATTTTGTCGTTAAAAAGACCTTCACTCACTGTAAGTAGATCTAGGAAATTATTTTAATGGAAAACACTATAATATCTAGATTGTTTTCTTCTGAGTTGCTCCTCGAATACCTTTTGTTTACATCTGCGTCTGATCGTGAGGTCTTAGTTCGATTAACAGGTTGGCAAAGGATCCATTGATGAAATTTGCCCGCATCCTAGGACAATAGTTACAACGTGGGCGCTTAAACAATAGTGCCGGAATGTCGGTGATATGATAAGGTAGATAGTTAAAACTACATTGTGTGAAGTTAATTAAATATCAATAACATTTAAAATATGCGACTGCAAGGATGACGTAATGGTTTAAATGGTTTTCCACTGTCACTGCGTCGAGTGTTGTGGGTTCGAATACCACACGAAACACACAATATCTATACATATTTTGTCAACTTTTACAGGGATGTACAAAGTGAAGTCTGAATTTTTATACATTATATATTATTAAAGACCCTAGGTGAGTTGCAAATGCTTATCAGTCCCAAGATAAAAAGAAAGACACAACCTATAAACGTTAACATGATGCCTGGTGGCTCTCGGATCTCACTCTTATAGTTTTATAAGTACGTACATAAATGTCAAGTAGAAAGCGTGCGAAAAGAATAAAGTAGATATCAAATGCATAATTCAAAGTCCTGATTATCGTTTCGTCAAAATTTCAAAGATGTTTAATCCCGAGCATTAAAATTTTAAACTTTTGCGACTAGTTTTCAAGTACAATACTTTTAAACAAAGGGTGTCGAATGTCGTTCGCCAGATTAAATACCTTTTATTCATTCATTCGTCAACGTTTCGGTTGCATGGCAACGTTGATAACTTGATTGACTGAAATTGTATAACAGCCAGTCACTTTTTGAAGAGAGCAAATGCGAATCACAAACCTTTTATTTATTTTCAACGATGAAACGCAGTATACCAACCTGAGCAAATTGGCTGAAAGATACACGACAACTTATGTACAGTTATCGACATTACTAGTTCAACATTGAATGAATTTGCAACAGTATTTTCTGAATGAAAATGTCTAATTACTATTTTGTAGAAATAAATTGTGATTAAAATAACAATTCTTTAACTATTACTGCTGTAACAGATTAGGAATTACCATCACAATGACAACATACACAATAGTGATTCAAAATCACATAAATGATTATCGACTTATGTCGCTAAATGTACATGCAAGTAGCACTAATATGCGTCGTGTAAATGTATCGCGAGCCAGTAAAAAGCACGTACATATTATGTATATACATATACGTCTGACCAACTTGAGCATGTGGCTCACGCAAGAAGCATGCGCATGTAGATGGTGCAAGCAAAATTATTAGTGTCATGTACAGTCACCTGTAATAGTGACACTGAATTAGAATGAATATGAATGAACTAGATGGCGTTGTTTTATAAATCTTGCAACGCGTACTCATTTTAGCCAATAGGTGAAATTTATAAGAAATTATAATCTCAGCCGAAAACGTACTCGAACACAGGGACAGAATAATGTTTGCGTACGAACAGAATAGCGAGTCATCGAAAGTATCTATAAAAATATAAACTACCCACTATAAATTTATTAATAGTTCAGTGGGGAGACCAACAGACTGCAATGCAGAGGGTCTCGGGTTCGATCCCACGTTTTGCACGTCTGACTTTCAGAAGTTGTATGACTTTTCGAAATTATTTGCCATATTGATTGACAATTATTAATAATAATTGCCAACGGCTTAAAAAGCTCTCCGAGGCACGCCTCGGGGAGGTTTTTAAGCCGTTGGTCCCGGCTGCCATGAACATCTATGGCAGTCGTTATTGGGAAGTCAGTGCCCTATAATATCCTGACACTGGTCTAGCCTTAGATACCCTAAGGCTAGATCAGTTAGCCTTCAGGTTGCGGAGGTCAGGTGGCAGCCGCTCCATGTAAAAATTGATATTCAGTCAAATCCGGTTAGACCAGAAAAGCCGACCCTAAGTGACTTGGGAATAATAAAGGCTAGTGAGAAGATAAATTTATAAATTCATTTGTAATTCTTTGCTTCTTGTTTTACCCTGAAATGTGTTCTTCTTTTAAATAAATTATTGTAAATAGAGATAAAAAAATTGTTTAAAGTATATTTATCAAAATTGAGTTATTAAGAAATCTACTTCTTTTTATTTTATAATAGTGCACCGCCATTTATTACGATATAAATAAATTACTTAACAGTTCCAGTATTGATTGCCTTTAGATGGCGTCAATTACCGGCTTATACTATTTTAGTTTTGAAATGGGTATGTATTTTTGCAGCTCACTGTACATAATAATAATATTATGTAAGATGGAATTCCTCACCCTACTCACTGTAGGGACAATACGATTATCCATTCGTGATTTATATTCAATCGCATATTTGATTGCTGAATAGATGACAATGCAAACTTATATTCGAATGCAGAAATCTATAATTGAAACCATTTGATATTGTTCAATGCAAATTGGGCATCACTGATATTCGCTTACATTCGATTTACGAATACAGCTTTAGGAGCATATTTAATAAGAAATTCCGGATAGTAAGTTTATTCCTCTCCAACATTATTAATCCCCGCTAAGGCAGTCTTCGTAGGCTTTCAAGCTATGTTTTACGCCAAATGCAATAGGCTGCGATATCTAGTGCAATTCCAGGCTCCGTGCCGATACTGAGAATTTGCCAATAAGAAAATCTAATAACACTTTAGTGGCCTCGTAAATCGAATCACGATCAGCTTCAACCGGATTCTGAAACATATACTACAAAAATAGTAAGGAACGTATTAGGTATACACCTAAGTATATTTTTACTAAGCTAATCCCAAGTGGTTATCGTAGCAAGCCTGATACATTCGTTGTACAGCCTTCAAAATATTCATTTTATGAGCAACTTCTATATAAGTATTATTTGAATAGATATCATGAAGAGATATCAGTGTTTATTTATTTTTTAAAGCCTGCCCGAGATTTGATATCGCCTATCTGCTTTATTATTTAAATGCCAATAACGATCGTGGGTTATCGTGTCGATTTCTAGGTCACGGAAAATACTTAGTTCGATATTTTTGGAGCTAAAGTGTTTGCTGGTACGATGTGTTGACCGATATTAAATATTACATACTAGATTTTGCCGTTCGCTTGCTCCGCTCCCGTAAAAGTAGGTTATGTATATTTCCTATTACTTAGGAACAATACGTTTCCAGGATTAAGGTCACCCATTGTCCTTGTCTGTTTCCCTGACAATGTGTATGCGAAATTTTATGTTGATTGGTCAAGTATTTAAGGCGTGAAATCGAAACAAATTAGCTCAAATTCGCGTTTATTATTAGTTAGGATTATGATAAAATAATAGTTGATCAATCTCTGTACACACGAGATATATAAAAAATAATGTGAGGTGTGTTTATAGAGTTATGTTTAAGAGATATAGAATCGATGAAAATTCACGTACACGCATTACCCAAAAATACTACACAAAATTAAATGCAGTTTTCACAATTGTATTGGTCTAACTTAGAATCTAATGCATGTTAAGAAAATTGACGCTTCGCGTGACCAGAGGGCTGGTATTTTCTTTGCACAAAGAATAAGTATTGCCATCCAACGTGGCAATGCTGCCAGTCTTCTGGGCACGTTGCCAATTGACGACGATACAGAGGAATATTATGACGCTTTTTGATATTGCACTTTTATTTTTGTCTTCAGGTTATATTTTTCTTGTAAATAATTTGTATATATATTATGTTAATTATTTAATTATGTTATTGATGCATGTTTCATCTTGCAAAAGCTAGTCTGTAATATTTATGGAAATATGTTGTTCTAAATTAGACATTTCTCATGATAGTTTTTATATCTTCAGAAAGGCCTTATGTACAGAAATGTTGTCTTCCAATCAACTCTAAATCTTTAGCACTTGTATTAAATTTAAAACTCAGTATCTTAAACTTAGTTCATTGTTCAATTGTATTTATTGTTTCTGGTATTTGTTCCTTTTATTAAATAACGAAGCTTGTTAGTTACTACTGAATGCTGTGTACAGTTGTAATTGAACACCAGATTTATGACTTGTATTTGGTCACATTTCTTTTATGTAATTATTGATCTGATGTTTGTATCTGTACCTAATAAATAAAATAAAATAAAATAAAATAAAATAAAATAAAATATCCTTATCTTGTAATAGTACATTACGTTAGTGAGAATGCCGAAGGCAATAGTTAATATGCATAGATATTTAGGATAATATACATATTTAATATCTGTCCACACTTCGGCCTGGAGGCAACTGACTACAATCTTACTTGCACGAAGCGGCCACGGAATAAAGACATGTTTGCGCTATTATGCATGACATGCCATCCACGGTGCGCCCGTATTGTGAGCTCATGTGTGTTTATAGGCACTTCGGCAATACACTTGAGAACAACTAGACTTGGTGATATGAAACATTGATTGAGGATCACACAATTATGATCCTGTGTCAGGCCCTTTTTAGCATTCGGTGCTCAAGCAGTGACAGTTCATCATCCGTATGCTATCCAAAATATTTGTTTGGACACAGTTCCTAACATCAACCACAAATTACGTACTAGGCATTTTGGGCTTTTTGTATTATTTATATATAATAACTAGCTGAACCGGCAAACGTTGTTTTGCCATAAAAAAAATGTTATGACCAAAAGATTAAAAAAATTTTTGGGTTGGACAACCCTTATCACTAAGGGGTATGAAAAATAGATGTTGGCCGATTCTCAGACCTACTCAATATGCTCACAAAATTTCATGAGAATCGGTCAAGCCGTTTCGGAGGAGTACGGGAACGAACATTGTGACACGAGAATTTTATATATAAGATAAGGTTTGTAAGTTACAGCAAAATCAAAAAAGTATGCGGTCTCTAAAAATGAGTTTCATTTTGATATTCTATGGAGTAAGCCTGTTTTATTTTGCATGAAAGTATAGCGGCCGCGTGCGTCTCCTGCAGCAATCTTTTTTATATGCTATCTATAACTTTGATACGTTCTCTAAGTATTATAATTTTAAACTAACTAATACTACAATAAAAATGCTGTAGATAACGACGAACCCTGGTCATTATTTTGCTAATTAAATTAAATGGCAAATTATTGTATTAAAACCTGCTCAAAATAGTTTCGAGCTAGTCTTAGTGTCATAAATAAAACAAATCGGATTCGACTTAATTGAAAAAAATTACAAATCTGAACAATTCAGTTCACATTTAACATTTGTAAGACAAGAACCGAACTATAATTGGTCCTCGGTTCAATAGGATAAAATGATATACTTTAGCTAAGCCCCGAGGCACATACCATAGCAACAGGGCCTCGTGTCTGATCTAATATAAATTAGGTAACTGTCACGTGACCAATAAGCGTGGATACTTGATACAGCGATATAATTGGAATGTAGTATGTCCAGTATACGAAGATCTCTCTATGCTACAGTAATGCGAGCTTCATACGTTTACTAACTTTATGGTGAATTAATTTCTTAACAAGCGTATGTCGGCATTATTATTTACGTTTCAATTTTTAGTGACGTAAGGACAACTGACAAGGCCCCTAAAAAGTATATATCAGGTCAGGTGCATTGGAGATGCACCACATATTTTACATATTTTTATTTGGTACTTTGTGTACTTTTTTATATTATATTATATTTGAATACTTTGAATTTCTGCCTGGATAATTAAGAAGCGTCAAGTAATTCCTTGCATATAAAATTGTTCTTTATATACAAGAGAGAAAGGACCAATTCTAAGCGTTTTATAAACCATTATCGGTAAGATAAATGTGTATTATGGTTATCATGCTTAAAAAAAATATTACAGAAAGAAGATGATCTTCGCTTTAATATTCACATTCCTCAGATATCATACTCCAAACAAAATTTCATTAAAATTGCTGCCGCCGTTTAGACCTTCTAACATAAAATGTAACAAACAATCGGCTAAATGTACAAAAGTAACAAATAGATCTATTTTCTCATTTATACTTTTGTTTTCTATCTAAATTTAGATTAACAAGAATGAAATAAGAAAATATGCGTAGCGACGTGTAATTTGAAGTGAACAATTGTCATGAAAATCATTTCAACAACACTTCACTTTACTAACCTAAATAGTTTATACTTAAGGCGGTAATTAAAACTCATTTAAAACAAGAACACGAGATTATCATGTCTACTAATTTATAAATGTAGAACAGTTAAATACGGACTTATTACTGGCACCATAAACTACAAAGAAGAATAATTATGTTTTCTTGTTTTTCTCTCTGACGGAGGAAAGAGTCGCGATGTATTCTCGTGTAAAGAATGTTTATAGGCGGGAAAATTGTGGTTTACTATTTAACTCGACAAAATGCAAGTTTTCGGATAAAGAGATGTATATTTTTTTATAAACCATGAATGGAATGCCTTAAATAAGATATGTTATATTGTCTTACGTTTACGCGAATGTTATATATTGAAATTAAACAAACTTTATACGGATTTTATCGCGTTGTTTATTTTTTATAAAACACTATTATTACATAATTTTGAAACTTTAAACTGCTATTGTTAAACACGTTTACTAGTTACTGTTTACTTCAATTTAAGCTATTTAAATTATACAACTATTTAGATTTAATTTTACACTTTCCCCGACGTTTCGATTGCTTTTCAGCAGCCATGGTCACGGACAATATTATGAAACTAAATTACTTTATACTAATTTTACCGCGATTTATTTGAAAACTCTAATTGTAGTTAGTATTTAAACTATGAAATTATTTAAATTTATACTTTATATATAAGAAGGTACTTCACATACCTATCCCGCCGTTTAAGTTGCTTTCTAACTAAATAATAACTTAAGAAATGACATATTTATAATCCAGATGATTTTGGAGATGGTCATATGGTTGTTTATTTTACCAAGATGTCTTGACATTTTATATGTTTTAAAAGATATTTTTGAAGTGAAAACTTCTTAAGGCGCGTTGAGCACTTTTTGGGTGAATCCGCGTCATCGTCACCGAACGCTTTCCATGAGCTATATGTATACTGTGTATATATGTGTACTTTTTGGGTGAACAAAAAGCGTGAAACTCGCGTCATTGTCACCGCTCGCTAGTTACTTAGTTTTTACTTCTATCGGCAGTCCCCAAAGATTACCCAGCATTTTTATTTTTGTTGCATCTTAGACTAAGTGGATTTTATTTGATTGCATATTGATGTTATTTCAGAATCCTTTATTGCGTGGAAAATGGTTACGGATACTGGATAGGGGTAAATGGACTCCACATAAAAAATCTACTATATGTAAACACTTTGATTTAAATTGCTTTATACAAAGGGAAAAACGACGTGTCCTCATGAAAGGCTCAGTGCCTATTGAATTTCTACCCGTAAGTACGACACTACGATCCTGAGTATATGGTAGTTATCACCATTAGACACTGGTATTGCAAATTAAATTATATAATATTGTCTTATGTTTACGCGAATGTTACATTGAAATTAAACACTTTATACTGAGTCCGAGGAGGAAAAGGAAAAGGAGGTCAAGATAGAGTATTGTAAGTTACAGGATAAAATGTCACAAAAAATAAACTGGTAAGTAATTTAAAAGCTAAAACAAAAATAAGCTAAATAAATGTTTCCAATTTATTTATATGGATTGTTTCACTTTCTATTTTGATCGTTGACAATTTATATGCGAAGCTATTGAATTCGTCTGACGTTTAAACTGTTTGCATTTTAATAATATTATTATTCTTATTCTAATGTTTCGATGGACTATATTATGGAGTTCATGATCCAACAATGGCATCCATAAATAATGTTGTTTAAAGTTTAAATGTCGCCTTTAATTGAGAAGAATCTTGTTTAGCTCAGCCTAATTTTTTTGAGCGCGTTTGTTTAATATTTTTTTATTAGAGAAAGGCAATAAAATAAATTCAGTACCCAACTATTAATGTCTTTTACTTTTCTCCTTGTATATTTACCGTATTGCATATCTTTCTTGTATATGTAATGAGTAATGACACATATTAAAATTTACATTTAAAAGTGATTGCCATTTTATTGAATTGTACATTAAATGTTTTAATTTAGGCATTATATATTATACCTATTTCATTACTAAATAAGTAATTAGACGTGTAATTGTGTAAACTTTTAGGAACATATGAATGACAATGGTTATTTAAGTGCATTAATACTATATCATGTTATAAATAATAATATTTATTTATTAAATTTGACCTATAGATGATTATTGAATCGAAATTCACGCAAGCAAAGCCGTCAGGAACACTAGTTAACGACGCAATGATTAAATTGAGTCATGACGACACTATTGCACACATTTGCATTTATTTGTTTGTTACACATTTTAAGTGACATTGTTTGTCTTGTCCATTCTAAGTCTATGTCAATGGATATATCTATCTGATGTTTGATAAAAGAAAATATATCCATATTTTATTTGCATGGCATTAGGAGAACTACCTAGCTAAGTACTACTCCTAATGTCACGCGTATGAAATCGCGGGCAAAACCTCGTAGGATATATAACATCATGCTACGAGCCGAGGGAGCGGCGCAGTAATAATAAACGTAAGTTAACCTATGAAGTGGCAGCGGCACACCGGCGGCCAGACTCTATAGATTTTCAATTATGTCTTGCATTCCAGAAAGGAAAGATTAAATCATGCGGAGCAGCTACCTAAAAATAAACAATGTTCATCCACTAATACTAAAATATTTACTGAAAACGTCACGTTTAAGCGTCTTTACAGCAAAATGTGTACCGAAGTTAAAAAGTATATTTCATTTTTTGTTTTTCTCATGTATGAAACCAGCAACTGTCAACTGCAAAGGCTTTCTCTTGTGGCTTAATCCGTTTAATCTTGCTACCTGCAAATTTAATGTTAAAAGCGTTTACGAATTGTGGCCTGTTACAGGTGTCAACGTTGTAAATAAGTATGACATAATAAAGCATCTTTATTTTCTTTAAACAACTTTCGCACTAGTAATAAATTCTGTGTCTTGGGGGAATTTACAAACATTCAAACAACGGACACATAGAAAATCCTTCGGGGGCAACCATTTCTGGATCACACCAATTTTTGGTCCATGTGGGATTCGAACCCACAACACTCGGCATTGCGGTCGTGACAAGGCGTTATCTATGTTATTAAATTATTTGGACTTTATTTTCAAAGTGTTTTTAATAGACTCTATTAAATAAAGTAACATTGTATCATAGATGTAATATAATTCTATTTATCTTCGAACACAGTCAGACTGGTGTGGGTTCCGGGACTTGCAGGGGTGCAGGGCGATGAGGAGGCTGATGAATTAGCCAGAAAGGGATCAGAGCAACTGTGAGCCCCGAGCCATTCGTGGGACTCTCTGAGAGCACCGTCAAGGCAGCTTTGAATGCATATGGCAATGATAAACACAGGCTAGAGTGGATGGCCCTGAGGGTTCTGGAACACTCCAAGAAATTCATTGCAAACAGAGCCACAGGCTTCACCCGGAAGTTCTGCGGGTATAACAAGAGCCAGATATGCCTGCTCACAGAAGCGTTCACTGGCCATTTTGGCACCAACGACTTCCTGTGCAGATTGAGATTGGCACACAATTCGATCTGCAGAGCCTTTGGTAAACAGAACGAGTCCATATCGCACCTACTATGTGAATGCGACGCTTTGGCTGGATTGTGGATGGGTCTGATGGGATTGGCATATCCAAACCCTGAGGACTTCAGGCTTCTCCCTCTAAAGTGTACGCTACGACTGATGCAGTACATTCATAGGGAGATAGCTAAGGGATAAATCTGGGAGCCGACACAAAAGATCCCAATGGGTCGAAATGTCGCCGGTCTGTACTGACTGGCCCCCACACATAAGATAAGATAAGATAAGATCGTCGTTTTAATGTTTTAATATCAAAACCTTATTGGTGAGTACATATTTGAACCGTTTGGTGTCGAAACGCTGGGGCCATGGGGTCCAAGTGCTAGGTCTGTTTATAGAGACCTAGCTAAGCGGCTCAACGACGCTTCGCGTGACCAGAGGGCTGGTATTTTCTTTGCACAAAGAATAAGTATTACCATTCAACGTGACAATGCTGCAGTCTTCTGGGCACGTTGCCAATTGACGACGATGCGGAGGAATATTATGACGCTTTTTAATTTTGAAGTTTTATTTTTCTCTCGTTTATATTTCTTGTAAATAATTTGCGTAATATATATAATGGATTCATAGTGTGCACTGAAACGACAAAAATATTTTATTTCATCTATGATACACTTTTACTTTAATCTATACGGTATATAACACTTTTCGTGTTCAAGTGGTTGATAATATCATAAGCTTGCATTTATACTTGCATGCGATTATGTTTGTAAAAACATCTCAGTAAAAGCACGGCGTCTGGCAATTTTATACACTGCAATAAGCTCATTGTACTATCATGGGACCGAAAACCATCGTTAGTGAAATCAATCATACGTGCATGCTCAAAGGGGCAGGCACCTTTGCCTTTGTTACTGATGTGAAATTACTAATGTTTTCTTTTTATTATTTAAGTAGCGGTAAGTATACCGCGTGACTTTTTTACCGTCTTGAAAAAATAGGGCGTGATAGGTAAATAGAGTAGAAGCCTCAGGCATAGTTATTTTATTTTATTATTTTTTTACTGATATAGTCTGAAATTAATCTACCATCGTACACTCTTTATTTATAATCAATTTATCATATTAAAACATTTAAAAAGTAATTCGAAAAAAAATATGAAGATAATTCAAAATCGTAAACGTATTCACCCTAATAGCGCGCTACAAATTATAAATGATTTCGTTACAAATAACATAAAAACTATCTTCAAGGGCATTCGCATTCGCCGGCCGTCGCTAGCGCCGAACAAACGCTATCAACCCATCCTCTCCCGGTCGCCCGCCGTCATTTTAGTCATAGATGATATACTATATAGGGTACTTTTAGTCGTATGCGATTAGGCACACTGTGACGTCGCGTGATCTCAAAATGCTAGAATAAAAATACTAATAAATTCTATTCCACTTACACAACACACCATATTATAATCAAGACGGTACAAAAAGTCACGCGGTATAATAGTACAAAATATAATCTCCTCGCCAAGCTACACAGTTTATATTACGATTATATTATATTTTCAATCCTTAAATCTATAAATTATTTAAGTGCACATAATACATAATGGGTAACGTAGAATCATTACTACAAAACCGAAATCTACATATGTATCGTATGCTACGCGGGAATGGATATCACTGACAGTAATAACGATTAAATGACAACCCAAAATTGTATAGATACCAACATAAATAGAAAAAACATTGAATTAATTTATTAGTAATATCAGTTTATAAATAAAAAAATGCAGCGATAGCTCAGTGGGGGGACCAACAGACTGCAATGCAGAGAGTCTCGGGTTCGAACCCATGTCACGTACCTCTGAATTTCGGAAGTTATATGACTTTTCGAAATTATGTGCGTATATGATTGACAATTATCGCCTGCTCCGTGCCTCGGAGAGCACATTAAGCCGTCGGTCCCGGCTGCCATGAACTTCTATGGCAGTCGTTATTGGGAAGTTAGTGCCCTATAATATCCTGACACTGGTCTAGCCTTAGGGTATCGTTAGCCTTCGGGTTGCGGAGGTCAGGTGATAGCTGCTCCGTGTAAAAACTGATATCCAGTCAAATCCGGTTAGACTAGGAAAACCGACCCCAAGTGACTTGGGAATAATAAAGGCTAGGGATAAGATCAGTTTATAAATTAAAATGTTCTAATTATTATAACGTATTTGTTAACTATAATTTAATTAATTTTCCGAACGATGGTTATTTTGAATAAAAGAAGAATAGAAATTCTTACAAATGTTCATAAGCTTTTTATATTACTTTTATATAAAAACCTAACTTAAAATCATTATGTTTTTTGTTAAAACCTTATTTTATATATATTTAGATCCTATCAGTATGATCGGTTATTACCCTGTCTAGGAGAAATTATGATCAAGCATCCTAAACCCATCTATTCAGAACATGGAAAAACGATTTTTCCATAGTTCAATGCCGCGTAAACGTTTACGACATGACAGCCTTTTATGAGGAGTTTGAAGACTGGAATTTGGTATTAAAGCTTAAGTTAGGTACTTTCCTATTGAAGTCGACTTAGGAAAATGCTAGTCATAGTCTTTTTATGAGTATTTTGAAGCTTTGAGACTTTTTCGGCTCTCTCTATAGTCAATACTCCATTATTGGTAACGCACTTCGGCTAAACGTTTTTAAATGTTATCGTTTGTCGAATAAAGTAGCTTTCGGAGATGAAAGACTATTAGCAGTGGGATTGTAAGTTGCCTATAGTCATACTGGTGATTAAAGTACGTGACTAGCTTTTGCGTCATCGACTCAAAATCTTTTGTTCCAACCGCGACATCGGTGACTTTCTTCCATTTTCTATTACTAGTGACGGCGTTTTATATTAGGATTTAATACACAAGCTGGCCATGAGTAGATACTATATTCATTTTATTCCATTGTTATAGATGTCTGTTGTTAGTTTAGCAGAATGAGCATTCTTGTGATCCTTATTAAGTAGAGGATTCCTTATGAGAAAGTAAGAGAACAGATATAGCTATTCGGCAGTTGCCTAGCTGCGTTGATTTAGATTTATTTCTGTAATAGGAACGCACTCTGCGTCAGCTATATCAATCGTCTTTAAAGAAGTCAATTGTATTCGATACCAGTTACTGCCTGCAGTTTCATACACGTTATACCCACAGGGACACATTCCGTGATAAAATGTTACTATGCTATGTGTTAATCAAAACATGTTCTTTCATTTAAATCCGTTTAATGGTTCACGCGTAGTACGCGTAAGTAAGAAACTTCCATACATTTTCAAAAACTTTCACATTTATAATAATTAGTAGGATATCTGATAAGAACCAGTTACTATGGCTTGTGGATTTTTGCAATACTAAGAGCCTTTTTTACAAACTTAAATTTGTTTTTACTATTTCACTTTACAAGACAAAGAGTACATGCGATTATATTTCCGATAACTCTTATTTGGTTATTGCGGAACTGGCCATCTGTGTATTCGTCGTTGTTATTTTTATATTATTCGTTATCGTGCATTGCTGACTTAAAGGAAAATGCGCTCTTCTCACGTAAGCTTATACGTAAGGCATTCAAACTGAAAGGAAATAGCGAGATTTAGATGCACTACGCACCACAGTTAGAACGACGTCAGACAAAAGATATTCGCAATGAAAGATGAATGTACATTTTTATATCTGCGTATAAATATATATCTAATAAAATCTACCACTTTTACTCCATTGGCAAATGTCATCAAATATACATATCATTTTTTAATAAGATTGTTTTTATATACATTGGTTTGAATAAAATATTATGCATAGGTTTTTATGTTTATCAACGCAATTATTTAAACATAATATTTATTTTATGTATAACATACATGCAATCAAACCAGTTTATATTTTGTAGAGCTGAAAGTAAATATATATGTTCATGTCTATAAAAAATAAATTATGTGATTCATAAATAGTTTTTCCAGTCTAAAAATGTAATGCAAACGAAAACTTGATTATGGTATACTCTATTACAAATTTAAATAAAACAAAAGAAACAAATAACTAAAAGAAAAATGAATTAAAGTTATTACGAGAAACTTGAGAAATAATAAATAGCTGAAGAGAAACCAACATCTAAATTAATAAGAAGGAACGTAAAGCCAATCACCTTGTTTTTTTGACGTCGACATTTCACATATTAGGCTTCAACCCAGTTAGCAAAATAAGTCGATACACTGGAAGATTTCGATTACCTACACTTTTAAAATTATAACACCTCTGACTTTTCGAATATAGTACGTCTAAAATAGTTAATTATCGTTCACTTGAACGGTAAATAAAAACATCTTGTACATATTGTTCTTGAACATTTGTCAAGTCTGCCAACCCGCACTGGGGTACTGTGAAGGAATATCGCCTAAAAATTCCCAAACTGAGAGGAGATCCGTGCCCGCCAGTGGAACAGTTTATTATATTATACATACTAGTTGATTTAATCATAGTACGTAAATACAGAATAATAATTAGGCTTATTAATTCATAAAATACTTAACCAAATTTGTTCAATGTTCAAGTGTTCAGATTCTTATGTTGCTGTCTATACTTACAAATTTTGATTTGCGTTCTCGCCATGTTTACTATAACTCAAAATACGAATCAATATCTTATACAATCACATAACCTACAAATAATATTTTTATTTTATACTAGCTTTTGACCCCGGTTTCGCTCGCGTAAAAGTAGGTTAGCTCAAGATAGTTGCAGTACTTTAAAAAAATATATAGCCTATGTTACTCGGTGATAATAGAGTTTTCTAATGGTTGAATAATTTAAAATCGGTTCAGTCGTATTTTAGTTAATTAAATCATTTTGACTCAAAGATATTTAATTATTTAATGCACACATTTCAAATATAGTTATTAAAGCTAATAAAGCATTAGGCTTCGTTATAAGGTGATTATCACACTGCACCACGCCCCGTCGCGTACCGCGGGGCCGCAGATTTTAACATTGTATGCAAGTATCTCAATTTATATAGAAAACACGCCTAGGACAATACAGTGCCGACGCGTCAATGCGCGGGAAGGCATCCCGCGCGCAGAGTCTGTCAATCTGCGCGTGAGCGCGGGGCTTGCCGCGGGGTATAGCACACCGGCTCCGCATTCCTGTGCGAGATTTTATGCTTGTAGGACGTTTTGACAGCGAAGTGAACATTTCACTTTATTTGGCGCGAGGCCGTCGTACACTGCCACCCCGCACGGAGTAGCAGATTACACCGCTAAGTGAGGCAGATCTGCGCCTCCGTCGCCCCACGCGTGATCTGTCACTCCGCGCACCGCGGCGGGACACTTCGCTAGTGGAAGAATCGCCTAAGGATGTCAAACGATTTTAAATATATTAAAGCCATCAAATATATTGTGCTTTTGTCCGTAGTCTCCTTGAATATGCTTCCCAGGTATGGAACTCCAATACAATGTTTACATAACTCGTTTAGAAAATATTCAAAAGACGTTTCTTAGTTAGATTCAGTTTCATTCTAGAACATACATATTTGCTGAATTATTTTAGTCGTTGTAGAAAATTCCACGTACTATCATTACAAGAGCGAAAAAAATAGCGGATATTTCCCTTTTATTTAACATCATTTATGGAGATATAGTTGTAACCGAGTTGGTGAACAAAATTGGACTGCGCGTACCATCTGCGTTGCTTCGTAGTCATAACTTCCTTCACACCCACATCCTAAGTACCTACAGGCTGAATTCATTTATGTTCATGGTTTGTCGTACGTACAATTCTGCGTGCCACGGAGTGGACATCGATCCCTTTAACATGAGTGTTACAAAATTGAAAATAGCAATGTGTAATAACTTTTTTGCATAGACAATTACGTCGCCTCCAGCTTACTGGTGTTTGTAACGTATAATTTATTTAAAATTTCCTGATTTTCTCTTCTGTAATTTGTTATTTATTTTGTTTTAATTCTATCTGACGGCGCTTCGATGTTTTGAGAGTGTCAAGAAACGTCAAGAACGACAGCTGACATTTAACAAGCGCGTTTGACGTTTCCCCACTCTGACGCAGCTCTGAGCTCTTTTGCACGCGGTGGTCGAACGGGACATAATCCGTTTGCATCGCGCTCAAGCAAGACGTGTTCAGTGAAGTGTCGTAGTGCCTTAGTTGATTAGAAAGTGCTGATTGTAATACTATTAATATTTGGTTAAAATAATAATCATACGTCGTTAATTATTTGTAACACGTGGTTTTAATTCTCCTCGCCCGACTACCCACGATAGTTTAGAAATAAATATGGATCCTGAATTGACCAATGATGCCCATGTGCCGTTATCAGAAGTGGGATGTGAAGGGCTTGCTTCAAAGGAGAATAGCTGCGCAAAAACTCCAGCACCGGCATTGGAATCAAGCTTGCCTCAACAGATAGGAGTTGTTCTTATCCCGATTGATGGCTATATCACAGCCGCAACCTTCGAGCAACGTATCTACACAGCTGATTAAATTCGATCCTGATGACAAAGAAGCGGATATCGAAGGTTGGTGCAACGTGACTGAAATCGTAGTAAACAACCGTAAGTTAGAAGGCGCAGAACTACTTTTGTTACTTACACGTGCGCTCAAAGGCCGAGCTGCTACCTGCTTAACACGACTGCAGGCTTCGCAGCTGACATGGCCTCAAATAAAAGAAGTATTGCTTGCGAAGTTTGCCAAGCCTATGATGCAACAGGATTACTTTGATGAAATTCTACGTTTTCAAGTTGGCGTTAAAGAGACCGCGAGTGAAGCAGCCGTGCGCCTTTGGAACATCATCGAACGCATCCCGCGGATGGAGATGTCTGAAGATGTTACAACGGGATTTGTATCTTCAGTTTTATGTCAAAAAGATGCCGCGATTCGCCGTGAGTTGCACTCCCATAACTTGACCACTAGATCTCAACTTCTCCGCGTCCTCAACTGCATTTCACTGAAACGAAGGCACGAGGGTAGTGATAACCATGACACGGATGTAAAAAGGACCCGATTCAACGAATCACGCTTCATGGGAACTTGTCATCGCTGCGGTACTTCGGGTCATAAAGCGATAGACTGCCGCAAGCGAAAAGAAGAGCCTACTATTTCAGAGAAGAAGCACGACCAAACATCCAGAGCCGCTGATAAGTCAAGACCAACCACCTGCTACGTGTGTGGGCGACCAGGACACTTGGCGTCTGCCTGCCCAGATCGAGCGGGTGGCAGCGGAGCAGCGGCGATCAAAGAAGTCCATGTGTGTGAACGCAAAGCATCAAGGAGCACCTTGACTACATCATCCGGTGAGCCAGTTTCCTTTCTTTTTGATAGTGGTTCTGCTTGTTCGTTAGTAACTAACAGCTACGCCGAGAAGTTCCCTGGTGCTGCGCAGAATGATTTAGTTTATTTGACGGGCATAGGCAGGGGGGATATAGAATGTGTTTCCCAGGTTATTAGCCCCATCAATGTTCAAGGCCTCTCGCTCTCAGTGTTGTTTCATATAGTACCTGATGGGACTATCACCGAACCAGTCATAATAGGTAGGGATATACTAGAAAATAACGTACACGTGCACTTGTATAACAATGAAGTTACCTTTTCTCAGCGTAAAATTGTTAATTTGTCTGACAAGTCCAGTAATGACTTTGATTTTAAAAATATTGATACAGACTTACGAGGTGACGACAAGCTAGCATTGATTAAAATCTTAAAAAAATATAGTAAGTTTTTCACCGATGGTATACCAACGCGACGGGTTAAAACAGGCGTTCTCCGCATAGACCTTATTAACCCAAATAAAACCGTACAAAGGCATCCCTATAGATTAGCACCTGCGGAAAAAGAAATAGTCAACGCGAAAATAGAATCCCTATTAAAAGCGGGCGTTATTCGGGAAAGCAGTTCTCCTTTTGCTAGCCCCATTTTGCTGGTAAAGAAGAAAGATAACACTGATAGAATGTGCGTAGACTATAGGGAGCTCAACGCTAACACGCGTCCCGAGCACTACCCGCTGCCTCGTATTGACGAACAAATCGACCGTCTTCAGGGCGCGCACTATTTTTCGACCTTAGACATGACATCCGGTTACCACCAGATAGTCGTAGACCCCGATAGTATAGCTAAAACGGCATTTGTGACACCGGATGGCCAATTCGAATATTTGACGATGCCGTTCGGCTTACGAAATGCCGCTTCTGTATATTAGCGGTGTATAAATACAGCCCTAGGTCCCTTAAAGGACAAGGTAGCGCAGGCCTACATGGATGACGTCATGTGCTATTCGAGTGACGTCATCGCAGGATTAGAACGCCTAGACCTAACTTTGAAAGCCCTCACTGACGTGGGTTTCTCTTTGAACTTTAAAAAGTGTAAATTCATGAAAAAGGAAATAGAATACCTCGGTTACGTCATAAAAGCAGGAGTAGTTACACCGAACCCTAGAAAGATACAGGCTTTAGTTCACGCCCCGACTCCAAAAACAGCTACACACGTTAGGCAATTTTTAGGCCTAGCTTCTTATTTCAGACGGTTCATACCAAATTTCACCCGTATAGTAGGACCTATTTACCCGCTAACAAAATTGAAAGGGCCTATAAAATGGACAGATGCTCACAAGGAAATCCATAAAAAAATTGTTGACATTGTAGAAGCCAGTTAGTTTTCCTACACTCGAAGATATATGTAAGTTGTTGGAGTACACAGAAAGAACCACTAGTTACGTTAAATAGTTATATTGTTAAAAGTTATAGTAAAAATGTTTACAAGTTAATAATAAGTGTGATCTTTCTCTCAGCAAGTGTATAGTTTTATAGTTATAAATGTACTCGAATGTTATTATGCATCACATCATTATATACCACAGCAATATGAGGTAAATTGCAACGCTCTTGTGTGCCCATTTTAGTATTGCTGCGTCGACAGAATAAGTATGTACGGTAACGAAACCGTACATGTTGGCAAGCCCAAAAAAAAAACCCAAAAATACACATTGCCGGAAAAAGACACACCATTACAAATAAAAAAGTAATATAAAATATAAAGAATATAAAATAAAATAAATCAATCAAAATTGAACGCAATGTTGTCCGCAGTAAGAGGCCCCGGGGGAGAACTTGTTGGTAGCCGTTTCGACTGGGTTGTCACTGCTTTTCCCTCGTTTCTGTCCCTTCTCCGTATTTCTTGCAGTTCAATCTCTTCTGGTCTGTTAGTCGTTGCGGAAACATTTCTTTGTCTTGAGCAACGTATTGGCCTATATCTATGTATAAGCCACAACACTGTAGCTATGACAATTACTCCCACGATCGTATAGGAGATGGCATATTGGTGAATGTCATGCGAAGTAATATTGGATGGCAGCTGACGTTCTCGTTCTTTTATATTGGCTAACTGTTCCTCGATTCTATTTACTTCCGGGCTTTCGGAGAGCATCACATGTGTCACATTATGATGCGTGATATTCACGATGTTGTTCACGACAGAATCAAGTGAGGGCTCAGTCCATTTCAAGTCTGCCTTCATACTGCTACTGTACTGGTTATGTGAATATATAGTCAACTCCTTTGATTGTAGTAAACATCCCTGTGCCAAACTCACTATCCCAGTAGTCATAGTATGTGAAGCGACGTCATTCTCACATACAGTTCGTAAAGTGCAAGTACTACAACAAATTGCCAGCCAGGTGTTTGTTGAATGTAACGCGATCCATTCGTCTTTGCAAAGCGTCCTTCTTACGTCACACGGCGAGGTCGTTTGATGACTTAATAATTTTGCTTCGCAGGGCGCATTGCGATTATGTAAGTTATAAATAGGCATATTTTTGTTACATATCAGGTTGCCGGGTGAAAGTGGAATGCATGTCTTAATGTCATCTTCATTTATAGAAACGTAGGTGTTCTTTCTGAAATTCACTGCTATATACTGTGCGCCTAGTTCTGCTATGACCGTTCCATTGCTGGTTTGTATGGGTAATGGAATAACTCTGTGTAAAGTGAAGTCTTCGTCGGAAATCAGTGGAACATGTATTTCGAATAAAAAGTAGTTCGTTGTAACTCGTGCTTTCACATATAACAGCTTGTATATATCCTTAACATCTTCCCTGATATTTCGGACGGGTAAAGACGAGGTGCTTGGCAGCTTGCCCGCGATCACAGTCAGTTGTTCCGCTAAGTTTGCAGGCGTCAGCAAATGAACATCAATATGCCCTTTATAAACGTCTGTTAACGTTTTAAACAGCATCTCTTGTATCCTGTTTAAGTTGGTTGTCAGTAAATAAGTAGAAAGCGACAAAGAGTTAAAATAACTTGTGGCCATCATAATTTCTATGGCAGTCTCAACCTTGTGCAAATTGGTGTTAGTTTGTTCCATATACTCATTTATCATATTAAATTGTCGCTTGATGGTTTCTTCCTTTTTCTTTAGGGCACCATTTTGGAGTTCCACTATGGAAGTTTGATTTTTCATTAACTCCAGCAAATAGTTTTCGTTATTCTGGATGGCCTGAATATCGTCTTGATATTTACTTGCGAATCTCTGATCCAAGATACCGAAGAGGCCGTTTGCGGCGTACCCTACTCCATCAATTAGTCCACGTTTCTTACGTTCACTCAAATGTTTGTGTGGGGTAAGCAGTACATTGTTGTAGTACTGAAGAATTTCCATTTCGTGATTGAGCTGCTCTAATGTCGTCTTACAATACCTTGGATCCGTTTTTTGACATAGTTCATTCAGTTTGTTCAGATAAGCGTCGATGTGTTTGACTCCATTCCAGTAATCAGTTAGATTATAATACATAAGTAGTGTCCACTCATCATGAATAACTTGAACACTACCTTGTGTGTCATAATACACCGGCCGCTCACGTTCCAAGTTCGTAATATGAACGCTTGATGTTATGACCTGACTTTGTGACCCAGATATTAATGTTAACAAGGTTATTAACATTGTAATAAATGTATAAAAACATCTGCTTCCTCGTATTTTATTAATGACGGGCACGTTTTTTTTCAATTGGTCTTGCGAGTTTTCTTCGGTAGGCAATAGCGCAAGTTTGACGATGGGTCGTTTGATAATACCAGACTGTGTTTTCACGGTGGTTACTCGAACATAGCCATCAGAACCGGGGTGAAGTTCAAGTATGCGCCCCATTGCCCACTTTCCAGGAGGTAAGTTATTATCCTTGACCAAAACGATGTCGCCTTCCTGTAGGTTCCTTCTTGGACAATTCCATTTACTCCTGACCTGCAGCTGTGACAGGTAATCATTTGACCAGCTCTTCCAAAACTGTTGCAGCATATGTTCAGTTAGCTGCCAGCGTTGACGTAAGTCCACCTTATTGATGTCATTGTAGTTCGATAACGGGAGAGACATGGTAGGACTGCCAGTAAGAAAATGACCAGGAGTTAAATAGTTCTGGAATTCTTCGGGGTCTTCGGTAAGTGGACAGAGGGGTCGCGAGTTCATACATGCTTCTATCTTCGTTAGTAGCGTTGTGAATTCCTCATATGTAAGCCTCTGGTTGCCGAGCACGCGATGTAGATGGTGCTTCATGGATTTGACAGCTGCTTCCCACAGCCCACCTGCACTCGGCCACGCGGGAGCGTTGAAGTGCCATTCGACTTCCATTTTCCCAATTTCAGTAAAGAATTGTTGTGATAGTTCTGCTTGAAAGTGTTCAAACTCATTATGCAACAATTTTGAAGCACCGATAAAGTTAGTGCCGCAATCAGAGTACACGTGTTTGGGTGTACCGCGTCTGGCACACATTCTTTGGAAGGCAGCAATAAACATTTCAGTGCTCAAATCCGATACGAGTTCTATGTGCACAGCTTTTGTAGCCATACACACAAATATAGCAATGTACCCCTTTGTTGTTTTCACGCCTCGGCCTTTGTTTAGTTTCACGTCCACATGACCAGTGAAGTCAACGCCAGTATGGGTGAAAGGTCGCGATGGCGTAGCTCTCTGTTGAGGTAGATCGGCCATAAGTTGATGGGTGTTGGTCGGCCTATAGCGCTGACACCGTACGCAGTGCCGAAGTTCCGTTTTTACAGATCTGTTTCCGCCAATAATCCAATACCGCTGACGTATCTGAGCCAATGTCAAACGTGCTCCGCCATGAAGAGTCGTCATATGTGCTTGGTCTATAATAAGTTTTGATAGACGACAGGTTCGAGAGAGAATTATGGGATGTCTCATCTCAAATGGTAAGTTAGAATTACTCAGCCGCCCGCCGACGCGTATGATACCATTTCTGTCCAAAAATGGGTTTAGTCTGTAGATAGAGCTCTTATTAGTTATAGCTTTGTTGGCCAAAAGTTGTTTATATTCATTTCCGTATTCTATTCGCTGCACATAAATTATTATTTGTTTAGTAGCTAACAACAGGTCATTTGCTGTTAGGTACTTGGTTTCAGGTTGCATCTTGGCGCGTGCCGTTGCGATAAAGCGTAGCACGTGAGCCGTTACTCGGATTACTTGCGTCAGTGAACTGTGTTTATATAAAAGATAATTAATAAAATGTTCATTGTTATTAGACGCTAGGGTTGCCTCTTCCAGTTTCACTTGTTCTATAGTTGTTGTAAATGAACACGATGCTTTCTCTACAAGATCTTCGATTTTCATAGTTTGCAGAAATTCAGGTCCATTCCACCACAGACGGAAATTTGCAAGTTTGCCCGGCAACATTCCTCTAGATGCACAGTCCGCCGGATTCTGTTCTGACTTAACGTAAAACCAGCTGTCAGAAGGTATTATATTTTTTATCTTGTGCACTCTATTGGCAACGTATTTGTCCCATCTCGATGCATCTCCTTGTAGCCATGCCAACACAACTTGAGAGTCGCACCAAGACCTGACTGTTAAATTATAGCCACTAAAAGTCTCCATGGTTTTCTCCATAAGTGTAGACAGTAATAGTGCACCACACAGTTCGAGTCTGGGTAGAGTAATTTTCTGCGACAGCGGAGCAACCCTAGTTTTCGCAACGAGTAATGATATTGTTTGTTTTTGTTGTTCATCGATAACTCGGCTGTATATTACGCAGGAATATGCTTTTTCACTGGCGTCGCTAAATCCAAGCAATTCTATTGATTGTTTTGATCTAATCCACCGGTAAAGTTTTATCTTTTTAACATCTGGAATTCCATTCTTCAGTTTGACCCAATCATTTCGAATGGTACTCGGTAGTTCTTCATCCCAGGCAAGTTTACTAGTCCACACACTTTGAAATAGTAGCTTAGCGAGTATAGTTATCGGAGATAGCCAACCTAACGGATCGTATAACTTCGAAATATCCGAAAGTAAACTTCGCTTTGTTATGCGACCTTTCAACTTTTCTTGCAGAGTCCAGTTAAACAGAAATGAGTCAGTGCAAGGGTTCCAGCCGAGTCCAAGAGTTTTTGTTGATTCATCACCTTTGAAATCAAATACTCCCTTGCTTGATTTTTGATCCTGAGTTAGGTTTTCAAGGAGTTCAGGATGGTTAGCTGACCACTTTCTCAAGTTCATACCCCCGCCGCTCAGTAAGTTGAGAAGCGAGTTTTGTAGTTCTTGTGCCCCCTCTAGCGTGTGATGTCCGCTAATTACGTCATCAACGTAAAACTCATTCAAGAGTGCGTTAGCAGCGGCGGGGTATTTGTAACCGTAATCAATGGCTAACTGCTTTAAAGTTCTCATTGCCAACCATGGTGCGCACTTAGTGCCGTAAGTAACTGTGCATAGCTGATATTCTTGTAATTTTTCAGCGGGATGGTCTCGCCATATAATCTTTTGCAATGGTTGTTGATCTTCCGCTATGCCGATGCACCGGTACATTTTCTCTATGTCGGCAGTAAATGCGTACTTGTAAGATCGCCACTTTAATATGAGAGCTTGAATATCTTTCTGCAAGTTTGGCCCTTTTTCTAATAAGCTGTTCAAGCTGTGCCCAGTAGTAGTTTTTTGCGAGGCGTTGAATACAACTCTCAGCTTGGTCGTAGTAGATTGTTCTCGCAAAACTCCATGATGCGGCAGATAACATTGCGAAACGTCAGCTGGCATTGTTAACGATGGGATCATATGTCCCAGTTCAATGTACTCCTTGATACATTCGCGATACATCAATGCAAGTTTCCTGTTTCTTTCCAGTCGCTTTTCTAACTGTAAAAACTGTGAGATGGCGATTGATCTTGAATTGCCGAGTTTGCTTTGAAACTCGTCGCACAAAGGCATTCTAACAATATATTTGTTCGCTGCGTCTCTCTTCGTAGTGCTGACGTAGTATTTTTCACACTGATTATCCTTGGAACTATCCTTACAGACAGTTGCTATGTCTTCGGTCTCCCAAAACTTAGTCAGTTGAGTTAGGTCGATTAATGTTACGTGACAATTGAGAGCTTTCAGTTTGCCACATAATATCCAACCTAAGTGTGTTTGTTGTGCAATCGGACAGAGATGCTGACCCCTTAATACACCATCTTGTAAGATCTCTGAGTACACCTCAGCACCAAGCAGCAAATCTACGGGGCTCGAGATGTTGTAATCGGGATCGGCGAGTTTCAGATTTTCCAAGTGCGGCCAGTTTGTTTTTACGAATGTACGATTAGGTAGTTTGTTAGTTAGCTTTCTCATAATCATGGCTTGAGTGTCAAAGCTGTAGTCAGAATGAATAGATTTGCATGTGAGTTTCAGAAGTCCTTTGCAATCTCCAGACACCGCTCCTATGCCTGATATAGTAGCATTGAGCTTTTTCCTAGGCAGCCGTAATTGTTGTGCAGCATTCTCGGTGATCAAATTAACTTGCGAACCTTGATCCAACAGAGCTCGGAATGTTATATAAGTACCATCCAGCGCTTTCACCTTCAGTTGGATTGTAGTCAGCAGGACCTCCATCTGATCAGTATATAGATGATGAGAACTGGGCTGCTGTTTTGAGATAGAATGTTGTTGTGTCGACATATTTCCATTAGCTCCAGATTTCTTTGTATGATGCAACAACGTATGATGTTTCATATTGCATTCTTTGCACAATTTTGTTGAACTACATTCTTTGTTGCCATGGCTAAATAAACAGTTTTTGCATAAACGCAATTTTGCGACAAGTGCATTTCTTTGTGTTGTATCCAAGTCTACGAACTTTGGACATTGCATCAACACGTGACTACCGTTGCAATGAGGGCAATGTCCGTAACCAGTGTAATATGTTCGTGAGTAATTTTTCTTGTATTCGTAGTTAGGTTTATTCACAGCTGACTGGTTGTTTTTATTGAATGGCTTTGAAAATGTTGGTTTCGATGAAGCAATGACATCTCTCTTGGGATTTTTCATGGACTCATACGCCTTAAACTTGCTTTCCAGGAAATATATAAAGTCGTTTAAGTTTGGTAGTTCCCTTTGATCGTTGAGGTCCTTTATATATTCCCCATAAGTAGTGCTATCCAGCTTCGGCGACATAACATGCACAATCATGGGTCCCCAAGTTGAGGTATCTACCCCTATGTTCGTTAGGCCATTCAAACATTCAGTAATGACGTCATGCATCCTTTTGAGATTGTATGCATCGGGTTGATGTATGACGGGAAGATTGAGCATAGTGTTCATAAAGGATGTGAATAGCAGCCGGCGATTATCGTAACGGTGTGTTAGGATCTCCCAACATGAATCGTAGTTATCGGCACTTATTGTCAAGTGTTGCACTAGCCTCTCAGCTTCCCCTCTCAGTTTTGTCTTGAGATGCTGCATCTTCTGCGCCTTATTTATAGATGGGTTGTTGTGGATAGTTTCTAAGAAAAGATCCTTGAATGAAATCCACTGGGTGTACGCACCCGAGAATTCAGGAATCTCAATTTTCGGCGCAGAACGTTGGTAGTGTACCGTGGACCAGATTTTGCTGTTTAGTTCCCTTTTCATCTCATCGTATTTGCTTTCTATGTCTAAAAACATAGCGTAGTATCTATCGTCGGATCCCTTTAGTGAAGCTTCTAGTTCCCAATGCAGTTTGTCAATTGTCTCCCACTTCGCCTTGAGCACTGACAGATGATCCTCTAATTCCCATTTTTCATTAGTTTGTTTAATGTCTATCTTTGACATTGCTCGGTCGATAGCCCTAAAGTTGCATTCTTGACGAGTTAACACGTTTTACGTAGTCTTCAGAGCTTTCACCTAAACCAGATAAGTCAAATTTCACTTCATTTGCTTCCTGTTGTTGAAAACGAAACTGCAGGGATATAATATCGCTTTTCGTAGATTCGTACATGGCCTTAGTCTTGCCATAAATATCGTCACTAAAATATTTGACAGATTTATCTTCAAACTCCTCCAGTAATACCTGATGTCTTGTAGCAAAATCACTCCATTGATTTTCCAGAGATTCCAGGCGTTTCTTCAAGTAGTCCAGGTTCTTGCGTGACATGCTGTCCTTTTTGTAGTTGGTACAAAGGCTCTTGATGCTTTCAAAGCAAGTTGATTGTAGTTGAAGTATCTCCATAGCTGTTAGAGCTTGGTTCACGTTGAAACTTCTAAAGAACCCCTTCTCAATGTCTACTCAGGGCACTTGTACTTCTGCTACAATATGCGCGCCTTCTGGTCTTGCCTGGTGAGATTCGCTTGTGGAAAGCCAGCCAAGCCGATTCGCTGATGTAGCAAGAAACACTGTTACCCCAAAAAGTAAAAAGCTCGAAGGACCATAAAATGTAGGAGCCAGTTAGTTTTCCTACACTCGAAGATATATGTAAGTTGTTGGAGTACACAGAAAGAACCACTAGTTACGTTAAATAGTTATATTGTTAAAAGTTATAGTAAAAATGTTTACAAGTTAATAATAAGTGTGATCTTTCTCTCAGCAAGTGTATAGTTTTATAGTTATAAATGTACTCGAATGTTATTATGCATCACATCATTATATACCACAGCAATATGAGGTAAATTGCAACGCTCTTGTGTGCCCATTTTAGTATTGCTGCATCGACAGAATAAGTATGTACGGTAACGAAACCGTACAGACATTCTGACGTCAGAACCGGTATTAACAATATTCGATCAAGACTCGCCTATCGAACTTCACACTGACGCGAGTTCAGAGGGCTACGGGGCCATACTAATCCAGAGGAAACATAGTGTCCCTCACGTGATATCTTACTTTAGCCGTCGAACGTCTGACACAGAATCACGATATCATTCTTATGAATTAGAAACCCTGGCAGTCGTTCGTGCGGTTGAGAACTTCCGGCATTACTTATATGGTCAGCACTTTACTGTCTTCACCGACTGTAACTCTTTGAAAGCGTCCAAATCGAAAACTGACTTGACACCGCGCGTACACAGGTGGTGGGCATTCCTACAAGCGTACGATTTCGATATCGTTCACAAGCAGGGCACTAGCATGAGCCATGCTGACTATCTATCTAGAAACCCCGTCTTGGAGCCCACACCTAGTTCGCAGGGACTGAATAATTTAACTGTAGATACGAACAAGAAAGTTCATTTTGTAGAGCTACATCAGGGTTGGCTAGCTGTAGAGCAAAAGCGCGATAGCGAAATTTGTGACCTTATCAACAAACATTAAAACAACGAGTTGCCCGAAGCGATTGCGCACACTTATGATGTGCGGAAAGGCGTACTGTACAGGAAAATCGAACGCCATAAAATCAGCTCCTGGTTACCAGTTGTACCAAGATCGCTGACATGGACACTCATTAATCACATTCATACGGAAATTATGCATCTCGGTGCAGATAAAACGCTTGATAAGATATATGAACAGTACTGGTTCCCACAAATGAGCAAGCAGGTGCGTAAATTTGTAGATTCATGCATAGTATGCAAAGCTTCAAAGGGATGTTCAGGAGCACAGCAGGTTCGGTTACATCCAATACCTAAAGTATCTACACCGTAGCACACGGTACATATAGACATCACGGGTAAACTTAGTGGCAAAAGTGATAGGAAAGAATATGCATCCGTTATCATAGATTCGTTCACGAAATATGTTCTCCTAGATTACACACCTTCTCTTGATGCTGCTAGTGCGATTCAATCTCTCAAAAAGGCAATTCACTTATTCGGTGCACCGAAGCGCATAATATCAGACCAAGGTAGGTGTTATATTAGTGCAGATTTTAAACGGCTTTGTAGCGACCATAGTATAGAGCTTCACCTTATCGCTACTGGCTCCAGTAGAGCCAACGGTCAAGTGGAGCGCGTAATGCGCACTCTAAAATGTCTACTCACGATAGTAGAGAATGACCCAAACAAAACGTGGTGCGACGAACTCCCCGAGGTTCAGCTCGCCTTGAATAGCACTAGATCTAGAGTAACAGGCTACTCCCCAACGGAACTGATGTTCGGCATACGAGCAAAGTCATTAGGAATGTCAACCTTATCCTTGCACACCGAACCTGAACCCCGTTTAGACTTGGACACTATTAGACATAATGCTTCCGAGAATATTAAAAAGGCTGCTTCGTCAGAAGTAGAACGCTTCAACCGAGGTAGAGCAATGGTGAAACCATTTAGCGTAGGCGACTTTGTCTTTATCAAGGGTAGTGAGCGTAACCAAACCAAACTACAGCGAAAGTTCAAGGGTCCTTTTACGATCGATAAGGTATTAGATCACGATAGATACGAGCTGAGAGACATTGATGGGCCTAACCGAACCTATAAGTACGCCCATGAAAACTTGCGCGCGGTACCCAGGGGTTACGAGGGATTGATTGAAGTAGCTACCTCGTTAGTAAATGAGGCAGAGGAGGCCGAGACGGCGGAAGGCCATAGTCATGAGAGTGGAACGGTAACATCGGATGATGATAGTGATACAGAATCGATATCTAGTTCACACACATTGACTGCAAGCTCGGGCACCCTCTCTGCCTCCGAACATGATGAGTAATAAATGGTGAGTTTATAACAATTGTGTAAATTATGTGCTTTCATCGAGCATTAATGTAAGATCCAGCGAGGATAGGCAGTTGGGAGTAGTGTGGTTGATCAACGGGGCTGGCCCAAAACGGGTCGATGCCCCTGATTAGACTACGCTTTCCTAGATGGTATGCAGTGTAGTTGACCGATTGGGCTGGCCTTAACCGGGTCGACGCCTACGGTCAGGCTACAACTTCTTTGATACGAGCTGGGTGGCAGGAGATTGGTCCGAGACTGGCCTATGCGGGTCGACGTTCCGGACCAATTGATCGCAGCAGCTGCGTGTGGTTTTTGTGACTGGTGGAAGGGACGCTGACGGGTTGTCCGGTCCACCGGACCATGTGAGTTGGTGGGTGGTCGAAGGGACGCCAGAAGTCAGTTGTCCGCCCAGTGTATTAAATTTTGATGTAAAGCGTGAAGATCGAGATCTTTTTAAACAGGTGGTGTAAATGGTCAGGGATGGGCGAGCGTGCCCAAATGTGAACTACAGATTTCTGTTTGGTCTTTGCAGATATCTCGAGGCGTGAGCAGTCGCACGAGGACGTGCGAATGTCAGTCCGGCCGTGACGGCGCTTCGATGTTTTCAGAGTGTCAAGAAACGTCAAGAACGACAGCTGACATTTAACAAGCGCGTTTGACGTTTCCCCACTCTGACGCAGCTCTGAGCTCTTTTGCACGCGGTGGTCGAACGGGACATAATCCGTTTGCATCGCGCTCAAGCAAGACGTGTTCAGTGAAGTGTCGTAGTGTCTTAGTTGATTAGAAAGTGCTGATTGTAATACTATTAATATTTGGTTAAAATAATAATCATACGTCGTTAATTATTTGTAACACGTGGTTTTAATTCTCCTCGCCCGACTACCCACGATAGTTTAGAAATAAATATGGACCCTGAATTGACCAATGATGCCCATGTGCCGTTATATCTATTTACTGTTGTTTTTGTTTTTGTTGTATTTATCTTAGTCGCAGTGTCATATTATACATATATACTAATCTATACTAATATTATAAAGCTGAAGAGTTTGTTTGTTTGTTTGCTTGAACGCACTCATCTCAGCAACTACTGGATCGAATTGAAAAAATATTTTAGTGTTGGACAGCCCATTTATCGAGGAAGGCTATAGGCTACATAACATCACGCTACGACCAATTGTAGCGGAGCAGTAATGAAAAATGTTGCAACAACGGGGTAAATTCTCTTATCTTATATGAAGCGGACGAAGTTGCGCGAGTCAGCCAGTCCTTTATAAAATTGTTATAAGTGAACACTTTTATTTGGCCTTTGGTTACAATAGATTCTCATTTTATTGTTGAACTAGCTGTACATTTTCTGAACTTGAAAATAAATAAATAACAGAAAAACAAACAAAAAAGTCAAATCTTTCCTCTTCATAATATTAGTGTAGATAAATTAATAACAAATATCAACCAGTATGTCGCGCACTGTTTACTGAATTAACCTGTATGCAACGTATCTTTTGACGTACGTTGAAAAACAATAACAAGGATTACATTAACCCTTAAATTAGTCGCGTGGGGTGCCACACACCCTATTGCACTTTATATGATTGAGAACTTTTTGATTTTTAAAGTTACCGCGCTAATCTTTCTGCTAGTTTCATAAACTCACATTACCTTCAAATTCCAGTAACGAGCGGCGCTCTTTTCTCCACGGTTGTACTTGAAGAGCACATTGTACACTCCATATGACTATTTACGTGCATTAAAAAGCGGGTTCGTATTTTTACTTATTGTATTTCTACGTAATTCGCGCGGCCCCATCGATAGCGGTTTCGTCGAGAAACACCGTGGTAGGTTTAGTCGGTATTCTGGGAGGTCCATTATCGTAATTTCAACATCTTGGTCTTTTACCCTGGTAAGTACGACATAACCCCTCCGCCTGCCCCCGCGGAGGGGTATGCGTAAAAGTATTCCCCTGTGTTAAAACAAAATAAAATTAAAAAGATTTACGATTATTTACGTTTTTTAGGTTAGTTTTACGACGATGTACAAAGCGATGGCCAATGGTGATATTTTTCATCAATTTAACAACTCTGGTATCAACTCTTATATGATCTATAAGGCCAAAGTAGACCCCAATATAACTCAAAGGGCATTTTTGAAACAGTTGGCTGAGAACTTAGAGCTTAGAACTGCTAAAACCACATCAATTCACCAGAGCTACCATACCTACACTACCGAAACATTTGCAAAAAAGTCTAAAACGCAGGTTGGAGAACGAGGAAGATTCTGCTGCTTCTGGAGCCGGTCAATCCACTTCATTTAAAAGGTGTCATATTTGCCATAGAAAGAAGGACAGGAAAACAAAGACTGCCTGTTCAAAATGTAAGAATAGTGTATGAAATCATCACATGTCATGATCGTAGTGTGCCAAATATGTAATATTGTCTTCTGTTTACGCGAATGTTATTCATTGAAATTAAACTACTATATACAGATTTTATCGCGTTGTTTATTTATCACTGTATTACATAATTTTGAAACTATTACACTACTATTACTACTAATGAATTTTACTAATTTATAAGCTAACAAAATTATTTAAACTATGAAATCTATTTATATTTAGGTTTACACTTTCTCTGACTTCTTGGTTGCTTTTCAGCAGCCATGGTCACGGGGAGACTCATATATCGTATATAGTAGTTTAATGCCAAATATGTGACGGAGAAAAGTATTTTTTTTTTAATATTTTCAATTTTATTGTCTTGTTACTATGTTGTTTTTAAATATATAGTTTATATATTTGGTTGAAACATAGGTCAACATGATCTCAATGAATAAAGTCTTATTTTGCATATTGTATTTAATGTTTTATTTACTTAAACAAAACCAGGGTGCTGCACACCCCACGCGACTACTTACGTAAGTTTTTAGGCACGCCTAATTAAGGGTTAAGAATACATTTTTATCATTAAGTATTATCTTTATATATATAATTCTTCTGTACGTGTGTTGACAGTGAACTCCCCCTAAACGGCTGGACCGATTTGAATTGTGTTCAAGTGGATTCGAGGATGGTTTAGATTTGGTTTTTTTTTTTCGCCTTTACAGTACGACGTCTGCCGGGACAGCTAGTTATTATATAAATATAATATGGCATACGTTTACCCTTCATTTATATAATTTGTATTTCTACTAACGTTACAAGTACTCACGTACTTAATGTACTAACAGTTTACGTACTTAATATAAAATGAAACGGTACATGCAAAAATAAGTCCGTCCCTCTATCCGTACGCACACTCTAACTTTTCTGAAATCAAATAAATACTAATTTATATATACATATAAGCTATACAGCTAAATTCCTAAGTCGACTTTGATCGTCTAAACATAATGTTTTTTTAATTGACTAATTAAATCGTAATGGTGTGATGTGCGTATTTATATTTCTATCAGCAGACCTGATAGCTGTCATCCTGAATGGAACGGCCCGAACGGGAAAACGTCCTCGAATCCGATCGTAGCTGGTGTCACTGGTTCAGATTTACAATTGGCTTCGGTAGGTACTGGAGCCAAAATTATAAATCTGAACTATCCAGATACCCACCCAAAGACACACAAAAAAATCATCAAATTCGGTTCAGGCGTTTAGGAGTTCAGTGTAATACACATGTACATTAGAATTATATATTATGTATAAAGATAAGTAAAGCTAGTTTTAAAACACGTGTAACTCTTTGTTAATCTCAAATCATGACGAAAGTGATAAGTAAGCTATTTTATAAAACGTGAGTAAAGTCTCGGGTGACAACTAGTCTTTGATTAGAAACTAAGATAAGATCTTATACACAAACATAATTCGGTGTATGTAAATTACTTTATTTAATAAGATTATTTTGGTATCTTAACTCATTTCAGAAAAATACTACGAAGTTTACTCACATTTTATAAGTAAATGTTTACTTGTTCGATAATAAATGTAAATTTATTTAAGTATTTGAAGATATATTTATAATTAGAATTTGCACGTGACTTTATCCTAGTGGACAATATTTAGCCCATGATAGTAATAGTAATAATAGTAATACTCTACCATATACACACAACACCATCTAGCCCAAACTAAGCAGACCTTGTACTATGGGTACTAGACAATGGATAAACATACATATATACTTCTTTTCGTAAATATATACATATTATACATAGGAACACCCAGACCAAGACAAACATCCATGTCCATGCACACAAATGTTTGACTTGTGCGAGAATCAAACCGCCATCGAAGATAAATTTCAGCTTACATCCTAACTAATATTATAAACGCGAATGTGAGTTTGTTTGTTACGATTTCACGCCTGAATTACTCAACCGATCATAATGAAATTTTGTATACACATTGTTATGCATACAGAAAAGGACATAGGGTATCTTTCATCTAGAAAATTAGCATGTAGGTTACATCAACGCGAGCGGAGCCGCGGGCAAAATCTAGTCTATAATAATTAATACAATGACAGCCATGTAGCAGACAAAATAAAAAGAAAAGATTATATCTACTTATCTAATAGATAATATCATGTAACTGTGTTTTGTGCAAACACTATTCGTATTTTTGAACCTAAGCTGTGAAAATTGCATTAAAATACTTTCAGTGGTTTTTTCACACGATAGCGGGAAAACGAAAATACTATCTTTACTTCTACGCTGCGTGTTGGTTTGTTTGTTTGATCTACAAATGATAGTTCTGAAACTGGATGTACTTTGTGACCGTTAATTGTATGTTTGTGAAGTTTCCGTGACACAGTGTTAATAAACTGGTGTGATATTAGTCTTCTAAATAATAAATCTTATAAAATAATACAATTAAATAATTTTCAAGCTAAAAAGAGTTAAAGAGTCAACAATGTAATTGCTGAACTAGTCCTACCAATACTTGGAAGAATTCTTAAAAGTAGTAAAATGACAATCTCATCCCACCAAAAACATTTTCATGTAAAATGTTGCCAAGACGAGACCATATAACTCGCACTGTCAAAAAATTATCAGATCTCATGTAGAGCCTTCTAACTCTACACGCTCTAACTCTACAAGGCCTAACTTCACAAGCTCTACCTTACCTTAGTCAAAATATGTGGCTTTGTCTTTTTTGAGAATAAATGATTTAAACCTTAACCTAAACCTATGTGAGATGTGCTAACCTGCACTGTGCCTGGTGGTTGTCTATGACCTATACTTTTACATACTAAGAAGAAGTCCGTGCTCAGCAATGGGAGAGTTTATATACAGATCTGAAGTTATCACATAGTATGGGACCTATCTCCGTGCAGTTACTGAGAACTTTCTGACAGAAAAACCCGAACCTGAACACTACTCGACTGAGACGTCGAATCCGAGACCTAATGCATAGCAGCTGTATTTACTACCACTGTGTCACCAAGGCGCTCCATAATTTTTGGTTCAGATTTCTACACGATACCTCTTTGGTTTTCCAAACACAATTTTTTGTACGAAATTACTTATTACACGTAATAGGTAGTACGAAAATATACATTAATAGCAAAGGAAACCATATTGTTGAAGCTAATAAATCAAATAGCAGTTCTGAAGTCAGCTGCCGTGAAGCGACAACACGTAATCGGTCAGTGACTGCAGTCACTGGAAGTTAGACGTAACTTGTATTTGTTTTAGAGTGAGCAAACTCATGATGCAACTTTTGACGTAATATTATTTTTACAAAGCATATTTATTTATTTCTTTCACCACATCAAAGAAATAATATACAGATTAAAAACGTACAGGTCATGCATACAATATTCTTACTAGATAATTTTATTTATATTTTACAATCATACAATACTTTACAATATGTATTTAGGAATGTTTTTGTAGAATAACAGTAGGAAATGCTATTGATATGCATAAGATGTTATGTTCTTTTCCTGGTAAAGTGTTATCAGTTATTTTTATTTGTGTTCAGAAGACAACAATAGACTTGTAGCCTACTACTAATAATAATAATGTCCTCCAAACCGAACTTCGGTCACAACGGTCAATCTTAACGGAGCCTAGTCAACTTTGCAGAAGATATTAAAGCGCACAAGTATGTGCGTTAACACAGGTGCACTCTCTGTTCCCTAACTCCTAATAATCCGATGCCGTTGGGACGGCAATCCGACACAACCAGTGAGAGATCAGGCTCAGGGCCATCGGCTTTATGTCCGAGGCACAGGTGTGTATTACACCGCCAACTTCCTAACTCCGATCTGGTATTAAGATTTCTCAGCAGAAAAACCTAATAACTTTTTTTGGCCCGACCCGAAATTCGAACCCTAGATCCCAGGCACAGTAGTCACATTTGCTACCGCTGCGCCAAGGAGGAAATTCTACTACATAGGACCTAAATCCATAGCTAGCAAAATATGAGTGCAATACGTACATATCGTGCTGTAGATGAGGACACGAAGAACATAACAACCCGCCACAAACGGCCGAGAACAGACTGCTCACCCCCTTCAAGTAACGTCACACGTTCAGATATACAAGCCCTGATACGTGAGGAAATGCGCTCGGTTATGATCGAATTTATGGATGAAATGAGAAACACCTTGAATTCACAGCTTCATGAACTGCGAGATGAACTGAGTGAATATAAGGACTCCCTTAATTTTCTGAGTGCACAGTACGATACAATAAAAGATCAAATGAATACTACCCGTCTCGAGATGATCAAGATAAAGGGTGAAAATGAGTCGCTGCGGTCTGAGATTGTTACCCTCACCAGTCGAGTTAGACAAATGGATCAGATGTCTAGGTCAGCTAACTTAGAACTTCAGTGCGTACCAGAGCACAGAGCTGAGAATCTGGTTAGCATCGTGAAACAACTTGGCCGTGTTGTGAAGTACCCAATTGAAGATCGCGATATATGCTACTGTTCCCGTGTCGCCAAGTCGAATCCTAAATCACCACGACCGCGTACAATCTTGGTAAAGTTGATTACGCCGCGCACTCGTGATTCTTTGCTTGCGGCTACCATACAATATAATAAGGACCACCCGAAAGAGAAGCTGGATACTAGTACCCTGGGTCTGGACGACAAAAAGACAGCGGTATTTGTTTCTGAAAACTTGACAGCTGAGAATAGAAATTTACACGCCGCTGCCCGACTTCGTGCTAAGCAACTCAATTATAAATTTGTCTGGGTGCGCGGAGGGCGAGTATACGTACGTAAGCAACCGGAGGCTGAATCAGTATTTATTAGCAATATGGATGTTCTAAATAGATTAACTTGATCAACTTATGTTTTGCTTTGTTTTCTCATGTGATCATAATCACTGAATATCAACATTCTCTAATACTATAAAGTGTTATTATCAAAATGTAAGGGGTTTGAGAACTAAAACTACTGATTTTTTCTTGAATGTGTTGACATGTAATTATGATATCATTGTACTGTGTGAGACATGGTTGGCAGGCGACATATTGGACTCTGAATTGTTTTGTAACCGTTATTTGGTATATAGGCGTGACCGCGAAACTAGTGGTTTTCACAACAGTAAGTCTGGTGGTGGTGTTCTAGTGGCCGTGTCAAAGCGCTTGGCCTCTTCTAGGCTTACTGTTTACGAAAGCAAATGTGAAGATGTATGGGTGAGCATTGATATATGTATAAACAACCGGCCAGTTAAACTTTTTATTTGCGCGGTGTATATTCCTCCACCCGTACAAAAACATATATTGGACCAATTTCTTGATAAAGCTAATTATGCTTTAGAGCACTCCAATGCTGCGCTAATACTGGGTGATTTTAACTTGAGCAGTATTGAGTGGAGTGGCCCATCTGGCTCACCACTCGTTGCTTCCGTAAACAAAACCGGCATTTACGAACAAAAACTTTTAGATTTCATATCTCTTAATAATTTAGACCAATATAACTGCATTCTTAATCATAAGAACAAAATTCTTGACCTTGTTTTGACTGATGTTTCACTGGACAGGCTGAGTATGTCAGATGACCCATTGTGTAACGTAGATTTATACCATCCACCTCTTGCATTTAACTTGCTTTGTAACATATGCGTGGACACCCTGGGCCCTAATCATGAGCCAAAGTTTCAGTTTCACAAAGCAGATTATTGTAAAATTATTCAGGAACTGAAAGACATATTATGGCAGGACATTTTTTCTAGATGCGACAATGTCGACAGTATGGTTGAGTTATTCTATGAAAATATTTATAGAGTAATAACAATGTATGTACCCAAGTCAAAGCCTAATTCTCGTAGATATCCGCCATGGTTCAGTAGGGATCTTATTCGTCTACTACAGGAAAAAAACAAATACCGTATTCGTTATACCAAGTATCATAACCCGATGGATAATATTTCATTCAAGCTGCTTAAGGATAGGATTAATCAATTGACACAGCTTACATATAAAAAATATATCAGTTCTATTGAATCTTCTATCACTTCCAACCCAAAGTTATTTTGGTCTTTCTTGAAGCAAAAACGGTACGGCAATAGTTCATATCCTTCAAGTATGATATATGGAGATAAAAAATCTAGTGGAGGGGAAGGCATTTGTAACCTTTTCGCCTCGTGTTTTTCTACAGTTTACGATCCCGGGTTAGGTAGTAGTGTTAGTCATGCATGTAACACAGTTAAGGAAACTCAATGCACACAGGTTTTACATCGGCTGAGATTTTCAAAGGACTCTGTTATAACTGCTTTAAAAAGACTTGACCCTCGTAAGGGAGCGGGACCCGACGGGCTGCCTTCCTTATTTGTTTTAAAGTGTGGCGAGGTCTTGGGGGAGCCTCTCTCTATGATTTTTAATATGTCCCTATGTACAGGCTGCTTCCCTAAGTTATGGAAGGAAGCTTTAGTTGTGCCGATACACAAGTCTAATGACAAGGCACTTGTGAAAAACTACAGACCCGTGTCTATATTATCTGTGTTTGGAAAGGTGTTTGAATGCATAATTTACCCCTTTATTTCGTGGCATGTTAGACACATATTATTGCCTGAGCAGCACGGTTTTATAAAGGCTAGATCAACGGCAACCAATCTTACATGTTTTGTCTCGGATGTGGTGAATGCGTTAGATCGTGGATGTCTTGTTGACGTCATCTACACCGATTTCAGCCGGGCTTTTGATAAAGTGGATCATTCAACATTGTTAAGCAAACTGTATTATTATGGTATAACAGGAAACTTATTGCAGTGGTGTGAGTCTTATCTTGTTGATCGATCCTCGAAGGTGGTGGTTAATGGTTTCACATCTAACTCATACGAGACTCCGTCAGGAGTACCTCAAGGATCTCATCTAGGCCCACTTTTTTTTAATATTTTTATTAATGACGTAGCATCTTGTTTTTTTCACTCTCATATATATTTATATGCCGATGATCTTAAAATTGTAAAACGTATTGAGAATGATTGTGATAAGCATAGTCTGCAAGATGACCTTGATCGTTTTTCCCAATGGTGTCTCGATAACAAGATGTTACTTAACGTTGACAAGTGTTACCATATGCACTTTTCTAGAAAAAAGGGACCTCATTTTCAAAATTATGTAGTTAACAATCGCAAAATCGAGGAAAGGGATGCCATTCGTGATCTCGGTATTCATATCGATAACAGGCTGCGTTTTCACACTCATGTCAATAACATAGCCTCAAAGGGCTTTAAGCTGCTTGGATTCGTGTTGCGTAACAGTAGGGAATTCAAACATGCCTCAAGCAAAATATCCATATTTAACTCTCTGGTCAGATCAGGCTTGGAATATTGTAGTGTAGTTTGGACTCCCTATTACGATATACATAAACGTCGTTTGGAGTCTGTTCAAAAAAGATTTCTATGGCATCTGTCTTACCATTGCAACATGGCTAAAGAATTACCTTCATATGCTACTCGATTAAAACATTTTAAATTAATGACCTTGGAGGGTCGTCGACAGATTTTAGACCATCTCTTCTTTTATAAAATTTATAATAGCCATATTGACTGCCCTCATTTACTTTCTCAAATAAATATTAATGTGCCATATAAACTCGCTCGGTCGTCTAGATACCAGCCTTTCAACGCCAAAACCTCCAAGACAAATCTAGGGCATTTCTCCTCTATCAACAGAATGCAAGTGCAATACAGTCGCCTGTCACGCCTACCTGATGTGGATATCGATTTATCCTACTCCTTGCCCAAGTTTAAATCAATATTGGTCGACAAGTTGATGTGGAAGTAATTTATTAATTGATTTAATTTAGTTTTAATATATTAATATAATTATAATTTATTGTATTTTTTCATTGTGAATATAAATTACAGTGTCAGCATTTTAAATTTTATAATAATTATCAATTATCATTTCAATTTCCTTTTTTAATATAATTTATAATTACAAACTATGCATGAATTTCGTTTGTATGACTTTTTAATGGAATTAATCTCACTTTGTAATTTCACAAACGAGCTTATATAAATATATACATTTTTTTTTTTGTTAATGCATGCCGTGGCAGCCTGTAAGTAAGGCAGCACTATGATATGTATCCGCATTTATGTTTCATTACGATGTTTAAATTAGTGTATGCTTTGTTGGTTGTCCATAAATAAATAAATAAATAAAATAAATAAATACACTTCTGTAGCGATATATAAGTATGTACCTATACATACATAGGTAAGTAGGATCTTGATGATTGCATCATTGCACAAATTTGCCATTACGCTTGCGGTCACATGACACCCTGGTTTAGGCAGGCTAGGTAAAATTATATTCATTTCTTATGTTGAAGATTTCTCGGTAGCTGTTTAGAGTCTTTAAATGTGCCCAGTAGACGGCAATATCTTTAAGCTTTATTGATCATAAGTGCAGATGCGTGAATGCGGCAGTTCACAAACTGCAAAATCGCACGACGTAATACGGAGCGAACTACGCTATGTACAATATTTTATGATTCAATGACACAGAGTATCTGTAATAATATAATAAACCTATCTTATATACATCCTATGCCAACTAATTATAAATGCGAAAGTGAGTTTGTTTTATGATTTGTTTGAGCTTTCACGACTCAACTACTCGCCCAATCATCATCGAAAGCATACACGTTTTCAGGAGCACAGAAAAGGACATCGAGTCATCCAGAAAAAATAACTGTACCCGAGCTTAGAAATTTATTGACAAAATATATAATATCAGCCCTGTATTAAACTGTCCCACTGCTGGGCATGGGCCGCTTCTGACTGTGAGAAGGGTGAGGCCATAGTCCACCACGCTGGCCTAGTGCGACTTTACATATCTTCGAGAACGTTATGGAGAACTCTCAGGTATGCAGGTTTCCTCACGATGTTTTCCTACACCGTTAAAGCAAGCGATAATTAACTATTTAATACGCATATAACTTCGAAAAGTCAGAAATGCGCGCGCCTTGGGTTCGAACTTGAAACCTCTGCGTGGCAGTCCAACGGTTTCTAGGCTATCGCTGCTAGCAAGATTAGTAGTCTATTTAGCTATAATCATGGAATCGTAAGAGGCTACAGTAACTGCTGACCAACAAGAGTGCCTAATAAGTGTTTCAATAAATGGTAAGAAAAATAATATTTAAAAATAAAAATATTATTATAATAGATTAAAGAAAAAATAACACGCTTTATTAAAAAAAGTAGAAAAACATTTAATAATTTTAATGTAATAAAGCGTGGGGTGGGTTCATCAAAATATCTTAGAAAGCACCCCACGCTTTTTTACATTAATTTTTTTTAATTATTCTCTACTTTTTTTAATAAATCGTGTTTTTTAGTCTTTTTAAACTATTATTTATTTTTATTTTTTAAACTATTTTTTCTCTATATTTTTGTATTGTCATCGGTCCTCGTTCGTCGTCCTGTGCACACTGCACAGTTTTAAATCAATCTGTAGGTTTCAAGGAGGTGAAAATCACGTTCAAAGATTCCGTTACATAGATTCATAGATACATAGATACATACCAAGCTAATAAAAGTGTTAAAAAATAGCGGCTATGTTTAGGTCGCGTGGTATAGTGAATAGACAAATGGTTAATCGTCCATAGCGAAAGAGTTTGTTTGTTTGAAAGCGCTAATCTCTGGAGAACTTTCAGATATTAGGTGGATATAGAAATTTATATCTTCCTTTACTTGAAAAAACTTAAACGTTATATAAAAGCACATTTGCCAGCCACGGGAACGGAGCAGTAATTATACGCGTGGGAATGCCATACATGCCATACAGTTAATAGTTAATAATAATATAAAATATTCTTTTTACTAATATTTTTTATTTTTCTGGGCTTTTTTATTTTAACATTAAAATGTCAACCCCGTCGTTCCTTATACTAATCTAACTATCAAAAATAGAAATCATTTGTGCAAAAACATGTTATAAATAGCTACAGCTGGTTTTGATGTAGGTTCAGCTAAAACACTTGATAATTCTCCATTATATTTTATATTTATTTCAAATAATTGCACAAATGAGTCCTCGGCCTCTGATCGTATAAAACATGATAGACTGTTTTGGTTTGTTTGTAATAACTATGAACATAATATTATCGTGTACTTTTGTGTCATAACAAAAAAGTAAAGTAGTAATTATTACCAGTTTGGTACATGTTTCTTTAAAACTAGTTTCGGTACAGTACTGAGCGCGAATGGCATGTTCATACATTCTATTCTGTTTTATTATTATTTATTTATTTAGATACTTATCATCGCTGTATTTATATTGGTGTAGGTCCAATGGGTTACTTATAATGTTACAGACACTTGCCACAATGCTAATAAAACTGCTGCAACGGTTAAAATATACCTTTAAAATGGTAGCCAAGTGGATAATCGTCTATAGGGAACAGGACCCCCGACCTCGAAGTAAATTTAAAAGTGCTTCAGGATGATACATACTCGCGAGTGTGGGATTGCGGCAGCAGCTAGTGCTAGCTAGCTATATAATAATCAATATAAAATACCTATTTTCGAGACTGGGGGATTTCTTCAAAAGAAATATTAGTCAGAGCGCCAGGAATTAAAACCTAAAGAGAGAGGTAATTTCGCAATTTATAATATTAAATAGATTTTTGCCCAGACTTAGTCCGTAAAAATGGATACCATGTGTCAATCCAGACGATTTATGTTATTACGTATGTCGAGTATCATCCACATCCATTCAATTGTTTATGCTTGTCATAAACATCGTAAGACGCAAACATTTTTAGAAACCTTAATCAAAGAATCAGCATTGCCATTCAACGTGGCAATGCTGCCAGTCTTCTGGGCACGTTACCAGTCGACAGCGATGCTGAAGAATTCTACGATGCCTAAACCATTTTGTAAATATTTAGTATTATAATTATTAGTGTTTTTGTAATTATGTTATCAATTTTTGATACGTTTGTAAATATATATTAGATTAATAACACATTATAATAAATTCATCGAAACCTTAATATGAAGATAGATAGTTACTTCCATATTAAATTCCATATTACGGCCTCGATGGCTTAGTGGTTAGTGTAACCGACTGCTACGCCTGACGTCGCGGGTTCGATACCCGCACAAGTCAAACATTTTAAGTATTTACAAAAAGAAATTAGAGGTATACGTACATATTATGTTTATCAATTTTCTAGTACCCATAGTACAAGCTCTACTTAGTTTGGGCTAAATGGTGTTGTGTGTATGTGATAGAATATTATATTATTATAAAAAATGCAGTACTTATCAATAATTATGATGTGTTTTGGTATATACCATATACCTAAATGCTTACCAAGCTCACTAGGAGGACACTGCTAACCCCTGATACTATATGATGACGTCCACACGTCATCATATATCCACATATATAATTGCTTAAGCCATTGCACGCTATATACAGACAATTTTGGGTGAATATACGGACTGATTTAGTATTAGCGAAAGCCAAGGCAGTTGTGATCTACCCTTATCTTCTGAAATCACTATATTTTGACCCTTGATCTCTACATGTATAAGTGTGGTAAGGCGATTACTTAAATCACTACTACTATAAGCAAACACTCTGCAGATCATAATTTATGAAGCATTTGACATGAACAGCTTATTCGCAATTGTTAGCGTCAAAACAAAAATATAAATTGAACTCTTTATGACTATTCCTACGTCTCATAATATTCTAGAATCTAGACGAGAGCAGTCATAGATTATGTGTTACTACATGTTCATAATCAGTTCGGGATCCTAACAAAGTAGAGGATATATTAACATCTAGCAATAATACCATAAAGTTCTTATATGTGTGAGAAAATACCCTTACTAGAGATGAAGGTAAACATATTTATTTACTTCAAGCCGAAATGAGGTGAGTTCTATGTCAAAGATATTTATAACGGTCTTAGTTTGTCGCCTATTTCCCTGAAGAGTAATGTATGTTATACCCACATTTTGTTAAATATGGTATTAGTTCCTACGGAATAAGTGGCTAGCAAATACCCGTCCTTAGAACTTTTTGATAGAACAACCTGATAGAATTGTCCACCCCGAGAATTGTATTTGTGACTTCAAGCATAACAGCCTCATTTCCAACTGCTGTGTCATCGAATCATTGTTCAATGCGTAGCGTTGCCTGCGGTCACGTGTTCCTAGATCAAGTAAAGTGCTGTAGAGTTTGCTGTAAAACAATCGCGGTAACAGCACATAGTCTGGCGTTATGCACAATTAGGCGGTAATTGTTGTCAGGTGTCATTTAAAATATCATGAATGGTTAAGGCGCTTTGCATATGTAGTAACTATTCTAGCAACTGAGAACTGGCAACTAGCTGTTTACATATATCTCAATGGAACTGCGCACACATAGCAACTCGAGTTGCGAGTTCCGGTGATAGACAACAGACTACTTTTAAAGGAAACTTTTAAAAAGTTGATAGTTGCCTCAACTAAAGTTGCTCCATCTGCAAAGCGCCTAAATGTGCAAAGCTACGATGTATGTACACACGTCTACACATCAAGTAGACACCTTATATACGCATAACTACGCTCCATACAAAATAGAGAATTGTCGGAAAGGGGCAGTGCATAGTGGTGTCGATGTAATGATAGAATGTAGGATAGAGCGTCGCGTCCCGTTTAGCGTGAATGAGACAAAATAACAAAAATATAACGCACTCTCTCGCACGATTCGCAGCGTTCATCTTCTAATAGTTCAAAGTCCAAATAGTCTAGGTTGATGAGTCGCTGTGTGTACGCATTAGATCTTAAATGTTTTATTGTTAACCTGCTTGTTTTGTAATATTGTTAAGTTACAAAGGTATATTATTATTGTAACTGTAGTTTAAGTACCTACATTATGGTAAACTAAATATTACTTTAAGCTGGTGCACTGTAACCTAATTTGATGAAATAAACATCATTCATTCATTCTATGTCTGGACTCCTATTATATAATTTAATTTATTTTTAAAGGCAACTACCGCACTAGTAGTAGTTCCTGTATCACTGGAGACTTTACAAACATTCAAACAACGACACGAAGAACGCCCAGACTCGGCACAACTATTTGTGGATAACACAAAATTTGTCCTGTTTGGGGATCGAACCCACAATACTCGGTGCGGCGTCATCCGTGCGGTCGAGTCTATGCCTGCTTCTTCGATGTAGGCGTAAGACTACATAATATGTATATATTCAGTAATATTACCAAAGTCCATTACGAATAAGATAAATGTCAGTCTCCATATTCTCAAAGGTGTTAGAAATCTGCCACTCCATATTTACCTATGCTACGCAGGAATGGATATCACTGACAGTAATATCGATTAAATGACAACCCAATATTGTATAGATACCAACATAAATAGAAAAAACATTGAATTAATTTATTAGTAATATCAGTTTATAAATTTAAAAAAGCAGCGATAGCTCAGTGGGGAGACCAACAGACTGCAATGCAGAGAGTCTCGGGTTCGAACCCATGTCACGCACCTCTGACTTTCGGAAGATATATGACTTTTCGAAATTATGTGCGTATTGATTGACAATTATCGACTGCTCCGTGCCTCGGAGAGCACATTAAGCCGTCGGTCCCGGCTGCCATGAACTTCTATGGCAGTCGTTATTGGGAAGTTAGTGCCCTATAATATCCTGACACTGGTCTAGCCTTAGGGTATCGTTAGCCTTCGGGTTGCGGAGGTCAGGTGACAGCTGCTCCGTGTAAAAACTGATATCCAGTCAAATCCGGTTAGACTAGAAAAGCCGATCCCAAGTGACTTGGGAATAATAAAGGCTAGGGATAAGATCAGTTTATAAATTAAAATGTTCTAATTATTATAACGTATTTGTTAACTATAATTTAATTAATTTTCTGAACGATGGTTATTTTGAATAAAAGAAGAATTGAAATTCTTACAAATGTTCATAAGCTTTTTATATTACTTTTATATAAAAACCTAACTTAAAATCATTATGTTTTTTGTTAAAACCTTATTTTATATATATTTAGATCCTAACAGTATGATCAGTTATTACCCTGTCTAGGAGAAATTATGATCAAGCATCCTAAACCCATTTATTCAGAACATGGAAAAACGATTTTTTCATAGTTCAATGCCGCGTAAACGTTTACGACATGACAGCCTTTTATGAGGAGTTTGAAGACTGGAATTTGGTATTAAAGCTTAAGTTAGCTACTTTCCTATTGAAGTCGACTTAGGAAAATGCTAGTCATAGTCTTTTTATGAGTATTTTGAAGCTTTGAGACTTTTCAGGCTCGCTCTATAGTCAATACTCCATTATTGGTAACGCACTTCGGCTAAACGTTTTTAAATGTTATCGTTTGTTGAATAAAGTAGCTTTCGGAGATGAAAGACTATTAGCAGTGGGATTGTAAGTTGCCTATAGTCATACTGGTGATTAAAGTATGTGACTATCTTTTGCGTCATCGACTCAAAATCTTTTGTTCCAACCGCGACATCGGTGACTTTCTTCCATTTTCTATTACTAGTGACGGCGTTTTATATTAGGATTTAATACACAAGCTGGCCATGAGTAGATACTATATTCATTTTATTCCATTGTTATAGATGTCTGTTGTTAGTTTAGCAGAATGAGCATCCTTGTGATCCTCATTAAGTAGAGGATTCCTTATGAGAAAGTAAGAGAACAGATATAGCTATTCGGCAGTTGCCTAGCTGCGTTGATTTAGATTTATTTCTGTAATAGGAACGCACTCTGCGTCAGCTATATCAATCGTCTTTAAAGAAGTCAATTGTATTCGATACCAGTTACTGCCTGCAGTTTCATACACGTTATACCCACAGGAACACATTCCGTGATAAAATGTTACTATGCTATGTGTTAATCAAAACATGTTCTTTCATTTAAATCCGTTTAATGGTTCACGCGTAGTACGCGTAAGTAAGAAACTTCCATACATTTTCAAAAACTTTCACATTTATAATAATTAGTAGGATATCTGATAAGAACCAGTTACTATGGCTTGTAGATTTTTGCAATACTAAGAGCCTTTTTTACAAACTTAAATTTGTTTTTACTATTTCACTTTACAAGATAAAGAGTACATGCGATTATATTTCCGATAACTCTTATTTGGTTATTGCGGAACTGGCCATCTGTGTATTCGTCGTTGTTATTTTTATATTATTCGTTATCGTGCATTGCTGACTTAAAGGAAAATGCGCTCTTCTCACGTAAGCTTATACGTAAGGCATTCAAACTGAAAGGAAATAGCGAGATTTAGATGCACTACGCACCACAGTTAGAACGACGTCAGACAAAAGATATTCGCAATGAAAGATGAATGTACATTTTTATATCTGCGTATAAATATATATCTAATACAATCTACCACTTTTACTCCATTGGCAAATGTCATCAAATATACATATCATTTTTTAATAAGATTGTTTTTATATACATTGGTTTGAATAAAATATTATGCATAGGTTTTTATGTTTATCAACGCAATTATTTAAACATAATATTTATTTTATGTATAACATACATGCAATCAAACCAGTTTATATTTTGTAGAGCTGAAAGTAAATATATATGTTCATGTCTATAAAAAATAAATTATGTGATTCATAAATAGTTTTTCCAGTCTAAAAATGTAATGCAAACGAAAACTTGATTATGGTATACTCTATTACAAATTTAAATAAAACAAAAGAAACAAATAACTAAAAGAAAAATGAATTAAAGTTATTACGAGAAACTTGAGAAATAATAAATAGCTGAAGAGAAACCAACATCTAAATTAATAAGAAGGAACGTAAAGCCAATTACCTTGTTTTTTTGACGTCGACATTTCACATATTAGGCTTCAACCCAGTTAGCAAAATAAGTCGATACACTGGAAGATTTCGATTACCTACACTTTTAAAATTATAACACCTCTGACTTTTCGAATATAGTACGTCTAAAATAGTTAATTATCGTTCACTTAAATGTGATAAGTGATTTAATTTAAAAGTAGGTTAGCTCAAGATAGTTGCAGTACTTTAGAAAAATATATAGCCTATGTTAGTCGGTGACCAATACTATGTTTACTTACCCCAAGTGACTTGGGAACATCGCTTGGGAATAATAAAGGCTAGGAAGAAGAAGAAATACTCGGTGATAATAGAGTTTCCTAATGGTTGAATTACTTAAAATCGGTTCAGTCGTATTTTAGTTAATTAAATCATTTTGACTCAAAGATATTTAATTATTTAATGCACACATTTCAAATATAGTTATTAAAGCTAATAAAGCATTAGGCTTCGTTATAAGGCGATTATCACACTGCACCGCGCCCCGTCGCGTACCGCGGGGTCGCAGATTTTAACATTGTATGCAAGTATCTCAATTTATATAGAAAACACGCCTAGGAGAATACAGTGCCGACGCTTCAATGCGCGGGAAGGCATCCCGCGCGCAGAGTCTGTCAATTTGCGCGTGAGCGCGAGGCGTGCCGCGGGGTATAGCACACCGGCTCCGCAGTCCCACGCGAGATTTTATGCTTGTAGGACGTTTTTGACAGCGAAGTGAACATTTGACTTTATTTGGCGCGGGGCCGTCGTACACTGCCACCCCGCGTGGAGTAGCAGATTACACCGCTAAGTGAGGCAGATCTGCGCCTCCGTCGCCACACGCGTGATCTGTCACTCCGCGCACCGCGGCGGGACGCTTTGCTAGTGGAAGAATCGCCTAAGGATGTCAAACGATTTTAAATATATGAAAGCCATCAATTATATTGTGCTTTTGTCCGTAGTCTCCTTGAATATGCTTCCCAGGTATGGAACTCCAATACAATGTTTACATAACACGTTTAGGAAATATTCAAAAACATCATTTATGGAGATATAGTTGTAACCGAGTTGGTGAACAAAATTGGACTGCGCGTACCATCTGCGTTGCTTCGTAGTCATAACTTCCTTCACACCCCTGCCATCCTAAGCACCTACAGGCTGAATTCATTTATGATCATGATTTGTCGTACGTACAATTCTGCGTGCCACGGAGTGGACATCGATCCCTTTAACATGAGTGTTACAAAATTGAAAATAGCAATGTGTAATAACTTTTTTGCATAGACAATTACGTTGCCTCCAACTTACTGGTGTCTGTAACGTATAATTTATTTGAAATTTCCTGATTTTCTTTTCTGTAATTTGTTATTTATTTTGATTTAATTCTATCTAATTACTGTTGTTTTTGTTTTTGTTGTATTTATCTTAATCGCAATGTCATATTATATATACTAATCTATACTAATATTATAAAGCTGAAGAGTTTGTTTGTTTGTTTGCTTGAACGCACTCATCTCAGCAACTACTGGTTCGAATTAAAAATTATTTTAGTGTTGGATAGTCCATTTATCGAGGAAGGCTATAGGCTATATAACATCACACTACGACCAATTGTAGCGGAGCAGTAATGAAAAATGTTGCAACAACGGGGTAAATTCTCTTATCTTATATGAAGCAGACGAAGTTGCGCGGGTCAGCTAGTCCTATTATAAAATTGTTATAAGTGAACACTTTTATTTTGCCTTTGGTTACAATAGATTCTCATTTTATTGTTGAACTAGCTGTACGTTTTCTGAACTTGAAAATAAATAAATTACAGAAAAACAAACAAAAACGTCAAATCTTTCCTCTTTATAATATTAGTGTAGATTAATTATTAACAAATATTAACCAGTATGTCGCGCACTGTTTACTAAATCAACCTGTATGCAATGTATATTTTGACGCACGCTGAAAAACGCTATATAGTAGGGCTTAAAAGTGAGTAGTGCCTATATTGGGTAGGTGTTATTGTGTAGTGGCCTGCCGTTTCATACGGCTCGACAGGCCGAAACCTCGGCGGGGTCGCGACCGCATGTGCAAGTGATTCGCGTGGCCCCGTCGATAGCGGTTTTGTCGAGGAACACCGTGGTATAGTCGGTATGGCGGGTGGTCCATTATCGTCATTTCAACATAATTATTTGTTTTTTACCCCGGTGAGTTCGACAGAACCCCTCCGCCTCACCCCGCGGAGGGGTATGCGTCATGCATTCCACAAAGTAAAAAAAAATATGTGTGATTATTTACGTTTTTAGGTTAGTTTTACGACGACGTACAAAGCGATGGCCAATGGTGATATTTTTTCATCAATTAGACATCTCTGGTATCAACTCTTATATGATCTATAAGGCCAAAGTAGACCCCGTTATAACTCAAAGGGCATTTATAAAGCTGGCTGGCTGTAGAACTGGTAAAACCACATCAATTCACCAGAGCTAGCTTACCTACACTAGCGAGACATTTGCAAAAAAGTCTAAAACGCAGGTTGGAGGACGAGGAAGATTCTGCTGCTTCTGCAGCCGGTCAATCCACTTCATTTAAAAGGTGTCATATTTGCCCTAGAAAGAAGGACAGGAAAACAAAGACTGCCTGTTCAAATTGTAAGAATAGTGTATGCAATCATCACATGTCATGATCGTAGTGTGCCAAATATGTGACGGAGAAAAGTATTCTTTTTAATATTTACTATTTTATTGTTTTATTACTTTGTTTTTGTTAAATATATAGTTTATATATTTGGTTGAAACATAGGTCAACATGATCTCAATGAATAAAGTCTCATTTTGCATATTGTATTTAATGTCTTATTTACAAATTTAATGTCTTATAAACAAAACCGGGGTGCTGCACACCCCACGTGACTACTTACGTAAGTTTTTAGGTGCGCTAATTAAGGGTTAAGAATACATTTTTATCATTATGTATTATCTTTATATATATAATTCTTCTGTACGTGTCATCATCATCATCATTTCAGCCTATTGCAGTCCACTGCTGGACATAAGCCTCCCCCAGGGTGCGCCACAAGGCCCGATCTCCCGTTTTCGCCATCCAGTCACCACCAGCCACTTTTTTCAGGTCGTCGGTCCATCTGGCCGGAGGGCGTCCTACACTACGCTTGCCGAGTCGTGGTCTCCACTCGAGAACCCGTCTGCTCCAACGCTCATCGGTTCTGCGACAGATGTGACCGGCCCACTGCCACTTCAGCCTGCTACACTTCTGAACTACGTCAGTAGCTTTGGTTTTTTGTCGGATAATCTCGTTCCGGACTTTGTCCCTTAACGAGATTCCGAGCATACACCTTTCCATAGCTCGCTGAGTGACATGCAATCGGTGGGCTAGTTTCACTGTTAGGTTCCACGTCTCGGCTCCGTATGTCATGACCGGCAGGACGCATTGATTGAATACCTTGGTCTTCAGGCATTGTGGCAAGGGTGACTCGAAGATGTGACGCAACTTTCCAAACGCTGCCCAGCCAAGCTGCACTCTTCTGGTGATTTCACCCTCAAAGTTGTCTCTACCCAGCTGTAACTTTTGTCCTAGGTAGACGTACCCCTGGACAACTTCAAGGGCTACACCTTCGACGAAAACGGGCTCAGGGACGATGTGCTCGTTGAACATGACCTTAGTCTTGTCCAAGTTCATCCCGAGCCCAACGCGTCTCGAGGCAGCATTAAGACCGGACAGCATTGTCTGCAGGTCTTGCAGCGATTCTGCCATTATAACTATGTCGTCAGCAAAGCGGAGGTGTGTGAGATATTCACCATTGACATTGATGCCCATTCCATTCCACCGCAGGGTCTTGAAGACATCCTCCAGAGCATTGGTGAAGAGTTTCGGGGAAATAACGTCACCCTGTCTTACACCTCTAAGCAACTGGATGGGTCTTGTTTGGTGGTTCTGCACTTGGACGGACATCGTCGCCATTTGGTGGAGATTTCTCAGCACCTCCACGTACCGCCAGTCGACTTGGCATCGCTGCAAGGACTCCAGAACAGCCCAGGTTTCGATGGAGTCGAAGGCCTTCTCGTAGTCCACAAACGCCATACACAGCGGTTGGTTATACTCTTCGGACTTCTGTATAACCTGCCGAACAGTATGGATGTGATCTACGGTGCTATAGCCTTTACGAAACCCAGCCTGTTCCGGTGGCTGAAAGGCGTCAAATCTTGATGCCAGACGATTTGTGACGACTCTCGAGAACAGCTTATAGACGTGGCTCAGAAGCGTGATCGGCCTATAGTTTTTAAGGAGCGTTTTGTCTCCTTTCTTGAAAAACAATGCCACTACACCTCTGTTCCACGCCTTCGGGGTAGCCCCATTGGTTATTACAGAGTTGAAGAGCCTCCTCAACTTCCCAAGAACAGGTTTACCCCCAGCCCTGAGGAGCTCAGAGGCTACTCCATCTTCACCGGGAGCCTTCCCATTACTAAGCTGTTTGAGAGCCGCCTCGATTTCGTCGACATCTACGTCTGGGAGATCGTCAGTGAAGTGGCGGGTAAGTGGGGCTCTAGGGTCTCTCGCGTCTGGTGGAGGCTTCGGTGCGTGCGACGCATACAGAGTTTCGTAGAAGTCCTCAATTTCAGCGAGTATCCCCGGGACTGATGTGACGGTTTCACCATTCGAGGTAGCTAACTTTGTCAGATGACTCCTCCCCAGTATCTTGGTGAAGACCTTCGACCCCCGATTTCGCTCGATCGCCTCGTGTACTAGGCGAGTGTTCCAGCTGCGAAGGTCGCGTCTTACCAAGTTCCTGATTTTCTTGTGGAGTGACTGGGGATCTGACAAAGATTCCTCTGGTGTCTCACGTCTAAATCGCATCAGATCCAGGGTCTCGCTAGAAAGTTTGGACTTCCTATCTGATCGCCTTTTCCGAAAGTGCCTCGTTCCCACTTCGCGTATCACCCCAATTATGCCGTCCAGGTCCTCGTCAACATTGGCCGGGGTCTCCAGTGCGGCGAATCTATTTTGCAATTCTCGTTGGAACGCATCATGTCCAGCTTGGGGCACACTTGGACGAAGAACAGACCTCACCATGCGACTACGTTCGAGCTTAAAATTGATATTTAGGGTGCCTCGTACAAGCCGGTGATCGCTACCGGTATTAAACCTGCTGATCACCGAGACATCCCTAAAAATGTGCTTCTTGTCGGCTATGATGAAGTCAATCTCGTTCTTCGTCACACCGTCGGGGCTCTTCCAGGTCCACTTCCTTTGGGGCTTTTTCTGATAAAATGTGTTCATACAGAACAGCCCCTGCATGCTTAGGAAGTTGACCAGCATTTGGCCCCTATGGTTTCTGCGCCCATAGCTATGCTGTCCCAAACAAGATTCACCGCATTCTTTTCCCACTTTGGCGTTGAAGTCCCCCATGACAACTGTATAATGGGTTTTGGTGGTACGATGCATGGCCTTTGACACATCGTCGTAAACGGCCTCCACCTCTTCGTCTGAGCTGCTCGACGTCGGCGCATATACCTGTATGACCTTGAGAGAGTATCTCTCGGTCAGTTTCAGTACAAGGTACGCAACTCGGGTCGAGACGCTGCAGATCTCCACCACGTTGTCACGAAGGGCTTTGTTGACGAGAAATCCCACGCCACCTTGGGATTTTTGGCTCCCTTCCCTGAAGTAGAATAGATGGCCTGACTCAAGGGTTACCGTGTCCTCTCCCTCTCTACGAACTTCCGATAGCCCGAGAACATGCCATCGTATCTTCTCTAATTCTTCTTCAAGGATCTGGAGGCTTTCGTCCAGCCGTAGACTGCGTCCATTAAATGTAGCCAGGGTCAATTGTTGGCAGCCGTCCGTAGCCCGGGGATTCCTAGCACCCCCTACCCTACCGTAACCAAGGCCGCTGCCGTGACCTGGAATAGTAGGGCGGCCGGGAACTGGGGGCCGTTTCTTTTTTGGACTCATCATGGGGGGTTTTGCCCGTAGTCACCACGCTGGGCAGGCGGGTTGGTGACCGCAGTGTATTGGTATGGACTGTGTTGTCTACGCAAGAAGCGCTGCTGCCCACCTCTCGGATGGTCCCTTAATCGCCTTCTACGATACCCACGGGAAGAAATGGGGAAAGAAATCTGTACGTGTGTTGACAGTGAACTCCTCCTAAACGGCTGGACAGATTTGAATTGTGTTCAAGTGGATTCGAGGATAGTTTAGATTTGTTTTTTTTTTTCGCCTTTACAGTACGACGTCTGCCGGGACAGCTAGTTATTATATAAATATAATACGCCATACGTTTACCCTTCATTTATTTAATTAGTATTTCTACTAACGTTACAAGTACTCACGTACTTAATGTACTAACAGTTTACAAACGGTACATGCAAAAGTAAGTCCCTCTATCCGTTCGCACACTCTAACTTTTCTGAAATCAAATAAATACTAATTTATATATACATATAAGCTATACAGCTACATTTCTAAGTCGACTTTGATCGTCTACACATAATGTATTTTTAATTGACTAATTAAATCGTAGATAATGGTGTGATGTGCGTATTTATATTTCTATCAGCAGATCTGATAGCTGTTATCCTGCCCGAACGAAAGATTCAGATTTACAATTGGCTTCGGTAGGTACTGGAGCCAAAATTATAAATCTGAACTATCCAGATACCCACCCAAAGACACACAAAAAAATCATCAAATTCGGTTCAGGCGTTTAGGAGTTCAGTGTAATACACATGTACATTAGAATTATATATTATGTATAAAGATGAGTAAAGCTAGTTTTAAAACACGTGTAACTGTTTGTTAATCTCAAATCATGACGAAAGTGATAAGTAAGCTATTTTATAAAACGTGAGTAAAGTCTCGGGTAACAACTAGTCTTTGATTAGAAACTAAGATAAGATCTTATACACAAACATAATTCGGTGTATGTAAATTACTTTATCATTTCAGAAAAATACTACGAAGTTTACTCACTTTTTATAAGTAAATGTTTACTTGTTCGATAATAAATGTAAATTTATTTAAGTAGTTGAAGATATATTTATAATTAGAATTTGCACGTGAGTTTATCCTAGTGGACAATATTCAGCCCGTGATAGTAATAGTAATAATAGTAATTCTTTACCATATACACACAACACCATCTAGCCCAAACTAAGCAGAGCTTGTACTATGGGTACTAGACAATGGATAAACATACATATATACTTCTTTTCGTAAATATATACATATTATACATAGGAACACCCAGACCTAGACAAACTTCCATGTCCATGCACACAAATGTTTGATTTGTGCGGGAATCAAATCGCCATCGAGGATAAATTTCAGCTTACATCCTAACTAATATTATAAACGTGAATGTGAGTTTGTTTGTTACGATTTCATGCCTTAATTACTCAACTGATCATAATGAAATTTTGTATACACGTTGTTATACATACAGAAAAGGACATTGGGTACCTTTCATCTAGAAAATTAGCATGTAGGTTACATTTACGCGAGCGGAGGTGCGGGCAAAATCTAGTCTATAATATTATATTAATACATTGACAACCATGTAGCAGACACAATAAAAATTTTTTTTTTCTCTTCAAAATGACCACACTTCACCTGATGGTAAGCAGTTATGTGGTCTAAGAGCATTGGCCTCCACATCGTCCTCATAGCAGCCGAGGCGACGTTGAGGTCTCTTCTTTGACGGCCTGAGAAGGTGGTTTTTCACGCCCCGCTTAAAGGACCCAGGATTGAAGGAAGAAGAAAACACGTGCCTTGGCAGAGAATTCCATGCCTTAATCGTTTGGCAGAAGTATGAGGATCCAAACTTGTTGGTACGCACTCTAGTCGACTTCACCGTGTAAGGATGGCATCTGAGCCCAGCACGCGTTGTCCTGGATAGGAAAGAGGAGGGCGGGATAAGGTGGAGTAACTCTTCAGAGCACTCCCCGTGGTATATTCTGTAGAAACATGCCAATTAGGCAATGTCCCTACGGAGTTGCAGTGGTTCCAGTGAACTTGTGACCTCTGGATCTCCGATAATATGGACAGCTCGCCGCTGTAACCTGTCAAGAGCGTCTAGCAAGTACTGTGCGGAGCCATCCCAAAGATGAGAACAGTACTCCACGCAAGGGCGCACTTATGCTTTATACAATAGGCACAGCTGCCCAGGCGCGAAGAACCGCCTCACCCTGTTCAGAACGCCGAGTTTTCGCGAAACTTGCTTAATGACGCTCTCGATGTAGGTTTTGGGATTAAGGGAGCGGCAAAGATCCATACCTAAGATGGAGAGGCTGTCACGTATCACCAGTGGAGTGTTCTTCAGAGAAGGGAGGGGAAGGAACGGAGACATTTTGTTGAGAACACGCGTGCCTGGGTCTTCTTGGCGTTGAACTGGACCAATTTCTTGGCACCCCATTCAGAGATGTGGTCCAAGGTCTGGTCAAGTTCAAGACAAAATCCTGCCTTTTCCCCTCAACCTCAGCCTGTATGGCCCCAGGACATCCGAGATATCGCCCATGCACGGTACTGTCGTCCGCATAACAATAGATATTAAATATTATGTAACCGTGTTTTGTGCAAACACTATTCGTATTTTTGAACCTAAGCTGTGAAAATTGCATCAAAATACGCTCAGTAGTTTTTTTACGTGATAGCGGGAAAACGAAAAAACTATCGTTACTTCTACGCTGCGTGTTGGTTTGTTTGTTTAATCTACAAATGATAGTTCTGAGTCTGGATGTACTTTGTGACCGTTAATTGTATGTTTGTGAAGTTTCCTGTGACACAGTGTTAATAAACTGGTGTGATATTAGTCTTCTAAATAATAAATCTTATAATATAATACAACTAAATAATTTTCAAGCTAAAAAGAGTTAAAGAGTCAACAATGTAATTGCTGAATTAGGCCTACCAATACTTGGAAGAATTCTTAAAAATAGTAAAAGGACAATCTCATCCCACCAAAAACATTTTCATGTAAAATGTTGCCAAGACGAGACCATATGACTCGCATTGTCAAAAACTTATCAGATCTCATGTAGAGCCTTCTAACTCTACACGCTCTAACTCTACAAGGCCTAACTTCACAAGCTCCACCTTACCTTACCTTAGTCAAAATATGTGGCTTTGTCGTTTTTGAGAATAAATGATTTAAACCTAAACCTTAACCTATGTGAAGTGTGCTAACCTGCACTGTGCCTGGTGGTTATCTATGACCTATACTTTTACATACTAAGAAGAAGTCCGTGCTCAGCAATAGGAGAGTTTATATACAGATCTGATGTTATTACATAGTATGGGACCTATCTCCGTGCAGTTACTGAGAACTTCCTGACAGAAAAACCCGAACCTGAACACTGCTCGACTGAGACGTCGAATCCGAGACCTAATGCATAGCAGCTGTATTTACTACCACTGTGTCACCAAGGCGCTCCATAATTTTTGGTTCAGATTTCTACACGATACCTCTTTGGTTTTCCAAACACAATTTTTTGTACGAAATTACTTATTACACGTAATAGGTAGTAAGAAAATATACATTAATAGCAAAGGAAACCATTTTGTTGAAGCTAATAAATCAAATAGCAGTTCTGAAGTCAGCTGCCGTGAAGCGACAGCACGTAATCGGTCAGTGACTGCAGTCACTGGAAGTTAGACGTAACTTGTATTTGTTTTAGAGTGAGCAAACTCATGATGCAACTTTTGACGTAATATTATTTTTACAAAGCATATTTATTTATTTCTTTCACCACATCAAAGAAATAATATACAGATTAAAAACGTACAGGTCATGCATACAATATTCTTACTAGATAATTTTATTTATATTTTACAATCATACAATACTTTACAATATGTATTTAGGAATGTTTTTGTAGAATAACAGTAGGAAATGCTATTGATATGCATAAGATGTTATGTTCTTTTCCTGGTAAAGTGTTATCAGTTATTTTTATTTGTGTTCAGAAGACAACAATAGACTTGTAGCCTACTACTAATAATAATAATGTCCTCCAAACCGAACTTCGGTCACAACGGTCAATCTTAACGGAGCCTAGTCAACTTTGCAGAAGATATTAAAGCGCACAAGTATGTGCGTTAACACAGGTGCACTCTCTGTTCCCTAACTCCTAATAATCCGATGCCGTTGGGACGGCAATCCGACACAACCAGTGAGAGATCAGGCTCAGGGCCATCGGCTTTATGTCCGAGGCACAGGTGTGTATTACACCGCCAACTTCCTAACTCCGGTCTGGTATTAAGATTTCTCAGCAGAAAAACCTAATAACTTTTTTTGGCCCGAACCGAAATTCGAACCCTAGATCCCAGGCACAGTAGTCACATTTGCTACCGCTGCGCCAAGGAGGAAATTCTACTACATAGGACCTAAATCCATAGCTAGCAAAATATGAGTGCAATACACTTCTGTAGCGATATATAAGTATGTACCTATACATACATAGGTAAGTAGGATGTTGATGATTGCATCGTTGCACAAATTTGCCATTACGCTTGCGGTCACATGACACCCTGGTTTAGGCAGGCTAGGTAAAATTATATTCATTTCTTATGTTGAAGATTTCTCGGTAGCTGTTTGGAGTCTTTAAATGTGCCCAGTAGACGGCAATATCTTTTAGCTTTATTGATCATAAGTGCACATGCGTGAATGCGGCAGTTCACAAACTGCAAAATCGCACGACGTAATACGGAGCGAACTACGCTATGTACAATATTTTATGATTCAATGACACAGAGTATCTGTAATAATATAATAAACCTATCTTATATACATCCTATGCCAACTAATTATAAATGCGAAAGTGAGTTTGTTTTATGATTTGTTTGAGCTTTCACGACTCAACTACTCGCCCAATCATCATCGAAAGCATACACGTTTTCAGGAGCACAGAAAAGGACATCGAGTCATCCAGAAAAAATAACTGTACCCGAGCTTAGAAATTTATTGACAAAATATATAATATCAGCCCTGTATTAAACTGTCCCACTGCTGGGCATGGGCCGCTTCTGACTGTGAGAAGGGTGAGGCCATAGTCCACCACGCTGGCCTAGTGCGACTTTACATATCTTCGAGAACGTTATGGAGAACTCTCAGGTATGCAGGTTTCCTCACGATGTTTTCCTACACCGTTAAAGCAAGCGATAATTAACTATTTAATACGCATATAACTTCGAAAAGTCAGAAATGCGCGCGCCTTGGGTTCGAACTTGAAACCTCTGCGTGGCAGTCCAACGGTTTCTAGGCTATCGCTGCTAGCAAGATTAGTAGTCTATTTAGCTATAATCATGGAATCGTAAGAGGCTACAGTAACTGCTGACCAACAAGAGTGCCTAATAAGTGTTTCAATAAATGGTAAGAAAAATAATATTTAAAAATAAAAATATTATTATAATAGATTAAAGAAAAAATAACACGCTTTATTAAAAAAAGTAGAAAAACATTTAATAATTTTAATGTAATAAAGCGTGGGGTGGGTTCATCAAAATATCTTAGAAAGCACCCCACGCTTTTTTACATTAATTTTTTTTAATTATTCTCTACTTTTTTTAATAAATCGTGTTTTTTAGTCTTTTTAAACTATTATTTATTTTTATTTTTTAAACTATTTTTTCTCTATATTTTTGTATTGTCATCGGTCCTCGTTCGTCGTCCTGTGCACACTGCACAGTTTTAAATCAATCTGTAGGTTTCAAGGAGGTGAAAATCACGTTCAAAGATTCCGTTACATAGATTCATAGATACATAGATACATACCAAGCTAATAAAAGTGTTAAAAAATAGCGGCTATGTTTAGGTCGCGTGGTATAGTGAATAGACAAATGGTTAATCGTCCATAGCGAAAGAGTTTGTTTGTTTGAAAGCGCTAATCTCTGGAGAACTTTCAGATATTAGGTGGATATAGAAATTTATATCTTCCTTTACTTGAAAAAACTTAAACGTTATATAAAAGCACATTTGCCAGCCACGGGAACGGAGCAGTAATTATACGCGTGGGAATGCCATACATGCCATACAGTTAATAGTTAATAATAATATAAAATATTCTTTTTACTAATATTTTTTATTTTTCTGGGCTTTTTTATTTTAACATTAAAATGTCAACCCCGTCGTTCCTTATACTAATCTAACTATCAAAAATAGAAATCATTTGTGCAAAAACATGTTATAAATAGCTACAGCTGGTTTTGATGTAGGTTCAGCTAAAACACTTGATAATTCTCCATTATATTTTATATTTATTTCAAATAATTGCACAAATGAGTCCTCGGCCTCTGATCGTATAAAACATGATAGACTGTTTTGGTTTGTTTGTAATAACTATGAACATAATATTATCGTGTACTTTTGTGTCATAACAAAAAAGTAAAGTAGTAATTATTACCAGTTTGGTACATGTTTCTTTAAAACTAGTTTCGGTACAGTACTGAGCGCGAATGGCATGTTCATACATTCTATTCTGTTTTATTATTATTTATTTATTTAGATACTTATCATCGCTGTATTTATATTGGTGTAGGTCCAATGGGTTACTTATAATGTTACAGACACTTGCCACAATGCTAATAAAACTGCTGCAACGGTTAAAATATACCTTTAAAATGGTAGCCAAGTGGATAATCGTCTATAGGGAACAGGACCCCCGACCTCGAAGTAAATTTAAAAGTGCTTCAGGATGATACATACTCGCGAGTGTGGGATTGCGGCAGCAGCTAGTGCTAGCTAGCTATATAATAATCAATATAAAATACCTATTTTCGAGACTGGGGGATTTCTTCAAAAGAAATATTAGTCAGAGCGCCAGGAATTAAAACCTAAAGAGAGAGGTAATTTCGCAATTTATAATATTAAATAGATTTTTGCCCAGACTTAGTCCGTAAAAATGGATACCATGTGTCAATCCAGACGATTTATGTTATTACGTATGTCGAGTATCATCCACATCCATTCAATTGTTTATGCTTGTCATAAACATCGTAAGACGCAAACATTTTTAGAAACCTTAATCAAAGAATCAGCATTGCCATTCAACGTGGCAATGCTGCCAGTCTTCTGGGCACGTTACCAGTCGACAGCGATGCTGAAGAATTCTACGATGCCTAAACCATTTTGTAAATATTTAGTATTATAATTATTAGTGTTTTTGTAATTATGTTATCAATTTTTGATACGTTTGTAAATATATATTAGATTAATAACACATTATAATAAATTCATCGAAACCTTAATATGAAGATAGATAGTTACTTCCATATTAAATTCCATATTACGGCCTCGATGGCTTAGTGGTTAGTGTAACCGACTGCTACGCCTGACGTCGCGGGTTCGATACCCGCACAAGTCAAACATTTTAAGTATTTACAAAAAGAAATTAGAGGTATACGTACATATTATGTTTATCAATTTTCTAGTACCCATAGTACAAGCTCTACTTAGTTTGGGCTAAATGGTGTTGTGTGTATGTGATAGAATATTATATTATTATAAAAAATGCAGTACTTATCAATAATTATGATGTGTTTTGGTATATACCATATACCTAAATGCTTACCAAGCTCACTAGGAGGACACTGCTAACCCCTGATACTATATGATGACGTCCACACGTCATCATATATCCACATATATAATTGCTTAAGCCATTGCACGCTATATACAGACAATTTTGGGTGAATATACGGACTGATTTAGTATTAGCGAAAGCCAAGGCAGTTGTGATCTACCCTTATCTTCTGAAATCACTATATTTTGACCCTTGATCTCTACATGTATAAGTGTGGTAAGGCGATTACTTAAATCACTACTACTATAAGCAAACACTCTGCAGATCATAATTTATGAAGCATTTGACATGAACAGCTTATTCGCAATTGTTAGCGTCAAAACAAAAATATAAATTGAACTCTTTATGACTATTCCTACGTCTCATAATATTCTAGAATCTAGACGAGAGCAGTCATAGATTATGTGTTACTACATGTTCATAATCAGTTCGGGATCCTAACAAAGTAGAGGATATATTAACATCTAGCAATAATACCATAAAGTTCTTATATGTGTGAGAAAATACCCTTACTAGAGATGAAGGTAAACATATTTATTTACTTCAAGCCGAAATGAGGTGAGTTCTATGTCAAAGATATTTATAACGGTCTTAGTTTGTCGCCTATTTCCCTGAAGAGTAATGTATGTTATACCCACATTTTGTTAAATATGGTATTAGTTCCTACGGAATAAGTGGCTAGCAAATACCCGTCCTTAGAACTTTTTGATAGAACAACCTGATAGAATTGTCCACCCCGAGAATTGTATTTGTGACTTCAAGCATAACAGCCTCATTTCCAACTGCTGTGTCATCGAATCATTGTTCAATGCGTAGCGTTGCCTGCGGTCACGTGTTCCTAGATCAAGTAAAGTGCTGTAGAGTTTGCTGTAAAACAATCGCGGTAACAGCACATAGTCTGGCGTTATGCACAATTAGGCGGTAATTGTTGTCAGGTGTCATTTAAAATATCATGAATGGTTAAGGCGCTTTGCATATGTAGTAACTATTCTAGCAACTGAGAACTGGCAACTAGCTGTTTACATATATCTCAATGGAACTGCGCACACATAGCAACTCGAGTTGCGAGTTCCGGTGATAGACAACAGACTACTTTTAAAGGAAACTTTTAAAAAGTTGATAGTTGCCTCAACTAAAGTTGCTCCATCTGCAAAGCGCCTAAATGTGCAAAGCTACGATGTATGTACACACGTCTACACATCAAGTAGACACCTTATATACGCATAACTACGCTCCATACAAAATAGAGAATTGTCGGAAAGGGGCAGTGCATAGTGGTGTCGATGTAATGATAGAATGTAGGATAGAGCGTCGCGTCCCGTTTAGCGTGAATGAGACAAAATAACAAAAATATAACGCACTCTCTCGCACGATTCGCAGCGTTCATCTTCTAATAGTTCAAAGTCCAAATAGTCTAGGTTGATGAGTCGCTGTGTGTACGCATTAGATCTTAAATGTTTTATTGTTAACCTGCTTGTTTTGTAATATTGTTAAGTTACAAAGGTATATTATTATTGTAACTGTAGTTTAAGTACCTACATTATGGTAAACTAAATATTACTTTAAGCTGGTGCACTGTAACCTAATTTGATGAAATAAACATCATTCATTCATTCTATGTCTGGACTCCTATTATATAATTTAATTTATTTTTAAAGGCAACTACCGCACTAGTAGTAGTTCCTGTATCACTGGAGACTTTACAAACATTCAAACAACGACACGAAGAACGCCCAGACTCGGCACAACTATTTGTGGATAACACAAAATTTGTCCTGTTTGGGGATCGAACCCACAATACTCGGTGCGGCGTCATCCGTGCGGTCGAGTCTATGCCTGCTTCTTCGATGTAGGCGTAAGACTACATAATATGTATATATTCAGTAATATTACCAAAGTCCATTACGAATAAGATAAATGTCAGTCTCCATATTCTCAAAGGTGTTAGAAATCTGCCACTCCATATTTACCAAAGCCATAAGCAGACATGCTAGCTTAGCACTGGCGACTGGCTTCAAGTCATCTTTAGGAAGGTTGGTACGAAATCACTTCATCCCACACGTATAAACATAGATAAATTGTTCGAGACGCTTTCACTAAACTTGCGGCAGATACTGTAATTTAATACTTAATGAAGCGGAGGCTTAATGCGTAAGGTATCATACTTGTAATCGAGAGGTTGTGGGTTTGAATTCCATCTGTTATAATTTGTCTTAACTTGCAACTCTCGCACTAGGCATGTATTCTGTGTCACGGAGGACTTTACAAGCATTCAGACTATGGACAGAAATAACATCCAAACTCAGAAAATCAACTTGTGGATCACACAATTTTTTGTCCCGTGTGGGATTCGAACCCACAACACTCGCCGCAGTGGCAGGGACGAGGCGACAGCTTACAACACTACGTCCGTGCCGTCATATTATTGCAATAACGACGTGTACCCATTTCGAATACAAGAACATCTAGAATGCTTGTGTTAGAAGTGGCTTCACGTTCATGCATTCATAGTTTTCCAGCAACCCACCCACCATTCAAGATAGCGAGCTGGCACACGTATCTACGTATATGATACGTCTCAGAGGATGATGTACTGCAGTAGGCTTTCAAGTTTTATAAAGCGCTGCAAAGTAGAGGTTATCCTAATTCTGTTCGTCAACGTGAAACTGATACTAAAGGAAGGCTAAGAATTAACTATATAGGTTTCTGGTTAAAAATAGAGTAGGTATGTAGCATGACAAATGAAGCAAATACAGTACGAAAAAAAGTGTTCCCTTCATTCGCAGACAGAAATTTAATAGAATTTCGTTTCGCAGAAAATGTTTCATATAATATTTCGGTCGTTGTATTTAAATGTATTTCGAATATTATTGTTTCAACGACTATTGACTTTAATGAAACATATTTCATAGAAACACAATTCAATGAATTGTGAAATACATTTATTTATTTAATAAAATAATCAAACTGTAGAATATTTTTATTAACACGCTTTTATTAGCTTGGTATATATGTATCTATGAATCTATGTAACGGAATCTTTGAACGTAATTTTCACCCCTTTCAAATCAACGGATTGATTTGAAACTTTGCACACTTATCGAACATCGATGACAATAAAATAATTTAGAAAAAAGAAGAATCATACTTTAAAAATTTAAAAACCATTCTTTATTAAAAAAGTAGAGAATAATTTAATATAAAAAAGCGTGGGGTGCTTTCTAAGATAATTTGATAGGATTAAAAATTATTTTTAATCCTACGTCAATACGTCACGCGAGCTTGACGAATAGGGTGAACATCTAAATGCGTATTAACTTAGAAATTATTTTTAATCCTACGTCAATACGTCACGCGTGCTTGACGAATAGGGTGAGGGTTTCTAGTACATCTAAATGCGTATTAACTTAGAAATCCTACTGCAATACATCCCCCTCTAAGACGTATCGTCTACGTATTGGAGCAGCATTTACGAGTGTTTATCGTTAGAAAATACTAATTCAGTTCGGCAGAGACGTACTGATACTTCATTTCTTTTTCCATATACATTCCTGGGGTGAGCCATACATAACCCCTCCGCGCTCCATTTCCCGCGGAGAATTATGAATAAATGCATTACCCAACGTTAAAAAAAAAGTGACTTCACGTTAGAGTTCACGAATGGCGTAGTGGTCGAAGTGATCGCCTCGTCACTGCCACTGCGCCGAGTGTTGTGGATTCGAATCCCACACGGGACAAAACTTTGTGTGATCCACAAATGGTTGTTCCGAGTCTGGGTGTTCTTTGTGTCCGTTATTTGAACGTTTGTAAAAACTCCCGCAACACAGGAATTATTCCTAGAACCCTCAGTCTTTAGTCTTTAAAAAACCAAACAACAGACGTTTATGCATTCTTGTTAATCGTCCAGCTTTGTTTAGTTTTACGAATTACCAAGAATACTAATTATTAATTAATTTTATTTTACTATATAATAGTGACTCATTTGTAACTCAAACAGCTACTAATATTTGAAATCATATCTCTATCCAAAACGGTATATTACAAAATATTTTCGCAATTTTATATCACAATTGTATATTGATAGCCGTGAAAACGCAATAAAGCAACATAGGAATTTAACATACCTGCTGGCTCTATCCCCTTAGCTCAAGAGAAGGCACGTATTCAACAGTGAGACGGGTTATAAATATATCTGTTATATCTGAATGCCACGAATATCAGATGTATGTAAATGGAAATTCCCATAGATGTTTGTATGATTATTATAAGCATAGAATAGTGTGGATAATAAAAGTGTTATGCACTTGCTTTGAGCTTTCCACGAAGCTATATAAGTTTGCAAATAATATTAGCCTTTGGCCGCGACTTTTGGATATTTTTTCACTTCTAAGCGGCGTATCGAGATGAAATATCCTGTACATTTTAAGTTAAATTTTCAGCAGTATAACTGCGATAACCGAATTCAATTTAGTGCGGTAGTTTATGCGTGATGCGCATTACAAACATACGGACAGACAAAAATTCTAACGTCACCTCACTTTAATGTTTCTTAAATATCTCCTATGTATAGACATCGACCAGTTACAATTTTATAATATGTATAGATTACAAGCGGCCCAATCGAGAAGGGATTGGAATTGCGATTGATCGTGGGTTCGAAATCCACCTATTTTAAATTCAAATTGCTTTATTGTTTACTACCGACGTTTTAACACAAGCATTATAGCTTAGCTGAAGGGGTTAGTAAGAATAAAAGTAAGAATAGGAATAGTAGCACTTAATAACTAAGACTACATAGTGGGCCAGCGTGGTGGACTATGGCCTACCCCTTCTCACACTGAGAAGGGGCCCGTGCCCAGTAGTGGAAAAATTAAATACAGAGCTGATATTATATTATATTATATTATATATACAAATTCTTCTACCTAGCCTTTATTATTCCCAAGTCACTTGGAGTCGGCTTTTCTAGTCTAACCGGATTTGACTGGATATAAGTTTTTACACGGAGCGGCTACCACCTGACCTCCGCAACCCGAAGGCTAACGATACCCTAAGGCTAGACTAGAGTCAGGGTATTATAGGGTACTGACTGCCCAATAACGACTGCCATAGATGTTCATAGCAACCGGAACCGAAGGCTTAACGTACTCTCCGAGGCACGGAGCAGTCGATAATTGTCAATCAATACGCACATAATTTCGAAAAGTCATATAACTTCTGAAAGTTAGAGGTGCGCGAGCGTGGGTTCAAACCCGAGACCCTCTGCATTGCAGTCTGTTGGTCTTCCCACTGAGCTATCGCTGCAAATTATAAAAAAATATATATAATAAAATCAGACAATTGTAAAAATACAAAAATATCGGCATGCCGTATAATGAATGTAACGATTTGTATATTTGTACCACGGAGCAAAGAATAAAGGTATTAAAGGTACAATACTTAACATTATTGTACCACTTATTCAAATGACCTATCTACCCCTTCGAGGATGCAGGCGTATAATTATGTATGTATGTGATTCACATAAAACAAAGCGTGCGAGCTGACGTCGCGAACGAAGTAGAGCGCAAAAGTGAGAACATAATTTTGATAAGCAATATAATATAAACCGTGACTAATTTCGGTTTTTTACATGACAAAATGTTTGAGAATATCGATTTTGTGGTTGACCTAAATGATGTACTATAATATTATGATCTTTTTGCGTCTTCCACTTGGTTGGTTTTATTATTTGTTGGTCGCGAGCATGATTGAGTGTCTTCCTCGCACCGCTGAATTGCTTTTGATGAAAATTTGTCTGGAGATCACGAATGTGGGAGATGATCGATCACGCAAGAAATATAAACGAAGTCGTGGGGACGAGACAGTACTACTAATATTATACCTAGATGTGAAAGATTGTAAAGATGGCTGAACAAAATTGTTATTCAATTACATTACAAAGTTTAATTTAGTTTAATGATATTATAACAAAGCTTTAGTTCAGAGCAGCGATCGCCTAGTGAGAGACCGAAGAACACGCAGAGGACCTGGTTTCAAACCCGAAGCTCGTATCTCTGATCTTTCGAGCTTATGTGCGTATAAAATTTTATTGTTAATCATCACTCGCTTTACCGGAGAAGGAAAATATCATGAGCCAATCTGCATATCTGAGAGTTCTTCATAAAGGTCTAGAAGTTTAAATAAAGTTATAATAATAATACATCATTACTAAGTTTAAGCAGTTACAATAAATGAACAATGAGTGGAATAGTGAAACTTTGTAAACAGCTTGGGAACATCTGCAACCGAACTAGGTGGTAACCTTACTTGAAACGCTTGGGTCGTATATTAGTTCAGCATGTTGATTAAGCAGAAAACTTTGAATAAAAAGTTGTCGAAAAGAAAGAACTTTACAAGATTGATACAACAATGAGGTGGGATATAGAATAGATTTTAAGGACATTATTTTAGATTAGCACGTTGGGCAATTTCTACATTTATCATTACAGATTTTAGTGAATCTTTCCATGATGAAATGCAATTCGAAATAATAGATTGGCACAGAGCAAAATATGATTTGTTTTAACAAAGTATAATCCACATGTCTGAGATTCTTAAAAACATATTATTCGTTTCCGTACTCTACCACAAAGTTGTTTATTATGATTTTTTTTTTAATTCAGGTGATTATCTATAGTGAGTATCTATAGTGAATTTAAAAATTTAATTATGTGAATTCTGCCAGCCCGCACTGGGTTAACGTGGTGGACTATACATAACCTTTCTCACACTGCCCAGTAGGGGAACAGTTATATTGTATTTAGTTCTGAGCACATCAATAATTGGGGCTGCGCAATTAATGTACGTCATGCGTTGTTTTTTTGGAATTTCGCAATAATATTATAATTGAGATATTAACAAAAGAATACATACATAGCTTCAAGTCTTTATCCCTGATGGGGTAGTTACAACAAACACATATTTAGCTACCTATGATTTCAGCTTTTATTTTTATGTTTTTTTATTTTGCTCGTCAAAATGACCACACTCCGCCTGATAGTAAGCAGTCGTGTGGTCTAAGAGCAGTGGCCTCCACATCGTCCTCATAGCAGCCGAGGCGATGTTGAGGTCTCTACTTTGACGGCCTGAAAAGGTGCTTTTTCACGCCCCGCTTAAAGCACCCAGGATTGAAGGAAGAAGGAAACACGTGCCTTGCCAGAGAATTCCATGCCTTGAGCGTTCGGCAGAGGTATGAGGACCCAAACTTGTTGGTACGCACTCTAGTCGACTCCACCGTGTAAGGATGGCATCTGAGCCCAGCATGCGTTGTTCTGGATAGGAGAGGGGAGGGCGGGATAATGTGGAATAACTCTTCAAAGCTAATAGAGGTTAGTCGGTAGTAGCTTCCAGGTAATAGAGGTTAGTCGGTACTGGGTATCATGCCACACTCCATGCTACTAATACTCATATTTACTACAACTGAGGAAAAAAAAAAGATTCTTATTACAAACTAGGTAAGTACCAACAACTAACACTAGTATGTTTATTGTTATTTTTCTAGTTTTTATTATTGCTTTCTTTTGTTTTTGTTATTTCTTCATGTTTTGGGTGTGCCCTCTTGTGTGCCAAAATGGAGCCCTATAGTTTTTGCGCGGGGTTAGGGGCGCTAAACCCATCCACTGGAGGAGGGCTGATTAGGAAAAATTCCAGTTATAGGGAAATATAACATTTTAATCAGCCTGGGGTTTTCGGGAAACCGTTACATTTGGTGCAAATAATTTTTCTTTATTTTCTTTCTATCTCGGTAAACTATTTTCACTCGGGATAAATTTCTAATTATTATTATAAATACGAACGTGAGTTTGTTATGCTTTTAAACCTTAACTTCACTACCAATAATCCTAAAATTTTGCATACTCTTTGTCAGGGGTGCAGAAACAGGATCATAGGATCATCTATAAAAACCAGTTTTTGAGGAATTAAAAATAAAGCTCCATTAACGCGAGCAAAACCACATGCTAAAGCTCAAGCTAAATAAAAATTCTTATCGAATTTAGAATCTTCTCTTATGCAATACATTCTCTTTAAACTGATTTCTAATCTGAAATATGTCACGTTTGGTAACTGGTTGTGACTGGCTGTAATGTAAGTCATATAATTTTATCTTGTTTATCTACTTTATTGCAAATAATATAGGTACGTAATCTTTATCTCGTGTACTTGTGAAGTACTTTTTTATTACAACTGAAATTGTATAGAAGGAATGTGTTATTTGGATTTTCTGTCACGGACTTCTCTGTAGCGCGGAGGCAGGAATTGAACTGGATGGCATTAGGTTGCCCAGTTTATATGGGACTTACGATTATACTTGGTCAAATGTAGGTGTAATAAACCTCTGCCTTAACCTTTCGGGGTAATAGGCGTGAGACTATGTATTTAATATAATATAAGCTGCCTGTGGGACAGTCGTTGCCAAGTAAGAAGAGATTTTAGTCATTTTGTACCTGGTACTACAATTATAATAATTATATCTATTTTTTCATTTATATTGGTTGATACTATATGCCGCGACAAATATTTTTATGGAACCATATATTATTATGTATTATATGTGTATGTTTTTAATTAATTTCTTTACAGCTGATTTTCTCCCAGATTAATATATTTTCAAGTTTTATAAAAAACTAGTCGTCATGGCAGTTATTCAGTCCGAATGATGGCTTGAAATAATAAATAATTTTAGAATCCGATCGTAACATCACTGGGCCCTATTATTGTGGCTTCGCCCAAAGCCACCAATTTCATTAAAATCGGTACAGCTATTTGGGATTTCAGTGACAAAACACACAGAAGAATCAAATGTATAACGATTATAATATTGTCTTACGTTTGCGCGAATGTTACACATTGAAATTAAACAACTTTATACGGATTTTATCGCTAGTCTCCCTGTGAACATGACATGTAAAATTAAATCTAAATAGGTTTTATAATTGAAATAGCCTAAATAGAAGTAAACAGTAATTAGTAAAAGTGTTTAACATTAATAGTTTAATGTTTCAAAGTTATGTAATAATAGTGTTAAACAATACGATAAAATGCGTAAAAAGTTGTTTAATATCAATGTATAAAGAATACATTCTTTAAACTCTTATAGAATTAAGTACATATGTTGTCGAATTGACGTCATGGATGGTGAAGTGGTGTAAGGGGTCGCTTTGCCACTGTTACTGCGCAAACTGCTATAGGTTCGATTCCCACACAAGACAAAAATTTTAATAATCCACAAATATAAATGTTTCATGTCTAGGTATTATTTGCGTCCATTGTTTAAATCTTTCTAAAGATCGCCTCAACACAGGCATTATTCCCAATGCGGTGTATTTCTAAGAAAGAAAATATAAAGAAGGAGGTCGAGGAAAGTATAAATATAAATAATTTTGAAAAGTCGTTAACATAATAAACCGCTTCAAAATCAATTATAATTAGTTTAAGTTTAAAGGGTTTCTTTCTGGTTAAGTGGGTATACTACAGTGGAGTACGCACAGTCATTTTCATATCGTAATTAATCCTCGTACTACATTAGATAATAATTATTACTAGTTACAAAGTATAGATATTAATTCATAATTATTACATTTGATAACAAATACCTGTCTACTATTCATACTGGGTAGAATATATGTACTTTTTCTTCCTAGCCTTTATTATTCCCAAGTCACTTGGGATCGGCTTTTCTGGTCTAACCGGATTTGACTGGATATCAGTTTTTACACGGAGCGGCTGCCACCTGACCTCCGCAACCCGAAGGCTAACGATACACTAAGGCTAGACCAGTGTCAGGATATTATAGGGTACTGACTTCCCAATAACGACTATACGACGACCATAGATGTTCATAGCAGCCGGGACCGATGGCTTTACGTACTCTCCGAGGCACGGAGCAGCCGATAATTGTCAATCAATACGCACATAATTTCGAAAAGTCAGAGGTGCGTGACATGGGTTCCAACCCGAGACCCTCTGCATTGCAGTCTGTTGGTCTCCCCACTGAGCTATCGCTGCTTTTCTGGGTAGAATATACATACATACATAATATCACACTTATATAGGTGACTCACACCTAAAAGAATTTGTTATATGTAATAATAATATCAGCCCTGTATTAAATTGGTCCACTGCTGGGTACGGGCCTCCTCTCAGCGTGAGAAGTGTTAAAGAGATAGTTCACCTCGCTGGCCCAGTGCAGGTTGGCACACTTTACATTATCTTCGAAAACATTATGTAGAACTCTCAGACATGCAAGTTTCCTTCACCGTTAACGCAAGCGATAATTAACTATTTTAAGAGGAAACACAAGGGCCGTTTTTCCATACAAAAGTAGTCACCTGTTTCCTCCCTGGATAATGCCAGTAGAGCAATAATATTTTTTCAAAAAATGTTTAGCCTCTATTGGCATGTCCCTATGTTTTCCCTTTTTTCATTAATTAATTATTAAAAGAGATATGAGCCTTCAAAAACCTCAAAAATTGGTCAGATTTTCTGCTGTGTTCAAACATCCAGAAAACAAATTTGAGAAGAATATATAAAAAAAAAAAACAGAAACACGGCCAAAGCCTTTCTTTAATTTTTAATGAAATTAGTAGTTAAATCGGTCAAGTGTTGGAGAAGGAATCAGGGGACTACGAAACGTCGATTTTGTGTACTTTTGTAGGTATTTTCAGTCCAAGCTGCACGTGTCTCTATCACGATCTGCGGGCACTGCGCGACAGCAATAGATTTTAAAAATACCTATTTTTCAATTCCCTCACCCGTGGTGTTTCCTCTTAATACGCACATGATTTCGACACCCTATTTCCCCCTTCTGGCTAATTCAGAGATGCGTGCCTTGGATTTGAAATGTTCTGATATATTTTTCTAATATTTGATTAATGTCATAATTTCACTTTATTTTCTTTAAAATTTATATAACTAACACTTTTTATTGTTTTATTACAGTCTTGTGTGGTCGTATGCTAATAAGTGGCTTAGTGTGTAAACACTGTTATTTTATAAGTAACTAGGTTTTTCACGCGGTTTCGCTGACGTATATGTAGGTTAGATTAGGTAATTAACAGTACTTTTTTCTAGATGAAAGGTATCTTATGTCATTTTCTGTTCCCCTGACAACATGTATGCAAAATTTTATGCTGGTCGGTCGAGTAGTTAAGGCGTGAAAGTGTAACAGACAAAGATACAAACTCATATTCAAATTTATAATATTGGTTAGGAATAGGATATTAAGACAAGATTTTACTCTTTTAACGCGTGTGTTTAACACGTGCTTTACAACAATATGCAATCTTTGATGGAACGTTCGATTTATTTGAATGCTCAAACGATGGAAAGCGTTCACACTGTGCGAATGGCCTATTCCTTCAGTCACATAGTCCGACACGAGGAGGAAAATCAAAAACAGCACCAACGGCTTTACGTTACTAAACTCCGGCCACGACAAGGCTTAACATACTGATTCGATTATTCGATTGTTATTCGAATAATCAGTACCTACTAACGCAAAAATCTACATTCAAATATGGTATCGTAAAATTTTCAAATATTATTGAAGATTAAGATATTGATATATTTATTTGCTTTAAACCTTTGTTGTTTACTGGTAATGCATGCTATAACAGTTGAATAGGTAGGTTGTCTATTAATATGTTTGCCATAGACGGTGTACAAATATAATTGCATATCATTATATTTCTAGTAATAATTAGAAACTTTAAATCAATACTATTGATAAATAAGTAATAATAAAATTATATAAACAATTATGTAATTTAAAAATTATCATTTAAGTAGTCGTTACGATGGTAATAGCATTTCTTTATTAATAAATAAACAACAATCTCTCATCGATAAGGTATATAATTCTACATCCTTAATATTACCTCACTACTGATCACAGTTAAACCAATACGCGTGTAATTGAGGTAATTCTGATGTACGCACGATAATCATATCGTGCGTACATCAGAATTACCTCAATTTACTCGTATAATGATCACACGTACTATTAATTTGCGGGCCTTATCTTACATTTACAATCCCGAGATTAGCGGAGTTGGGGTTTGACATGACAGTAATAGTTTTACAACACAATTACACAAATTTACGCACTCACATCCTCAAATATAAACAAGTTAGTAGTACATTCTCGAGGTGTAAGGCTAAGAGTGTAGAAAGTACGTAGACTGGATCCATCGCTGCAAGAATAGACAGAGAACATATAAATTGACAACTCGAGAACACAGTTGGCGTAGTGCTTTAACTGGTCGCCTCGCCACTGCCGCTGTGCCGAGTGTTGTGGGTTCGAATCCCACACGGAACAAAACTTTGTGTGATCCATAAATGGTTGTTCTGGATCTGGATGGTTTTGTGTCCATTTTTTGAATTTTTAAAGCAGCTTCGTTGCAAATGGATATCCTTAGTCTCTGCCTACCCCTCTGGGAAACAGGCTTGAATCTATGTATGTATGTAAAGTCCCCCACGACGCATTCCTAGAGCGGGAGTTGTCCTTAATTTTATGGAAAGAAAATCAAAAGACGGTTGAGACGCAGTGTTTAAAATTTAGAATACAGTTTTACAATCATCTTATAAATAGAGGAAGTGTCATTGGACTCTGTATTCAGAAGATACCACAATGCTGATAAACATCGGCTTAAGGAATAACTCATTATTGAAATAACAGATTATTTTAACAGAAATAACAAAAGAGACAAAAGATCCATGATCCAAGAAGACCCAAGATTTCATAATTAATAGGTATGATGGAATAAAAATAATTGATTAAAACTAATTAAACTGTCTTTTAGATTAGCTAAAAATATTGGACACCTATTTTGTTGTTTTAACAAACAATAAGAACTAACTAGGATATAACGCATTAAAGTTCGGGAAAGGGCTAAAGGGCTTGTGACATCATACTTTTATAAAATTTGTACCGAACTGTGACGTAACACGAAATTAAACACGTTGTTTATTCGTTGTTATTAGTTTGTGGTACAAAAGAAAAATACGTGTCCAATATTTTTGCTAATCTAAAAAACGAACTTAATATTTTTTAGTCATCATGTCTATTGCAAAGACAATTAATACAAGCGTATGGTAACAAAACATTTGATTTAAATTAATAAGAAAAATGAAACTGTCATGGCCAGTCCAAAAAACTCGATGTAAAGGTCATCGAGTACCTTCAACTGTTACCTGTTTAAAAATGACGCATTGAGCCGTCATCCTTGCGGTTATGATATAATAACTAAAAACTTAATATCGAAAATAAGGAAAAATAATACACTAGACGCAAAATAAGTAGATATCATCAAAATGTACAAAAATTCTGAGTCATTTGCTGATTGAGTCATCAATACCTAGCTTAAACGCTAGTCTAAGAAAGTTGAATGTTGCACAGACATTCCATTTGTGAAGTAGACAAGGGAAATGTATAATCATAGTCTTTAGTCTTTATAATCATAGTCATTAGACTAAAGACTGTATAGCTGAACATGTAATGACAACAGGTAAATGTAAATGAAAATTTACATTTATAAATGTAACTTTGACGTTCATAAGTATTACATATATGAATAAACTTATTTTTGAATTTAATTTTGTGTCTTTGCTCCAATGTTTCCTTGCACATTATATCGTATTATATAATACTAGACATGCCCGCGGTTACATCCGCGTTTATGATTACTGCGCCACCCCCGTGGGTCGTAGCATGATGTTATATAGCCTATAGCCCCCCTCGATAAATGGGCTATACAACACTAAAAGAATTTTTCAATTCGGATCAGTAGTTCCTGAGATTAGCGCGTTCAACCAAACAAACAATCAAACTCTTCAGCTTTATGATATTAGTATAGATTATAAATGCGAATTGGAATTAGTTTGTTTGTTACGCTTTCACGCCTTAACTACTCGACCGATTATAATGAAATTACGCATACATGTTGTCAGGGAAACAGAAAAGGACATAGAGTTCTTTGCACCCAGAAATAAAACTATTCTCGAGGTTAAGAAATTGATTGACAAAATTTACTTTATTGCGAGCCGCATGCGATATCTAGTCTAATAATATTTATGTTTATTTGAATATTTTATAACATTAAATAATATTTTTATATATGAATTCGTCGATGGCGCATTAGCTTAGGTCATCGCCGTAAACCTGTAATTTATCAGAAAGTAATTGTTCCATGTCTCGGTGTTCTTAGTGTCCATTATATGAGTTTCCTGCGACAAAGATATTTCTCTAGAAAGTCTTGTTATAATAAAAAAGTGCATGATACTAGTGAGAAAAATGTACCCGTAGTAAAATCGATGTTTAAAAACATCCATGTTTATTATCTGAACGTTTGTAAAACATGGATGATGCATTGCGGCCAGCAACGCAAAGCACATCCACATTTTGACATTAATCTACTTAACACGGATTTTATCGAGTTGTTTATTTTTTTAAAACAGTATTCTCTACTAATATTATAAAGAGGAAAGGATAGTTTTTTGTTTGTTTTTTTGTAAGTACTTATATAACTCAAAAACTTCAAAGCCAATGTTCAAAATTCTGTCACCATTAGAAAGCTATATCACCGAGAAACATCAATTTTTTTCTATATCCTGTTACTAACAAAACCTGTCTACCTACTTTTACGTGAGCAAAACCGCGGGCAAAAGCTAGTCTTACATAATTTTGACAATCTTAAGTCACTACTTTTAAACACTTACTGGTTATTGTTTACTTCTATTTAAGTTATTTAAACTAACTTTAATTAGTAACAGTGCTTAATAAATAATAAAAAACACTAGTTTTAAATTTTGAAAGTTATGAAATAAAAGTGTTTTAAAAATAAACAACGCGACAAAATCCGTATAAAGTAAATTAATTTCAATAATAATAATATTCTTCCACATACACACAGCACCATCTAGCCCAAACTAAGCAGAGCTTGTACTAAGGGACAATGGATAAACATACATATATATATATATATATATATATATATATATATATATAATAAATATCAGCCCTGTATTAAACTGTCCCACTGCTGGGCATGGGCCTCTTCTCAGTGTGAGAAGAGTTAGGCCATATCATCCCATTCACCACGCTGGCCTAGTTGGCAGACTTCACATATCTTCGAGAACATTATGGTGAACTCTCAGACATGCAGGTTTCCTCAAGATGTTTTCCTTCACCGTTAAAGCAAGCGATAATTAATGGCTCCTAAGATACAGGTTATTCGCCTAGTTTAGGAGTCCGATGTGACTGACCGGTATTTGTGACCATATTAAAACTTAGACTCTTAATATTGTTTATGTATAATATGTTCTATGCCTAAGTTTAAGTGTTAATTGACAGTTTTGAAATAAATTAATTTAGTATAATTACCTATTATTATTATTTAATACGCATATAACTTCGAAAAGTCAGAGATGCGCGCCTTGGGTTCGAACTCGAGACCTCTGCGTGTGTCTAACGGTTTCCCACTAGGCTATCGCTGCTAATATATATAATTATATACTTTTTTTTGTAACTACCTTCATATGTTTAATGTTTAACATAACGTAAACGTATGGTAATATCTACATTAATATTCTATCTCATACACACAACACCATCTAACCTAAACTAAGCAAAACTTGTACTATGGGTACTAAACAATGGATAAACATACATAATACGTATATATAAATTTCTTTTTGTAAATAACTACGTGTTATACATAGAAACACCCAGACCAAGACAAACATCCATGTTCATGCACACAAATGTTTGACTTGAGCGGGAATCGAACCCGCAACCTCAGACGTGGCAGTCGGTTACACTAACCACTACGCCATCGAGGCCTTAAACATTTTGTTAGCAATTTTTTAAGTGCCACGTAACGGTGAGTGAATCTGCTATAGTATACTGGACACATTTCTAAACTTCGTACTGCTACTGAAAATGTTAAGCACAAGAGTTGAATCTAGAACCTCGCGGATCTGCTGCAAACTTATACGCAACCAATAAGGCACTTTATTTATTAGGATAGATACAACAAAGATAGTATTTTTGCATATTCAAGGTAACGTGTATACAGCTGGATTTACCGTTCTTATGTTAATTAACTTAAAATACAACATAAAATATGTAAAATACGTTTTAATTTAATTTAAAACATAAAACTTTACCTTTTTAATTAGCTCGCTATGTCATTTATATAGATCTCTAGCCTAGTGGGAGCATCTGTAATGTTTATGTGCGTATTCAATAATAATAATAATAATAATAATTTTTTATTGTAACAAAAAGGTATATACAATTAAAGTATAGGCTCTGATTCCCAAACTAGCGTGAGCTGTATAATGGCAATCAGTTCCTTCCCAAAAACAAATAATACAATATTATTACAAAAAGCATTTGGAACAAACATAGTATAGAACATACTTAAACGATAGATTTTTTAATTTTATGTATGCGTATGAGTGTATATGTGTGTGTGCGCGTATGTGTGTGTGTGTGCGTGGGTGTGTGTACAAGGATAGCAATGTATACGACGTTGAAGTGTTTTTGGACAAGATGCCATAGTTTTGCTAAAGCACAGGCACACAATTTTGTTTTATTGATGTTTAGTGATGGAATACTATCTTCGAGCCATGCTGTAATACGAGACATGCCTTTTTCACCTATTTGTCGTACATACTCCCAGGTACTACTATGTAACAGTACTACTGTGTCATCGGCAAACATCTGAATGTCAGCACCATGTATTTTAAATTTACATAGGTCGTTAACGTACGTCAGAAGTACGTAGGACGTAGGACCCAAAGTACTGCCTTGTGGTACCCCATATGAGGCCACACGGATGTTACTGCTATGGTTTTCAACTCAGACACACTGGCTCCTATCTGTGAGAGAAATATTTAATATAGAAAACATTGTGAGGTAACCTAAAGGTGTTTTTCATAATGTCCTCAAAGATATGTGAAGTCTGCCAATCCGCACGGGACTAGCCTGGTCGACTATGGTCTAACCCTTGTCATACTGTGTATGTTCAGCAGTCCATGAGCCAGAGAGCTCATGTTCAGCAGTGGGACAGTGTAACACTAGGGCTGATATTATTATACTAGGCTATGAAGATTTTGCATGCCATTTAATTCTTACTTCGCAAGAAATAAGTTTGAATTTGCTCCATAACTAATCATACTAAAAAATAATACGATAGAACGAGGTATAGGTTTTAAGTTAAACTTGTCTTTGCCAATGCGTCGAGTGTTTTGGGTTCAAATCCCACACAATATGTGTGACGTACAAGACCCACGACACAGAAAGTATTCCTAGTGCGAGAGTAGTCTATAAAAAATATTTGGATGACATTGTAAAAAGTTTGAGTTCAGTACCCTCTAAATAGTTGATCCTAAGTGTACCTTCATTTTATTTCTTTTACTTAAAATTCTTTAATTTTATTTAATTTCTTGCCATGGAAAAGTGATTTCTATGCAGCAAATTTTTGTATTTCTATTTTGTTTAATTGAGGTGTTTTTCGAATATTTTAACCGTCGTAAAACAAGTTGGCTCTTCACTTAGTTTACGACGGTCGAAAAAGTCCTCCAGTAAAGATACTGTTAGGACATCAAACGAGAGTCGGCCGTCGAAATGAATTCCAGTATATATAATCCTAGTCAATTGCGAATTAAAAAAGCCTCATTAAAGTTTTAAAGTATACAGATAGGTATTACGCATAACTCTTTACTAATTTATATCTTAACTAATATTATAAATGCGAATGTAAGTTTGTTTGTTACGTTTTCGCGCCTTAAGTACTCGAATGACCATCGTGAAATTTTGCATATACGTACGTTGTCAGAGGTACAGAAAAGGGCATAGGATTCCTTTTATATACAGACAAAAGTACTGTTCACGAAGGATAAAAATGTATTAACGCGAGCGAAGCCGCAGGTAAAATTTGGTACATCTTTATATATATAAATCTTTGCTGGACTGATTTTGATGAATTTTTTTGCGTGTGTTGAAGTAGATTCGAGAATGATTCAGATTTTTTTTTTCCTTTTTTTTTCGTGTGTACAAGACATCGTCTGTCGGGTCCACTAGTCATATATAAAAACTAGTTTGGAGTTAAGCTTGATGCTTCAAATGAAGCCTAGTATAATATAGATATCTATATTATGTTTTTTGAAACTACTTTTTAGAACACATTAAAATACTGGTCGTAAAAAGTAAAACGGTAAAACTTCTGATCTATTGCTCAGCGACTTATGACACAAAAACTATTCTAACAGAAGTGTTTTGTGGTCAACTCATTTTGAGATCCAGACGAAATAAAATATAAGTAGTCATAAAAGGTAATACTTTAAAAGTAACATATAAGTATATAGCATTACAAGTCACTTTGCTATATAATAATAATTTCAGCCCTGAATATAAACTATCTCACTACTGGGCACGAGCCTCTCAGTGTCAGAAGGGTTAGGGTACAGTCTACCAGACTTTACTAGGCCCAGAGCCGGCTAGCAGACTTCACAAATTTTCGAGAATATTATGGAGAACTCTTTGACATGCAGGTTTTCTTACAATATTTTCCTACACCGTTAGAACGAGCGACATATGTATTTAATACACACATAACTTCGAGAAGTCAGAGGTGTGTGCCTTGGGATCCAACTCAAGTCTTTTGCATGGTATTCCAATGAGTATCTCTGCTATTTACTATAACCACAACTTATGTCAATTTACCGACAGATAGAAGGAATGTTTGCGCTGTTTCTACACGTGATGTTTCCAGTGCGATTTTACAGACAGGCAAATTCCTATCGTCACCTCTGAACTACATCTTCAGACTAGATTAGATTAAATACTAGACTGATTAACGATACCATAATATTGCACTGTCATCTGACTTAAAAACGTATGCAAAATATCAGCGCTCTTAAACATTTGAACGTGAGTAAAATTTTCGATTTTTGGTATCACCCACCGATATTATAAATGTAAGAGTTTATGAAGATGTTTTGGTGTTTGCATTGAGTATGTACCGTTAAGCGGATTGGAATAAAAATTGGCATATAGGAAGACCACGCCTGGGATTAACTTTTAGGATTATTTTTATCTCCGTATACGTACTCGCCGGATTCAGGCAGATGAAGGTCTAGTATTTTATCTTTAATCGATAAGCATTAAAACTACTGATGCGATTTTAATAATTCTGAGCTAGTGTTTATAATAAATGTGTGACTATGGAAAGTTGTAACGATATTTGTTACTTAATCACGCATTCACCATTTTGCGGATTTACATTAAACTTGGCACACAGAGAGACCATGACTAAAATAAACCGTTGAAATACGGCTAAAATCATTGCTTCCAACACACCCAACCTTCATTCCCCGCTTGAACTAATTGCAGCAAGAGTATGCGAAATTAACCAGTATATTTATCACAAATAAGTTTAACAGCATTGAAACTAATTAATTCCCATCGTGTTCCAGCGGAATATAGTTTTTAATTCGCTATATCATTCTCTAGTATTCATACGGACAAAACTCGTAATATAGAACGCAGATGACAATCTAGTACATTCAATTGATCGTTATAGTCTATATCATTATTAAATGGCTGTTCTAGCTACGTCACGTTTCTATAGAATAAAGAACGATCTGTGTGTCGATACATTTGCCATGTACGTCATTCCAAGCCAATGGTCCTGATTAACCTTTAACTGTTTAGGGTCGTAGGCCTAATAGAAGTAATAATGTAGAGTTATTCTCATTCTTACGTAAAAATAATATCAAAGATGAAGATAAAGTTAAATTTTTAAGCCTATTAGTTCATACTCATGTACACAGAATTAGGCTCATACATTCAATAAATAAAACTATCTTTATTTTTAACTATTAAAAATATAAAAATATAAATATAAGTCACGCAAATAAAATGTTATTAATTATATAAAAAGTATATACGCACATTAAAATGACCTAGGTATAAATTGAATTATTAAAATAACATAATTCTACATTAAGTACTAATTATTTACAGCATCAATTTACGTCAATAGCTAAAGATGAATAAAGATGCCCAGTTTGTTTACTAAAGTAGAAAAATAAACCCACCTCATTTTAGATTCGTGAATTAGTACTCTATCATTTAAGTCAATCCTTAAAATTATATGAAATGTACGTTTTAACATTTATTTATTGACCATAGGTATCTAGCTGTTTAATTTAGACAACATTTAAGGATTATTGTTATTGCTTCAAGCTTTTGGCTGATAGCTTAATGTAATATAGAACAATCCATTATTTGGTGGTAGTCAAAATTTTTGTATTTCTCCTGATCTTTGCACATTCGAACATGCACATTATCTAGCTTTTAAATACTAGTACATAATATTAGGTAAGTGTATTTAATTCCAATACTGTAATTTTACTTCAGAATGTTCACTCGAATTCAACTGACGATTGACGAAACGTGGACATATCGGTTATGCCAGATAATGTCCGTGTTAATGAGCATAAACCTAGTTAATTATGTTATTTGATAATTATGTTGGCTTTGATATACTTTTGCTTTTTTTTGCTGTTTCATCATTGTGTGTAGTTTATCATTATTTATGTCCATTGTGTGTATTTTTGTGTCTTTCTCGATGTGAACTAAAATAACTCTCTTATAAATTTTAATAAATGCTCTTTTTTGGTAATGATTTCAGATATGCCGGATGGATATTTAAGACATAGAAGTGATGCCAGTATTGCCAGCAGATTCGGTGTCCACGAATTTAAGGTTATTTCGACACAAAGACACAATATGACATAGTATGTATACAGGATGGAAACTTGAGACAGAGCAGGGAGGCGAAACACTAACTAGGCTTCTTAACCGTTATAAATAGGGACAATGATCTCAGTTGTAAATATTCATCGCAAAGTTTAAAAATATTGTAGATAGACTGTCCAAGTTTGTCCAACTTCTGGCAAATTTACCAAAGTAAATAACAATTAATTTTTTTAATTATAAAAAAACATATAGCACTGGCTTGTCTTTTGATAACCATATGTCTGTTGATGCCTTATCATAAACATACCTTTCAGTCACACGCTGTATAAATTCAAACAATAGTATTCATGTTAGAGAAATCAAATAATTTTGCACATTGCTTGTGAGTAGAATTAGTAACAAAACTTCATACCGGTATCTTTCCAAAGAAGTTACAAACCCGAGACGAATTTATTAAATAAATTCATCCATCCATAAATAAATTCAACCATCCATATCACAAATTTCCAACCACTGCAATCCTATAAAAACAAACACGAAGATCTAAGAAGCACTAGATTTTACCTTGCATTTTTCGTGTTCATTTTTGCATATCACTGTAACGGATAATAAACTTTAACACTTTGTATTTAAGATACAGTTTTCCGTGACACTTTTGTACGATTTGCAACGAGCGTTCGTAAACACAGTCGTAGGTTGAATACATGCTATCGGAAGATTTCATTATACTTGTCTGTGGTGGGGAGCCGTGAATGAGACGACGTTACGACCGGTATAGTGACCATGAATTAGCGAGTAATGACTTATGATAAAATGTCTCTCGTATTGTTATACCACAAGTTCTCAAGCAAAACAAATTCTTCGACTGACAGTCAAGAAGGTTGGATTAAGTCTTCAAGGGACTTAAGGAACCACTCAATAATAGTTTGAAATCTATTAAGGTTGTTAGAATTGATCAAGTGTTTGAAGATTGATAGGGAGCATGACTTTTTGTGGCATATAATTCCAGAAGAAGTAATTCATTTAATAAGAAACCTAACAGAATCCCAATAATACAATGACGTATTTGGTAAGCTAACCAAATTAGAAATAATACATTCAGAATCTTATAATCTACAAACTTAAAACCAATTAAATATCTGCCGATATCTATACTAATATAGTAAAACTGAAAGATTGTATATTTTTGGATTTGTAAATATTTTTAAATTTTGAGAAAGTCCTTAAATATCATGCTACGAGAAACGGGAGAGAAACAGCAATCTTAAATGTAGGTGACACCACGGAGGATAGCTATCTTGACTTATATCATAAATGCGAATGTAAGTTTGATTGCTTTCCCGCCTTAACAACATGACCGAACACCACGGACTTTCGCATTCACGTTGTCACAGGACACACTTTATCCAGAAAAAGTAATATTCGAGCAAATCCCCGGGCAAAAGTAGTAAGTATATTTTATAATATAAGAATATGTAAGTACAAAAACAACTTAACAGAAGTGTGGCAAGCAGAGCGAGATGTTTTTGTTTTGTTTTTATGATATACTGGTTTCTGTCTGCGGTCGTGTGAATCCCACAGAAATGTGTACTGGTGTAGGCTCCCTACATATTACATTTACTAAACATTTACTTTACTATATACTACCTACATTATACTTACACTATCCTATATACATTTATATAAATAATACTTACAGTAATTAGAAACTATGTACATCAACACATTATTATCATATTTCACTGCACAGCGTCGAAGCCGTGCGTTGTGCGAATATCGTTCAATGGAACCACGCCCGGCAAACCGGTCCCTGAACCTAAGTGTGGCGCGGGCGCCGGTCGCTATGTCATTCAGTCGACCTTAAACTCTCTGACGTGTACCCCGTGTCATCCGTTGACCCGCCGCGCGAACTTACGAGTATATAATATATTGTTTATGTGCTTTTCCATCGCTGTCTGATTCTCACGCTTTCTCCTACGCTATCACTGACTTTCTCCTTCTCTTGTATATCTTTCTTTCGGACTATATCTGTGCTTGTGCTTGTGCTTGTGAATATATCTACTCTTCTGTGAACTGAACTACGCGTATTTATTTAATACCCGAGTGATCTACCAGGTACAGAACATTATAATTATAATAGAAAGGATTATATGGTGTGCACAGTGAACTCCATACCTCACTACCCATACTATAACTGGTGACCCCTTCAAGGACATTTAAGACAATGAGTGATAGCAGTGACACGGCTAAAACCGCGGCTTCTAGAGATGAAAACGTTACTACGCGTCGACCGAAAAAAATGCGCGTTTCCACTGTCCGTCGCGACTCGTCCTCCGAACATCGGAAGCTTACGCTGAAGGTGCCAAAATTTTCGCCTGAGGATCCGGAACTCTGGTTTGCACTTCTTGACAATCAATTTGATAGCCTGAATATTACAGAGGATTTCCTGAAATTCAGCAGCGTAGCTACAAATCTTGATATTCAGCACGCGAAAACAGTGAAGGACATTATATTGAATCCTCCTTCTAAAAACCGCTATGAGAAAATCAAGACCGAGCTCCTTCGTCGTCTGTCAGCTTCGCATGAGATGAAGGTGAAGCAGTTGCTCACGCAAGAGAAACTGGGTGATCGTAAGCCTTCACAATTCTTACGTCACCTACAAGACTTAGCTGGATCGTCTGCGGCTGATGATATCGTGAAGCAAATCTGGTGCAACCAACTGCCTATCAGCATTCAGACGGTGCTAGCATCCCAGCCTTCACACTCTCTGGAGCAGCTCGCTGACTTGGCTGACCGCATTCATGAATTGACTGCGCCTCCTGTAGTTGCAACCACATCAGCAACCGCTCCTACCAGTAGCAGCACTTCGTCTGAGATCGCTGAGTTGAGGAAGATGGTGGAACGTCTAGCGCTGAAGATAGACCAGCAATCGCGCAGACCTAACCGCACAAACGAACGATCTAGGCTCCAACGACGCCGATCACCTGCACGTTCCAGGTCCCGATCGAGTTCAAGCTACCAAAAGTACCCTATCTGTTGGTACCACGCCAGATTCGGGTCCAGAGCTCATCAATGCGTCGCTCCGTGTGACTACGGCAAGTCGGGAAAAGCCACAGGCAGTCGCTGATGGCGACTGACGACTGCCCGACATCTTCAGGTCGCCTCTTCGTCTACGACCGCAACACAGACACACGATTCCTGGTGGACACTGGGAGTGACCTGTGTGTCTATCCTTATTCTGCGCTGCGAGAACGACGTGCCAGGACCGATTTTCAGCTATGTGCGGCCAATGGGACTCTCATAGACACTTACGGAAGCATCGAGCTAAATTTAAACCTAGGTTTAAGACGCAATTTACCTTGGCGTTTTACAGTAGCTAATGTTACCAAAGCTATCATAGGTGTTGACTTTTTAAGCTTTTATAATCTCATGGTAGATGTTCGCAACCAACGCCTTGTTGATAATACAACCACTTTGTTTTGTAGTGCTTCTGTAGTTAAAACAAATGTATCTTCGGTGAAGGTAGCAACGGGTGATACGAGGTACCATACTCTCTTGGGTAAGTACCCAGAAATTACTCGCCCTTCAGGTACCCCACTGACGCCGAAGCACAACATAGTGCATCATATTCGCACGACGCCCGGCCCTCCCGTATTTTGTACACCCCGCAGGCTCGCCCCCGACAAACTGAAGATAGCTAGGCAGGAATTCGAACTCATGCTTAGTAACGGTACAGCACGCCCCTCTGAAAGTCCCTGGGCGTCTCCTTTGCATCTCGCGCCAAAGAAGGATAACGGCTGGAGACCTTGTGGTGATTACCGGATGCTTAATGCACGGACTATACCAGACCGCTATCCCATAAGGCATATTCACGACTTTTCCCATAGTATAGCTGGGTGTAAAGTCTTTAGTACTATAGACTTAGTGAAGGCCTATAATCAAATTAAAGTCTTTGAGGACGATATCCAGAAGACGGCCATCACCACTCCCTTTGGCCTCTACGAGTTCCCTTGTATGACCTTTGGTTTGAGGAACGCAGGCCAAACCTTTCAAAGATTTGTTGACGAGATGACTAGAGGACTCGACTTTGTTTATCCGTACTGTGACGATTTTTTATGCTTTTCTGTGAATGAGGTCCAGCACGAGCGTCACCTACAGCAGCTCTTCGAGCGTATGAAAGAATACGGTGTCCTCGTCAACACATCAAAGTGCGTTTTCGGAGCCAGTGAGGTAAATTTCTTAGGATATCGTATCTCGGAAGCTGGCACCAAACCTTTAGAGTCCAAGGTTCAGGCTATTCTAGATTTCCCAGCCCCAAAAACTGTCAGGCAACTGAGACGTTTCTTGGGCATGCTCAATTTTTATAGGCGCTTTTTGCCCAAGGCTGCTTCAATCCAAGCCCCTCTAAACACACTACTTACTGGGTCAGTAAAAGCTTCTCAACCAGTTGATATAACTGGTGATGCACTTCTTGCCTTTGACCAGTGTAAGCAGAGCCTTGCTAATGCTGCATTGCTATCACACCCAGACAGTAATTGTAAGTTGGCGCTAGTCACTGACGCATCTGATTTAGCAATGGGTGCAGTTCTACAGCAACTCAAGGACAGCAACTGGCAACCACTTGCTTTCTTTTCGCGCAAGTTTAGCCCCTGCCAACAAAAATATTCGCCATACGATCGCGAACTTTTAGCGATATATGAAAGTATAAAATACTTTCGGCACATGTTGGAGGCTCGCCATTTCGTAATTTTTACTGACCATAAGCCGATTACTTATGCCTTCCGTGAAAGAAAGACTAATTGTTCGCCTCGTCAGTATCGCCACCTTGATTTTATCTCGCAGTTCACGACTGACATCCGACACATATCTGGCAAAGATAATGTTGTAGCCGATACATTGTCGCGAATCGATGAACTGCAGATGTCAATTGACTTCGATAAACTAGCAGAATCACAGGCTAATGATCAAGAGCTCCTCCAATTTATTGACGGTGAATTCTCACTCCGCCTGATGAAGCTCAAAATTCCTGGCAGCAGAAAGGAACTTTATTGTGATGTGAGCAGACCACAACCTCGTCCTTTCGTAACCAAGCCACTGAGAAAACCACTGTTTGACAGCCTTCATGGTCTCAGCCATCCTGGCGCTTTGGCAACCACAAAGTTGGTAGCTGAGCGGTTTGTCTGGCCTGGCATGCGTAGAGACTGTCGAGAGTGGTCTCGTAAGTGCTTGGCGTGCCAACGCGCTAAGGTAAATCGACATGTATCTGCACCTTTGGGTGCATTCGATTTGCCTCGTGCCCGCTTTACCTTTATTCATGTGGACATTATAGGCCCACTTCCATCATCACAAAACTACCGCTACTGTCTGACTGTGGTAGATCGTTTCACACGCTGGCCTGACGTCACGCCGATGATGGATATTACCGCAGAAACCGTAGGCAAGGCACTGATATCGTGGATATCCAGATATGGATGTCCTACGGATATTGTCACAGACCGCGGCCGGCAGTTTGAATCCACACTTTTCCAGTATCTTGGAAAAGTGATAGGATTTAAACATCGCCGAACAACCGCGTACCACCCGGCGTGCAACGGCCTTGTGGAACGATTCCACCGTCAGCTTAAAGCAGCTATAATGTGCCACGCGGACTGCAATTGGGTCGATACTTTACCGCTAGTTTTATTAGGCATTAGATCATCCTATAAAGAGGATCTGAAAGCTTCATCAGCCGAGTTGGTTTACGGAGAACCTTTGCGTCTGCCTGGTGAATTTTTCCACCCAACTGTGTCAGGTTCTACCGATGTATCGGATTTTACCACTCGCTTACGCAATTTTGTTCGAAAACTGCAACCGTCACCAACTTCTCGCCACAGTAAAGACAAAATCTTTATTTATAAAGACTTAACATCTTCGAGCCATGTATTTTTAAGGGACGATGCATCACGAGGTTCCTTGCAACCTCCTTACTCTGGCCCATACGAAGTGCTTGAGCGTGGGGATAAAGTTTTCATAATATTAGTTAAGGGTAAAAGAGTCTCGGTAACCATAGACCGCCTTAAGCCAGCCTATTTACTTGCTGACCCTTCCCCTAGCACTATCCCTTTCAGCAACTCCACTCCTTCATTTATTCCTGTTCCTGATCCTACTTCTAATCCTGTCCCCATACCTAGCCAGGTTAACGTTCCAGCTCAGACGGATACAAAGATTACTCGATCCGGCCGCAGAGTTCGATTTCCTGACTACTATCGACCGTAGTGACGGTCTCTAGGGGGGAGTGATGTAGGCTCCCTACATATTACATTTACTAAACATTTACTTTACTATATACTACCTACATTATACTTACACTATCCTATATACATTTATATAAATAATACTTACAGTAATTAGAAACTATGTACATCAACACATTATTATCATATTTCACTGCACAGCGTCGAAGCCGTGCGTTGTGCGAATATCGTTCAATGGAACCACGCCCGGCAAACCGGTCCCTGAACCTAAGTGTGGCGCGGGCGCCGGTCGCTATGTCATTCAGTCGACCTTAAACTCTCTGACGTGTACCCCGTGTCATCCGTTGACCCGCCGCGCGAACTTACGAGTATATAATATATTGTTTATGTGCTTTTCCATCGCTGTCTGATTCTCACGCTTTCTCCTACGCTATCACTGACTTTCTCCTTCTCTTGTATATCTTTCTTTCGGACTATATCTGTGCTTGTGCTTGTGCTTGTGAATATATCTACTCTTCTGTGAACTGAACTACGCGTATTTATTTAATACCCGAGTGATCTACCAGGTACAGAACATTATAATTATAATAGAAAGGATTATATGGTGTGCACAGTGAACTCCTTACCTCACTACCCATACTATACTGGGATAAATAATAGCCTACGTGCTAATCCAGTGTATGGTCTATCTGACGAACAAGTTTTAACCAAATCCTTTTCTAGTGCTAGTATTGGGTATAAACATCCACACCTTCAAACATTTTCATAAATTTTACAATTATATCAAACTAGATTGTGCCCGCAGCTTAGCTTGCTTAATCTGGATTTTGTCGATAATTATTATCCAATGGAAACATTACTTTTTCTGGATGAAAGGTTCTCTACATCTTTTTCTGTATGGTGTTATGGTTGAAATTGAGATTGCCGATTTCTTATACTTCTGATTAAATTCTTTGCGGGTTTCAAGTCTAATCTAAGAAATTCTACAGTTTTGACACTTATAGCCTTGGTTAAAACTACTCTATAGTGGTAACCAAGACTATAAGTGTCAAAACTGTAGATTTTCCATGGTAACCAGTACTGAACCTGGCTACTGAAGAGTTACACAGTGGCGATATGAGAAAAAAGTCCTATTAAATCGTTTAACTAATTGAGTCGCACCGGTACACCGGCGACCAGACCCAATGGGTTTCTAATTGTGTTGATTATTAATTATTACACACGAAGGGTTCTGTACTATCGTATAAGATATAACACTATGTACTTTTTAAATACTAATCTTGTATTTTATTATTTGTTATAGCGCCAGCAGAAATACAAACTGTAAAAATTTGAACTCTACAACGAGGATGCCTTGCGCTGAGGCGAAACACGTGTCGACGCATATATTGTGCTCGAAGCGGATTACTGCAAATTGGAGTACGCCCAGGTCCCAGGTCGTGGCTGACCCTATCCAGAGGAGGTCGGTACTGTCAACCTTTTTCTATTGCAATAGTTGGGGTAGGCAATCTGAGGGTGCGTGGCGGGTTCTTCTCTTCCCAATAATTTTATTACAATGGACTTCCGCCAAGTAACGCCTACTTCGTTTCAATTTAAAGCTTCAAAATTTACGAGGTATTAAAAGTGTTCCAATTACGTCAGAACGAATTAATATATAGGTATAACCAATTAAATGAAATAATAAATTAGAATAAAGAACCTTAATATTCATTAAACAAGGAAACAGTAGTACAAGATAAGCGCTTCCAATGGCCCATTTAATTCGGATAACATCTTACGACGTTTATAAATATACGAAAGCTTACTTTCTCCATACAATGTTTCGTAAATACATTAAATTTGCTATTCTGGTTGAAGTCTTCACTCTCCAATATTAATGATAATATTCTATCACATACACACAACACCATCTAGCCCAAACTATGTAGTATGGGTACTAGAAAATGGATAAACATACATACAGGGTGTCCGGTAATTAATGGATATCCCTAGAAATGTCTTATAGTGGAACTGCAGGCCGTTCACAACAAAAATGTTAAAAAATCTATCCTAACTACTACCTGAGATATGTGTTTTTTTTTAATAACCATGTATAACTTTCTTGTATACTATGGACCATAAATGAATGAAATCCATCGGTATTTTGTTGTTTTATTATTAAACACTAATTATGCTAAAAGATAGATAGTCAAAAGTATGCTATGCTATAATAGCTTCCACTTCTTAATTTTATTTGTTTTTTTTTTCATTTTTCTGAACGGCCTTCAGTTCCACTATAAGATATTTCAAGGTTATCCATTAATTACCGGACACCCTGTATATACTTTATTTTTTGTAAATACATACATATTATACATAGAAACACCCAGACCAAGAGAAACACCCATGTCCATGCACACAAATGTTTGACTTGTGCGGGAATCAAACCCTGTCTGGCGACCTTGATGACGTAGTGGTTAGTGTAACCAACTGCCACGCCTGAGGTCGTAGGCGTGGCAGTCGGTGGCTCAAAACAATTTGGATTGTGATGGTGGGACTACCGATTGTCGATGTTTAAATTTTCAGGCGTAAGGCTATGTAAGTATGTATTCAGAAATAGTATTCGCTTGCCATTTCGTCTACAATTAGAGTTTACTCGCAACGTCATGTATGTATAATCTCACTTAGCTCATTATCTTCGGTTTTACTGTACAAAATTCGTTGTGATTTGTTAGATTTTAACGTTTAGCTTCATGCTAGCAAATTACAGCCGCATCAAAATTCGTTCAATGATTTTTACGTCATCGTGGAAGAAACATACAGACTAAATTAAAGTCCTAAAAGTCTGTCTTATTGTAGCTAGGCACAGGTCTCTTCACAGTAGGAGAAGGTTTAGACCATAGTCCATAGCTGACCCAAGTGCATGTTGGCAGACTTCATACATTTTCTTCATACATTTGAGAATATTATAACAAGCTCTAAGACATTCAGGGTACGGCACTATGTTTTCCTTCACCATTAAAGCGAGTGATAATTAAATTCATATGCACATAACTTCGAAAAGTCAAAAGTGCGTGCTGCGTTACTTTTGGTTGTGAAAACTAATTAGGCTCGAGCCTATTAGTTTTACCAATTATTTTGATTGCCTTGTTAAAAACAACCTCGTTACAGTTTTTAAACAGTAGAGATATACATAATATGTAGATGGCTCCAGTGGCACAGATGGCATAGTGTTTTAAGTGGTGGAGTTCGATCTCCATACCGGACAAAAATTTGTGTGATCCAAAAATGGTTGTTTCAAGTCTAGACTCGTTGTCCAGGAAATTTATTTACTGAACATTGTATAGGAAAGTAAGGTTTCATCTATGTATACTAATATTATAAAGAGGATGGATTTGATATTTTGTTTGTTTGTAATGATTTAACTCAAAAACAAATCAACCGATTTAAAAAATTATTTCACTATTAGGCAGTTATATTATCACAGAGTAACATAGACTATATCCTTTTTTGTCTATTGTTTGAATGTTTGTAACGCCCCCGTGACACAGATATTATTCCCAGCGCGAGCGTTACATTTACAAAAAAGGTAACTGCTGTGGACTCCCATGGGTTCGATGCTCGAAACAGGCAAAGTGTTATTGGATTTGTCTGTGATGAATTTATCAGTAGTAGTATGAAGTCCTGCACTATACCAAGTAGACGGCAAAAGTAAGTGTATAAACCTCTGCTTACCTCTTTGGCAATACAGGCGTGAGACAGATTACGTAAACTGTTCTTTGCTTTTAAAAATGACAACTCCCGCAGTAGAAATAATTCCTGTGTCGCGGGAGACTTTACAAACATTCAAACATCGGACACAAAAAACACACAGACTCGAAACTGTTGATTACACAAATTTTTGTCCCGCGTAGGGATCGAACCTACAATACTTGGAGCGCCGGCAGTGGCGAGGCAAACGCTTAAAATATTACGCCGTCCGTGCAGTCACTACTAACGTAGATATGTTTATAGAACTATTTTTATTGAACAGATAGATCGTCGAGAACTCAGGTCGGTACGATTGCACGGAGTCAATTGCTTATAATTGTTTTCATATTCATAGTTGATTGTTTAAATCGTATTGCATTGAATACGCCGCGAGTTTTTTTCCTATTATGTACTTACTAATATTATAAATGCGAATGTGAATTTGAGTTCGTTTGTTACGTTTGCACGCCTTAACTACTCGACTAATCAATACAAAATTTTGCACACGCGATTTCAGGAGTACATCAAAATAAATAAGAGTACTTTTCATCCAGAAAAAAAAAAACAGTGTTTACGAGCGAGCGAAGCCGCGGTAAAATCTAGTAGACTATAAAATACAGGTTGACACCGGTAAGTTGGAAGCCGAGAGATTAACGGCATTGCTCCACGTATTTCTTCTGTGTAATATAAAAAGAGATAAATTATTTGATAAAGATTTGTTTTAGAATTTTCTTTCTTTATTCTGACATAATTATTTTCTCTTAGATTGCCTTTAATCCAGAAAAAAAGGAATGTTCTCGAGTGAGCGAAGCCGTGGGCAAAAGCTAGTTATATTTGTGTTTTACTCGCAACTATTCTTTTCAATATTCGTAATTGGATTCAAAGTATAAGAACCGGCAATAAACTGCAGATACTGCGGTGCAATAATTAAAAAAACCTGAGCCTTTTTAATTGGATTTTAATTCAGAAATGATAGTAATTTTCCATCTTTTATGTGTATAAAATGTGTTCCCAAGTGAGCAAGAAACAGATAAAATGCATGCTTCGGCAATTAGTGGTACAACCAATGTATATAAAAACTATTCCATTAGTACCGTTTCTTTAGTTTGAACTGTAAATGTGTGTATTAAGGTCACAAAAAACATTTATATACGTCCAAGTTTAGTGGTAAGTGGGTTAACCAAAGTTACTGTAGCTACATTTAGGTTCAGGCACGCCACGATCGTGGCGGTAAGTCCCGTTTTTGAGGAGTGGCTGTAGAGGCGGCATGGCACCCTCACCTTCCAGCTGACACAGCTAATGACTGGCCACAGTTGTTTTGGTCAGGTCCTGTGTCGCATAGGCCGGCAGGAGACGCCCGGATGTCATCACTGCGGCGACTGCCGCGATTTTGTTGTGGACACAGCGCTGCACACTTTGGCGGAATGCCCCGCCTGTGCATTGAGCGCCGTGAGTTGATTGCGGCAGTCGGACTGGTTGCCTCACTCCCGGCCGTGGTTCAGTCTATGGTCCGGAGTGAGAGAACGTGGAACGCCGTGGCCTCCTTCTGTGAGGAAGTAATTTCCATCAAGTAGGCGGCGGAGCGGGAGAGGAAGCGCTTAAACCCATCCCCAACCGCAGAACCGGGCGAGGGCCGAGGAGATGACCTCTAGCCACCCTGAGGTTTGACCTGGGGGTGGTGGGTTTCGTGGGCCTGCTCGCCACCCGATCAGCACCAGGTCCGAGAGGCGGCGTGCGTGTTCCCACTCTGTGTCGTGTCTCCCCCAATGGAGACGGTGGAGGAAGAATTTTTGTGTAGTGGCCTGCCGTTTCACACGCCGGGTCGCGATTGCATGTGAAAGCTATTCGCGCGGCCTCGCCGTCTTTGGTTATGTCGAGGAACACCGTAATATGTTTAGTCGGTATAACCGGTGTATCTTTTCCCCGGTGAGCCCGACATAACCTCTCCGTCGCCCCGCGGTGAGGTATGCGTCAAAGCATTAAACCGAGTAAAAAAAAAAGCTACAGTTATATGCTAGGTTTAGACAAAGGGTGCATTAATAAGAAAGTACCCACAAATCACTTTCGGTCATTATTTTTCAATCGTTATTGAATTTTGATTATTGGGTTACGAGCAAAATGTTATTGATTTTGACACCAAGAAATTTTTAAAAAGTATGAGTCGCTTATTACCTTTGAAATAATCCAAAACATAATCATACCTAGCATAATGTAAATATAATAAACTAGCTATGCCCGCGGTTTCACCCGCATTTGTTGTTACTGCGCCACCCCCTAGAGTCGTAGCTTGATGTTATATATCCTATAGCCTTCCTCGATAAATAGGCTACCCAACATAAAATTTTTTTTTTGATTCGAACCAGTAGTTCCTAAGATTATCGTGTCCAACCAAACAAATAAACTCTTCAGCTTTATAATATTAGTATAGATATAAAATAATTAATTGATACCAGTGATCACACAGCGATCGAATATCGACAGAGAGTCATAAAACAAATCCGTTTTTTAATAACTTTAGATAATTTTGTTAATATATTTTCTTACTCCATATTGATCATAACTACGTGGCGCCTTACACCTCTCATCCTCTTCACAATGGTCGCACAAAAGTATAAGCCAAGTATTTTTAAATGACGACACTAGGTGTAAATGTTCTGTCGTGGGCAATTGTATAAACTTTAAGATAATAGAAATAACATTTTGGACTCAGAAAAACCTTTTTACCCGACTACGACGAAGCCAAAAGGTAGGGTAATGATTTTGGCAGTCTGGGTATGTATGTTTGTATGTTCCACCGTAGCGCCTAAACTACTGAACTGATTTTAATGAATGAGGTGGCAATAGATTCGTAATAATGGCCCGGGTGACACAGGCTATATAAATTTTACATTCATCATTTTTAGAGTCCTTATTTACGTAGTCGGATAATAGTTTTTTAAACTTTATTATGGCTTATACATAGGTATATTTCGATTCTCACACGTATCAAAATATTTTGTTACGTGTGAGAATCGAAACCATAACACTGGTGTTTAGCTAGGATTCATTGTAAAAGGCATAAACAATTGCTACAAGAAAACATGCTAGATTGTTATCTGATGGAAACTCGTAGAATTAAGGTATTTGCCTCTTATAAAACAGGCGTATATCAATTTACGTTCCTTTACGGTAGAGGACCGAAATTGCTGCCCAAAAATTTTTATTCGTCAATGCAGCCAAGATTCAATACCGCAAAAATTGCACTACCAGACTGTACAATTATATAAATAATTGTAAAATGATTACAGTTATTGAGCGAAATGAGGCGTTTATTGATTATAAGTGATTCGATGAGAGTTGTTTGAGTGCCGAGCGCGGCGTTTTATTTGATCATTAGTGCGAATATGAAACGTAGAGTGGCCATGACACTGTTGTGTTTAGTGGACTGATTTATTTTTTATAAGTGTGTTGATGGCACAGCGTTTATTAATACAATTATTGTGCATGAGATCTCGGGTTCATTTCCACAGTTGGGCAAAATACAATTGTATTAATTTTTTAAGAAATTGTTAGAGGCAGAACAGAGGTTGAAATTTTGCTCAATAGATGGCTCACCACTAATACATAATTATACGTATACCATGGGACCTAAAATCATAACTAGCATAATGGGAGTATAATATAGTAGGGAGGCTGACTCACATTTTTTATAATTTAAAACAAATAGTTACATTATCCAAACGCTAAAAATAAATAAAATACAAGCGTTTCGAATCAAAAAAATGGTTGGAGTTATTGTCAAATGACAGTTAAAGGATGCCCGATACAAACTGTGACGTAAATGCTATTTAAACGCGGTTGTGCGAGGGAGACATCCTCACTACGACCTACTTTTTTATATCCAAATGTAAAATATTTAATATTCCCTTATTTTGCAACCAACTTTGATACTGTTTGCATAAAAAGATTTCTTTCGATTCCTATTTCCTCAGGTGTGAAAATAATGTACAAAATCAAATAAAGGCAACTACCCAATCCAGGTGTGCACAAGCAATCACCTTGATTGATCAAAACATGCTATTGCCTTATAATTTTACCAACACTTATAGTGAAAGCTTATATAAATTTTAATAGCGTACCGATTAGAATTATCTGTAGATATGAATATATCGAATCATGAAGCAAACATGTTATAATCAAAACTCAAACGATAAAATACGAAAAGGAAATACTTGTTAGGGTCAATAATATAAACTAGGCTATAGTTTTGCACTCGATATCGGATGAGAAAAGTTCTTGAAAGGGCATTTACGAAGAAATGCAGCGAAATGCTTTCCGGCATGATCAGACAACTTAAAAACTTAAATGAATGAAGCCCGTTAGATGAAAGCAAAACTTTGATCGTAGTGGAAAAGTATAACGATAGGTCGTAATACCGGCTGCAAGTTACTAGCATCCTGGTAACTGCTCTTAGTTTTATTCAAGTCAGCAGCAAGTTGATATTGATATTGCATTAGATGCAAATTGAACCGATTTTCTCTCGATTGCTGTACCAATTCATTAATCATTGCGCTAACTTATACATTAAACAAACACCCGAAGCAGAGAGTCTGCATGGATCTGTTACCTACACGTTGAAGGCATTAAAAGTCTTGACTCTTGTCACTCCTAGACTCTCATCAGGCCTAAATAAAAGAGTCTTTTTCGGGTCACTTGAAAAGCTGCTTTACTATAAATGTAAAGCAGTATTTAAAGTAACCCAAAAATGACTCTTTACAACAACTAACGCTATTTAGCTACTAATCTGTAGCTAAATTCAACCGAATAACAAAGTTTTGTATGCTGGTGATGACCGTAAACTACACCACTTTCGAAAACTTTAAAAAATTAGTTACTGTGCATCTAGCTTTGACAGAACAGAAACAACTTTTTGTGTACCGCAGAGAGCTGTTTATTTACTGTTAATGGCGTGGATAGATGTTATACGACTGTCTATAGTAGAATCGGTAAAAAATATATCAATCGCAGTAAAAAGGCTAGAGATACACAGTTCTGACAAAAATTGGAAGATCAGTTATAATACATTATTAGATCAAATATAACAATATCTTTTTTAGGTGTCTTATTATAATATTTTTTAGTTTACTGCAGTATGACTCAATTCCAATGCTCAATATCATATTCGGCTGAATAAAATATCAATATCGAATATTACTAGAACAGTCAAATACTTCGAAAGTTTAATCGACATTCCACATCGCTATTAAGATTCAGCAGCTAGAATCACCAGCCATCCTTGAACCTGAACCCGTGCTAACGCTAATTTCAACTACATAAATTCTACCATTCAAATAAACGTACATCTGGTATTTCAGCAGCTGTTCTAACAAACGAAATTTAGTAATTTCTTGAAAAGAACTGGCAATAAGTCTTCTCATTACGTTAAGCGTCCCTTTGCTCTCGTTTGTGGAGATAAGGGACAAAGTAAGATTTTGTTTGCCAAAGTTTATTATTGTCGTTTGTCTCTTTAGTAATTGTTCTTTTGACGAAGCGGGAGCTATACATACGGGCCTTTTTATACGCTCTTAGGAAAGGGCTGCAGATTTCTACTTACTATAAATATGGCATTTCTGCTGGAAAAATAATTTTAGAAATTAAATAAACATACAAACTGATGACACGGACAGAGTCCGTGTGCTGACTTAAGATTTATTTTTTTATCATAATAAAAGCTCAGTAAATCTTACACAACACTACGTATAAGAAGAGGGTATTTGGACACGATATTATTTAAGTATGAGGGCACTATAATTTGTTTTTCTGTCTGTCTGCATCTATTCGAGCGTGCACCAACAAGTTTGGATCCTCATACCTCTGCTGAACGATCAAGGCATGGAATTCTCTGCCAAGGCACGTGCTTCCTTCTTCCTTCAATCCTGAGTCCTTTAAGCGGGGCATGAAAAAGCGCCTTCTCAGGCCGTCAAAGTGCGGCCTGAACATCGCCTCAGCTATTATGAGGATGGTTCAGACATTATTTACTACTAAGGTATATAGCAACTATACGGTCAGCCTGTTAGTAATCAGTTACCATAGCCTATGACCAATGCAATATCAGGGTTATCATACGAACCTGGCCGACCGCAATGGAAAGATTAAAGATGGGATGAAGAAAAAGGAATGGTGAGATAGACATGTTATGAACTTAACAGGCGAAAAGCAGTAACAACGACACTCCGCTTACGTCAGTTTGTTATAAAAACTCTACTCTACTATTTAAACAAGCCGGCTCATTCGATCCGTCACGAAAGAATTGGCTTATCTCCACACGAGATAATATGTACCAAAAACCTTGTGCAATCACTTGCACAATTTATAAGTTGATTGAACCAACAACATGCATGGATAGTGCAATGTCATTATATACAGTTCAAACGTGCAATAACTACTCAAGCGATACAAATATGACAATTAATTATTGAACTGACAGTGTTTCCAGCGCTTGACGGCGCCTGACACTCGCCAATTTATATTATACTAGATTATACCCATGGCTTTTGTCGCGTAAATGTAGGTTAGCTTAGGTTAGTAACGGTACTTTTTCCTGGATAAACGGTACTCTATGTTCTTTGCTGTTCCGATGACAATGTGTATACGAAATTTCATAATGTTCGGTCGAGTAGTTAAGGCGTGAAAGCGCAACAAACAAATAAACTCACATTCAATGCGAATTTGAGTTTATTTGTTTATAATATTAGTAAGGATATTCCTTATCCTATATCCTTATCGTAAGGAAATCAAATGAAACGTCTGAAAAATACTGCGCGCGAAATTACGGGTTGTATGATAAATATTATTCTAGAGATTACTGTTTAAGAATATTTAACTTATGTTCTCAATTTATTAGGAATTAGAAAAATAATATGTTGTAGTTACTGCATTTCTTCAATACTTATACGAATTGAAAATTATACACTATATTCAAGGTTATTAGCAGTATTCAACACTTGAAAGACAGGGTAGAGTTGATATAATAGAACGCTGTGACCTTTTATTATTCCAGCGTCGGGAGAACGAAAGATAAGGTGACTGTTCCAAATAGGGTCAAAGACTTTATTTACGAAAAATCTATAAAATTAAATGTAGTATCACGAATGAAAGTAATTTTGCGCTCGATAAATCTGATTAAATGCACGATATTTGCAATCTCAATTACATAGTCAAACTTAATGGTACAGATTCCTTTTATATATTGGACGTTTTTGGAAAGACACGACATGGAATAATAGAGGTACGATAATTGCAGCTTCTGGGTAGAAACCGTGTCAAATCGACTATCTCAAGTCATTGGTCAAACGTATACGGCTGCGAATGATGAGGTCCTAGATTTAGAATCAGGGACCAGCAAACATTTTTCGTTCTCACCTGCTTTGAAAATCACTGATTGGGTCTCCAGTAATTTTCTTATCGTGTTAGATTACAGTTCGGGTTGACTATGTGTGTGACGACACAGAGAGAGCATTTGAGCTTGCTCCAGTCCTCTATAATATCTACTGCACAGATGTTGACAAACAAATTTTAGTAACCATTAAATGTGCATGGGGACTGCTGTTTTGATATAATACTAGAATTTGCTTGCGGCTTCGCTTGCGTTATTGGAGGGTATGCCAATAAGTTTCTATCCTATATAATATACTTACAAGTTTCTTAGGAGTTAGGATTATGGTAGCTTCGGTGCACAAGTCTGTAGTGAGTAGTAGAGCCTCGCTGATTTCAGCATGAACGGCTCGACCGGGGAAGGACTACCCTCTTACAGAATATCGATTTGAAATAGTAGTATTCCTATTGTGTGTTTCGTTTGATGAGTGAGAGTGCCGAAGGCCCAATAACCCTCTTTTCCCCTTCTCGCTCCTTCTCCTTCCCACTTCCTTTTTCTCTTCTTCCTATCCTAAAGGATCGGCAACGCGCAAGTAATGCCTCTGGTGTTGCATGCGTCCATAGGCTACGGTGGCCACTTATCATCAGGTGGGCCGCGAGGTTGTTTGCCACCATTATAGGTACCATCCTTACACGGTGGAGTCGACTAGAGTGCGTACCAACAAGTTTGGGTCCTCATACCTCTGCCGAACGATCAAGGCATGGAATTCTCTGCCACGGCACGTGTTTCCTTCTTCCTTCAATCCTGGGTCCTTTAAGCGGGGCGTGAAAAAGCACCTTCTCATGCCGTCAAAGTAGAGACCTCAACATCGCCTCGGCTGCTATGAGGACGATGTGGAGGCTACTGCTCTTAGACCACACAATTATTACCATCAGGCGGAGTGTAGTCATTCCGACAAGCAAAAAAAAAAAGTTTAAAAATGTCTAATTCGCACTTGTGGTACTAGATTGTGTACTACATTCGCTCCACGGACTGAAATATCGATTACAATATACAAGTACGACGCGCTCATGATAACAACACGACCGAATAAATCGGATCCGTGACGTCCAACTAAAAGATCTTAATTTGTATTAAAATATTTTCTATTCTGATATTTGCCTTTTATAGCATTAGTGAAAGTATCACTAATCCACTTTCATTATTGAATGTTTTTTGACTTTCACGATTAACATAATTAGAAACGACACGAGAACGAAATAGGCATTAATACCAATTTATCACCATATACCAATCTATTCAAATTTAAATTCAAATCATATAATCACAAGAATGTGGTAACATAAATAATGATAGTAATTTATGCTGGCTGATCACATTCAATCTTACAAAGATATCAATTAATAAACAAAAAGATTAAACGATAATATGTGTCCAAATTTCGAGTCTACAATAATTTACATAATAAAACTAATCTATATAATATTTATTTATTTATTTATGGCACTCCAAGGACTTATTCACTAATACTCTCTAACATACTTTAATGTTAAACATATTTATACAAAGTGAATTTGCCACTTACAGGTGTGCACAGCACACAAAATTTAAGGTCGTATATACAAAATTAAATTAAACCAAATAAAATAAAATAAAATTCAATTACGTATCTCCTCGTTTTGAGCACATCCCCATAACTGCCTCAGCCGATATTGGAATACTTGGTGTCGACATATCGAGTGAAGTCCAGTTCCGCGGCTATTTAGAGGGTAAGGATAAATTAGCTTCGACAAAGCTTGGCGTGCTCAACAGATCGAGACAGTATTTCACGCCGAGCCACCGCCTACTACTTTACAAGGCGCAGGTTCCGCCTCACATGGAATACTGTTCTCATCTTTGGGCAGGGGCACCCCAGTACCAGCTTCTCCCTCTAGACCGCATTCAACGGCAAGCGACTCGAATCGTCGACTGCCCGGTTGTTTCAAATCGGCTAGATCCCTTGGCGCTGCGTAGAGATGTGGCCTCGCTATGTATCTTCTATTGCTTTTACTATGGGGAGTGCTCCGCTGAATTTTTCGGACTGATCCCTGCCGCCTCTTTTCGCCATCGTCCTACGCGACAGAATTTCCATTCCCATCATTTAGATGGTTGGCAGTCCACAACTGTGCGCTTTTCCAGAAATTTTCTGCCTCGCACAACTAAACTGTGGAATGAACTGTCGCCTGCGGTATTTCCGGACCAATACGACCTACAAACCTTCAAGAAAAGAGTGTACTCCTTTTTAAGAGGCAGGCAACGCATTTGTAACTCATCTGGTGTTGCGGGTGTCCATGGGTGGCGATAATCGCTAACCATCAGGCGCCTCGTATGCTCGTTTGCCACATATAATAAAAAAATAAAAAAATATGTAAATTGAATCTTAAATTAAATCAGAAGAATTTTCTGGCCATAGCTGGGGTCTGTGCGTACATTCGTTCAGACGTATGCTGTCGACGTCTGCACTGTCTGGAGGACCCTTCCTTTTCCACTATGTGGGTGCTCGTAGAGGCCGGCAGTCTCAGTACAATTTGCGGGTGCCTATATAGATCCCACAATGGGGATGCTGAGACAACTAGGCTCTTTGAACACCTGAACCTTGCGAATTTAGTCGCGCAGGCGTAGTTTCCTTCTGCGGAGTTGGTTGTATTGAGGGACTTTAACGCACACCACGAGTCGTGACTGGGTTCCTCCAAAACAGACCATGCAGGACGAACTGCCCATGCGTTTGCTCTCACGCATGACCCATGTTAAAGACTGTACAGGAGAAGTACACTCTTTAACAAATACTCCATGAAAATTAGACAGAATAATATATAAAATGAATGACTGTTTCCTTTGGTCACGCCATAACTTGAAAATGACTACTGAATCCATACATCTTTTTTTAAGATTTTCTACACTTTGCAAAAGGACGGAAAAGAAAGTTAGAAAAATTGCGCATAAAATTGGAAAATTTCAGAAAACTTAACCACTATTTTAACCTCGCGAGTTTGACAGTTTGAGTAAGTCTGACGAGTTCGCTAATACAAAATTAGTTAAACAGGGTGGATCCAAATTTACAAAATGTTGTCGCTGCATTATTTTACAATGCGATATTTTCGAAACAAGATGCAGATTGCAGATGTTTGTAAAAGAAGCTCCACAAATAGGTAAATATATTGTATTTCTAATTCTATTAAGTAATCAGCCTTTTAGTTCAATTATAGTAGGTTAAATCTCATCAAGGCATTCCGTATTAAGCACGACAAAAAGATTAGAAATGTATTATTTTGTGATTATGAAACTTATTACCATTGTATAAAGTGCATTTTTATTTCAACTGTGAGTTATTTAATCATTAATAGGTATTAGCTGTTTCTGAAATTTCATAGGATATGGTGTAAATTATCACCTTAGGTGGTGAAATGTTTAAAAGTTCTATTACGAACACATAATTACAAACAACGGTACCAACGAATCAGTAATGCAACGAGAATGAATAGGACTACTGTGGTTAAGGTTTCGTGATCTTTTCAAGAAATTCTCCGTTACAGCACAGTGTCTAGAACTGTGCTCGATAGTCGATAATAGGCTCGCACTCTATTCCATGGGACCTGGGACCATAGCTGGCTAAATTTGGGTGTAATACATCTGCCTATCCGTTCGGGAATATACGGAGGAGACTTTTTACAACTACAGTGCAGCGATAGCTCAGTGTAAAGACCAACAGACTGCAATGCAGATGGTCTCGGTTTCGAATCCATGTCGTGCACCTCTGACTTTTGGATGTTATATGGCTTTTCGAAATTATGTGCGTATTGATTGACAATTATCGCCTGCTCCGTGCCTCGGAGAGCACGTTAAGCCGTCGGTCCCGGCTGCCATGAACATCTATGGCAGTCGTTATTGGGAAATCAGTGCCCTATAATATCCTGACACTGGTCTAGCCTTAGGGTATCGTTATCCTTCGGGTTGCGGAGGTCAGCTGGCAGCCGCTCCGTGTAAAAACGGATATCCAGTCAGATCCGGTTAGACCAGAAAAGCCGATCCCAAGTGACTTGGGAATAATAAAGGCTGGGGAGAAGACGTTTTTTAACTACCGCACTAGTAATAAATCCTGTGTCGCTGGGATCTCTTCAAAGATTAAAACAACGGACACAAAGAACATCCAGAATCAGAACATCTATTTCAGAGTCACAAAATTACCCACAATAATCTGTGCGAGGACAGTGGCGAGGTGACCACTTAAATTACATCATGATCCGTGTAGTCAAACAATGAATGTATTTCTTAGCCCGCTTTATTATTATATTAGGTACGTTAGTACCTAATAGAATAGTTAAGCGGACACCGTAACGTTAGTTAGTGTAATAAACATTTATTACACTAACTAACGTTTGGACACCGGTACTCGTACACAATGCTTTTATCATTGCAGTCGATATAGTAAAGACAGGTTTAAAAGTGACACATATTATTTATCAACCGATTCAAATGACAATAAATGACAATCTCAATCTTATCACAATATATCTCTGAAAATCAGATCTAAACTGGTTTTGCTACTGCAGAGATAAATTAACATAAACGCACACACAACAGAGAAAATCGGTTTATTTTTCTATTTTATTATGAGATAAAAGTAAAATAACACTTCCATACCTAACAGAAGTATCTATTATTTTACACTAGACTTTATTCGCGAATGTGCTCGCGTTTATGTAGGTACATAGTGTTAGCAATTATAGGTAGAATATAATTATTATATAGAAATATTTAGTTAAATGTAGTAATGTAGAAGCATTATTTGAATATGTTTAATTGTATCCGTTATTTTCTGTTGGCAACACTGATTTTTCTCGACTGCCCCACTATGCTTGATAGTATAAAACTAACGCGCGGAACTATAACGGGCAGTCGTGCGTTGTGTGGCGATCGGATAAGTTTGTGAAGTAAAAGTATATTAAGTGGCGGATATTGCATTGAATTAAATCAGGTATGCATATTGTGTAACTATGTAAACTATTAATATAAAATATAATTATGTTACAATAATATTAAAGGAAATAAATACTTGAGAACTTATTCTGGAGTTTCCTTACAATTCAGAAGTGGGATAGACGGGTAATTTTTTTTTAAAAAACGCACTCGTTTATCCCAGCCCACGTGCAATTTTAACTTTTATGAACAAATAAAAGAAAATATATACATTTCGTTCAGAATTGGTTCTCAACATTTAACTTGTCACACATTGTATGGGGTATTGCGATATAGGCGATTTCAATACAACAAAATCAAAAGGTATACAAACGGTTCATTGACATGACCATAGACATTTTAGTGATGTCCAAGTGTAGCATCAATTGTAAAACAATTAATTACTTATTTGAATTTAAAAAGTTGATATCCGCTTTTGACCAAACAGAATATAGTAGATCGATACATACAGTAAAAAAAAAAAATGCAGGTTAGGTATATAATTTTACATTGTTAAAGAATAACCTAAGGGATAGGATTAGTAATTATAACTGACAGATTAATTTAAATTCCTCCAAATTATAGATATTTTGGCATCTGACAAATAACCTCGCTTTTCGTCTAAGATTTTTTAAATCAAACAATTATTTATTAATCGAACGTCAAATGCTTTAAAAATATTAAGGTATCGTGTGAAAACGTTGAAAATATGGATAATTGTTACTTATTCCATGTAGTGAGTTATTGTGATAAATTTAACAGATTTAACATCAATTTGGTTTGTTTATATTTCCGTCCTGATGGGTTGAAGTCAACTACGACACTCGTGTTTGTTTGTTTTTTCGTCTCGATTATGAGACTTACAGATAAGTGTGTTGGATGCTAGGTGGACTCGTTGTGTCGGCGTCGTAGTTTGGCTTGGCCAAGGCACTCCCTGGTAGCTAACTATTGGCAAGCGACGTATTTACTTGATAATGTACTGAGTACTTATGGATATGTAGTATTATTGCGGTTAATGAGGTTGAATTTGGCTGGGGCACTCCTCGGTATTTCTCCTCTCGGCACTGTTTATATCCAGCCAGAGCTACTCTCTGGGGATGTGTTATCAGGTGCAATCTGCTATATGTCCATCAAAAATGGTATTAGGAAGAGGAATTACTTGTTAATGCTTTTGCCCATATTGGTGCGCTATGTTTATATGCACTATACTGACATACAGATTGAAGGTATCATTATTAATATATTATTACTTTTATTTTCAATCGATACCTACAATATTAAAACACAATGAAACTATATACTATCTTAAAGATTAAAGCTTTCATGGATGAGCCGAATTCATGGTCAAAGTCAATATCATTTATTAATTTAGTTCACAAAGATAAGATAAGATAAAACTTTATTCATAGATAAAGTTAGCCTAGGTTTACAATGTTGTTCTGTTTTAATATATGTTCTAAATATGTGTGCACAGCATGTTTAAAACAGATACAATATAGTACAGTTAAACATATTTACACTATTAATCATATTTGACTATATTAACTTAGAACATTAGCAAATTAATGTATAAATAAGAAGAAAAATATTCTGTTTAACTTCAACATATAAAATTGGCGGTAATCCGATAAAAATTCTTTAGCTCCCGTGCTAGTCAAATTGTGTTACGGCGAGGTAAGGATTCTCACTCTAGAAATACCAACTGTAAGTTAATTGAGTAAGGACAGTTTTGTAATATTGATTGTAATATTTAAGCGAACAAAACATGCACGATATCTACTAATGAGTTTGGTGTAAACAGGTTGTATATCTACAAATAACAGATAATTTTGAAGAACGATTGTTAAGCATAGTTAAACTATTTTAAAATAATGTAATTGATAAAATATAAAGTTTATGTCAATGCAGACATGATTTGGTATTTATATGAATTTTGTTTATGGTAATATATAATGTATTATATAAAAAATAAGCATTATATAAATAAACTATAATAAATTTGAATAGCTTTAATAGTTTTAATAGTTTTGTTAGCTTGAAAATTAGTAAAGGTCAATAAAATTACTGAGGCTACATTTAGGTTAGTTGCTAGGTTCAGGCAAAGGGTTGGCCCTATGAGAAGAAACCTGCAAGACACGATATTTGAGCGCCTCACTTAACTTTATCATCTAAAGTTTTTAAATTTATATTTACGTTAGGACTCTTTACATTTGGCAGTGTAAAGTTTAGTAGTAAATTATTCGTCCTAAACCAGTCTAGGACTTGCGCGAGTAAATCGTTAACAGCACATAAATTCGGTGCTTTTCAGTCTACTTTAAAAATAAGGGATTTGTCATCCACGAATAAAACAATTTCACACAAATCCTGAAACCATATTGATTTGTATGAAATAAATCATTTACACTAAAGTGGCTCTTTAATTGCTGTAATATAATCTTCCCAAATACTTTACTGATTGAAATTGGCCTAAAATTATTGGGGTCGCTTTGGTATCCAATTTTAAATTAAGGTAGTATTTTACTACATTTAATTAAGTTAAGAAAAATGCCCATATTCATTAAAATGCCCCGTTGATTATAGCAGCTAGGTGTGGCGCTATATTGACAATAATATTTTCAACAAATTTTACAGAGATAGGAATCCCTGAATTTAGCAGATATTTTTTCATTAAGTTACTTAAATACGTTTATTATATGATATGGATGTACACGTTCAAAACTGAATAGTATCTTACTCTTCCACGTTGTCGATAACCAAGTTCTGCTCGTGCTGGGCAAGATCTTAGGGTACTAGTTGTATTTAAAGTTATTTTTGCGAAGTAGTTATTAAAGGTGTCGGTTATTTCCAAATTATTTGAAATTATGTTATTATTTTTCATAATACAAATTATTAATTATATACATAATATAAACACAATTCTATAAAACTAACTTATACCTAAAATATTATGAAACAGAAATAAAAAAGAAGAAAACTAAAACCCTCTAATAGGCGTCATAGAATTCCTATTGTTATTATTTGTATTAAGTTCAAAGGTATTCATTGAAATTAAACTACTATATACGGATTTTATCGCGTTGTTTATTTAACACTCTATTACATAATTTAGAAACTGTTACACTACTATACTATACTATTAAACTTTGCTAATTTTAAACTAATTGGATTGTTAGGGCTACCAAATCTATTTGTTTTTAAGTTTACACTTTCCCCGACGTTTCGGTTGCTTTTCAGCAGCCATGGTCACGGGGAGACTAAGATGGTAGTTGTCTCAATGTTCCAGTGTAGTTATTTCAAAGTACCCGAACATAATTTAGTTATTGGTTTTTCATACGCGTAAACAGATGACGATATTTATTCAAAGGTATTATCACGCACCTTGCTGCGTCCTGTTTCATTGTTATTAATATTCCAAGTAGTTTTGATTTTATTACTAGAATTTCGTATTTTAGTTTTTAGATAAAGGGACTTGGCATGGCACAAATCATTTTAAATAATTTTTAACATATTGAATAAAATTAGGATCAAAATTTAATGTTTTTCATATCATATAATTCATATAATTTAGATCACAAAACATAATCTTATTATTCTTAGTAAAGGTCTTACATTTAATAATATTTTTATATTCTAAAGTAATTATGTTAAGTAAAGACTCGTATACTTCGTCTGAGAAAGGATATCCTTCCATATTGAGAACCTTGACACTTACTTTATTATTAAATTTCTTTAAGCGATTAGAGGTCATTGGTCTACATATGATCTTATTCTCTTTAAGCATTGTATTTACAGGAAAATCTACCCTTTGACCACAATGGTCAGATGTCGGTTCACTTAATATGGCCCGGCCGTATTTAGAAATTGAGTCACAAAATACATTATCTAAGCAGATAGCAGAATGTGATATAATCCTGGTTAGTTCCAAAAATAGATACTTTAATTAAATGACTCTAATGAACTAATTAGTTTCACAGAAAGAGCTGACTGCTCAAGGAAATTAATATTAAAATCACCACATACTACTATATTCCTATTACTAAAACTCAAACGATTTAAAATATCCTGTACTATTGTTTCGAATACACTAAAGTCACTCTGCGATGGACAGTACCTACACACAAACTATGGTATGTTGCTCTTGTTCCACACAGGATAATTCATCAGTACGATAGAAAGATTTACTATATCTTTAAGTTCTTTACGTTTTACATCATTACATAAATATATTAGAGAGCCACCATATATAGAATTCTCTTAAAAATGCACTTACAATTGAATAATACTCATTATAAATTTTAATTGAATACTTTTTAACCAATGTTCAGTTATGCAACATACTTGAATATTATGTTTAAAAATAAATCTAATTCTAACTCCTTGCCGGATAGACCCTGAATATTTTAATGAATTAGTTTAATACTGTGTATGCCTATCCTTTGTCTCGTTTACCAGTTTAAACTTCTAGATGTATCACTAAGATTTGTAGTAATAATACTACTATGTTCTATAACCTTCACTACTCTACTGGTAACTGGGTCCCTGCATAATATATTAAATGCTAATAGTTTAGCAAGTTGCTTTTTATAAAAATAAGGTAGAAACAATGTATATTTAGTCAATAAAAATCTACTAATAAACTTGTTAGTGTCGAAGAATGAAATAAAATTGTTATAACATATACAACTGCATTTAAAGAAGTAAATTAAGTTTTTCAATATTCCTATTTTTGTTCTTTTGTTAATACATAGGACTATGGTAATGCACACAGAATAAAGTTACACCCTACCTTATAATGTAATGATTATACTTCTGTTAAATAGATTGCATCTTTTTTAGTGACAGATAGGCTGTCACCATAAAGAAATGACTGTTGACTGAGCGTTTAATGTAGTCTTTTTTAACTTCTACTGAAACCTACAGGTGTGGGTTACAAAGATGTATTCATGTTTTCAGACCAAATAGGTGTTTGGTCTCAAGGCATGAATGTGTTTTTGTTATTGTTATCAACCAAATAAGACACAGGCATAACTTCATGATCAGGGGAGGAGATGGTATCACTGTTGACTGACTCCAAATCACAAACAGCTGACAGGTTTCAGCGGTAATATTAAAGTTGTATTGAGTCTCAGTGACATACTGGTGGCATGACTCGATATATTTTATTACGTCTGGTATACCTGACAGATTAACTGTGATAAATATTTAATTAATGAATTTAAACTGCCGATCATTCCTTAATTTTCAGACTAATGGATGAGTCTGATGACAAGTAACCGCGATAATGAAAGCGGAAAAGGGTAGACTTCAAAACAAATACAGAGTGAGGGAGTGGAAGGGAGCCGGCGAGAGAGGCAAATCCACAAACACTCTTTTAATCGTAAGTCACAAAGTCCGAGGAGGGAGGTGTTGCGACAACGTGGATAACACGGGGAGTCGTAACATCAAAACTCGGCATAATAATAAAAGTCCGAGGAGGGAGGTGTTGCGACAACGTGGATAACACGGGGAGTCGTAACATCAAAACTCGGCACAATCGTAAAAGTCCGAGGAGGGAGGTGCCGCGACAACGTGAATAACACGGGAAGTCGCGACATCAAAACTCGGCACCGTTAAATAAACTAAGTAAATTATTAATTAATAACCGCGTCTCGACAGTTTTAGATGTATTAAGTAATATTAAAGGCGCATCGACCTCGCTATGAGAATATTGTATCAATAGTTAAACTAAAACCATGTTTGGTATACGATAGAAATCATGATTCTAGTTCAGTAAATTCAGAGAAAGAATGTAATGATATTTCTAACATAATGAATTGATAACATAATAGTTGTAACAGTGATTCTCACTGGTTGTTTTCAATAATTATATAATATTTCAGTGATTTAAAATAAATGTATGAATGCCTACATAATATATTATGTAAAACAATTATAATAGCATTTTCTGCATGGCACCCAAAATATACAATAAAGTACCAAATAAATTTAAGGACCTTAATGTTAACGTATTTAAACGTAATTTAAGAAATTTATTATTTATTGCATAAATGCTACTATAATATTAATGATCTCCTATGTGATAATCTTATATAATTTGTTTTCTTTGTTTTAATAATCGTCTATCATGATCTAATTTAATTTGGCATGTTCTTAATTATTGACTTATCTATTACTATTCTATTATTGGAAATGAATTATTAATTAATTAATTTTTATATTTATTGTACGGATTTGAACTAACCTATTTATAATATATCTCACTTCATTGTTAAGAGACGCTTAATTGACTTGTTAATTATAATATTAGATCCAGCATAATTTTAAAATTCTTATTAAGCATATACATTTGCATGTCTGACAAGACAGAGCATGTTGAGACAAAAAATACCTATCTGTAACACCTGATCGTACACATGTTGAGTCAAATAAATTTATCTTTAATAATAAGTTATAAATGTGTACATTCACATTGATAAAAATAAGCATTGTCTCTATGTAACAGGATATACATAATAATTTCTTAAGAAGTACATAAATGAAATACATTAAATTATACTTATTACGAATATAAACGACGGTACTTCAAGCGATTCATGTGCACAATTTTGTGCACGAATCGCTTGACCTGTTGTTGTTAAACATAATCTAAAGCGAAAGGTCTCGCTTTAACATCAGGATGGCCGAGCTGTTAGCAATTATAGGTAGAATATAATTATTATATAGAAATATTTAGTTAAATGTAGTAATGTAGAAGCATTATTTGAATATGTTTAATTGTATCCGTTATTTTCTGTTGGCAACACTGATTTTTCTCGACTGCCCCACTATGCTTGATAGTATAAAACTAACGCGCGGAACTATAACGGGCAGTCGTGCGTTGTGTGGCGATCGGATAAGTTTGTGAAGTAAAAGTATATTAAGTGGCGGATATTGCATTGAATTAAATCAGGTATGCATATTGTGTAACTATGTAAACTATTAATATAAAATATAATTATGTTACAATAATATTAAAGGAAATAAATACTTGAGAACTTATTCTGGAGTTTCCTTACAATAGATTTTGTCAATAAATTTTATATTCCTTGGGAACAGTACTTATTCTGGCTGAAAGGTAGGAAAGGTAAGAGGACATGTCTTTCTTTACTCTTTTTTTACTTAATAAAGTATATGCAAAGATTCATGATGATCGGTCGAGTAGTCAAGGCGTGAAAGCGTAATTAGTTAGGATATTTTATATATTTTACACATCTCCTCAATACGATCGCAGTTTTACCAAGACGCCAATAGTGCTTTAATTATATTTTAATGTTAACGGACTTATTGAATTATTTTCTATTTAAATACAACGACAGTGCACGTTTTGATAGTTGCCTTAATTTTAATTGAAATATGCTATAATTTATTTATTTTCCCTATTTTAGTTTGCATTTGCGTAAAAGAGTCAGCTGGTGCTTTTAACCCTCTGAACACAAAAAACAGACTTAATATCACGGTCGCTGTTGCTCCACATACCATCTTTAATTCTTTTACCTTGGAGTCGACATCGCGCAAGCGATAACCATGGTATTGCTATAATGGTCACACATCCAAAAAGCTGATTGTGGTAGCGTTGCTTAACTTTGCAGATTTTTCTGTTCGGGTACCTACCATTTTTTCACAGAACACATTACGCATATTAATATAAGAAAGTATCCATTTTTTAACCCTATTGTATGATTATATATACTTACAGTCGCCCAGTGCTCCAAATACGGCCACTTATTAGGCATATCATTAAAAAATAATTGACCAATTTTAGCATTCCTAACCTCCTTCTCTATTCATGTATATAAACATTTACTATACCAAACTGAACACCATATGCGCGCAATATGCTTAAAAAATATACAAAGTAATCAATCTTCACTTATAAATACACATATGTATACTTAGATATATTCTTAACTACCTTACGTGTGAAAAAGAACGGCTGGGCTTAAGAATTCACTTACGAGTACATTGCTTCTTGAGACTAAAATACACGTGAACACTCGATAGTCGACTTAACGATAGTACTTTATCAGTGTTCTAACACTGCCCATTGACTGTAATAATCCCTATAAGCTAGTGCCTAACCGTTGTACAACATTGTGTTGAAGTGCTACGAAGAAATTTATTGTTCTTTGAAGGTTATTTCTTCACATTGTCTTAGTTGTGATGTAATGTTCGTGTGAATAAAAGACAATTGAAGTAAGAAAATAAGTTGTCTGCTAAAATCGAGACCGTTTTGTCTATTAATACTTAGAGTTTGTTAATGTTAATGTAGATTATATATACTTATATTATAAAGAGGAAATATAACATTTTTGGATAGTTTGTTTTTAAGGATTTAACTCAACAACTCATCAATCAATTTAAAAAAGTCTTTCACCATTAGAAAGCTTTATTATCACCGAGTAATAAAGGCTATATTTTATTTGAAAAAGTACTGTCACTAACATAACGTAACCTAACCTACATTTACGCGAGCGAAGCCACGGGCAAAAGCTAGTTATGTCAGTAAATTTCTAACCTTAGGGCAGATTACCTTTTTCTGGAGGAAAAGTAACCTCTATATCCTTTTCTATACTCCTGATAATGAGTAGTAGTTTAGACGTGAAAGCATAACAAATATTTAAACTCACATTCGTATTTATAATAGGATTCTGAGTAGACAGTTATAGAATAAAAAATATATTTTATAAGCCCATCTGGTTTTTCATTGATAGTAGGGGCTTAGATAGATTAGCTTACCCACTTATCGTCTTGGTAGCTGTTGGATCACCTGACTGGTGCTGAGGCGAAATGTGACGCCACCTTAGACATGCAAAATGTCATTTTGCACTCCGATTGTTGCTCCATCTCTCCGTGCAATTAAAATGTACAAGCATAACTTGTAAGCTTAATATTGTCTTCTGTTTACGCGAATGTTATTCATTGAAATTAAACTACTATATACGGATTTTATCGCGTTGTTTATTTATCACTGTATTACAAAATTTTGAAAATATTACTCTACTACTACTATTGATTTTATTTGACTAATTTATAAGCTAATAAAATTATTTAAACTATTAAATCTATTTATTTTTGGTTTACACTTTCCCCGACGTTTCGGGTGCTTTTCAGCAGCCATGGTCACGGGGAGACTAAGATGGTAGTTGTCTCAATGTTCCAGTGTAGTTATTTCAAAGTACCTGAACATAATTTAATTATTGGTGTTTCTATTTACGCAGAATGAGCTCAAAGTATCATGAAGTCTAGCTGTGGTTTGTTTCTTCTTGGGTTTGACTATTTGAAGTACTGGATCCCAAGCTGGTGGTACATTCCAACCATCTTCTCTATTGAAATTGGGATGTTTTTTAATTTCAATAGCCTCGCGAAGCATCCTTGGCAGGAATCGGTGTTCTTTAGCGAGAATCTGTGGTTTGTCAAATCTCAGGTAGTGGTTGGTCCCCTGTTGTACGTGTTGATGGATCCAGTACTTCAAATAGTCAAACCCAAGAAGAAACAAACCACAGCTAGACTTCATGATACTTTGAGCTCATTCTGCGTAAATAGAAACACCAATAATTAAATTATGTTCAGGTACTTTGAAATAACTACACTGGAACATTGAGACAACTACCATCTTAGTCTCCCCGTGACCATGGCTGCTGAAAAGCACCCGAAACGTCGGGGAAAGTGTAAACCAAAAATAAATAGATTTAATAGTTTAAATAATTTTATTAGCTTATAAATTAGTCAAATAAAATCAATAGTAGTAGTAGAGTAATATTTTCAAAATTTTGTAATACAGTGATAAATAAACAACGCGATAAAATCCGTATATAGTAGTTTAATTTCAATGAATAACTTGTAAGCATTTCTTACTTCTAAATAATAATACTGTGGACACGTAGTCAGGAATTCCGCTTACTAGACAATTGGCAAAAGTCAGTCATGTTTCTTACTAATATTAAAGTTAAAATTTATTTATTCATTTAGGTTACAAAGTAACATGTATGGACGTCAAAACATATTTATTATAAATTTTAGCGTTGGTGAAGATGTTTTTACTCCATCTCGTGTAAGCCTTTGAACGTATTTGGATGAAACTTAGCAAACAGATAAACTTTGTTTCGGATAAATACACTATACTTTTATCTTGATAAGTATTACCAAGGGATTCAGGCCGCTTTTACTCCTTTTACGTTGAACCTAAATATAGCTGAGTTAAGGACACAATACTTCGTCATTTTTACGACCTGCCGACGAAATCTTTTTTGCTTTTAGGCAATCTATTGCGTCTTTAGAGATCAGACTTTTTTTACACTTTCGTGTCGTCCCTTACGAAGTGGGCCTAGAGCTTCTTTGAGTGTCTTTGGGATCTAGCTCTGGAAATTTACTAATTTAAACACTACCGATTAAAGCCTGATTTCTATATCAAGAAATAGGTCGTTTTATACTGTATACAGCATAAAGCCAGAACAATCAAAACATACATAGTTAAAACTAGAAAGTTCTAACTATGTTTCAAGTAAGAGACTTATGTAGTTGTGTTAGTATCCTTTATGTATATGAGTATTTTACATAAAAATAGCGATCGTGTCGTGAATATGTATGAAACTGACAATTTTATTATCTTAACGCGTAATTCTAATGTTTTCCCTAATTAAAGATAAGTACTTTCACCAAAAGTAATATCACGCAACCTTCAGGCAAATTGTCTCAAGAAAATCGTTGTGCCTATCTAATTACCTTTATCAAAACTTTCCTAAAATACCATTTTCAACTGAAAGCGGTACGAATAAAGATAAATAGGTTCTGTAGAGTATTAGATACAAGATTATGCTGAAGAAACAGGGATTATATATTAAGCTTAGTATAAGTAAATCGTCATTTAATTAAAAGAACATCATAATTTTTTAGCACCTGCTAATATTCTTCGAGCAATAACGAGATATAAGAGCAAGTAAGACTAAATTTGTAGGCTTTAATCTTAGATCAAGACTACCGTTATGGCTCAGCAGAAGGGTATGCGACTACTATGCCTGAGGTCTCAGGTTTCATTCCCGGATTGGGAAATGTTATTGGATATTCTGTCTAGAAATTCTTAGTGGAACGTAATGCCGTAGATAACCAATATTTTACACCACACATTACACCTTTGGGGATATCCCCAAAGAGATATACTATATTATGCTATATAGCCATGAGACTTCTGTGTAAGCCTAAACTGAAAATGTTTCTTTTTCATAAAATAAAAGTTTGCCTTTTGATGAATGGTACTGAATCTATACTAATATATCTCTATCTTATAAAGCTGAAGAGTTTGTTTGTTTGGTTAAACGCGCTAATCTCAGGAACTACTGGTTCGAATTGAAAATTATTTTATTGTTGGATAGCCTATTTATCGAGGAAGGCTATAGGCTGTATAACATCACGACCCACAGGGGCGGCCCAGTAACTATAAATGCTGGTGAAACCGGGGCCACATCTAGTTCTATAATATAATAATAATAATATTCTATCACATACACACAACACCATCTAGCCCAAGCTAAGCAGAGTTTGTACTATGAGTACTAAAAAATGGAGAAACATATATATATATGCATGTATAATATATATCTTATTGTATATACATATATATTATACATAAAAACACCCAGACCAAGACAAACATCCATGTTTATCTTGGTCTTGGTCCGCACACAAATGTTTGACTTGTGTGGGAATCGAAACCGCGATGTCAGGCGTGGCAGTCGGTTACACTAACCACTACGCCATCGAGGCTGCCAAACAACATAACACAAAGGAAAATATTTGTGCATTGCCATCTTTTCAAAAGTAGTGTTGAATTTGTTGCGTTGTGTTTCAAGCACAAGTAACATATGCGCATAATTCTTACTTTCTTACTAATATTATAAATGCGAATGTGAGTTTATTGTTTGTTACGCTTTCACGCCTCAAAAATGAAACTCAATACTTTTCTAAAAACATGTTTTAACAAGTTTAAAATGGCAAGCGTGGCTTGCGTGCCTTCCACGCAACGACACCCTCGCGGTGTATTGTTTTTGACCGTATGTAGACTTTATGCGATTAGAGCAACCAACTTAAATATTTGTATTTTTGTATGAAACAATAAATTAATGAATTATACAGCGTGTAAAAGAAAAGTGTGGTTATTTAAGCGTCACATAAGATAGCCTCTTTACAATGGAAAACCGCGACACTTAAATCCGTATACATTACTTTTACTATTAAATTTAAAATTTAAAAAACTCCCGACACAATATTCATTTGATACCCATATTGAAAAATTTTAATTTGTGAAAATTGTAATTTTGTGGTGGCGGCCATCTTGGATTTGAAATTTATCATAGTGTATAGTATTCTACTAGTCAAGCCCTTTCATTTGATACCCATATTGAGGGAGTTGTGAAAAAATATGTAATCCGCCATTTTGTGGCGTCGGCCATCTTGGACCGATTTTTATCAAACGTAGCTAAGAACACTCCCAACTAATTCACGTTCAGGAGCTACGATGCCACAGACATACATATACACACACACAGACACGTCAAACTTATAACACCCCGTCGTTTTTGCGTGGGGGGTTAAAAATAGAACTTTTTCCGTCTAATAAATATCAGCACACTCTAGTTGATACTTAAAAACCAGTAACAGCTGACTCAATGATTCCGTAAGCCCGAAAATTACCAGTCGCTATATACATAGCGATGTAATGTGTTTGTTTCGTTATTTAAATCTATATATAAAAAAATGAATAGCCGTTTCCCTTGGTCACGCCATAACTTGAGAACGACTTTACCGATTTCATTCATCTGTTCTTAATACTTAGTAAAAGGTTCTTACAGAAAGAAAAGTTAAGAAACGAATAGGTACTATTTTAACCTCGCGGGTTCGACAGTTCGTCTAAGACAGGATAACATCTGACGGGTCAGGTAGTATTAAATAAATATAATATTGGAAATTGTCAAACAAATAAAAATAATTTGTTTTGATCTAGGATAGGGCACATAGGATATTTTTTAAATATACATTAAGTAGCCTACTACACCGTCTCATACCACGACCGTGCTAGGAACGCATCAGACACGAAAAGCAACACGATACGCCCTGTTATAGGAACTGCTGGTCGGTGACGGAACGGTCTAGTGGGCATAGTCTGACACGTTCCTAGCACGGTCATGGTGTGAGACGTGGTAGTGGGCAGACTCCTTTACTGTCCCAAAATATGACTACATTTTTTTGTAACACGCTGTATAAAGTAGTAGAACAAAGTTGAGACGTGAGTCATAAATAAGTCACAGGTAAAAGTATTTTTCAATTAACCTTGTATATTTTGTATGTCAGTGTGTCTATTATTTTACCTTCCATTCACCTTTCTCAGGGTTAGTACGTTAGTTTTTCAAATGGTTGCCTTCTGACGTCAAATAATCGTCAAAATTAAAATTGCAAGAGATTTATGAAGATTTTTACAAAGAACAATTAGGCAAGGCATAATATTTTGTTATGAATAGAAGAGCAAAGATTTCGCATGCCTTTACAATGTTTACCAATGAATCTGTTTAAGTGATATCTATTAGTATCTCTGATGTCTTTGGGATAGTCAAATGAAAGAGTTCTGGTTGATTACCGAACATATTTTGGTTTATTAATGTCACACACACATTGCAATTGACAAGTGCCAAACATACAGACTGCCATTTAATGAATTACTCTGTCTATTGTTGAAAACCGCATGAAAATCCGTTCAGTAGTTTTTGAGTTTATCACGAATAGACAGACGCGGCGGGAGACTTTATTTTATAATATATATTGAAGGCGAAGTGGTAGCTAAAGACAATATCTAACGATCCAGTAAAAATAAAGTAAATGTATAGTCTTTCTATTTTTGGCGTCTTTATTTATGAGAACACGAATACAGTCTGAAAGAATTAACTCAATTTAATAATGGGCTTGTTGCTTACCAAATAATACAAGTTAGAAGAATGATCTATTTAAGATTAAAATAGTAATATCGTTTTACATTGTAATTCAATATCGGGTCATGAACTTACCACTGCTAAAAGTTTCAAAGTCTACGAGCCGAGTAGACATTGAAAGTTTTAGTAGGTATTTTCAGTAACCACTATATTCGTAGTTCGCTTTTTGAGTTGCGGTCTAACTTCGATGCAGCACCAACCTCGATTGAATAAACCTTTAGAACTTCAAGATTTTACATTCCAGATTCAAATTAATTATTCTTAAACGTCACAAAGAAACAAGTTGGCAAGGAGTTGTGCATTTAATAATAAGTTTAATAAGAACAGCGAGTGTCTTATTAGTAATTTTCTTTAATATCTTTTATTGTATAGAATTGCATGATTTACGTGGAAATTAAAAAGTTGAGTATCAAAAATAAAGTCTGTAAGCGAGAACGTATAATAAACATATAAAAAAATTTGATTTTGCGCGCGACTTCGCTCGTGTAAACGTAGTTTAGGTTAAGTTAGTACAAGTATTTTTAGAAATAAAATATAGCCTTTGTTACTCGGTGAAAATATAGCTTTCAAATGGTGAAATAGTTTTTAAAATACGTTGAATAGTTTTTATGTTAAACCCTTACAAGCAAACAAACGAACAAAAAGCAAATCTTTAAATCTTCTTTTTCATATCTTCTTCTATCAAATCTCTTAAAACTCAAAGTCATATTGTTATATACTAATATTATAAAATATTAGTATATAAGAATATGACTTTGACTGCCTCCGTGGCGCAGCGGTAGTGAATGCAACTGCTATGCATGAGGTCTCCGGTTCGAATCTCGGGTCGGGCCAAGTAAAAGTTATTGGGTTTTTCTGTTAAGAAATCTCAATGGAAGCACGGAGTTAGGAAGTTGGCGGTGTTAGACACCCCCGTGCTTCGGAAAGCACGTAAAGCCGTTGGTCCTGCACCTGATCTCACTCCGGTCGTATCGGATTACCGTCCCATCGGATCCAGAGAGGTAAGGAACAGAGAGTGCAATTGTGTTTGCGCACACACTTGTGCACTAAAATATCTCCTGCGCAGATGGCCAGACTCCGTTAAGACTGGCCGCCGTGACCGAAGTCCGGTCTGGAGGACATTATTATATATGACAAAAAGTTTCATAATCCTATATTCAATCAATGATTAACCTTTGATCGGGATTGCTTTAGAAACGGGCCGATTTAATTAAGGGTTAAGAGTGTTTGAGGGGGAGGGAGAGGGGAGTGTAGAACCTCCCCCAATTACCCACATCGCGCGCAAATGTATAGTTCCCGAGAAAAAATTTATAAATTGTTAAAACATAACCTGAAAATTGTGACTTTGGAAGCAACTTACAACTGGGACGTCTCCGGCGCTGCGGAAAGTGCAGTCTCTACGCCAATGCGTAACAGCGCAAGCATCCGCGCTTTGTTACAACTGGCGGAGGCTGCCCTCCCAACGCGCCTCCGGCTTTTTATAACCACTCTAGGGGTAGGGCATAAAGTACTGGAGTGAGTCGGAATAGTGGGTCAATTCAGTAGCCAATTTTTAAGAGCACTTTAACATAGAAAAGAAAGTGAAAAGTAGGTATTTGAAATAGTATTTTTTTCTGGCGCGAAAAAATGACGTTTCCTTTCACGTAAAAATAATATCTTTTACCAAATTTGGTGAAATAAAATGATCATTTTACAATACTAATAATTAAAAATAGTTTTTGTATCACATTTTGCCAAAAAAGACGAAACAAATTACGTTGGTGTCATCAAAAAGCCATTCCGTGTTTATTAAAATGCCTAAAAAAACTACGCGGGTGCGCGGGGTGAGGATGGTTTCAGGGTGTTGGAAAACTCACTCGCTACATATTTCAACCAGCATCAACCTCCATTTCGATCAGCTCGTATCTAAAGCCAACCCATTGAAATTAAACTACTATATACGGATTTTATCGCGTTGTTTATTTATCACTGTATTACAAAATTTTGAAAATATTACTCTACTACTACTATTGATTTTATTTGACTCCCCGTGACCATGGCTGCTGAAAAGCACCCGAAACGTCGGGGAAAGTGTAAACCAAAAATAAATAGATTTAATAGTTTAAATAATTTTGTTAGCTTATAAATTAGTCAAATAAAATCAATAGTAGTAATAGAGTAATATTTTCAAAATTTTGTAATACAGTGATAAATAAACAACGCGATAAAATCCGTATATAGTAGTTTAATTTCAATGAATAACATTCGCGTAAACAGAAGACAATATTATATAAAGCCAACCCCTTTGATCAAAAGCTCGATGCTGTTACGGATGCTGTTACGTAATTTTTATTTAACCAACATGCAATAGTTAAGTAATATCTATCCTAACTAATATTATAAATGCAGATATGAGTGTGTTTATTTGTTTGTGACGCTTTCATGCCTTATTCACTCGACCGATCATAATGAAGTTTACCATGCATATTGTCAAGGGTACAAAAAAGGACATAAGGTACCTTTCCATCTAGATAAAATGTTCTGTTCTCCAGAAAAACAAAATGACACATCCTAAATTTACGCGCGCAAAGCCGTGACCAAACTCTAGTCTTCTCCCTTCTCACTAGCCATTATTATTCCCGAGTCACTTGGGGTCGGCTTTTCTGATCTAACCGGATTTGACTGGATATCAGTTTTTACACGAAGCGGCTGTCACCTGACCTCCGCAACCCGAAGGCTAACGATACCCTAAGGCTAGTCTAGTCTCAGGATATTATAGGGCACTCACTTCCCAAAGCGACTGCCATAGATGTTTATGGCAGCCGGGACCGACGGCTTAACGTGCTCTCCGAGACACGGAGCTGGCGATAATTGTCAATCAATACGCACATAATTTTGAAAAGTCATACAACTTCCGAAAGTCAGAGGTGCGCGACGTGGGATCGAACCCGAGACCCTCTCATTGCATTGTACTCTAGTAAAATAATAAAAATAAAACTTTAGTGGCACAGAAAAGAACTTACGATTTTGATTTAATCCATAGTACAACTTTCAGTAACTCTGTAATTGTACACTAACGTTTAACGTACGAGTCTTTACCGAGGGTATAACTTGTTAACAGACGTGTGCACTTATATAATAACATTATATACAAGATTTAAAATGAAAACAAAACATAGTACTACATCATGTAAGATAAAATGATTTGCGGTTACTTATAACTTCTATCTTGTCTTTGAGTGTGACCATAATTTAAATACGAAATGAAAGCAATTATTTGAAAATGTATTCGTCACTGATAATATTATTGTTAGTTATAGATATATAATATCAGTGAACGTAATAATATATAATTATACAATTATAACGGTAGTAGAGCCTCGCTGATTTCAGCATGAATGGGCCGGCTCGACTAGGGAAGGACTACCCTCTCACAGAATACCGACGTGAAATAGCAGTATTCGAAAAACAACAGTAGTGTTTCGTGAGTGAAAGTGCCGGAGGCCCAATCACCCTCTTCCTCCTTCCCGCTTCTTCCCTTTCCCACTTCCTTTTTCTCTCTTCTTCCTTTCCTAAACAGTCGGCATTGCGCAAGTGAAGTCTCTGGTGTTGCAGGCGTCCATAGGCTACGGTGACCACATTCCATCAGGTGGATCGTAAGATTGTTTGCCACTTTAGTGGGATAAAAAAAATAAAACATAAATATATTTTTGACATAATTAAAGATATTTTATTTAATGTGATGACAATGATAGCTAGTCTTATTTTGTTTATACTGTTAACCTAAACATCCTTACTAATATTATAAATGCGAATGTAAGTTTGTTTATTTGTTAGTTACTTTTTCATGCCCTTACTACTGAACCGATCATCATGAAATTTCGCGTACACGTTGTCAGGTGAACAAAGGGAAAAAAGGATATGGGGTACCTTTCATCCAGAAAAAAATACTATTACTAACCTTTTTTATTTTTTGCGTTGTGGAATGCTGTGACGCAATTCCGTATGGGCGGAGGGGTTATGTCGTGCTTAGTAGGGTTAAAGAGAGATGGTAATGTTGATAAGAATAGACCCTGAAACCTACCACGGTGTTCCTCGACAAAAGCAAGACAAGCAATCGGCGGGGCCGCGCGAATCATTTTCACAAGCAGTTGCGACCCCGCCGAAGTTTCGGCCTGCCGTATGAAATAGTCTCTCCTGTCCCCTCCCTCCCCTAGAGGGGAGACGGACACGACACAGAGGCGCACGTGGGAATACGTACGCCGCCTCTCGGACCTGGTGCTGATTGGATGGCGGGCAGGCCTACGAAGCTCGGTTTTGCGGTTGGGGAGAGGGTTTGAGCGCTCTCTCTCCCACTCCGCCGCCTCCTTAACGGAAATTACATCCTCACAGAAGGAGGCGACGGCGTTCCACAACCTCTCACTGGGGACCTTGGATTGAGCCACGGCTGGGAGCGAGAAAGCAACCATACCGACTGCCACGTCCAACTCATGGCACTGCGATGCCCAGGCGGGGCAGTCCGCCAAAGTGTGCAGCGCCGAGTCCTCAACAACGTCGTGGCAGTCGCCGAAGTGGTGACAACAGGGCGTCTCTTGCCAGCCTATGCGACACAGGAACTGACCAAATCAACCGTGGCCAATCATTACCTGTGTTAGCCGCAAGGTGTATGCACCATGCCGTCTCTCCAGCCACTCCTTAAAAACGGGTCTTACCGCCATGACTGTGGCATGCCCGGCACTGGGGTGCACAAGTCGATTTCTCCATTCTTTCACCAGAACCTGGCGGAGCTCGGACCGTACCGCTTCTAGAGCGCAAGGAAGTGGTCCTTCACCCGCGCCGCTTCTAGGTCCCAGGGCATCGATCCGGCGAGGAGGCTCGCTGCCTTGAACGAGATCGTGCGGTAGCCTGTTATTAACCTGACGACCATTGCACGCTGAGGCGCACAAAGCGATGAAATGTTACGGGCTATCAGGTTATCTCCCCAAACTGGGGTCCCCTTCGTAGAGCCTCCGGCAGGAGATGCCTGGCCCCCGTAGGTTGGGGCAGCAGACGCGCGAGCGCACCTGCAGCGCTCAGAAGACGGGGGGCCAGTCGACGAAAGTGGGCTACAAAGTCCCATCGGCTGTTGAGCAGGAGACCCAGATACATAAGGGTTGGCTCGACAGCGATATGGACCCCTCCTACCATGATGTGGGACCCTGGAGGTGGCTGGTTCCGAGGAACGTGGAAACAGACGGCCTCGGTCTTGGACAGGGCCACCTCAAGTCTCAATCGCCAGATATGACTCACGACTTGTGCAACCTCAGCGATCGCCAACATGGCCGCCGCCCGGTGCGACTTACCCCTCACCGTGACAAGAGTGACGCCACGGAGGAGCGCACCAGTCGTAAACGATATTCCACAGGAGTGGATCCAGAACCGACCCTTGTGGAACACCGTACGACATCTCTCGCCGACTCCAACCGTAGTGACCCGTACTGTTACTAACCTAACCTACATTCTCGCGTGCGAAGCCGTGAGCAAAATATAGTAGATAATATGTTTAATATTGTTTAATAAAACGTATACAGTAAACGATAATCATTTTCTGAACATGGCAACAGGTAAAATGAATGTATATTCACATTAATGAGTGTAACTTTGACGTTCATAAGTGGTACTTCGTGACCTTAGTGAGTAAACATATTTTTGATTTCAATTTTGAATAGACTTTTGCCAAAAGTCAGGTAATATATGAAGGACTATAATAGTTGTAAACAAATGCGCGTGTGCCTTACAATACAAGATATAATTATAAATGCATTGTGCCTGGCCGCCGGTGTATCGCTGTGACTCAATCAGGTCAAATAAAACAAAAATAGCATTTTGAGTATTACAGGCGTACCTTTGTACTATCTACTGCGCACAGTTACAGACTCCATGTTAACGCACGGAATACTCAGGCTTGAAACAATTATCTGTGGATGACATATTTATTGTCTTGTATAGGGATCGAACCCACTTCAACCAGCGGATTGGTAATGGCAAGGCAACCATTTAAGCCAATGCACCATCTGACATTTTTATTTGCATAATTTATAATTCAAGATTTATATGCGGTAACGATAAAACATTTGTGAGCTATTATGTGTTATAATTTTAACCTTGCATACCAATATGTGCATATTCATGGAATGGAATATAATATATAATAATAATTTGAAACACCAATAATTAAATTAAGTTAGAGAACTTCCTAATTACTAAACTTCAAGACAATCACCACCTTGGCGGCCTTGATGGCGTAGTGGTTAGTGTAGCCGACTGCCACGCCTGAAGTCACGGGTTCAATTTCCGCACAAGACAAACATTTGTGTGCATGAACATGGATGTTTGTCTTGGTCTGGGTAGTTCTTTGTATAATATGCACGTATTTACAAAAAAAAGTATATATGTATATTTATCCGTTATCTAGTACCCATAGTACAAGCTCTGCTTGGTTTGGGCTAGATGGTGTTGTGTGTATGTGATAGAATATTATTATTATCTAGTATTTGCTATGGTTTTAGGTTATACGTTATAACAGACTAGCCTACTGCTGATTACTGTGCCCGATAGACGGTAATACGCTCACTCTAAACTCCATGCTGCTGCAGATTAGAACTTGAAAACCTAGTGCTCAAACTTTTCCCATCCGATAATGGAACTCGAGGCGCTCATACACTGTAGTCGCGTTCACCACCGTTGCTCCACCAAGGCAGTTATTTAGCATTGAAACCGTCGTTATGTTATTAAAAGGCAAAGATAGCCGTATTATTGGAAGCTACGCCTCAATGACGTACCTGCAATGCACACATATTCGCAAAGGTGTAATTTCTACGTAATAGGATCATATCCCAAGCATAGCCCCATGCTGCTACTGAAAATATCGTGACAGAAAACTTCTAACACTTCATGTCCCAGATATAAAATTCTAAGACCTCATGCACAACAGTTGTATTCACTACGGCTGCGCCAAAGATAAAGGTTTTCCCAAAATAGTATGGGGTTCTTCAAAAAGGGTGTTAAAAGGTTTTTACGGAGTCGGCAACGCGCAAGTGATGCCTCTGGTGTTGCAGGCGTACATAGATTAATGTGACTACTTACCATCAGGTGGGCCGTATACTTGGTTGCCACTCTATAGTTGAGGCAGTTTTATAATACTAGGGGTGTGTGGCCAGAGAACCTCCTCGTGCGCTCGACGGCTGCTGGTCCTTTCTACATTTCTCGTGGATTGGAACGGCAGTCGTTGGGCCGGTACACCCCGGGCAACACGGGTAATAATGTCCTTTCGGGGGCATTATTACTCGTGGCTAATACTCTGGCACGCGCGTAGGGAACCCGAGGCAGTTTGCCTCGTGGTTATCGGCCCGTGAGGGCCGCGTTTGGGGGTCTCTCCACGTGTTCCTCTGATTAGCAGAGGACACGTGGATGAGATGGGGGGGTTAGAGGAAGAAAACCTCTATAAAAATTACCAGTGGGGGCCGTCAGGCCGGGGTGGGGAGCGTAGGCGTCCTGCCCAGTCGGGCGGTCTTGGGGCGGGTGGATCGGTCCAGCATGGACCCCCATCCGGCCCAACACGGGGGCATAGAGGAAGACAACCTCTTTAAAAAATCACCAGTGGGGGCCGTAAGGCCGGTGCGGGTCGCGTGGCGTCCTGTCCCGTCGAGCGGCCTTGGGGCGGGTGGATCAGTCCAACATGGACCCCCATCCGGCCCAACACGGGGGGATAGAGGAAGACAACCTCTCTAAAAAATCACTAGTGGTGGCCGTTAGGCCAGGGTTTGAAGCTCAGGTTTCTGCCCAGGTGGGCGGTCTTGGGGCGGTTGGACCGGTCCAGTATGGACCCCCTTCCGGCCCAACCCGTAATCCTGAACTGACAGGACCGGGGGCCTTCGGGCTGCGAGGAAGAAAACCTCTATAAAAATTACCCAAAGCCCAAGTTTTCAGTGGCCCGGCGAGGGGCTGTATGACTGGGGGAAACCCAGCCATTAGGGCCACAAAAAACTTAATAATGATGTCGGCTCAAGGTTTTAAACTACCCCAGGAGGGTACCGGGTGCGCCGCGCCCGGAGAATCCCTCACGGAGTCTGCTGGCTCCGTCTGCCCCTCGTATTCTGGGGGGGGCAACCCACATCGCAGCGCTGTGCCGCGCGAAATCTCAGGCACCGAAACCCCCGCGGAGTCGGATACTGACTCCGCGATGAGTGTCGCCTTGGGGCTAGTCCCGGACAAGGCGACTCTGGCGCGGAAGCGCAAGCGCCGCCCCCGTCGGACCCACTCGGGTTCCGAAGGGGAGTCGAGCGCGACGCCGACTCCGAAGATTGGCACAGCCCGAAGAGGCAGGTATCGGCCTGGCACACCGGGGCCTTTCAGCCATGCGAAGGCGGCCGAAGAGGCCACAGCTAAACGCGCGGCGGCAGAGCTGTGCGCAGAGGAGGAGGTGGCGCTGCTCGCGCGGAAAATACGTCCGCAGGGGAGCAGCCCCACCCCGAAGTCGGTGGCAGAGGCGGTACAGAGGGTCCTTGACGGTTCCGAGATTGTGACGAAGGTGGCGTCCAAGTCTCGGAACCTCAAAGGGACCTTCCAAAAGCACCTCAAGGAGGCGGCGGCCACAACGAAGGCGTCGGTCGATTATCTGGCCGACAAATTCGTGCGGCTGGAGGCGGAAGTGGCGGAGCTGCGCCGGGAGATGGTGCGGCTCAGGGCCGAGACCCGAGGGCGGGCGCCTAAAGAGGCGCCTCAGCCGTCCGGAAAGGAGATGGATATGCAGGCGTCCATCTTCAAGTATGTTGACGCCCGCATAGACGGTCTCGGCGATCGGTTGCTGCCGGCGCCTAGCTACCGATCGCGGCTTCAAGCCGCGCCTCCTGCGGCTAGTACTGCGGCTGTCTCTGCGGCCAAAAGGTCACCGCTGGTGCCACCGAAACCACTGGTGCCGCCGGTGCCGCTGGCGCCGCCTCATCCTACGCCCCCAATAGGCGGTAAGAAGTCGGAGAGGAGGGGCGGAAGGAAGTCTGCCAATGACTTCCCGTCCCTTCCAACACCCAGGGCTCCTCCGCCCCAGAGCTTGCGGCGAGTCCCCACTAGGCCTGCGCCCCCCACGCCGTCAACCTCCGCGCCTACTATGTCTCAGGGTGAGGGTTGGCGGACGGTGGGCAATATAGGCAAGGCTCGCCGCAAGAAGGCTAAGAGGGCCGCTGCAGCTGCGGCTGCTGCTGCGGCTGCCTCTGCGACGACCTCAACCGCAGTAAGACCTGGCCCCGTAAACCAAGGCGGGGCCAAGAAGAAAAAGAGGCGGCAGCGAAACAGGCTCCGAGCGCCAAAGTCAGCTGCCGTGGTTATTACGGTGCTACCGGAGGCGGCTGAGCGCGGCCTGACTTATCAGACCGTGCTTTCCACGGCGAGGCGGAACACCGGGGACATTACACACCTCGGAGCCAGGGTCCGCCAAGCCCATACAGGAGGCCGCATCCTGGAGTTTCCCGGAGCTGACGGAGGCGAAGCGGCAGACACCATTGCCGCTAGGCTCAGGAATCTGTTTCCTGAGACGGATGGTGTGAAGATTGCGAGGCCGGTGAAGTGTGCAGAGATGCGCATCACCGGCCTCGATGACTCGGTGTCCGCGGAGGACGTCTCTGGCGCCATTAGCGCCAGAACTGGTTGTGCTGCGGACGCCATACGGATTGGCACCATCCGTCCCGGCCCAGGGGGGGTCGGCGCCGTGTGGGCGCAATGCCCTGTCGCCGCGGCCAAGCTGCTGGCTGACGCCGGGCGTCTACTCGTGGGCTGGAGTTCGGCCAGGGTCCACATCCTGGCCGCTCGGCCCATGAGATGTTTTAGGTGTGGGGGAGCTGGGCACGCTCGTGTTAAGTGCCCTAGCCCCGAGGACCGCAGCGACGCCTGTTATCGCTGCGGCCAGCCTGGGCACGTCATTGGAGCGTGCAAGACGACCCCGCACTGCCCGGCGTGTGCGGCAGCTGGTCGAGCAGCTGCCCATTTCCGTGGCGACAGAGGGTGTAAATCCCCGCCCACAAAACGCGTTGAGGGGGGCAGCTCATCGACCCCGGATGCCGCCCTATCACTTGAGGTAAGACCGCCCTCAGCGGTGGAGGAGGGGATGTCGACCTAGTCATGGACCAGGATCGTGACTATCTCCTCCTCCAGGCGAATCTCAACCACTCCGCCCGAGCGCAGGACCTTTTCCTGCAGTCTATGGCGGAGTGGTCGATCGGTGTAGCTGTAGCCGCGGAGCCATATTACGTTCCTCCCAGTCCCAATTGGGCAGGTGACCGGGACAGCTCCGTGGCAGTCGTCGGCTCCACGGCGCCTCGTTCACCCTCCCTCTCAGTTAAGGAGAGGGGAGCGGGATACGTTGCGGCCGCGTGGGGAGAGGTTACAGTCGTTGGTGTGTACTTCTCCCCCAACAGGAGTCTGGCAGACTTCGAGGCCTTTCTCAACAACTTGGAGGCCTCGATACGGCGGATATCATCTAGCCGCATCCTTGTGATGGGGGACTTTAACGCAAAGTCTACTGCGTGGGGGTCCCCCCGCACGGATGTCCGAGGAAGGGCGGTCGAAGAGTGGGCTGATGCGGCGGGCCTCTGTTTGCTGAACAGGGGCGCCGTCAACACGTGCGTGCGACGGCAGGGGGGGTCGATAGTGGACCTCTCGTTTGCTACCCCGGCCCTCGCCGCACGCGTAAGGGGATGGCGTGTCCTGGAGGAGGTGGAGACCCTTTCGGACCATCGGTATGTCCGACTGGAGGTCTCCCTGCTCCGGGACCCTAGCAGGGGTCAGCGCCCGTCGGCGGGCAGAACACCTCGCTTTCCGCGGTGGGCTGTGAAAAGGCTGAACCGGGACCTACTGGAAGAGGCAGCCATAGTTCAAGCTTGGCTGTCTCCTGCACCCCCGTCTGGGGAGGTAGACGCCGGGGCTGTCCGCTTTCGCGACAGCATTCAAGCTGTTTGCGACGCGGCCATGCCCCGAGTGCGACACTGGACCCCAACGGGGGTCTACTGGTGGTCCCAGGAGCTGGCGGACCTCCGTGCGGCCTGCATTCGTGCCCGGAGGTTATACACACGCAGCCGAAGCCGTCGCCACCGCGATGAGCGAGAGGAGAGCCGACTGTATGACGCGTATGGCGAAGCGAAGGTGTCTCTGCAGTCGGCCATCTGCCGCGCCAAGGAACGGGCGAAAAGTGAGATGTTGGAGGGTCTAGACCATGACCCCTGGGGGCGCCCATATCGCGCGGCGCTGAACAAGCTCCGTGCGCGGGGCCCCCCCCTTACGGAGACCCTCCAGCCCAACTTCCTCTCCGAGGTGGTCGAGGAGTTATTTCCTGACCCGGCAGAGCACGTGCCCCCGACAATGGCCCCATCGGGAGGCCGACATCGGGAGGCGGACCTCAGTGCTCCCCCGGTTACAGACGCGGAGATGGGGGCGGCTGTCTTGCGGATCCGCTCCAAGACGACCGCCCCTGGACCTGACGGTGTGCCGGCGCGAGCTCTCGCGCTGGCCCTCGATCACCTGGATGTCCGCCTCAGGGAACTTTTCGACGCGAGCCTGGTGTCGGGACGATTCCCTGAGTGCTGGAAGGAGGGGAAGTTGGTACTGCTGGCCAAGCCGGGACGGCCTCCAGAGTCGGCCGCGGCGTACAGGCCCATAGTGCTGCTGGACGAGGCGGGGAAGATGTTTGAGAAAATTCTCGCCACCCGCATCGTCCGGCACCTGAGCACGGTGGGTCCCGACCTGTCGGACGCTCAGTTCGGATTCCGGGAAGGACGTTCGACGGTCGGGGCCATTATGCGCCTGAAGGCCGCGGCCGAGGAGGCGGTCGCCGGCGGCGGTGTTCTGTTGGCGGTGTCTTTAGACATCGCCAACGCGTTTAATAGTCTGCCATACAGCTGTGTCCAGGGGGCGCTCCGATATCACGGGGTACCTTTTTACCTGGAGCGGCTGGTGGCAGACTATCTGAGAGGCAGGAGTGTCCTCCTCGAGGTTCGAGGCGAGGTTTGGCGGCGGCCCATGTCGTGCGGTGTCCCGCAGGGATCGGTTCTGGGTCCGCTCCTGTGGGACATGGGGTACGACTGGGTCCTACGTGCTGCCCTACCCCCCGGGCTGAGCGTCATCAGCTACGCTGACGACACCCTGGTCACAGCCCGTGGGGGTACCTTCGAGGAGGCGGCCCGTTTGGCTACCGTGGGGGTTTCCCAGGTGGTCGGGCGTATCGAGGCGCTGGGTTTACGGGTGGCTATTAACAAGACGGAGGCCCTGGTCTTTCATGGGCCTCGTCGCAGTCCACCCCGCGGCGCCTCGATAATGGTGGGCTCGACGCGCGTTCCCGTCCAGGCCCACATGAAATATCTGGGCTTGGTGCTGGACGGAAGGTGGCACTTCGACGAGCATTTCAGACAGCTCGCCCCGAAGCTTCTCGGCACTGCGTCCGCCCTTGGGCGGCTATTGCCAAATTTGGGCGGGCCCAGTGCTGGTTGCCGGCGACTCTACACGGGGGTTATCCGGTCGATGGCGCTTTACGGCGCACCGGTGTGGGCGGACTCCCTGACCGCTCAGTGCAGGACTCTCTTGCGGAGGCCGCAGAGAGTCATAGCGGTCAGGGTAATACGCGGATACCGCACGGTGTCAGCCGACGCAGCTTGTGCGTTGGCCGGGACACCCCCGTGGGATTTGGAGGCTGAAGTGCTCGCCGAAGTGTTTGCAATGAGTGAGGCGGTGCGGGAGGAGACGGGTTGTCGTCCCCTCCCGACAGTGATTGAATACGCGCGCAATCGAGCCCATCAGGGCATGATTTTAAAGTGGCAGGCGCGGCTGGAGGTGCCCTTGGCCGGTTTCAGAACCGTTGGGGCCCTCCAGCCGGTATTGGAGCGGTGGGCAGGGCGGCAGCATGGGACCCTTTCCTTCCGGCTAGTGCGGGTGTTGTCAGGGCACGGTTGCTTTGGCAAATACCTGCACACGGTCGCTAGGAGGGAACCGAGTCCCATCTGCCACCACTGCGATTGTGAGGAGGACACGGCGCAGCACACGCTCGAGCAATGTCCTGCTTGGGCGGTGCAGCGCCGTGAACTCATTGAGATTGTGGGTGAGGATCTCTCGCTGCCGGCCGTGATCAAAGCCATGGCCGACAGCGAGAGGAAATGGGCAGCGGTCGCGTCCTTCTGCGAGGACGTCATCTCGCAGAAGGAGGCGGCGGAGCGGATCCGTGAAGAAAGTATCCTTGCGGATCCGAGCCGTCGCCGGCGAACCGGGCGGCGCAGGCGCGCTTACGCGCGCCTAATGCCGCCATAATGAAGGCCGCGGGCGGAAGAACGGGGATCTTCCGTCCGCCAGCCATTGAGTCGGTCTGACGCCCTATGTAGTGCCGGGGCGTCGCCGAGGAGTTGTAGACTGCTGGGTGGGTCGCTGAGGTAGTAATTTTGCCAGCGGCCCATCCAATATGCAAGGCAGCGAGCGTGCACACCGTGGGGTTTTGGTCCGTAGGCCCGAAGTACGGGAGAGCCGGACATAACCCTCTCGCCTCCCCTTGTGGCGAGAGGGTATGCATCAGGCGCATTTCCCCACGTAAAAAAAAAAAAAAAAAAAAAAAAAACAAAAAAAAAAAGTTTTATAATACTAAAGTTTTATACTACTATTAGTATAAAACTTTAGTAGTATAAAACTGCCTCCGTGCCGCAGATTCGACCCCCGGGTCGGGCCAATAAAAAGTTATTGGGTTTTTCTGTTGAGTAATCTCAATAGCAGCCCGGAGTTAGGATTTTGGCGGTGTTAGACAACCCCGTGCCTCGGACAGCACGTAAAGTCGTTGGTCCTGCACCTGATCTCTCTCCGGTCGTGTCGGATTATTCGTCCCATCGGATCGTGAGGCTGAGGGAATAGAGAGTGCACTTGTGTTTGCGCACACACTTGACTTGTGCACTATAATATCTCCTGCGCAGATGGCCAGTCTCCGTTAAGATTGGCCGCCGTGATCGAAATTCGATCTAGAGGACACTATTATTACTAGGTATATAGTATAAAAAAATATACATATCACAAGCATAAATACTTAGGAAAATCTTTGAACATAACAAGAGATAAACACAAAATTAACACGAGTACCGACACTTAACAAACTTTTGTTAAATATGAAACAAGTTGTTTACGAAATACACGCTTATCTTATTTACACTATGTTTGAAGTTATAAAAGTTGACAACGTATTTTAATTTGACTTAGAAATACTTGACTCCAAGTTAATTCTTAAGTTTGCACGGTAGACAAATTTGGATGGCAAGAATTAAAATTTTGATTATGCATTCACATTTTAATTAACTATATTAATTGTAGTTTCTTTACAGCGGACGGCCATTGACTAGAAAGCAAATCAAATGCTTTTTTGGTGACAAATACAAACGCCAAAAAATTCTATTATATTGTAAAGAAGCTTGTAATATCTAAAAATATTACAAGCTTGGACATACAATTGCTTGGATATGCAATTCTTACAACAATAATCGCGTATTTGAAAAATATGGTGGCTTAGATGGTCGCTTCGCCTTTGCCATTGCGCCGAGTGTTGTGGGTTCGAATCCCACACGGGACAAAAATTTATGTGATCCTCAAATGGTCGTTCCGAGTCTGGATGTCCTTTGTCTACGTTGTTTTAATGTTTGTAAAGTCCCCCGCGATAAAGAAATTATTACTAAAGAATCTTTAAAAAAACATCCTGGAGATCAATTCGTTTTCATTGATGATAAATATTCGAATCATAATTGATGTTTGATTTAAAGATCGTGGTTGATAATTCGATTATGTTAACTATGTGAACGCGGTGTCGGTGGACAATGGCCTCAGACGACATACCTGACCACTTGTTTTTAGTTCTATATCATAATATTTCTATATAATACCGTGAACTCGTACTGCACAAAGAGGTTGTCGTACAAGGCGAACGATAATTTTATTTTGAATTTCCTGTACTTGGTAGTAGGTATCAATATTTGTATAACTCTATAGTTAATATGCACAAATCAATAATAATCAGTCAAGTCTTAGAATACCAGACATAATTAAAAATCTTTTGTGTCGGGCCACCGGTGTGCCACTGTGACTCAATAACTTTAATGCATTCGTATCAATAAATGGAACTTGTTTGATAGCTCGACTCGAATAATTCAATTTAATCGTAATGTAGGTACATTGCTAATGCTGACATGGCTTAATAAAGCTTACAGAAACCGTCATGAAATTTCAACACTAATGTATTATGTAACTGATCAAATCTTCACTACATATTATATAACAAAGAACCCACCGCGTCTGTTCGCGATAAACTCAAAAAATACTGATCGGATTTTCATGCGGTTTTCACTAATAGATATAAGGAAGGTTTAAGTGTTTATTAATTTGTTAAGGTTTTGTTATATCTATGAGAAGCCAGGAAGGGTCGCAGTTTTAAATATAAAGTTGAAATTGAGTAAATTTTCAGATTGAAAACCCAATATCAAGTCTTGATAATCGAACGCAAACGCTCACGGTCACGTTATGCTATTAAACTAACAAGCAAGTCGAGCATATATAAAATATATTATCAAGCAGCGGTTCAGAAAATTAATATCGGAAAACCATAAGTCGTGTTTCTGATAACACTTGATTATTTCTACGTACCGAGATGAAGGCAACGTGAACCTGTAGCTTTACATAAATTATATATGATATCAAACTAAGCCTTATGGAAAACGATTTGAACGCACATTCAGGAATCGATTGGGTGCCTGAGTTGTTAGCTCTAGTCGGATTATGCTAGGGCTGGTGTCATGAAATAATAAAAGAAATAGATGTGGTATATATTATTGATATGTATGAGTTACATTCAGAATAGAAGGAACTGCCGCATTGGATTTTAAATAGATGGTATATTTAGTAACTATTAATTGATGACCGGTGTGGCACAATGTTGGACAGAATTAATAATTTTTTTGAAAAACAACCCTTGGCATTTGTCTTATATCGCACTATCGCGGACGTCATCGCAAATTTACTAAACAGCGATTGCTAAAAAGCACATACCTATTCAGAACAATAATTTGTAAATTAAATAGTAGAGCTTTGCAAATTATTACACGCTAGCTTTTGCCCGCGACTTCATCCGCGTGGAATAGTTACATTGCAGCATAATAATTTCTTTGGATACTTATTTTGCTTACACATACAAACTGCTGTGGTTTTTAGCAAATAGCTTATTATAATACATGTTATATGGTTTATCTATGATAATTACGAATTCCCATACAAACTTTCATCTCTTATTTCAACCTCTTTATTCCCTTTTTAAAAACAAAAGGTCTATGTCCTTCCCCAGGGTCTACTCTACCTCTGTACAAAATTTCATCAAAATCGGTTGAGTGGTTTAGGCATGAAAGCGTAACAGACAGACAGACAGAAAGAGCTACTTTCGCATTTATAATATTAGTAGGGATATTACGTACGGCTTGACCGAGGTTCTGCCTCCTCACAGAATATTGTAGTAAAATAGCAGAATTCGTGTACCGTTGCGTTTCGTTTGGTGAGTCAGATCACTGAAAGCTTGGGTCTATAGTGCAAAATAAGGAAGGGATCGAGGGAAGAATTGATCCTTCCCTTGGTCCTTTCCTTATTTTGAATGTTTCCCTCTGTTCCCTTCAAATAGGCTGCAGTAACTTCTTACCCTAATAAAAAAATATCTCTTTTTCGACCGTGTAGAAAGTAAACTCACGATTGCGCGCGGCGTAATGCCTAAAGCCATTGTGCTATGTGTAGATAATGGTATGTACCTGTAGAATGGCTTAAGTAATCACTTCCCTTAAAGTATTGCGTCGAGTATTATAGGTCCATTACCACACGACACAAAGTTTGATTGACCTATAGCTGTACCTAGACAGGTTATTATATGTATACATTATTCGGATGTTTGGAAAGCACGCCGTGGTAAAATCTGAGATCTATTACTACCTACCGTGATAAAGATATTTTATTTATTTATTGCACATTAATAGGATGCGTTCAACCGGGATTGGAAACAACTGGCGCTGGACAGAAAAGAGTGGGAAGATCGAAGGGAGGCCTTTGCCCTGCAGTGGGACGGTATAGGCTAAAAATAAATAAATAAAATATTGCACATTACATGCAATTATTATTACACTAGTTTTTCCCCGCGGTTTCACCCGCGTAAGTCCCGTTCCCGTAGGAATATTGGGATTAAAATTAGCCTATGTAATCCAGGTCTCCAGCTATCTACATACCAAGTTTCATCGCAATCGGTCCAGTATTTTTTGCGTGAAAGAGTAACAAGCATCCATACATCCATACAAACTTTCACGTTTATAATATTAGTAAGAATGTGTAATAGTGTAGTTACCACTAAACAATGAAAAAACATTATTGTATTCTGCACAGTTGTAAATACAATACAATTACAATTTGTAACCCTGCCCTTTAACAGAGGCTTGCATAGATGCCTCTACATTTGTACCGTGTATTTGTTACCGGCTCGGATACGAGCCACCAAGCGCGTGCCACTTTAAACCTTATTGTACTAACTTTAACGCTTAAAACTAATTGTTTATCGGCTACGAATGGATTTGTTTTTGGTAAAGGACATAAGGTATTACGAAAATGTAAATGCGACTGAAGAGGATACGAAATATACCTTTAAAATATTTAAATGAACATATAGAACAATGTAAGTGTAAGTATTTTTTTTACAGCTTGTACTCGTAGCAAACACAAATTGTGGAGATACATTTTTTGTTAACTCTTTTCGTGAAAATAAATAGATCATGCCCATTACTTCGCTCGCGTTTATGTAGATTTTGTTAACAAGTCCCTCGGGAACAGCGGTACCTACATTTTTCTAATCGAAAGTCCTTGTTTGTAACCCTGACTGATTCACGATGATCGATTGAGTAGTTCAAGCATAAAAAACAAATGAACAAACTCATATTCACATTAATAAAATTAGTTAGGATAATCATGTACCAAATCATATATCTGAATCCCAAACAAATTGTTCTGCACAACTACAGGTGCAACAGACCGTTTACTATCAATTACCCTTAAAATGGTTGCCTTTAGTACTATATTTCACTACCTTAATTAATCATAAAATGTTGTAACTGACTCACCTTCATAAATCCTTCCCATTATCCTGTCGAAACAGGCAACATAGTAACAGCTCGACCTTCATTCAAGGCAAATTTGTGTATGGAATTAAGTATTCCATAGTCCATACATATGTCACACAACTCGCTTACGTCGGCGAAGGGGTCGACGAAGGTTTATCACGCCCTCATTTCACCAGCAGCTATTGACATTGGACAGACTCACTAGCGACAAATCGTAAAACTAAATATCAGATAAAATAAGAATAAAAATTTTAAACTTTTTCGTTTTAACTTATTCTTAATATAATATTGGATAAAGAGATAAACCTCTTGAATGCCCGCCGCGCCGTTTCAACGGATTTGTATCGATTGTATCGATCGATTGACTGGCGTGAGCTGAGCGGTGCCTTCATGAAGTGCGGGTTTCTTCAATTACCCTCACTTGGTCATTATTATTTGTCTTAGCACTTTCGGTATTCCAATACACAAAACTAACGACGTCTATATAATGACCTATCACTGCAAAAACAAATTTAATCATGAATAATAATTTACATGTATACAATATTTAGATTTTTTTTAATTACTGAACTAGACCTATATCCAATGTCTTTACAAACATTAAGCTGATTATTAAATATATGTCGAAACATCAAGAAAATAATAATTGGAATGTAATTTATTTCTGTAATTGGAGTTGAATAAAACGCTATCTATTGGTTTGATTCGGAACGTCAAGCGTAAGCTTAAGTGAGGTCGCCACAGAGCCAATGTCTCAGTTGGAGTGACAGTTATAACTGTCAGTGTCATATTGACGTTACATAAGCGCCGTAGATGCGTGCGCGGACACATTCGGTGACGAATTCGCTACGTTACCGATCAAATCAGAGATAACACTGGGGAACAGTCATTTTGGGACATGGTAAGTTGAAGTCAATTTTGTGTAAGTTCAGTATACTGAATACGAGAAAAATATGAGATTTGTTAAATTGACCCTAGTTTATGAGATAAGACTTTATAACTGTTGAACTGAAAGAAGGTCGAAATAAAAATACAATTACATATTTAAATATATATTTTAGAAGCGGCTATATAATAACGACAAGAAAACTGATGTTGTCCACCAGGATCCCCTAGCCCAATCCCCCAGGAGATCCTTGTAAACTCATTAGTTCATCAGTTAATATATATGCTATTAAGAAAAAATCATAAAAAATACTATTAGAAAACTTTATCTGTAAGCTTTTATATTGTCTTTATGTTCAGGACAATTCCTTATTAAACTCAAGCAACAGTCTGCCATCATATGGATGTCCCATCGGCCTTGGTATCTTTCTTTCATTGTTTTAATATCCTGATGGAACCGTTTTTTATATTGAATATCTCAAAAACCAGATTCAATCCATACAAAGTAAATACATTTCGGGTGTGACTGATGGAGGTGTATTAAAACCATTAACAAAATTAATGCCGCTGAAAATATAATTTTTTTTTGTTTCCCAGTGATAATCACAGTCAACCTTTATTGTTTTATTTCTCATGTATTTGCCTATCATTAGCATGCAATGTATGAAATATAATACGATGCCTATATTTTATTGCTTCATCATATCAAAAGCAAGTTGCCGTCCAACTCTCCGACATATTATATTATATATCACTTAGTACTGTACTTCAAAATTATAATAAAAGTTTGTATATAAGTAATGCATGTCAAAGTCAAAGTCAAAGTCAAAAATCTTTATTTCCATAAAAATGTGCAAACAATTCTTGGACACGTTAATTCACTATTATATTAATAAAAAATAATAATAATAAAATAAATAAAAGGAAATAAAAATTTACCATTGAAAAAAGCCTGTTCGAGGAGTAGAGCTTTTTCATGACAAGAAGCAGGCAAGAAACTCATGGCCACTCTTTTCAATCGCCAAATGCTCACTAGACATAAATTGTATACAAATTAAGTGAAATTTTTACAATTTCTTAAAACAATAAAGAATCTTTAAACCTAACATTCAAACAGCAGACAAAAAATACCAAAAGTATAAAAATAATTTAGTCGTCCGCAATACAGGAATTATTACAGAGTCTACATTACAGGTGGTTGCCTTTTACAAAAAGAAGAGGTACGTTCATTTAAATAATTTGCTATTGCAAAATAATCAGACTTAATGGATACATACTGAAATACTAAGCTTTCACCGCAATGAGCTGGCAAATGTATGCCAGAATCATCTACGATCTCATCGTCGACAACAAACCGCTAATGCTCATATTAATTAATTTGTATTTCATTTACATAAATACATAACCCCACCCTTATCCCTGAAGGAGAAGGCAGTGTGTGTTCACCTTCATTTTACCAGCAAGACTTATATGAAAGGGGTGAACCTATTCCCGTCTACCAGGCACAGCTCTTGACTATATGCCGCTATTGAGACTTTTTTAACAAATCTCTTATTTTCTACCCAGGTAATGGAACCATCGCTGCCTCAGACAGACCAGACACCCTACAATATAATTATTCAAGATTCTTGTGGTTTGTGGTTCGTGTGTGCATGCATCATTAAGAAAGAAAGAAAACATTATTTATTGCTACAAAGATTAATTACATAATTTTCTCATAAAACAACAACAAAACATTTAAAAAGACAACCAAATGAATAGATTGCAAATAAATATTATGACATTGTGGCAAAAAATGATCTCCATTCAGCTTTTATGTTGCAATAATACTGACGTATTACCGCAATTGTTTACCGATATAAAGAAAGGACATACAACCATACGCTTTAGTGCAGTTCAGCCTGCCTAGTTTTCTTAGCACTGTGGCTATGTGTCCCAAGAGTTTTGGTGCGGCTGTAACTTTTTTTAAGATTAACTTGAGACTTAACGAGAGTCGCAGTGCTTTCACAAATATACCCAGACCCAGAATAATAATTTGTGAATCACACATATGACATGGCAGCAGCGGCGATCAAACCGCTTATCCGCTGCACCATCCATGCAGTCAGTGAGGTGCACTCTGCCAAGATTTCTTTTTTGTGCGGTTGTGTACGCCTCGTTTGCTTTTTAGCTCGGTTCAATCTACCATGTTTTCTTTAAAACTCGTATACATAGATACCAAACTTAGTAACAGTTAAAATTCTTAAGCCAACATCTCATTTCTACTTCAGTTCTCCTCATAAAAGTCAAATTAACGAAATCATTTTATTCCTCTCAGAAACTCGACTCCACTCGACTGTGACTGACAACAGTTCTCTACTTAATGTTCACGAACAGTTTAATCGGAGTGTTTCGCTGAATTCGATGCTAATGCTTTAATGAAACCTTGAAAGTGAACTGTGGTGCGTATAAGGAGGTAAATTAGTTCGCGGAGAATTACGTGTCTTCGAGAAAGTACTTAGAATTTGATGGATGGCAGTTCATGTGGAACTGCTATAACGCTCCAGCAGATCAATCAATCCGCGTGATTAAGTAAAGTTAGGCTTAGAATGTTGTGGGTTCGATCCCCACCTATACGTTGATTACACAATTTTGAACGGAAACAAAATTGTTTGAATGTTTGTAAAGTTTCCCGTGAGTATTCAAGTTTTAAGAGTTTATTCCAATTGCAGTAAAAGTACATATTATCATTTTGTCCGACTCAAATAATATTTCGGGTATGAATATACATTCAGAAGTAGCGAATACATACGAAAATGAAATTATTTATAATATTGGAATAATTACAAAAAATTCTATAGCGAGAACAGCTGATATAACTAATAAACATGTACGTAGTTGAGTATCCTTTTTTGGGTTCCGAACTCAAAGGGTCTTATTTAGAGATGTGCGTTTATCAATTAATAATTCAAATCGTTCGAATTTTTAAGCAATTTAAAATATTCGGTAGTTTGATAAATAATTATTCGAATGCTTTAATTATAGACATTAATTATTTTGTAAATTTCGTGTTGTCTATATATAAATATATTGATATATCGATCGAACGATCGACCACAACTTATTCAGCGGTTCATCATCAAATTAAGTTTTGAATATTCGATAATAATTTGAATTAAAATCATAACGACATTGAATTGATCAATATTATTCGGATACAGGCACATTGAACTCCTTTGTGCCGTTGTTAGTTTAAATACTATCCATTGTGCGAATATTCGATTCTATCTTATTGTAATAGTTACATATCACATGTGGTTACGGATTGTATATAGTAATATATCATTCCTTTGCTCTGTGTTTTGGACCATAATTGGTAACCAGTAAAACATTTTTAACAGAAAATAATGAATTATGGAAATGATAAAAAAAAAATTGCTTTAAGGTTTAGGTTAATTAAGTGAATTTATATTTCAAACTCCAAAGTAAAACAATAAATAATAGAAATAGGTCAAGTTTTATTCGACCTCGGGCTGAGGATCGTGAACTGAACTAAAGAAAACAGTTGTTTTTTTATAAAGCAGTAATATATTGTTCTGTACTACGGAACCCATGCCTTGTATTGCGAGTCCCACTCGAACTAAGCTAGTTAATAGAAATCTAATTTAATTAAAAAAATAATTATACAATTACAAATCATAAATATGCAAAACAAAAGCCATTAGGCACAAATGTGAAATTATTTTCAGCAGATTAATATTTTATATGACATACTTTATTGGCACTTCACGAATAATGTTTTTCATTTCAAGCACTTAAAAAGGATTAGTGCAATCTCAATGATTAAAAAACTTATTTTTTATTAAGCTCATAAAGTTATTATTTCAATATCTAATAAGTTTACAAATCAAATTGTTGATATTACGTGAAAAAGCAAAACTAAATATAAATCTATCCAAAGATGAATATGACATATTTAATTTTTTGGATAGATTTATACTTTATACTATTACGGTGTTAACTACATTACCAAAATTACATCCAACAATTAAAATACATACGTCGATTGACCAATGCCTGTTTATTGCGGTAGACATAGGTAGAAAATATTAGATTTAGGTTGGTTAGTCTATATGCGTTGTATGTGTTCTTAGGTACTGTGTATAGGAGCGTAAAATGATAACACTGGACAATGATTCAAGTTGGATGCTTTAATGCGACTAAACTTATTATACAGTCGCGGGCGCAGCCGCACGTAGGCACACACACACTAACACATTATGCATTCTATATAAGATGCTTAGTTAGCAATATCATACATGTGTCCCTACAGTAGCCCCCCTCTTAAGGAAGAAGAAGCCACTTTACAATTTATTACAAAAATTCAAACAAATGTAAAAATATATATTCTCTCGAACTGCAAAATTTTCATACATTTCATTACAATAACTATAACAAGACATGTGTTTCGACTCGCTTTCAATGCTGACTCGACGCTAAGATCGCACCGGCCGTCGTTTGTTTACATTAAATATAAGTTATAAGTTCTATAATTACGACCATATGTTTCAGAGTGTGGACAGAATGCTTAAATGCTACTTCCATATGCTGACTTATTTCTACACCTTTCGTACCTGTTACTAATGGTAGTTGCCGTGACGACCCGCTCTGCTATATTTAAGTATCGCCCCTTGAGACCCGTCAGCGTCCGTCACGACAACGCCTGAAAATCCTTCCATTCATCACTACTCACCATACTTCTTTCTTGCATACTTTACACATTACATCATCTTGGACATACTTTGATTTGCGGACACACACAAATATAAAATGTTAAAACTATACTAACAGTTTTAGCTCACATGAAAGATAGTCCATAACAACAATATATAATTTATGATTACATTTACGCCTCTGTAAAATACGCAAGGTATAAATACAAATATGAAACACTTATTCTTAGACCCGCGATCTAAACACTTACTCTTAATTAATATGGGTCAGCGTTATGCGCCGTCGTCTGAGGTTGCACAGTGTTGTGTACTTTGACCACCGGAGTTGACCACCCAGCCACTGCGGCTTCCTTGCGAAACCAATCTCGTACCCTTTTCCTGCATTGATTTCTTATCAACCACAGACACATCAACCCAAACAATATAGCAAAAATCACAGCAACCATTTCCAACCAATTTAATCTTTGTCCTATAAGTTCGTTGGACACACTTTGAGAAATCGCAACATTATTTTGTGTAGGTTTACTTTGGTTATAACCCATCTTAGATATTTCAATACTTTGTTGGCGAGCCAGGTCTAAATACAGAATGAATAACATCTGTGTACCCAAATAGAAATAATTTTACATAAAAATTGACGCGTCGACGTTAAATAATTAATAATAATTTTATACATAAACAACATTGTCATATTTCGCAATTATAATACCGCGATCTTATATTACAAGTTGTTAATTTAGATTGCGACATAATATAATATTCTTACTGACACAATACAAAAACAATTACCTATTCATGCGTGAGTAGCTCCGTGGTTAAAGTTATACGTACGACCTAGCGTTCCCCGGTTCAATATTTTATCCCTTATACTCTACACTAACATGATATATTCCTCAATATTAGCAATATGTAATACACATAATTATAAGGACATCACATGTAAACATAATTACCGACATAACTGTAACATCTCTCAAAGCCTAAACCTTATCGGGCGCTTGACCGCCCTGCCACTGCGTGTGGTATAAGTTGTGAGCTTATCGCTCGCTGCGCTATTGTTTATCTTATCGTCTAAATTATTAGTAATCTTACCTCTATCCGTTGAATGACTATAATTCGCTTGTTGAGCGTTGGGATCCTCGTTAATCATGTAAGCCGGTTTCAGTCTGTCTATACTAACTTTTACCTGCCTGCCTGGCCTTTGAATAAGAAAGTATTTTTCACACCTATCTATGAAAGAAAGAAAGAAGAAAGAAAGAAAAATATTTATTTGACACGTACCATGACCTTATAAGGTCCCTCGTAAGGTGGTTGTAAAGATTTTTTAACTAAATCTACCCGAACGAAAACATGTGAACAGGATTGCAAATCTGTGTGAACAAAAATATTACGTGAATCTCTTTGACTAGTGGGTTTCGGTCTGAGATTATTTATAGCCTCTCTAATTTTATTAACATATTCATTAGAATCGCTAATGCTTATACTTGTGCTATCATAAAAATCTCCAGGTAACCTCAATGTTTTACCGAAAGCTAACTCGGCTGCGCTAACACCCGTATCGCTCCGCGGTGTCGCTCGCAATCCAAATAACACCGTATTTAACTCTTCTAGCCACGTACCGCTATCTCTTTTGGCCATAAGTGCTGCCTTTAGAACGCGATGAAATCTTTCCACTGTTCCGTTCGCTTGTGGATGATAAGGCGTAGTTCTTAATCTATAAATTCCTAGATATTTAGTGAGCTCCCCAAACAAGCTACTTTCGAACTGCCTTCCCTGATCTGTCGTGATTCTAACCGGACAGCCATAACGCGTAACCCAGCCCTCATAGAGTATCTTGGCTACCGAACTGGCATACATATCTGTGGGAGCAAATGCTTCCGGCCAACCTGTTGCTCTATCCACCACTCTAAGGCAATATCTATAACCCTCAGGTGACATAGGTAAAGGTCCCACTAAATCTACATGAATATGTTCAAATCGACCGCTAGCTTCGAATTGTCCTAACCCCGAAACCGTATGCCGAATAACCTTAGATTTTTGGCATTGTATACAGGTTTTAGCCCAATTTCTAACGTCTGCATTCATGCCTGGCCAAAAATACTTGGCTGCTACTAATTTTCTAGTGGTTCGATTCCCAGGATGCGATATGTCATGAACTACGTGGAATGCTTTTATCCTCAAGTCTATAGGTAGGTACGGCCTGGCGACGTTAGTTGATACCTCACATGTAATTTCATTCTGCTCGTCGGGCAAAACAATTTCTTTGAATCGCAATCGCCCTGTAGGTTCCGATAACAACTTACTCAGCTCTCGGTCCGTCCGTTGCGCTACCGCTAATTCCGCGAAATCGAGTGCATTCGGACAAACAATCGTAGAAACTCGCGATAATGCATCCGCCACCATATTATCAGACCCGTTAACATGACGAATATCCGTCGAAAACTCACTAATAAATAGGAGCTGCCTAACTCTTCTAGGCGTCTCCTTATCGCTGGGCTTTTTCGAAAACGCGTATACCAAAGGTTTATGGTCAGTGTAGATCACAAAAGGTCTGCCCTCTACCAAGTACCTAAAATGTTGTACCGATAAAAATATACCTAGCAGTTCCCTATCATAGGTACTATACTTTAATTGAACATCACTCATTTTCTTAGAGAAGTATCCTAAAGGCTTCCAGTGCTTGTCGACCCTTATTTGCAACACGCCACCTACGCAGTCATTCGATGCATCCGTCATAATTGCAAGCTCTGCATCTTTAGTTGGGTAACTCAAGACGGTTGCGGTCTGTAAACAACTTTTACATTTTGCGAACGCGGCATCCGCTTCATTTGTCCATAAAATGAGCGATTTATCTTTCTTTTTTGCGTTTTGTAAATACTTATTTAAAACTGACTGATATTCTGCGGCCCTAGGTAAACTAGACCTATAAAAATTTACCATTCCCAAGAAGCGCCTTAACTGATCCACAGTTTTTGGCTTCGGGAAATCGATTATTGCCTGTACCTTGTCAGCTAATGGACTAATCCCCTCAGGCGTAACTTCGTAGCCTAAGAACTCTAACTTCTCTTTCCCAAAACAACATTTCGATAAATTGATAGTTATTCCAAATTTATCCAACCGCTCGAAAATCGCTTTTAGATGCCGCTTGTGAATATCCGCTGTTTCACTGGCCACAATAACGTCATCTATGTAACAAAAATAAAAATTAGGGTCGAGATCCTTTTCCTCTGCCCTAATTTGCGTTTCTAAGCCTTGAAAAACAGTATTATTCATATATCTCTGAAAGGTTTGCGCCAAATTTCGTAAGCCAAAAGTCATACGCGTGAACTCGTATAAGCCAAATGGTGTAGTTATCGCTGTTTTTTCTATATCTTCCGGTGCAATCAAATTATTATGATATGCCCTATTTATATCTAATCGCGAGAATATCTTTTTATTTCCTAATATGTAAGTAAAGTCAATAATACGCGGAATGGGGTACCTATCTGGCCTCGTTATGGCATTAAGTGCCCTATAATCGCCGCAAGGACGTATTTGCCCGTCCTTTTTAGGTACCACGTGCAAAGGACTCGCCCATGGACTTTTTGACGGCCTGCAAATACCTAACTCTTGCATGCGTTGGAACTCTTCTTTAACCCTGGTATACCTATCCGGCGCTAAGGGTCTAGCACGGGCAAACACCGGGGGCCCAGTCGTCTCGATATAATGAAATACCGAGTATGGAGGGTCCTCCCTAAAGGAAACTGGTTTAGTTATCTCCGGATATTGTAAGAGTAAGTCAGAGTATGTACAAGTATTGTCCACCGTAGTTAACGAGGTTCCCTTCCACTCTATAATTGATCCTATAACACTTATACTAGTTTTTTGGTCTAAAAGACGTCGTCCACTTATATCCACTAATAATTTATTTTGCAATAAAAAATCTGCGCCTAGTATAGGCTGTTTGACCTCTGCAATAATAAAATTCACCGTATACGGACGTCTCAAGCCCAAGTCTAATGTTAAAGTTCTTACACCGTAAGTTTTTATTAGCGTCCCATTTGCGGCATATAAATTATAATTACACTTATCACTACTATATTTATGTACACGACTCCTATCTACCGGTATAACGGAAACATTTGCCCCGGTATCGATTAGAAATCTCATACCTGATATCTTATCGCAAACTATAAGACGGTTATGCGTTGTGCAGCGTCCCGTCATCGGCTGCACCTCTTCTAGTTTTCCGCTGTTTTCGGCTGGGCTCCCTTCCAATTGCAGGGCTTGACAAAATTCGTTGCTTTCTCCCTGTAACGAAAATGGTAATAACACAACCAATTAGCGTTTTTCCTTTTAGGTGTTGAATTACCGCTCCTCGATGTCGATCTGGATCTCGGTCCTTGCTCATAGCGTTGCGTCGGTCTGCCACGCTCTAAATCCTTGAGCCTCAGGTTGATTTTCGCCAATTCCCCCATGATCAGGTTTGTGTCCGACGTTCCCGCACCTGTCCGCTGACTTGATGATGACGCCTCAGGTGTTTTGACCTCGGATACTTGTGTTGCACTGCCTGCTGTACTCTCCAGCACCTTGTCTGCTATAGCCGCGAGGACGTCGAGGCTCTTCGAATTTGTTACCGTGAGTATGGCTCGAACTGCTGTCGATAAGTGCGATTGCCACATCAGCCGAAGGGTTTCATCCGAAACTTTTTCTCTGGCCAGGTCCCGCATTCTCCGCAGCAGCTGTGATGGACGTTGGTCCCCAAGCTCCATTTCCCCGATCAACTTTTGAAGTTTTCTGGTCTCCGTTTCCTCAAAAACTTCCAATAACCTGTCTTTCAACGCCTGATACTTTCGGGTTTCCGGCGGCGCGAGCAGTAGATCACTCACTTGCTGTATAGCATTCTTCCCTAGCTTTGTCACCACAAGGTTCAGCTTGGCTGCATCACTCAGCTTCTGATTTTCCACGACGGCCTCGAACTGGACGAACCAGAGTCGCGTTTGGTCCGCCCAAAACTCGGGTACTCGTGATGCTACTGTGATGCTCGCTAGTGCACTCGATTCGCCAGTATTTTCCCTGGAGTCCATTGTACGAGGAACGGCAGGATTCATTATCATTCAATTTTACGCACCTCCACAAACAACAGAAACGTTCGGGGTCACCAATTTAGGTTGGTTAGTCTATATGCGTTGTATGTGTTCTTAGGTACTGTGTATAGGAGCGTAAAATGATAACACTGGACAATGATTCAAGTTGGATGCTTTAATGCGACTAAACTTATTATACAGTCGCGGGCGCAGCCGCACGTAGGCACACACACACTAACACATTATGCATTCTATATAAGATGCTTAGTTAGCAATATCATACATGTGTCCCTACATAGATATATATTTTACTAGCTGTGTCATAAGACTGCCTTAGCATCGCAGAATAGTGAATTCGACCGTTGTGCATGTGGTCTCGAGTTCCGATTTCTGGATCGCTCAAAGTGTTATTTGGTTTCTCTGGCAAGAATTTTCCAGTAGCAACACAAAATCTGGAACTGTACTGCACCAATAGCTTTGTACCTCCTTTTGACTTTAAGTCACCACCTGGTGACCTAAAGTCAAAGTTGGCGAAATGTGTGTGTAATCTTATAATCTACAAGCTTTTGCTCTTAATTTCGTATGCGTGGAATTTGGAAGAAGATATACATATTTTTTTTTTTTTTGAAGAAGCTGATTTACAAACATACGACATACCTATAGGTAAATATTCATTTCATTTTAATTTTTAGATAGAAAGGCGGCGTATCAATAAATTCTTACAATTACACGACTTCTAGGCAGCGTATGAAACATCGACTAGACATCCATCAATAAAATTACTGTGGAAACCGCATTCAATTTTGTGCCGTAGTTTTGGCGTAGTGCGCGCACAAACACACAGATAGACAAAACAATTAAAATAATTGTTTTGTTCTCTTTTTTTTATACTTCTAAGGTGGCAAACATGCATACGGCCTACCTGATGATAAGTGGTCACCGTAGTCTATGTACGCATGCAACACCAGAGGCAACACTTGCGCGTTGTCGACCCTTTAGGAAAGGAAGTGGGCAGGAGAGGGAGCGGGAAGGGGGAAAGAGGATGATTGGGCCTCCGGTACTCTCACTCACCGAACGAAACACAACAGTAGGAATACTGCTATTTCACGTTGATATTCTGTGAGAGGGTAGTCCTTCCCTGGTCGAGCCGGCCCATTCATGCTGAAATCAGCTATTACTTTCTATAGCTTATACAAAGACCCTTGACATTAATGTGGCTACACCGATGGCTTAGCGGTCTAAATGGTCGCCTTGCCATTGACACTGCGCCGAGTGTTGTGGATTCGAATCCATAAATGATTGTTTCTAGTGTTCTTTGTGCCTTGTTTGAAAGTTAGTAAAGTACCCCGCGACAGACAATGATATATAAACTATAGATTAGTTGCCCGCGCTCTGTAGTGGCAACATGAATGCAAGGTAATTACCAGAAGTCCATTTAGTCACGTACCAACCAGTGCCGCGGGTGTACGTGACATTAAAATAACTTCAGTGAATAACTTCCTCAAACAACAAAAAAAAATGCCATCCTGTGTTTTTTGGAAATGTAAAAATATACTGCAACTGTGAAAGATAAAAAGTATCATTTTATGCGTAAGTATTAAGAGAAATGGATTTTTTTTTTTTTTTTTCGATGCCTTCTAATGGTGGCTGGTGCCTGAGGTAAGTCATGTGTTGGCGCTCGGCCAATGAGCATGCACTACAGAATGACAACGTAATTAAAGAAATATATTTATCTCTCTCTAACAACAGGAATTCCGTAGATGACATTTAATTTTCTTTCCCTTTATTCGTGCGTCTAAGTAGCTGTCTAGCTACCGATAGTATATTTTACGCTGTTTTCGAGTGCTGTAATGTTCATGCATTACGCGTCTATTTATATTACGTCATTGGCGACAGAGGCATAATTTCTAGAAGGTGATTTAAATAAAATAAAAATACATGTTGTATATCTTCGACTTCTTCACGCCGAGGGTTGTGGGTTCGATCCTCACACGGGACAGAAATTTGTGTGATCCACAAATGGTTGTCCCGAGTCTGGATGTTCTTTGTGTCAGTTGTTGTTTGAATGTTTGTAAAGACAAAGACGCGACACAGGAATTATTCATAGGGTGAGAGTAATCTTTTCAAAAAATCAAACAACTTAAATCTATTGCAAAACAAGTCGCTATCTTCTAGTTACAGACATCGACCAGTTACAATGGAATTATTAAATTTACCTCTGCCGACTATTTATGTATGTAATGTAAGCCTAACTTTTTTTTTAACGTGGATATACGCTTTGACTTATATCCCTCTACAAAGATGGCGAAGGGTTTATGTCGGGCTCACCCGGGCAAAGATGGCGACCCGGTCCCACCGACTAAACCTACTACGGTGTTCCTTATCGCAATCTGTGGCCGGGGCGCAAGAATCTCTCGCGCAGTGATCCTGCAGATGTAATGTACGTCCTAAGTTTATTATAATTTAAATAGTTCATTATATTTAATATTTAGTAACAGTCAAATAAAAACCATTATTATAGAATTATGTGAAATCTTATTGTAAATCTGATTTTATAAATTTGCATCGATGCCCATTAATGAAGACGCTGACACTTGTGATAGAATTTCTTATTAGTGTCATCGTTAAATTGTAGTCTGCAAAAAAATGTTTACACAAAGTGTATTTTTGCTTGCTGTAATACTGGTCTGTAATTTCTATGCATGAATTAAATTATTATATTTCTCTTATCCGTTATCGCATATATTTTTCTAACATATTATTATTATTATTATATTGGGCAAGCATTTTTGATCACTGTCTCACTTTTAAACCGCATCTAATTAACTAGCTTTTACTGCTATTTAAAACTAACCTCAAATATTTAAGAGGTAACTGAGTATTCATTAGCGACTAAGGCGAATTACCATCTACTAGATTTTGCTCGTGGCTTCACTTGTATAAATGTTGGTTATATTAGGTTAGATCAGTAAATATACTTTTTCCCGGATAAAAGTTACATAGTGTCCTTTCCTGTACCCCCAACCACGCGGATGCGAAATTTCATGATGATCGGTCGAGTTATTAAGGCTAAAAAGCAAACAAACAATAAACAAACTTTAACATTCGCAATTAAAATATCAGTTAAGATAAGCATTACTTAACCATTGCATGTTAGTTGAATAATAGCTAAGTAACAGCGCTGGGCCGTTGATCAAAGAGTAATCATTGATCAAGGAGTTGAGAGTTATTTGGTTGTAAGGTAGTTATTATTAGCAGGCAATATTTAATTAAATATAGACATACGAGTATATAATTTGACATATGTAAACCGAGTCAATGAGTACTTTTCCCTCATCGTTAGCGATTTAGCATTACAAATTAGCCCTAATATACGAAATAATCAATTGCTCAATGATAACATTAATGCTAATTCTTTCGTTCTTTTGCCAACGGATTAGTCTGAGGTTGAGTTAATTATTCGAAGTTTGCGTAAAGATGCTGCTGTCAGGTGGGATGCTATTCCTGCTCTTTTATTGCAGATGTGCTCAGACACCCCGGTACCAATTAAAAATACGCAATATTTTTATGGCAGAAGTGATCTTCCCCAAATCTTTTAAAAGGGCTGATGTGTATCCTATTCTTATGAATGGAAGCAGAGACAGTGTCAATAATTACAGACCCATATCTGTCCTGCCTGCGCTATCCAAACATCCGCGGATATGCACTTCGAATTTTTAAAAGATTACCTTTCCGATCGGACACACTGTGTTAAAATAGATAACATTGTTAGTGTCAACGCCCTCCTCCTTTTTGGCGTCCCACAGGGATCGATCCTTGGCCCAACCCTTTTCCTACTCCACATAAACTCCTTGTACACCTATTGTCTGCGTAGGTAATGATAGAAGAATAGGGAAGGGATAGCCTTCCCTGCAATAATTGTTCGTGGCAAAAACTGGCCAGAAGTGTTTGCTCGTGCAGAATGCGCTCTTAGTCATATAATGCAGTGGCTGTCAAACAATCTTTTAACAACAACATATATCCATTAACTAGATCGCAATGTAAAAAAAAGTTACCATACGCTCCTGACCAAATCTTATGAACATACGGAAAATGTGATTAAACTAAGTATACTTTAATTTTATTTATAATGCATCCCTCACACACACTCACATACACACAGACTTGCAAAATATGTATATATACGATATATTGTTGTAATTATGTATAATATTAACATATATATATATATATATATATATATATATATATATATATATATATATATATATATATATATATAATTGCTACGAAGCAATTCAGCACATGCATATGCACCTATATACGATGATACACTACACTTTCATATTAACTACTTGTTGCAATTAATTATGAGAGCCCTGGTACCCATACCACAAGTGAAATCTTACTTTGGGTACCAGTGGTGAACAAAGTTATTGTACATGTTAAGTTTGATATAACTCATGTCTTATTCTTTGTGTGTACTTTCTTGAGTCAATAAACCATTATTATTATTATTTCACATTTAATAACTAGTAACCAGTAAAAATTACATTTTTAAATATATAATTATAAAAAAACAATTAAAAATATAAAAATTATGGTGGCCCATCGGCATCGAGACAAGGTCCAAGCTGTTGGTGGTTAGGGGTCCAGAAAGAGGAACCTCCTCACTATGCGTGCCGTATCGAGGAGGACTGCCTTCTGCATCTGACCCTTGATCCAAGCACCTAACGCGAGCCTCTTAAGATGTTGGTCGAGGCTCTTGGCTATTAGACCGTTCACCGTAACGACTATCGGTACAATGATTGCCGAGTCCACATCCCACATATCGACGACCTCGTGTGCTAAGTCTAGGTATTTTAATTGTTTTTTCTTCTCAGCTTTCACGAGGTTGCCATCATGAGGGATAGTGATATCGACAATCATTGCACGGCGCTCTGATCGATCTACTATCACAATATCAGGCTGGTTGGCAACAACAGTCCTGTCTGTGATAATAGATCGATCCCAGTACAGTGTGATATGGTCCTTTTCGAGAACTGGTTCTGCTACATACCTGTAGTAAGGCACCTCGACCTCTACAAGTTTGTACTTCAGAGCAAGTTGCTGATGGATAATTCTAGCTACTTGGTTATGTCTGTGCAAGTACTCGCCGTTAGCAAGACGAGAAAAACCGGAAACTATATGCCGGAGGGATTCGTACCATCCCTCAGGATATATTTCCGGTAGTTATTCGTCTTGATAATTTCATCCATAATTGCACAGACAAACCCTTCGGTTTCCCCAAAGAGGTCACCGAAGTGTAGCCAGTTCACGGAGGCGAGAAGGTCTACATCAGGCCCACATAGGACCTTGTAGAACCTACCGTGAAGCTCCATTCTCTGCCATACACTCTTGCGGTCGTCAATGCTCAGTACTACAGGGATGCGCCAGCTCTCTTTAGCCAGATTAAGCGGGGTGAATCTGTTATCCACTGCGACAACATCACGATGCATATCCAAGTTCGTTTGAAGGAAATACTCTCTAAGGTTGCACACCTCACGGTTATGGAGGGTTTTGGCATTTAAAAAACCTCGACCTCCACATTTCCGCGGGATGTACAACCTCATCACAGACGAACGAGGATGATGCATTCGGTATGCCGTCAACAGTGTACGAACCTTCCTATCCAGAGCATCTAACTCAGTCTGAGTCCGCTTAAGTATGCCAAAGGAGTATAAAAGAAGCGGCATGACCCAACCGTTAAAAGTGCGCACCTTGTTGCCACCTGATAAAAGACTGTTAAGTACTTTTCCCAGGCGACCAAAGAAGCGCTCCTTCAACGATTGTTTCATGTCCGCTTCATTTATACCTAAGGCTTGTGACATACCTAAGTATTTGTAGGTATCAGTAATGAGAAGCGATCTTAGGTTAATGGAATCTGAAAGTTCAATGCTCTTAGATTCCACCATCATTCCTTGCTTTACATGCATGACTGCACATTTATCCACACCAAACTCCATGTTGATAGATTTACTAAAGCAATCAGTTACTCTTAAGTCTACCAAATGTGAATCAGTGCGGGCAAACAGCTTTAAATCATCCATGTAAAGCAAGTTTGATACGACCTGACCGCCTCTCTTTAACCTGTAACCTAGCCCTGAACCCTCTAGTAATGTACTGAGAGGGTTCAACGGTTTTATTATTATTAGTTAGGCTGTAGTAAATATACCTATAAATAGGTGATATTCTTTTAAAGAAATGCGGCCAGCGTTATTTTCCTACAAACGTAATCCTTTGTTTTCTGGTGGAACACGAGAGAAACAAAAAACTAGACTTAATATACATCTACCACCGCCTTGTTCCTTTTTTCGCTTTTTATTATAATTTGATCATTACAAGCACTAGATATGTTTAAAATGGTATAACATTTACTTGGCTATACTATTGTTTTCAGACATCCATCAAATGAATTTAACAAAGCTTTCATAAGCTTTGTTAAAGTCGTTTTATGAAGAAAACGTAGACATAATTAAATGCTTTCTATATTGTTTATATAGTAAATAAATATATAGCAGCGATAGCCTATTGGAAGACCGTTGGACTACCATACAGAGGTCTCCAGTTTAATCCTAAGGCACGCAACTCTGAGCGTATTAAATAGTTAATTATCGCTCGCTTTAACCGTGAAGGAAAACATCGTGAGGAAACCTCCATGTTTGAGAGTTCTACATAATGTTGTAGAAGATATGAGAAGTCTGCCAACCCGCACTGGGTCAGCGTGGTCGACTAGCTTAACCAAGACGGCTACACTGAGAAGAAGCCCGTGCCCAGAAATGGGACAGATTATTACTATTGTTTATGAAAAAATATTAACATCAACAGTTTTGTTTTGAAAGAGGAATAGGCGAATATGAGATGATGATTTTAAAAGTAAAATCAGTCCGGAGTTGAAGTTATTTCTTTTGCACATTGATATTCCGTTCGGGCCCAGCGCGACAGAAATATATACATATAGCCTTTTTTGTTTTACAAGTAAGTAAGACTAAATACTATTCCCGAGTTGTGGGGGACACAGATTCAAACAAAGAACTTAAAGAACACTTAGACAACCGTATTTGGATGTCAAACACAAATGATTGTCTCGTGTGGGAATCGAACCCACAACAGTGTATGTAGCGTAGAGGCGTGACGACCATTTAAACCGCTACGCCATCAGTGTTGTTAAGTCCCTTTTATAAATATTTTGATGCTGGTATTTCCTTTTAAAATATATTGTACTAATCTCATATTTTTGAAATTTACCTCCCGGTATAACATATTTGGAACAGTAATAAAACGAGAAATTAAAAACAAATCGGTTTATTTATATTCAATAACGGTTAACATCGAATTTCAGACATTTGCCTTATCGATAGTTATTAAATAGTCATTAATAAAGTTTTTACATATTAAACACAGTTATTATATTAACATTCAGTTTTTACATTCAACAATCAGATTTTGTAATGGATAAAATACATTAAAATGTTGAACATCACTGTAATAAGTATTGTAAAAAGTGTTACTAAGCTGGCAATGGTTAAAAGAATTGGCGTTGCAGTGAACGACCAACCATGTTCCTATTGCAAGAAGGAAGACTTTTCCGATCAGACCAGATGAACTTGGCTGGAGGCAACAAGGGACCGATACAGGGTCTCGTGTATTTAGTATGTATGTATATTGACGTCAGTGTGTTGTATTCAGAGTCGTCACCGAAGTGCTGATGAAACACAATTACGTCACAAATGTTGTTCGTACAAACTCGCGATTACACATGTATGTCTTCTATTTTACAGAAGCTAGTTTAGTGTACATAGATACAATTTTGCGCGATTCAGTAGCTGTCTTGTTAGTTCAAATTTCTCCCGTTGTGTCGCTTGTTTTATTATTTGCTAAGCAGCTAGAAATCTTTCAAAACCATTTCCAGGTTAATTAGTAAGTATTCTACACCCCTAGTATGTTCGTAGTTTACATTAACGAGTTAATTAGACGGCAACCAAACATAAAGCAGAAGCATTATGTCTAACTCCAGGGTCTGTTTGTTAGTTAAGAGATTACTATGTATGTATTTACAAAAAAAAAAGTATATATGTATGTTTATCCATTGGATAGTACCCATAGTACAAGCTCTGCTTAGTTTGGGCTAGATGGTGTTGTGTGTATGTGGTAGAATATTTATTATTATTATTTCACATTTATTTACTTTTAACCAATATTTATATATATTTATTATTATTATTATAACTTAGCAGATGTATAGACATAGCATTAATATTCAAGTCCAACTTTCAATCCTCAGGTAGTTTACCTAAATAATGATTTGATAGATTTATGTTAATAAATGGGGTGCCAGTAAAAGATTATGACTTTATCAATTAAGCTATTTGGTCGTGTTATAAAACTTAGATAAAGGATAAAATTAGGTATAGTTCTAGAATTAAGCTTGAAACAGGCTATCGGACGTGACTTACATTTGCGACTTAATACTTTGCACATTATAGAAGCATTCTATCTGTATTGACAGGTAGAATGCTTCTATAATGTGCAAAATGAGCACGTAGACATGATTTTCAAGTCAATTGCTACGTAAAAGTCATTTCTACATGCTCCAGGTCACGTAAGCGATAAGTCGCTTACGTGACCTGGAGTGCAGCAGAGCATGTGCAAACTGTCAGTAATAGGTAGGCCTATTCATTGAAATTAAACTACTATATACGGATTTTATCGCGTTGTTTATTTAGCAGCTTTCCAGCAGCCAATGGCTGCTGGAAAGCAACCGAAACGTCGGGGAAAGTGTAAACCAAAAATAAATAGATTTAATAGTTTAAATAATTTTATTAGCTTATAAATTAGTAAAATAAAATCAATAGTAGTAGTAGTGTAATATTTTCAAAATTTTGTAATACAGTGCTAAATAAACAACGCGATAAAATCCGTATATAGTAGTTTAATTTCAATGAATAACATTCGCGTAAATAGAAGACAATATTAGGTAAGCCTATTACTGACAGTTTGCACATGCCTATAATATACATATAATGTTATAGGCCGGATAATAGCTTGCGTCTGTTAGGCGCGACTTAACAGTGCACATTATAGAAACATCCAAGTTGAACCATACAGAGTTTGTATAATGTTAATGGCCAGATACAAGATCAGTCGCGTCAATCAGCTGTGACAGAATATTCTGTACGTTAAAGACAATTTCCACGAGCCAGGTTTACGATGAAGACGACGAAGGTCACGTAAGCGATTTTTTGCTGACAAATTGTATAATGTCCACGTAATGTTAATAGCCAGATGCGGCATAAGTTGCGTCCGTTAGTCGCGACATAATATTTTGCACGTTATAGCTCAGTGGGGACACCAACAGACTGCAATGCAGAGGGTCTCGGGTTCGAACCCACGTCGCGCACCTCTGACTTTCGGAACTTATATGACTTTTCGAAATTATGTGCGTATTGATTAACAATTATCGCCTGCTCCGTGCCTCGGAGAGCAAGTTAAGCCGTCGGTCCCGGTTGCCATGAACATCTATGACAGTCGTTATTGGGAAGTCAGTGCCCTATAATATCCTGACACTGGTCTAGCCTTAGGGTATCGTTAGCCTTCGGGTTGCGGAGGTCAGGTGGCAGCCGTTCCGTGTAAAAACTGATATCCAGTCAAATCCGGTTAGACCAGAAAAGCCGACCCCAAGTGACTTCGGAATAATAAAGGCTAGGGAGAAGAAGCATTTCATGAGCCAGGTTCATGTCGGAGGTCACGCCTATATTATTATGTTCAAGTTTACTTGAACAAATTATTGCAAATTTCTACGAAAAGTTATAAGCTAAAGACACAAGTCATGTACATCAGTCGCGATTGTATTTTGCATCCGAAAGTTTGCTTCAAGCTTTAAATATTAAGCGAAATAACCCATATGTAAAAGTTAGATTGCTGAAAAAATATATATAGAACAAAATGTTTCATTGCATTGCCACTTTATGCCGCGTTTTATAATAAGATTGTTTAGCAACTTCAAATATTAAATCAGATAATTGGAGTATTTAAAAAGTTAAAGTATGAACATTATTAATAGACCGTAATTAATTTATCATTACATTTAGTTTATCATAAATTATTACAGTAATTCGAAAGCTTTCTTTATTATAAATACCATCAACTTTTACTGCATCCTGAAAATTTCTTTACTTTATTTATTTTTTATTATATAACTTGGAGCATAAATAAAAATACTTGTTAGAAATACAGGTATTACGCAGCTTAGTTCTAACACGTAATAGGTACTTATTTATGCATCAGCAGTGTGTATATTAGTGTATACTTTAGTAGAAGAGAAGATTAAATAACGAGTAAGTCTACCATGAAAATGCCTATCTAAAACTTCGAGCCGAACAAATACCAACAATGATGTATATTCGTTTTTTTTCAAATTGCCTCTTCTACGTTGTTCAAACTGCTTCATGAAAGGTTTTAAGAAATTAAGTGTTGCGTATCAAAATTAAGGATGTATTTCGGCATAAATGTGTTTCATGGTAGGAACACTCGGCCTGAAATTGCGGCATTTACATGCTATGGTAGACATACATGTAACAAGTACAAATTTGAATGTGAAAATGAAAACTACAAATAATAAAATAAATAATTTTTCTGGTGTACGAATAGCCTGGTTTAATTATTTATATATTTCATTTTACATTATATAGTTTTTATAACACTTGCAGTGCCAAAAAAACTTTAATCAAGGACCGAAACAAATATAAGTGATTCGTACAGGCTACAGATTTAAAAGTGTTATAAAAATGTGATTTTGTTGTTTCATTGTTGAAAAATGTACAATCACTTGTAAACAGTGAAACCGTTATAAAAGGGTCATAGTATTTTTAACTGTAACCCTTTCAACCCTGCTAAATTATTATGTATTTTTTAGTTAGAGCTATTTACACTTATTGCCAAACCTAATCGCTGTAATTGGATACACTTATTCTGTTACAAGTTCATATCTATTACTTATATTATATAGTTTTATTTTATTCAAAAAAACAGTCATTAGCAAAAAAGTAGAAACTATGTGTATCTGTTATCATTGCGATTCGGGTTTTATTCGGTTAACAAAGCATATATATTGTAACACAAGTCTTATAACTTACAAATAAGAAATTTGATATCATTTACATCTATAAAAATAATTAAATAGACATTAACACATTGTATCACATATTTTGACAATATACCTACAAAATTTACAATTTAACGTTTCTAATAACAATCATGTAATCAATAAATTGCATATCATTTGGACTTCTTAATCATTTTGAAATACATTCTCTCATTTATTTGTCGCACAATCGGCCACTGAATTTCTTCTAATTAAATCACCATAACAATGCTTCTGATATTTAAATGAATATATCGCCATGCAAGCTAAGATTCATCCCAAAAAGAAAGAAAATAATTTAGTTCGTAGTTCGTATTACCGTAATCCTAGCAAACGAACAACTGTATGTTATTAATATATAAATGTCCCACCGAGTATATTTAATGAAAGCCTCCGCATTACAGCATAATCCCTATATTGTGAAAGCTCTATTAATTAATATTAAAACTGTGGACATATAGTATTTATCACATATATAATTGTTTCATGTTCATCCATCGAATTATAGTATTAAAAATAACTTATTTTTATCCAGTTGTTTGCGTGCGCACTTGTAATTTTATTACTGCAATATTTTTTAATTTCTTCTATTCAAATTAATAAAATTGAAGTGTTTGTTTTTAATTTTAAAATAATAGCGAATAGTAAATCGATTTTTAAATTTTGTCTTTTTGTTTGTCTAAATCTCTAAATAACCATAATCTAATCTCTGAAACGGCTGGACCGATTTTAACGGGATTTTATTTTCACTGGCAGGTAGCTGATGATATAAGAAGTAACGTGGCCTAATTTTATTTAGAAAGAAATCTCTGCGAAGTTTACAAGCACTTTTTTGTTTAATTCAACGCGGATAAAGTCACGGGTAATAACTAATCATAAATAATATAAAAAGTCGAATCGGAAACAAAGTATTGTCTACAAAGGTATCAGAATAGGTTAAGAAGGTAGATGGCGGACTTAGTAAAAAAAACAACAGACGATTCTTTGAATATTGATTGAAATTAAACTACTATATACTGAAAAGCAACCGAAACGTCGGGGAAAGTTGATAAATAAACAACGCGATAAAATCCGTATATAGTAGTTTAATTTCAATGAATTACATTCGCGTAAACAGAAGACAATATTATGATTCTTTGAATAGTCAAATTTATTTATGGAACTATTTGATAACAAAAAGACTCTGTCTTTTATAAGATTTATCGCCACCGAAAAGAATAATATATTGTAATGAGACAATGTTCTATAAATAGTCTTGTTGATAAGTTGAACTACAAGAATAATTAATTTTAAAAGCCAGAGAATATGTCTTCTATAAGTGGGATATTAAATATATAGAATGTATTTTTGAAGAGGATTGTCGTTTGATATTTTTACGCAAGAACCAAAATTAACTGTCTGTGGAAACAGTATGATAAAATTAGTAATAAATTTTTCAACCTAAAAGTAGCGACATAATGAGAATTTCTCATTATCTCCCTTGCACTTCTCCAAAACCTCAGCTAGCAAATTAGTTACTATTTTTAAATCTACCGTAGACACAGAACATTTAAACAACATAATCTAGATTTTAAACTCTTAATAAAAACAACTACTTTACATAATATTGTCTTATGTTTACGCGAATGTTATACATTGAAATTAAACACTTTATACGGATTTTGTCGCGTTGCTTATTTTACTTTAAAATAGTTTTATTGTCACTCGTTGCAGTCTGCTGTGTGTGAACACGTGCAACAGGGGACCAACCACTACCTACGATTTGACAAACCACATATACTGGCAAAAGAACACCGATTCCTACCAAGGATGCTTCGCGAGGCTATTGAGATTAAAAAACATCCTTGATTCAATAGAGAGGATGGTTAGAATGTGCCACTAGCTAGGGATCCAGTAATTCAAATAGTCAAACCCAAGAAGAAGCAAAGCACAGCTAGACTTCATGATACTTTGAGCTCATTCTGCGTAAATAGAAACACCAAAGATTAAATTATGTTCGGGTATTTTGAAATAACTAGGTACACTTTAGAACGTTGGTACAACTACCATCTTAGTCTCCCCGTGAACATGGCTGCTGTAAAGCAACCGAAACCGAAACCGTCGGGGCAAAGTGTAAACTTAAATATAAATAGTTTTAATTAATAATAATAGTTGTAATAAAAGTGTTTTAAAGCAAAGTAAACAACGCGACAAAATTCGTATAAAGTGTACAACTACTTTATATAATTCAAAATAGCAATTCTGTCGTTTATAGATTCGTCTGTCATTAGTAAAATATGACATTAATTATGTCGATGTAACCGATAATATACAATAATTTTGTTGACTAGGAAATATTGAGTAGCAGTTTACAAATACTACTGCACTGACTTAATCAACATCCCAAATATTTAGGAATCTTTCTTGATAGGCCTCAGAATACATACATACAGAAAAAACTGCGAGATATTGAAGAAGAAGGTGCACACCTGCAATAACCTGCTCCACCGTCTCACTACTAATAAATGGGGAGCCTCACCGCAAGTATTGCGAACTTCTGCCCTGGCGCTAGCATTTTCTGCCAGCGAATACGCGTGCCCTGTATGGAGTCGATCGGCGCATGCAAGGTCTGTGGATATAGCACTTAACGAAACTTGCCGGATTATCAAGGGTTGCCTTAAACCGACTCCGATAAAGCTTCTGTAGCCACTGGCTGGCATAGCACCTCCGGATGTCTGACTGTGGCGAGCTCAGCAGAGAGAGCAAAGATGGATGGTGATGCACGACACAACCTGTATGGACACAAGCCAGTGCATCAAAGGCTGAAGAGCCGTAACATTTATGTTAAGTGTGTCCATGCATTGACCCTGGAATCATCAAAAGCGAGATGTAACCTGTAGCGCGAAAATCTATTTCTCCCTACTCCTTTCGTTTCACCTGCTGAGAGCCTTCCATCTGGACATCAATTGCCATGGTCGCCCTGGAAGTCGCTAAGTAGACTCCGAACCCAGGTCGGTCAGTGCAAGAAAAACATGTTTAGGTGGAAACTCTCAGAGGGTACCGATACGACTTGCGCGTGCGGTGCAAGACAAACAATGTCCTACCTTACATCATGACCTGCGTGCCCGAGAATTTGCACGCACGAAGATCTGATGGCTGCCTCCGACAACGCAGCTAGCGTAGCTGCTTTCTGGGCGGCAAATATATAATTCAAAAGTGTTTCCAATGATACGCTAAGAAGAAGAATAAGCACTTACAGCCTTACTTATAAACTACTCTCAAATATTAAGAGGTAATTAAGTATTAGTAGTGCTTATTCAGGAAAACACATAAACGTCATTCAACTTTAATAATTTAATTGATCTTACCTTGATCAACTAAATTATTATTATTTGAGTGTTTGTGTGAATGTATTTTCTTCGACTAGAAACTCGTTTTAATACTTAAGTATCTCTTAAATTTGAGTGTAGTTTATAGGTTGGTGGCTTAATTAGTTAAGAGCATAAAAGTGTTTGTAGTAAAATATTCAGTTATTCAAAGTGGCACAAAACTTATCACATTAAATTATATTCTGCCTTAAGCTGGTTGATATAAGACGGTTAACATAAACAAAAAATCCCTATTTTTGCAGAAATTAAGAAACTATTTTTTGAACAAAATAAATAAAATAAAATTAGACACAAATTGAAACACCATTGTAATAAGCACACACTAAACTATTTCTTTTCGTCACAAGATTATGGACCTTATTTGTTTTGATTTTTTTATTGGAGCTTTTAGTGATAACATTTGCGCCACTTTGTATAAGTAATAAATAAAACGAAAACAAACAAAATAAAAATAAAAAAGCTTATAAATTATTCTATAAGCTTACAGAATAATTAAAGTTCTATAGTTAATCACTTATTCAATACATTCATCTGTAGCAATCAAATTAGATCTCAAAGTTCAAAATAACCAACATAGCTGTTTCAAAAGTACCCAATAATAGGTTAAATATATATTTGACTATAACGTTTTACAATTAATTTATGAAAATATGATTTAAATTATAGATATAATCAAAATAAATAGTTTTATAAAGCGATGTATTCCGTATTGATATCAATTTTTAACATGGCCGATACATTGAGTTTTATATTAAATAGCTTATGAGCTTTAAAAACTGCAGCTTTGTAATAGATATAATTAATACACATGCAGCTATAATTACAACCTGGATTAAAATTAATGTATTAAGTAAATGATATCGATTTCGTATTAAGTTGTTGGATTCATCCAAATGGCCTCAATTTAATATTGCATGTGTATATCCAAAAAAAACATAATTTTAATATTATTATAATGTATAATATACATCAACAGTTCATTATTATGAAATATGAAAAGAAGAATACTTAAATATAGACATACAGATATTATAAGTACGTGAACATTGAAATTTTCCTATAACACAGTCGTGTAGTAACAAATTCGTTAAGAATCCTATACAAAATATATTTAAAGCACATTAGAATATTTCGACCATAACTAGAATAATCACAACTCGCGACATCAGCCGATATAATGCAATACAACAACTCTGAAATGTCAAAACTCACGTTAACTTTATACCCAAATACAATCTTGTCACTACATAATTATGGTCCACACTCGCATATCACGGATACGCTGATAGAGTCCTTTACTCATAAAGTGGTTGTGTTGGTCCATTGCACTTTGACAGACCCGTTCTGGCCCACGTGATGCGGTACAGGAACTGGCTTCCTTCTTCGCCGGTTTCGATGACCTGGGAACAAATATGATATTTATAATTGGTAAAAGGCTACATCACTTAGAGAGATTTTTTAGTATTTAACTGTTTCTCAATTTTTTGCCTTTGTTCCACCAAAAATACTAATAGCATATCAAAATATGCTTACTCAAAAATTTTAAAGAGATCAAATTAAGTTGACGGGGCACTCTTCGCAGGGCTCCTATTTTTGGGTGGGTTTGAGAAGGAAACTAACATAACCTAACCCTTCTGAGACAGAATGCAGTGATTTTAGGTGTATAGGTTATGTTACTGGTGCTCGTTATGTTATATTTTAGTGAGCATATTTTGCTGTGCAATCAGTATTTTTGATGGTCATTATATTTAATCCCTTACATAAAGTGAAATTGTGAGCAAATTCAAATGGAACAGACAAAAAGCAAGACCTCGGCAGATGTCTTTAATTATATCGATTCTGTCAATAAGCCTGGATAAGAGTATTCTGAACTGGTGAGCGTGCATGAAGAATATAATGGCAGTGAATGAAGCCAGGTGTGCTAGGATCGTAGCAAGTTGAAACCAGTATTCTCTTCCTACACCTCCAAAAGACAAGCGTTAGTCTATGTTTGTATGTTATAGAAAATTAGAATGTCAATGCATGTGCATGTGCGTGTGTGAGAGAGAGGGGAGGGGGAGAGAGGGAGAGAGTGCGCAAGAGAGAGAGAGAAAGAGAGAATGAAAATTTTAACACAAATCATTAAAACAATACGTAACAGAATCCAAAAGAAAAAGATGTCTCGCTTCGTGTAGTCAGTCTACCTAGAGCTTAGCTCCATGAGTTAACGCGATCCCTAACTTAAATATACGAAGCCGCTGCTTTACTAAGGGAATGAACATAAACTACTTAGTATTCTACCTATAGTACAATGTATTCTCAAGAAACTTTGGTAGCCCTAGTCACCGCAAGAGTAAAACACAAGTTTATACTACGGTGGCTGAAAATAATTTCCCAGCAAACTTAGCTGGGAAATTACTTACACCTTTAACTTTAAACTTTAACTTTAAGCGGGCATTCCACTAACCCAACCTTAAATTCTTTATTAATATACCTGTTAATAGGTCATTTAAGCAAGTAACAATTATGAGCGACTGTATAACACAAAAATATATGTGTCTATAAATTTCACAATAATGAAACCATACAAAATGTTTGGCTTTGGTAACTAAAAAGGATGTTAGTAGGATCGTGTCAGTGGGACGTTGAGATTTATTTATGAATAGAAGAGAGTACGTACGAAGTAATATTAAGTAAGAATTATCAGCCTCTTGTGTTTCGTACAGCGAGAACGCAAGCAATATATTATTATATGAACTCTGTGATCTTATATTGACTGACTGCTAACAGACTATCACGTCAGCACAGCCGTAGTGCTTTTTTAACATGCTTTTATTAGCTTGGTATGTACCTATCTACGAATCTATGTAACGGAATCTTTGAACGTGACTTTCACACCTTTCAAACCGACGGATTGATATTAAACTTATCGAGGACCGATGACAATACAATAATTTAGAAACAGAAATAAATATAAAGAATAGTTTATAAAATAAATAATAGTTTATAAATCTAAAAAACACGCTTTATCAAAAAAAGAAGAAAATAATGTAATAATTTTAATGTAAAAAAGCGTGGGGTGCTTTCTAAGATATTTTGATAAACCCCACGCCACGCTTTTCACATTCAAATTATAAAAGAATATCTTCTTTTTTTAATAAAGCGTGTTTTTTAGTTATTGAAACTATTATTTATTTTAGAGACTACTTAGACGCCTTAGAAATTACTCCTGTGTAGCGGGGGTCCTTACAAATATTTAAATAACGGAAACAAAGAACACCCAGACTTGGTACAATCATTTGTGGATCACACAATAATTATTTTTGTCCTGTGTGGGATTCAAACCCACAACAGTCGGAGCAGTAGTAGCGGCGAGGCGAACACTTAAACCTAAGCTATCTGTGCAGTCAGTGTATGCGGCTGCTGTGCATCATGAGATCTCATGTTCGATCTCTTTGTCGTACATAGTGTTATTAGGTGTTTCTGACAGAAAATAGACATTGACAGCATGAAATCTAGAACTGAGCCTGGTAAGCAGGAATAAGCTTGGCCTCTATTACGTAGGATCTACACCGTTATCTGGCAACATTTGGGTGTAAGACAAGTATGTAAGTGATCTTGTAAAAGTTTTCAATGCTGAAATTAATTAATCTAGAGACTAATATCATATTTTAAATTATATTCAAATCAAATGAAATTCTTTGTCTGCTACAACGTTGTGAAGAAGTACCTAATCAAATATTAAAGCAAATGTTCAGCTGCATATCTTTATCTATATATTATTATTAATAATATATAGATAAAGATATAAGTGAAGTAAAATATTTGTACCCCTTTTTACGAAAATTGCGCGAATGGAGGAGTATGAAATTTGGCACAGTTAAAGTTTATATGGAGAAGAAGGAGCGAATTCTTTATTAACCTCTGAGTCTTCTTCGTAGAGGTTAATGAAAACACTATGTGGGTCTGTGTGTCTGTCTGTTAGTGACAGTTTGTTAGTGACAGGCATAGCTCCGGAACCACTGGACCGATTGACTCCTAACTTTGTGTACAGACACCAAAAAAAAAGGTTACATGAAGACGAAGAGGTTGAATCCTGGGTATTTACACCCATCTCGTTAATAATGTTTACCTAAATATGTTTAAAGCTTCTCACAATTGTTAAATTATTTGTGATTTATTTCAGGTAAGCTTAGACGGTTTTATGTCGAGTTATACTAAGTGTATTAATTCTAACTAATATAACTTGACTGTTACACGCTGTATATATTTTAAAGATATTGTTATGTGTCTGTAAAAACATACATCGAATTGTTTGAAGAAATTGTATATAGACTAAAATTTTTTTCCGCATCATCGCTCGCGTTTATCTAAATGTTGTCAATAGTTTTCTATTCCTCGGGAACAAAATTATAAAAAAAATATATATTCATGTTAGGTTACAAGGTAACACTTATGAATGTCAAAGTTACACTACATTTTTCCTGTGAATTTACATTTACTGCCACGTTCAGCAAAACAAGGGTGTAAGGCTCATGAAAAGAACCGGCAAGAAACTCATGGCCACTCTTTTTTATCGCCAAGTTTACAATATTTTTTCTGGATGAAAGATCCCTATGTCCTTTTCTGTTTCCCTGAAAGCATGTATGCGAAATTTGATCATGTTCGGTCTGGTAGTTAAGGCGTGAAAGCGTAAGAAACAAACAAACTCACATTCACATTTATAGTATTAGTTAGGATGATGATTTTGATCGCCAATACTTAAGACTGCGCCGAGCGCAAGACGCGGTTGGACTAAATGACAGAGCTCGATATTCAAATCGGCGCGCGGCCGCCATAGTAAAATTGTATGGAGGATTTGAAGTGCTTTTTTGATAAATATGTATCTTTCTATTTATTCTATCTGTCAACCAATAACTTAAATATTTGGGACGGGCAAATTGTAATATAACTATTTATGTTTCGTTTAAGCTGTAAAATAGAATAAATTTCTACTGTTATAATCTAAAAATCACGTAACATGAGCTTACGTTTTTGCATTTTTCGTGCAAATTTACGTAATTTTGTAAGCGAAAATAGTAATTGTTTTAAGATTTTTACACTGAGTAATTGTAAACACATTTATTGTTATAGTAAATGTATATTTTATATTTGTATTAAATAAAAAGTGTTGATTTATCAACTTAACTGTGACCGCCTGTTTTGGCACATTTCGCTCGGCGCAGTCGGAATCTGATATGTTATCACACATTACCATTACACGCTGTGTAAACAGTACAAGTATCTACTATTTGGAAAAGAATATTACGTAAGATTGAGGTTATATTAATAAAAATGAACACACCTGTACTCGTTTATAAATAGCCCTAATTATACCCTTACTATACCGGTTAGTACCAATCTCTTTGAAACTAGAATTTTAATTAAAAGGCGTCTAAATTTAGAAATGAACTTGTACGTAATTAATTATAATATATTAAATTTGGAAGCGAATTATCAAGTGGCTCTATCTTATTGTAATTATATTGCCGATTAACCTTTAGACGATTAAATGAACGTTATTAAATAATTTGGTAACGTCAAGTTGTGTTTATTAATAATTATTATAACCAGTAATAAATTATTATGACCAGACTACGTAGGTAACTTGGCAACCTTCCGCCCCTGATCGTAAATCAAAAAGCCGACCCGAATCAAGGTGGAATGCTTTAGTGCAAAGAGATATGAGAAAGTGCCAGCTATTTGAAGATACTGTCGAGGGTAGAGCGAAGTGGAAGAGAAAAAGCAGGAAGACTCACAAGAGAAAGAATAAATAATTTGATTGAAATTATTTAATTAAAGCTGACATTTTTTTTGTGATTGTAATATTAGGTTTACTAAAATATATGGAGTACTAAACTTTTTGTAAGTCTGAGGTGCAATCATTAATAATATTGAGTAAGATGATTAGTGTCATAGTCTGATTTCAATTTGTTTTTGGATTTCAAAGACAATGATTGCTCTAGGGACAATATCTGTATCGCGGGAGAGAAACAAAAAATCAAACAAATACAAAAAATCTAATAACGGACAAGAGGAACGTTCTATCTTTTTTTTCGACACTACTATACTCAACATTGGAAACTTACCATTAGTACAAGTTTGGAGATATGTTATCCAGAGCTCAATCGGTTTACTACTTACTGTAGGAAACTTTAAACAACTGGTACATTAATGTCAGGGTTAGCTATATAGGCGTGAATGTTCAAGTATCGAGGTAAGAAAAGTACATATGTCGGTGATACTGTGAATGTGGTTGTAGGACATTGAAATACAACATATTTTTATTTATAGGGAAGAGACTCGTGCCCAGAAGCGTAGGTCAGTTTAGAAATAGGGTTAAATCTTGTATTTAGGTCACTAGGGACCAAGAGAATTATTGAATTTCTTATAAATTTGAACACTGGACCCACATTGACAGGTAAAAAGTCAGGGTTTACGAGATTGTTTTTACCTGTGTGATGGGCCGCGCGAGCACTGGCGCGGGTAGTGCGGGATGTGTTCCGCTTCCCAAGGCAGTGCTTTGTGAACCGCTGCTAAACACAATCCTCACCTTCCAGTGCATCCAGCTCTGGAACAAAATATCACCTTAGGAATCCGTGCTTTAAATTTCCATTCATCTTCACAATCAGTCTTTGCTCCGACGTAGACAGTGAGTGCTTGAGGCAGTGAGGCTATGTGGTCCTGAATTCGTATTTTTGACCGGATAAACGTTAAATATGTCAATTAAGAGATTATTGACAGCATGGAGTCTTAAAAAGGAGTTTATAGTCACCATGCTACAACTATAAGCTGTCTGTTTCTTGCTCATAAATCTCAAGCCTTCATACCCTAGACAGATCAGGCAGACCTACAGGATCCTCACATTACGTTCAGGATCATGTTATATGGGCCGAATGGAATAGGCCTGATATGCTCTGTGCCGCTACTTAACCCCTGAAGAAAGAATTTTGAATTGTTAGAATTTAATTTTTCCGTTATTATATGACATTTTATTATATTTTTTATCAAATATTGAATCCCCAATCTTTTGAAAATAAAAGGGCCAGTCTATCAATGAGCAGTAGATATATAGATATATATATACTGCTAAACTAATAAATATAATTATGAAGAATAATAAGAAAATATATTAATATTAGTATTTCTTATTTTTGCTTTTCTTTTAAAAAGGTCACTTCCGCTGTAGGGTCAAGCCCTGTGTCAGCAAACGTAATATGAACGGACGCATATATAGTACACTGAGTCTCGGCACGAAATGTAAATTACACAAACAATAGCTCCAGGTTCCCACCCGGAGCTATAAGAGCTCACGAGAATCACCTTACTGGAAATAAATAAATAAATTAAATAGTGGGTTGATCACATAATTGCTACGCCATTTGTGCGAATTATAACAACTAGCGATCAAAATTCGACCATTCGTAATTGATATAAGTTTTAAGTTTGATCGATATTAAGGTTTTATTGTCTATAACTATACCCTTATAATCACATTTTATTTAGTCACCTACTTCACATACATGTTACCATAGTTAAGAAGAATTCTACGACATCAGCCAAACAATGCTGAAATACTATGAACGCGATTCGACTGCTTGTGTGCGTGTAGATTTCTTTTATTAATTTTATGTATTTCTAAAGCATATTTTATAAAAATATTAGGATTCGCCACTCCTTCTCCATATAAACTTTAACTGTGCTAAATTTCATACTTCTCCGTCCGCGCAATTTTCGTAAAAGGGGGTACAAAGTTTTTGCTTCACGTATTAATATATAGATAAAGATATGCAGCTGAACATGTGCTGTAATATCTGATTACTATAATATTTCCCACGGCCGAATTGAAATGCTACCCAGATCGTTAAATATGATAGTATTGAAATCAAAGTGTCAGTATAAAATACCGTACATGCTTCAGCTATAGAACCGTTTCAATTTAAAATGCATACTGAAAAGCGATACGCTTCAGGATGCATTTGAAATTCTTATGTGATATCGTCTGAAACACAAGAAAGCGCCTTTAACAATCGCCACTTAAAAGAATATTTCAATTTGTAGATCAATATATTATTTAATAGTAGCATTTCAATAAAATAAAGAGATAACTAGCCTTTCATAGGAAATCTGCGACAAAGTATTTAGAATTTGCCACAACTCTAGATACGTTTATATAGGTTTCCTGCAAGATCTAGGTACTTTTCCGAGTAAGAGGTTTACCCATTATTTTCTTTGCCTCCTATTTTTTATTGCTTTTTCCTGAGGTTGGCACCATTGGGATAATACCACTGTTCGGTATTACAAGCGATCGTAGGCTACGATAGCCACTTACCATCTTTCTTGTAAAATAATGGAATAAAATATATTCCTAGTAAATAGTATAATATTAACGTTAAACGAACCTGTTTACAAATATATTTAAACACAGATCACAAGAACCGTACACATAATTATACAGGGTGTCGGGAAATTAATGGATAACCTTGAAATGTCTTATAGTAGAACTGAAGGCAGTTCAGAAAAATTAAAAAAATATATATATATATTAAAAAGTGCCAGCTATATTAGCATAGCATACTTTTTGACTGTCTATCTATTAGCATAATTAGTGTTTAATAATAAAACAACAAAAAACCGATGGATTTCATTGATTTTTGGTCGTAGTATACAAGAAAGTTATACATGGTAATTAAAAAAAAAAACATATATCTCAGGTAGTTAGGATAGATATTTTTTCATATTTTTTTCTGAACGGCCATCAGTTCCACTATACGACATTTCCGGGCACGCCACGATCGTGGCGGTAAGTCCCGTGTTTGAGGAGTGCCTGGAGAGGCGGCATGGCGCCCTCACCTTCCGGCTGACACAGGTTCTGACTGGCCACGGATGTTTTGGCCGGTTCCTGTGTCGTATACGCCGGCAAGAGACGCCCGGTTGTCACCACTGCGGCGACTGCCGCGACGTTATTGAGGACACGGCGCTGCACACTTTGGCGGTTTGCCCCGCCTGGGCATCGCAGCGCCGTGATTTGATCGCGGCAGTCGGATCGGTTGCCCTCTCGCTCCCGGCCGTAGTTCAGTCTATGGTCCGGAGTGAGAGGTCGTGGAACGCCGTCGCCTCCTTTTGCGAGGAAGTGATTTCCATCAAGGAGGCGGCGGAGCGGGAGAGGGAGCGTTTAAACCCTCTCCCCAACCGCTGAGCCGGGCGCCGGAGGGCGCGAGATGACCTCCAGCCACCCTGAGGTTTGACCTGGGGGTGGCGGGCTTTGTGGGCCTGCCCGCCATCCGTTCAGCACCAGGTCCGAGAGGCGGCGTGCGTGTTCCCACGCGCGCCTCTGTTTCGTGTCCGTCTCCCCTTTAGGGAGGAGACAGTAGGGCTTTTAAATGAGTTCTATATTGGGTAGATCTTACTGTGTAGGGGCCTGCCGTTTCATACGGCGGGCCGGAACCTCGGCGGGGTCGCGACCGTATGCGAAAGTGATTCGCGCGGCCCCGTCGATAGTGGTTTTGTCGAGGAACACCGTGGTAGGTTTAGTCGGTATTCCGGGAGGTACATTATCTTTTTAACATCTTATTTTACCCCGGCGAGTCCGACATAATCCCTCCGCCCGCCCCCGCGGAGGGATATGCGTCATAGCATTCCCCCACGTAAAAAAAAAAAAAAAAAAAAAAAATACGACATTTCCAGGTTATCCATTAATTACCGGACACCCTGTATACACTCATGCATACCTATGCTTTGAACAGGTCTTAACTCCTCAAAACTACTTCAATGGCGCAGAGTTAGTGAACGCGAATGCTGTACATGGTGGTTTTTGTATTAAGAAATACTTAGTAGCAGCTCGGAGCTTGAAACTGCATGCAGTAGATGGCTGTAGGTTCGCCTCCCACTACGTAGCACCTTAAAGCGTAGTTTGCGAAATGTGAATGTAACTTTTAGAGGATACAGCCATACTGAGATTATTTATAGATGTACTTTTGTACTTCTCAGGGGTGCACATGCCTTTACAACTCCTACGAGTAACTTCAAGTTTCAATTTGATTTATTGAAATTATTGGACATGGTAGTAAGATAGCTGGCATAACTTCAAGTAACGTTAGATTTATGCAACCACAAACTCCTTAAATTGTGCAGGATTCGGGTAACAGAAGTCACGAACTAGATAGTTTAGTTTCAGCACTTTGTTCCGCGAAATTGAAGCAAGGAGATATTGGTATGGATCTGCATACATTTGTAACCTAGTAAACGGTTTTAATAGCACTTTAATAGTAGTTTGAATAGGATAGTTAAAGGTATTAGTCGACGTTTGAAAAATACTTGCTTGAAATAACGTTTATAATTAAAACACTATCTATTTATATGTATACAAATAAATCCCTGTTTCACTTGGTCACTTGAGAACGACTTGACTGATTTCATTCATCTTCTTTTTTAAGCTTTCTAATTCTTTGAAAAAGGTTCTTATGGAAAGAAATGTTAAGAACATTGCGCAAAAAATTTGATGACGACTGTTTTCGGAGTTTACCGTAAGTTTGACAGTTCGCGCGTTAGATGAATGTGAATTTTATTCATATTTAAGACAACACCGTGGATAGGACAACGTCTATTGGGTCAGCTAGTTTAATATAGATAAAAGTAAAATTGAAATTAATAAATATATAAGAAAGCACGTTAAACTGCCATAAATGTTCATGACAGTCGAGACCCACTGGTCTCGGCTGTCATGAACATTTATGGCAGTCATTATTGGGAAGTCAGCGCCCTCAAATATCCTGACGACTGGTCTAACCATAGAATGATGTTATCCTTCTGGGTTACGGAGGTTAGATGGCAGTCGCTCCGTCTAAAAACTAATATTCAGCTAAATCTCGTTAGACTAGAAATAAGCGGACCCTGGCATAAGCTGGGATTAATGATCGCTAGGATGAAGAAGACTGCAAAATAGATCGGAAATGTATGTAAAGTAAATGTAAGACAGTCAAAAGGAGAAGACCTAGGACCAGATCAGACGTGTCCTAAAGGAAGGCCAAGCTAGGTGTACCTACTACTACTTGTGGTAAGAAGAGTAATAAGTAGCTATAAGGAATGTGAATAATCGTGGCTACTGTTCCGGAAACAGGCGGGACTCTAAGCAAGCATAATATAAAGTGTTATGCGATGGATATATATTGTCATGAATATTCACACAAGAACTGCGATAGATATATATCTATCGCAGTTCTTTCTCTTGTTTATTTATGTTGTTTGCATGTTGTGTCTTATATATTGATATGGTGCTTTATATATTGATATAAAGTACAACATAATTAAATTTTAATCAAACAAAGTATTTTCATTAACGAGCTCTATCATGATCAAATTACTCATTGTTTTGGACAGTATCCTCTAAAGTACCTATAACTATATCTAATTTCAGCAGAATTGGATAATAATGTTCATATGGATATAAGCATCGTAATTGGAAGGTAATTGAGAATGAATTAATGTTTACAACTCATACAAGAAAGTAATGTAAACAACTTACTTATATATTATTATTAGATTATTATTATTATGTTCAATAGCTTATATGCGTTAGCAATATTAGAGGCATCAATCACGCCTTATTGCCTAAGAGAAGGGGAAGAGTAAGAAAAGAAAGAAGACTGAAGTGGTAATTTCACCTCCAGGGTTGTCACATACTGCACAGAAAACACATTGTTAATATTATAATATACTGTCAGTTTAGTTTTTCTGGTCAAGCCAGTCTGCTCTGAAAGCAGCAAAGTTATAGTTCTTAAGATTGTATCAAGTAATAAGAAACCATACGGAAGCTATGAAATTAAATTCACATAGCATAATATACTCCTACGTCTGTCAGTAGACAGACGTAGGAGTATATTATGCTATTTGAATTAAGAAGTAATGCAGAAATATCAAGCAAGTCTAAAGGGGCGACGAGGAAAATCTAAATGAAATGAGCTACGACTATAGAGATGACTTAGAAGCTTTTGATAATAAGTAGCTGAATAAAGAATAGATGAGTTGGTAAGTTTTTTGTCTAGCCAGTAGGACCTTCCATTTAGTCCACTGGAATATCCTACTGGCTGGACAGAGAACTTACCAACTCATATTTTCTTATGTGGCGTTTTTATTAGCCAATATGGAATTTGATTTTATGTTCAAGTTTTTTTTAAGTATGCTTTAAGTTTGTGAGCCTAAATAAAAATAAATACTTGTTATTAATATGGAAATTGAAAATCGAATCAAACGACCCAATATTTTTTTAATAGTAATCGCAAAGTGATGTATCATTAAATGCCTGTCAAACTATTCGAATATTTTTATAAGTAATAAAGTACCTATCAACGATGCTTTATATTAGTTCTGTCTGACCGTTGAACTTCTAAAACAAGATTTTCATATTTTCTGTTCAATTTATGTTTCCGATCATCGTTTATTACAATACACGCAATGTATCTAAATTCAAGCCCGATAAAATTTTCTGTAGTTTCAGACTCAATAAAATGCAACCAAGTATTTCGTGTTCAAAGCCGTTGTAGTTTATATGATTTCTGTTTATTATATTACTGATGATTGCGTATTTGCATGTGTAGTTCATAAAAATATTCCAAATATTCTTTAAATGTTCTTGTCTAGTTTCAAACTATGTATTTGGTTCAGTTATCTTTATGCATAATTATGTCTAAGTCATGTTTGTGATCGTCTAACTTTGAGCGATTTCACGATTGAGGTCGAATTCACACCTCATAATTTTGTTTTATTGAGACGAAGGTTATTTTTACGTAAGTACTATGATCCGATCGATCGTGCTGCAGTCCGATAACTAAGAAATTTCAAGCAGCATGAAGTATGATTTAAAAGCGTTGCAGTCAAATAGTACCTTGGGTAGGTTATTCCAACAAAATGTTTCATAATTAGTTTTACTCATTAAGATACACAATTTTAAATACCTACTGTGTATATATATATATATATATGTTTATACTCAATTTGCTTTAAAATTGCCGAACAAATTCGGATATGCCTCGGTACTTCAAAGAGTCTCTAGTATGGTCATTCAGACTTTTGCACACAGCCGTCGTTGAACGAACTGACGATCCGATCTAGTAAGTTTCTTTAGACACATGTTAAGATCGCGACGGGTCTTTACACTGAATGCAATACCATTGAAGATAATCGTATCGAAATAAATCTTTATTTACACAAATAATAAAGGGGATCCCTCCTTTTCGCATAATGTTTTTTGTCCTAATATACTTCGGCATAACGATTTTGGCACAATTTGTTTTGGCATAATAATACTTTGGCATACTTTTTTTAGGCATACATTTTATGTTGGCATAATCATGTTAAAGACTAATTTGTTTTGGCATAAATTTGATTCCCATAACGTTAGTAGGCCTAATGACTATTAGCATAACGTTAGTAGGCCTAAAGACTTTTAGCATAATAGAAGTTAACTGATTGAAATAGTAGTCCTTAATTATTTATTTTAGGTGTATATTTTCAAAACCGACTTCACGTAGTCTTGTTTGTCCTACCCCTAGAGTGTTATTTAAAATCGCGTAGGCGTGTAGGGGCGAGGCGGCCCGCGGGCTGAGGAGCAGGCGGCTGCGAGCGAGCCGCCGCGGCTGAGGCTGGCCGGCGAAGCCGGCCAACAAGCCGAAGCTGCGGTGGTGAGCGAAAGCCGTCTGCGACGATTAGCACGCGTGGGGCCGCCGGAGGCCCGCAGCGCCGGAGCCGTGACAGAAACTCATTCAACACATCATCAATTTATGCTTTAGGATATTATGCTTAAAAAAGTTATGGTTTAGAACTTTATGCTTAATAAATTTATGCTTTACAATATTATGCTTAATCATTATTATGGTTAGAGAAATTATGCTTAAAAAATTATGCGTAAGCTGTTATGCGTAATTATATTATGCGAAAATATAATTATGCCAAACAACATTATGCTAAGTTATATTAGGTCTTAAAATTTTATGCTAATGGATAGGGAACCATAATAAAGGTACTAAAGTTTTTATAATCCAGGTAGTATCACACAATAAAGGTAAACAGTTCTATGTCAACCATTCAACCAGGTCTTTATAGTTGGTAATACATTACTGATATTGTGGCCATTCAACCTTTCAAATGCGATGGTAATCGCTTAGCATCAGATTTTTTTCTTAGTTGCCTCCTTAGTATTTCTAATAAAAATAGCAAGATTCTATCTCACGTTTTTTTAACATAAATTACAGTGTAATCCCAAGTCTACGGACTAGACTGTTTTATGCTTCAGACTGGATAGATTGCCTGCAATAAATTATATATGCACATCTGTGGCTGCAGGGCTATTTATATTTTTATAATGTCTGCTTTCTGCAGTAACGATAATGTATGTGTCGCGGGGGTTTTATACTCCCTCGCCATAGTCAGTACGCAGTATTGTGGGTTTAAACGCCACACATGATAAATCAGTGCTTCAGAGTTTAAAATAAATTTTTTTTTGAGAATGTTTATAAAATCCTCTGCAGCACTAGGAATATCGCTAGTGTGAGGTACGTCCTTGATAAAACAGAACACACAGCACATGAGACTGTTGTGAAAGAAATATCTATACTACTACGCAATCCTATAATATTTTTATATAATGATTATTGGATCCGATTTTGTCCTGCATAATCGCAGTACCACCTATCGGATCCAATTATGAATCGAACCTATCCAGAATCCCATAAAAAATAATCAAAGTCAGTCCAGTCGTTTCAAAGTTCAGTGTCACACTTCTTCTCCCTAGTCTTTATTATTCCCAAGTCACTTGGGGTCGGCTTTTCTAGTCTAACCGGATTTAACTGGATATCAGCTTTTACATGAAGCGGCTGCCACCTGACCTCCACAACCCGAAGGCTAACGATACCCTAAGGCTAGACCAGTGTCAGGATACTATAAGGCACTGACTTCCCAATAACGACTGCCATAGATGTTCATGGCACGGGACCGACGGCTTAACGTGCTCTCCGGGGCCCGGAGCAGACGATAATTGTCAATCAATACGCACATCATTTCGAAAATTCATATAACTTCTGAAAGTCAGAGGCGCGCGACGTGGGTTCGAACCCGAGACTCACTGAGCTATAGCTGTCACTTCACTATTCAGTGTCACACGTATAGAAAAATTATATCTATAGGTATAACGAAGGGTAAGACGCCATCTCGCTTTTGACATGTTAAAGCAACAAAATATAGGCGTGGTATTATGTCTCGTACGGTATCAATGATAGTCAAACATAAAAGAAACGAAACAATAGAAGTTGTCTTTGATGAACATTCATTTGGTTTGTATCGCAGCTAGTTCGTCACACTAAATGCGTCCGCGTGCATGTTTCCAGCGCTTATGTAGTGTCAATATGACACTGAAAGGCGTAACTGTCACTTCAGTTGACACATCGGCTCTGTTGCGAGCTCATTCAAACTCATAAAACACATTTACTTATTAAAATGCATAGTTTCATTTTAAATACGTATGATTAATTAAAATTTATATACATACATACATACATAAATTCACGCCTGTTTCCCAGAGGGGTAGGCAGAGACTACGGATTTCCATTTGCTACGATCCTGACACACTTCTCTGGCTTCATTCACTTTCATAACATTCCTCATACACGCTCGCCGGTTTAAGGTGCTCTTAACCTGGCCTTTATCCAGAACGTCTCCGATCTGATCAAGAAACGTTCGCCAAGGTCTTCCCCTTACGACTGTTCCATTCACACTAGCCTTATAAACTTTCTTAGTCAGTCTGTTCTCGTTCATTCTTTCTACATGCCCAAACCAACTTAACATACACTTTTCTATTCTCGTCACTATATCCACTTTTATGCCGCATCTCTCTCTAATCACACTATTCCTTATTCTATCTTTCAGAGTCACACCACATATATTTCTCAGCGCTCTCATTTCTACAGCATTTATTCTGCTCTCATGCGTCTTTTGCCATACCCAACTTTCACTACCATGCATATGTGTAGGTACTAATAGTCCTCTATGAACAGCCAAACGTGCCTTTTCGGATACATTTCGACTGTTCATAAAAGCGCGTAGAGCGCCATTCACTTTATTGCCAGCAATCGTTCTTCTTTCAATATCTCCCTCATGTGTACCATCCCTTGTAAACAAAGTACCTAGATATACAAACTCTTTCACTTGCTCCACTTGTTCTCCATCAATCATAATATTGCACTTCGTCATGCACTCCTCCCTTTCAAATACCATTACTTTCGTCTTGCTTACATTTATTTTCATTCCTTTACTCTCACAAGCATCATGCATAATCGTTACTATCGCCTGCAACTGTTCTGCCGATGACGCAAGTATTACTTGGTCGTCGGCATAAAGTAGACATTTGACAAGTAACTCATTCATTCTTAATCCCCATTCACAATCTTTTAAATCTTTCAAACAATTGTCCATGTATAGGTTAAACAGCCAGGGTGACGCTACACATCCTTGTCTAACACCTTTTTCGATGTTAAACCATTCTGTGTAAGTCCCATTTATCCTAACACAAGCTCTGGAATCGTCATAAAGAGATTTCAGAGCTCGTGTGAGGTTACTATTCACTCCATACATGGACAAAACCGACCAAAGTTTATTCCTCACCACTTTATCATAAGCCTTTTCCAGATCCACGAATGCGCAATAGACTTTTTGACCTTTGGCCAAAACTTTCTCGACTATGTTCCGTAAGGAAAAGACCTGATCCGTACATCCCATACCCTTTCGAAATCCCGTTTGTGCATCCCATATTTTCTCGTCGGTTACTTTCATAATCCTTTCAATTAACAATTTCGCATACAATTTACCGACGACGCTGTGCAAGCTAATGCCTCTATAGCTTTTGCAATCTTGCTGTGAGCCCTTTCCCTTGTATAAAGGTACTATGACGGCCTTGCACCAATCATTAGGTACACGGCCGGTCCAGGACAAGTTAAAAAGCCGGCACAACTGATTTACTATGAGACCCTGTCCAGCTAAAAATAAAATAAATTAAAAAAATACAATAATACAGCTATAAAATTTATATAAGTGAGGTAAATTAAAATCCTGCCAATTGAATTTGTTTATCTTTAAATAAGTAGTCAGATGTATTTCAAACTGCATTCTTGAAACCATGCAAATATAAAGTGTGATTTTGTCCAAAAAAACACAATTATATATTATATGCATTAATCAAGTTTGCCAAATTCAAAAGCGTTATATCTTGACTTTGTCGATGACTTTTAAGATGCATTCGACTGTGTTTAACATAGTTTGAGTGTAATTTAATAAAAAATAGTGTTGGTTATAAATGTCTGTTTTTAATGATAATTTCGGAGCCGAGAAGTTGAAAGTTAAAGAGCTTAGTGTCACTGCATTTAATGGTACGTTGTAACTTTTTATAGTTAGCTTGTTAAATAGGTTTTTAAATTGTTTATCATGTTAATGTTTTCTAAATTGTGTTCATTGAGTTTATCCATTATATTTGATAAATGTTTTCTATGTTTCTTTTAATAAGGTACACACCATTAAAACAATTAAAGCAATGAAAGTTTATTGAGGCAACCGTTGCAATGTCAGAATAGTAGCCTGGAGTTCAAAACTTTCTTGTTTCAACTGGAATGGTTTCTATTTGAAGTTACACATAAGGATGCAAGTTATATGTCTATATATCTAAGTTTGCATGTTGCATAGGTGTATAACATCGGCAATACAGATGTATTTAGTATAAATCCAATTAAACTTTATGATAACTCGCAAACATGAGCGTTAACGTACGCCACAGGACCAACAAGGTATTAATTTAATATATTTGCATAATTACGAGATGATGCTCCTAAGATATAATATTAATATGTGATAAAACTTTTATTTCGGACATAATCACAGAATCATAACAATGTACTTACAAACTATGTTAGTAAAAATAAGGAAATTAAAAAAGAAATTATGCATACATTTTTTCCGTAACGACGCCCACTCAGTGTGTCTGTATGGGACAATCATTATGGGATACAATCATTTGCAGAATGCTACCACGCAATCTTTGAAGAAACGACGTCGTTTTTTTAGCCGTCAACACGCGCAACTGCAAACATTGATATAAACGAGATCTTCCAACTAAACAGTGATCATGTCTGGTGGGCTGTAACCCGATGTTAGTTATTTGAAACTTATACATATTATAGCAACATACTCAGCAAATTTCGCTAGCGTGATTCAGACTGCAGTATAAGTTAAATGAGTACAGCGCCATCTTCTGACGAAAGCTCTAACTTCTTTGCATATGTGGCAACTGCTACATATTAGTTAATATCGGTATCGATATAATAGCTAAATGGAAAACTAGCAAAACTATCGTCAAACTAAATTTAGTTTACTTACTAAGTAGGTACCTACTATATAAATGGCGCAGTGATATAAGTCCATCAAGTCTTAGTGTTATATAACACGAGCTAGACGTATTTTATCTAATCCATAAATAGTTATTCAGAGTCTGACGCTTATTTTTGTTTGTTGTTCGTACGTTCGAAACATCCCTCGTGGTACATGATTTATTTATCCCTAGTGCGGGAGTTGTTTATAAAAGGAAAAATCATAAATTTTCTTGTTGGTCACATTGTTTTCTAATCCTGAACGAGCAAGGATCATACTAAAAAAGTAACGAATTATTCGTAAGATTTAGATTTTATATTGCCGGAGTAATCTGCACGATCAATAACCTTTTTTATTACTATTGATTTAAGTTTCATTTTAGCTTGTATTTTCACAAACTAGATCTAACTAACATGGAAATGACTATCCTTTTTCTCTTTTTAATCCAACCTTGTGCATCTGGGTTCGAACTAGAAAGCCTTTTAGATAAATTGAATTGATTGCAATACAGAAGCCGGACCGTTGCGTTTCGAATTTATTACTGATACTTAAGGTTTATATTGATATTGTTTCCCTTTGCTGCGTTCTATTAACTTAAGGTACATGATATTATAAACATACATCGTATTAAGCCTAAATTCTCGAAGGGGTTGACAAATATGTATTATAATATTCCACTTGTAATCGGAAGTGAGCTTACTGGCTTCTACCGGGTTCAGTTCCATAATTCGGTTGCTACTAAATATACAAATAAATAAAATTGAAGTGTTTGTTTGTAATGTCAAAATAACAGCTTTTTACTTAATGCATATGAAAGTAGATAAGGAACTAACATCAAAAAATAAAAAAAAGTTGTCTTTCTGTTTGTTTGTCGGTCTGTCTGTTTGTTCCAGCTAATTTCTGAAATGGCTGGATCGATTTTGACGTGACTTTTACGTGTAGATAGCTCATGTTCTAAGGAGTAACTTAGGCTACTTTTATTTTTGAAAAAAGTAAGTAATTCGCGGAGAAGAACAAAGCCTATGAAATAGTGAAAATTTCCGATACAAATAGGGAAATGTATATTAAATAATAATAATTTAAATAAATATACATTTAATATAAAAAATAATATTAAGGTCGCGACAAAGTAGAAAAATTACATTAATTTTAGCATAGGTATTTTTATACGCGGAATACAGAAATATTAAGTTTCGTAAACTTTGCGAACTGAACAAACACTTTATAGTTAAAATCTACGAAGACGAAATCGCGGATAATAGCTAGTTCTAATAATTTGTAATTTCTGCCAAGGAAAGAATAACTTAACAGATAATTACATATTTTCGGAATTGAATAATCGAATAAGAAACCTCATGCACAGCAGAGGTCACCGAAACTATACATACACAGTCATATTTAGATTGCATGGATGTGATGTTGGTGTGACATTATTGTAGTGGTCACTTCGCTACTACAACGAGTGTCGTGAGTTCGATATACGATACGAGTTAAAAATTATGTGATACACAACACATCAGTTGTACTGAGGCTTTTGTTGTGTCCCTTGTTTCAATGTTGGTTTAGTCGTTCGCGATACAGAAATTTTTTCTCGCGCTGAAGATAGTCAGAAAATAATATTAACCGCTATATCCATCGTCAAATATTATTTTTCATACCACTAAAGTGATAAATACGGTTTATTTGTTAGTATACAACTACTAAAATAACTCAAAGCTCTTGCATTGCAATGTCACGACAGAGATTAAAGACAAATTGATGACTCGGCAAAAATTGTTTATCTAAACTTATTTCGCTTCTAGTAATAAAATATTAGGTACCTCCGCTTATGTTCTATCCTCTCTTACTCCAAATGAAGATTTTATTTACTGATAGCTATCTGATCCCCGCGGTTTCACCACGTTTATGATTAATGCTCCGCTCTGAAGGCTCGTAGTTTAATGTTATATAGCCTATGTTAGCTCAGTGGGGAGACCAACAGACTGCAATGCAGAGCGTCTCGGGTTCGAACCTACATCGCGCTTCTCTGACTTTCGGAAGTTATATGACTTTTCGAAATCATGTGCGTATTGATTGACAATTATCGCCTGCTTCGTGCCTCGGAGAGCACGTTAAGCCGTCGGTCCCGGCTGCCATGAACATCTATGGCAGTCGTTATTTGGAAGTCAGTACCCTATAATATCCTGACACTGGTCTAGCCTTAGGGTATCGTTAGCCTTCGGGTTGCGGAGGTCAGGTGGCAGCCGCTTCGTGTAAAAATTCAAACAGTCAAATCAGGTTAGACTAGAAAATTCGACCCCAAGTGATTTGGGAATAATAAAGGCTAGGGCGAAGAAGCCTATGTTATTTTCGGATAAATCTGTTTTCTAATGGTAATTGTTTTTATCGGTCTGTTTGTTTTTTGTTTATTCGTTACTAGATTTTGCCTACAACTTCGCTCACATAAATTTAGGTTAGATTAGATTAGTAACAGTACCTTTTCTGAATAAAAGATACCCTATGTTCGTTTCTATTTTCCAGACAATGTGTATGCAAAATTTCATGAAGATCAGTCGAGTAGTTAAGGCGTGAAAGCGTAACAAACAAACATTTGCATTTATAATATTAAGTTAGAGTAAACAAAATACAAATATTTCCTCTTTATATTATGAGGATAGATAAATATAAGTATAGATGATACAAAAGCATAATCAATCAGCTAATAAAGAAAATTGTAAATTAAATTGCCATTCAATTTAGGTGATAAATGATAACTAGATCAGCTCAATACTTATGTTAAAAGAGGATTCACGTTCGTAGTGCAATGGACGTACTCAAGACATCTTGCCTTACACGTCCGGCATTACCTATTGGGCTATTGAAGTAGAAGAGCTAGCCTTTGACAATTATTTGGTATGAACGAACGGACTTGCTTCAAGGAAGTGTCATCTTCTTACACGAAACCGATGTGAGAATAGGACCTATATACTGCGCTTCACCCGGCAAGATTTCCAAATGCTCATACCTATCTTACTCACTCCTTTTTATCTGACCTTTGACTCCATTTTGACGGTTGGTAACACCCGATGGGAGACCGTTGGACTGCACACGCAAAGGTCTCGACTTCAATCACAAGGCGCGCATCTCTGACTTTTCAAAGTTATGTGCGTACTAAATAGTTAATTATCGCTTGATCGAATGGTGAAGAAACACATCGTAAGGAAACCTGCATGTCTAAGAGTTCTCCAAAATGTTCTCTAAGATATGTGAAGTCTGACAAAACGCACTGGGTAAGCATGGTGGACTATGGCCTAACCCTTCTCACACTAAGAAGAGGCCCGTGCCCAGCAGTGGGACAGTTTAATACAGGGCTGATATTATAACACACGGTCGTTACTTTACTGTAACCGCTTGCCATCAAGTAGTAGATATTATGTTTATTCAAAACTTGTTTTCCAAAACCAAAATTCAAACAGACAATTCGGTATTTAAAATAAATAGTATTTAGAGGGACCATAAAGTTCTTTGAATTACAATGCTTTTCAAATAAAGTTGAACGTACGTTTGATTTTCTAGGTAGTGCCACTTAGAACTATGAATAAATTTAGTTACTGAAATCGATCTCTTCATGAAAAGGTCAACGAAAATTCACTTCGGCATAAAATGTCCGCTATTTATTCAGGTTTGATGGTATTCATAGACGTGGTCAAAGTGGAAATCCGCGAAGCTGAATTATGTAAATATTGGTTTAAAACCCAATCAGCTGTCCCCGTACTACTCAAAATATATGCTACTTACTATAACCTTCCATCAACCTTCTATCAGTTGCTATAAATGTACGTATGCTCTGTTTGCGGTCGATCTTGCCGCTTTAGAATTGGACTAAATAGTCACTTCAAGAAGCGTTTAAACAATCACGCACTGCTCAAAACATCTTAAATAGATGAAAAGGCTTTCAATGTTTTCTTTTCATATTTGTTAGATTAGAATAATTACTCCTAAAATAATATTAAAAGTACATCATGGTAATGCAAAAGAAAACATTGAAAAGACAGTGTTTTTAGGAGAAAGGCCAGGTTAAGAGCCCTTGGAACATACCAACGGGTATATGTACAATGTGATATCAGAGAATAAAGCCAAAGCCTTCACGAATGGTGTCGTGGTTTAAGTGATCACCTCGCATTTGCCTTTGTGGCAACTGTTGTGGATTCGAACACACGGGACAAATGTTTATGAGATCAACAAATAGCTATTTTGAGTCAAAGCTTACTTTGTGTTCTTTATTTGAATATTTGTAGACCCCGCAATACAGCAAAATATTGTTAAAATGTGGCTTTCATTTAAAAAACAAAAGGTCAAGTGAAATTCGTCGTCTCTATCTATCCGTATGTGTGAACCTGTGATGAATGTCAGGGTTAGATCCTCCAGTTGTTATAACCACATCATATCTGTTGAGCCGGAGAACCAATCAACCCTTTAGACCCTTCCATCCCGTTCTTTCCGTCCTATTCACATAGCCTTCGGTAAATGTTTAGGCATCAAACTAACCGTTTCCAAACGATCTTGTTTGTCACTTATGTGGTATACGATATTCAGTAAATTACTTGTGGTTCCTTAAAATTGCTTCCGAGTTGCCAAGAAAACACAGCTGTGTTCATGTGTGGTGGTTAACGCTCACCATCAGGTAGACGTCTAGCTCAATTGCCATCAACAGTAATATAAGAAATATTATGATCACCTCTCAAGAATATTTTTTAACGTCCTTTCTCATTACCAAGAAAACAACGTTACCTACCATAATATATTATCATTACATAATGATTTAAAATAATATTGATAAGGTTAATTCCTTATCTTCTTACAACAACAATCTGTGTTTTATCCAATTGCATCAAAATATGTCGTGATTTATTACAAACCAGCATATTTACATGGTTGGTTCCAGCCATGTTTATGATTACTGCTCCGCTGTCATAGCTCATAGCGTCATATAATGTATCCTATTTCTTGCCACAATAAACGAACTATCAAAGTCAAAGTCAAAAATAATTTATTCATTTAGGTTACAAAGTAACACTTATGAACATCAAAATATATGGGTTAGTGAGTTTACTAAGTTACTGAAGCTACATTTAGGTTAGTTGCTAGATTCAGGCAAAAGTTTGAACTTTTGAAGAAACTATCTAATGCCAAAACAATTTATTCAAATCGGTTTCCAGAGATAAACACCTTTAAACAAACAAGATCAAGCTCTTGAGCTTTATAATATTGGTATAGATAGGTGCCCAGAGGATACATTTTAGCTTTGCTTTATAACTAAGTATATTTTGCAATTACCAGTGCTTTTACGTACCAATATAGTCAGTTTGACAGTTAATTATGGCATGCCATTAATGATTGAATCACAATGACTACATTTTGACGATTTGATTTACGAGTAGAATACTCATTGCGAGAGGGTTTGAGTGGAGAATTGGACGTATAAATGATAATCGGATAGATATCGATGGGGCAGATATTCCAGTCAATTATTCATGACCGTAATCCTAAGTAATGAGGGATGAAATGAAGAGAGCACAGATGTAATAACTGACAGCTAGGTAGCTAAAATGTTTGAGAGATAACAAGTAAATTGGCATTGTAAATTGTTTTAATTAAATAATATTGTGTTTATTTACATAGATAAATTGAATATAATTTGTTTTGCAGCATCTATATCAAATCAAAAAGTAATACCTTGTAATTTATTTATATTTATAATATACCGCGGCACAGCGGTAGATAAGAACTTGGATTCAATGCCCGAAAAAGGGGTTTTCATCATTTTTCATTGTGATATTCTTTAGTTTATATACATGTTTTATGCTATTGTATGCACTACTACTACTTTGTATCTCTGCATCACCCTACGGTTGACTGGTGGATATTTCCCTTGGCATTAAGTCCGCCGATGTATTTTTTTGTGCATGAAGTTTTTAAAATAAAATAAGATAAAATAAATTCTCCGTAACAGCAAAAAAGTGTGAAACCCCACAGGCGGCAACAGCCTTAAAAATATAGCTGCGAAGCGAAATGTGGTTGATATACAGCTCCGACTACCTCTTCGGCGATATAGGTGTGATTGATGACGGCCATGTACACGTCATGTATGTTATTTTAATTTCATTTAGAAAAATGTTCGACCTGGGTGACAGCTAGCACCCAGATCGAACATTTTTGGAAATAATTTGACTGTCATTCATATACCTAGTTTTTTGTTTTTTTATACATTATTATTTATTATTATTTTTATTACTACTTTTTGCACACACTTTATCTAAATAAAAATATAACAATACCAAGTCTTATACAGTTACGGGCGCGCAATATGCTTAAAAATGGGTACAAACCTTTTTATCACGTATTTATAAATAGATTTTTACGTAATTGCGATGTGAAAGCCTATTTATGAATATCTGCAGGTGACATCATTAGATGTGAAACCTTTGATGTTGCCACCTACATGCGTTCAATAGACGAATAAGTCACCCTGTGACGTCACTTTGCCGAGCATATTTATTTTCAGTACTAGATTTTGCCCGCAGCATCGCTTGCGTAAATGTAGGTTAGGTTAGTAACAGTTCTTTCTTTTTTCGATAAAAGGTACCGTACGTCTTTTTCTGTTCCCCTGACATGCAAAAATTCACGATAATCAGTCAAGTAGTTAAGGCGCGAAAGCGTAAAAAACAAACTCACATTCACATTTATAATTTTTTTTTTTTTTATACGACTATGCTGGCATACTGCCATACGCCTGCAAAACCAGAGGCATCAATTGCGCGTTGCCAACCCTTTAGGAATAAAAAGAAGTGAGAAAGAGACGGAACAGAAATGGGGAAAGAGGGTGATTGGGCCTCCGGCACTCTCACTCGCCGAACGAAATGAATGTAGTTAAGATACTTTTGTATACGTCTCCTTACCGAGAATAATTATTTTTAATATTCTGCGAGTCTATCTTGGTATAGAAATTGGTTACCTTGTTGATTTACAATACACATTTTTTATAACAACTTTACAAAAGTCAGTAGTTGTATTTGGCTTCTATGCTGACTAGATTATGGAATAAAGATATAATATTTATGAAATAAAGCTAAACGCGATTGCATGGATGTCGTAGCGCTGTAAGTGGTCACTACACCGATTGTTGTCGTTTTGAATCCTACACGATAATGAAATGACAAAGATGTGAGTGATACACAAATAGTGGTGCTGACACTGTTGGTTATTTGTGTCTCTTGTTTAAATGTATGAAAAGATTTTCGCCAATATGTTGTCAACTGTCCCACTGCACGGTGCACGGTGAACTCATTGTGAAAAGGGTTAGGCTATAGTCCACCACGCAGGTCCATTGTGGATTGGCAGACTTCACATATCTTGGAAGACATTATAGAAAACTCTCAGATATGCAGATTTCCTCACAATGTTTTCCTTCGGCGTTAAAGCAAGCGATAAATTAACTTATGAACACGCACATTTTTTTTTTTTTTTTTTTTTTTGACCCAGGAAAATCCTTGATGGATACCCCCTCCCCCGGGGGGGGGGAGGGAAGTTATGTGAGACTCTCCGCCCCTGAAGGGGGTCGGTATACACACTAAAAACCTGGGGTGAGCAGTCCCACCGCCGACGGGGTGGGACGAGATGGGGTCGCGTTAGCAATCACCATCCCGTCCCGGCGGTTGGCCCGGCTGATTGTAACCGGGCCTCAGCACCTGTGGAAGGGAGGCCTTGCTCACCAAGGCCACCCCCCAGACGTGTGGGGCCGTGCAAGCCGGTAGAGAGTCCCCCGACTCTGTACCAGTGACCCCACTATACAGGAGCGAGAAGGCGGGCAAATCGCCTCCTCCTCGCTCCCGTCCGTCTGCGCCGGAGAGGGTCAGCGAGGGGATTGTTCTCCCTGACTCTCTCCGCGGCCTCCTTCTGCGCCATGACAGCCTCACAGAAGGAGACCACTGCCTGCCACGACCTCTCGCCGCCGAGCATGGCGTTGATCACGCTCGGCAGGGAGAGATCCCCGCCTATTATGGCCGAAAGCGTGTGCCGCTGCGGCCCCCACGCGGCACACACCTCCAGCGTATGGAGCGCCGTATCTTCTGGCGCCCCACACTCGTGGCAGAGCGGGGTCGCCTCCCGTCTCGCGATCTGGTGCAAATACTTTCCGAAGCATCCGTGCCCGCAAAGCACCTGCACCAGTCGGAAGGTCAGCGACCCGAATCGCCGCCCTATCCACCCCCGAAGGACCGGGCGAATGGCCTCCACCGTCCACTGGCCCGGGACCGGTGGAGCCAGGTCCTCCGTCCACCGCCTCAGCAGGGCGGCCCGCGCCTGTCGCCGCATGCGTGCGATCTCCTCCCACCCCGGGGGCTCCCCGCGGGACCTCCTCGCCGCCACGAAGTGGTAAACTTCGGCGAGGATCTCCGCTTGCAGCTCCCAGGGGGGGTCACTGGCCAGCACGCACGCAGCCGTCCAGGACACCGTCCGGTAACCGCGTATGGCCCTCGTCGCGACGACCCGCTGCGGACGTCGCAGCAGGGTCTTATTGTCGCGACTGAGGGCGTCCGCCCAGACCGGTGCCCCGTACAGGGCCATACTCCGGATCACTCCGGAGTACAGTCGGCGACAAGTGGCGCTCGGGCCACCCACGTTGGGCAGCAGCCTCCCCAGGGCGGCCGCCGCTCCTAGGACTTTTGGGGCCAGCTGGGTGAAGTGTGCCCCAAAAGTCCATCTCCCGTCCAGGATGAGACCCAAGTACCTCATTTGGGTCCCAAGCCGGACCAGGACCCCGTCCAGGGCTACTCGCGTACCTGGAGGAGGTCCCCCCCGAGGCCCATGAAACAATAGGGCCTCAGTCTTGGAGAGGGCAACCTCCAATCCCAGGGCGCGGATACGGTCAACTACTAGGGCAGCTCCCACCTCAGCCAACCGCACCGTCTCCCTGAGGTTCCTCCCCTTGACTACGACCAGGGTGTCATCGGCGTAACACGCCACCCGCATACTCGCGGGAAGCGTGCCCCGAAGCACCCAGTCGTAGCCAACGTTCCACAGGAGCGGTCCCAGTACCGACCCCTGTGGAACCCCGCAGGATACGCGACGGCGCCTCAGACCGTCGCGTCCCTCCACCAGGACCTCACGGTCCTGGAGGTAGTCGGCCAACAGCCTCCGCAAATACAGGGGCACTCCGTGATACCGGAGCGCCTCCTGTACTGTTCCATGCGGGAGGCTGTTGAAGGCGTTGGCAATGTCCAGCGAGACAGCCAACGCCTTGTTCCCCCCACCGACCGCTTCCTGCGTCCAATCTTTTAGCCAGAGCAGGGCGTCTATTGTGGACCGCCCCGCTCTGAACCCATACTGGGCCTGCGATAAAGCCGGCCCAGTCCCCTCCAAGTGCTGGATGACACGGGAAGCCACCACTCTCTCTAGCAGCTTTCCCGTGTCATCCAGCAACACGATTGGTCTGTATGCGGAAGGCGAGGTTGTGTCTCGCCCCTCCTTCCGCAACAGGCATAACCGGCCGTCCTTCCACAGCTTCGGGAACCGTCCAGACGTGAGGCATGCGTCGAACAGCTCCCGAAGCGGATCGCCCATCTCTCTGAGGGCGATCCGGAGGACCCGCCCCGGGATTCCGTCAGGACCCGGTGCCGTCCTCTTGCCACATACGCGGCTGACGGCTGCATCCATCTCCGCCTCTGATACAAGCGGGATGGAGGCCGGATCTAATTCCTCCGGGAAGGACGGCGCCATCATCGGAGGGGTGTGGTAGGGGTCCCGTGCGGGAAAGAGCCCCACCAGCACCCTGCCCAAGAGCTCCGGCTCCAGAGACTCCGCAACGGGGGGCGTCAGGCCCCGGAACTTGTTCCGGGCAGCCCTATACGGGCGCCCCCATGGGTCCCTATCCAGGCCCTCCAAGGCCTCACCCCAGGCCCGGGACTTGGCCTGGCCGACGGCCAGCTGCAGCTCCTTTTTGGCTGCACGGTACCCATCGTACAGCCGGAGCTCGGCCTGTAATTCATCGGCCGACAGCTGGTCATTCGTTCGGCCATGCCGTCGCCGCCTACACCGCGTGTAGGGCCGTCGCGCCGCCGAGCAGGCGGCTCGGAGATCTTCGATCTCCGAGCTCCACCAGTACACTTCTCGGCGGCCGGGGCGGTGGCGGGCCCTCGGCATGGCCGCGTCGCAGACGGCTGCGACCGCTTCGCGAAAACGGCCGGCCGCGACGTCTACCACCGCCGTCCCCCTCTCCACCGAGTGCGTGGGGGCGGCAAGCCACGCCTGGACGATGGCCGCCTCTTCCGCCAGCTCGGCGTCGAGGCGACTCACCGACCAGCGCGGAAAATCCGCCCGTACCACGCACCGGGACCCTCCCTGATTGTCGGAGGCGGAGATCTCGAACCTTATATATTTGTGATCCGAGAGCGTCTCTACCTCCGACATCACCCTCCAGGCCCGAGCACGTGCCGCTACAGCGGGGCTGGTGAACGTTAGGTCCACCACGGACCCCCCACACCATCGCACGCACGTGTGGACCGACCCTCTATTGAGGAGGGTCAGTCCTGTGGCAACCGCCCACTCCCTAACAATCTCCCCTCGAGTGTCAGTGGAGCGGTTGCCCCATTCCCGGGCCTTGGCATTCAGGTCCCCCATTAGGAGGACCTGATGTGGCGCCTGCCTTCTCACCACCGCGGCCAGGAGGTCCATGAAGACCTCCAGCTCCGCGGCGGTTCTGTTAGGGGAGAAGTATGCGCCGACGATCGCATACCTCTCCCACCTGGCCACCACGTACCCCGCTCCTCTCTCTTTGACTGAGAGGAGGGGGCCGCCAACCCTCCCAATGATGGCCACGGAGCCGTTCAAGTCCCCAGCCCAATAGGGACTGAGGGGGACAAAATATGGCTCCGCGGCGACGGCCACACCGATTTCCCACTGCGCCAGGCTCTGCATGAGCAGGTCTTGGGCCCTGGCGCAGTGGTTCAGGTTCGCCTGGAGGAAGTTGTGATGTCTGACTTGATCCATACTAATCAGACATCACAACCCCCCCGCACAGTGCTCCGCGGCGCGCTACCTCAGGGGCGGCCTGACTGGTAGCCGCAGGGGTGGCCCGAGTCCCAGGGGCCTTTCCCTTCGTCTTCGGAGGGATGCAGCTACGCCCCCCCATAACGTGCCCCGAGGGCTTTCCCGCCTCTGCGCAAATAGCGCAGCGCAGCCCGGCCTTGCCACAGTTGGCCGCCCGGTGACCTGCGTCTCCACAACGGAAGCACAGGTCACCCCTGTCGGCCGCGGCGGGACACTGAGGGCGCGTGTGCCCCAGCCCCATACACCTGAAGCAGCGCATGGGGCGCTCCCCCAACGCCACCACCTTCACCGAGCTCCACCCGATGAGAAGCCTGCCCCTGCTCAGCAGCACTTTGGCTGCCGAGACAGGGCAGGACACAAGGGCGGAGCCGGCGCCATCAAAGCCGGGGCGGATCTCCCCGACCTTGACGAGCCGCACCTCGCACTCGCCCGCCGCTGCGACCGCCGCCGCCACCTTCTCCTTTGTGGCAGCATCGTCCAAGCCCGCAATCCGCAAGTCTGTGGACTTTACGGGCCTGGTGACGCTGGCCACTGCGGATAGGGCATCACGGAGTTTCTCCGCGAGCCTATCCGCCTTTTCTCCGCTTTGTGAGCCAGGAATCTCTAAGATCCTGGCTCCCGTAGCCGTCTGGCGGAAGCGGAGCTGGTCGATACCCAGCTCCTTCAGGTCGACCTTTTCCTGTGCCGCCCTGATGGCGGTAGCGTAAGTAATCCCCTTTGCCGCTGCGTCGGGTTGCAACGATAGCACGACTGCCGCGGATTTCGGGGACCTCAGTGCTGTCACCACATTCTTGGAGGCAACAGGGGCAGCAGGCCGGGCTTTGGCGGCGGGGGCACGGGCCACCTGGACAGGCTCAGTTGCAGTAGATGGGAAGGAGGACTTTTCCTTCCCATGGCCTTTCCCCTTGCCCTTCCCCTTTCCCTTCCCTACCACCGTCACCCAGGTTTCCTGAGGGACGGTGGTGGTGGCAGGGGCAATCCCGCTGATGTTTTGGGTCCCTTTAGAGCCAGAGGGACCCGCGGTCGGTGCCACTGCAGGAGCGGTGGCAGCTCTGGGGGCCTGCTTGGCCCCCTTGCCCACCTTGAGGGCAACCGGCTGTGACGTCAGTATGGGTGACGTGGCGTCTGCCCTCGTCCTCCTGGCATCCGCTGTCAGCGGCGGGCGGACCGTCGGGGCCGGCAGAAGCCGGTCCTCAAGCCCCGCAAGCCGGGCGCTCAACATCGTCCCGAGCGTGACGGTAAGGGAGCGCTTAAGCTCCTCCACCAGCTCGGGACCCAACTGGGGGGTGGCAAGGGCCGCCCGCGTCTCCGCAGTGGTGGTAACGGTGGCGGCAGGGGCTGCCCGCGTCTCCGCAGTGGCGGTAGCGGCGGCGGCAGCGGCGGCAGCAGCGGCGGCAGTCGTCGCCGCGGCGGCCTCCGTCTTCGCCTCAGCGAAGCCCCGACGGAGCGCCTTTACCTCCGCCTTAAGCGCCTCCCCGTCTAAACGCAGGCGGGAGTTTTCGGCCCTCAGTCGCCGCGTCTCCTCCGCCTCACTGCGGCCTGCCAGGGTGTCCACCACCTCCCTTAGCAGTGACGCCGACCGCTTCAGGCGACCAACAAACTCGCCCTTTAAGTTGCCCGACTTTCGGGCCACCTCCAGGATGCAGGCGAGCTTCTCGCCCGCCCGCGCCCTCAGTTCTTGGGCATTTAGGTCGCTCAAGTCACCGACCAATGGGGTGGAATCCGACTCATTGCCGATCTCCATCCCCAGGTCGGCAGCGACAGCAGCCGGCCCCTTCCTAAGGCGCCTCTTGTGCAGCGCCGCCTCAAACTCCGCATTCTGCTGCACCGAAGCGGGCCTGAGGAACTCCTCCCTGGAGGGTGCCCCCTTCACCACTCTCCCCCGCCCTCTTCTAGTAGTGGGCACCTTGGCGGCCGCCGTCCACTCAGTCTCCGTGTCCGAGCCTGAATACCCAGGCACGGAGAACGGAGCGGACGACCGCTTTCGGCTGCCTACCTCCCCAGAGGTGGCCACCGCCACCATGTCGGCACGCGAGTTAAAAGACTCCACGTCCAAAACATCCTCAGGAGCACTCTCCTGCTCGGAGGGGCCCTGAGAAGGGCCTTTTTGGTGGCCCTGAGAAGGGCCTTTTTCAAACTGTTGCTTGGACATGGCCGCAAGCGAACAGACAGGGACAAACAAACAAGCACACAGACTCGAGTAACAGTAATACCCTCAAAACAATATGAACCGGCACACAAGTGCTCTTTAGCCGAACACCGGTCTGACACTCCGTTACGGTGACAGAACCGGGTCGTTACCAGGGGACGCGACGAGGACGCAAGCACTGTGGGGGGTCCCCCATGAACACGCACATAACCTAACCTAACCTAACCTAACCTAACCCTTTTCACAATGAGTTCACCGTGCACCGTGCAGTGGGACAGTTGACAACATATTGGCGAAAATCTTTTCATACATTTAAACAAGAGACACAAATAACCAACAGTGTCAGCACCACTATTTGTGGATTACTCACATCTTTGTCATTTCATTATCGTGTAGGATTCAAAACGACAACAATCGGTGTAGTGACCACTTACAGCGCTACGACATCCATGCAATCGCGTTTAGCTTTATTTCATAAATATTATATCTTTATTCCATAATCTAGTCAGCATAGAAGCCAAATACAACTACTGACTTTTGTAAAGTTGTTATAAAAAATGTGTATTGTAAATCAACAAGGTAACCAATTTCTATACCAAGATAGACTCGCAGAATATTAAAAATAATTATTCTCGGTAAGGAGACGTATACAAAAGTATCTTAACTACATTCATTTCGTTCGGCGAGTGAGAGTGCCGGAGGCCCAATCACCCTCTTTCCCCATTTCTGTTCCGTCTCTTTCTCACTTCTTTTTATTCCTAAAGGGTTGGCAACGCGCAATTGATGCCTCTGGTTTTGCAGGCGTATGGCAGTATGCCAGCATAGTCGTATAAAAAAAAAAAAAATTATAAATGTGAATGTGAGTTTGTTTTTTACGCTTTCGCGCCTTAACTACTTGACTGATTATCGTGAATTTTTGCATGTCAGGGGAACAGAAAAAGACGTACGGTACCTTTTATCGAAAAAAGAAAGAACTGTTACTAACCTAACCTACATTTACGCAAGCGATGCTGCGGGCAAAATCTAGTACTGAAAATAAATATGCTCGGCAAAGTGACGTCACAGGGTGACTTATTCGTCTATTGAACGCATGTAGGTGGCAACATCAAAGGTTTCACATCTAATGATGTCACCTGCAGATATTCATAAATAGGCTTTCACATCGCAATTACGTAAAAATCTATTTATAAATACGTGATAAAAAGGTTTGTACCCATTTTTAAGCATATTGCGCGCCCGTAACTGTATAAGACTTGGTATTGTTATATTTTTATTTAGATAAAGTGTGTGCAAAAAGTAGTAATAAAAATAATAATAAATAATAATGTATAAAAAAACAAAAAACTAGGTATATGAATGACAGTCAAATTATTTCCAAAAATGTTCGATCTGGGTGCTAGCTGTCACCCAGGTCGAACATTTTTCTAAATGAAATTAAAATAACATACATGACGTGTACATGGCCGTCATCAATCACACCTATATCGCCGAAGAGGTAGTCGGAGCTGTATATCAACCACATTTCGCTTCGCAGCTATATTTTTAAGGCTGTTGCCGCCTGTGGGGTTTCACACTTTTTTGCTGTTACGGAGAATTTATTTTATCTTATTTTATTTTAAAAACTTCATGCACAAAAAAATACATCGGCGGACTTAATGCCAAGGGAAATATCCACCAGTCAACCGTAGGGTGATGCAGAGATACAAAGTAGTAGGTGCATACAATAGCATAAAACATGTATATAAACTAAAGAATATCACAATGAAAAATGATGAAAACCCCTTTTTCGGGCATTGAATCCAAGTTCTTATCTACCGCTGTGCCGCGGTATATTATAAATATAAATAAATTACAAGGTATTACTTTTTGATTTGATATAGATGCTGCAAAACAAATTATATTCAATTTATCTATGTAAATAAACACAATATTATTTAATTAAAACAATTTACAATGCCAATTTACTTGTTATCTCTCAAACATTTTAGCTACCTAGCTGTCAGTTATTACATCTGTGCTCTCTTCATTTCATCCCTCATTACTTAGGATTACGGTCATGAATAATTGACTGGAATATCTGCCCCATCGATATCTATCCGATTATCATTTATACGTCCAATTCTCCACTCAAACCCTCTCGCAATGAGTATTCTACTCGTAAATCAAATCGTCAAAATGTAGTCATTGTGATTCAATCATTAATGGCATGCCATAATTAACTGTCAAACTGACTATATTGGTACGTAAAAGCACTGGTAATTGCAAAATATACTTAGTTATAAAGCAAAGCTAAAATGTATCCTCTGGGCACCTATCTATACCAATATTATAAAGCTCAAGAGCTTGATCTTGTTTGTTTAAAGGTGTTTATCTCTGGAAACCGATTTGAATAAATTGTTTTGGCATTAGATAGTTTCTTCAAAAGTTCAAACTTTTGCCTGAATCTAGCAACTAACCTAAATGTAGCTTCAGTAACTTAGTAAACTCACTAACCCATATATTTTGATGTTCATAAGTGTTACTTTGTAACCTAAATGAATAAATTATTTTTGACTTTGACTTTGATAGTTCGTTTATTGTGGCAAGAAATAGGATACATTATATGACGCTATGAGCTATGACAGCGGAGCAGTAATCATAAACATGGCTGGAACCAACCATGTAAATATGCTGGTTTGTAATAAATCACGACATATTTTGATGCAATTGGATAAAACACAGATTGTTGTTGTAAGAAGATAAGGAATTAACCTTATCAATATTATTTTAAATCATTATGTAATGATAATATATTATGGTAGGTAACGTTGTTTTCTTGGTAATGAGAAAGGACGTTAAAAAATATTCTTGAGAGGTGATCATAATATTTCTTATATTACTGTTGATGGCAATTGAGCTAGACGTCTACCTGATGGTGAGCGTTAACCACCACACATGAACACAGCTGTGTTTTCTTGGCAACTCGGAAGCAATTTTAAGGAACCACAAGTAATTTACTGAATATCGTATACCACATAAGTGACAAACAAGATCGTTTGGAAACGGTTAGTTTGATGCCTAAACATTTACCGAAGGCTATGTGTGTTAGACAGGGTGTTTATTGGATAGATATCCAATAAACACCCTGTCTGAAGTTTACAAAGTATATTAGAAGAAGGTGGTAACCTTCACGAAGGCATAATGCTAACATTATTGCCTACTTGACTTTTACGGTTTGTTCAAAACAGTAAAAGTGTTGTTTTTCTTTGCTCCCATATCGACATGAGTCTGGGGCGTTGACTGCTTTACGAAAGGTCACACTTGATTCGTCTTATATAATATATTTCGATGAAATTTACTTCAAAGTCAACTGATAGGTGGTCACTAGTTATAGTTAAATTAGAATAATTAAATATAGGCGTGTATATTAATACACGCCTAAAGCAATTTATGAAATGAATTATTTAATTCTCAATCTTTGCTTAAAAGTTTCTGATTCGTAAGTTGTAAGTTATAAATCAATATTATTGTATCAATCAAATCAATTTATATAATTTCTGGCTGTCCTCTGTGCTTATGTTTATTACTTCACACCTATGGCTCGTAGCATCCCAACCTTTTAACAATAAAAGGAGTATCTAAAACTCATAGATTTTTTAATTCGGACTGATAGCTAGAGATTAGCGATTTTAAACAAATAATCTCTTCTGTTTTATAATAATACTTACTAATATTATAAATAAACATAATTGTTTTTAAATTACTTATGCCTATAAAACAGAAATAAAAAAGAAAAAGAGAATCTAAAACCCTGTTATAGGCGTCATAGAATTCTTCCGCATCATAGTCGACTGGTAGCGTCCCCAGAAGATTGTCCGCATTGTCACGTTGAATGGCAATGCTTATTCTATTAATTATATTTGTAATAAAAAACCTGAATGTAAACTTTTTATTTGTTAAATACGCTTTCTTACTACTCCACCGATAATGATAAATCGTTGTCGGGGGGATAGAAACGGACATAAATACCTTTCATCCACAGAAAAAGTACTGTTTCCGAAGGATAGAAATTTATTGACTAAATCTAGATTAACACGAGCAAAGCCACGTGCAAAATCTAGTCCATAATAAAGTACGGTTTACCAAACAGTGCAAACCGCATCTACTATTACGAGACTATTTATTTGTTCACACGGATGTGTGATTAAGCCACACAGGGACAGTCAAAATGGCACAAATGGCAATGAAAACGTACCTAGTCATAAAATATTGTAATGGACACTAACAATGCAGCGTGAATACTCCAAATTGTAACAGGAATGTAGGTATACCATACGTCATTCTAGAAAAAGGTTTCATTCTAGGAATATCTAATTCTTATTCGCAAACTACTTTACTTGACTTCACGGATGACGTAGTGGTTTAAGTGGTCGCTTTGCCGCTGCCACTGCACCGAGAGTTGTGGGTTCGATTCCTACACGAGATAAAAAATTCTGTGATCCACAAATGGTTGTTCCGAGTCTGGGTGTTTTTGTATCCATTGTTTAAATGTTTCTAAAGTACCCGACGAGTATCGACACAGGAATTATTCCTAGTGCGGGTATAGTCTTTTTAAAAAAGAAAAGAATTCATTCAAACAAAGGACACAGCTAGACTGCATCCTCTATTTGCCACACAATTCTTTCTAACTCATAACATTTAGAACACTGCCAGAGGCGAAGCGACCATTTATACCAAAGTTACTTGCAGTATAATAAAAAAAATGACGTCACATCCAAACATTGTATATGATTTATTACATCTCCATTATTTAGATTTCTTATTCCATTCAGAAACGTGCTCTGAATTTCATCTAGAAATTTGAGTACATTTCCCAAATACACAATATACTCGAGCCTTAAAGCATTTACACACAGAAGGTTTGTTATTTTATTGCCATACCATTTCTCGATACAGGAAGGGTGAACGTGTTTGATATCTGGAACCGGGAGCTCTGTGACCGGGGCAAATAATTTCGTGAAATGCCATAATAAAAATGAGTTTACGTATTGGATTTTTCTGGATTAATTTGGTTATGTAACATTTTTCAACTTTGGTTAACCAAGAAAACTCAACCGAGACTTCAAAATTAGTACCTACGTAATATAGTCTTACACCTATACCTTTGAAGAAATTGGTAGCGCTGTATTACACATTTTGCCAGCTATGGCGTATTAGGAGCGAGTCTATTGCCATATCCGCCAACTCTTAACTCTATACGGGTACTAAAAATTACCCTACAGCAAAATCAAAAAACACTTCGCTCGACACAATACACAGCAGTTGCGTGCACTACCAACGCCCCACCGAAAAGCTCAATTAGTCGTCAAATTGCTCCACCAGGGCAGCAGCTTTTCATTTATCGCACCTACGCACTGTATGAGTAATAAAAACTGGCGTTAACAATGAACGACCTGAGCGAACTTAATTTTTAAATTCCAGTTATAGTGGCGAAATCTCTAGGGATTTGTAATACGTGAGTTTAGAGCCAATTTAAATTACTTTTCACGATTGTTTGCTATGTTGCTACTTCATTTAAGTCTTGACAGTTGAATGAAGAACGGTTGCACAATTTAAAAAGTAAACGTATACTTGAAATACCGTGTAAATTGTAATTCCATAAAATTGAATAACAGTTATAGCTGAGCGCTCTCAAACAACGACGTATGTATGTATATTACTAGTATCTAAATAATCATTTTGTCCAGTTCTCATGATAAGACATCGCCCATGCTCATTGTGTGACATTCCGGATCGATAATCTAAATATTCTCAAAAAATGTTAGGTTAAGAGTACCCTAGATCGACAAAAACATTAAAAATGGAATATATTCAGTAAAGCAAAGGAGCTAAGCCATATTCTATCCAGTAGATAACCTCTATTTGCCTCTCACAGAAATGGTAGTGATAAAAAAGCAACATACCATGATAAAAAATGTTATCATCATGGTGTCTTGAATTGTACCCGACAAACGACAATCAGTTTGTGCCTTTAATATGAGATCTAAAACCCGGCTATTCTGATCTACTAGAGTAGTTTAATTTGGTGCAAAGGTATATTATATCCTCGATGATATTTTTTTTATATTACTTGTTAAAATGACCACACTCCGCCTGATGGTAAGCAGTCCTGTGGTCTAAGAGCAGTGGCCTCCACACGTCCTCATAGCAGCTGAAGTAATGTTGAGGTCTCTGGCCTGAGATGGTGCTTTTTCACGCACCGCTTAAAGGACCCAGGATTAAAGGAAGAGGGAAACACGTGCCTTGGCAGAGAATTCCATGCCTTGATCGTTTGGCAGAGGTATGAGGACTCAAATTTTACCTTTGCGCCAAATTTCACGTAAATCCGTTCTACGGTTTACGCTTGATTGAATTATAATTATTAAATATTTTTACAAGCTCACAACATTTATAATATTAGTAGGATTTAAATTTTCACACAAATACAAAAGGGTAGTTGCTTAAAACAATATATGAATATAATGTTTGATTTTGTATATTATTTTACACATAAGAATGAAAGGCAATCAAAAGAAATCTTTTTATGAAAACAGTATCAAAATTGGTTTGCAAAATAGGGGAGTTATTAATATTTTGAATTCGGCTGTAAGAAAAAAATGGGGTCGTAGTGAGGATGTATCACTGTCTCCCTCGCACAGGTGCGACTAAACAGCGCTTACGTCATAAGTTGTATCGTGCTTCCTTTTTCTGTCAGCTGAAAACTACCCCTACTATCAGATTTGAAACGCTTGTATAATTATTATTTATTTTATAGTAAATTGTGTAAATTCTTTGTATATAAATATTTGGGATCTCCCATACGCCAGGACGAGGCATCCACGGGATCGGATTGATCAACTTTTGATAAAGAAACGCGATGGAGTTTAAAATTAAATCGAGCAATCCCGAATAACACACATGAGCTTAACCGTTTCATAGATTACAATATGCTTACAATTCACAAAAGCTTCTATAATAAAAATTCACATTTCCATTAAAACATAAGTTAGTACCTATATTTTATGATAACAATCATAGTTAGAAAGCTTTTTTTAAAACTAATGTTCCAAAATACCAAACGTAACTTCATTTGATCATATCTACATGATTATATGTAGATGTAGTCAGATAAGAGTTAGTTGAGTTTGAAAAACGTGATTTCCAAACGCCACCCGTCATCCATATTAAACCTGCCTAATCACTTAGATTAATAGTACGTCTACGTCCGTACACTAAGCGTTTCGATTCAGATCGTTTGTGGATTAGAGGTGCTTTTGGAAAAATCTCAGAATTACTATATGTAGGAGATATCTACAGACAAATGGACCATAATTTGCTTGCATAGTGTATAGTTTTAGCATTTGATAAACTTGAATATGGAACCCACCAGATTTAGTAATAGAATGGCTTGCAATAAAACTGTACATATAGTTGTGGGTGTGTGGTGTTTCAGAATACGTGCTTGAATTGAATATTTCTATACATCCATTTTATATACATACTCGTACATATTTTCACGTTTATATCCCTGAATCGGTAGGCATTTCCTTATAGAGGAGTTCGATATTGTCAACCTTTTTCTATTGCAATAGTTGAGATGGGTAAACCGAGGGTGTGTGGAGGGTTCCTCTCTGCCTAATTATATTATTATAATGGATTTCTGGCAAGTAACGCCTAATTTGATTCAATATTAATATACTCACCCTAGTTATTATGTAAAATTTTGTCTCTCCATTTTTCTCTTATCATTTTTATTAACATCAAAGTATACATTATATTTATTTTTAGCATTCATGGCAATAAGTGCATGCCTTAAAGGTGGAACATAACCAATCAAAGAATATTTATTTATTTATTTAAAAATTTCATGCACAAAACAATACATTGGCGGACTTAATGCTAAGGGCATACTCTACCAGTCAACCGTAGGGTGATGCAGAGATAAAAATAAGTAGAAGTTACTACAGTAGTAGTAAGCTTCTATCGAATTTTATTTAAGAATAAATTAATTTAGATAACCTAATCTATTTAACAATATAAATTCACACTTTTTCTGACGTTTTAGTTGTTTTTCAGCAGTGAGACTCATACTTTTTAAAATGAACCGCGATTAAATACACTTACAGTAATTTAATTTCAATGTATACATTCGCGTAGACGTAAGATCGTTATATCTATATACTTATGCTCCAAAATGTGTTAACTCAAATTAAGATAATCTTCAGGACTTTGAGTTAACTATGTTGTTCCGGTACGGCCTGCTGTGGTATTCATAAATTAATTCGACAAAGAGCTAAAGTCACTGAAGTAAATCGCCGATTAAGCAAATCAAAGAGACAATATACTGGCCTCATTAAGAACATTGGAGCAAACAATTCTTGTAAACAGCTTTAACGCTTTAGTTAGAAATCTTTCGCAGATGCTAAAGATCTCATACTAGACTAATTTTGCAAAAGTGTCCCAATAGCAAGATGGATAATTTGTGAACAGTTTGTAGCCTAAAATTCTTATTTTACAAGTGACAGCTTTGTATTCCTAATTTGCACATTGCCTTATTAGTTATAACTGCAAAATGCTAATTAAATATTGAAACTTAATTTATTGCTAAACGTATAGATATGTAATTAGCTTCATAATGTATTTATTTTTTAAATACTACTTCCTGTATCTCGAGGGCTTTGCAAACATTCAAAGAATGGACACAAAGAACATCCATACTCGGCATAACCATTTTTGGATCATACAATTTTTTGTTCTGTGTGGGATTTGAACCCACAACACTCGCCGCAGTAGCAGGGGCGGGGGACCACTTAAATCACTACGTCATTCGTGCAGTCATATATGTTCCAGTATATTGTCAAACTAGAAGAAGCTGTCTGTGCTGTGTATCGATAAATAAATATAAGAGGAGCAGTGGATATAATAATCGGTAGAATTTACTATCGTATCATGAGTTAGCCATCGGTCAGTTAGATTGATGACCTAAAGATGGATCGCTGAGGTCGAATACGATAGCGCAAGTTAGATATTTTGCTCGTAAATTGGTAGAAGTTTATTTCACAGAAAACTGTTTTGTTCATAAATGCTACTTTGTGATCTAAATTATCAGTGGTTGTGAAAGCAACTGTTGTCCATGAGGTCTCAGCTTCAATTCCCGGGTTAAACAAAGCATTATTGGGTAGCGCTCGTCTCCTATTAAGAAGGTCTGAGAGGCATAGGTGGTGAAATGTGGGTGCAACACGCTTTTGCCTACTCCTTCGGATATATTCGCCTATATACGCGCCTATATAAGACAATTTATGTATGATTTGATTTGTCCAGCAATATAATAAAAGTTTAATCATCTGATTATTTGCATATCTACCTATTGTACAGAAGATTACAACTGTAAAGCTACAAATACAGTAATTAAATATTTGAGATACAAATAATACCTACGAAACAGTATTGTGAAGGTAAGTTAATAAACAAACGCGTGAATATTCAAAACTAATTCAAGATTCAAAATTAATTCCACAAACATCTCGCGCTAGTAAATATTCAGCTTCGATTAGTATAATTATATCACGAGAACAATATGACCATCAAGCGTAAATGCTTTATCATGCACGTATTTAACTTAAAGTATGTATACTCAGAGGTATTAAGACACTCTCAACCACGTACCTCTAATTTTCTTCTAACAAATATCAAGTAAGCTTACTATGAATCGCGTAAATGAGCAAAATTCGCGTTGCTCCTGAGATTTTCTTAAAGAAAATCGTTTTAAGTCTATTTATTATTGCGAGTCGAGCAAATGCGCAATCTTCGTGCTGCTACTGAGAATTTTCTGTTTTCGCACAGAAACTATTTTTATTGCCTTAGCGATCTAAAAGGCAAAGGAAAGGCATGTGAGTATCTCGCTTATTCTTTTTACGTAAGGTACGTTACGCCAAGCTATGTGTGTTTTAAAAGTTATCGAGATTTATGGTGATAGCCTGGTGGGAGACCTTTGGACTGCCACCGCAGAGGTCTCGAGTTCTTAAGGATTTTTTTTCTACTGGAATGGCAAACAAAGGATACGATCCACCTGATGTAAGTGGTAGTGATTCTTAGGGTATCTCTGACTTTTCGAAGTATATGCGTATTAAATAGTTCAGTATCGGTCACTTTAACGATGAAGGAATAACATCATGAGGAAACCTGCATGTCTGGGAGTTCTCCATAATATATAAAGAATAATAATATCAGCCCTATATTAAACTGTCCTACTGCTGGGCACGGGTCTCTTTCTATTGTGAGAAGGGTAAGGCCATAGTCCTTCACGCTGACCTAGTTCAAATTGGCAGACATCACATATCTTTGAGAAAATTAAAAGAACTCTCAGATATGCAGGTTTCTTCACGATGTTTTTCCTTCACCGTTAAAGCGAGCGATAATTAACTATTTAATACACACATAATTTTGAAAAGTCTGGGATGCGCACCTTGTGGTCGAACTCGACACCTCTGCGTGGCAGTCCAACGGTTTCCCACTAGGCTATCGCTGTTGTTCTTCATAATATTCTCCAAGATATGTGAATTCTGCCAAACTGCACTGTGGCTGCGTGGTGGACTATGTCCTAACCCTTCTGACACTGAGAAAAGGACTTTTCCCAGCAGGGGGACAGTTTAATAAAAGACTGATATTATTATTATTTTCATAAGTGTTGATAACAGCCGAGACTAAGTACTCTAGTTTATGATACAGTATACTAAGCTAACCTAGCATACTCCACTGGCTTACTTCCTTGCCAGAATCGTAGTTGCTATTGAAAATTTTGTTACAACACTTTTCTCGACCCAGACGCTGAATCAGCAACCTCGTTATCGGTAACTACTAATACTTTAACGCTTACATCGCCGAATTTACGTGAAGTGTAATTTTGTTCTTCAGCTGTCTATAAACAATTCGTTGTATGTACAGACAGGAAGTCTGCTTTATTTTAAAAAACGAAGTTCTGCTATATTTGTTGCATGTTTGCTTTTTTTATGTAGGTAAATATTTTTCCTTTTTGTGGTTTTATAAAATGTAGAAAAACATGCAGTTACTTAGATATTTTCTGTACATAAATGCAAACATGCACTTTAATCAACATATATTTAATCAATATATATTTTAATTTCTGTTGTTTTTACCTTGCAGTGTTGCCTGGTGCAAAGTGTTACGTGCTAACGTGCATTAACAAAAAGCTGCACTGCAAAACACTGCATAACAGATGTCACTAAAAGGAAAACAAATATTAAGGATCTTCAAAAATAAAAAAGTTCAGAGTAACGTACTCGTATCTTTTATAGAAAAACAAAGCAGTTAGCAACGAAAAAGCAATTATCAATACAAAATCCAATCCTTCGAATTCTCAACTGAAGTTTGGAAACATTAATAATAATTATTTGAATGCATTAAAGTGAAACGGGGCAGACCATGTATTTCGCATACTGAATGGGCTCTTTAACGGAAGTATCCAAACGATGGACTCCAAATAGCGAGCAGCGACAACAAGGTAGGTCTACAATGAGATGGCGTGACGAATTGGTCGCATTCAGTAGAAATTGAATCCAGATTGCAAAGGGTAAGGAAAAGTTTAAGGAGTGCCTAGGGAAACAAAAACTAGGACTATATAATAGTAAAACTATTAATGTTGATACGATATGTTGCGATGTATATTAATTCATTGTGACTTTAAGGTATGAGAAGACGTAGGCGTCGATGAATCTGGAGCAAGCTGAACTACTTCTTAAGTTGACATATTATATTCATTATGTAATCTACTTTAAACCTGACCCAGTAACAAAAATTAGGCATCTCCAAAAACATTAGTTTTAGAGGTCAGGCGAACTTCAAAGGTCAATTTGCAGCTCAAATTTGGTTGTTAAGATAATCCAATAAATAAACTTTGATTTGGCAAAGTTTTGAATACCATATCCTAAAAATTAAAGTTTTGGGCAACTTCAACTTCCTTACTTTCTGAAATTATCAATTGCTTAAAATTTTTGAACAAAATGAAAGGTTGAGTAAGTTAGGAGAGTACACTTGTAGTCTTGGTCAGGGCCTGCAGTCTCGACATAGATAGCGATGGCTTTTGCGATCGATTTTTGTCGTTATGTCGTAGCGATCAGATTTTATCTATTTTTTGTAGTCTCTACTAACCCAACTATCGATTGACATCGGTTACGTAACGATTTGTCGGTTAACTTTACGATTATAACGATATACGTTGCGTGTAAATTTGATAGTTCGTTATAAGTCAATCGATTGAATACATACGGTGTTTTATATAGAAATCAATAGAAAATTTTACTAAATTGGTTTGTGTGTGAAAAAATTATGGCGTAAGCTTATTTAGAGGACTATATGGTACTTGAACATCGACTCGCAATGGTGAGACGTCGACAAATCGCAAGGAATCGGCGAAATGAACAAAATCTGCTACTTATGGAAGATGATGAGTTTCTAAGGCTCTACAGAGTCAATAAAGAGATTTTAATGAAGCTCACAAATGACTTGCGACCATGTCTTGAAAAACAACGGCCCTACAGACTAACTACGGAATACCAAGTAAGTAGGTACCAATAATGAGCTCTACATATTAATAATAGGCTACTTAGAATATAATCATGTTTTTATATTGTGTACTGCCTAGCCTCCTATGTATGAGGTACAGACTATTTACTGTTCTCAGTAGTCTGTGCCTCATACATAGGAGGCACCGAGACTCTGGTAACCTCAAGGTTTATATGGTGTGCTAACTTTTGTTGCATTTTCTTTTTTACAGATTCTATCTGCACTCCGATACGCTGCTGTGTGCTATCAACTTTCCATTGGCCTACAGTGGGGTTGCAACATGAGCCAAAAATCTGTCAGCCGTGTAATTAGACAAGTATTAATTTGACCGTTTAATTAAAAACCTTTGACTATAAAATTTGGTATTGAGCGACTTTGATATAAATAATTAACATATATTTACCTGTAATTAATATGATAATTATTGGCTTTCAATTTGTATCAATCAATAACACATAATTTTAATTATACGCATCGGCGACGCGCACGATTCGTTCGATTTTTCGATATTCGATTCGATTTTAACGTTGTGAGCTTTTAAATTTTCTTTTGTATAAAATTACTTCCGCCCTTAATTACACAAATACTTAAGACTGCACGAGCCGAAGGGCGCCGTGGTTTCACTAGTCGCGTTGATATTGCCACCGAGTGTTATGGGTTCAATCCACACACTGTCCCAAAATTTGTTTGATCTAATCCATCCATATAATTGTTTCGAGCTGTGTTCGCTAACTAAAAATACCTTAAGTTATATGCGTTTCATATCACTTAACGGCCATTTAGTTAATAGGTGGCAGCAATTCTGGGTGTTGATTGTGTCTGTTGTTTGAATGTTTCTAAAGCACCCAGCGACGTAGGCATCACTCCTAGTGCGGGAGTTGTCTTATCAAATAAGAAAAATAAATTGGTTATCATGTTGAATTTGTATCAATACTTTCTTGTATTCGAAAATCATTGGAATGCTATGATGAGTATCACAAATTGTTTCGTTTAGCAGATTCAATTGGAGGCAATTAATAACGAAAAGTGTCTTCTTCTCCCTAGCCTATATTATTCCCAAGTCACTTCGGGTCGGCTTTTCTAGTCTAACCGGATTTGACTGGATATCGGTTTTTACACGGAGTGGCTGCCATCTGACCTCCGCAACCCGAAGGCTAACGATACCCTAAGGCTAGACCAGTGTCAGGATATTACAGGGCACTGACTTCCAAATAACGACTGCCATAGATGTTCATGGCAGCCGGGACCGACGGTTTAACGTGCTCTCTGAGGCACGGAGCAGGCGATAATTGTCAATCAATACGCACATAATTTCGAAAAGTCATATAACACATTTAACCGAAAGTCAGAGGTGCGTGACGTGGGTTCGAACCCTCTGCATTGCAGTCTGTTGGTCTCCCCACTAAGCTATCGCTGCTCTAATAGCGAAGAGTGTATTACTGCACAAATACTGACTAGCTTATTTAACTAAACAATGCTTGGTATTTTTTTGGAGAAGTTGTGCTCAGAGAATTATGCGATAAAACGCACACTGAGTGTAAACAAACGTCCACTTCAGTTTTCGTCTTGAGTGTGTGAAATCAACTGGTCTTTTAATGCATATTCAATACCGTACTGAGGTTTGCCTTATTCAAGTATCTATATGATACAGTAGCCATTTACAGAGTAGGAGACGTACTCCTTTTTGTCACCATGGTATCATAAAGAAATCTTCTTCATGCTTTGTGAAAATAATAACAATAGCTCTAAATCCGTGCCAGTCTGTGTTTCTACTTAATATTTTTAAACTACGCTACGAATTTTAATACACTTTAAACAGACATTTAGAAACTTTCTTCCGAAATGTTTATTTGTATAACACATTTCAGTTTAATTTCTAAATAGTAGCGACAAGAAGCTATTCTGTAATCAAATCGTCAAAATGTTCAACTTTCTCGAGCGTTTACAGAGCTTACGGTTGGTAAACGTTATGAATACATCAAACGAATGTACTAACGAATAGTAGGTCTTAAAATACTTAACTATTAAGAAGCTTGCAATGGTTTCCTAAGATTGGCATAATTATTAATAAAGTATAATTAATAATTGTAATGCTTAATTAATCAATACAATTAAATTATCCTGATCCACATAAATATGTTTTTAACTTTAGACATTTAATGAATATTTAAACTTACATCACGTAAATTAAGAAATACCAAAAATAAAATCGCTTATTTAAAATTACGCGCAAATAAAATTATAAATTATTTGCATGACATGTACTTATGAAGCCATGCGAAGCGTCTGTCATATTATAAATCAATGCCATCTCTTGTTTATGTTTGTTTATTTATAACTTTTAGATGTCTTAAAGTTCCCTCAGCTCTCAGCCTACTTATTAAATTAGGTTACGGCTTCTGTGGAGTGATCAAAGATACCCTGCACGATTTACATTATAAATTGAGTTTGAGAGTTTTGCAGACCCTGGTTTAGTAGGCGCTGATTTAGTTGACACAATTTCGGTCGAACGTCTAAAATTTATTTAAGTTATGTGGAAGACTATTTGAAGAAGAGAAGAGAGAAGAAGAGTTGGATATTTTATATTTGTCGAATTTAAAAACATACTAGGAATGTCAGTACTGCCTCGGTTATTGCGGATAGCGGTTTCAGGTTCGATTCATGGCTCAAAAAAAATAGGTCTGCATGTTGAGAAATTCTCCACTGCAGTGTACACTGCACTGCACGGAGTGTTTAACTCAGGAAATCTTATTACGAAGGATTTTAACATGGTTGGCGAGCTATGGGTATAATAGTTGCATTATATACACGCATCGGTAATATAGGCGTAATGCCACAAAACAGTAGGAAAATGTCTATCCGAAATTATTTCTATTTCATCTTCTTTTTCTAATTCTTATTCATTATGTACAAACTATCGCGAAGTTTCTTTGGATTTTCTTTCAAATAACATTATCGTATTATTTGAACCATAGAATTTAGGATGATCAAAATGTTACTTCATATATTTCATGGTAAGTACTAATATTACTTTGGCATATACGTTTCATGGTAGGCCTACAGATTTTAGGTTATGTGTTTGAAGGCCGTTGCCTCGTTCGCTATTACGTGAGACCTTATAATATGTAACTATTTGTATTATGCTAGTCTGTTGTCTGTATAAAAATAAAATAAAATAGCTCGCGAAACCTGGTTGCAATACGTCCTACCACCCTGAGATACAAAAACGTACGTCGTGTATACGTATATGGGATAAAAGTTCCTAATACGTTGAAATGCTTATGTTAGGAATCGGTTTAAGTCAACGTGAATGCATTGCTAACACATCAATCGCATTACCGATAGTGCAATGGTTTATGTGATTTACGAACTCTCGATCACAACACAATGCCTTATTTGTCTTCTTTGTAACATTCATCGTTAAACTAAAGACAAACGCCGTATATTACTTATACGTATTATATTATTAACAAACCTTTGTCCGCACCTTTGTATGACTGTTATTTCAGTCATAAAATGATTTATCTGTTAAAGAGAATCAAAACAAATTCACTCTGAAACCTCAAACTTATAATTTTTGCTTTATACTTATTTATAGATTTTATCCGACCTTATTTCTTCTTGTTACGGCTTGTAGTTAGCATATCAAAAAGCTTTTAATATTAATGCTCAACTTTTAGATGGCGTATCAAGATAAAACATGACCACCAGATTTTAAATGATGAGCAAAACAACTGAGAAAGCCGCATTCAATTTCGCGCAGTAGTTTTTGCGTAATAAGCATACAAAATATCCAAGATAATTGATTTGGCTTCTATCTTAAAAAGACCCCTCATTATTTTCTTAAATATCTCATATATACAGATCTCGATCAGTTACAGTTTTATTATAATTATGTATAGATTATCATATATTACATCTGTTTATTACAAAATACTTTACATGCACCTACATCAAGTATTGCCAAAGATTGACTGGTAGATAATGCCTACCGGAAATAAATCTTTCTGTATACGGTGTATTATTTTGTATTGTGCATAAAGTGTAATATATAAGCAGCGATAGCCAAGTCCAAGGAGGCCTGTTAGACTAATACGCCGAGGTCTCGAACGCAAACTAAAGACATCTCTGATTATTCTAGGTCATGTGCGTATTAAATAGTTAAATATCGCTTGCTTTAACGGTGAAAGAAAACATCGTGAAAAACCATAATGTTCTCGATGATACATATGTGAAGTCTGCCAACCCGCACTGATCTAGTGTGGTTGACTATAACCTACCTTTCTCACGCTCATCCAGAAGAGGCTCGTGCCCAGCAGTGGGACTGTTTAATACACGGCTGATATTCCTACACAAAGTTTAAATAATACGTGAAGTTTTTTTTTTATGGTATAATTGGCAAACGAGCATACGGATCGCCTGATAGTAAGCGATTATCACCGCCCATGGACACCCGCAACACCAGAGTTGACTGCTGCTCTCCTTTGAATGCGGTCTAGAGGGAGAAGCTGGTACTGGAGTGCCCCTGCCCAATGATGAGAACAGTATTCCATGTGAAGCCGAACCTGCGCCTTGTAAAGTAGTAGGCGGTGGCTCGGCGTGAAATACTGTCTCGATCTGTTGAGCACGCCAAGCTTTTTCGAAGCTAATTTAGCCTTACCCTCTAAATAGCCGCGGAACTGGACTTCACTCGATATGTCGACACCAAGTTTTCCAATATTGGCTGAGGCAGTTATGGGGTTGTGCTCAAAACGAGGAGATACGACCAACGGAAGTTTTTTAGCGGTGAACGCGCAGATTTGATTTTCATTCAATAAATAGAAATATTTGAATTAAAATAAATAGTCTATATTTACTTAATTTTAATTGGCAACCTAAGTTTAATTGGTGAGGCAAATAATAAACAAGAGTAACCAAATTCAATTAAGGCAGACATCTGTTGTAATAAAATTAACTAGATTGACTAAAAATAACTAAGCTTGAATCTTCAGTCCATATTGCGCTTACTCTAGCCTACTTAGAATTTGATAATCTTAAAAAATAATGAAATATACTGTAGTTTTCAGTTGAACTCCGGCTCTGTTTAATATCGTTTTAAATTTATTTGACACCACTGAAAAGATTTTAAGACGGCTTCACACTATAGCACCTTTATATTAAGTGTCACTCCCATATCGCCGAAAACGTAAGCAAAAGTGCATTCCGCGCACATTTCGTCAAGTGTAGATTTAAATTGAACTCTGCCCAGTAAACGGCAGGACAGTGTTATCAGTGTGTATGACATTGCCTCATGCACATCAGTCGTATATACTAACTGCAGCGCACCGAAACAAAATCAAAGATTTGATGTGTAGTATGCACGTAATTGAAATTTATATTAATAGCATTTTTTGATTGCTTTAAAAATCAGTTCAAAATAATAATATAGATACCTGTGCGTCCAGTATGGCTGCCCCTGATCACGCAGGCTGTAGCATCTTGGCTTGAGCTGACTGGAGGAGGGGTCGCCTGTTTACACTCCGACTTCTCAGAAAAGCACGCCCTGAAACAATCGGTACCATTAATATACATTCGCCATTAAGTTCTAAAATATCGTAAGTTATAAAATATAATGAGTCGTTAGTACACCTTCCACTTTCGACACTTCCGTGATAAAAGGGCGGTTTCAGCAACGTAATGATTCTTAAATGTAACTTTGTATAACGATAATGATAAGACTGTCGTCCGATTGTATGTTATATTCTTGTTATTAGAGCACAAAAACTTAGAGCCACGCTTATACTAAAATGGAAGTAATAATAATAACTGTAACGAGTGACGGACATCGCCAAGTGTAGGTAGTATTGTAAATTCAAGAATATAAAGCTATTTAACAGGAGTAGTTTTAAGTTTAACAATAGTAGATTAATTTCAATATATAACATTCGCGTGTATATTAAGCTGGTTTGGGCATGTAGAAAGAATTGACGAGAAAAGACTGACTAAGAAAGACTTTATAAAGCTAGTGTGAATAGAACAGTCGCAAGGGAATGACCTAGGCAAACGTTTCTTGTTCAGATCGTTGACGTTATGGATAAAGGCCAGGTTAAGAGCACCTTAAACCGGCGAGCGTGTATGAGGAATTTTATGAAAGTGAATGAAGCCAGAGAAGTGTGTCAGGATCGTAGCAAATAGAAACCGTAGTCTCTGCCTAACCCTCTGGGAAACAGGCGTGAATCTATGTATGTATGTAACATTCGCGTAAACATAACCCAATATCATGTTTACATCTCGTAAAGTTAACAACACAGGGAACGGAATACGATAGTAACCTATAGAGACGTCGCACTTGTCATGTTCTACGATGTGAACATGAAAGTGACAATCCTAAATGACATGCACGGATAGTAAAGCAATTCCAAGCGTGTCAGTGAAAACATTCACTCACATACCATATACCGATTTGTAGGCCTGCTTGATATCAGTATAGTTTAGTTCTTTATTTTTGAAGTCCTAACAAATATTGTAAATGGGAATGTGAGTTGGTATGTTACGCTTTCATGAAAACTACTCGACCGAACACCATGAAATTTCTCATACACCTTAAGAAATTTATTGACAAAATCCAGATTAACGAACAAAATCTAGTAAGAATAGAAAACTGTAGAACGGGAGTTGATTGAGTTTTTCTGTCACAATTTTGAATGGAAGCTCACAGAAGCACTTTGTCTCTGAAAAGAAAACGTGAAAGCGCTTTGTATCGAAAGTTGATCTTTCGGTTAGGTTCGGTTTTGGGTTCTTTTACCAGTAAAAATACAGTATACTAGTTTTCGGTCGCGTTTTTGCCTACATTTGTTCCTCCGATTCTGTGACTAAGACCGTGGCCTTAGTGGTCGTTTCGCAGGAAACCGTTGGCATAAATTGTGCAGAATCGACCCTATTTGTAAATAAAATTTTTAATATGGCGATTCGCACACATATTGTTTATTTGTGTGCGAATCGACCCCGTCTGAAAAAAGGTAGTGATTTGGCAATTTAAAAAAGTAGGTACCAATAAAAGTACAATTATTAGCGCACAAAGATGCTTGTTCTAAATTTAACAAAAAATTCAATGTGTGCAACACCTATCTACTTCTTCAGACTATTCTTTCGCACAATTCACGCGATCAGATTCGGGCGAAACGGCTGCTAAGCAGTGATCTTATGCAAAATTATATATGAATAGTATATATATATATATATAATATGTATAGTATACGTTCTTCCTTATAACAAATATTTTAAAAATGTAATAGATCACACAAAAAGAAAGACGGAATAGATAGATGTAGGCGTTTGCGTACCTCTACTGTAAATAAATCAAATCGGTTGGAATGTAGGATGATAAATTACATTCAGATTCGGCATGTCAGTTGGTTTTAGATTTATGTTTCTGTAAGTACTTGACTATATAGTATACTAGCTTTTGCTCGCGGCTTTGCTCGCAAATGTTGGTTAGGTTAGGTTATGTTAGTAATTTGCCGACCGTCGTATCCGTGATGGTCGGCGACGACAGGTGCTGGGGTGCAATGAGGTCCTTCTGCGAGGCTGTCATCTCGCAGAAGGAGGCGGCGGAGCGGGGGCGTGAGGAAGATCCTTACGCCCCAGACGTCCGCCGCCGGAGGAGGGGGCGCAGGAGACGCGCTTATGTCGCTCTCCTGCCCCCCACCTAAGGGTTCTGGGTGGCAAGGCCTCAGGGGACCCTGCCACCCGTGAGTAAGAACCCATAGAAGGCGCGCGCGGTGTTCCCGTGCGCCTTCTAACGTCGAAAGGGGAGAGCAGTGAATTGCTCTCCCCCGGGGACGAGAGGAGGTCGGGTCCGATTGACCCGGCCGGTACCCGCACGGGGGGGCCTGCTATGGACTTTTTATTAGACTCTCAACTGCCCCCCCCCCATTGGGTGAGAGAGAGAACACTCCAGGTTTTTTAGTGGGTATACCAGCGCTCGGCTGGTGAGTCCCACATGCCCCGCCGGTGCCGTCCCCTAGCCAGCGGGTAGTGCATCAAACATTTTTCCTGGGTAGCAATGGTGGGCTTTGTGGGCCTGCCCGCCATCCGTTCAGCACCAGGTCCGAGAGGCGGCGTGCGTGTTCCCACGCGCGCCTCTGTGTCGAGTCCGTCTCCCCTCTAGGGAGGAGACAGTAGGGAATATTATAGAGTGAGTCCTTTGGGTAGGTTTATTTGCGTAGTGGCCTGTCGTTTCATACGGCGGGCCGAAACCTCGGCGGGGTCGCGACCGCATGCGAAAGAGGAAGTTTGTCGAGGAACACCGTGGTAGGTTTAGTCGGTATTCCGGGAGGTACATTTTCATCTTTTTAACATCTTTCTTTTACCCCGGCGAATCGGACATAATCCTTTTAGTAATGGTCGCTGAAGTAGTTCCAGTTCAAATGACCCACCCAGCATACAAAGTAGCAAGTGGGCATACTGTTATGGATGTAGTTGGTACGCCCAAAGTCTCGGGAGAGCCCGACGTAATCTTATCTTATCTTGATCCGGGGGCCAGTAGACCGGCGACACTTCGACCCAGTGGGATCTTTTGTGTCCGCCCTGAGTTTTATCCCTGAGCTATCTCCCTATGAATGTACTGCATCAGTCGCAGCGTACACTTCAGAGGCAGAAGCCCGAAGTCTTCAGGGTTCGGATAAGCTAATCCCATCAGACCCATCCATAGTCCAGCCAACGCGTCACATTCACACAGTAGGTGTGATATGGACTCGTCCTGTTCACCACAGGCATTGAATTGTTTGACAATCTCAAACTGCACAGGAAGTCGTTGGTGCCAAAATGACCAGCAAACGCTCCTGTGAGCAGGCGTATTTGGCCCTTGTTGTACCCGCAGAACTCCCTCCCGGGTAAAGCCCGTGGCTCTGTTTGCAATGCATTTCTTGGAGTGTTCCAGACCCCTAAGGGCCATCCACTCTAGCCTGTGTTTATCATTGCCATGTGCATTCAAAGCTGCCTTGACGGTACTCTCAAAGAGACCTACGAATGGCTCGGGGCTCACAAATAGTTGCTCCGAGCTCTTCTTGGCTAATACATCAGCCTCCTCATTACCCTGCACCCCTGCATGCATACCGACATAATCCTCTCGCCTCCCCTCGTGGCGAGAGGGTAAGCATCAGAAGCATTTCCTCACATTAAAAAAAGAAAAGTTTATGTTAGTAACAATTTATTTTAAATGAAATATAGCCTATGTTACTCGATGATAATATAGCTTTCTAATGGTAAAAGAATTTTTAAAATTGGTTGTAGTTTTTGAGTTAAATCCTTACAAACAAACACTCATTCTTTTTTATAATATTAAAAACTATAGACAACCTGCGACCTTGTTCCAAATTTTCTAATATGTATCCTTTTAAGGCTACAGTACCAAATTTAGTAAAATCAGTTTTTTTTTGTAGTTGTACCATGAAAACGTAACAGTCTGATACGCGTTCTTCCGTACTATTATCATCATCGTTTGACAAAAGGACCACCGGTCTTCGAGCCTATCATGTTTTTGTAAAAAGACGTAGGTAATAAGGCTTTTAACGCAATTGCACGGGCAATATACATCATTTACAACACTCTTAATACAATCACTTGGAGAAGTTAAGAATACTATATAGGCAAATTGCAACCATGTCACTACAATATTTTAGACGCACCTACGATTTCAATTAGTGTACTGAATTATTATTCAATGTTTTTACTTATATATATGTATATTTATGTTGCCATGTGTGTATATGTATACACAAACATGAACATGTGTGAGTATACACTCACACATGTTTAATATTGTATTATAAATATAATCTTGATGAATTAAACATGATGATTGTACACACATCCATAGTTTTCACTACAACTACTAATTTGTAACTCAATTTGTTTGTGCTTTGTTTTTTCATAGTAAGTATAGTTTTGCCATGCTATTATATAGTTTTTTATGACTGACAATTTTATTTATAAAATTATATTAGAATTATTGTTATCTTTGTTCATTAAAAGTACCAGCATAGTAAATAAAATTGAAAACTAAATTGCTTCTTTAATAATATTTGAAACAATTTCATTTAAGTACTCGAAGGATAAAATCAAGTAATTGGAGGTTAAACGGGTAAAGAGGAGATTGGTTAAAAAAAAAGTGTTAGAGCCTGCGGTTTTGCTATTTATGTAAATTGTAAATTTCAAACGCTATTGTTACAATGATTTTTGCTTTAAATACTTGCTTTAATTATAATCTTTTAACTGTGCTAAATAAATAATACGAATGGATTAGAAATATGAGTGGTTTAAGTGGTCGCCTCGCCATTGCCGCCGCGCCGAGTGTTGTGTTTGTGTTCGATGACACGGGACAAAAATTTGTGTGATCCACAAATGATTGTTCCGAGTCTGAGTGTTCTTTGTGTCCGTTGTTTGAATGTTTGCAAAGTCCCCCGCGACATAAAAATATACCTAGTGCGGGAGCTGCCTTCTTTAAAAACAAAATAAAATAATTATAATAACGATGTACAATATATTGCTTATTCAATTAATTAATTATTCATAAATTATTAATGAGGTAATTTTACAACAATTTGATATATTTTTTAATCTGATGAGATCATTGTCTAGAGAATCTAGTCTAGTCAACATTAATTAAAAATAAGATAATTATAGATAAATTTGTTTAACAACCATTATGAAGAAATTGCGGATTTGCCACACACCTGAAACAACGCCATTTTTACGCCAGTGCAATAATTAGTGTCATTCACGATGTTTTTGTGGTATTAACGACGTAGTATTAAGTTTTTAAACTGTAACTCCCCTACTGCTGTTCAAATTAGCTGCACACAGTTGTTTAAGCAGTCACTTCTCATCTGCCAATATTCCCAAAGCTTTCTCCAAACTCGTAAAAAGACAAAAATTTTAGCCGTCTTAATAGCTAGTCCAAGTCTAGTTAGATTTTCGTGGGCTACAAAAACTGAAACTAGTACACGAGTTGTCTATTTGAAAACTATGCCATGGCTGTATTCAGTCTATTACTGTGGTGTATTATTATTTTTTTTTTTACAGTTACACCATTGACACGTCACTATACAATTATAATTTAAAATAGTTAGGGAATGGTACATACAGCGACACATCGACCTAGACTATTTGGACTTTGAACTATTAGAATTTAAACGCTGCGAATCGTGCGAGAGAGTGCGTTATATTTTTGTTACGCTCTATCCTTACCATTACATCGATGCCACTATGCACTGTCCCTTTCCGACAATTCTCTATTTTGTAGCGTAGTTATGCGTATATAGGATGTCTAACTTGATGTGTAGCCGTGTGTACAAGGTGAAATGCCTTTACAGATGTATACAACACTTACGATTAAAAACAAACATACATGATAAAGCAAAACAAGAAATTAAAAACGGAATAACAATAGTTCTAATAAGAAAGTAGAAATAATGATATCGTAAAATTTTTTGTAAAAAATCTGTTACGCCCTTTGTACATAGGTACTTATATACAGCTCAGTATTTTTCTCCTATGTTGTTAACCGATATTCTCACTATTCGTTTAATAGTTATTGACCAGATTTAGTGTTATCAAATATTTTGGTAACATATAGTTTTCTGACGGATGATGGGAAAATCTAAATTCATACAATAATATATTTTCCTTAAAATTTTCAATAATGATTATTGTTGAATTTCGACCGCTGCGCGAGCACTCATTAATATAAATTTATTTTATTATTGTAAATAATGTACAGTAAAGCGTATTCTATTACAAAGCTTAATAGGCCGTAATTAAACTTTGACTATCCGAAATTCTAGGCTACACTAGTTTTCCTAACTAATAAATTTTCTTTGAAATTATACGTTAGCTAAGCCTGAGTCTTAAGTTGGCCATAAACAAGCTGAAGGAAAATAACTTTATTTGCCTAAAATTGGTTTAACCTTTCGAGGATAGTATTCAAGTAGTCTCATGAATTTGTATTGACTGGGTGACCTTAAGAAACAACATTGAATACATAACAATGTTTGCAATATCTGAATACCGAAAAAGAAACTTATTACTTCTGTTCTTCTGTTATATCTATTTATCAAATTAATCAGGTTATTTGTAACAATGCCAAGTCAGTTTTGGGTTACATGACGTTCACGACATGACTGGGCTTGATTCATCGAGTTGAACGTATATTAATCTATATATTAATTCGCAAAGCAAAAACTATCTACCTCTTTTTCCGAAAATTGCGCGGACGGAGAAGTATGAAATTTGCCACAGTTAAAGTTTATATGGAGAAGGAGTGGCGAATACTAATATTTGTATAAAATTTGCATTAGAAATACATTAAATTAATGATGAAAAAACACTACCCGCACATAACCATGCATTTGACACAAGCTATCAAATCCCGTTCGTAATATTTCGGCATTGTTCGGCTGATGTCATAGAATTCTTCGTAAGTATGGTTACATACTATGTATATGGTGTAGGTGACTAAATGACATGTGATTATAAGGGTATAGTTATTTATAGACAATTAAACCATAATAACTATCAAACTTAAAATTAAATCAAATATGGTCGAATTTCGAACACTTGGCGACCGCTAGTATCAATTAATATTCTTCCTAAAACTAAAAATAAATCAGGACTGTGATATTTCATAGTCCTGATTTATTTTCATACATTATATTCATACATAATATGTATTATTTCGATGGCGTAGTAGTTAGTGTAACCGACTGCCACGCCTGAGGTCGCGGGTTCGATTCCCGCACAAGACAAATATTTGTGTGCATGAACATGGATGTTTGTCTTGGTCTGGGTGTTTCTATGTATAATATGTATGTATTTACAAAAAAAAATGTATATATGTATGTTTATCCATTGTCTAGTATCCATAGTACAAGCTCTGCTTAGTTTGGGCTAGATGGTGTTGTGTGTATGTGGCAGAATATTATTATTATTATACATTCAGGCTTTAGCCTTGAACCCTTATTCGTTACTTTATGAACATAAGTGTCTTTAGCTACCAGTTTCTCTAGAGTAATACTTCAATAGTTGGACTGGGATAGGGATAGATAATCAATTGTGTAAAGAAAGATTTATCTATATATTTCGTTTCAGAATCTTTTCTTTTTTAACTAGAGTTTAAGAAAGTATCGGCAGCAACCAAAATGAACTCGAATGCATGGACAACCGTTGTTAAAGTGGTTACTGCCACTGCATCGAGTGTCGTGTGTTTCATTCTAACACAAGAAAAAAATTGTTTGATCCTCAAACAGTTGGTCCGAGTTTGGGTGTTCTTTTTGCCATTTGTTTAAATGTTTGTACCGATACAGGAATCATTGCAAGTTCCAAATTTCAAATATTTAAAAAATTATTAGACTGTTATTATAAACTTTTCTAACCAATACTTGGTCATGTTTTCATTGTGATCTTGATCTCGATAATCTTTAATTTTGTACAGACTTCGAACTTGAGAAGTTAGAATAAAATAATGAAATGATTGCTTTCATACAATCAACAGTTTTTCTAGGTTTGACTTTAGATCATAAAGTTCAGTGGGGCGCTCATATATCGTGTCTTGCAGGGAAACTTAGCTCAGCCGCATATGCAGTTCGGAAAGTAAGACAGCTTACTGATGTAGATACCGCGAGACTAGTATACTTCAGTTACTTTCACAGTGTCATGTCCTATGGTATATTATTGTGGGGCAAGGCAGCTGATATCGAGACAATTTTTATTCATCAAATGCGTGCAGTACGTAGCATTTATAATTTAGGACCACGAGTTTCCCTGAAAGATCGATTTAAAGAAATAGGCATACTTACTGTTGCATCGCAATATATATTTGCTAACATTATGTTTATTAAACATAATATTCACTTATATAATAAGAATAGTGATATCCATAACGTAAACACTAGAAATAAGCATAAGTTAGTAGGCCCATATCATAATCGTTTACATGAAGTTCACAATACATTTGCGGGACTCGGTATACGTTTTTATAATAAACTACCTATTAATATAATAAATTTACCATTACTTAAATTTAAAAGCGCCGTTAAAATACAATTTATTCGGAAGGGTTATAATTCAGTTAACGACTACTTAAATGACAAAAACTCATGGAACTAGTTGCTTGTTGCATACAGGATTTAAAGATCTGTATTACTTTTAAGTCAATTTAGTAATATAGAGGTACCTCGTGATTATTTGTGACGTTAACAAGTAACTTGTTTCTTAATTTGGTTATTATTGAAGAATATAAATGCACAACCGCATTTAGTCACGGACTGCCTTTGCATTGTCACAAAGTGTAAGTGTATGCACCATCATGCCATCTTTCAGCCTATTTTAGATTTATATTAAAACATATACCTTAGCCCAAATTATTTAATCTCTATAATATTATTAAGTTATTATTGTTTTTATATTTAGTTTTTTTATAGTCTGTATTATATGGCATAATGGATGCAACACCTTGTTAATCTGAGTTGTAAAATACTAAAATTATATTTAATTGGCGATTTAAAAGAGTGGCCGTGAGTTTCTTGCAGGTTTCTTCTCATAGGCTCAACCCTTTGCCTGAACCTAGCAACTAACCTAAATGTAGCTTCAGTAACTTAGTAAACTCACTAACCCATATATTTTGACGTTCATAAGTGTTACTTTGTGACCTAAATGATTAAATGATTTTTGATTTTGACTTTGACTTAGACAGTTTATAATTAGACCTGATAATATTAAATTACATACGGTCCATGAAATTGTTGTTATGAAGTTAATAAGTTTAATATTTGGAACTCAAATGCGTGTGATTAAGAAGATTTAAAATTAATTTAAAGTTATAATAGGTTCGCAACCTTAGAAATATTGAAGCAAAAGAAAGGGCAGATAATAAAATTCATAAACGATTTGGAAAGACCCGTATAATAGGATTTACTTCAATTTAATTTGAACTTAAATTTCGAAGGAAATTAGCCAGCATTGACAAACATAAATATTGGTCCAGATTGAATATTAATCATAATACTTATTGGAGTAAACTTCGTCAAACCCTTCGAATAAATTGGCACTTAGGCTCACAACCACGCATAACGTTCAAAGTCCTATTTCCGAGTCGAGCTAAGGGTTCTTCGATCTTATCTAAGGCTAATCCAGTGACTCCATGAAGTCTAACAATGTGTCCAGAGATAGTAATATGGTCACCCGCTATAACGTGAGACCTACAGCATAATCATAGGGCTTAAATATGAAGTTGCTACTTTGTATGAAGAAGTTGTGGTTTATTAACTATTTTTAATTATGTTATATTTTCCATGTAAAGTTGCTTGTATTTAGGTGGCTATGGTTTGTCTAATAAAAACATCAACCATTATGTAATTAATGCGAATTGAAACAACGAATACGGGCAGACACTAAGCGATATAATTTAAAATACTAATTGTATGAAAGGTTATGGGTATTTATTATTCAAATACAGGTTTTTAATAATATATAATATATAGTCTAGTATTCTCAAAATCTTCTCCCTATCTTTTATTATTCCCAAGTCACTTGGGGTCGGCTTTTCTGGTCTAACCGGATTTGACTGGATATCAGTTATTACACGGAGCGGCTGCCACCTGACCTCCGCAACCCGAAGGCTAACGATACCCTAAGGCTAAACCAGTGTCAGGATATTATTTTTTTATTTTATTTATTTAATTTGAAAGAAAGCTTACAGACTAATATACATATGGATAAATAAGAATAAATATTTACTATTGCTAATAACAAGCTTTCACATTTAAATTATATTACAAGGCACTATAAAAAGAAATTGAAACTTAAAAAAAAGAACTAGCAAGTAAAACCAAAGAGAAATACACAATATGAAAAATATGAGAAACAAAACAAAACGGGAATACAAAAATGATAGATACAATGACTAATTAATTATTATTCAATTTGATCTCTGTCATTGCCGCCAAAGTAATCTAAATTAAGAATACGTCTGATTTTCTGTGCCTTAGTGCAGAACAAATCAATGTCGTTTTCTAAAATGGTACTGTTAACAGCCCTTGTGCTTCGTATACAGAAAGAATTCTGCCTATAATTAGTGGTAGCAAAAGCTACATCTAAAAGCGGACGCTTCCTAAGATGACTATGATTTGTTCGTAGATTTATTTTGCTCAACAGATCTGGACAGTCAATTGCACCATTTGCAATATTAACTAAAAAGCATATATCGTTTGCATTACGCCTCAATTCCAATGGCAGGAAATGGTATATTTTACAACGATGCTCATAATCACGTGAATATTGCCGTGCTTTGTAATCTAGGTAACGCAAGAACTTTTTCTGTATGGCTTCGATGCAGAATTTGTATACTTGGTATTGTGGGCTCCATACTTGAGAAGCGTACTCAAGATGGCTACGCACAAAAGAGCAATATAAAACCTTAATCGGTTTCAGAGTTTTAAAACTGGAGCAAGTTCGACTGACTTCCCAATAACGACTGCCATTGATGTTCATAGCAGCCGGGACCCCGACGGCTTAACTTGCTCTCCGAGGCACCAAGCAGGCGATAATTGTCAATCAATACGCACATAATTTCGAAAAGTCATATAACTTCCGAAAGTCAGAGGTGCGCGACGTGGGTTCGAACCCGAGGCCCTCTGCATTGCAGTCTGTTGGTCTCCCCACTGAGCTATCGCTGCTTAGTATTCTCAAAATATAAATTAATATTTAAAATAAACATAGCATTGTTAGAGATCCATATCCTAATAATTCGAGGATTTACTCCTAGTAGGGATTTATTTATAGGTTTTGGATTGATACGTATTTGCCTTAAATTTATTATCCTATGAATATTAATTAGTTGGTCTAACGGTCTGAGATTATTTTTAATGCTAATTCCAATCTTTAGGTCTTCAGTTTTAATCCTAGGTAGGGCTTAGTGCTATTGAATGTTAGTTACGGGGTGAAGTCTTCAAATAAAGTCGTCACAATGAGCAGTTAGGATCTAAACAGAAATGTAATAGCCTCAATATAACCTGTCGTCTAATCTAGCCGCAACTACCGCTAAAAATTATTCGAATAAACATTCTAATGTTCACTTTAAAAACTTATTTACAACTGCATTTCAATTTCATTATCGACGTGTATTTTTTTCTTTTTTTTTTTTTTTTTTTTTTTTTTTTACGTGGAGGAATGCAATGACGCATATCCCTCCGCGGGGGCGGGCGGAGGGATTATATCGGACTCGCCGGGGTAAAAGAAAGATGGAAAAGAAATAATGTACCTCCCGGAATACCGACTAAACCTACCACGGTGTTCCTCGACAAAACCACTATCGGCGGGGCCGCGCGAATCGCTTTCGCATGCGGTCGCGACCCCGCCGAGGTTTCTGCCCGCCGTATGAAACGGCAGGCTCCCTCAAAAATTCCCTACTGTCTCCCCCCTAGAGGGACGAGACGGACTCGACACAGAGGCGCGCGTGGGAACACGCACGCCGCCTCTCGGACCTGGTGCTGAACGGATGGCGGGCAGGCCCACAAAGCCCGCCACCCCCAGGTCAAACCTCAGGGTGGCTGGAGGTCATCGCGCGCCCTCCGGCGCCCGGCTCTGCGGTTGGGGAGAGGAATTAAACGCTCTCTCTCCCGCTCCGCCGCCTCCTTGATGGAAATCACTTCCTCGCAAAAGGAGGCGACGGCGTTCCACGACCTCTCACTCCGGACCATAGACTGAACTACGGCCGGGAGCGAGAGGGCAACCGATCCGACTGCCGCGATCAAATCACGGCGCTGCGATGCCCAGGCGGGGCAAACCGCCAAAGTGTGCAGCGCCGTGTCCTCTACAACGTCACGGCAGTCGCCGCAGTGGTGACAACCGGGCGTCTCTTGCCGGCGTATACGACACAGGAACCGGCCAAAACAACCGTGGCCAGTCAATACCTGTGTCAGCCGGAAGGTGAGGGCGCCATGCCGCCTCTCCAGCCACTCCTCAAACACGGGACTTACCGCCACGATCGTGGCGTGCCCGATTATCGACGTGTATGTACTAACAACAGAAAATAGTAAATTGACATTCGAATGTGGTATTATACAATTTGTCATTCAGTTTATTTTTCGGTTATAATCAATCATGCTTTGCTTTAGACATGAAATTATAGGTAGTCATTGGGTGGCTTAATAAGTCCAAAATTAACTACTCATGAAATAAATAAGAAATCAATTCTTGCAGATCATTTATTAGCCAATAAGTAGACAAGTTTCAAACTAACTTCTAATAAAGTATTAAATGTCTATAACGTAAATTATGGTATCCCATTACAGCTCTTGCTCTACTTGACTTCTAACAAAATTAATAAGGGTGTCAATTTATTGATTTATGGCACAACTTATCGGTATCATTTTTCGAGATTAATGTTCAGTAGCGTATTCAAATTCAGTATGAGTTTGCAAAATTTCGCTTCAAATGTCTTTAATATTAGCCCTACTTACTTATTTAGAATATAATTCATTTGGATACTTAATATGTTACAGTTTTTTTGAGATTCTACTGACCATAAGTATCTTTAGAAGTGACATTGAAATTAAACAACTCCACATTTTTTCTACTTTTGCGTTGTTTATTTTTCTCGCATATATGGGGCATTGCCGGTTCCCTATCCATTAGCATAAAATTTTAAGACCTAATATAACTTAGCATAATGTTGTTTGGCATAATTATATTTTCGCATAATATAATTACGCATAACAGCTTACGCATAATTTTTTAAGCATAATTTCTCTAACCATAATAATGATTAAGCATAATATTGTAAAGCATAAATTTATTAAGCATAAAGTTCTAAACCATAACTTTTTTAAGCATAATATCCTAAAGCATAAATTGATGATGTGTTGAATGAGTTTCTGTCACGGCTCCGGCGCTGCGGGCCTCCGGCGGCCCCACGCGTGCTAATCGTCGCAGACGGCTTTCGCTCACCACCGCAGCTTCGGCTTGTTGGCCGGCTTCGCCGGCCAGCCTCAGCCGCCTGCTCCTCAGCCCGCGGGCCGCCTCGCCCCTACACGCCTACGCGATTTTAAATAACACTCTAGGGGTAGGACAAACAAGACTACGTGAAGTCGGTTTTGCAGCAATTCGGTTCTGTGACTAACTTTTGTTGCACAGCATATTACAAGCAATTGCTAAAAATATACACCTAAAATAAATAATTAAGGACTACTATTTCAATCAGTTAACTTCTATCTGAGTTAACTTCTATTATGCTAAAAGTCTTTAGGCCTACTAACGTTATGCTAATAGTCATTAGGCCTACTAACGTTATGGGAATCAAATTTATGCCAAAACAAATTAGTCTTTAACATGATTATGCCAACATAAAATGTATGCCTAAAAAAAGTATGCCAAAGTATTATTATGCCAAAACAAATTGTGCCAAAATCGTTATGCCAAAGTATATTAGGACAAAAAACATTATGCGAAAAGGAGGGATCCCGGGCATTGCCCTATACGCTTGTGAAATATGGACCGTAACCAAATGTGAGCGGGTAAAATTGGAAACTTTTAAAATGTGGTGTTGGCGCCGTATGGAAAATGTTGTTAAGTTTGAAACTATTTCTGTCCCTCTGATAGAAAAAGTGACAAATAAAGATGATAAGAGTAAATCAAAATAGACAAATATTGTAGCTTGTAGACCATAGAAAAGGTAACACGATTTGTCACTTACTTAGACATGACGAATTTATTACCAATATTATGGAAGGAAAAATAGAAACAAAGAGAAAGAAAGGAAGACCAAGAAGAAAGTACACAGAACCACTGAAAGATGAGGCAAAAGGAGAGGTATTTAGACAATTGAAGGCTTTGGCATTTGATCGAGAAACATATGGAATCGCTACACCGACAAGTACATAGCACGTAAATTTTGGATGGATGGAAAGTATTATTTTAGATGAATAGTTTAAAATAAACAACGCGATAAAATCTGCATGGAGTAGTTTAATTTTAAAATAGAAGTTGACTGGAGACTAACATAAGTAGTATCTAGGTTTCTTACTCTTGGGTCCCCGTATACTCTTTTAATTAGAAATGGAAACTGATTACCATTGACCAGATGATTATTCACGTTGGTAGAATAAAATGTAAATAAAATAATGTATCAAATCCAAAAGTCAAAATCATTTATTATTTTGGTCACAAAGTTAACACTTATGAACCATAAAATTTATGCTTTAGTGAGTTTGGTGAGGTTACTGAATTTACGTTTAGGTTAGTTGCTCGGTCTCAGGCAACGAGTTAAGCATATAAGAAGATAACTGCAAATAACTTTAAAAATAAGGTTTAATTAAAATAAATATGCTTTTAAACATATTTTTCTATTATTTTTTTAAATTTAAAGCTGTTGACTTGAAAATCACTTCAATATTTTTAAATGTCGATGCAAAAACATTATATGTGAATTTTATTTTTATTTACTAACAGACAGAATGGATAGAATAACCTAATGGATTAACGAATTTCAATGCAGATATTTGTTTTCAATGTGGTTTATTCGGTATGTGGTTCAAGGATTACAAAAGTATTAGTTTCGTTACAATTGTTTTCGGGGTCATGTTTTTAATATTATTCTAGAATCAGATAGTCATAAAACAGTGTAGCGAAAATATTCGAAGTCTAACCTATATATATATATATATATGTATATGCTATGGCCTAACCCTTCTCACGGTGAGAAGAGGCCCGTGCCCAGCAGTGGGACAGTTTAATACTGGGCTGATATTATATTATATATGCATAAAACCTATCTCGTTGGACTAAGATAATTTTCCCATTTTAGTCATCCAAATCATAATTTTGGTCATCCAAAGTGTTAAAGAGGTTTTGTGGTGAATTATGCACACAAGACGTCTCCAATTCGATCCTAAGGCCTCTGAATTTTCAAAGTTACATGCGTAATTAGTTAATTATCGCTTTAACGGCGAAGGAAAACATCCTGAGGAATCTTGCATGTCTGAGAGTTCTCCATAATTTTTTCGAATACGGGTGAAGTCTGCCAACCTGAACTGAACTAGCGAGGTGGATTATGGGCTAACCTTTCTCATTCTGATAAGATGCCTATGTCTAGCAGCGGTACAATTTATGTACGGTGCTGATATTATTTAGGATAATGAAAAGTATCTTAGAGGTGTACTGACCTTTATATGGGACTCAAAACAAAGATAGCCGATTGTCTGAAATACACTTATGTATATCTCACACATTGACATACTTACAACCGTAAGTATGTAAACCTCTAATAAAATAAAACTAATACAAAAAAAATACAATGAAAGCTTTGGTTTACGTTAAGCTTTTACATTATTTTTACTAAATACATTTTTATTAATAGGTGTTTAAAATGAAAATATAAAAACATTGTCTCCAAAATTAAGGTACAGGATGTACTCAATGTTAGCTACAGGATGTACTCAATGTTAGCTACATTGAGTACATTTAATTTTTTTAGACGTAGGATTTTAATTCAGTGACAAGAAGGCGACGCAATTTATGTCGCGTCTTTCTCCTATGATGGCAGGATTACCAGCTAAAGCTTTCACCTTTGCACGTTAGTCAATGTTCATGTAACGATAATTTTGCAGATTGAATAAAAAATCAAATTTGGTTAACTTATATTGCGGTAAATACACCGTGTACTGCCATACATTTTGTGCTTATGTTTGTGAGCCAGGCTTTATTTTTAGATGGCGTAATGTGTTATTGGGTGTTATATAAGGAAATTCTCATTAGCAGACGGAGGAGTATACTCGCTGGATGTTAAAAGGCTAGCCCGTTATGACATGGGACCTAAAAATATTACTGGTAAAATTTGGAAGTATTACACCACTACGTTCATCATTAGCCTATGCGTGTATGTTATTTTCATAAAACATGTACAATGTGTGTAAATAACTTTGTTTTCATACGTTATAAATTTATGGAAGCACTAAATAAATTAAAAATTGTCGAACTGTGATAGCTGCGACTGAAGTAAAAAATTAATCAAAAGTTCTTCTTTGACACTAAGTGAATACCACTTAGTGTCAAAGAAGAACTTTTAAACTTTCGCATTGCATGATATACATATATATAATACGTAACGGGTATTAACGCCGTCATGCAAAATGTTTACTTTTTTATGCTTGATGTTTCAATCAGGTTACACCGGCCGTGGTCACAAGCTGACTCTTGTGACCATGACCGGTGTAACCTGGTAAAGAAGCAAGAAGAGAAATCAAAGTCACAAAGTTACACTTATGCTAAGCTTTGACGGTAAGTCAGTTTATTGAAACCAAATTCGAATTCAGGCGAAGCTTTGACGCACAAATTAATAACCAATAAAATAAATTAAACTTAATCTTATGTACAAAGTTATACGATAACAACCGAAAACAACAACTGCGATAATATGAAAGCTTATTGGTCCAATTATTATTACAAGTATTTCGAGAAATTATTGGTCTAATTAATACAAGTATTTAGAAAATTCGAGAACAACCATTTGTATTCAATAGGGATTATTGTCGTGAGCCGGCAACAGTTGGTTTTAACCGTATTCGTGTACAACCACAGTCGTTGTTTATGAGCGCTGCGTATAATGGCTTAGATTGCAACCCGAATAATAATTCAGGACCTATCCTTTATAAATCAGCTCGCAACCATACCCAATGATAATCGTAACAATATCTGACATTTGACTGTGTGAACCAATAATTCAAGTTTATGCATTTGCTAGGTATCACGAGATAAATGCCCACTTGGAACAAAATTTATATTTATATCAATAAACCAGTGAAACTGTGCCAAGTCTAGATTCTTTGTACACTCAACGCTGTGAAATTGTGTTGCTTCCGCTACTTTAATGTTTGCAGACCTCCAAGAAACATTGGTTTACAAAATAGAGATGAATATATTTATTCTTACACTACATAGCTTATTAAAAATAATTATTTTACTGTACACAAGGAATAACCACTTCGTACTTATATTTAAAATGCGAAAAAAAATTGCTAGTTATTTTTACATTTGCACGACTAAATTGGTTTTGTTGAATTTTTGTATGCAGGTAGCTTGAATACTTAAGAAGATAAATAAAGCTACTATCTATAGTACGACGTTAATTGTAGGTAATGTCTGCTGAGATAAAACCTGGATAAAACAATAAATTTGAATGTTCAAATTTTATTCTTATTTCTTATAGAGAAAATACTGGCATGGTATAATGCACATAAGAATCATGAAGGTCATTGGTTCAAAGCTATCAAGTTTATGGAAGTCAGTAACACGAGATGATATGTAATAAGAGACGATCAACTAACTGCAGTGTCGGATGGCACATGTACCCTACCGGCCAAAAGTTTGAGACCACAAGTTAAAATATTGTTTCACAATAAAATTTGTTAAAAATACATATGATAAACAATTAATTTGAACACCTGCATATACAATGGATATTTAACTATTTTTCGAAGTCATTATTTCTATTTATTTTTATGTAATCATCGTACAAAGGTCTTTTGTCTAGAAACATCAATGGGCGCCGCGTGCGGACCGCGCGCTAAAGTCATTGTAATATTATTGTTACCTGACTATTATTCATTATTTGGGCTTTGTTTTGTGTTAACAGAATTTTAGGAAATTTTAACTTCCTAAAACACTGTGAACACCTGAGTTTCCATGGAGTAAATATTTCTTAATCTTGGTTAGTCCGAGCTCGTCGTTCTTACAGTGAAGACATCTCATTATGGGAAAAGTACGCCAAATTAGCGGTGAAACTCGTGCTGTCATCATTGCTTTACACAACGAAAGCAAATCTGAACGTGCGTTTGCTACTCAGCTCAAGTTGTCGAAGACTTGTGTTCATAACACAATAACCCGATACAAGGAGACTGGCAATAATCAAGATCGTTCGCGGTCGGGAAGGCCGAGAGCTACCACTTCTAGCGAGGATAAGTTCATCGTGGTAACAAGCAAGTGGAATAGACGCCTGACAGCACCAGAAATCCGCGCTGAAGTGAACAAATCCCGGTCTACACCTGTGTCATTGACCACAGTGAAAAGAAGACTAAGAGACGCTAAGTTATTTGGTCGCGTAGCAGTGCGAAAACCTCTCTTAAGGCCACAAAACAAAAAGAAGAGAATGCAGTGGGCCCTTACCCATCGAGACTGGAGTGAAGAAGACTTCAAAAGAGTTCTTTGGACAGATGAGTCCAAATTTGAAGTGTTTGGGAGCAAAAGACGTGTTTTTGTTCGGCGGAGTGCCGAGGAAAAGATGATGCCAGACTGTGTCCTGCCCACAGTGAAGCATGGCGGTGGTTCCGTTATGGTTTGGGGTTGTTTCTCGAGCCGTGGAACTGGAGATTTGGTACGAGTCGAAGGAATTATGAAAAAGGAGCAGTACAAAGCAATATTGGAGTGTAATGCTGTACCATCGGGACTTCGGCTAGTTGGAGATGGCTTTATTTTCCAACAAGACAACGACCCTAAACACAGCTCCAAATTATGCCGGGGTTATTTAGATACAAAAGAAGCAGAAGGGGTGTTAAAAAACATGGTGTGGCCCGCTCAGAGCCCCGACCTTAACCCTATAGAACTTTTGTGGGAAGAGCTGGACAGAAACGTGCGCAGTTGTTGTCCCAGCTCACAAGAAGATTTGTGGAGAGCATTGCAAGAAAGCTGGAACAATATTTCACAAGAAACAATCGACAAATTGATTGCCCGCATGCCAAGACTTGTCAACAAAGTGATTCAATGCAAGGGAGGGTTTTTTGATGAAAAAGCTGTTTAGCTTGTCAACATATATTTTAAGTTAAATTGTCGAAATATTTAATATTTTTTATTTATATTTAATTGCATTTGCCATACTTAATAAATATCACAATAAATCCTTTCATGTTTAGCTTTTTATTTTGAGTTTTACATCCATTTGCAACTTTGATGTAGGTGGTCTCAAACTTTTGACCGGCAGTAAACGCGCTTGGGACCTTGAAGAAGTTCCAATAATAAAAGATTTATGAATCTTATGAAAGATACTTTAACACGAAATAATGTCGTTATCATGACATTATACGTTTAAACTTTGCGATTTTAAAATAATAATTGGAACTTACATACATCCTTAGATTGATACTTTTTTTTGCAATATCTAACTACTTTGATAGTGGGCAGCTGCGTCGTAAGTTTTTTGCGTATTCTAACTTGCAGCATTTAATTGTCTTACGTTTACGCGAAAGTTATACATTAAAATTAAACAAAATTTATACGGATTTTATTGCGTTATTTATTTTTTATAAAACACTATTATTACATAATTTTGAAACCTTAAACTACTATTGTTCAACACTTTTACTAGTTACTGTTTACTTCAATTTAAGCTATTTAAATTATACAACTATTTAGATTAAAATTTCCACTTTTTCTCCGACGTTTCGGTTACTTTTCAGCAGTCATGGTTACGGGGGACTAAGATGGTAGTTGTCTCAATGTTCCAGTGTAGTTATTTCAAAGTACCCGAACATAATTTAATCATTGGTGTTTCTATTTACGCTGAATGAGCTCAAAGTATCATGAAGTCTAGCTGTGGTTTGCTTCTTCTTGGGTTTGACTATTTGAATTACTGGATCCCAAGCTGGTGGTACATTACAACCATCTTCTCTATTTAATTGCAGCATTTTGCCTTGAACATAATATATACTTCGACACGACATTTGAGTAGCAAATTCTACACGAGGCAACCTCAGCAGTCTTATTCCGTAGTATATAAACTCGTTATCGAGTCCCCTCGACCAATGGAGTTCATTCCAAAAGCAAACTTAGTTGAATTTGATGATGTATTCTGTAGACATTTGCTACGCACGTGCGAAGCGCTTTGAATCAAAGTCCGTCTGACTAGCGAGAGGCTCATCATGAATGACGAAGTCCAGATGAATTGCCTATCTTTTTTATTCGAATTCGAGTGATTTATTTTCGTATGTTATATTTTTTGCTAATATTTAACTGTATTGCTTTATTTTTAATGCTGATATAAGCATGTTATGTTGGCTTTGCATATGTAATATTATCTTACGCATGCGCGAATATATCGTATAAAAATTAAACTACTTTAAAATTATTCTATCATGGATTACTAGTATACAAGTTTCTAGATACATTAACTCAAATACCCCCTGATGTTTCACAATAACCGCAGTCGTGTTTGATGAATAATCATCCAATTTTATGGAAATGTTAGTATTATCTTGTTCCAATTTCCACTGAAACGTATTTCTACGATATTATAAAGAGCGGTAATTATGGAAACTGGAATGAATATTAGAAATATTCAAGACAGTTCACGAATATTACGCATATCTTAGTATAATAAACGTCTTGAATATTTAGGAAAGAGCCAACCATCCCTACATGACTTCACTTTTTAATTACGCGTTGTATATTGACATACTTTGCTTGAGAAGCTAGTCATCCAAACAAAACTTTAATAAAGTAATAATATGAACTTGAGTTTGAATATATACGCTTCATTTCATGATACTTTTAATTTTAAACGATTTCATTTTAATCGTTAAACTACCGCCATGGCTCGATTCAAATTAAAATTCCGCAAATATGATTACATTGAGTTACTCAGCAAGCTGCAGAATAAATATTATAAGACCATTAATATTGGAAAATTGCCAGTGTTTTAAAATTTCCCAGCAAATATTTATGTTGAATTTTAAGGGGTGTCAAGATCAAAGTGTAGATATTAAGGATAAACCAAATGCTGTGTTACTTTTAATTTAAAATACCATCACCAATCATCAAAGGAAATAAATAATTTTATGACAGCAATACGATTTGCGACGCCTCAATTAAAACTGTTGTTCAATGCTGCCGGTTCCGGTTTATTTACCGGTTTTAGTATAAAATATCAAAGATGACTATTTTTATAAGTCAACCCTGTATACACTATTGAACTGATCTAGATCGAACTTGCTAAGTGCACTCCGCGGTTTCACCCGCGTAAGTTCCGAAGTTATGGAAATATCGGGATAAAAAATAGCCTATGTGTTAATTCAGGTCTCCAGCTATCTACATACCAAGTCTCATTGCAATCGGTAGCTTTTGTTTAAAAAGTAACAAACATCCATCCATACTCACAAACTTTCACATTAAGAATATAAGTAGGCTGTATCCCGGCATGCGATTCCGAACCAATATTTGCCCAGCAATTAATGATAAATGAATATCCAGTTTATTTTGTAGAATTTCAGGCTATCAAAATTGTTATAAATTGTAGTGGATATGCCTAGTCAATTAGAGAATTACAGATACACAAAAGGGACATTTTTGAATTGATTTATAACATTTGAGGTCGCTTTAGGTTACCAGTTTACTTTGTATGTTAATTATTACATTTAAAAATATTTACATCATGATTTTAATATAAAAAACTTAAACACACTGTTTGTATTTGCTTAGAACGTTATTGTATGTGTTTGTTTCTTCTCTCCGTCCCTTGAATTTTAAAGTCCTTTAGATTTTTAAATATACCTTTAATATAGTATTAGTAACGTTTAATTGTTATGTAACCCTAAGTGATTCCTGTACCTCCCTCTACGTCTATTTTCTAAACCAAACGCAGATTCTTCCAAGTACATAACACTAAGTTTTTTGGTTGTTTTGGTCATGTGACGAGTTGCTAGTGGGCATTCGACTTTCGCGCCGACCGTGTATTACGAGGGACGATCTGATTCTCTTGATTGGTAACTGTGTCACGCGAGGTGCCTTGTCTCCCTCTACGCCCGCTCCGCTGTGTGCGCGCGTTGTAAGGGAGACAGATGGATCGCGCCACCCATAGTACGTCATTCATTGTTTATTGTTTTCTTGTCTTGACGGCATCGATGGCGCGCTCATGTGTGCCTGGAGTGTTGTGGGTTAGACATCCTTACTAATTTTATAAACGCGAAAGTTTGTATGGATGTACAGATGTTTGTTACTCTTTCACGCAAAAACTACTGGACCGATTGCGATCAAAACTTGGTATGTAGATAGCTGGAGACCTGGCTTCACACATAGGCCGATATTCCTACGGGAACGGGACGCGGGCGCAACCACGGGGAAAACTAGTGAGATAATAAATGCATAGGTATCAAGTAGTAGATTAGGGTTCTTGTTTTAGTGTTTATTGTTTTCTTTAATAAGTTCTTACTTTTGCTATATAATGAAATTATATTTATATTAAATGCAGTTTGACTTTCATACGTAACGGTGGTCTCTATTGAAAATCAGCGTTACGGTAATACATCAGTATTATTGCAACATCAAAGTTGAATGGAGACCATTCGTTGCCACTATATCATAATACTTGTTAACAAACTATTTATTTGGTTATCTTTTTAATTGTTTTGTGGCAATAAAGAATGTTTTCTTTCTTTTCTTTTTCTTAAGTAATTCTATCGACAGTTGACGGGCTACAGTTTTTAACTTAACGGTAGAAAATCCATTTTAATTTACAGAGCATCATTGTCGGGCCAACTTAAAAACGTAGTTTAATAATCTTTCGGGTACGCATGTAGGCTTAGGCCGATTTGATTTGTCATGTTTTTCAATATTTGATCAATATTTTGCTTAAACTTTCGACTATACTTACTATTTCATAGATGGCCTATCAAAAATTTTGCTTATACAGAATATCGATAGATCTTAGTTAGGGGTTTTTATACCCGGCTAAACTTTATTCTCTTAGGCAATTTTAAATAGCCGCAAGAAATTATAAAATGTTATTTAAGGCTGGAACTAGTACACGAAAATATGTATAGCGTTCAACAACTATCACGCCATCGTTATCCTAATATCCAGGAAACAAAACATGAATAAACAGTAAGTAAGTATTCAGACACTACAGAGTCACAAGGAAAATCTCGTATGCAGATATTTTACGCACTTTCCAGTTTTATCAGTTTTATCTACATATGTTTGCCAAAAGGCCAAGCGTATGTGTTCACTACATATGTACATGCAAACACACATTGAATTTAGAACAATATTCAGAAACTTTGTTGTATTCACAGTACTGTGTTATTTAGAATAACATTTAGTTAGGAAAGGAGGTGAGACTATTGCCTTTGCCAAGGAATAACTTTGTTTGTTTCACAAATTGTTCAGATTCTTAATTCGATTATCTTTTGCTTATGCCGCCAAAGTTGCAAATAAAAGTACAGACCATCTAATGTTAAGAACACCAGGGCTATCACTCGTTACTAACGCTGAAGAAATCATTTTGTGCCCCTAATGAAGAAACTTATGCTTATATATAGACTACACGGATGGCGTAATGATTTAAGTGGTCGCTTCGCAACTGCCACTGCGGCCAGTATTGTGGGTTCGATTCCCACTCGGGGCAAAACTTTGTGTGATCCATAAATGGTTGTTCCAAGTCTGGGTGTTCTTTGTGTATGTTGTTTGAATATTTGTAAAGTCCCCCGCGACACAAAAATTATTCCTAGTGCGGGATTTGTCAAATAAATAAAGAAAGAGCTACTAATTATCGCTCACTGTAACGGTGAAGGAAAACATCGTGAGGAAACTTGTATGTTTGCTAGAGTTCTTCAAAATGTTATTGAAGATGTGAGAAGTCTGCCAGCTCACATTGCGTCAGCGTGGTGGAGGCCTCACTCATCTCATATTGAGAAGAGGTCCGTGCCCAGCAGTGGATTAGTCTATATACAGGGCTGATATTATTATTATTTGTATTGAAGAGTTCAAAATATTCAAATAATATTAAAATGAAATATAAGGTTTTGAAGTATCATGACTGAAGACCTAACGTCTTTTATACGAACTGAATTTAATACTGGCTATTGTTACAGGCACATAGTAATGCAGTTAATATTCGCTTTAAACTTCATGAGCTTATTTTCTTTCTTATTTTCCCTTGAAACCTGCGGGATCTGAGAAAAGCGATAATATTTACGTCACTAGACTAATAATTCGGTTTTTTAAATTAGATAATTTGGTTAATAAGACAGCATACTACGAGCAATTTTTATTTAATTATGCAGAATCTAATTTATAAAGCATAATTCAATAATATACAATATTTTCTGTTCCGCAAAGCTAGAAATATGTTCATCGCAGTACACAGTAATGAGGTTGAACATTAACTTGTTTAGTAGCACTGGTAGTAAATTTAACTTAAGCTCAAAGAGGTAAACTGACATTGGTTCTCATTAAAACTATGAAAAATAATGCTATTATACTTATTTATTTCATATTTTTATTCTAGGTTGATTTTTGGGTTAATAGCTTTCATTTTTATGTCTTGCATCAACCATTGTAAAATCTCAAAACTAGCTTCGAGATTTTACAGTGGTCAGTATTTGTACGAGCATTTTATTTTCTTGACTTCTTTTTAGATTTTACGGAATAACGAGCAAGCGAACTACAGTCTTCCGGGCACATTTCCAGAATCTGGGAGCAACGATATTAGAATTGCTTAAAATAAATCTTAGCACGACAAATAAAACAGCAGTATTCTCAACGATTTTATCAATAAAACCAATTGGCCGATACTTATCGATTAAGTCTCCAATATTCGCGTCATAATATACAAAGATAACAAGTAAAGTTCAGTAACAATAGGACCATTAAATAGTTTTTAACGACAATTTTTTTAGTTCCATCCCAGTATACGTGCTATAAATATCAAATAAAGCATGATATAATATCAATTTGAACGAAAATATTATCGTTTTGTTTACCGCATTTTGCTAGAATTTTGAAGGAATTCTAGTATGCAATAGGCGATTAATTTGAAATATGCTTCAATAAAAGCTTAAAGTTGCTAGAAATTATTAGAAATTATTATTAATTAAACACTTTAATTTTTAAAACACATCACACACACTACAGAAATTAAATTATGGCACGATAACCATATACTTAAAATTTATTTGTCTTTCTTGTTTTATTTGCATGGCTTTGCAGCTCATTTTGTGCTACTGTATATTAAATAATGGACTAGAAATACCAATTTGTATTTTTAATTCTATACAACCACGAATTGCAGCAAATATTTGTTTTATAAAAGCAGAATACTTGATCAGAATGGTCGGCAACATATGTAGCATTAATGGATGCAAATTTGAAATCGCACTACATCACACATGCATTTCAAAACTACGATTTAATGCATGAACTAATTGCAAGAGCACGACGTAGCAAGTTGGCTAGTTTGACACACTTGTTTGTTTCACATTTGTTCCATCGTAGTTGAATCATCGATCGGTATAATATGGTTTTTGATATCAGTTATTGCTTAATACGATCGCTATTGAGTGGCGATAGCCTAATAGACGATCGTTAGACTGCTAGACAGTGACCTTGAGTTCACTTCCAAGGCAGGCACTTTTGGCTTATCGAAATTAAAGTTATTTATCGCTCGCTTTATCAGTGAAGGAACACATCGCGAGAATTCTCTACGTGTATAATGGTCTCAAAAATATTTGATATCTGCCAAGGCCAGCTAGTGGTTAGTGGCCTTTCTTATACTGAACAGAGGCCCAACAGGGGGACTTTATATAGAAGATTAAAATCATTATATAATTATTTAATGCTCTATGTAACCATATAATAAAATAAATATTACTCACCGAAATAACCTGCAACTCTTGAAGAGGCTTATGAAGGCCTGCTTGAATTTTCTGTTCATGAAGCAATAGGTGATGGGATTGCAACAGGATGAGCAGTAGGCGAGGAGCTGCATCGAGACCACGCCTTTTGGTCCTATGTACTGGTATAATTCATCTGGGTAGAACAGGTATATCTGAAAAGATAGCTTTTGGTTAAACGTGAAGAAAATTTCAAAGACATATTTAAAAAAAAGTGTGGCTTATGATTTTAATGAAAACTGACATGAAAACAACTATTTTTGGATTACCCAATTTTTTTCTTTGTGAATCGAACCCACAACACTCGATTTAGTGGCAATAGCGAGGTATCACATAAACTGTTCAGTCAAGTTAAGTTGTTTTTAAAGTTTTCGTAAGCAACATTTTGTTTAAGCATTACACATGGAGCAATTTTATTAAGCTAGTATTTTCAATTCTTTATCGAATTCATAAATAAATGGATTGCGTATCTCGTCTGATCCCTAGATATTGAGATATTTTCTTAAAGCAAAGATGTCTAGACCATTGTTGATCTATGTAAGTCCTGGTAGTAATATGTTTTCGAATTGAAACTTAAATAAAATGTACGAACTAATTTCGTTTATTAAAACATCAAGCGATCTGTAATGTTACTTTATAGAATTTCTTATCAATATTTGATTTGATGTTTGAAAGTGAATCTATATTGTTGGGTTGGTTTTAGTGTCTGCTTTCTATATACAAATTATCTGTAGAACTAACTTTTGCGCGCAGTTTCGCTCCCGTAAAAGTAAGTTAGGTTAGGTTAGTTGTAACAGTACCGCCCCAGGGCCCGACGGCATTCCAGGTCGTGCTTTGGCCCTGGTCCTCGAAGAGCTTGCGCCCCGACTGAGGGGGCTCCTCAGCGAGTGTCTAGTGCAGGGCCAGTTTCCGCGCCAGTGGAAGATAGGGAAACTGGTCCTGATTAGGAAGGAAGGGCGCCCGGCGGACTCTCCGTCCGCCTACCGGCCCATCGTGTTGCTGGACGAGGTAGCTAAACTGTTTGAGTTTATCATCGCGGAGCGCCTCGTCCAGCATCTGTCTTCTATGGGTCCGGATCTGGCGGAGAATCAGTATGGTTTCCACCGCGGGCGCTCAACTATAGGCGCAGTCATGCGTGTGAGGAGCCTGGTGGAGGATGCGGTGTCCCGGGGCGAGGTCGTCTTCGCGGTGTCTTTGGACATCGCGAATGCATTCAATACCTTGCCCTGGAGTTGTATTAGGGAGGCACTCATCTTTCATCGAGTGCCGAACTACCTCCGCCGCATAGTCGGGGCATATTTGTCGGAGAGGGTAGTCGTCTACCCGGGTCATGACGGTTGGAGTCGGCGAGAGATGTCGTGCGGTGTTCCATAGGGATCGGTTCTGGGTCCACTCCTGTGGAACATCGGTTACGACTGGGTGCTGCGAGGTGCGCTCCTCCGTGGCGTCGGCGTCATTTGTTACGCCGACGACACACTTGTCACAGCGAGGGATAAGTCGCACCGGGCGGCGGCCATACTGGCGACCGCTGGGGTCGCACAAGTCGTTGGTCGTATCCGGCGGTTGGGCCTCGAGGTGGCCCTGTCCAAGTCCGAGGCCGTTTGTTTCCACGGGCCTCGGAAACGGCCACCTTCAGGGGCCCATATTATGGTAGGAGGGGTCCGCATCGGCGTCGAGTCAACCCTAAAGTATTTAGGTCTCTTGCTCGACAGCCGATGGGACTTTATAGCCCATTTTCGTCGTTTGACCCCCATTCTTCGGGGCGCTGCAGGCGCGCTCTCGCGCCTGCTGCCCAACCTTGGGGGGCCAAACACCTCCTGCCGGAGGCTCTACGAGGGGGTCGTGCGGTCCAGGGCCCTGTATGGGGCCCCAGTTTGGGCGGACAGCCTGACGGCCCGAAACATTTCGGCGCTTCGTGCGCCACAGCGCGCCATGGCCGTCAGGTTGATAAGAGGTTACCGCACGATCTCGTTCGAGGCTGCGAGCCTCCTCGCCGGATCGATGCCATGGGACCTGGAAGCGGCGCTCCTGGCGTCGCTCTATCGCTGGCGCCAGGAGTCGCTAGCTCGGGGCGAAGGACCGGATCTTCCCGCTATCAAAGCGGCAAGGTCCGAGCTCCGCCAGGTCCTAGTGGCGAAATGGAAGGAGCGACTTGTGCACCCCAGTGCCGGGCACGCCACAATCGTGGCGGTAAGTCCCGTGTTTGAGGAGTGGCTGGAGAGGCGGCATGGCGCCCTCACCTTCCGGCTGACACAGGTATTGACTGGCCACGGTTGTTTTGGCCAGTTCCTGTGTCGTATACGCCGGCAAGAGACGCCCGGTTGTCAGCACTGCGGCGACTGCCGCGACGTTGTAGAGGACACGGCGCTGCACACTTTGGCGGTTTGCCCCGCCTGGGCATCGCAGCGCCGTGAGTTGATCGCGGCAGTCGGATCGATTGCCCTCTCGCTCCCGACCGTAGTTCAGTCTATGGTCCGGAGTGAGAGGTCGTGGAACGCCGTCGCCTCCTTTTGTGAGGAAGTAATTTCCATCAAGGAGGCGGCGGAGCGGGAGAGGGAGCGTTTGAACCCTCTCCCCAACCGCAGAGCCGGGCGCCGGAGGGCGCGCGATGACCTCCAGCCACCCTGAGGTTTGACCTGCGGGTGGCGGGCTTTGTGGGCCTGCCCGCCATCCGTTCAGCACCAGGTCCGAGAGGCGGCGTGCGTGTTCCCACGCGCGCCTCTGTGTCGAGTCCGTCTCGTCTAGAAGTAAGTACCTTTGGGTAGGTCTTTTGTGTAGTGGCCTGCCGTTTCATACGGCGGGCCGTAACCTTGGCGGGGTCGCGACCGCATGCGAAAGCGATTCGCGCGGCCCCGTCGATAGTGGTTGTGTCGAGGAACACCGTGGTAGGTTTAGTCGGTCTTCCGGGAGGTACATTATGTTTTCCACATCTTTCTTTACCCCGGCGAGTCCGACATAATCCCTCCGCCCGCCCCCGCGGAGGGATATGCGTCATAGCATTCCCCCACGTAAAAAAAAAAAAAAAAAAAGTTAGTTGTAACAGTACCTACTTTTTTATTAAATAAAATAAAGCCTATGTTACTTGGTGATAATATAGCTTTTGAATGACAAAATATCTATTAGCATAATTAGTGCTTAATAATAAAACAACAAAATACCGATGGATTGTATTTATTTATGGTCGTAGTATACAAGAAAGTTAAACATGGTAATTAAAAAAAAACACATATCTCAGGTAGTAGTTAGGATAGATTCTTTTTCATATTTTTTCTGAACGGCCTTCAGTTCCACTATAAGACTTTTCTAGGTTATCCATTAATTACAGGACACCCTGTAAATGTGCAGTACACTGTACAGTACTTGGAGGTTTAAGAGCTGATGGAATTATTCATCGCCAACAATACAAAACCAAGTTACTAGGCAGTATGTTTTACTAAGACTCCTAACCATTAATTTGAAAAGTTTATTATGTAAAGAGTATTTAGTTGTTTTATAAAGTTCGATTAATATGCATACAGTATAATACCATGTTCATTGCCTTGTTCATAAAAGAAACGTGTCTAATGCTTACAAAGAATTGCTCATCTAGAACAAAGGATTGTACAATATTGTTTAACTTTATCGCTTTGACGAATGTGGCAACAGGTTCAACATATTCACAAGATAATTTAGTTTGTGTAATCTTGACGTTCATAAGTGTTACCTTGCCTGGTGCCTGAGATACAGGTTTTATCTAGTTCAGGTGCCAGCGGCTTACTATGCATTGTTACACACACTACCACTATTGTTCGCTATGTAATGTCTTGTGTCTTGTAAATTAAGAAATAAATTATTATAATTATTACTTTGTGACAATTCTGATCTGATAAAAATATATAATTATCATTCTAATCTATCTAATTAAATATTGAATAATAAATAGCTTAAAAATTTCGGCTTCCTAAATTATCTCGTACTTTTTCACAACCATACGAATATAAACAAATACTGTGAAAAAATAGCAGTCTGTATTTGACTCTCCGACGTTGTGTTTCCAGACAACAAAGTCAGTCATAACAAGAAAAATGCTAATCTACTTCATAACTGTATATCTAAAGTTTGAAACTTGATTTAAATACAAAGCTGCTTTATTAATAAAACGCTGAAAGTAAAATATATTATTTGTCTTTGTATCACAATAAATTGTTTCATTTCAAGGTTCACTCGTTTTTTGCACATAATATTACGTATTAAACTATTTTATACGGCTTTTATGGCGGCTTATTAGAAAATACTCTATTTAAATGATGTTAAAAGTATGTTAGCCTATTTTAGTATCCCTGTGACCATGGCTACTGTAAAGCAACCGAAACGTCGGGAAAGTGTTAATTTAAAAAGTGTGATAATTTAAATATTTTAGTAGTAGTTTAATAGTTTCTAAATTCTCTAAATGTTATGGCGATATATCCATATAAAGTTGGTAAGATAATATTATATTTTGTATACCTATAAATATAGATAATTATGAAAGTGTGCGATGTATTATTAATAGACAATATCATAGAAATGCATTTATATGTATATATAAAGGCGATAGTCTATTGTGGAAGTCCTTTGGGATATCTCAAAAAGGAATAAGCAGTTACACTCACACTTTGGCAGTACTGTGTTTCCGTAGGACATAAAGTCACAAAACAAGGGACTTGAAATCCCATTGTATACATTTTCATATGCTTTGCGATATTTTTCATACATACATTTCTTATTAGATAAATACGAACATTTTGCTGAATTAGAGGCTAAGTTCCAAGAACATTATTATACAAACTAAATTTTTCCCGCGGCCTCGCTCGCGATAATGTACATTTTATTTACCCTACGTCCTTTTTTGTAGCCCTGGCAACGTAAATGCGTAATTTTACTATAATCAGTCGAGTAATTAAGGCGTAAAAGAGTAACGAACAAACAAACTTACACACTTCGGCACGAGTTTTTATAGTTTGTTCGGAACAGAATATATCGCCCTAAAGATATCTTTGTATTATAGACTGTATCAATTAGAATGGAGGATGTCAATTACAATAGAACGATCTCAATTAACGAGATCCGACGTTTCATTGCAACATAATAAATAATATATGTCTATTCGACAAAAATATCCCCAGGGTAATATGTCCTATTTGGAACAAAGTATAAAAACTCATACGGAGCATAGCTAATATTAGTATAATATTATGTTATTTCAATATTTGAAGCGGCCTACATACACCAGCGGGGAATGGTCTTCATTTATTTTCGGCTGTTATCGTAAAATAAGATGAGCCTTACATCGTTTTATTTATTGTCACCTAAATTTTGCCTGCGGTTTTACTCGGATAAATGTTATGTTAAAGTAAATTTTCAATCCTTTTAAACAGTAATTTTTATGGATTAAAGGACCTTTTCTGTACCCTGACATCGCGTATGGACAATTTCATGATGATTTATCGAGCAAATAAGGCGTGAATACGTGACAAAAAATTCACATTCACATTTATATATATATTAATACGTGAAGCTAAAACTTTGTCCCCCTTTTTACGAAAATTGCGCGCACGGAGGAATATTAAATTTGGCATAGTTAAAGTTTGTGTCGAGAAGGAGGTGCCAATTCTAATATTTATATAAAACATGCATTAGAAATACATTCAATAAATGGAAAAACGCTACACGCACACAAGCAGTCGAATCGCGTTCGTAGTATTTCAGCATTGTTCGGCTGATGTCGTAGAATTCTTCTTAACTATGGTAACATGTATGTGAAGTAGGTGACTAAATGAAATGTGATTATAAGGGTATATTTATAGACAATAAAACCTTAATATCGATCAAACTTAAAACTTAAATCAATTATGGTCGAATTTGGACCGCTAGTTGTTATAATTGTGTGATCATTAACTGCACGAATGGCGTAGTAATTATGTGATCAATCCACTATTTCCAGTAAGGCGATTCTCGTGAGCTCTTATAGCTCCGGGTGCCCACCCGGAGCTATTGTCTGTGTAATTTACATATCGTGCCGAGACTCAGTGTACTATGTATGTGTCCGTTCATATTACGTTCGCTGACATAGGGCTTGACCCTACAGCGGGAGGACCCTAGGAAGGAGGAAAAGCAAAAATTAGAAATACGAATTATAATATACCTATTTTTTTATTATTAACCATGCATTTGACACACGCAGTGGAATCGCGTTCGTATTTCGGCATTTTTCGCCTGATATGGTTACATATATCAATATATAATGACATATATCAGCAATACCTTACAGGCGAACTATGGGCGAATTGAAATTATATACATTATAATATATTAACGTATTTATATGTAGTAAAGAAAACTAACAATTATGGTCGAATTTCGATCACTAAGCGCCCACTAGTAATATTAGTATGACGAACAAGGATAAACGATAAAAATCTTTCATGCTTACATTGTTAACTAGATATATGTATGTAGTTCCACCCACGCTTAAGATTATTGCTCTGTTGCGCTAGCTCGTAGCGTGATGTTATTTATCCTATATTCTTCTACATTCAATGGACAATTAAAAACAAAGTTTTTATAATAACAATTTTTTTTTAATAATAATAATAATAATAATATTGTTTATTTCTCTCAAAAAAGGTATATAGGTACATTGGATTGTCACTATAATGAGTACAGAATGAGTTACATCTTAGTGAGAGCTGGAGTTTGTAGTAGGTTCGAAACCTGTGTGACAAATAATAGTCTAAACTCCTAATAGTACCAGAGATTAGTGTGTTAAAGAAAACAATCTCTTTAGCTTATTATCAGTGAAGATATAAAACTACAATGAAGCTATGTCTAGACACACTAACCAGAATTGACTAATAAGATAAATATAAACTCAAAAAATAAATGTTTCTTTTATTTTTATCTGTCTGTCTATGTTTGTTCAGTAAAACTGTTAGGTAGGTATGTAGATAGATGTTGTAGCGTGCTATTCTATATAGTTATCGACGAAATTAACATTGCCAGCGAACCGAACTTTACAATATATACAAAGACATGGACAAAAACTATCTTATAATATTATTTAATACTAAATTTTGCCCGCGGCTTCGCTCGCGCAAATGTAGGTTAGCTTAGATTATTAACAGTCCTTTTTCTTGATTAAACTATTACACTACTACTACTATTGAATTTTACTAATTTATAAGCTAATAAAATTATTTAAACTATTAAAACTATTTATATTTAAGTTTACACTTTCCCCGTCTTTTTCAAAATTATGTAATACAGTGATAAATAAACAACGCGATAAAATCCGTATATAGTAGTTTAATTTCAATAAATAACATTCACGTAAACAGAAGACAATATTATTAAAATGGGTAATTGCCAAATGACAGAAAAAGGATGCACGATACAAACTTTAATGTAACCGCTATATAAATACAGCTGTCCGAAGAAGATAGCCACATATCCCAACTATATAATATCCCCACTTTTTCTAATATTCAAATATAAAATATTAATTACTCCCATAATTGGCAAAAAAAATTGATACCGTTTGCAAAAAAAGATTTCTTTTGTTGCTATTTGCACTTGTGTGTAAAATAATGTACAGTCACTTGTAATATATCATGGATTTTTTTTTTTACGTGGGGGAATGCAATGGCGCATATCCCTCCGCGGGGGCGGGCGGAGGGATTATGTCGGACTCGCCGGGGTAAAATAAAGATGTTAAAAAAAAAAGATAATGTACCTCCCGGAATACCGACTAAACCTACCACGGTGTTCCTCGACACAACCACTACCGACGGGGCCGCGCGAATCGCTTTCGCATGCGGTCGCGACCCCGCCGAGGTTACGGCCCGCCGTATGAAACGGCAGGCCACTACACGAAAGACCTACCCAAAATAGGCACTACTTCAAATAAAACCCTACTGTCTCCCCCCTAGAGGGAAGACGGACTCGACACAGAGGCGCGCGTGGGAACACGCACGCCGCCTCTCGGACCTGGTGCTGAACGGATGGCGGGCAGGCCCACAAAGCCCGCCACCCCCAGGTCAAACCTCAGGGTGGCTGGAGGTCATCTCGCGCCCTCCGGCGCCCGGCTCTGCGGTTGGGGAGAGGGTTTAAACGCTCCCTCTCCCGCTCCGCCGCCTCCTTGATGGAAATCACTTCCTCGCAAAAGGAGGCGACGGCGTTCCACGACCTCTCACTCCGGACCATAGACTGAACTACGGCCGGGAGCGAGAGGGCAACCGATCCGACTGCCGCGATCAAATCACGACGCTGCGATGCCCAGGCGGGGCAAACCGCCAAAGTGTGCAGCGCCGTGTCCTCAATAACGTCGCGGCAGTCGCCGCAGTGGTGACAACCGGGCGTCTCTTGCCGGCGTATACGACACAGGAACCGGCCAAAACATCCATGGCCAGTCAGAACCTGTGTCAGCCGGAAGGTAAGGGCGCCATGCCGCCTCTCCAGCCACTCCTCAAACACGGGACTTACCGCCACGATCGTGGCGTGCCCGGCACTGGGGTGCACAAGTCGCTCCTTCCAATTCGCCACTAGGACCTGGCGGAGCTCGGACCTCGCCGCCTTGATAGCGGGAGGATCCGGTCCTTCGCCCCGAGCTAGTGCCTCCTGGCGCCAACGATAGAGCGACGCCAGGAACGCCGCTTCCAGGTCCCATGGCATCGATCCGGCGAGGAGGCTCGCAGCCTCGAACGAGATCGTGCGGTATCCCCTAATCAACCTGACGGCCATGACGCGCTGTGGTGCACGAAGCGCCGAGATATTGCGGGCCGTCAGGTTGTCTGCCCAAACTGGGGTCCCATATAGGGCCATGGACCGCACGACCCCCTCGTAGAGCCTCCGGCAGGAGGTGTTTGGCCCTCCAAGGTTTGGCAGCAGGCGCGAGAGCGCGCCTGCAGCGCCCCGAAGAATGGGGGCCAAACGACGAAAATGGGCTATAAAGTCCCATCGGCTGTCGAGCAGGAGACCTAAATACTTTAGGGTTGACTCGACGCCGATGCGGACCCCTCCTACCATAATATGGGCCCCTGGAGGTGGCCGTTTCCGAGGGCCGTGGAAACAAACAGCCTCGGACTTGGACAGGGCCACCTCGAGGCCCAACCGCCGGATACGACCAACGACTTGTGCGACCCCAGCGGTCGCCAGTATGGCCGCCGCCCGGTGCGACTTACCCCTCGCTGTGACAAGCGTGTCGTCGGCGTAACAAATGACGCCGACGCCACGGAGGAGCGCACATATCATGGATACCTTAAGGTGTAAAATCCAGTGAACACTCGAATTAGAATAAATATGAATGAACTAGATGGCGTCGTTTTATAAATTACTGCAAGTTTACAGGTACTGTCAGGTTTTCATTAATGTAAGAAATGTGTTTTTTTTTAATAAACTTTTGTGAATATTGTAATGCGATAAAAAAATTGTTTAAAGCACATACATTTAACAAAATTTAGTTATTAAGAAATCTACTTTTATATTTTCTATGGTGTACCACCGTCTCTTACAATATAACTAAACAACAAAATAGTTCTTGTATCGATTTCCATTATGTGGCGTCAATTACCGGCTTATACCATTTTAGTTTTGACATGGGTATGCATTGTATGCTCACTGTACAAAATCAAACATAGACTCTATTGTTTAAACAGATGAACAAGCAATGTATTCTTTCTTCTTAGTCGTCAAAGTCTTATTTATTGTAACAAAGAGTTCACCAAAATAGTAATTCAACAATTTTATACGTCTCACAACGCCTACAAGTTGTTCAAAGTTGTAAAAGTTCTGGAATAGATTAAACAGGAGATATTTTCATTTCATCTTGTCTGTATCAAACTTTTCTTTTGAAACATATTTATTCTTAGATAAATATATTACAGGAATATAGACCGCCTTTCTAAAACTTTGGTTATTGTTGACACTGTTTCTATATAAAAACTTAATAGTTTTATTTTCTTATGTTCAAGTGTATATTATATATTGAAATTAAATTACTTTAAACGGATTTTGTTGAGTTGTTTATTTAAAAGTAGTAGTAGTATAATAGTTTCAAAATTATGTAAAAGTAGTGAATTTTGAAACTATTAAACTACAACTGCTACTATAATAGAACTTCAGTATAATTTATATTATTTAAATATTAAAATAGATGATCTATTAAAATTTTCAATTTTCCCAACGATTAGATTGCTTTTTAACAACCACAGTCTAAGATGGTGGTTTATTGTATATGTGTCTCTTGCTTCTATTTTAAAAGAAAGTGCCTGCACTAGCATACTTTCTGTATCGAGGGAGGATTAACACTAAATCAAACAATGGACACAAAGAACATTGAGACTCGGATTAACTATTTGTGGAACACACAAATATTAGTTCCGAATGGGCTTCGAACCCAAACACTCGGCTTAGTACCAGTTAAAGCACTAAATAATTCGTGCAATGCAGACAGAAATGTGAAACTGTGGAAGTAAATTAATCCAAAACTTAGCTGTAAACGATCAGTGTAGACGAACACATCAATCCAATACACAATCACACAGGTGCGATAAAAAAATATACGATCATGCCAGAACGATGAACAAAATAAATGATCATATTGGATCGATAAATGATCTACATGATTATTTATTGATCCAATATGATCATACGGCATCCGTGGCAGCAATTTACTTTTTTAGGCGGGTGTAAAGATAAGGAAACATCTTATACTGGTAGATTGATCATGTCATAAACAATGTTAAAATCTGTGGTAACAATATATTTTAATGTTTGTTACACGGATATAACGAAAGGAATGAATTTACTACTAGTTGAATATGATGTCAATGACCGACAAGTTTAGCAGGAAGACAGCACGGATGGTCTAGTGGATTAAGAAGTCACCTCGCTTCTGCCACTGCGCCGAGTGATGTGGGTTCGAATCCCACACCATCCAAAAATTTGTGTGATTCACAAATAATTGTTCAGAGTCCAGGTGTTCTTTGTGTCTATTGTTAAAATGTTTGTAAAGTCTACTACTCTAGTCTAGTCTAATACTCCTACTGCGTGACTTGAATTTAAAAAAAAAGTTTTGTGGTATGGATTGCCTAGAATTACTATTTGTACTTGACAAGCGGTATCAGATTCTTTAATACAAGAAATCATAACTGGCAAAATGTGGTGAGGTCTGCTCAACCTTTCGGAGATACAAAGCTTGATGTTTCGTATTTTTAAAAATAATAAAGTACCCGCTGGTCAACGATTTGTTAGATTCTATATTTGTATTGCGTTAAATATAACCTTTCTCCGAATTAGTTGAATGCCGTTTCCCATTTTGTTTCACTTGAATCGAAATAGAAGACTCGGTAACGAATATTATTTTTCTTTGTTTTTGCCTCGGTGATCTTACTTGGTATAGTGATTGTACTTTTTTTACTACAAGCCAGAGGCTATAATTTACCTGCATTGGCTAGCTATTTTTAAAGTATCTTCGTCACACTTTAAAATACCTTTTAAATCAGGGATATTGATCTCTACTAGGTACAGTACACCGTGATGCTATTAAGAATTTTATAACAGAAAGTCTAATTAATACTAAGTCCTATCTGAGATTCGTATCTAAAGATGCTACGGGACCGAAGACGCAATCTTACACGATTTTATAATACGCTCAGCAGAACAGCGTGTAATTCATATATGCTTACGTAGTCTCATGTTTAATATCCCCGACGGAATAACCAGAAAAAAAATCGTCAGTTATGATTTTAGGCCGCGTATTAAGGCCCAACCCTATTTACCACAGTTCCAAACTTCTTGTTGTTACTGAAATTTCTTGATCAAAGAACCTTATAACACACGTGGCATATAAATCTAACCCGAGATGTTACGCGCAATATTCAAAATCAAGATCAAAATATAACTATTCATATTTCTTCAAAAACACTTAAGAATGTCAAAGTTTCATTTTTATGTGAATTTACATTTACATTTGTCTGTTGCCATTTGCAACAAAGCAATGGCGGCAAACCAAAGGAAAACTGTCAAGAAACTTACGGTCACTCTTTTTATTTGCCAAATTCACAACACTGTTTATTTTACAAATCTATTCTGTAAGGAACTGCAACCATTACTACTTACTATTTTTCGTACATGTTTATTTCGTATTTCGTTTATTCCGTTCTACTTATGAAACAATCGAGAAATAAGTTGAATCCACTACAGGCTATCTACATTAGAATCCTTTCAAAACTAAATCAAATAACGAATGTAATTTCAAATTCCAATTTACCTACTCTGCGATGAAAACATAATTCTAGATTTGCACGATTCGAGTGCAAAATTACCTTTTAGCCGAAATAGGTATTATGTTAGTCATTATCCCTTTCATAATTATGCGGTCGTGATTACTAGACTGTATTTGCACGCATTTATTCAGTAATAACATTTGTTATTCCGTACTTATTTCGTAAAACCTAAATATTGAATAATACACAAAGAAAAAGATTGCAATTGTGTTTGTGACGCTTCGAGAATAATTTGTTTTATAGTTTTAATTGTCACCTTGCCGATATACCACGCCGAACATTGTGAGAAAAATAAGTGTATGGGTCTTAGATTATAGAAAAATTGTGAAGACCTCAAATTATTATTGTTCCCCGATTTCGATACACAAAACCCTTTGTGTCTGTTATTTCAGCAGCTCGCTATACAGGAATTTATGTATATATGTGCGCAAATCGCTATCTATCTGCATTAATTCACAATAATTGTCAAATATTGATCTTTAAGTTTCAGCTTTTCGTTTAAAATATTATTTTAGAAATGCTTGAAATATATTAGATTGTTATTTAAATAGTTATTTGTAAACATAAATTCATTATGTATCAAGCTCTAATATTTAATAGACGCAGTGTTGACTGTTTGAATGTGTAATCGTTAAAAATAGAATCTGTATAATTATCCCAATTTATGTATCGAATTTAATTATTTTAAACAATAAGTAAGCTTAATTTCATTTATTGAACATTTCATTTATGGTACAGCGCCTTTTGTTACGAATGTTTGTAACTATATTTGTTTATATTAATTAAACGTAATTCATGTAAAATAAATCATTTGGAGTTATGTAAAATTCATTAAAATAATTATTTCGAATATTAAGCTATGTTTCAAGACTTATTTTGTTCTACTAAATTCGTTAGTTTGTCATAAGGGAAGTTGTAGTTGTTATAACCGTTTAAAGGCGTTATGAGGCATATATAAAAAGCAGAAAGAAACTGCTATAGGCTGATTTCTGTAAAATCGATGGTGCGAAAATAAACTAAGTGTTGTTCACTGTGTATTTTCATTATAATGGACTCTGAATATCCGACATCCTGGCGTGCCACCGACTAGCAGGAACTATTATTATATTATAAATGTTTGTACCAATCGTCACAAATTAGGTGCCACAAGACAGTCAACGACGAGGCAGACCTAAACGGAGATGACGGGGCAGACCTAAACGAAGATGGAGGGATGACCTGGATACCTTTCAAAGCGATTGGCTGATTAGACTTTTGCTTAGAAGTTGTAGGTACAACAAAAAACTTGTTAATATTCACTTTTTGTTATTTGGAAGTTTGTAACTTAATAAATTGTTGAACGGATTTGCCCCGTGGCATAAGTTTGCCCTTATGTTTACCTGTACTATACAGGCTTTGATAACCGTGCCAAGCAAGGTTTTATTTTATTGCGTTTAGTGTTCTTTCACATCAAAAGCCCTGGTCTGAAAACCGGTAGACGGTAATAAGCTTGATATAGCTCACCTATTACGAAGAATTTTACTGCCTACTCCTTTGGGAAAATACAAGCCTGAGTCTATGTAATACTGTTTACTTTAAATGAGTATATAATATACACTATCTTCAAATACACAAAAGCAATGTTCACGTTCAAAATGTTGCTATTAAATTACCGGAAGAACCAGAAAATAAAAAATATTCGTGAATGGTATACAGTGCTCATGAAATATGTAGCCCCATTGTGAGACTTAAATTGGATCGAGAAGCCAATATGGAACTGTGATTACATTGATCGGTTCATGTTTAAAGCTTTACGCCATTTTTATTGTGTATTGGATATGGCAGTTTGATATATTATACATATTATAGTCTTGCCTATTTCCCTAAAAGGGTATACACCCACATTCCGACAAGTACGTTTTTACGCTTCATGTAATAGAGGGCCTATTGCCTTTCACTGGGATAATATCATGTAGAATATCTTGTCAGAAAAATTCAGTGACCTTTTGTCCAACCTGGAAATCGAACCTGATATCTCATTCATAGAATAATAATATAAATAATATATAAGCCCTGTATTAAACTGTCCCACTGCTGGGCACGGATCTCTTCTCAGTGTGAGTAGGGTTAGGCCATAGTCTACCACGCTGGCCCAGTGCGGGTTGGCAGACTTCACATATCATAGAGAACATTATTGAGAAGTCTTAAATATGTAGGTTTCCTCACGATGTTTGCCTTCACCGTTAAAGCAATTGATAATTAACTATTTAATACGCACGTAACTTCGAAAAGTCAGAAATGCGTGCTTTAGGATCGAACTTGAGACCTCTGCGTGGCAGTTCACCGGTTTCCCAATAGGCTTCATTCACAGCACACCCATTTAATATTGTTAAATTATAAGTTTAAATAAATGTTAAGACTCTCTCATTTGTGGCGCACCATAAGTCAGAGTTATTTTTTGCGTACGATCGTGAGATCTCGGTTTCGATTCCCAGGCCGGGGTAATAATTCTTTGATTTTTCTATGCAGAAACTCTGAAAAGTAGCAAGTTGGGAAACGTATTCGGCAGATCGCAGTACTAAAAACTTAACTAAAATATACTTTAAACATAGATAGCTATATAGGTCGTAGTCATACAATTTTGTCTAAGCTTGCGAGGTTATACAGGCACCGTTCTTGTATATGGGCGGAATATAAATGCTCTCCCTGACCACCGGTATCGCTCTCAGTAAAGCCTGCATACATTGTGTATTTTATCAACGTAATCTGATCGAGTGGTCGCTCTGAGCCATAAGCTGTGATAGTGACCGGCACTCGCTAGTTGAGGCCGCGTTTAGTAGCTCGTTATTCGCACACAATCACACACTGTCACCGACACTTAGCCAAACACATTTTCTTTTAATGTGTCGTCTTTGCCAAATATATGTCTGGCTATATAGCTGCATTCCAAATTTCAATTATCAACATAACACCCTTTTTATGTAATATGCATGTATAATTAAAAATAATAAAATTATAATTATCCTCGTGGTTTAAGGTCCTAGTTACCACAATTAAAATTAGAATGCATATGTAATTATTAAAGTTTAATTCTTAGATAAGTCAAATGATAATATTATATTCCCGATGTACCCTTATTTAATATTATAAATACGATTTTGAGTTTGTTTGTTACACTTTTTAACTACTCGACCGATCATCATGAAATTTCGCATATATGTACATTGTTAGGGCTACAAAAAACGAAAAAGGCCACCTTTTAAACCAGAAAATAAGTAATTACAGTTCCCGAGGGATATAAAATTGACATAATCTATATTTAATACAATAATGTATTATAAGTATTGTTTTAGAATTTATATCTATATTGTACAGTATGTACCCTTAATGCCTGTGGCACAGGTTTACCCTAGTACAGGCGGGGTGCCTGTACTAGGGTAAACCTTATACATTACTTTTACGATGTAACCTAAGTCTACCTTTGTACCAATTTAAGTTGAATAAATGATATATATTATTATTAATTAAGCGAGCGAAGCCGCAGGCAAAACTTAGTAAATTATAATTATAATATAATTGTAGTGATGAAAAATAAACTAGTAATAATAATAAATATATGTACAAAATATTATCCTACATTGCACGATATTTATTTATTTATAATTAATTTATTTGGTTAAACAACAACTGTTTACACTATACATAGGCAACATAAAATAAAATCAATGGAAACATGCAAATGATATATATTTCAAACTAGAGCCATTGACACGAAGAATGGAAACATTAGTTAGTGCAACAATTAATTAGAGGTTAAAACAACATGCACAAGTTACTGAGAGACTGTTACGTATGTGTGCGTGTGCCTACGCACCACCAATTGCGTAGACTAATAAACGTCAGTGCACTACTAGCGAGCAGTCGTTTCACTTGTCTGTCCCGTATATATTAGAGACATACTTAAAAATAAATTGCATTATTTAATTAATTATGTGTTATATAAAAGATATTCTGTTGGTATAATAGATAATTTTGAGATTTTAGTTTAACATAAATTATAACATTAATAGAACATAACTAGAATATAACTATTTCTTTAGAATAAAAGATAACATTATACAGATATTGTTTTTAATTTATTGTATTTTTAGTGCTATTATATAGCACTAAAAATACATAAATTGACATTTAAAAAGAACATTAATCAATTGAAAATATAGATAAAGAAAAACTTCGGACATTAATATTATTACAAATAAAATAAAATATGTATAGCATTATTATAGCATATATTATTGTCGTGTGTGTGTGGTAGAATATTATTATTATTATTCAGGTGCATTATAAAATTAAATCGAACTTTACTAAACTATGTCATGATGATGTTCTTATCATTTATGTATTGATTTAGGTTTGGAAATGTGTTATAATACCCCTAGAGACTTTGTCTATACTGTTGCCATGGATGTCAACGAGGTCACTGCTGATATAGATGTTATTGTTATCAACCTCGCCGGCCACGATATTGCAGTTACACGTTGCAGTAAAGATAATGGCCGCTTAGAAGACCCATAACAAGTACCCCCTAAATGGCAGCCGTGTATTCTTTATAGGTAGCACGTGGACGGAATTGCGACGGAAAAGGTAATAAGGAAAATTGGTAAAGTAAATGTGTCAGAGGCACTAACGTTATAAGCTATCGAATGATTTAAATTTAAACATACTGCATTCGAATATCGATTTTGAAAATCGAATTTAACACAGTACTCGACGATCTAATTTACTTGTTTTGCTGAGAGTACAAATAAATTATAGCAAAAGAAGGTTCTTTTGCCGCAGGTGCGAAGGAGTGCACCTTTACATAAATTACTGTCCAGTAATAATGTAAACAAGTCAACGTCAAAGTCAACGTATACAAGTCAAAAATATCTCAGTACGTATTAGAACTCTTTTCTCTAGCCTTTATTATTCCCAAGTCACTGAATATTAGTTTTTACACGGAGCGGCTCCCACCTGACCTCCGCAATCCGAAGGCTAACGATACCCTAAGGCTAGACGAGTGTCAGGATATTATAGGGCACTGACTTCCCAATAACGACTGCAATAGATGTTCATGGCAGCCGGGACCGAAGGCTTAACGTGCTCTCCGGTGCACAGAGCAGGCAATAATTGTCAATCAATACGCACATAATTTCGAAAAGTCATATAACTTCCGAAAGTCAGTGGTGCGCGAGGTGGGTTCGAACCCGAGACCCTCTGCATTGTAGTCTGTTGGTCTCGCCACTGAGCTATCGCTGCTCCAGTACGTATTAGAACATTAAAACTAAAAATAAAACTGTGTACGTTGATTGAGCATTTAATTCAATTACTTACGTTCATAGCGACTTTTTAATCAATGCTTACTACTTAACCGACTTCAAAACAAGGAGGAGGTTCTAAATTCGACTGTATTTTCTTTATATGTTTCTCAGATCTTTTCCCTAGGTAAACTGATTTTGATGATTCTTTTTTATTTTAAAGTTGATCCTTTGGTGGCTTCGCATGTGATACCATTTAAATTTGATCATGATTTGACCCGTAGTTTTCCAGTTATCTTTAATAATGCGTATTTGGTTGACTTCGCCTACATTGATGATGTTCTCATTTTATTATTTGTCTATTTGAAGTCAGGTTTCTTTTCCGATCATGAAAAATAATATTCTTTGAAAATAAAATAGCACAGAACTTGTTAATCAACTATAGTTTTTATTTAAGACGTGTCGCATTACTTTTTATGAACCTTATGTACGTAATATCGTCAAGTTTCTTATAAGTGTAAAACCCACATGAAATGTCAACGTATAACTATAAAACAACTGTAAAAGATAAGGTTTATTATACAAGTTCTGTATATATTTGGTTTCGAAAATGAACTATAAAAACTTCTGTTAATATAAACAATAGAAATAAACAGATACGAAGAAAACATAAAATAATTTTAGTATCATTTTATTTCAATGCTTTATAGTTTTACTAGATAAAAATTTGTCCTGATTTCAAGATAAGAGTTTATTAGATACTGGAAAAGAAACGATTTTTTCGTTTAAACATAAAGTGTTATCGAAAGCTAAAGAAATTTAAAAGAAGAATAGCTTTTAAATTTATTTCAGTAGCTCTGTCTGAAGAGCGTATATTATGAAGATAGTCTGCTTAAATATTCCTTGGTGACTTTAATGTCCCTGCGTTTTTATTAGTCTTCTATTTATTTAACCATTTAGGTTTACACTTCCCTGGCATATCACGGTGATATGTCTTCCCGTGACTATGGCTGCTGAGTGATTGAGTGAGTGTGTTTAATAATTTAAATAGCTTGAATAGTAGTAAATTTTAACAGTAGTTTAATAGTTTCAAAATTATGTAATAATAGTGTTTCTAAATAAACAACTATACAATCTGTATAACCTTTTTTTTTTTTTTTTTTTTTTTTACGTGGGGGAATGCTATGACGCATATCCCTCCGCGGGGGCGGGCGGAGGGATTATGTCGGACTCGCCGGGGTAAAAGAAAGATTTTGATAAGATAATGTACCTCCCGGAATACCGACTAAACCTACCACGGTGTTCCTCGACAAAACCACTATCGACGGGGCCGCGCGAATCACTTTCGCATACGGTCGCGACCCCGCCGAGGTTTCGGCCCGCCGTATGAAACGGCAGGCCCCTACGCAATAAGACCTACCCAAGATAGGTACTACAAAATAAAAGCCCTACTGTCTCCCCCTAAAGGGGGAGACGGACACGACACAGAGGCGCGCGTGGGAACACGCACGCCGCCTCACGGACCTGGTGCTGAACGGATGGCGGGCAGGCCCACAAAGCCCGCCACCCCCAGGTCAAACCTCAGGGTGGCTGGAGGTCGTCTCGCGCCCTCCGGCGCCCGGCTCTGCGGTTGGGGAGAGGGTTTATACGCTCCCTCTCCCGCCCCGCCGCCTCCTTGATGGAAATCACTTCCTCGCAGAAGGAGGCGACGGCGCTCCACGACCTCTCACTCCGGACCATAGACTGAACTACGGCCGGGAGCGAGAGTGCAACCGATCCGACTGCCGCGATCAAATCACGGCGCTGCGATGCCCAGGCGGGGCAAACCGCCAAAGTGTGCAGCGCCGTGTCCTCAGTAACGTCGCGGCAGTCGCCGCAGTGGTGACAACCGGGCGTCTCTTGCCGGCGTATACGACACAGGAACCGGCCAAAACATCCGTGGCCAGTCAGAACCTGTGTCAGCCGGCAGGTGAGGGCGCCATGCCGCCTCTCCAGCCACTCCTCAAACACGGGACTTACCGCCACGATCGTGGCGTGCCCGACAATCTGTATAACCTAGTTTAACTTCAATATATTATTATAACATGCGCGTAAACGTAAGACCATATTAAGTAAGTTTCCTATTTGATACCAAGCAGTGTCCAACTTCATACGTTAGGGACTTGCCGAAATCTCAAGCGTAGTGTTTGAGCGAAAGCATTTAAGTCATTTCATGCATGTCTTCACGTACCTACAAAATACCGCTGCGCTATTGAATTTGAAACATTAGAGAAACGTGGATGCCCTACAAATGCTGGTATGAACTCGGCCAAAGGAAACCAAAATTCCAAACAAACATCAATAATCCAGATCCAAGCGATTTATTTAAATTACAATTCTAAATTTGAATAAAATATGCATCCATATTGATTTTCAGTCAGCCAGTCTCTATGAACCAATAATAAGGATAGTATTTGCACCACTTACTGACTTTACAGAGAGCATGCAAATCTCTCTAATATATACCTAAGAGATTTACATGCTGTTCGAGCCTGGCAGAGAACGATAAGTCTGGAACATACGAGTCAAAGGTTATTACTGTATGAATGAACCTGAGGCAGAATCACTGGGTAAGCCGGCTCTTTTGTACCGTAACCGAATAAATGGCAACCCGAACAAAAGACTATAGTAAGATTCATGATACTGTTTTACACCCAATGAGTAAAACCACCGAAGGCTTAATATCTATCTCTTCCAGTTCTTGTAGCATGGGCTATCTGAAATCCTATTGCATCGAAGCTGTACCGTATTTTTTTTATTAATTACCATTGTGCCTGACGAGTGGAAATCCCAGCATCAAGATTCTAGAAGCATCTAGAAAACCAAAATGCTAAAATATTTTTGACTCATTACTTGCTACCTATGCAATAAGGCTCTTCAATCACTGCATCTAGCTTCTAAGAGCATCTAAAAAAACGTAGTGCAAAAAGTAATAAACGTGTTTTGTAATCATGATACGACTGCTTACCGGGGCGTGGTGATAGTCTACCGGAAACAAGAAATGGTGTGACCGACAAATACTTGTTTCTAATCTGTGGTCTATGAATGCTTATAAAATTTTCTGTGAGACGGGGATTATTAGAATAATCTTCGTTTCACAGATAATTTTATAAACATGTGTATAAAGAATACGAAAAAAAGAAAACTAAGTTTGCTTACTCTACACCTTAACAAAAAATCCAAAGAAAAAGACAAGGAGAAGCAGAGAAGAAAAGAAGCAGAGCTAATTATTTATTTCAAATTAAATCAATATTGCATATCTTAATACTTCTACTAACACAAACAAGATACCAAATGCTCAAAACTAGATCCAAAAGCTCACTAAATTATTAATAGTAATGTAACAGATAGTCTCCTAGTACCTTGGCAATCTAATCCCTTATCGGAGTCACCACGTAATTATTCCGACCCTTGTACGCCCCTATGGATTCTGCGTATATTGTACTTACATATATATTTAACCCGAATTAAGAACAATGCCGGCTTTTCTCATTATATGAAAAGACTAGTACCGTCTGCGGGTTTCTCGCATGGTGTGTAATTAAATGATATCCGGATAATATGTTATTCCAGTAGAGTAAAATAGTCCATTTTCGAATCTTTTTATGTCGCTTGCCGGGGTAAACTACTGTTCCTGAAATCATATCGAGCCCAGGTCGTGTGTCGCTTCGGACTTCACACGTGCATATATAGCCATTTTTATAACATACTAGATCTTGCTCAGGTTAGGTTACTAGCAGTACTTTTTTGTAGACGAAAAGTACCCTATGTTCTCAGCTGTTCAACTAAAAACGTGTATGCGTAATTTTATGATATTCGGTTGAGTAGTTAAGGCGTGAAAACGTAACAAACAAACATTGATATTAGCATTTATAATATTAGTTAGGATATATCAGTTAGTTATAAAATATAGTCATACTTGCTTTAATTTTAGATACTAGTCAAGACCTCAACAACACAACTGGAGCTTCTCAGTCAAATGCTATCGAATATAGTTAACTCTGGAAAATGGGGCATTTTCCAGAGTTAACTATATTACATCAAAATAATGTTCTTCATAAAATAAACGTGATCTGCATAAAATGTTGGCAAAGTAAGTAGTCATGATACCGTATACCCTTTAACGATCATAAAAGAAGTTGCAGGAAAATACTCATTTGTAAAAATATTTTAGGAATCGAGCTCGCTGCCGCGGCAAATATGCAGGTACTTTGAAATTAAACTACTGTTTACCGATTGTATCACAGTTTTTATAAAAAAAACTACTTTTAGATCATTTTATTTTTAAACTATTAAGCTATTTAAATTATTTATTAAATTTGAATATACACTTATCACGACGATTTGAAAAGCAATCGAAATGTCGTGAATATTGTAATAACAAATAATTATCTAAAAGTTGTGTTCATTAAAATCAACCACGATAAAATCCATAAGCAGTAGTTTAAATTCAATGCATAACATCAATTGTGTTAACGTAAGAAAACTGTATTCCGGTAGGTACTTACTGCGTGTATAATATTACCTCCGTTGTAAAGAAAAGACTAATGCCATCTGTTTTTTTTTATTATAATATTCTATACATCACTAGATATATGCAGTAAGTCATATGTAATTTTTCAAAACTGCCGTAATTTAATTTATCATCATGAAATGTTATAAAATTATATTTTAAACGTTTATGCAGTATGGCTTTTAAAAAAATACATATTTTGTTTTGAGCTCCCAATAGCTCGACTGCAAATTGTTTTATGATTATGCACTCTTTACGGTACTGCTTTTGCGTCAGAAAATAAATTCGGATAAAAGTAACAAACTTTAACACAAGTCTAAGACAATGCAACAAATTTAGAAAATAAGCAAATCAGGAAGTGTGTCATACATTTCACATTTGTTACATTGTCTACAGAGGACTATGAAGTTTTGTGGTCGCACGTTGTTTCACAAATAACGTGCATTTGAACAAAATCTCTAACTAGAAGCAAACTCTTTCCCACGTGTACAGTTAACAGTAGAAAATAGTTTCTCTTTGTTTACTGATTGAAATTTGCAATTATAAATACTGCCTGAAGCAATTAAAAGAGAAAATGTGTTGATAAATAATTCACGAGATGAGAGAAGCATCAGCTTGATTCTATTAGCTACGAAGTAAAAGCTTTGTAATAAATACATAGTTAGAACATTTATATGTTCAATGGAATGTTGAATACGATTATAGCAACCATGTAATATATTCGAATAGTGTATGACTGCGCATACGAATATATTAACATTTTGCACTGATTCGAATTATAATCAAATATTCGTAACTTAATTTGATGTTGGGTCGATCGAGTGTTAAAGACAATGTCCGTTATAGTCGATGACTAGTTGATAAGTAATTAATTTATCGCTTTTCCTAATTGATTCTTAACCCCCAATCGAATGGCGTTCGTTTTCATATTGGTGTAGGGCTAAGTTACATTCAAATATTCGTAAAAATGTCTACAATTGCTAGAAATAAATCTTTCTTTACAAACATTCAAAGAACGGACATAAAGACCACTATTTGTGCCAAATCTTGGGAGAACTATGTGTGGATCACGAAAATGACCCATTTGGAGATTGAAGCCATAACATTCAGTGCAGTGGTTGTGTGACCACTTAAACCAATATATAATCCGTACAATCAAATTTCGATTTATTTGAAAATATGGATTTTAATCGATAGTCACCCGTGGCTATTAATTAAGTCTTTCAAATGTTTATCAGTCATTAACATAAGTGAAAGCAATCCATCCATTGAAGAGCCCGAAGTTTTAATTATTTGGTGATAGTACTAATGAGCCACCTCGACAGAAGTACCATCTTCTCACAAGTGCCAGCCGCCCATAAGTAAGTATATTAGAGACATTCATACCTCTTGTTCTCATTTTCTTCAAGGTATCTTTTTTAAGGACTAGTTTGGCACTTTATGTGCCTCCCTTGACGACTTGACTTTGCAAACCTTCAAACAACGTGTACATGGAAAACCCAAATTTGGCATGGATCGCAAAATTTTTTCCCCGTGAGGAACTCGAACCCATAATTCTGCGCACAGTGGTAGTGAAGAGGCGGCCTCTCAAAGCACTATGCCTTGCATGTAGTTATATTCCGTAAGGCCGTTTATTACTAGAAGTTCCTTTAAGGTACTGGTAATACAGTGCCTTTAGACGTTGTTAAGAAAATTCAGATGAAATGTTTCTAATAGTACTTTCAAAAGGAGATACTCTATGGAAGCAGTGAGACAGCACTTGGCGCAGTTACAGTACCTATTAGTAATTCGACTGCATGGATAGTAGACGGTGAGCAGTCGAATTACTTTCCCTAGCGGTGGCAACTTCCAACGTATTAAACCTCTGGTATCAAAAATGAATCGATTAATCTATGGCTACGTCTACCTCTTTCTAGCGAGCCGTATGTTTGTATCCTACCATTGTTGTGAAAAAGTAGTACTCGTATTTACTTCCAAAGAGAAGAGAACGATGCTACTGAAACTTAGCCCTATTAGAAAACGGTGTACTGCCTAAAATTGTGTGGTTGCTCTCGTTTTGTAAAAACGTTCTAGGTGGACTACAAAAGTGCAGTTTTGAAACCACTGGTATATTCGACCCGCAGACCGTTTGATGCACTTTCAAGTCAAAGTGTACTGCAAAGCGCTCTAGACTAGTAAACTATAGTTTGCCTTTGAAGGTGTCGTACAAACTTTAGTCAACAAAATGACTAGAATATATAATAACTATGTCAAAATAATATATGGAATACTAGATATAATTGAAAACCATTGTATCTCGTCGCCAGTGGGCTCCTGCAGGTTACGGTGTTAATTAGATTATTTATTGTATTTTTCTTATACATAGTCTCGCGCCAATATCCTCGAAGAGATAGGCAGTGATGTATAACACCCACACTACTCCAACTACTTCTTTAGGTTTGAAGTAAAAGCGGGCGAGCCTATTGCCGTGTACTGAGCACAGTTCTAGATTCCGCGTTGCTATTTCTTGAAGAAAATCTCAATAAGCCGTTATTTCACATGGAAATCAAACACGAAGCAAAAAGTACCGCAGTAATATTAAATAAAGTTACACCATCACAATTTGTATCAGTATTAAATTTATTCTAACTAAATGGTAACATTAATTTTTTGTGCCATCATGCACATACAGAAAACTTTAAAAATAGAACTATATCATTAACCACACTAACTTAAGAAACAACATTATATAAATTACGAGCCAAGCAACAGGTAACACAGCGATTTAATAAATGCAAAAATGTAGAAACACAAGTACAAAAATGCTAGACATAGCAACAACAAACCTTAATAAAATTCGAGAAATATTGTTGAAATATTTTTAGTGCACTATTTGCTTTGTATTTTTTGTAGCTATCAACTGAACTACAAAAGCAACATTGTAACTATCTGAGCAAGCTTTGTGATATTATACGCACAGTTTGTTCAAATAACGCTTGGTTTATTTTAAAAGAGTTCGTTGCATATTTCACCATTTGTATGAATATTTATAAAGCGATTCCAAATTAGAATAATTTCTAGAACGTCGTCTGTCAAATCCAGGCATGCCTTTATTTGATCTCAGTATCTATTACAAAGATTTCTACTAGAGCAAATTTTCTAGAAACTTGCAAATCTACGAGTAAACAGGTTTCAGGATTTTTTAAAAGTGCTTTACGTTTCCATGAACTTGTCTTAGCTCTTTGTAAGTTTTTCTACTGAGAAAGTATCATCCACGAACATAAAAGTTTTCATTTAAAAAAGAGTGAACTCGTAACATAATTCGTGTAAATAGCTATTTGAAAGCCTATTTAAAATTTAATTCGGGCTGTGTGTTTGTTTGGGCATGAAATTAGAACTCTCTAATTTGTTGAGGTTCAATTTTGACATTATAAAGATATTATATGCCCTTACAATCACACTGCTTAAAGTAACTTTTGATTTATAGACTTGATTTAATTGAAGACTTGTTTGTTTTCATTTTGCACTAATCAATATACTTGAATGATTTTGTTTGTTATAAGTTCAGGGTGTCTAGTGTGAATGTTTTTACGTCAATGCGATCGAAAAGTTAACCACGTTTGGCTCTGTGATTGGTTAAGAGCTTGGAGTGGGCCAATCGGAGCGCCAAACGTCATAAACGTGTCGATCGCGTTAATGTAAAACAAACTCCCACTAGCCACTCTGGACAACTTTCATCTTTGTTTTGCTTACATCAGATAGACTACTGAACTAGAAATTAAGTGACTACCTTAGGAGAAGTCCTAAGCTAACTGGCACTAGCGGTGCAAGCACATATAGACTAAAACAAATGCTTAACATCAAGTGGGTTGTAAGCTTATACATCACTGTAGTAGTATATATACCTACAGAATTGTAGCTGCACTTCTAAGTAGGTATGACGTGCTTCAAACTTTTAGTTCTCGCTCTTAAGTTGTTATAGCCTGCGTAGTACGAGGCCCCTAGCCTCCCCGCGCTCCCAACTTACACCTGTTTTTGTTATTGTGGCGCTACTCGGAACAACTTAGGAGGTATCCGGGAAATTTTGCGTAATGTATACTAAGATGTATAATTGAGGTATTGCCATTACGCAAAGGCTAGTTAGAGTTAGAGTTAGTTGCCAAGATAAGACTTATAAACGTAGCCGATTGATTTGATTGTCGGCTTCGATGGCGTAGTGGTTAGTGTAACCGACTGCCACGTCTGAGGTCGCGGGTTCGATTCCCGCACAAGTCAAACATTTGTGTGCATGAACATGGATGTTTTGTCTTGGTCTGGGTGTCTCTATGTATAATATGTATGAATTTACAAAAAAAAAGTATATATGTATGTTTATCCATTGTCTAGTACCCATAGTACAAGCTCTGCTTAGTTTGGGTTAGACGGTGTTGTGTGCATGTGGTAGAATATTATTATTATTTTGTAACATTTTATCGACGTCTAACCTGAAGTTTTTTTGGATCGATTAATACAAATAAACTTAATGGATACTCAATTTATAAATATTACTAGATTTTGTGTGCGACTCCGCTCGCGTAAATGTAGGTTATTTCAATTTTGTTATTCTTTTTTTTCGGATAAAAGATACCTTTCGATAATTTCCTTTTCTGTACCACTACCAACGTGTATGCGAACAGCGTATTTCATGATGATCAGTCGAGTAATTAAGGTGTGAAAGTGTAACAAATTCATATTCACATTCATAATAATAGGTCTTTACCTATGAAATTGCCTTTCTGCCGTACTGGCCATTTCAAATCAAAATATAATTTTTTTGGCTGATGTTTCTAATTTCAAATTGTTTTTTTTTAAATTTGTAATTCTTTTTCTAAAATCGTCATTTGTTTAATAGTTAGTGTTTTGTTTTCATCGCATTCGAACATTTTTCGTCATTATGGATAAAAATTCGATTAATTATGAAGTACTCATACTCCATAATTAATCGAATTTTTACTCATACCGTCGTGGCAGCAAAGCGGCACAAGCGGCACGCAACATCAACGACGTTTACGGAGCGAACACTACAAACGAACGCACCACCCGTTATTGGTATGCTCGCTTCCGTTCTGGAAATTTTGACCTAAAAAATGAACCCCGTGGTCGTCCGAAAACTTTGGTAGACATTGAAGAATTAAAGGTGATTGTGGAAGCTGATGATACTCAATCTACGGCTGAATTAGCAGCAGCTTTCGACGTTAGCATCAAAACAATATTGGTCCATTTGCGTCAAATTGGCAAGGTAAAAAAGCTTGACTTAGGTACCCCACGAACTCAATGATCGCCAGCGCGAAGTACGCGTCGAGACGTGCCTTGCACTGCTCAACAGGCATACAAATGAAGGAATTTTAAACCGCATTGTTACTTGTGACGAGAAATGGATCCTGTTCGACAATCGTAAGCGCTCAGCAAGTTGGTTGGACCCTAATTCAGGACCCAAACAATGCCCTAAACGAAAACTTACCCCTAGAAAAGTGATGGTCACTGTTAGGTGGTCTAACGCCGGTGTAATTCATCACAGCTTCTTACCAAACGAGACGAGACGAGTTAAGAACTGAACACAATGATGGAGAAGCTCGCACGTCTCCAACCAGCTTTGGTCAATCGTTCGGCTCCACTGCTCCTGCACGACAACGCGCGACCTCATACTGCACAGCAGACGGTCTCCAAGCTACAAGAGCTGGGGTTGGAAGTTCTCCGTCATCCGCCGTACTCACCAGACCTTTCGCCTACAAACTTCTACTTTTTCCAGAATTTGAATAACTTCTTGGCGGGAAAAAAATTCAATATCCGAGAGGCAGTATAAAATGCCTTTGAAGAATTTGTTGCCTCCCGTCCAGCTGATTTCTTCAAGAAGGGCATCAATAAGCTACCAATGCTTTGGCAAAGATGCATTGATTGCATAGGTGATTACTTTGATTAATAGAAGTAAAAAATATAGAAAAAAATACGCTTAATTTATTTCATGGAAAACGGCAATTTCATAGGTAAAGACCTAATATATAAAAGCTGTAACGAAAAGTAGCCGTGTAGACAATACTAGTTTAATCTCGTTAAGTTTTCCTTGAATCGCACAAACATATGAAACGCACACTTCGGTAAGTAAACGTATTGAGTTACACAAATTCGAGTAGTAGTAGTAAGTTTATATGTTAGTCATCAAAACTTGGATAAGATTCACGTGCATATTCCTTCTTGTATGACGCGTGATTGGATCTTACTGCCAGAGTAATTAGAAGGAGTTGAAATGATCATAGTTATAGATAACCGAGTTATGGAGACGATTGTCTCTAAAAGGCTATTGGACCAATTCCTTATCTAATATATGTAATACAATTTTATCAATTGAACAAATTGGTTTTTGGGTAGTTATAGTCTTATTAAGCAGCGAAAGCCTAGCGGAAGAGCGTTGAATTGCTACGCAGAGGTTTTGAGTTCCATCCCGAAGCTTACAACGCCGTCTTTTCGACATTATGTGCTTATTAGATAAATAATTATCGCCCGCTTTAACGGTGAAGGAAAACATCGTGAGTCAACCTACATGTATAAAAGTTCTCCGTAATGATCTCGAAGATATGTCAAGTCAGTTAAACCGCATTGACCCAGTATGGTGGACTATCGCCTAACCCTTCTCACACTGAGAAGAGGCGCGTGGCCAGCAGTTGAACAGTTTAATACAGGGCTGATATTATTTATTATATATATAGCTTAATGGGATCACTCAATTGGTGAATTAAGTACAACCCTTTCTTAGAATATCAATGTAAAATACTGCATTTAATTAGGTTAGCAAGGGCGCCCAAGGACCTCTCAAACTCCCTTCGGTCCGTTTCTTATTAATTATCTTCCGCTTCACAAAGACTGCAGTATTATTTTCTTTGCGTGAGCCAATTATAAAAAGTCAACAAACTACAAAATCTACTTAAGACTGCGCCGAGCGTAAGACGCGGTTGGACTGAATGACAGAGCTCGACATTCAAATCGGCTCGCGGCCGCCATAGTAAAATTGTATGGAGGATTTGAAGTGCTTTTTTGATAAATATGTATCTTTATTGTCAACTAATAGATAACTTAAATATTTGGCACGGAAAAATTGTAATATAACTATTTATGTTTCGTTTAAGATGTAAAATGGGATAGATTTTTACTGTTATAATCTAAAAATCACGTAACACGAGCTTACGTTTTTGCATTTTTCGTGCAAATTTACGTAATTTTGTAGATGAAAATATAAATTATTTTAAGTTTTTTACATGGAGTAATTGTAAACATATTTATTGTTATGGTAAAGGTATATTTTTGAATTTGTATTAAACAAAAAGTGTTGACATAATATTGTCTTCTGTTTACGCGAATTAATTTTAAAAAAATTTGTTGATTTTATTAACTTGTAATTGTGCACGTGTATCTCTAGCCAAAGTAGCTGAACGCCAATTACTATAAATCCAAAGGCACGGAGAGGTCAAATTAAACTGTACAACACAAATTATACATAGGTATTTCAATATTCAAACTTGAAAAGGCAATCAGCGTTTGTAGCCACAGTCTTGTATTGAACTAACTGAGCCCAGTTAGTTCAATACAAGATCTAATCTGAATTCCAGTTACTGGAGTACATATCAGATTGAACTTAGCCACTGCTCTTAATGAAGACTAAATAGTGAATGCTTTCCCAACTACGAAAATTGGTATTCCTAGTAGTTGGGAAATAGTCCTCAATCTCTGCGTTTGTATAATATTAGAGTGGGACAAAGGCAAGTTTCTGTTTCGTTCTCGCATAGCACAATGATTTATATTGTCCATATTTCTATTAGAGGGTAAAGTTGTGTCTTCAGTACTATTTGGGCAGTTTGAGCAATGACAAAAGGGTTCTAGTATACAGACAGTTTGCTACAACAATGTGCTTAGTAAGTCTAGTATTAGTTCAATAGGTTTCATTATATTAAAATAAGAAATTATCGTAAAGTGAAACTAAATGTTTACTCGCACAGGCAATGTAGTTGATGTAATATGGCCTATAATACTCACACCCACATAGGAACACACAAACCCACTCGAGCGTGCGTTTACGCACACACATTCACACATACACACATACTCTCACACACACGTATTTTTATTCAAATTAGCTATCAAATTTTTTATTTTCTATTATTTTTGTTCTTCCATTTAGCCCTTATTTTAATTGGTTCGTTTGTTTTTGATATTTTTGCATTACATTGTCATCAAGAATCTCATTAATATGTCTCATACTACACGGAAGGCCCTGTTTCCTGTAATACAGTTTATTTTAACTAGTACAGGAAACGGATGATCCTTTCCACTAGAACTATTCACGTTTTATATTATATTGCACAAGTTATGCTATAACTGGTAGAAAAGTAATTGTAACACTGTTTTTTTAGTAATTAAATGATTACCATTATTACAATTTAATAGAAATATGTACTATAAGAATGATATTTATTGCAACAGTATAACGTGGAAAGCCTGAAAAAAAAAAATGATGATGATTCCTTATAATTTTGAACAAAAATACTAGGTCACGTTCATTCCGTCGCGTGTCGATAGATGGCAAGGCAGTCATTTCACCGCAGTTTTCATATTTATAGCATCTCCATGCAATATGATTATTTATTTTATTTTGGATCCTTTCTATTTGATCAATGTAGATTTTATATTGTGGATTCCACACTACCGATCCATATTCGAGTATCGGTCTAATAATAGTCTTATACAAGAGCAACACTGTGGATGGACGCTTAAATTCCTTGGTAACCCTGAATACAAAACCCAACATTCGTAAAGCCTTGTTAGAAATAGATGTTATTTGACGATCAAAAATTAGTTTATTATCTAACTGGATCCCAAGGTCTCGCACCTCGGATACTCTATCGATAAGTTCATTGTTTAATTTATATTTATATTCAATATATTTTTCTTTTTAGTAAAGGTAATGACATTGCATTTCTGGACATTGAGGTAATACATATTATACTTGCAGTAGTTACACAACTTATCAATATCATTTTGAAGCTCTTGACAATCATCACTGTTTTTTATAACTTTAAAAATTTTCTTATCGTCTGCATATAGTAAGAAATTTGATTTATTGAAATTTAAATAAACATCATTCACGTAAATATTAAATAAGAGCGGTCCGAGATGCGAGCCCTGTACACCAGATGTGATGGGTATAAATGTTGAGCAGAAGCCCTTGATAGTAACAGCCTGGCTACGATCCCTTAAGTAAGACTCCAGCCATCGAAGTAAATCACCGTGTATACCGATACTCTCTAGTTTACGTATTAGTAGTCTATGAGAAATTTTATCAAATACTTTTGAATAATCAGTATACACGACATCCACCTGAAAGCCTTCATCCATAGCTGCTGTTATATGCTCAATAAATTCACACAAATTCGTTTCAGTAGATTTCAGACACGTGAAACCATGTTGCTCAGGTATTAATATTGGTTTAATTAACGGCGTGATTTTATCGCAGACAATATGTTCAAAAAGTTTAGGAATTATACTAAGCTTCGAAATAGGGCGATAATTTTTAACATCATGTTTGTCACCTTTTTTGAAAATAGGGACCACGTAAGACTGTTTACATAAGGTTGGCATCGTGCCAGATTGAAGTGACGTATTAAATAGTATATGCAAAGGAACTGATAAAGTTTTATGACATCTTTGAAGAAACAAAGGAGGAATTCCATCCGGACCACAACCTTTACTGGTATCGAGATTTTTCAGGTATTTCAGAACAGTATCCAATGAAATGTTGATTGTACTTAGATTCAACGAAGTATGATTTTCAACAGTATTTTGGGCAGACGAGGAATAAGTAAATTCTTTCTCAAATGCGGCACCAAAATATTTATTAAAGAGATCTGCTATGACTTACCCGTTCGATGAATTAACGTTTTTTTTTTTTTTTTTTTTTTTTACGTGCGGGAATGCTATAACGCATATCCCTCCGCGGGGGCGGGCGGAGGGATTATGTCGGACTCGCCGGGGTAAACGAAAGATGAAAAAGAAATAATGTACCTCCCGGAATACCGACTAAACCTACCACGGTGTTCCTCGACAAAACCACTATCGACGGGGCCGCGCGAATCACTTTCGCATGCGGTCGCGACCCCGCCGAGGTTACGGCCCGCCGTATGAAACGGCAGGCCCCTACGCAATAAGACCTACCCAAGATAGGCACTACTCAAAATAAAGGCCCTACTGTCTCCCTCTTAAGACGGACACGACACAGAGGCGCGCGTGGGAACACGCACGCCGCCTCTCGCACCTGGTGCTGAACGGATGGCGGGCAGGCCCACAAAGCCCGCCACCCCCAGGTCAAACCTCAGGGTGGCTGGAGGTCATCGCGCGCCCATGAATTAACGTCCTCTAAGTGCAGGTTGTCAGGTAAATCACTTGTTTTTTTTTTTAGATTTAATGTAGGTCCAGAAGTATTTGCTATTTTTAGCAAGAATACTCTCAGTTTTTAATATGTAATTGTCATAACATTCTTTAGCTACTCTTTTTTGTCTATCTCTTAAAAGAACAAACGTAGAATAATCTCCATATTGTCCAAAATATTTTCATCTTTTATGGAACTTTAACTTTTCCTTGATAATTTTGATCAAAGCCAAAGAGTACCAAAGTGGGTATTTATTGTTACTAGATATGGGTTTAACTGGGATATAGTATTGAAGATTTCCTCCAAGATGTTATAAAACCGTATTAAAGATTGATTAACATCATGTACATCCACGATAGAACCTCAATCAATCCCAGATAAAATAGCATTAATACAATCATAGTCAGCACTATGAAAGATACGCGATGTTCTCGGTGGGGCACGTAAGGTCTTTAAACTCAAATTACATATAGAAATGTCCAAGGCAGGATGGTGAGAATCTTCGTTTATCAGAGTGTATGCTGCTTTAGAAACATTGCAACTAAAAGTACCTATTATTAGATCCAGTTGCCTTTCATTTAAGTTTGCGATTAAATCATACTGCTTAAAGTTGTTAAACGATAAAAAGTTTGACAATGCTCCAACCAATGGATCTGTGTTTGCATTCTGAGATTTTAGAACAGCTTCACTATGTAGGCCCATGGATATCCATTGTGCATTTCTAAATTTAAAATCACCCACTATGAGAAACCTGTCATTTGGGCATGTTAAAACAGACTGAGAAACTCGTTCATAAAAAGCTACTTGATCGTTAAATTGTAGATTGTTTTGCGGAAAATAACAACAGTACAACCTTAACCTGGAGTTATGCGAATTTTCTCTAACCAAAACATTCAAAGACATAATGTCAGCCGATACTAGATTATTTGATGGAGTGATGATGACGTCACTGATGACGCATGCGCATAATGTTAAGAGAATAAATAATTAATTACAATAGCGATATTGGAAGATTACAATAACAAAGATTAAATAATAAAAAAATACAATACTAGGATAATTTTCAGTTATTAAAAGATATTAATCAATTGGGATTTGATGGAGGCCATTGCACCAGTGAAGATATCTATTTCATAACGCATAGAGTTTGCCAATGACATCATACGGTGCAAAGGTGAATTTTGACCTATATTAGTGCGGTTGTGTCGCAGAACAAATGTTTACCTGTTCAAAAATCGGCTACCTGGACGAGGAATACATATATCTAAGTTTTCCAACAGTTTAGGAGAATCTATAGAACCATGAATTAATTCAACCAAAAATAAAATATCCGTGATTTTTCTACGGGAACTTAAAGATAGCGTCTTATAATATTGAAGCCTAGACCTATAGAGATAAAAGAACGCGCATTAACATCCGTGTAACATAAGTGGTATAAGAATCTATTCTGTACTCGTTTCATTCTATTTATATGAACTTGATAATGAGGACTCCAGATTGCTTCTTACCACGCTATTATAAATTGTGATAGTAAGCTTTATTTCTTTGAAGATCTTGTTCTCCCTTATTATAAAACCTGATAATTTATTTGCTTTAGTGACTATGGAAGCAAAATAATTTCTGAAATGTAAACCACTATCTATTATCTACTCCAAGGTCTTTAATATTATTAATCTCCCTAAGAGGAATAGAGTTAATTGCATAATCTACTGCATACTTCTGTTTTTTTTTTACTAAATCTTATGAAATAACACTTTTCTTGGTTTAAAGCCATGTCATTATTTGTACACCATCTATACACGCTAAATTGCGTTTAAGGCTTGCAATATCAAACCTTACTATCAATCAGGTCTGTATATTTTTAAATCAAAGAGTTTAAATTTTGAATCAATTGTATTTTCTATGTCGTTTATGAACACAAGAAAAAATAGCGAGCCTAAATGGGATCCTTCAGGAATTCCTGAAGGAATTATATACTCTTTAGATTTAAAGCCCTTTAGTGTTATTACTTTTGATGTATTTTTCAAATACGATGAATCGTTGTTGCGTTGGTGTGAACACCAACGCAACAATAACCAATGGATGCCTGAATTCTCCAATTTCAACAATAAGATATCATGGCTTACTAGATCGAATGCTTTCCTGAAATCTGTATAGATAGCATGTACTTCTTTACCGGCATCCAGTGCAATTGATATATCACGGACATATTCAACCAGATTTCGTTCAACAAAACACACAGACACGGATTTCGTTCAAAAAAATCAACTGTATCCAACAGTTGATTTTTTTGAACGAAATCCGTGTTGATGAACATTTAATGAGTGCTTAAAATGTTGGTGAAGTTTGCGTTGGACTAATGACTCCATGATCTTACCGCAGCATGACAGAATGGCAATTGACCTATAAATTGTCACTTTATCAGCAGTGCCAGATTTAAAGATAGGCGTTATACCTATACGCTTTTTCCAATGGTCGGGAAATACACCAGTTGCCAAAGAGGGATTGTATAGCGTAGTTAATGGCATTGTTAAATTTTTAGCACATTTTCTCAAGAAAAGTGGTGGGATTAAGTCAGGACCAGGTCCTTTATCACAGTTCAGAGGCCTTAGATAATCAAGTACTTCTTTCTCATATAATATAAGGTAGTTACGCCAATAGTATCATTAATAGTGTTGCAAACAATTGAAGATTGTGTTGAACTATTATCGTAATTTTTTTTTGTATACAGGATGTCCGGTATTTAATGGATAACTGGAAATGTATTATAGTGGAACTGAGGGCCAATCAGAAAAAAATATGAAAACATCTATCCTAACTACTACCTGAGATATGTGTTTTTTTTTAATACCATGTGTAACTTTCTTGTATACTACGACCATAAATGAATGAAATCCATCGGTTTTTTGTTGTATTTTATTAAACACTAATTATGCTAATAGATAGACAGTCAAACGTATGCTATGCTAATATAGCTTGCACTTTTAAATATATATATATTTTTTTTCTCTCTTTTTTCTGAACGACCTTCAGTTCTACTATAAGACATTTCAAGGTTATCCATTAATTACCGGACAACCTGTATACATTAGAAATGATGAGAAAATAAATTGCTGATGGTCTGACCACACTTGAAGGGTCCATTCTAATAGTCATTACATTAGGAATGCAATGACTATTAGCTTGTTTGTTACGAAGATATTTCCAAACGTGTTTTGGGTTGTGTTTAAGATGCAAAGCTATATTATTTTTAAAGTTAGTATAACAATTATTAATCAATATTTTGCAGCGTGAACATAAGCAGTCAAATGCTAGCTTATCTCTAAGATTGCCGTACTTTTTATATCATCTATGATACTTAGCCTTTTCTTTAATAACTCTTATACCAAACGAAGTATCGTTTATCTCGCGGTTTACATAATGGTGTGTGTTTGTGAATAATAGGCATCAGGATACCATAAAATCTTTCCAACATGTCATTGACGTTGGTGCTATTCGGTAGACCAGTCATTTTTACGTAATTCAATATTTACGGCTTCATAGTTACAAAGATAGAAATTTAAGCACGGAACTTTGCATAGTATTGAAGGCGTGGTATTATCGCTTGTAAGTATTATATGTAAAGGTGGATGGTGTGAATTGATTGATAACATTGGGTTTTACGCTTCAGAAACTACTACCTTAATATTACTACTACTTCTTACTACAATATTTTAGAAAGCATTATTTATCATGTTACATTGATGGAAGTCGTTAAAGAAAAGCATGTCTAAGAAATAATTTTCTATATTATTGCTAGATCCTCTTGGTACTAGCAGCTGCGATTCCTAGTCATATTCCCAAATAATACTACCCATATTAAAATCTCCTATCAATAAATAGCTAGAATTGCCTTTAATATTTATTTATTACATCTGTAAAGTTATTAAAAAGGACTTCAATATAATTTGCTTAATAGGTGGTGGAACACAAACCACACAAATATTTAAACAAAAACGTTCTCACCCAGAATTGTAATCCAGAGTTGTTCACAATGCGTTTCGCACTCTACTTTTCTCAATTTCTCATATTTTTCAAGAGCTGCAATGGCGACGGGCGGAGTAGTAGACTACTATCCTTTTTGTTGATTGAAGATATTGTACTACATCTATCACGCCTAAATATTCTGTAGCGATTATCTATAAATTCATGATCCAATACGGTGTAATTAAGCCAAGTTTCTGTAAAAATAATTAAATCATAATCGTAATTTAAAATTTCAAAATATAGAAATCTTCAGTTCTTAAGCACATATACATTCTGGTAATATATTTTAGATTGAATTTAAGATCGATACAACATAATAGTTCTACGCTGAATTATTACAATCTATTCAACAATCAAAACTCTTTACTATTAATGAGTTAGATGTAGAATCTTTACGATTCTGCAATGGGCGTATATTTAATACGCACACGAAGGTGTAAAGAAATATTTTTTTTGCAGCAATTCGCGTCGTAGCATGAAGCTTTTGATTAGCCAATGACAGGTGTTGGGTTACAAAAATTGTTGTTCCGCGCCGGCCAAGCCAATATGGCTGCTGTTCAATTTATTAGTTGCATTCTTGTTATTGTAATTCTTAACCGCTTCTAATAAATTATTTCTAAGTTGAGCAAAACTCTGCAGAACTGGCAAATTTTACTACGATGCTTCTTGGACGCTTCGATTCCATGTTAATTTTCGCTACTCTATGGTAAGTCTGTATCTCATTATCTGACAGTTCGCTTCACACTACTTCGCCTAGTTGTTTGATAATCGTAAAAAGATTTACATTTTTGTGTTCTGGTACACACTGAATCTCAACGTTGCTCTCCTGCGCGACTTGCAGTTTGCAGTTTGGAGACCAGTTCTTTTACTTGAGCGCTTAACTTGGCATTATGTCAAGAATTTCTTTCATAGTTGTAGAGTTTTGAGCGTTGATTGACTCTTGTGAGTCGTTGGCGTCGGATAAATATATAACCGTATTTTTCAATTCATCCAATTCTTCACAAACCGAAGACAACTTCAATGCAAGATTATTTATATCTCTCTGAACTGTTGCTAAAGTTGATTCAAAATTGGACGGAGTAATTTCATGCTGTTCAAATTTTTCATTCATTTCCTGCCTCAATTTTTGCATTTCTAATAGTATTGCATCGTTTTTACAATCCTCTTGTCTTGGAGATATGTTAGGTGAATTATTTGGTGATGTATGTTCAACCGGTTTATTTACTTTACCATGCACTGAGTATTAGTGTTGTCATTTTTGGGCCATTTGGAGATGCAGACAGGGCAGGTCCATTTGGTTGTAGGTGTTAACGATTCGTCATATTTAACACATTGCAGGTGATATTGAAGATAACATTTTGAAATACGACACTTAATTCTTTTGTGTGTAACTAGAATTGTTCCATTACAGCCAGCGCATATCATTTTGTATAGTTCTTTTTTTCTAGTTTATATGAAATATTTTCCAAAAATAATTAAAATAATATATATAGGTATATATACAGTGATGGACATATAATTAGAATCACTTACGACGTATTTCACATTATAAAAGGCAAAAACTTTTATTTTTGGAAATAATACAACAAAATGCATAGAATACGTTCAACAACTTATAATTCATTAAAAAACAAATAAATACACGTAATACGTACAAACAACTAAACAACATTTGCAGTATCATCCGTCATGGACAAGTAATTAAAAACAATAAAGAAATGAGGTAAAATTAAAGTTATTAACGTGTTAACGTCGACTCACACAATACTCTACACCGAATCTCTGCACAATACAACTCACCACAACATCTGGTAAGAGAATATACGTAACAAGCGTATATATCGAGCCCAGCACAGATAATCACAACACACTTGACAGCTTACACCACATGCTATACGACACACGCAATCATACTCACATCATATGCGGGGACTTTAACGGATGGCACAGGCTGTGGGGCTCCCGGTCTAACAACGGCCGCGGCAACGATGTCGCGGATTTAATCCTATCCCAGCACACGGTCATACTTAACACAGGTACTCACACTACCTACGAAACCATAGTCGGTGGACAGACTCGAGGCTCAATAGTTGACCTTGCAATCGCATCAGATGATATTGCCAACAATGTCACTGACTGGAAGGTAGATACATCCATTTGCCCGTCATCTGACCATCATGCCATCTCATTTACACTACACTCCACGCACCCACTCAAACGAAATATCACCACCTCCACATTCAAATATAGAGCCAGTGATTTTAACAGCTGGCCAGAGCTTCGCAACGCCTTTGCCACGGAGATAAACAACACCGATATACCCAACATCGACATAAACACCTTACACACCCAACAAGACATTGATACATACACGCACAAACTGACTAAATTTATACAGAATATATGTAACACACATTTACCAAAAACCGGTCGACGCCCTACTCGTGCCCCCTGGTGGACCGAGGAATTGAGCTCCCTAAAGAAAAAAGTCATAGACAACCATCACGAATTAAATAGACTAAAAAATAACAACTTACCTATTGAAACAGCTCTCGCAACAAGGGACTCACTTAAAACCGAGTACGCATCTAAAATCAAAGAGACTTCCACACAACACTTTCGGGAATTCTGCTCCACACAAGGGAAGGAGGACGTTTGGTCGATCACCAGAAGACTAATAAAAACGGGCCCCCAACTCAACCACCCTTAACCATCGAGACATCATCTGGTATATATACAACATCTACACACCAAACAGCCACCGCATTTCTCGACATATTCTTCCCTAATGATACACCTGACACACCCTTACAACATTCCTTACGCAACCGCACACTTCACCCACCCGACACTACTGATGAACCCCTATTTACACAACATGAAATACTGAACATATTAAAATCTATGAACCCGAAAAAATCCCCTGGCGCAGACCATCTCACTTCAGACATAATTTACCACTTCACCCTCTCCCTCCCTCACATAATCACTAACCTAATGAATCGCTGTTTAACATCATCCATCTTCCCTAAGTCCTGGAAACACGCTATTGTAAAAATCGTACCTAAACCCAACAAAGCCGAGCACTCTAAACTCTCCTCATACCGGCCGATTGGGCTTATACCAGTATTGGGCAAAACACTCGAAAAACTCATTACCCAGCGGCTCACGCATTACCTCAACATTACACACACGTCGAACACCAGGCAGTACGGCTTTAAACAACAAATATCCACCATACATGCACTTCATGATATTACTCATTCGATCACTCAACAAAAGAAAAAAGGACTCCATGTCGCCATGATATCTTTAGATATAAAGGCAGCATTCGACAACGCCTGGTGGCCCTCCATCCTCGCACGCCTGCACCACACTTAATGCCCTAAAAACATTTACACTATAATCCAGAATTACTTCACACATCGCACAGCCACCATACACTACGCCGACACCACAACAACAAAAACGCTCGCCAGGGGTTGCATTCAGGGCTCTGTATGCGGACCCACCTTTTGGAACCTGATCCTAGACGAGTTACTAGACATGTCTGGCGACTCACCCGGAGGAGGGTGCCTACCGGAGGGCTGCCATCTGCGGGCCTTTGCTGATGACATCACCCTGGTGGCATCACACAAGAAACTCACTACACTTCAACACAACATTAACACTAGCTTACAAACCATTCTCGAATGGGGCAACTCTGCCAAATTAACGTTCGCCCCGGAAAAAACCGTAGCCCTAGCATTCACAAACAAAACACGTCTACTCAACATCTGCATGAATAACGTTCACATCCCATTTAGCCGTACTGCCAGGGTTCTGGGCGTCATCATCGACGACAATCTACACTTCACACAACACGTCGACTATATCACTACCAAAGCACGCGCACTACACAACAAACTCACCAAATTCGTTCGTCCCACTTGGGGAGTACACTCCGAGAACATACACACACTTTACCGGGGAGTGATTGAACCAATCGTTTGTTATGCAGCCAGTGTTTGGCAAGGTGCACTCAATTATGGCACCAACAGAAAAAAACTATTATCCCTTCAAAGAGGTTTCGCGCTAAAAATAATTAAAGGGTTCCGCACAGTTAACACCATCAATACAATCGCTATATCAACACTCACTCCACTTGACATTAAAGTTAAGGAGTGCGCCACCGCGGAACTGGCTCGTATCACCGGCTCCACTGATCACCTCCCCGACGACACATTACTCGACCGACCTACACAGCCTGCACTCCTACTACACCCTGCACACCGCATTCCACATCAATACCACTCAACAGACACACAGGACAGCCTCGATAACCTACTCATAAACCATTTACACGCACATCACATTTACACTGATGGAAGCAAACACGACGGTCAGGTGGGAGCAGCCTTCATTGTACACACCCCACAAAACACAACCATAACCGAGCATCACAGACTACACCCATCATGTACAGTGTTCCAAGCCGAGCTCGTCGCAATCAATCAGGCATGCATCTGGGCCGCCACGCAAACCCCTCCCATTGCGGCGGCCGTTATCATGTCCGACTCAATGTCTGCCTTGGAAGACATTCAAAACATCAACAGTACACATCAAATAACCACTAACATCCACAATTTTTTACACTTTACTCATATACACATCACATTCGTCTGGGTCAAGGCACACACAAATATATATGGCAATGAACTAGCAGATATCGCTGCTAAAGAAGCTGCAACTAAAGACATACCTCTCACGTTCTCACACGTCCCATTGAGCTATGTCAAACGCCTGGCCAAACAGAAAAGCTCCACTCTCGCCGTGGAGGCATATATTAACAACACTAAAGGTGTTATCATTAAAACTTGGTGCCCTACACTCACACATCTACACAAACTCATTAGCACCACAGGGCACACATTCGCACTTACTCAGCTACTCACTGGACACGGATATCACAAACAGTATTTACACCGCTTTCACATAATTGATAACGACACATGCCCCTGTGACAACAACACCACCCAAACATTTTTACACCTTTTGACACAATGCCCTAAATACACACTTAAACGGCTACACCATGAACAATACTGCCACTTCAAGCAGATTACACCTTATGACCCCGACTCCATACTCACAGATGTAACTGCCACCGACACCTTTATGACACACCTAACGCACATAGTCGACACACTTAAAACTTTTAACAATACATAACCACACCCCAACCAACCAACCACACATGCAACGCACACACACACACACACACACACACACACACACACACACACACACACACACACACACACACACACACACACACACACACACACACATACACACATACACACACACACACACACACACACACACTCACATAAGCAATTACACCGACTTCATCCTTTTTTTTTGTTTGTTACTCTTTATATTAAATATGTACTCTAAAATATCTCTCCGTTTCTGTATCAAATAGCAGAAATTTCGCGCACTATGTCGCAATAAACTCCTCTCAGGGGCGGATTTAACCTCTGGGAGATACTAAAAAAAAAACGTGTTAACGTCATCAATTTCAAATTATTTATGTAAAATTATGTTTGATTAACTAAGTTTCTTAAAAAAATAATATTTAGTTGCATAGCCTTTGTTATTGATGACGGCTCTACAACGCCGTGGCATTAATTAAAGTCATTTCATACATTTATCGAGTGGGATCGAGTTCCATGCTTCAACAAAGGCTTCGTAAAGTTTTGACTGGAATTATGTTTTACGGAGACTTTTTTTTAACGACGTACCACAACAGCCACCAGTCCCAGTACCAGTCTAACATGGTAAAACGTTGCTCACTAAGAAAGGATTTAACACTGCGGGCCATGTGTTTTGGGTCGTTATCGTGCTGAAAGATCCAGGTCACAGGCAAATGGTCGTCGGTGTAGGAAATCATTGTCTCTTCTACGATGTTTTTGAATTGAACTGATTGATTCATTGTACCTTCAATCTTACGGACGGGTCCAACTTCGCAACCAGAAAAACATCCCCATAGTTTAGTGTTACCACCGCCGTGTTTGACTATGCTCCTCGTGTATTTATAATCAAAAGCATGCTTTATTGGACGTGTAACGTAGCGTTTGCCATCTGAATTCACCATATTTATTTTTGTTTCATCCGAGAATAACACTTTTCCATTCTCGTACGGTCCAGTTAAGATATTTCTTTGCAAATAATAATCGCTTCTTTCGGTGTTGCTTGGTAAGAAGCGGTACCTTTCGAGAAACCGTCCCGAACAATTTAGCTTCCACTTATCTGTGGCGTACCAGTTTCGAGGAAATGTTCCTTGGGTCATCAGGTGAAAAACTTCATTTCTTATCTCGTTGGAGCCTTTAAACGGGTTTTGTTTAGCTACTCGTATTATTTGCAAATCTTCCCGGGAAGACGTTTTCCTTGGTCGAGCCTTTCTAACAAGCCTTTGTATAATGAGCAATAGCGTTGAAAACTTTCTTCACAGAACATTGTAGATGATTAGCAATAATTCTTCTATAAGTCCACTTTTTCTGTCTCACAATTAATTGCTTAGTTGACTCGTCTTTCTTACTTTTACCCATTTTTAACAAAACTTATTATTCACGTAATTCCAAATTGACGTTTAATTGCCGCCGAAACTATAGAAAAGCGTAGAAAGAGGTTATTTTTAAATTTCAGGTATGGAACAAGCCATGGCTCCTGTTTCTAATTAGTTGTCCAAGCGGCCAGTAATAGAAATTTAACTATCATTCATATTTAAACTCTTTTAATAATTAAAGATAGAACAGATTTCTTTTTTTATATTTTATGAGTTTTTAACTCATTGGCTATATTCTGGCATAGTTAATAGTGATTTAATCTATATATTTTTACTCATAACGATAGTTCATTCTGTGTTAACTAAGTTTTATGAATTGTTTCTAATTATATGTTCACCATTGTATATGTAAGTATATTATTTTTGACGTCGGGATGCGAACCAGAACAATATTCTTGGTAATCCGTAAGTTTTCTAAAGCAAATAAATCTCAAAAAGATATAACGTTTTGAGATTTATTTGCTTTAGAAAACTTTCTTTACTTCACTGGGGTTAGAACTCGAGCTCTCTAATTTACTTGTGGGTCGTTTTTCATATGAGCCACCGGCACTTAATAACATTCGTTAAAATAAGTGTTCACTTTTTTTTTAACGCTGTTGTGATTGTAAGTTAGGTACATGGTATGTACACATCGAATAGAATTACATTTTATGCATTGCATATAATGAAGTCTACATTATTTGTAATAGACTGACTTATGGACTGACTAGGTTCGTAAGTCCCTGTGTTGTGTCTTTAGGCATGCAAAGTGGCTATCGCGCTATATGCAACTGTCTTCGAATTTTGTTTGAATGTACGCTGTACTACCAGAAACTATGTTTACCATCAACAACACATTTTTTTTACAGGCAAACCACTTCCGCTCTTTTATAATTCCTGTGTCGCGGGCAACTTTACAAACACTCAAGCAACGGACAGAAAAATCACCCAGATTTACAACAACTATTTGTAGATCACACATTTATTTATTCTGTGTCATCCTGTGATCAAATCACCAAACTCGGCGTAGGAGGCGACTACTTCAGTCACGCGGACCGTCCAGTCAAATACCAATACAAAGTTATTAGACTACGATTTGGTACAGACGCTCTCAAAAGCTACAGAAATAATCAAAAAAGCTCTAAAAATATACTAATACACTTTTATAACCAAGTAAGTAAATAACCCGACACGCATGGACTGCAAGTTTTATTTCACAAAAGTGTTCCAAGCAACACTAGTTTTATTTGAATGGATCCGTGATAGGATTGAGTGCTTTGGACCGCGGCCAAGTCAACATATGTGAAGGTGAACTATTACTATTACCTGCGATATATTTCTTGCCCTAAATATTTGTAGACAAACAAGGCAATAATATTTTATTGAAATATTTTTTTGGAGATATGAATTATAATAATAGCCAAATATAGCAAATTTATGAAGCGCAATTAGAAAGTAACCCTATTTCTAATGTATTATAATCAGAAATAGTGGTAACTTTTGAATGAATGGATAAAAAAATTTAATAGAAGGAAGGATTTTGGATATATTTTTAGCAAGGTTACTAAACGATAGTCAACTACAAATAACACCAGTAAAATGGTCGTAAGATCATTTTACATCGTGGTTTTCATTTTCCCCTTATGGTAGAATATTCGAAGATCGACGTTTAACTAATAAAGTTTTGTAGATGTACAAAGTAAAGTGGTCGTAAGATAATTTTACTTTGTGATCGTAATTTTCCCCCTATTATAATAATAATAATAATAAGAATTTAAGTTTATTAAAATACAAGATGTTAACAAGAGCCAGATCTAGAGCCGCACCGCTACCACCTCCGGGTTCGTCGCTTAGCTCCGCCTCGCAGCCGTCGGTACATCGATCAGAATCACCGGCCGCTGCAGTTGCGTCGAGCTCGAGCTACGAATATTTCTCTCCGCCTTCGTCACCGTCACCTGCACGTCGGCGGGGAAGAGGCCGGCCACCGACCCGCTTGGGACCCCGAGGCCTCGAACCGGGCCCCCGCTGCCAGTGGTGATGTGCGCCGCATGCGATGGACTCAATCCATTAATGAAAACGTCATGCGGGCATATTTTGGGGCTACAGAGGGAGGAACTAACCTCACTGCGTATCGCAGCCGCATGCTTGTTCTGTTTCAGGCCCTCGAACCAAGCGTCAACGTTTCAGCACAGCAATTATCGGATCAAGTGCGGGTTATCCAACGCAGTCGACAGTTGGATGATACCGTGCTTGATAGGCTACGCTCAGAATACTTGCCTACGAGCCATGCCATTCGCATCCAACCCGCAGTTATGCAACTATCACCTGGTGCGACGCGGACGGGGAATAGTGCCAGCATGGAGGTGGATGACATGACAAATGATGTAAGTATTCAGTAAAAGGAGGAGGTAAAGGATGCTTTGAAAAGTGCGATTCAGGAATACCGGTACATGCATTTACGATTCGGCCCCGTCTGCCTCGGTTACCTATGCATAGAAAAAATATAGCATTGGTGAGTGTCCTGGACTCGCTATTGTCTAGTTATTCAGATAATAGCGAGAATCTCGCCGATACTCATTCGATCCTGTACTGTGCTGCTGTGGCGGCAAGTCGTATAGCGGGCATCAAGTTACCCACACATGTCCCTGCTGTACGACAAACATCTGTCACCCCGGCCTGGCAGTGCAGGATTGAACGGCGTATTGCTGAGGCAAGGACACTCATCGGTAAGCTGATCTGCTTCAGGGCAGGGAACACACGACCCAGGGTAATGCGCTATGTGGGCCGGGCTTTTCTGGGGACTGGTGTCAGTCCTCATGAATACGTATCTCGGGCCACAGAGCGCATTGACTTCCTGAAGCAGAAAGTCTATGCATGGGCAAATCGACTGCGCAGATAAAAAAAACGCGTGCACCGGTATGTCATCAACCGCACGTTTCAAAGTGACCAAAGATGGGTTTATAGAGCCTGGGAACGACCAGATCAATGTGTGGCCGATGGGGCTACCAGATGCTGATGCTACAAATACGTTTTGGAGGAACATCTGGTCGGTACCCGTCGGCCACACTGAGGGGCAATGGATGCGGGAGGTCAAGCGAGCAAGTGAGCTAATTCCAGAAATGGAAAACGTGGTCATTGATAGCCAGGATGTAATTAGTGCGGTCCGATCCTTATCAAATTGGAAATCGCCAGGACCGGACGGACTGCACAATTTCTGGCTGAAATGGCTGCGTAGCTCACATGCTTGTTTGGCTGCTCAATTTCAATCTGCCCTAAAATCTGGATCGTTACCAGATTTTATGACCACGGGAATAACCCACCTACTCCATAAAACAGGTAGTACCAACGAGCCCGGCAATTATAGACCGATAACATGTGTGCCATCAATCTATAAGCTTCTTACATCAATTTGAGAGCTAAGGTATCTAAACATATTGATACAAATTCAATAATGTCAGCTTCTCAGAATGGATGTAAGAGGGGGGCTCGTGGCACTAAGGAGCTCCTCCTCATTGATATGGCCATTAGCCAACAGGTTCGCCGTAAACAAAGGGATCTGGCGGCATGTTGGATAGATTATAAGAAAGCGTATGATTCGGTGCCTTATGCGTGGTTTTTGAGGGTGTTAGAGTTGTATAAAGTAAATGCAACTCTGCGCACCTTTTTGAAGTCATGCATGGGGCAATGGAAAACGGTTCTTAGCTATCCAGGATGTCGACAGATCCCTGGGAATGGCGAATTGATAAAAATTGAGCGGGGTATATTTCAGGGCGACAGCCTGAGTCCTCTTTGGTTCTGCCTAGCATTGAATCCTCTTAGTACATTACTAGAGGGTTCAGGGCTAGGTTACAGGTTACATAGAGGTGGTGGAGTGATATCCCACTTGTTGTATATGGATGACTTAAAGTTGTTTGCCCACACTAAATTACAGCTGATGGATTTACTTAAAGTAACTGAAACTTTTAGTAAGTCTATCAGTATGGATTTTGGTGTGGACAAATGTGCTGTCATCCATGTAAAGCAAGGAAGGATAGTGGAATCCGAAGGAACACAACTTTCGGATTCCATTAACCTACGATCACTTCTTGTAACCGATACTTACAAGTACTTAGGTATGTCACAGGCGTTAAGTATCAATGAGGCTGACATGAAGCAATCGTTTCGAGCGTTTCTTTGATCGCCTGAAAAAAGTTTTAAATAGTCTTTTATCAGGTGGCAACAAGGTGCGCGCTTGTAACGGTTGGGTCATGCCGGTGCTCATGTACTCCTTTGGCATACTTAAGTGGACTCAGACTGAACTGGATGCCCTGGACCAGCGGGTCCGTACACTCTTGACGGTATACCGTATGCATCACCCACGTTCGTTTGTGATGAGACTGTATATCCCGCGGAAATGTGGAGGCCGAGGCTTTCTGAATGCCAAGGCTCTTCATAACCGCGAGGTATGCAACCTCAGAGAATACTTTCCCCAGGCAGACGTGGGTATGCATCGGGATGTAGTTGCTGTAGACATCGGACTCACCCCGCTCAGTTTGGCTAAAGAGAACTGGCGCAAGCCTGTAGTACTTAGCACTAACGATTGCAGGGATGTATGGCAGAGCAAGGAGCTTCACGGTAGGTTCTACAAGGCTCTATATGGAGCTGATGTAGATCTGTTAGCCTCCGTGAACTGGCTACGTTTCGATGACCTCTTTGGGGAAACAGAAGGGTTTGTCTGTGCGCAATAGCACAGACAAACCCTTCGGTTTCCCCAAAGACGGACGAAGTTATCAAGACGAATAACTACCGGAGATATATGTTGAGGGATGGTACGGTTGACATTTGTCGGGCGTGTCACCTACCTGGTGAGTCCCTCAGGCATATAGTTTCCGGTTGTTCTCATCTTGCTAACGGCGAGTACTTGCACAGACATAACCAAGTAGCCAGGATTATTCACCAGCAACTTGCTCTGAAATACAAACTGGTAGATGTTGAAGTGCCGTACTACAGGTATGTAGCTGAATCAGTTCTCGAAAATGGTCATGTCACGTTGTACTGGGATCGAACTATCATCACAGACAGGACTGTTGGGGCCAACAAACCTGACATTGTGGTGATAGATCGATCAGAGCGCCGCGCATTGATTATCGATGTCACCATTCCGCATGACGGCAATCTCGCGAAAGCTGAAAAAGATAAGCAAATTAAATATCTCGATTTGGCTCGCGAGGTTGTCGACATGTGGGATGTTGATTCGGCAATCATTGTGCCGATAGTCTTATCTGTCAATGGTCTAATAGCCAAGAGCCTCGATCACCATCTAAAGAGGCTCGCGTTGGGTGCTTGGATCAAGGGTTTGATGCAGAAGGCAGTGCTTTTAGATACAGCACGCATTGTGAGGAGGTTCCTATCTCTGGAATCCTAACCACCGGCAGCTTGGACCATGTTCCCGATGCCGGTGGGGTACCATATATTTTATATTTTTAAATGTATTTTTATAGATATATGTATATTTAAAAATGAAAAGTGTATTGAAAATATTTGAATAAAGAAAATAATAATAATAATATTCTACCACATACACACAACACTATCTAGCTCAAACTAAGCAGAGCTTGTACTATGGGTTCTAGACAATGGATAAACATACATATATATTACTTTCTTCTTTTTTTGTAAATACATACATATTATATATAGAAACACCCAGACCAAGACAAACATCCATGTTCATGCACACAAATATTTGTCTTGTGCGGGAATCGAACCCACGACCTCAGGCGTGCCAGTCGGTTACACCATTACGCCATCGAGGCCGCAAAAATGGTAAAATTATTTAAAGATCGACCTTTACATTTTTTTGCAAGCAGTTGTAAATAATTCAAAATAAATACGAAAATATGCCGCATTTCCTATTATGAATATTAATAAGATAACTAAAACATTGAACGTTCATAAATCATTAAAAGAGAAGCAAAAAGCTTGACTGCACAAAAGGATTTAAGAGGAAAATTAACTGACAGGTGCCTGTGGCAATTTTCATTACTAAAAACCATTTATAAATAAAATTGTGCTCGTGTATGTGAAGCCATGTACTTTTTTAGTTCTTCTTTAGATGGACAAAAGTACACTTTTTTAATATTATAAATGCGAATGTAAGTTTGTCGGTTTGTTTGTTACGCTTTCACGCCTTAACTACTTGACTGATCATCACGAAATTCCGCATACACGTTTTCAGGGAAACAGAAAAGGACATAGGGTACCATTGATCCAGAAAAAGAACTGTTACGAACCTAATCTTACGGCAACTTTGCATAAACTAAAAAAGGTATAATAACATACATTCATACAAAAATAATTTTGTTGTCCTTCATCTACTATATTTAGCTTCGTGTGCTGAATATAAATTATACGTAAACAGAATTAAAAATTGAACAACATACGAATGCAGATTTTATCAGTAATTGTGACATTAACCTTTTGACGTTTCGGAAGCGTCGAATTATTTTCATAAAGATTATACGAAAATGATTTTTAATGAGCTACTATAACGCCGGGAAACTAAAAACATATCTAATAAAATGATGACCCCGACATTGGTCTGATTTCAGGAGCAGGTCAATAAAGCATTTTCTGCAAGGAAACTTTCAATAATAGAACGGCACCTACATTATAAGTACCTACTGGTGTCCTGGTGTCCTGAAATAACAGCCTCAGCTTAGTTTAGGCACCAGTCTCCCACAATATTCAAATGTTGTCTGATTCTTATAATGTAATATGATGTATGTATTTTGTTATATTGTGGTGAGAAAATAAATAAATATTATTATTATTATTACCTACTAATAGGTTTATCGATTAAGGTGTATGATATTTTATCCGTGACTTACTTATAAAATGGGACCTAAGAAGCACAGCTGGTAAAATGAGAGTGTAGTACATGTTACCAGTTTATTTTTACAAGCATAGCCTAGAAAAGACAACCAGATAAAATGTATTACACTACACAGGCAATAAGTCTTGGTGTGTATGTAAATTGAGATATTAACTATAGTTATAAAAAGCCCTGGTTTGGTCTAAATTCCAGGTTTAATAGGCCTTTTTTTCATATAACCGATCCTTCTCATGTTGTTATTCCTGTAAAGTGGATAACAGCATAAAAAATTTAAATAACAGACTCAAAGAATACCGACTTGGAACTATTTGTGCATTACCAAAATTTGTCCCGTGTGAGGATCGAATCCACAACAGTACACACAGTGGCTATGTCGAGATGACCACTTAAACCACTACACCATCTGTGCAGAAATATGTATATTTCGTAAGACCGTTTATTCCTAGTATTTTCTTATGAAGTTCTTAAAGGAACGTCCTTACTAGGAAATTTTGCCTTCAGATGTTGTAAAGAAAATGTACAGAAAAATATTTTAATAGTACTTTCAAAAGAAGTACTTTAAACTTATAGAAAGCAGAGGGAAGAAATGTGTGTCTGTCCTTCACATTTAAACAGTCGTTTCATATTTATCTCGAAGCACTACGGAGATCCTAAAACTCCAAGAGAAGTCTCGTACTGCGTAAAGTCGAACTCACCTAATGAACTTACATAATGTTGCTAAGACTACACTTAGGAATCTGAGAAGTCTTAAGAAATGTGGTGAGAAAATATTTTAGTGCTTTGCAGTTTGAGAGAGTAGTTCTAAAACATATCATACAGCTTTATTTCTATATTAATATTATAAAGAGAACGAATAAGCTCAAAAACTACTGCAGTGATTTAAAAATTTCTTTCAGCATGAGAAAGCTATTTTATCAACAAGTAACATGGGTTTTATAACATCACGCAGCATCATCATGGTTTGTACCATGGGAACTCAGCAGTAATCACAATATTAACAACCAGTGGATTTTTTCATCGAGGGCGACTTAATGTCTCCATAAATAAGGCGCTCGTAACTCAGTTACAATAATATCTTTTTAAGGTCTATTAGAAACGATTTTATAATTATTTCAAAGATTTTCGATTTTATTTAATACTCGACAAATCCTTAATTTCAGCACTTATTTTTTATTTATAAAAATATGTTTAAACTTGACCACACATATAAAAAAAATTATAGCCCGAAGTCAAAATCGTCATTTTCAAAAGCACCTATCTTCTGATGTAGAGACACTAGAAAATTGGGAATTCTACTCTAGCGTTCCTTTTTATCGAATCTTTACGCAACAGTAATAAAAACAACACTATTTTTGGATTTCTAAAATACAGTGCAGCGCCATCTGCGCTATCATTGCGTCAGCAATGTTTTGTCATGCTTGTTTGATAACTTCTAACAGGGAACCTTGCTTAGTGAGAAAACCAAAGAAGACTTAGGTTATAAAATGAGCAGCGACAGCTCAGTGGGGAGACCAACAGACTGCAATGCAGAGGGTCTCAGGTTCGAACCCACGTCGCGCACCTCTGACTTTCGGAAGTTATATGACTTTTCGAAATTATGTGTGTATTGATTGACAATTATCGCCTGCTCCGTGCCTCGGAGAGCACGTTAAGCCGTCGGTCCCGACTGCCATGAACATCTATGGCAGTCGTTATTGGGGAAGTCAACACAAAAGATCCCACTGGGTCGAAGTGTCGCCGGTCTGTACTGACTGGCCCCCACACAAGATAAGATAGGTTATGAAATTATGCTCTCTGTAATGTGTATGCATGGTACCTATTGGTACCGATGTATACTATAGTATTAAAATGTATTCTGTGGCACAAGTATTTTGTTATGTTACACATAACACTATCTATCCCAAATTAAGCAGTGCTTGTACTAGACAATGGATAAACATACATATACATATACTATTTTTGTAAATACATACATATTATTGAAATTAAACTACTATATACGGCTTTTATCGCGTTGTTTATTTATCACTGTATTATATAATTTTGAAACTATTACACTAGGTACTACTACTATTGAATTTTACTAATTTATAAGCTAATAAAATTATTTAAACTATTAAAACTATTTGTATTTAGGTTTACATTTATCCCGACGTTTCGGTTGCTTTTCAGCAGCCATGGTCACGGAGAGACTAAGATGGTAGCTATCTCAATGTTCCAGTATAGTTATTTCAAAGTACCCGAACATAATTTAGTCATTGGTGTTTCTATTTACGCAGAATGAGCTCAGTATAATGAAGTCTAGCTGTGGTTTGTTTCTTCTTGGATTTGATTATTTGAAGTACTGGATCCCAAGTTGGTGGTACATTCCAACCATCTTCTCTATTGAAATTAGGATGTTTTTTTTATTTCAATAGCCTCGCAAAGCATCCTTGGTAGGAATCGGTGTTTTTTAGCGAGAATCTGTGAAATTCAATAGTAGTAGTAGTGTAATAGTTTCATAATTATGTAATACAGTGATAAATAAACAACACGATAAAATCCGTATATAGTAGTTTAATTTCAATGAATAACATTCGCGTAAACAGAAGACAATATTATACATACATATTATATATAGAAACACCCAGACCAAGACAAACATCCATGTTCATGCACACAAATGTTTGACCAGGCCCGACGGATGTTGTAGGTACATTTAAAACTTGACTTGCAACCCGATCATAGAAACACCCATTCATCAATTTGAACACACTTAAAGCTGAAGAAAAGAGTTTGTTTATTTGTTTGTTTAGTTTAACGCTCTAATCTCAGGAACTACCGGTTAAAATTGAAAAAATATTTTAGTGTATGATTGCTCATTTAACGAATGCTATAGGCTATATAACATCACGCTACGACCCACGGGGGCGGCGCACTAACTATAAACACAAGTGAAACCGCGGGCATAGCTAGTAGTTTTATAAATATCGGTCCAACCATTTAAAATGAAATCAATATAAAAAATAATTTATTTTAACTATTACCTGGTAATATAAATACCGTCTGGGAACTTAACAGAAGACAGTTAAGTTCAATAAACCCGTGTTAGAAGAGTCCCTTCTTGTCTATGATATGCATTTTTTAACAATGTAATAGAATATCTAAGTTAAGGTAATTTAAGAGGCGTTTAGTAAGATTATTATATTATATTAATATCAAAATAATTTCAGTTAGTAACATAAAATTATATTATAATAATATCAATTCTGTATTAAACTGCCCCACTGCGGGGCACGAGCCTATTCTCAGTGTAAGAAGGGTTAAGCCATAGTCCACCATGCTGGCCCAGTGCAGGTTAGGAGACTTCATACATCTTCAAGCACATTGTAGAGAACTCTCAGACATGCAGGTTTCCACACGATGTTTTCCTTTACCGATAAAGCGAGCGATAATCAACTATTAAATACGTGTATAACTTCAAAAGTTCAGAGATGCACGCTTTGGGATCGAACTCGAGATCACTGCGTGGCAGTCCGACAATCTCCCACTAGGGTATTGCTGCCGTATAGAATTATATAAAAAGAAAGATAAAGCTAAGGATACGATTTAGTTTTTATGTTCTACGTAGCATTAAATACACAGTGTGCTACGTATTTTACTTTAAACGATGCAGACGTAACAAGCGGAGAGTATGTTCACCGCATGCGTCACGCACGCGTAAATTAACACAGTGGTTTAGCCTGGCTTTGTGATGATTATTCACAGATTTACATAAGTAGACAACTGATCACTACGATCCATGTTATTGTAGGCATACGATTTTCGATAGATTTCCGAGTGATGGGTGACGAAAGACGGGCTTAAGCCTCGTTTGAATGAAATGATCTTTTACAGATTTGCATGAGTAGACAACTCATCACTTCTGTAAGTGCTATCGTAGTAATTCGATATTTGATAGATTCCTGTATTGTATCGCTATTGCCTCGCATTGTAATGCTCACTCACAGATTTGCATAAGTAGACAACTCATCACTTCGTTCAATGTAATGTTAGGCATACGATATTTGATGGGTTCGCTCGTAATTAAATGCATTACCTGTAGCGATAGCCTAGTGGATAAAAGTTGGACTGAGTAAAGGTCTCAATTACGATTCGAGTGCACTCACTTTTGTTTTATCAAAGATATGTGCGTATTAGTTATTTCTTGTTCGCTTTAACAGCAAAAGAAAGTATTATGAGGAAATCTACATGTTTGAGAGTTCTCCATAAGGTTCCTAAATATCTGTGAAGTCTGCCAACCTGCATTGAGTCAGCTTCATCGCCTATGGCCTTACCCTTCTCATAAAGAGAAGATATCCTATCAAATGGTAGAACAATTTATAAACTCTATAGACTCACGCCTTAATACATTCAAACGGGTAAAAAGAAGTGAATCACACACACATTTTGCCAACCACATTTATAAATTTAAAAGCCACACTATAGGGGGCAAGCTTATAAAAAATTCTTGACTAGAAAACCCAACAAATCATTGCTCAACTCGGAATCGATCGAGCCCGAAACTCCGGGCACAACATTCACTACTGCTACATCATCATATATTATTAGATAACTTGTAAGGTATACACCAGCGGCTATCCATTGTTTCATCAAGATATATCGATTGTAGTCTATTGAACACGGCAGTAATAACTCATTGCTACATTCTAAACACACTAAAGCATTAAGAAAACATTTACTTTACGTTCAGTCTCTGTTTGCAACCGCATAACAAGGTTAAATATACTCAAATATCTAATGCAAAGATACTTCAGTAGCTATGAAACACTTGCTGGTACATTAAAATAATATGAAGAACTCTTATGTCTCCGAAGGGTAAAGATGACAGCTTGAGCGCAATATAAACATTTGCTCAATACTTGAGCACGCTAAATGGAGTAATACGTCCATTATATTTATATGTAAACCTATGTAAATAAAGGGCGTCCTAAAATACACGCAAGAAGTTCAACAGCCTACCCCTTTCGGAAATTAGGCGGGGGTCTTTATTCATACAGGCAGAGGTCCAAGATATGGCCAGCTATATATTATTACTGCAAGGATGGCGTCGTGGTTTAAGAGGTCGCCTCGCCACTGCCACTGCGCCAAGTGTAATGGGTTCGAATCCCATACGGGACAAAAATTTGAGTTATCCGCAAATGGTTGTTCCGAGTCTGGGTGTTCTTTGTGTCTGTCGTTTGAATGTTTGTAATGTCTCCCGCGATACAGGTATTACTCCCAGTGCGAGAGTAATCTTCTTAAAAAGAAAGAAAGAAAAAGAAAGACTTATTGTTTTAGAAACAAAATTAAAAATAAAACTAATTTACAGGTTTTATTTAAAAGAAAACTAAAACGTAGAAAATAATTTAAAAATTTTAATGTAAAAAGCGTGGGGTTATCAAAATATCTTAGAAAGCACCCCACGCTTTTTTACATTAAAATTATTAAATTTTTTTTTTTTAGTTTTGACATTTTAATCGAGCTTGTTTTTAGTTTTTTTAAACTATTATTTATTTTCATTTTTTTTCTAAATTATTGTATTGTCATCGTTCATCGATAATTGTGCAGTTTTAAATCAATCCATCGGTTTGAAAGGGGTGAAAATCACGTTCAAAGATTCCGTTACATAGATTCATAGATACATAGACACATAAATAGATACATACATACATACCAAGCTAATAAAAGCGAGTTAAAAAGGGCATGTCTATTTCTTGAAATTTGCCATCTTGCCTTTTATTACATGGATGTCTATTGGGCATAGTTTCAGACTCTATACTTACTACTACTGATAATTCTTGACAGAAAACCCAAAAACATTTTACCCGACTCGATCTCAAACCCGATTCCTAACGCACAGCAGTCGCATGTAATACTGGTGTGCCACCAAGGCTATATAACTGTGCTTAGATACACTATAGTCTATGTTATCTATACTAATATTATAAAAATATCATGGATAGATTTGCATAATATTGTCTTCTATTTACGCGAATGTTATTCATTGAAATTAAACTACTTTATACGAATTTAATCGCGTTGTTAATTTAACAACATAATTTTGAAACTGTTACACTACTACTACTGTTAAACTTTACTAATTTTTAAGCTAATAACAGTACAGATTTTTTTCATGAAATGATTTCAAATAGTCATATTTTAACCACCTGACACAATCTTAATATTTTACTAATTTAAAAATAATAACATAACAATAACTGATGTCGTAAATAATAAGGGGCAATAAAAAGGACCGCCCGTTATTATTTACGACATTAATTATTAATATGTTTTTTTATTTTAATTAGTAAAAAATTAAAATTGCCTCGGTTGGTTAACATATGACTATCTGACACCATTTCACGAAAAAAACGGAATAATAATTTTTCAAAAAAAAATAAATCTAATTAAATAAAAATATGGTCAGGGTTATTCTATACCACCAGTAGAATGCGTGGTTAAAAGGAATTACACGATTTCAAAATCACCCTGTATAGTAGAAAAAATAATAGTCTTGTTGGTAAAGCGTAGGTAACGAGTACCTATGAACAACTCAAGTAAAACTTTGATTGTTTAAGTTGACCTTGTATTTATATTATTACACGTAAAGTTTTACCGACGTTTCGGTTGCTTTTAAGTGGTAATAGTCTTATGGAAACTACATAATAAGTGAGTGTACGTCTTGAAGTAATTTCTAACAAAAGCACCTGTGACGACGGCAAAAGTTTAAATTTAGAAAGTTGTAAACAAAAGAGTGGTCGTTCTGTGTTGAATTGACGTACCGCATAATTATTTAGTTCGAAAAGCTGGATCGCAAAAATTTGTACTATCTTGAAAACCGGCGTTGGACATGCATAGAAACATTATTAATGTGTATACTGTGTAAATACAATAACAGACACCGTCTGCTCCGTGCGTCGGAGAGCACGTCAAGCCGTCGGTCCCGACTGCCATGAACATCTATGGCAGTCGTTATTGGGAAGTTAGTGCCCTATAATATCCTGACACTGGTCTAGCCATAAAGTATCGTTAGCCTTCGGGTTGCGGAGGTCAGGTGGCTGTCGCTCCATGTAAAAACTGATATCCGGTTAGACCAGAAAAGCCGACCACAAGTGACTTGGGAATAATAAAGGCTAGGGAGAAGAAGAAGACGCACTTACATGCATATCTACCTCTCACATTCACTCAAGTGTTTGCATTGAATTGTATGACCGGAACGATATAAAACTTACCTTTATTGATACCATATTTTAATATATTAAATTAAATTAACCTTTTTTCAGAACTCGATTTATAGGTTGGGCAAAGTGTTATTGGATTTTTTTTATTGGCAGTATGGAATCTGAACTGTTGTCCGGTAGAAGAAAATACGCGTACTATGACGTAAAATCTGAAACCATAGCTCGCGAAATGTGAAACGTGTGTTCTCGAACCAACCTCTTCGAGAATATATACATATAATATATTCTATATTATAACTATCTTTTGCCTGAGACTTCGCTCGCGTAAAACTTGGTTAGGTTTGTTAAAAACAGTACTGTAACATAAACAAACAAAGGCGTAAGGATTAACGGGCGACCAGGCGGTAGCGGCGCACACATAGCTATCCCCGCTTAGCGTCAACGCACGCGCACGCACGCTTTGACGCAGCCGCCCGCTATATAAACCCCGCCGGCCGGCCTATACGGCCAGTGCTGTTACCACAGAGTACTTTTTATATAGGGGAATAGAGATCTAACTTCATGATTTTTTAAGGCATAGTGCACCAGCGACATCTATGTTTCTCGGATGGAAACTTTATCATAGTGTATATATGCATAGATAAACTTCAATATAGGTATCACCTATCCTCCCTTCTATACTTACTTTTATTTTCATTTATTTTAGTTATTTAGGATATATGGACTGGTAGACTTCATAAGCAGTTTAACTTTATTAAATACATACATGAATTGCAAAATGAAACAAAAATCATAAAATGCAATATATTTTATTTACGTGGTCTTTTCAAATGCTTTTTATAATAACATTTGGCCATTATTATTATTATTATTTACAAACTCGGCGATATTTGTAAATGTTCTCATTAGTCAACGCCAAAATATCCCCACCAATATTAAACAGCCATAACTTGAAACGATCCAAATCCTTTCCAGGGTTTGGAAAAAGATGCAGAACACTGCCAGAAGCTAAAAAGAAAAACAAAAATATGTAATCAGTTTTCCTGGCATAACATGGGTTTATAACATTATCACATGTTTATTAAGATAAACCTTGGCGGAAAATCGATAAAAATTACGTTAATAGCCATTCATAACAAACAAAAAATGCAAGACCTCTTAAGTTGGCTTCGCACAATTGCTAAGAGTGGCGTTATGTTTAAAACCGCAGACTAAAGCATGTAAATAGGTCTCTTAAAGCATACCTGAGCTCCCGGAACACCCAGGCACACAGCATTTCTTTTCAGAAGACATGATTATGCACTTGTTACCGCGAACAAGTATACAATTCACTGGAGTCTCTATCTCAAATCAGTCACTAAACAAGCTATCACTGGCGTAGTTACAATACTAGTTCGGAGGAGCAGGGGCTCGACTCAACAAACATAGCATTTAGCAACACAAGGATAATCTTGAATTAGCACAAAATACAGAAAACAACGAATCGCACCGTACGGTAAACGAACGAAATTTTTCTGCAATGTCAGTGACAACGAGTAACGACTCAACATTTGAAACTCAATAATACCAGAACAGAAAAAAGGAAAATTACTACCTGCACCTGAAAATCACAAATAATCTTAAATTTCTCATAAATGACAAAAATAATATCCGTGAAATTTATTTTTTATACATTTTAAACATAATTATATCATTAACAATATCTAATCATCAAAATTTTTATGTATTTTACTGCACTCATAGTAAATAAAACCTACTATCGTAGTAGTTATGAAAGTATGGGTAAACATTGTCTGTTGTATAACCCCACTAAATAATATTGTCACTTAAAGAACAAAACAATAAAGAGATTGAGTATTCTTTTTAATTTGTCTATATAATGTTAATAGCGACATCTGTATCCTTCTGATGGCAACTTTTGGATTAAAGTACTTGACCTTGAGTTGATAGTGCAGCAGGTTTTTAGTTAGAAGATTGTAGGCCCTGGCTGTTACGTACGGCGACGCTTCCGCATCTCTGTGGAACTAGCCGGACTAGCAGCTTTAGTAGGGACTGTGCATGCGAACAGAGGCGCTTCGCTACCGCGGACACCTTCCGGACCGTGTACAGAGTACCACGTAACTTGTCTTGCTTATGTATATACTTATATCTACGCAAATAAATACAGTTAATTGAACAAAGACGTTTGTTTATTCTACAGTACTATTTTTTAAATAAAATATACCCTATGCTATACGGTGATAAAATAGCTTTCTAATGTTGAAATAATTTTTAAAATCGGTTACGTAGTTTTTGAGTTAGATAGAGATAGAGACAAACAAAAAATCTAATATTTCCTCTTTTTAATACATATTAGAATAAATAAAATTTTCGAAAGTAAATCCACGAGCGATAAAACAGCTCTGGCGTGCCTGAGCAAAAAAGTAAAATACTCACGATTATGCTGCAGAATCACTTGAAGGTCGACATCAATTTGTAATAGATATCTAGGTACATAACAATAGATCATTACTGTAAAAAGAAAGACTTATAAACCGCTTCAATCTAGCCCCAAGAGAAATGCGCTTCATTTAAATGATTTGAGAATTGCGAATATACCTCATACGGTGTTTCATTTTACATATATTATGTATTATCATCATCTAACATCTTACGAAAGTAATTTACTCTTTGAACAATTGTGGAGGAGAATAATAATTTGTCTATTTTAAATATGGGATTAGAAAAGACATTTCGCCTGTGCACACACAGTAACTGGATTAAACTGATGGTTTTAGAAAATTGCTGGCTTACTTCATGCATAACATGGTCTATTTGCACCAAGTCCGTTTACTGCATTACGTGTTATTGTGAAACAATCATCACTACCAGTAAAAAATCTATCAAAATCAACCACCGCGTGTATAAAATTAAAAGCTATTGAACGGATTTTCATACGGTTTTCACCAATAGACAGAGTGATTCATGAGGAACGCTTAAGGAAAGTTTAAGTGTATAATATGTTAATGTAATATAATACTTGGGGCTGGTCGCTAGTAATAATGTAAACATCAAAACAACTTTACAATATTTTACGTTTGTAAAAGAAGTTTCTGCTAGCGGCTTTACTCACTTATAGTCCAGATCTATCGTGATAAAAGTACCCCATGTATTAATCCAGGAAGTATTCTGCGTGCCAAGTTTCTTCCAAATCTTTTATTCGGTCTAAGCATGTAAGTAATCCAAACTTCCAAACATCTTCACGAACTTGCCCATCTATACTAATATTATAAAGCTAAAGAGTTTGTTTGTTTGGTTAAACGCGCTAATCTCAGAAACTACTGCCACGAATTGAAAAATTATTTTAGTCTTGGATAGCCCATTTATCTAGAAAGGCTATAGGCTATATAACATCGCGCTATGACCAATAGGAGCGAAACATTAATGAAAATGTTGCAAAAACGGAATAAATCTCTTATGTGAAGCAGACGAAGTTGCGCGGGTCAGTTAGTTTATAGGTATTAGTAGAACATGGCAGCGATAGCCTAGTGGGAAACCGTTGGACTGCCACGCAGAGGTCTCGAGTTCGAACCCAAGGCGCGCATCTCTGACTTTTCGAAGTTATGTGCGTATTAAATAGTTAATTATCGCTTGCTTTAACGGTGAAGGAAAACATCGTGAGGAAACCTGCATGTCTGAAAGTTCTCTATAATGTTCTCGAAGATATGTGAAGTCTGCCAACCCGCACTGGGCCAGCGTGGTGGACTACGGCCTAACCCTTCTCACACTGAGAAGAGGCCCGTGCCCAGCAGTGGGACAGTTTAATACAGGGCTGATATTATTTTATATTATTATTATAGTAGAACATGAACATGACTTACCGTGTTTATCACGTGTAGCGGAGTCCAGCATACAAAGAACTCCAGTATGATGACAAACAGCATTCGTATTACCTGAAAAGATGTAATTTATATAAGATTTCTTTTAAATATTTTATTTCCTTGACAATGGTAACTTAGGTCTATTACAAGTTTTAAACTCGCCACCGCAATTGTTTAACGGCGAGACGCGATCTTAATTCTACTATATAATAGGTTATGTTACGTTATACACACTAAACAAAAACAACACAATAAAAATATAAAAACAAAACAGTTACCTTTTGTTTTTCGTTTCATATTTTATAATATTATTGTTATAATGTTTCTCTTATCACAAGTATTTTCTAACATATTAGAAAATACCTGGCCATTTGGAAGGCTTACACGGAGACATGGGTCCAACGTGAAGTGGCCCTTCAAAAGTTTTAATCAAAGATGGGATGGAACACCTACAGCGGCACTAGCCGCAGCAGGCGTAGGACTATTGCTACGTATGGATTCTAATATATGGGCTATAGGTATGGGTGTTTGGTGGACCGGTATATTGCTAACTATGGATGAAAAACGGTGTCTGCCCTGAATACTCTAATAGCATCAATGTAATGGGCAGACGGTGACTCGCCAATATTATCATTTAAATCAGTGGGATATTTATATATATTGTATAGCTATTTATCTGATTCAAATTCCATTCTACTATGTATCCTTAATTTTTTTCTTTAATAAGCTAGTATTCATTTTATGGTTTTCTCTTAACATATCTATGTGGTTAAATACTTTAGGTACCATAAACTTATTTAGTCTCTCTCCATAATATTTCTTTTTTGAACTAATCTGGCATTCAAGCCTACGGCCCACCTGATAGTAAGTGGTCACCGTAGCCTATAGACGCCTGCAACACTCTGGTGTCATCACTTGCGCGTTGCGGAGCGGGAAGGGGGAAAGAGGCTGATTGGGCCTCCGGCACTCTCACTCACCGAACGAAACACAACAATAAGAATATTGGTATTTCACGTCGATATTCTGTGAGAGAGTAGTCCTTCTCCAGTCGAGCCGGCCCATTCGTGCTGAAATCAGCGAGGCTCTACTACTCAAAAATAAAAAATAGTATCAATCCTTGCCTCATACCGGCCTCGTTAGTGAGGCTACGAGCTCGCAGTCGTAGCCGTAATTCTATATTTCTATAAATAGGTTAAGACAAAACTGTTGAGAATCTTTCCTCCGCAATTTGTAAAAGAAAATAGCTTTTGAAAAGCATTTGTGTTATCGATAAAAATATTGGATTAAATTAGTTTTCTTTATATATTAATTAGTAAAGAAAACTTTTCGTACCCTTTTATAAGAATTTTACGTGAACGGAAGAGTGTGAAATTTGACGGATATGTTTTTTTAATGTGGAATAATCGCATCTAACATTTATAAAAAACATATTGCAGTACGACCACTGGGTGACCACTAGTAACTATTAATATTATTTTATCATTATTATAATCCGAGCGTAAGAATACATTGGTGTCGCACCGATACTGATACAATTGCTATGATTTGGGTTCTGTGTCTGACCGTCAGAAAAAACCTTATTGGGATTTTTGTCAAGATATTTAATTCTCAATAGCAGCGCAGAGTGTAGATGCGTCTACATGCTCAATAGACAAAAGACTTGCTGTTTCACCATTGTCGGGCATCACCAGGGCCGAGCTGCGTCTTAGCATTTCAGCTCCCAACCTCAAACCATCGTTGATGAAATTCAGGTATGCTTAGGCATCTTTGCCTGATATGTAATAATACGCTTAGCATCTTTTGTCAATTGTAATTTGACAAATTTGTCTCCGCAGTCTCATAACTACAACGCTAAAATTATCACCCCAAACATTTTGAGCAAACAATTTGCATCTACATAAATTTCTCAGGCATTTTCGTCACTATCAAAAGTAACAAGTTTGCCTGTTGAACTTGGATGCCTAAATGCTCCCCAAATTCAAAACAAGGACGCCTTCATTAAAGCCAGAGTAATAACAAGAACTTTGCCAAGCAACTGTGAACTTCATTTAAGTTTTTATTGTTCCATTCTTGGGTGAAAATGAAGTATTTGAATATATGTTGCCGTATAAACAGGTAATGTCTATCTTATTCGTAACAGTCAACTTTTCTATTGTACTTAAGTATAATATTCTATCAATATAATATACTATCACATACACATAACACCAACTAGCCTAAACTAAGCAGAGCTTGTACTATGGGTACTAGGCAATGGATAAACATACATATATACTTTTTTTTGTAAATATTTACATATATTATACATAGAAACACCCAGACCAAGATCCATGTTTATGCACACAAATGTTTGAATTATGCGGGAATCGAACCCGCGACCTCATGCGTGGCAGTCGGTTACACTGACCACTACGCCATCGAGACCGACAAATGTAAATTTTAGGACTGTTTTATTTTGAGATGGTAGCATAAAACATACGTCTGTGGCTCAATGTAAGGTGAGAAAATATGTAGATGAGCTTGAACTTTAGAGATTTACTTCACAAATAGTGCAGCGAGCAAGCGGTCGCCACCACGCAGTCACCGCGCTAATTACTGATTATTTGAATCCCATTTGGAATAATTATTCGCGTGATGTAATTCACAAATTATTGTGTTGAATCTGAGTGCATTTTGTGTCCGCTAATTTAATGTTTTGCAAAGTTCACTGCGGCACAGGGCATGATAGAACGAGTAAACGTAGTCTTTTTAAAATAAAGATTTCACACATATGTAGACTAATGAATAAAGTATTTGAAAAAGATGCATAATGTAATTTACATCTTAAAACGACCGCTTGCTGATTGTCATCAGCAAGCGGTCGTTTCTTTAACTATTTTCTTTTAGAAATTGAAAACTTAGACAGACAAACTGAGCCCCGAGCCGAGCTGCGTCTTTTAGTTCGAAACTTTAGAATTATATCAATATAAAATTAGTTGTGATTTTACTGAAACTGGTAAAACAAAATATAAAAAGTAAAATATATAGCTTATTTTTTAAATGGGTATTTTGATTTTCGTAATCGAAATTTACTTTCAAACGTTTGTAAGTGATGGTAGCACAATAGATAAGGCATCGGTCTTACAATTGGGAATAAATATATATATAAATGTGACTGGCGACACTACGGTCCTGAATGGCTCATAGAGTCGGTTAGGGCCTCGTCCCCAGCTTGCCGTTACTGGTTGGCTGGGGTGGAACTTCAAGAGCACCCGTAGTACTCTCGCCTCTAGCTTACCTTCGTCGGCCGGTCTAGAGCTATATGCTTGGGGGTGAAAGTGTCAAGTGTCATGGGCAAGGGTTTACGGGGAAACTCACTCCGGGTCTCCGTTGTCACGAGACCCGTGATGGTGAAACCGGCACCGCACCGCTCGACATCCCTAGCCGCTCGCACCGGTGTTGCCCTCCGCTGCTAACTTGTGTGCCTATGACGGCTATTCAGGGGCCCATCTAGTGAGTAGGCTAGTCACCGTCTGCCCATTGCATTGATGCTATTAGAGTATTTAGGGCAGATGCCGTTTTTCATCCATAGTTACAAATATACCGGTCCACCAAATACTCATACCCGTAGCCCATATATTAGAATTCATACGTAGCAATAATACTACGCCTACTGTGGCTAGTGCCGGTAATGTAGGTGTTCCATCCCACCTTTAATTAAAACTCTAATAGCCTCTTCACGTTGGACCCATGTCGCCCTGTAAGCCTCTTAAAGGGCCAGGTATTTGTCTAATATAATATGTAAGAAAATACCTGTGATAAGATAACCATATAATAGTAATAATTTATTCACCATTCCACCAGTTATAGCATAACTTGTGCAATCTTTATATATATAAAATTCTGTGCCTGTGTTTGTAATTAAACTCCTCCTAAACGGCTGGATCGATTTTGATGAAATTGGTGGGTGTTTTTAAGAGGATTCGAAAAAAAATCGAAAAATTCGAAATGCTACAGATAGGGGTTTTTTAAAAAAAATTCATTTGTACAGGACAACGTCTTTCGGAAAAGCTAGTCTAATGTAAAACGTAAATAGTTCTAGTGGAAAGGATCACCCGTTTCCTGTAGGTACTAGTTAAAATAAACTGTATTACAGGAAGTGTATTACTGTATTACAGGATATTTTTTGCGTGACGAAATCTACATTAACACGAGCGAAGCCGTAGGCATAACCTATTATATATTGTATGTATGAGGTGACGATGCTATTTATTAACAATGCTCTACGATTCTCAAATATGGCCTCGCCTTTATATTTCACGGTATATCCGTGCAATGAGTCCTAAGCCAAAGACCATGAATTGATAAACGTAAATTGTAATAAAATATAATATACTATGGCTTCTAAAGGTATAAAACTAAATGCACCATAAATTGGAGAGACCTATGTCTCGCATAGGTACATTAGAAAAATATGTCTACAGAATATGTCGCTCCAACCAATCATATATAAACTATAGATGCGTTGCCCGCGCTCTGTAGTGGCAACATGAATGCAAGGTAGTTACCAGAAGTCCGTTTAGTCACGTACCAACCAGTGCCGCGGGTGCACGTGACATTAAAATAACTTGAATTTTTTTCGATGCCTTATAATGGCGGCTAGCGCCTGAGGTAAGTCACGTATTCGCGCTCGGCGAATGAGCATGCACCACAGAGTGACAACGTAATTAAAGAAATATATTTATCTCTCTTTAACAACAGGAATTCCGTAGATGACATTTAATTTCCTTTCTTCGTGCGCATAAGTAGCTGTCTAGCTACCGATAGTATTTACGCTGTTTTCTAGTGCCGTGATGTATGAACATACTTACGTAATATAAATAGACACGCCATGGATGAGCATGACATTTCTGTTTATATTACGTCATTAGGTCTAACGTAAGAACTAGGTGTCTTCAAAAACGATCCTAATCATAACTAATATTATAAATGCGAACGTGAGTTTGTTTGTTTGTTACGCTTTCACGCCTTAACTACTTGACCGATTATCATGAAATTTCGGACACACGTTGCCAGGGAAACAGAAAAGGATAGGATACCGTTCAATTAGAAATAAGCATTTATACAAACCTAACCTAACCTACATTTACGCAAGCGATGCCGCGGGTAATCTAGTTATCCAATTAAAAGGAAACGTACCAAATTAACGACACATTCATTACACATCTGTGCAAAATCAAAACTTTTAAATTATTGTTCGTAAAGTTGTTAACAGAAATATTTTGATGAAACTCGTGGAACAAATTATAATGGTATTTGTTCAAGAACGAATCAAGATCAACAAATTAATGTTACGAGTTGACTGAAAGCATAAGTTGAAAACAATGTATGAAATATTTACATTGGAGAATTCTGACAAATAAGAGCACAAATTGTGAGATGTAGTCCCCTGAAGCGCAGTACACACGGCTACACATCAAGTTAGATACCCTATATACGCATAACTACGCTACATAAAAAATAGAGAATTGTTGGAAAGGGACAGTGCATAGTGGTATCGATGTAATGGTAAGGATAGAGCGTAACAAAAATATAATGCACTCTCACGCACGATTTGCAGCATTCAACTTTTAATAGTTCAAAGTCCAAACAGTCTAGGTTGATGTGTCGCTGTGTATACATATTACTATCACTACATATTATACAACAAAGTCCCCCGCCGCGTCTGTCTGTCTGTTCGTGATAAACTCAAAAACTACTGAACGGATTTTCATGCGGTTTTCACCAAAGACAGAGTGATTCAGGAGAAAGGTTTAAGTGTATCATTTCTTAAAAGGTTTTGTACCCGTGCAAAGCCGGGGCGGGTAGCTAGTCAGTTATAATAGACTTAAAATTACAAAACAAGGTCTAAACTAACGCTTTCGAAATCCAACGTTATTCTTTCAAAGGACTCCAGGCTTTTAAAAAGGATCACTGACGGCAAGCTCACAGGCACTCTGCGTAAATCAATTGACCTGCATTCGTACATTAATCGAGCACATCGGAAGGAGTGCCATGCCGCTAAAAGCTGTATTTCTGTTTTTTGAAGACTAGTTTTTGCCTCCGGCTTCGCTCTCGTAAAAATAGGTTAGGTTACGTTATGTTAGTAACATTTCTTTTTATAAATATTATAAAGCCTACTACTCGGTGATAATATAGCTTTCAAGGTGAAGGAATTATTAAAATCGGTTGTATAGTTTTTGAGTTAAATTCTTACGAACAAACAAACAGAAAATCAAATCTTTCCTCTTTATAATATTATTATAGAAGTATAGATACCTATAGATTTAACCGTCTAAAACCGTTGGTCGAAGTTATGTGCGTATTAGATAGTTAATTATCGTTCGCTTTAATGGTGAAGTCAAACATCTTGAGATAACCTGCATGTCTGAAAGTTCACCAGTTTCACCATAATTGTTTGAAATTCAGCACTGTAAGTAAACATTTGTTTTTGCTTGACCAGACCTGAGAAAGCTATAGTGAATAACACCATGGAGATACCACCAAACAGTTACCATTACCTTTTTATTGATAAGCTTTGCTTTAGGGCACTGTTACGGCGTTTGACCTGGTGTCAGCCATTGCATTTCCCGCTTACGGTTATTTTAAAGAATCCACTTTTCATCACATGTCACAATTCAATCCAATATTCCTTCATTTCTATAGCGATTCAACAAGGCAACACAAGTTTCAACACGCATTTCTTTCTGCAGATCAGTCAAATCATGAGGCACCCAATCTTCATTTTTTTTTATTGATTTGATGCAAATGAGCCAATATTGTAAGAAGGGTAACATTAAACTTTGCCGCTAATTCGGGTATAAATATGGGTAGTTTGACTCGGATCGGCATCCACCATCTCTTTCAATTCAGCGTTATTCACCTGTGTGGGCGGTCTTCCACGTAGTTCATTCGTCAAGTCGAAGTTTCCATTACGAAAGCGTTTAAACCAAAAACATACAGTGCGTTCATTAGCAGTCTCCTCTCCATACGCAGCGAAACTCGTATTAAAAAATTACTCGGATTTTTGAAGTATCCATCTTTCCCGTCTAAGCTAAATAAAAAAACAATTGAAAGTCGAAATTCAAATGTTGCAAATTTTTTAAAAGAAGAGTCTTTTTAGTGTCATATAAAAACAGTTTCACTCGAAAATCTCATACCATGAAGGTTTTATGTCAATTTAAAGTATATATTACTATACAAGGGCAACTTCATACTTTAACCCCTATTATTATAAAGAGGAAAGATTTGATTTTTCGTTTGTCTGTTTGTAATGATTTAACTCAAAAACTACACAAGCGATTTTAAAATCTTTTCAGCATTAGAAAGCTATATTATCTCCACTCGGTGATAATATAATTTAACTAGCTTAAAAATTAGTAAAGTTTAATAGTAGTAGTAGTGTAACAGTTTCTAAATTATGTATTAAAGTGTTAAATAAACAACGCCATAAAATCCGTATAAATTAGTTTAATTTCAATAAATAACATTCGCACTAACAGAATACAATATTTTACAAATTAATAATATTACTGTTAGGGTCTCGATGGTGGTGGACAAATGAAAAGTGGACTGTATTTTAACGCTGGTATATTGGTATTAACAATTTAGGTAACACGTTCACGAAGCAGTGCGCCCGTCCGAGCTCGTATCGGCAATGCTTGAAGAAGTGGTAGGGGTCCTGCGGCCACCCGCCGCCCGCGCCCCCGCTGCTTCCTCTCGGTCGCCTGCGCAGTGCGCTGGCGGCTCAGCTGCTCATTGGCATTTGTCCACTGCAATGGCGAGGATCGAGGTTCGATTCTCGACAATTACCAAAGAATATAATGTTTTGTTTTCCACAGACTTCCTACACTAGGCTACGCATGTCCTGTAGGTATGTTACTTTCATAAAAAAAATATAGATAGGTAATTGTGTGAAAACAAATATTATTATTATCTTTGTTCTAGAAATATTATAGTCGAATGTTTGTTTATCAAGGTTAGCTACAAGTAAAAAACTCTAGACCAAAATAGTCCTGGAAAAATATATTGCTGATATAACAATTCTTCAGGCCTACACGAAACAAACACGATAGCTTGTTTGAGTTTGTTTATCAAATAAAGTAGATACACACTGAATAATGACGAATGGTATGTGTATTGTGAATAAGATCGCTTTGTTTTTTATTGTACTTGTTTACTTAACAGGAAAATTCTCGAGGTAGCCTTTGTAACAACACACCAAAGCAGACAATAGCACTTTGTCATCAAATTTCAAACTTTTGTTCTTGTCCGGGGAATAATAACCACTCTTCTTAATTTTGTGTTTGTTTTTTAAATAGGTGCACCGATATAGCGATAGCAGCATCTTGTGGGAAACAGTAGGATTTTCTTTTTCATGTGGTTTGTGGCCACTACGGGCGGCTTGAACAACTCTTGACAACAGGTTGGCCAACCTGTTGTCAAGAGTTGATCAAGCCGCCCGTAGGCCTCTGACATGGCTTAACGAGTGCTGTCAATTTGGCAACGGACCGACTTTTTTACATGCTCACTGAAGCACGGAGACGCTCAGATGAAATACAACTACACCACTGATCAGTGAGTGTAAATGGCTATGAGCGCCTCGGACTGACGCAGAGGTCTTGAATTCGACCCAAAGCAAACACTTCTGACTTTTGAAGTTATGCGCGTACTATTTTATACCAGCAGCTTCGCTCACGTTAACCTAAAATTTTTCATTAGGAACAGTTATTTTTCTGGATAAAAAGTTACCTATTTCTTTTTCTGTACCCCTAATAACAAGTAAGCTAGCTTGCTCCAATTACGCCCGAGTTAAAGATAATATAAACCTTAAGTCCATCTGGATTAATATATTTTTCAAACAGTGTAAGAAATAGATGTTGTGTTTGCGGCAATTGCTCTCCACATACAAACAAACTTACAAATGCATTCTATCGTTATAATATTAGTTTAGGTTTTATTTTATTTAGAGCTTGAACAACAAATAATAACAACTGTGTAGGGCTTGCACATCATTTGGTGGTTCCTTTCTTTGTTACACGTGTGCGGCTAGCCTTCAACTAATTCTAAACTGGTTTTTACGCATCATCCGCGTTAATATATAAAGGCTGGATCGTATAGCATTTTATAAATTTTAATATTAAAACATCGGAATCAAAGAGATCGGAATCAAAAAAATGTGGTTTACCATCTTTTAATTGTCCTACATGTATTACGATATTTGTTTATCTTTTTAATTATCAAAGGAATATGATGACACAATGACTGAAAGCCAGCTTCGATTAAGCATTCATTACGCCATCCATTATAACAAAATTCTTTTCTTTGTACACGATATGTCAATGTCAATATTTAATAAATGAAAGGGTTTATAGATACGTGTTATTTTGTCTATGCCTCGTTGTATTTACGTTAAGATATTACTAAGATAGCTTTAAATATGTTCTTGTTGATTTATATCAAGATGAAACGTACACCAGATTTTAAGTTAGATCTTCAGCAATACAACTATGAAATCCGCATACAATTTCATGCATTATTTTTGCGTGATATGCTTACAAACAAAAAGATAGCAAAACATTAAAAAAAAATTGTATTGGCTTCTATAGGTTTTATAAAGACCTCTGAAACAATTTTAGTAAATATATCCTATGTACAGACATCAACAAGACACAAGTTTATAATATGTATAAATAAAATAATTTCAGAATATACTTATAATATAAATTTAACATTTCTATAATGTATGTGAGCAATTAAAAAGAAAATTACAGAATAAATTAATAATTCATAAATGAAAAGAGACATTATTCAAAATTATATGGGAAATTAATTAGTACTTAAGAGTCCAATTATAAGTAAAGCTAAGAAAACCGAAGGAAGCAAGCAAAAAGTCATTTAATGACGTCTTAAGGCTAATTAGATGGGACCTGTCAGCAACGAGGACCCTTTGAATGGAAATTTGAACAACGAATCGCATTTCCTTTAATAAAAAGCTTCGGGAAACGGCGACTGATTTTTTTTTTGTATAAAGATCTGGTCCATCTCTGGTGAGTAAGCAAAATTTCGCATACACGGTATCAGTGGTAGATAATTCCTATTTTGTACACCTGGCAACGTGTGTATAAAGTACCTATTATCCAGAAAATGCACTGTTACTTTTATTTTTACCTGGAGGAATGCATTGACTCATACCCCTCTGCGAGGACGGGCGGAGGGGTTATGTCGGACTTACCGGGGGAAGTAGATCCCGGTTATACCGACTAAACCTACCACGGTGTTCGTCGACATAACTAAAGTTTGCGGCACGTAAGGTTTCGGCTCACCGCGCCGTATGAAACGCCAGGCTACTACACAAAGAGACATCCTTTAGGCACTTCTCATTTTTATAAGTCCATACTGTCCCCTCCCTTGAGGGGAGACGGACACGACACAGAGGCGCGCGTGGGAACACGCACGCCGCCTCTCGGACCTGGTGCTGAATGGATGGCGGGCAGGCCCACAAAGTCCATCACCCCTAGGTCAAACCTCAGGGTGGCTGGAGGTCATGTCGCGCCCTCCGTCGCCCGACTCTGCGCTTAGGCAGTGGCTCCCCCCTCTCCCGCTCCGTCGCCTCCTTGATAGAAATTACTTCCTCACAGAAGGAGGCAATGGCGTTCCTTGAACTGTCACTCCGGACCATAAACTCAACTACGGCCGACAGCTAGAGGACAACCATACCGACTGCCGCGATAAACTCACGGCGCTGCGATGCCCAGGCGGGATCCGCCAAAGTCTGCAGCGCCGTGTCCTCAACAACGTCGTGGCAGTCGCCGCAGTGGTGACAACCGGGCGTTTCTTGCCGGCCTATGCGAAATTGGACTTATGTATGCAAAAGCAACCGTGGCCAGTCATTACCTGTGTCAGTCGGAAGGTGGGGATGCCTCTTCAGCCACTCCTCAAAAACGGAACATACCGCCACGCTCATGGCGTGCCCGACCCCGCCAAATCACGTACTGTTACTAACCTAATCTAATTTACCCTACATTTACGCGAGCGATACCACAGACAAAATATATTTAGTATTATATATTTTTCATTTATTATACGATTCAGAATTTTTTATTGATCGAGGCACTTTATTTTATTTCTTTGGTGCTGAAAATATATCACTCTTTTCTCACAAATCAATTTGCAGTGTTACCCTTCTTCAAACTATTTAATCGCTACTAGCCAAAGCTCTCGATTTGACCGCGCCCTATCCACACACTCGCCTCTCATTATGGTTTCTAGCTCCACTCTCTCTTGACTTAATGCGACAAGCGTCTTAGGACAAAGTTTGTAATTGATTGAGGTGTGTTGAAAGTAAAAAGAAACTGAGTCTTTGAATGTATATGGATGGTAGTATTACAGCCTGAGCGTGATGTACGGGATAAAACAAAGTGGTAAAAGATATTATAAAATGTAAGCGGCAGTCTAAACGAGACTTGTGATTGCAAAGTTGTGGAGTCGAATCTAACTATTGCATAGCTGACGTATTTTTTAAAGAGAGCTACTCTACGCGTGTTGTATGTTTAGCAATAGGCAGATTCTGCGCTAGGAATATTGTTGTACCACAGTGGACTTCACAAACATTCCACCAACAGTCACCAAGAACATAATAAAGCCATTAGAAAACTATTTGTGGATTAATCAAATTTTCGTCGCGTTGGGGAATCCAGCCCATAACACACTGCGTACACCAGTACGCAGTGTGTTGTGGGCTGGATTCCCCACTACTACTACCAAGTAGAGAGGCGATTAATGAAACCAACGCATAAGTTAAGATCAATACTTAAAAAAATATCTAAGTAGCACCCGTCGTTATTAAAATATTTTTAAAGGAGACCTGCGTTCAGCAAAAGCATAATGTCAGCTATAATGATAATAAATTACATTAACTTTGTTAAAAAAGGGGCTTTTATTTCAAGAGAGTTCGTACCCAAAAGTGGGCGTTAATAAAATAGTTCTGATGGATAAAATAACGTATTTTCTGAAGCGTGGAGACCTCAATAAAATTTAAAAGCTTTAGTCGGCAAATTGATATATCATTGAATTTAAAGTAGTCTTAACATCTTATATTTCAAGTTACGTTCAATTCATCTTTCTCAAAACTCGTTCATTATGATAAAGACTATTTATATTAAATTGGAGTTGGATATCATAATATTATGTTACGTTTATGCGAATATTATACATTGAAATTAAAGTACTATATACAGACGACGACATACGAATATATCTACTTATCAAAACAGTAACTATTAACTAACACTTTTAAGTGTTAGTAGTAAAATACCCAAACAACTTTTAGAAAAGTTGTTTGGGTATTTTGCAATAACTACACTTCAAGACCAATGTCTTAAAGTGTACGGTCACGGAGAGAATAAAACCGTTTTAGTCTCTCTGTGACCATGGCTGCTGAAAAGCAACCGAAACGTCGGGGAAAGTGTAAACCAAAAATAAATAGATTTAATAGTTTAAATAATTTTATTAGCTTATAAATTAGTCAAATAAAATCAATAGTAGTAGTAGTGTAATATTTTCAAAATTTTGTAATACAGTGATAAATAAACAACGCGATAAAATCCGTATATAGTAGTTTAATTTCAATAATTTAGTAGTAATTGACGTGTCCAAGAATTGCTTACATATTTATATGGAAATAAAGATTTTCGACTTTGACTTCGGGCCTACCGACAACTAAAACCACCACGGTGTGCCACCTCGATGCTTCGTAACCTTACCTACTTTTAGCAAAAGCTAGTATAAAAAAAATAAACAATAAAATAAGTGCGATTAAATACTCACTTTTCTCTTAGCCTCTATGCTCTTATCGATGTGCGTGGATCTGACAACGTGTCTGAACTCCAAGTCGACTGTATGCATGCAGTACGATTGAGCGCTTTTGTTGTCCGTGTCCGCTCTCTCCTCGTGCTCCTGCGAACAATGCGATTCATGGTTTGTATTCAGAAGAATTATCGTAGATTACATGTTTTGTGGACTTTAGCAAAAGCTCTTGGGAGATAAAAATGCATTTACATGCAAAGCTTTTGCATAATTGCTTGCGTTTCTTGTATGGACTAAGATAAATGTACCTATATTTTGTTACTACAGTGTTGCTTTAGTGGTACTCAGGTACATAGTGAATGTGACTGTTGTGTTTCAGTTGTTTGCTGTTAAAACCAAACTCTTTTAAAATAACAATGCATTTATATGCAGTGTTTTATTTAATGTTTTGTGTAAGATAGTTTGCGTTTATCGTATGGACTTATAAAAAAGTATACTTTGTTACTACATTAATGCTTCAATAGTAAATTTGACTATTGAAAATGAAGTTTCGGGTTTAGTTGCCGGATCTTACAGAGTGTTTATTTTACTTCAGGCTCGCGTTTTTAAGTAGGACATCTCTGCCTACCTTCTTGGCGTGATATTTTTATATATTTTTTATATAAACCATTAAATATAATATTACTATACTTAAGTTATATAATACAATACAAAATATGAATAGCAAAGTTATATCAAGATATACCAGTTTACAAACTTAAACTAAATAAATGACAACTAGGCTAATATTTGTGAATAGAACTAAGTCAGAAATATCTCCTCTTTCTAGTTTCTTATTAATTGTCAAATCGTATTTATGTACAATTTGTCACACAAGCAAAATTGTTACTTTATTTTATAAAAGTTTTTAAACAACCTCTTACTGCCTTGGTAGCGCAGCGATAGTGTATGCAACTGATGCTCAATGCGAGTTCAAGGGTTCGATTTCCAGGTCAACCGAAGTGTAGGCTTTTACAGTCAGATAATCGGAGCCAGTTCTACTGCTATTAAGTAGCAACACGGAGTCTAGAACTGAGTCTGATAAACGACAATTGATTCTCCCCATATTACGTAAGAACTAAAGTCATAGTTCGCAAAATGAGCGTATAACACCTCTGCGTACCACTTTTCACTTCCTTTCCTTTTTTAACACGTTTTTATTAGCATGGTATGTATCTATGTATCTATGAATCTATGTAACGGAAACTTTAAACGTGATTTTCACCCCTTTCAAACCAACGGATTGATTTGAAATTATACACACTTATCAAAGACCGATTACAATACAATAAATTAGGAAAAAAATAGAAAAAATGAAATAGTAGTTCAAAATACTAAAAAGCTCGCTTTATTAAAAAAAGTAATAATAATTTAATTATTATAGCATAAAAAAGCTTGGGGTGCTTTGTAAGATATTTTGATAATCCACCCCACGCTTTTTACATTAAAATTATTAAATTATTATCTACTTTTTTAATAAAGCGTGTTTTTTAGTTTTTTGAACTATTATTTATTTAAAGACCTCCTGCGCAAGTGATAAATTCTATGTCATGGGGGAGTTTATAAGCAGTCAAATAACGGACATAAGGAACACCCAGACTCGGAACAACCATTTGTGGATCACACAAAGTTTTGTCCCGTGTGGGATTCGAACCCACAATACTGAATGCAGTGGTAGTGACGAGGCGACCAATTAAACCATAATGCCACCCGCGCACCTTTTTAGGGATATAGGCGAGTACATGGTACTACATAGTATTACTTGAAATCACGTATGAAAAAAATAAACATTGTATGCAATTTCACTATTTTTCAGAGACGTAGGCTGTCTAAAGTTAATTTAAAAATGTATCCGTACTATTAAACATTTATTCATAAAATGAATAAGCTATTAAATAAATCACTCACATCACTTGAATCACTTTATAAATCAATCGGCATTCGATGGTTCAATTTAAGCGTTAAAATATTTTGTATCAATACAAGCATTATTTTAAACTTGGACGGTCAGACGATTTATCACGATCTCGTAATAGGAATATGAAATCGTTCGTCAATTTCATATTTTAAGAGAAACTTGTTTAAATATGTTTTAGGAGTTTCTGAGAGTCCATATTTTAAATTGTCAATAAATGTTATCTGAGTAACAGATGTCCTTGATATTTTTTTATAACAAAGCTCGTTAAACTGCAACGCATAGATCTCGAGTTCGGAACGGCACGAACTTCTGACATTTCGAAGTTATGTGCTTATTAAATTGTTATTATTATGGCTGGCTCATTCGTTGCCAAACTGTCCTGAAGATTCCTCGCGCTGACGCGAAACACGTGTCGACGCATATTTTGTGCTCAAAGCGGAATACTGCAAGTTAGAGTACGCCCGGCTGGCTCTATTCAGAGGAGTTCAGTATTGTCGACCTTTTTCTATTGCAATAGTTGGGGTGGGCAATCCGAAGGTGCGTGGCAGATACCTCTCTTCCCAAAGAGAAATTTAAAAAAATATAATTTTCTATTACCACAGTGCCAAGACCCAAAGCAACTATTTGTGGATTAAAAAATTTATCTTCGGTGTATATATTAAACCCACAACCCTCAGTGACAATGTTTTAAAACCACGCCACAATGCACGGCGCATGCACACGCAGTTATTGCACTACAGATATATACAATATAGAGCTTATGAATAAAATACGGCAAACAGTTCACATTGTTTCAATATCTCTACAAGTTCAACCGGGTTGCCGGTATAGTTCAATTTAGATGAAATAATAATTTGATAGCCACTAGTCGCAAACGTTTCCGCATCGCTAAAGTGGTTTAACACTTGATTGATTAATTAATACCAGGAATTACTTGTAACTTTAATACAAAACCACTAAGCTGACTGAATGAAGATATTAGTTGAGAACTTGTATTGCTTGTAGAAATGTTGATGGATCAATCGTTGTATGGAAAGCGTTGTTTAGAAGTTATATGTATATAACAGTAACAGTTTATTAACTCACTAACCCCTTTGACGTTCATAAGTGTTACTTTGTAACCTTTTTTTTCCTGGGGAAATGCTCCTGATTATGCATCAGGGGTATGCCTCTTGCCTCATGGCGAGAGGTGAGAGGGTTATGTCGGGCTCTCTCGAGACTTCAGGCGTACCGAATAAAACCTGAATAAAACGGTGTGCCAGCTCGCTGCTTTTTATGGTGCGTGGGTCGCTGAAACTGAAACTACATTAGCGACCAACCCAGCAGTACCCAATATAATGAATGAATAAATGATTTAGACGTGACTTTTGATTTAACTTGACTATGGATGTTTAGAATCGGTATAAACTGTATAGATTTAAGTTTTGAACATCTTCTGATGGTTTAAGATGTAAATGTTGAAAACTAATATTGAGAGGGCAGACTAAAGTTTGTTTATTAATTAAATTGGGCCGATGAAAAATTTGATCAAATGCTTTCTCTACCAATATAATACATTTGTAAGAGCAGTTTATGGTAAAAATGCTATTTAACGATTTCAGTCTAGTCTAGTAATACAATCAATTTTGCAAGATAAACTCATTTAATTTATACATTTTAATCTATCTTTCGTATTTTTTGCAAGCTGTCTAACAGTTTTTAGTAGTAGTAATGAAGAAAAGTAAGATAGGATATACAGTTTTAACTTGAAATAATATTTATACCTAGTATTTGTTTAATTTAAATCTATTGACTAATAAAAATGTATTTATGTACCTACATTTTAATGCGTGAGCTCTTGGCATTTATTTGGTAATGGTAGAAATTTATTGACCCGCTTCGAAAAGTACCATTCTTACCACAAGGTACTTACCATCGTAAGTAACGCTGTTTCTGCGTTTCGCTTCCGGAGGGTCATATAATTATTAAACTCTCACGTTCTTTTCCTTTTATCCTATCTATAAACCCTTTTTAAATAAGCGACAATGCGCAATACGCCAGATTTTGCTCGTAAACATAGTCAATCTGTTTCGACACAGCAGTAGCGTATACGATTGTTGTGCATGAGGTCTTGGTTTCAATTTCCGTGTTGGACAACATGTCATTAAGTTTTTCTGCCATGAATATTATTCTCAATAGTGCCATCTGAAAAATGTGTCCGATCAATGGGCTCGCTTCCGATAACGTAGGACCTAAAATAGCTGCTTTATGTCTATAACTATTTATGAGATTAGTTAACTAAAGAGCTAACTGATCTCACTCTAAGCTGTACGTACATATGTATCATAGCCATTTGTATTTTGTTCTTTTCTAAAAGACCCGCCTTAGAAATTATTCGTGTGACGAGGGGGACTTTACAAACATTCAAACAACGTACTTAATATAATGTTAGACAACGGGTCTTACTCGCGATAAAGTATTTAAAAGGTAATAAATACCTATTGATTGCCCGACGTTTCGATCGACTTGCATCGATCGTGGTCACGGGTTGAATGCTGTGAGCTCAGCGGCGCCTTCGTGAAGTGCGGGTTTCGGTAACTACCCTCACTTGGTCACTATTATTTATATTCGAACTGTCAATATTTCGACACACAACACTAACGACGTCTACACACTGGCTACCTAAGTCAGAACAGCGACGTTTACATTTGCTGATGACTGGATTCCAAGACGTAGACAAACGGTATCCATCCGCCCGGTTGAAGTTGCGATATTTCTTAATTTCAACCGCTTCACGTACTACGCTACACTTACTCTCCAGGATATGATATTATGGATATGATATCACACATATATATTAGGATATGATATCACACCAGGATAGTACGTGAAGCGATTGAAATTAAGAAATATTACCTTTTAAATACTTTATCGCGAGTAAGACCCGTTGTCTAACATTATATTAAGTATGTGTACAAATCGCGATAGTCTAAAAACTTTTATTCAAACAACGGACACAAAGAACACCCAAACTCAGAACATCTATTTGAGTATCACACTTTATGTCCCGTGTGGGAATCGAACCCACAACACTTGGCGCTGCGGCAGTGGCGAGGCGGCTACTTGAACCATTACGCCATTCGTGCAGTCAGTTTACTTAACCTTATAGCAAGAATTCGGGGCGCTCATAGCCAGTTGCACTCACTGATCGGTAAACGATTAGTAAGGTTAAGCAACGTTGGGAGCGGTCAGTCTATAGATGGGTGACCGCTTAGTGGTATTTCATCTGAGCATCTCCGTGCTTCGGAGGGCACGTAAATAGTCGGTCCCAGTTATTGCCTAATTGACAGCAGTCGTTATGCCATGTCAGAGGCATACGGCTTGAACAATTCTTGACAACAGGTTGGCCACTAAACACTCGAAAAGAAGAAGAAGATAGCAAGATATTTTTTCTTATTTAAATGAAATGATACAAGATTATTATTAATACAGGTTACTCGTCATATATACAAAGCTGCCCTCATATCAGCTAATAAGCTTCTTCATCTTTTTTATATTCGTTCTCTGTACATACGTTGAATTTAATTTTGTTTTGCACGACGACATAATGTGCATGAAAAGAATAATATTAAACTCTTGACATGACCTACATATAAATCAAAGTCAATGTTTGTTTATTAATTTTTAACTAGCTTTTTCCCGCGGCTTCGTTCGCCTTATAGTACATTTTCTCAATAAATTTCTATCCCTTGGGAACAGTACCTTTATTTCTGGATGAAAGGTACCTTATGCTTTTTTTTGTACCCCTGACAACGTGTATGCAAAATGTCATGATGATCTGTCGAGTAGTTAATGCGATAGCGTAACAAACGAACAAACAAACAAACTCACATTCACATTTATAATATTAGTAAGGATGTATGTACCTATTCCTATACTATTCATCTGATTGTCCTCTCCTATTTATAGGGCTCTCTTGTGAGTGTCGTCGTAGCTATTGTTGATGGAAAGGGCTTCGGCGTGCCCTCATCATTTGCTTTCAAGGCTGCACATCATCGGATTGTGGTGATACCTTAATAAATAATGAGCACGCCTTGAAAGATTAATGATAAAAAATACTGGATAAATTGTAAGAGAGTTTGTTTGTCTCCGCTTTTATGCCTTAGCTACTCGACCACACATCATGCAATTTTACACATACTTTGTCAGGAGTACGAAAGAAAACAGGGTACCTTCTATCCAGAAAAAAAGGTATGTGCCCGAGTGAGCAAAGCCGCGGGCAAAAGCAAAGTTAAAATACCAAAGCCATAGTCTGCTTAGTACGTTTACACGGCTAAATCTTTGAAATAATTTCGTGGAACGTTGGCTAGTATTGGATTACGTTGAACTATACTAAAATCACAGGTGATAAAGGTACAAACGTCACTGTAATCTTATCTAACACTTTTTTTTTTTTTTTTTTTTTTTTTTTTACGTGGGGGAATGCTATGACGCATATCCCTCCGCGGGGGCGGGCGAAGGGATTATGTCGGACTCGCCGGGGTAAAAGAAAGATGGAAATAATAGTAAAGTACCTCCCGGAATACCGACTAAACCTACCACGGTGTTCCTCCACAAAACCACTATCGACGGGGCCGCGCGAATCGCTTTCGCATGCGGTCGCGACCCCGCCGAGGTTACGGCCCGCCGTATGAAACGGCAGGCCACTACTCAATAAGACCTAATATAGGCACTGCTCAATAAAAGCCCTACTGTCTCCCCCCTAAAGGGGAGACGGACTCGACACAGAGGCGCGCGTGGGAACACGCACGCCGCCTCTCGGACCTGGTGCTGAACGGATGGCGGGCAGGCCCACAAAGCCCGCCACCCCCAGGTCAAACCTCAGGGTGGCTGGAGGTCATCTCGCGCCCTCCGGCGCCCGGCTCTGCGGTTGGGGAGAGGGTTTAAACGCTCCCTCTCCCGCTCCGCCGCCTCCTTGATGGAAATTACTTCCTCACAGAAGGAGGCGACGGCGTTCCACGACATCTCACTCCGGACCATAGACTGAACTACGGCCGGGAGCGAGAGGGCAACCGATCCGACTGCCGCGATCAAATCACGGCGCTGCGATGCCCAGGCGGGGCAAACCGCCAAAGTGTGCAGCGCCGTGTCCTCAACAACGTCGCGGCAGTCGCCGCAGTGGTGACAACCGGGCGTCTCTTGCCGGCGTATACGACACAGGAACTGGCCAAAACAACCGTGGCCAGTTAGAACCTGTGTCAGCCGGAAGGTGAGGGCGCCATGCCGCCTCTCCAGCCACTCCTCAAAAACAGGACTTACCGCCACGATCGTGGCGTGCCCGAATCTTATCTAACACTATTGTAACTCGGCTCTATCCTTGAAATAATTACCTACAGCAGCGCAGTACGCAGACACGCGAGAGGGCTGCCAACCTACAGTATTGTAATTTTATCTACCTACTTCAATTTCTTTCTAGTTTAGGGATTGTAAAAATTATATATTTTATTTAAAATATGAAATTTGTTGTGAATTAAATAGGAAGTGTTCAATAAAAAACAACCTTATATATTTGAGACTGAACAATATTTGCGACTCGACTGAGACGTTCGAAAAGCTTTATTGTTAAATTTAATAGTATATATAACTATATATGTAGTAGTAAACAAGTCCGCATTCGGATAAAAAGTTTAATTAAAAATAAATATTATGTAAGTACTTGTACTTAATTCAATCAAATATTAACAAATCGCACGCTCACTACTTACAAAACCATCACACCTTGCGTTCATCACTGCGTCGCATTCGCGACTGGCTACGAACCAAGTGTATACCGACCTCGAGGCGCGTAGGTATGACTCGCTTTCCAACCATTTGTATGAAGATAGAATACTATTAGATAACATTACCGTGACAACGCCCACATTTCGCCAGCTGTGTTTTAGTATCTACAAATCGACACACATATAGGCCACGTGCACCAACCTAGATTATTGTTTCCTAAGATCAATAGCAATTTGGGTTGCAAATGACTAGTATAGTTCACGTGGGTAGCGCAAATTCTGACCAGGGGGTAAAGAGTGATTGCATTGATGTCCAATGCATCATCTATAAGGATAATAATATCAGCCCTGTATTAAGCTGTCCTACTGCTGGACACGTGCCTCTTCTCAGTTTGAGAAGTGTTAGGGCATAGTCCACCACGCTGGCCCAGTATGGATTGGCAGACTTCACATATCTTTAAAGACATTATTGAGAACTCTTAGACATGTAGGTTTCCTCACGATGTTTTCCTTCACCGTTAAAGCGAGCGATAGTTAACTATTTAATACGCACATAACTTCGAAAAGTCAGAGATGCACGCCTTGGAATCGAACTCCTACCAGTACATATTGCGAAATTTTGAAAGATTCTCTTATTTGTAGTAAGAACTATTTCTAATTATTTAGTTTGAAGATGCTTAATTCAACGATAAAATAATAAGGGCAAGTATATTTATTCATAAAATGGTATTGGAAATTAATTCGTTATTCAGCTATTTATGTCACTTACAATTCTAATGAGGCAGCCATCTTAGTTAAGAACGTTGATATCAGCTTAAAACAAACAGTTTAAGGTAACACCTTGCAGACTTATTCATCAAATCATTATCCTTTAGCAAAGCACAAAACAAAAGCATAAAGTACCTATTAAAGTGAAAAGGAGAATTGATTTGAGACTTAAAAAGCTTACAAAGAACGAACAATATGGTGTTTAGAAGTTTAAGCGATGCCGAACATAATGGGCTTCGAAGTTTGCCATAAATGTTTCTAAGCTCACAGGTGGATAAGCTTTATAATTCAGTTATTTCACTGAGATACGGCAAGGTTAAGTGTTAAGCATTTATTCCAAATTAGATTTTTTCGCGTTTACATTCGCGTTGATTAACATAATTATTATTTTCAATAAATTTCTATACTCCGGGAACAGTACTTATTCTTTTGATGAAGGATTTCCTATGTCCTATACTGTACTCCGGACAACGTGAGTGAAAGCGTAACAAGCCATCAAATTACATTCGCATTTATAATATTAAAATTAGATTAGTTAGAATTATCTGTAATTAAATGTTAACGTAGTAAGAATCCTTTAATGGTCGGCTCTTTCTTAATTAATTGCGTAACAACATATTGAACACATATTACGTTAACTAGAAAAATGAATATTAGTGTAACGTTAAGTATATAATAAGCTCATATATAATATTTTAATATAATAGATGAAATTACATAAACAAACTTAATAAAACTTACATTATAATATCAGCACTGTATCAAACTGACCCTACTGCTGGGCACGGGCTCTTCTCAGTGTGAGAAAGGTTAGGCCATAGTCCACCACGCTGGCCCATTGTGGGTTGGCAGACTTCGCATATTTTCGAGAATATTATGGAAACCTCTCAGATATATAGACTTCCTCACGATGTTTTCTTTCACCGTTAAAGCGAGCGATAATTGTTGACTATTTAATACGCACATAATTTCGAAAAGTCAGAGACCTTGGGATCGAACTCGAGACGTCTGCGTGGCAGTACAACGGTCCAGCAGTAGGGTCAGTTTGATACAGTGCTGATATTATAATATAAGTTTTATTAAGTTTGTTTATGTAAGTTCATATAACGTTACACTAATATTAATTGTTGTAGTTAACGTAATGTGTGTTCAATATGTTATTACCAAATTAATTAAGAATGAGCCGACCATTAAAGGATTCTTACTACGTTAACATCTAATTACAGATAATTCTAACTAATCCACACTAATCTAATTTTAATATTATAAATGTGAATGTAATTTGATTGCTTGTTATGCTTTCACTCTTATTCACGTTGTCAGGAGTACGGTATAATACATAGGTACTCCTTCATCTAAAGAAAATACTGTTCCCGGAGTATAGAAATTTATTGAAAATAATATGTTGATTAACGAGAATGTAAACGCGAAAAAATCCAATTTAGAATAAATGCTTAACACTTAACCTTGCCGTATCTCAGTGAAATAACTGAATTATAAAGCTTATCCACCTGTGAGCTTAGAAACATTTATGGCAAACTTCGAAGCCCATTAAGTTCGGCATCGCTTAAACTTCTAAATTCCTTATTGTTCGTTCTTTGTAAGCTTTGTAAGTCTTAAATCAATTCTCCTTTTCACTTTAAAAGGTACTTTATGCTTTTGTTTTGTGCTTTGCTAAAGGATAATGATTTGATGAATAAATCTGCAAGGTATTACCTTAAACTGTTTGTTTTAGACTGATATCAACGTTCTTAACTATACCTCATATGGATAATCAGTGACATAAATAGCTGAACAACGAATTAATTTCCAATACCATTTTATGAATAAATATACCTTTTTTTTTACTACTAAGGTGGCAAACAAACATACGGCCCACCTGATGGTAAGTGGTCACCGTAGCCTATAGACGCCTGCAACACCAGAGGCATCACTTGCGCGTTGCCAACCTTTTAGGAAAGGAAGTGGGAAGGAGAAGGAGCTGGAAGGGGGAAAGAGCGTGATTGGGCTTCCGGCACTCTCACTCACCGAACGAAACAGTAACACAACAGTAGGAGTACTGCTATTTCACGTCAATATTCTGTGAGTGGGTAGTCCTTCCCCGGTCATGCCGGCCCATTCATGCTGAAATCAGCGAGGCTCTACTATTGGTACCTACCCTAATTATTATTCCGGATTTATAAATAGTCGTTGAATTAAGCATCTTCAAACTAAATAATTAGAAATAGTTCTTACTACAAATTAGAGAAACTTTCAAAATTTCGCAATATGTACTGGTAGGAGTTCGATTCCAAGGCGCGCATCTCTGACTTTTCGACGTTATGTGCGTATTAAATAGCTAACTATCGCTCGCTTTAACGGTGAAGGAAAACATCGTGAGGAAACCTTCATGTCTAAGAGTTCTCAATAATGTCTTTAAAGATATATGAAGTCTGCCGATCCACACTGGGCCAGCGTGGTGGACTATGGCCTAACACTTCTCAAACTGAGAAGAGGCACGTGTCCAGCAGTGGGACAGTTTAATACAGGACTGATATTATTATCCTAATAGATGATGCATTGGACATCAATGCAATCACTCTTTACCCCCTGGTCAGAATTTGCACTACCCACGTGAACCCACTCCTTTTATAATCCAGCTTAGCTGGAAGTGTTAACAAGAATACTAGTCATTTGCAACCCAAATTGCTATTGATCTTAGGAAACAATAATCTAGGTTTGTGCGCGTGGCCTAGATGTGTGTCGATTTGTAGATACTAAAACACAGCTGGCGAAATGTGGGCGTTATCACGGTAATGTTATCTAACAGTCACACAACAACGCATCTTTATACAAATGGTTGAAAAGCGAGTCATACCTACGCGCCTCGAGGTCGGTGTACACTTGGTTCGCAGCCAGTCACGAATGCGACGCAGTCATGAACGCACGGTGTAATGGTTTTGTAAGTAGTAAGCGTGCGATTTGTTAATATTTGATTGAATTAAGTACAATTACTTACATGATAATTATGACAAAGTGCAATTGTAAACAAAAGTATTTTTAATTAAACTTTTTATCCGAATGCGGTCTTGTTTATACTATTAAATTTAACAATAAAGCTTTTCGAACGTCTCAGTCGAGTCGCAAATATTGTTGTCTCAAATATATAAGGTTGTTTTTTATTGAAAACTTCCTATTTAATTCACAACAAATTTCATATTTTAAATAAAATATATAATTTTTACAATCCCTAAACTAGAAATAAATTGAAGTAGGTAGATAAAATTACAATAGGTAATAATAATAGGTAGGCAACTCTCTCGCGTGTCTGCGTACTGCGCGGCTGTAGGTAATTATTTCAAGGACAGAGCCGAGTTATAATACTGTTAGATAACATTACCGTGACGTTTGTACCTTTATCACCTGTGATTTTATTATAGCTCAACGTAATCCAATACTAGCCAACGTTCCACGAAATTATTTCAAAGATTTAGCCGTGTAAACGTACTAAGCAGACTATGGCTTTGGTATTTTAACTTTGCTTTTGCCCGCGGCTTGGCTCACTCGGGCACATACCTTTCTTCTGGATAGAAGGTACCCTGTTTGCTTTCGTACTCCTGACAAAGTATGTGTAAAATTGCATGATGTGCGGTCGAGTAGCAAAAGGATAAAAGCGGAGACAAACAAACTCTCTTACAATTTATCCAGTATTTTTTATCATTAATCTTTCAAGGTGTGCTCATAATTTATTAAAATGTCACCATAATCCGATGATGTGCAGCCTTGAAAGCAAATGATGAGGGCACGCCGAAGCCCTTTCCATCAACAATAGCTACGACGACACTCACAAGAGAGCCCTATAAATAGGAGAGGACAATCATATGAATAGTATAGGAATAGGTACATACATCCTTACTAATATTATAAATGTGAATGTGAGTTTGTTTGTTTGTTCGTTTGTTACGCTATCGCATTAACTACTCGACAGATCATCATGACATTTTGCATACACGTTGTCAGGGGTACAAAAAAAAGCATAAGGTACCTTTCATCCAGAAATAAAGGTACTGTTCCCAAGGGATGGAAATTTGTTGACAAAATGTACTTTATGGCGAACGAAGCCGCGGAAACCGAAAAAGCTAGTTAAAAATTAATAAACAAACATTGACTTTGATTTATATGTAGGTCATGTCAAGAGTCTAATATTATTCTTTTCATGCACCTTATGTCGTCGTGCAAAACAAAATTAAATTCAACGTATGTACAGAGAACGAATATAAGAAAGATGAAGAAGGTTATTAGCTGATATGAGGGCAGCTTTGTATATTTGACGAGTAACCTGTATTAATAATAATCTTGTATCGTTTCATTTAAATAAGAAAAAAATATCTTGCTATCTTCTTCTTCTTTTCGTGTGGTTAGTGGCCAACCTGTTGTCAAGAATTGTTCAAGCCGTATGTCTCTGACATGGCATAACGACTGCTGTCAATTAGGCAATAACTTGTACCGACTATTTACGTGCTCTCCGAAGCACGGAGATGCTCAGATGAAATGCCTCTAAGCGGTCTCCCATCTATAGACTGACCGCACTCAACGTTGCTTAACCGCGCTAACCGTTTACCGATCAGTGAGTGCAACTGGCTATGAGCACCTTGAATTGTTGCTATAGTAATGGTTAAGTAAACTGACTGCACGAATGGCGTAATGGTTTAAGTGGCCGTCTCGCCACTGCCGCAGCGCCAAATGTTGTGGGTTCGATTCCCTCACGGGACATAAAGTGTGATACTCAAATAGTTGTTCTGAGTTTGGGTATTCTTTATGTCCATTGTTTGAATAAAAGTTTTTAGACTATCGAGATTTGTACACATACTTAATATAATGTTAGACAACGGGTCTTACTCGCGATAAAGTATTTAAATTTAGTCAAATAAACAACGCGATAAAATCCGTATATAGTAGTTTAATTTCAATGAATAACATTCGCGTAAACAGAAGACAATAATAATATTTTTAAGAACATTGACAATTTGTTACAATATTGTAAGGATATTATGCTGTAATTTAAAGCTCCTACTATTACGGAACTGGCCGTTGAAAAACATGATTCTTCTTCTCCCTAGCCCTTATTATTCCCAAGTCACTTGGGGTCGGCTTTTCTAGTCTAACCGGAATTGACTGGATATCAGTTTTATACGGAGCAGCTGCCACCTGACCTCCGCAACCCGAAGGCTAACGATACCCTAAGGCTAGACCAGTGTCAAGATACTATAGGGCACTGACTTTCCAATAACGATTGCCATAGATGTTCATGGCAGCCGGGACCGACGGCTTACCGTGCTCTCCGAGGCACGGAGCAGGCGATAATTGTCGATCAATACGCACATAATTTCGAAAAGTCATATAACTTCCGAAAGTCCGTGTTGCGCGTCGTGGGTTCGAACCCGAGACCCTCTGCATTGCAGTCTGTTGGTCTCCCCACTGAGCTATCGCTGCTTTCTCCCCACTGAGCTATCATATCATAATTAAATTATTTAGTCGCCGTGAGAAAAGCTTTCCAATGTCCAACGACATTGGGATGTTACTAGCTACCTCGCCGTGAATATAATCACTTGCACTAGACTATAGCGATGGGCGTTCAATTAACAAACTAGTTGAATCAACCGTAGATCTGCGGTCAACGTATCAACGTTAACTTTTTATGAATCAACTAGTTGAATTCGTCAACGACATTAATGAATTTAACTCGATACTTACGTTGAAAATAACATCATACATTTCAAGCGACGGTCGAATTTGAACTCTAAGTTACGTAGGAAAGAGTTATTTTTGAAATACATATTTGTTTAAAGAAAACGATGACGAATTTAGTCAGTCGTAAGCCTGAAGAAAAAGTATGAAGGGAAGTTCATCTTAGTAATAAGTAAAAAGCATCAATCAAATGTTTTTCATTAAAAGATACATTTAATCAAATTGTTTATAAATAAACAATAAAATATCAGGTCAAATAAAAAACGTTCAATTAATTAACGGTTTACGTTACAAGTTGACATTAGCAGCACGTTAACTCGTTGACAAATTTAACTAGTTAATCGACTAGTTGACGGACGTAATTCAACGTTAACGTTACGTTAACGAAATAACCGTTAACGACCCATCGCTAGTAGACTATACATTGTATCGCTACATTAGATATAACAAACAAAGGTTACATAAGTAATGTAACGAGAGCTAATCACCGAACTAGCCGATACTATAACTCGCGGAACACTACTACTTGTACTATTGAGGTCGACTAACGTTTATGGAAATAAATCAAACAACGGTATCGACTTGATCCATTGTTATAATAGTATTCAAAATGAAACAATATTCGTTTGACCTTATATACTAGTGACGGAGAATCTTAACACCGACTTCTAACTTGAATGGTAACGCCATCTATCGAGCGCGTTCACAATTTATGCCCTTATTGAACAACAAGACTCGAATAATAGTTGTTTCTGATTAATCCTTTTTTTTTTTTTTTTTTTTTTACGTGGGGAAATGCTCCTGATGCATACCCTCTCGCCACAAGGGGAGGCGAGAGGGTTATGTCCGGCTCTCCCGTACTACGGGCCTACGGACCAAAACCCCACGGTGTGCACGCTCGCTGCCTTGCATATTGGATGGGCCGCTGGCAAAATTACTACCTCAGCGACCCACCCAGCAGTCTACAACTCCTCGGCGACGCCCCGGCACTATATAGGGCGTCAGACCGACTCAATGGCTGGCGGACGGAAGATCCCCGTTCTCCCGCCCGCGGCCTTCATTATGGCGGCATAAGGCGCGCGTAAGCGCGCCTGCGCCGCCCGGTTCGCCGGCGACGGCTTGGATCCGCAAGGATACTTTCTTCACGGATCCGCTCCGCCGCCTCCTTCTGCGAGATGACGTCCTCGCAGAAGGACGCGACCGCTGCCCATTTCCTCTCGCTGTCGGCCATGGCTTTGATCACGGCCGGCAGCGAGAGATCCTCACCCACAATCTCAATGAGTTCACGGCGCTGCACCGCCCAAGCAGGACATTGCTCGAGCGTGTGCTGCGCCGTGTCCTCCTCACAATCGCAGTGGTGGCAGATGGGACTCGGTTCCCTCCTAGCGACCGTGTGCAGGTATTTGCCAAAGCAACCGTGCCCTGACAACACCTGCACTAGCCGGAAGGAAAGGGTCCCATGCTGCCGCCCTGCCCACCGCTCCAATACCGGCTGGAGGGCCCCAACGGTTCTGAAACCGGCCAAGGGCACCTCCAGCCGCGCCTGCCACTTTAAAATCATGCCCTGATGGGCTCGATTGCGCGCGCACTCAATCACTGTCGGGAGGGGACGACAACCCGTCTCCTCCCGCACCGCCTCACTCATTGCAAACACTTCGGCGAGCACTTCAGCCTCCAAATCCCACGGGGGTGTTCCGGCCAACGCACAAGCTGCGTCGGCCGACACCGTGCGGTATCCGCGTATTACCCTGACCGCTATGACTCTCTGCGGCCTCCGCAAGAGAGTCCTGCACTGAGCGGTCAGGGAGTCCGCCCACACCGGTGCGCCGTAAAGCGCCATCGACCGGATAACCCCCGTGTAGAGTCGCCGGCAACCAGCACTGGGCCCGCCTAAATTTGGCAATAGCCGCCCAAGGGCGGACGCAGTGCCGAGAAGCTTCGGGGCGAGCTGTCTGAAATGCTCGTCGAAGTGCCACCTTCCGTCCAGCACCAAGCCCAGATATTTCATGTGGGCCTGGACGGGAACGCGCGTCGAGCCCACCATTATCGAGGCGCCGCGGGGTGGACTGCGACGAGGCCCATGAAAGACCAGGGCCTCCGTCTTGTTAATAGCCACCCGTAAACCCAGCGCCTCGATACGCCCGACCACCTGGGAAACCCCCACGGTAGCCAAACGGGCCGCCTCCTCGAAGGTACCCCCACGGGCTGTGACGAGGGTGTCGTCAGCGTAGCTGATGACGCTCAGCCCGGGGGGTAGGGCAGCACGTAGGACCCAGTCGTACCCCATGTCCCACAGGAGCGGACCAAGAACCGATCCCTGCGGGACACCGCACGACATGGGCCGCCGCCAAACCTCGCCTCGAACCTCGAGGAGGACACTCCTGCCTCTCAGATAGTCTGCCACCAGCCGCTCCAGGTAAAAAGGTACCCCGTGATATCGGAGCGCCCCCTGGACACAGCTGTATGGCAGACTATTAAACGCGTTGGCGATGTCTAAAGACACCGCCAACAGAACACCGCCGCCGGCGACCACCTCCTCGGCCGCGGCCTTCAGGCACATAATGGCCCCGACCGTCGAACGTCCTTCCCGGAATCCGAACTGAGCGTCCGACAGGTCGGGACCCACCGTGCTCAGGTGCCGGACGATGCGGGTGGCGAGAATTTTCTCAAACATCTTCCCCGCCTCGTCCAGCAGCACTATGGGCCTGTACGCCGCGGCCGACTCTGGAGGCCGTCCCGGCTTGGCCAGCAGTACCAACTTCCCCTCCTTCCAGCACTCAGGGAATCGTCCCGACACCAGGCTCGCGTCGAAAAGTTCCCTGAGGCGGACATCCAGGTGATCGAGGGCCAGCGCGAGAGCTCGCGCCGGCACACCGTCTGGTCCAGGGGCGGTCGTCTTGGAGCGGATCCGCAAGATAGCCGCCCCCATCTCCGCGTCTGTAACCGGGGGAGCACTGAGGTCCGCCGCACGATGTCGGCCTCCCGATGGGGCCATTGTCGGGGGCACGTGCTCTGCCCGGTCAGGAAATAACTCCTCGACCACCTCGGAGAGGAAGTTGGGCTGGAGGGTCTCCGTAAGGGGGGGGGGCCCGCGCACGGAGCTTGTTCAGCGCCGCGCGATATGGGCGCCCCCAGGGGTCATGGTCTAGACCCTCCAACATCTCACTTTTCGCCCGTTCCTTGGCGCGGCAGATGGCCGACTGCAGAGACACCTTCGCTTCGCCATACGCGTCATACAGTCGGCTCTCCTCTCGCTCATCGCGGTGGCGACGGCTTCGGCTGCGTGTGTATAACCTCCGGGCACGAATGCAGGCCGCACGGAGGTCCGCCAGCTCCTGGGACCACCAGTAGACCCCCGTTGGGGTCCAGTGTCGCACTCGGGGCATGGCCGCGTCGCAAACAGCTTGAATGCTGTCGCGAAAGCGGACAGCCCCGGCGTCTACCTCCCCAGACGGGGGTGCAGGAGACAGCCAAGCTTGAACTATGGCTGCCTCTTCCAGTAGGTCCCGGTTCAGCCTTTTCACAGCCCACCGCGGAAAGCGAGGTGTTCTGCCCGCCGACGGGCGCTGACCCCTGCTAGGGTTCCGGAGCAGGGAGACCTCCAGTCGGACATACCGATGGTCCGAAAGGGTCTCCACCTCCTCCAGGACACGCCATCCCCTTACGCGTGCGGCGAGGGCCGGGGTAGCAAACGAGAGGTCCACTATCGACCCCCCCTGCCGTCGCACGCACGTGTTGACGGCGCCCCTGTTCAGCAAACAGAGGCCCACCGCATCGGCCCACTCTTCGACCGCCCTTCCTCGGACATCCGTGCGGGGGGACCCCCACGCAGTAGACTTTGCGTTAAAGTCCCCCATCACAAGGATGCGGCTAGATGATATCCGCCGTATCGAGCCTCCAAGTTGTTGAGAAAGGCCTCGAAGTCTGCCAGACTCCTGTTGGGGGAGAAGTACACACCAACGACTGTAACCTCTCCCCACGCGGCCGCAACGTATCCCGCTCCCCTCTCCTTAACTGAGAGGGAGGGTGAACGAGGCGCCGTGGAGCCGACGACTGCCACGGAGCTGTCCCGGTCACCTGCCCAATTGGGACTGGGAGGAACGTAATATGGCTCCGCGGCTACAGCTACACCGATCGACCACTCCGCCATAGACTGCAGGAAAAGGTCCTGCGCTCGGGCGGAGTGGTTGAGATTCGCCTGGAGGAGGAGATAGTCACGATCCTGGTCCATGACTAGGTCGACATCCCCTCCTCCACCGCTGAGGGCGGTCTTACCTCAAGTGATAGGACGGCAGCCGGGGTCGATGAGCTGCCCCCCTCAACGCGTTTTGTGGGCGGGGATTTACACCCTCTGTCGCCACGGAAATGGGCAGCTGCTCGACCAGCTGCCGCACACGCCGGGCAGTGCGGGGTCGTCTTGCACGCTCCAATGACGTGCCCAGGCTGGCCGCAGCGCTAACAGGCGTCGCTGCGGTCCTCGAGGCTAGGACACTTAACACGAGCGTGCCCAGCTCCCCCACACCTAAAACATCTCATGGGCCGAGCGGCCAGGATGTGGACCCTGGCCGAACTCCAGCCCACGAGTAGACGCCCGGCGTCAGCCAGCAGCTTGGCCGCGGCGACAGGGCATTGCGCCCACACAGCGCCGACCCCCCCTGGGCCGGGACGGATGGAGCCAATCCGTATGGCGTCCGCAGCACAACCAGTTCTGGCGCTAATGGCGCCAGAGACGTCCTCCGCGGACACCGAGTCATCGAGGCCGGTGATGCGCATCTCTGCGCACTTCACCGGCCTCGCAATCTTCACACCATCCGTCTCAGGAAACAGATTCCTAAGCCTAGCGGCAATGGTGTCTGCCGCTTCGCCTCCGTCAGCTCCGGGAAACTCCAGGATGCGGCCTCCTGTATGGGTTTGGCGGACTCTGGCTCCGGGGTGTGTAATGTCCCCGGTGTTCCGCCTCGCCGTGGAAAGCACGGCCTGATAAGTCAGGCCGCCCTCAGCCGCCTCCGGTAGCACCGTAATAACCACGGCAGCTGTCTTTGGCGCTCGGAGCCTGTTTCGCTGCCGCCTCTTTTTCTTCTTGGCCCCGCCTTGGTTTACGGGGCCAGGTCTTACTGCGGTTGAGGTCGTCGCAGAGGCAGCCGCAGCAGCAGCCGCAGCTGCAGCGGCCCTCTTGGCCTTCTTGCGGCGAGCCTTGCCTATATTGCCCACCGTCCGCCAACCCTCACCCTGAGACATAGTAGGCGCGGAGGTTAACGGCGTGGCGGGCGCAGGCCTAGTGGGGACTCGCCGTAAGCTCTGGGGCGGAGGAGCCCTAGGTGTTGGAAGGGACGGGAAGTCATTGGCAGACTTCCTTCCGCCCCTCCTCTCCGACTTCTTACCGCCTATTGGGGGCGTAGGATGAGGCGGCGCCAGCGGCACCGGCGGCACCAGTGGTTCCGGCGGCACCAGTGGCTCCGGCGGCACCAGCGGTGACCTTTTGGCCGCAGAGACAGCCGCAGTACTAGCCGCAGGAGGCGCGGCTTGAAGCCGCGATCGGTAGCTAGGCGCCGGCAGCAACCGATCGCCGAGACCCTCTATGCGGGCGTCAACATACTTGAAGATGGACGCCTGCATATCCATCTCCTTTCCGGACGGCTGAGGCGCCTCATTAGGCGCCCGCCCTCGGGTCTCGGCCCTGAGCCGCACCATCTCCCGGCGCAGCTCCGCCACTTCCGCCTCCAGCCGCACGAATTTGTCGGCCAGATAATCGACCGACGCCTTCGTTGTGGCCGCCGCCTCCTTGAGGTGCTTTTGGAAGGTCCCTTTGAGGTTCCGAGACTTGGACGCCACCTTCGTCACAATCTCGGAACCGTCAAGGACCCTCTGTACCGCCTCTGCCACCGACTTCGGGGTGGGGCTGCTCCCCTGCGGACGTATTTTCCGCGCGAGCAGCGCCACCTCCTCCTCTGCGTACAGCTCTGCTGCCGCGCGTTTAGCTGTGGCCTCTTTGGCCGCTTTCGCATGGCTGAAAGGCCCCGGTGTGCCAGGCCGATCCCTGCCTCTTCGGGCTGTGCCAATCTTCGGAGTCGGCGTCGCGCTCGACTCCCCTTCGGAACCCGAGTGGGTCCGACGGGGGCGGCGCTTGCGCTTCCGCGCCAGAGTCGCCTTGTCCGGGACTAGCCCCAAGGCGACACTCATCGCGGAGTCAGTATCCGACTCCGCGGGGGTTTCGGTGCCTGAGATTTCGGTTTCTGATTAATCCTAATCCAAACTAATATTATAAACGCGTTAACCCCCCTCATCATGAAATTTTGCATACACATTGTCAGGAGTACAAAAAAGGACATAATATATTTCATTCCTTTTCCCTTCATCCAGGAAAAAAGTACTGGTCCCGAGGGATAGAATAAGTATTATTGACAAAATGTACTATAAGGCGAACGAAACGCCGCGGGAAAATCAATTAAAAAATTAATAAACAAACATTCACTTTGATTTATATGTAGGTCATGTGAAGAGTCTAATATTATTACTCCATATACTTTATCCAGGAAAAAGGTTCTGTTACTCTCCTAACCTACATTTATGCGAGCAAAATTTAGTATAAAATAAACCTCAATATAATTACTCAGGGCTTTTAGTCAATTAGAAAAGTTCTAAACCAAACATTTTGTTTGAAAAACCGTAGTAATACAACATTGAGTAAAAGTTTTGTTAATAATTTCCATTACCATTGATTAAATCTAGGCAGTAAATTAAAAAGGGCTTTACTTTATAAAAGCATTTGATTTTTTAAATGTATAAATAAACGTTATAAGTATTATAACACAAAAAAGTTAAAGTGCTCATTATAAATTCATAAAATGCTTTGATTTCCACCTACTTATATAATAATATTGTCTAAAACGTTAATCGTCTGTATGACGATAGCCACATAAAAGGCCATTCGAATATACAATGTGCAGCCATTTTTCTCAAAATAAAAAAGGTTTTGGAGTGATTATAAGTACTTTAAAATCCTTTTACTTAATAGGCACGTGTAGCAAATTAATTGCGGGAGCACATCTGTTCGATTCAAACGAGCTACGCCCGGCGATATTACAACCTAAAAACTGCCTACTAAATGTGACTTGGATAATAGTTTCTAGTTAGTAGTCTATTCACACACAAGCACACTATTATTAGTATTGTATAATATTGTAATACAGTACTAAACATGAAAATTGTAGTGACTATGGTAGAGGGATGGTAGTTCCCCGCAACACAGGATTTTCCTAGCATAGAGGCTATTGATCTAAATAAATTGCATCCATAATAACGAACCGGCTCGTACATATAATTATGTATAACGATGTATACAATCCTGTACTATATAAATTTATTACATTTATTTTTCTTTAAATGTTTTAATTTCAAATTATACTCCTTCAGTAATCATGGAAATCAGTGATTATTATTGTGGTAGTACCACTATCGTGTCATAATTTTTGGATTTAAAAGTGGTTTAAATAGTGAAATTTTACAGAATTACATAGCCGAATTATTAGAGGGTGTATTCAGTTAAAGGCTACTTAGAGTTTGTATAACTTGAAGACTTGTATATAAGCAATTTGCTATCGATGTATGATTATTTTAAGCTTTATCTTAAAGGATTCAACGTTGATATTGCTTTGGCAATAGACGGAAAAATGAACAGGTCCTTAAAACACTGTATTATAAAACTTTGTTTATAAGCGAAACTCGCATTTTTATTTAAAGTACTAAGTCATTAAAAGTTTTTGTATAGTCTTGAATGTTGTTTTTCTTAGTCTTAAGCAGATCAAAACGTGAATAAAAATTATACCTATAATTTTAAGTACGGTAAGTAAGTACGGTACTAATGCTACAACGGAACCGGAAAAAAAGATTAAGTCAGGATTGTATGATATCAAATATTACTTTTGATATCTATACTAAAATTATAAATAGGGAAGATTATTTCAATTTCAATTTCAATTTCAATGCTTTATTGCTCTCCATATGTATAAATGTTGTTACAAGAAAATACAAAAGATCAAATATGGACCCTGTCGGGCACGGCAAGCAGATAGAAGAAAGGAGGAAGCCACTGAGTTAATATTGTATCATTACTAGTTAAAATAAACAATTAAACAAGAAGTCTGAAATAATTATATTCTAAATTTGTAAATTGTTTTGTTTATTAATTATATACTTATGATATTAATTTATTATATGTTATATTAATTTATTAGATGTCGTATTAATTTATTAAATGCCATATTAATTTATTAGATGTCATATTAATTTATTAAAAGTCATATTAATTTATTAAATGTCATATTAATTTATTAAATGTCATATTAATTTATTATATGTTATATTGATTTACTAAATGTCATATTAATTTATTATATGTCATATTATTTTTGATATCATATTAACTTTATTACATGTCATATTAATTTATTAAATATCAAATTAATTTATTAAATGTCATATTAATTTATATTCAATTATTGATGTCAATTTATTTACAAGTCATTGGTGGATCCGTGAAATATATTTGTAGTTAAAATTGTCATTTAGGTATTCGTTTATAGTGTAATAGCTTTTGTTTATGAGGAATTGTTTTAATTTATTAATAAAACTGTTGTAATTATTTATGTTCCTAATTTTATCGGGTAGTTTGTTGTATATTTTTATAGACATTACAAACGTGCTGGTCGAGTGCATATTTAGTCATGAGCTAGACAGATTAAGTCTCTTTTTGTGCCTTAATAGAATTTTTGTTTGTATGTCTTCCCTTTTAGTATAAAATTCCGGATATTTGCGGACAAATTTACATATTTCATATGAGTATAAGCTAGGCAAAGTAAATATTTTTAGTGATTGGAAATGGGGCTTGCAACTGTCTGTTTCGTCAATGTTTACTATGATTCTGATTAGCTTCTTCTGTATTGTAAATAATGTGGGTGCATCTGTACTATTTCCCCATAAGATTATTCCATATTGTAGCCAAGCGTGGGCATACGCATAGTATGTGGCCAACGCTGTTTTGAGATCGGTTGCTTTTTTAATCTCACGGAAAGCGTATGAGAATTTTGATAATTTAGCTCTTATCCTTTTGACATGCGACTTCCAGTTGATATGCGAGTCTATGTCTAGGCCTAATAAGGTGAAGTTGTTTACCGCTTCTAATTTGTGTCCATTATAACTAAAGTCTACATTAATCGGTATGTTTTGGCGGGGGTAAAATGTTATAATTTTAGTCTTCTTAAAGTTAATTTCCAGATTATTTTCCGTCATCCAGTTAGATGTAGAGTGTAGTATGGTGTTTAATTTTGTATTTAAGTTCATATTAGTGTTACAGGAGGTAAGTATGGAGATGTCATCCGCGAATAGAACACAAGGTTCATTGATGTTGTTTGGAAGGTCATTGATATAAATAATGAACATGAGACATCCTATGACGCTTCCTTGCGGAATTGAGGCATTAATGGCTTTGCTATCAGACCGTATTAGTTCTTTATTTTTTGTGTTCTTGTTGTAATATTCTATTTCTACTATCTGTTCCCTGTTTTGTAAATAGGATACGAACCAATCATGACTTTTACCGCGAATGCCTATGTTATATAATTTATTTAATAATATTTCGAACTGTACTTTGTCGTAGGCTTTGGTCATATCTAGTAGTACACCGATTGCATATTTTTTTAAGTTGATAATATTTAAAACTTCCTGAATGTATTTGTAAACTGCCAATATGGTAGAACGGTTTTGGCGGAATCCATTTTGACAATCATTGAGAATTTTGTACTTTTCACAGAACTGATATATGCGGTTGCACATGGCTTTCTCAAATATTTTAGAGGCAGTGGGTAAAAGAGCTATGGGGCGATAGTTATTGGGGTCAGTTTTCAGGTGTTTTTTATAGATTGGTTTTATAATTGACTTTTTTAACAGGTCGGGAAAAAGACCCGCCTCGAAAGACTGGTTTATTAAATTATAAAATGGTAGTGTTAGTTCGTCCGCACATTTTCGCAGTAAAATGGGGGGAAGCTCGTCTATACCATAGCTTGTTTTGTTTTTTAAGTTTTTTATAATTACATTTACCTCATAGGGTTCTACTGGACTAAGATAGAACGAGTTTTGTGTCTTGGATGTTACAGTAGGTGGTTTGTTATGAGATAAGCTCTTGCAAGCTTGGCCTATTGAAGCAAAAAAGTTATTAAAGGTGTCAGCTACTATCTTGGGCTCTGAGGTTAACCTGTTACCTATTTGTAATGATAAATTTCCCTGGTCACGTTTTATTGTTTTATTTGTTTTTTCGTTGATGATACTCCACATTGTTTTAGATTTATTACCTGAATTTGCCATTACAGTTTTATAATGTAGTTTTTTGGCTGATATTATTATTCTCTTTAATATTTTTTCATAAGATTTGTAGTATTTTATTAGAACCGGATTTTGAGTTTTAGTTGTGAGTATTTTTAGTAATCTCTTATTTTTACATGATTTTTTTATTCCTGTAGTTAGCCAGCGTTTCTAGTAATTCGATTTTAATTTGATTTTCCTTAAAGGTATATATTGATTTAAGATTTTTATAAGAGCATCATTAAATGCTTTATAATTAACGTTAATATTTTGTTCGGGTTTTATAATATCGTTCCAGTTTAACTGCTGTAACTTAGATTTAAATTTTAATATGTTTACATTATTGTAAAGTCTTTTCTTAGTGTACCATATCGTATGGTTTGTTTGCTGTGGAAAATTTAAGTGCAAGATAGTACTGTTATGATCTGAAAATCCTAGTTCTTCTACGGTCGCGAGCATATCTTTGTTTTCGAAGTTCGTGAATATTAGATCTAGACATGTTGCGGTAGATAGGGTAATACCCTGATCAGGAAGGAAGGGCGCCCGGCGGACTCTCCGTCCGCCTAACGGCTCATCGTGTTGCTGGACGAGGTCGCTAAATTATTCGAATTCATCATTGCGGAGCGCCTCGTCCAGCGTCTGTCTTCAGTGGGCCCGGATCTGGCGGACAACCAATATGGTTTCCGCCGCGGGCGCTCTACTATCGACGCTATTCTGCGCGTGAGGAGCCTGGCGGAGGATGCGGTGTCCCGGGGTGAGGTCGTCTTCGCGGTGTCCCTGGACATCGCGAATGCCTTTAACACCTTGCCCTGGAGTTGTATTAGGGAGGCACTTATATATCACCAAGTGACGACCTACCTCCGCCGCATTGTCGGGGCATATTTATCGGAAAGGGTAGTGATCTACCCGGGTCACTACGGTTGGTGTCGGCGAAAGATGTCGTGCGGTGTTCCACAGGGATCGGTTCTGGGTCCGCTCCTGTGGAACATCGGTTACGACTGGGTGCTGCGAGGTGCGCTCTCCCGTGGCGTTGGCGTTATTTGTTACGCCGACGACACTCTTGTCACGGCGAGGGGTAAGTCGCACCAGGCGGCGGCTATATTGGCGACCGCTGGGGTTGCACAAGTCGTGAGTCGTATCCGGCGACTGGGACTCGAGGTGGCCCTGTCCAAGTCCGAGGCCGTCTGTTTCCACGGTCCTCGGAAACGGCCACCTCCAGGGTCCCACATTATGGTAGGAGGGGTCCACATCGCTGTCGAGCCAACCCTGAAGTATCTGGGTCTCCTGCTCGACAGCCGATGGGACTTTGTAGTCCACTTTCGTCGACTGGCCCCCCGTCTTCTAGGCGCTGCAGGTGCGCTCGCGCGTCTGCTACCCAACCTACGGGGACCAGGCACCTCCTGCCGGAGGCTCTACGAAGGGGTCGTGCCGTCCATGGCCCTTTATGGGGCCCCAGTTTGGGGAGAAAACCTGACGGCCCGTAATATTTCAGCGCTTCGTGCGCCTCAACGTGCAATGGCCGTCAGGTTAATTAGAGGCTACCGCACGATCTCGTTCGAGGCAGCGAGCCTCCTCGCCGGATCTATGCCCTGGGACCTGGAAGCGGCGCTTCTGGCGTCGCTCTACCGTTGGCGCCAGGAGGCGCTGGCTCGAGGCGAAGGACCACCTCCTCCCGCTCTAGAGGCGGCACGGTCCGAGCTCCGCCAGGTCCTGGTGGAAGAATGGAGGAATCGACTTGTGCACCCCAGTGCCGGGCACGCCACGATCGTGGCGGTAAGTCCCGTGTTTGAGGAGTGGCTGGAGAGGCGGCATGGCGCCCTCACCTTCCGGCTGACACAGGTTTTGACTGGCCACGGTTGTTTTGGCCGGTTCCTGTGTCGTATACGCCGGCAAGAGACGCCCGGTTGTCACCACTGCGGCGACTGCCGCGACGTTGTAGAAGACACGGCGCTGCACACTTTGGCAGTTTGCCCCGCATGGGCATCACAGCGCCGTGATTTGATCGCGGCAGTCGGATCGGTTGCCTTCTCGATCCCGGCCGTAGTTCAGTCTATGATCCGGAGTGAGAGGTCGTGGAACGCCGTCGCCTCCTTCTGCGAGGAAGTGATTTCCATCAAGGAGGCGGCGGAGCGGGAGAGGGAGCGTTTAAACCCTCTCCCCAACCGCAGAGCCGGGCGCCGGAGGGCGCGCGATGACCTCCAGCCACCCTGAGGTTTGACCTGGGGGTGGCGGGCTTTGTGGGCCTGCCCGCCATCCGTTCATCCGTTTTCTTTGAAGACCTGTGTTCTTTTCCTCATGATTTATATATTGATGCTGTGTACTGTTGTTGTCCTGTACATTAACACATTTCCCATTTATGTAGAGTTTGTTGTTTCTTATAGTAGCATGCTGTCCATTTTTTCGGGCCTTTATCAATTCTTCTCGCATTTGGGCTCTTTCTTTTCATGTGTTTACATCTAGAAACTCAGATATTGTCAGTCCTGTTCCCTGGAAACTTTGGCTATTGTTTAAAATATATCTGGTCATTCTTTTACTGAGTATTTCGATGACAAGTGGACGGTTCTTATCAGACCTTCTTCCCATTCTGTATATGTCTTCTATATACCCAGATAGGTTTACGTTGGCGATATCGTGTAATAAATCTATAAGTCTATTATAGAGGTCGCTTTCCGGTTCTCTAGTCAGGGAAGCCATAGAGTACAATTTTATATTTGTTTTCCATTTTACTTACAGACCGCACTGGTTGCGTTGGCAGATCTTTCAATTCTTTTTTTAATTGTTCATTTTCTTTGAGTATTTTTTCTATTTTTACGTTAATACTGTCGATTTCTCGCTTTGTCTTATTATTCTCTAAGGTTAAGATATTGGTTTTGTAGTCGAGATCTTGTCGCAATTCAGCTATTGCTCGCTTTATTTCAGTTTGTATTGTATTTTGTATTTGTTCTATAATGGATGTATTGTTTTCTTTTAACCGCATCATTATTAAATCACTCAGACCCTGCATTGTTAATGGAGATTTAGTGTTATTGGTATCATTTTGTACGTGTATATAGTCTTGTGTATGTAGAGTGTCACCTAGAAAGCTCAGGTCTTCAGCGCTATCAGTGCAACTTGATATTTTCTTCCTTGTTGTCACATTGTTTTCGTTTGCGGATGAGGTAGTAATTAGGCTGCTTTCTATGCCCTTTGGAGTACGTATGGGAGTGTCAGTATTATCAGTCTTCGGTATTTTACATATACAGACTGGGCATTTCCAAGATTTCTTATGTTCTAACGTCATCAGCTTAGTATAGTAATCTTTAGACAGGCCAGCGCATTCTAGATCAAATTTGCATTTACATAGAGAGCATATAAGATATTCTCTAGTCAGTAGTTTGTGGTGGCATCCTGCACACACATTACTTGGGGCCATTTTATAAAATAATAGTAACAAAACAAGTATCGAAAATTAATAATATTACTTGTTACGGCATCTAGTGGGGAATAGCAAGGACTAGACAGTTTCGATCTTGGTGTCTTAATTCAGCTAGTTGACGGTAGATGGCGTTGTTCTCAAAACTGGCGAAGTGATGACTTTTAATTTTGAATTTTATTTGTTAATTTTCTTTTTCAATTGGAATATTAAAATATTGTACCTTAAATTGCTTCCTTACTTCTTATATGTCAATAATATTGTCAGGACACATTCGCATTACACGTAAATTTCTCACTTTGTACATAATGTTTGAATTAGCCGGTCGTTATTTTTCTAGCAGTTCTTTTTAAGTTTTCGTCTATATTGCTTATTATTATTCACGTACTTCAATGTCACTTACTGTATGTCGTTATTGCATCACTTTAAACAGTTATTCGTTGCGAGATAGTCACTTTTTCTATTTTAATCACTTTTATTAATTATTACTCTGTGTCGAGTCCGTCTTCCCTCTTTCTCCAAAATCATTATATTTTTATTTGTTTATATGTTTGTTAGTTTGTAACGATTTAACTCAAAAACGTCTCCCCTAGACCATGGCTGCTGAAAAGCAACCGAAACGTCCGGGAAAGTGTAAACCTAAATTTTAGCTTTAACAGTTTTAATAATTTTATTAGCTTATAAATTAGTAAAATTCAATAGTAGTAGTAGTGTAACAGTTTTCAAAATTATGTAATAGGTACAGTGTTAAATAAACAACGTGATAAAATCCGTATATAGTAGTTTAATTTCAATGAATAACATTCGCGTAAACAGAAGACAATATTATCAACAATAAAATAAAAATTTAAAAACCCCCGACACATATTGAGGGAGTTGTGAAAAATATGTAATCCGCCATTTTGTGGCGGCGGCCATCTTGGACCGATTTTCATCAAACATAACTAAGAACACTCCCGACTAATTCACCTTTCAATTAAAAAAAACAATATTAAAATCGGTTCATCCGTTCGGTAGCTACGATGCCACAGACAGACGAAGAAGACAGAGAATTTTTTTACTTGACCTACTTTTACGCGAGCAAAAACTAGTCAATTGGTTTTCGAGCTTTTCTATAAAAACATCTCAATAGCAAGGAAAGCTGCTACTAACGCCATCATCGAGTACTTTACCGTTTTTTGGTAATAGACCCACCTCCAATTACGCTTACGAAATTGGGGACGAGTCTATTAAAAGCAGTTATGCTTGCTCCCATTAAATGTCTATGTAATACATTAATTAGACTTCTTCTTCCCCTAGCCTTTATTATTCCCAAGTCACTTGGGGTCGGCTTTTCTGGACTAATCGGATTTGACTGGATATCCATTTTTACATGGAGCGGCTGCCACCTGACCTCCGCAACCCTAAGGCTAACGATACCCTAAGGCTAGACCAGTGTCAGGATATTATAGGGCACTGACTTCCCAATAACAACTGCCATAGATGTTCGTGGCAGCCGGGATCGACGGCTTAACGTGTTCTCCGAGGCACGGAGCAGACGACAATTGTCAATCAATACGCACATACGAGGGTGCGTTTTTAAGTTCGCGGAATGGAGGGTATGGAAGGTGGTGGGGGTGCTTGTTTAGTCACTAACGTGTTTAGCAACTAATAATTAGTATATATACCGAGTATTATCATAATGAGGTCATTAGTCTTTGAACTATCGTCCCTCAAGCAACTCAATCTGGAAGAAATTGTGAAGTATGGAGAAAATCGAGTTCCGCGCCGTTATAAAGTTCCTTACCAAGCAAGGAAAAAATGTTCAAACCATTTTGGAAGAGATGTCATCTGTATACGGGGACTCTTGTCCAGGAAAAACCATGGTATACAAGTGGCACAACCTCTTTAAGCAAGGCAGGGAATCAATTGAAGACGATTCCCGGCCTGGGCGGTCTGTTGAGGTCACCACTCCAGATCTTATCGAAAAATTCGAAAAATTAATATTGGAGGATGCACGTTTGAAGAAAAAACAAATCGCAGAGATGGTTGGAGTATCTGAAACGACTATTTTCAAGGTTCTCCATGATCATCTCGGCATGACAAAAGTCAGTGCAAGATGGGTGCCTAGAATGCTCACACCGCCTCAAAAACAGAAGCGCGTCGAGTGTTCGCGTGCGTTTTTGAGCCAGTGTAATGAAGACAAGGATGGTTTTTTGGAGCGAATTGTTACTGGGGATGAAACTTGGGTTCATCACTATGAACCTGAGTCTAAACAAGATTCCATGCAGTGGCATAAAAAGGGTACACCACCGCCTAAGAAATTCAAGGTGTCGCAATCGGCGGGAAAGCTCATGGCGACAGTTTTTTGGGACACAGAAGGAATTTTGTTGGTTGATTACAAAGAAAAAGGTGTTTCCATAACCGGAGAACACTACGCTTCAATTTTAGAGCAGTTAAAAGAGGCAATCAGAGAAAAAAGAAGAGGAAAATTGACCAAAGGTGTCCTGCTCTTGCACGACAATGCTCCTGTTCACAAGAGTCGAGTTGCGTTGGCTGCTTTGCACAAGGTGGGCTTCGATATCATTGATCACCCACCTTATAGCCCAGACTTGGCTCCCAGCGACTATTATCTCTTTCCAAATCTGAAAAAAGAGCTTCGAGGAAAGAAATTTTCAACCGATGAAGAAGTGAAGGATGCAGTTTCGGCGTATTTTTCAGAGAAAGACAAAACATTTTTTTATGAAGGTATTCATAAGTTAATTCAAAGATCTGAGAAATGTATTAGGGTTTCAGGTGAATATATTGAAAAGGAAAAATAATTTTGTAATATTATTTTATCCCCTTCTATTCCATTCCGCGAACTTAAAAACGCACCCTCGTAATTTCGAAATGTCATATAACTTCAAAAGTCCGAGTTGCGCGACGTGGGTTTGAACCCGAGACCTTCTGTATTGCATTGCTATTGGTCTCCCCACTGAGCTATCGTTGCTCAAGTGTTTGATTTGCCCTTTACAAACAGTAAATATTCATAATTAGTAAAACAAACTAGCTTGAAGTTAATTCATATATTTCGTGACTGAAAGTTGGAGCCACCAAACAAATTGGGTTATTATGTTTGTAATTAAGCTTCGGCTATTAATGTACATTACGGGCGTAAGCTTTTTGTAATCGTTTCAGTATCTAAAACTGGTAAAATGATGAAAAACGTACTCTGTATCTAGAACAAAGGGTTTTCCCAAAGGTTTATTTGCGAGTAAGTCCTTTTCTCATTGTAAACCTTTGGCATTAGAGTAATTCCTGTTTCACAAAGGATCTAAACAACGAAGACAAAGAACACACACATTCAAACCCTTATATATATTGTGGATCACAGTTTTTTTTTGTAATATGTACAGATGTAACTCGTTCTTTCTCATCTGTCCGCCGCTGTTTCTTAGTTAGTAGAAACCCTCTGTAGAGAGGATCTAAAGTCACTAAGCTACGTGTGCAGTCCATCATCTACAGTAGTTTCTAAACTAGACAGTATGTCTAGTTTAGAAACGAAATACGAGCCCAACGGCTATTTTTCTTGCAACCATAATCGCAAATTAAAGGTACAATGCAGGTGCTGTCACAAGCCTGGCACAGTCCGACTGAGAATGAACTTGCACTCTAAAAAAAGCTTGGAAACAAGGGATACGTTATTCATACTTGTAAAATTTATTTAAGCAGCAACATTAACCATGACCACATCATATAATAAATTATTGAAATTAAACGACTTTTTGTTCTTATCGCGTTGTTTATTTGTTAAATAAATAATGCGATAAACTCCATATAAAGTAGTTTAATTTAAATAAATACCATTCGCTTAAACGACGTAATTCTATTTAATATTATCTGTAATAAACTATCTGTTGCACCAATACAATAAATGTCAAAGCGAAAATCCAATAACAATGTGTTATGAGTTATGAGTTATGACAACGAATTAGTTTAACTGTAACTATGAATCTAACCTGCGAAATAAAGCGGTTATTATTATTGTTATTTGTAATATCATTTTGACGGTTGTCAGGATGGTGCAACTAGTAAATTACATTAACTGGTGATTTGACAAGCGTAATGTCATTGTTGGTTGTGATTGTTAGTTATATGCCATATGCCACTGAGCCTTTTCATTTTTTTACTTGGGAAATGTCATTTGCTTGTCCTTCTTCACGGGAAAAGATAAGCGGCGTGGTATGTTGGGTTCAGCCGGGCAGAGATAGATAGTCCCTACTAAACCACAATGCGCTAAGTCGTGCCTTGAAAGATGGGTGGGTCACTGGAACTGAATGTGCAACTAAGCCTAATGTGGTGTACATAGCCAAATAAAATTATGTAGAATTCTTAAAGTCTGTTTCTAATACGGAGTCCCTTTTGACACTTCATAGCACGTAACTTTGCATTTCATATACATTGCTAAAATGAACAATGATTACTTATAGTACTCAAGACTGTTTAAGAAAAATTAGAATCTATACAAAACATGATGTAATTGTTTCACAAAAATAATCAACTAATAATTTCTATTGATATTAGTCTTAAATAATTTAAATATCAAAATAAAATAATATTTTACTACAATACCATGGTTACGCACTAAGATATTTTTTTTAATTTTCCCTCATAGTGACGCGACAATATGAATCGGATAAAATGGAACTAATTCGAGGTAAAAACAATTGTCCGAGAAATACTTTTGTAAAGTTTTATTTGTTATTAATTATTATTACATTACAACGTACCTTAAATCACATTCTGCAAACCACTAATATACATATTTTCTTTATCAAAAAAATGGATTTGAAGATGCGATATTGGACGTATGGTTTTAATATCCCATAGTTTTTAAAGGGTAGTCGTCTTGAAAATCAAAATCTGTTATACCACATTTATTTTACCCTTATACTAAGTATGGAGTAAGTTTGTGATACTAGGAATTAATCAAGGATAAGTCCAGATATTTTTTACAACTAAACACTTTAAAAATATCTTTGATGTAACTATTCTCTCGATATATCAAACTTAGGTGGACTGCTTTTTTGTTTTTCTGTTTCTATCATTTTGGTTTCGATTCTAAACCCATGATTACAGTTTGTTTGAAAAGTTGATCGGTAATCGTGATGTGTCGATTGAAATGGTTTCTACACTATCGCTGTTCAACGATCATCTGTCAAATGGAACTTCGTATTTGAAATGCACTATTATAGCCGTTACTCACTGTAAGGAAATCTGCTCATCAATATGGTAGTGTATTATGAACGTATATGGGTAAGACTACTAGGTCGAGCCAATAAAAAATGTTATGAATTTTAACCAATAAACCTACAAGCCCGGAGTTACAAAATTAATGGTGTTTTATTCTTGCTATTCAGAATACACGGCAAGCTGTTGATCTAGCACGTGATCTCTCTTCAGTCATGTCGAAATATCCCATCCGTACTATCGACGAGGAAATAGAGAGTACGCTTTTACGTTACACACACTTATGTTCTATTATATCCTGCAGGCAATATTATAGTGCACAAGTGTCTTGATGGCTAGTCTCGTTAAGATTGGCCGTCGTGACCGAGATTCGGTCTGGGAGATATTATTGCTCACAGCTGGGATGGTACATTACATAGTTTTTTGAGATTCATAACGATTACAGTAATATAAATAGATTTGATTTTTCCAACAGCTTCACTTGCGTAAATGTAGATTAAGTTAGATAAGTAATGGTACTTTTTCTGAATGAGAGGTATCTTATGTCCTTCTCTGTTCCCTTGACAACGTGTATGCGAAATTTCGTGATGATCAGTCGAGAAGTTAAGGCGTGAGTGTAACAAACAAACTCAAATTTGCATTTATAAATTTGTTACGATTATTTATTACACAAAAGTGATATAGTATGTAGTGGTTGATGTTCGCCTGTTGTAATTTGCTGACATACTGTATAAGTTCTGCGAGAATGCTTCATTAATTCAACTGCAGCAATAACTGACGCACGTACCTAATTTGGTCTCCATATTATAGTAATTTATAATATATTATTATATTTCTATATATATTAATATTTTATTGTATTGTGATAAGGACATACATACATATATAGATTCACGCCTGTTTCCCAGAAGGGTAGGCAGAGACTACGGATTTCCATTTGCTACGATCCTGACACAGTTCTCTGGCTTCATTCACTTTCATAACATTCCTCATACACGCTCGCCGGTTTAAAGTGCTTTTAACCTGGCCTTTATCCAGAACGTCTCCGATCTGTCGATCTGAACGTTCGCCTAGGTCTTCCCCTTGCGACTGTTCCATTCACACTAGCCTTATAAATTTTCTTAGTCAGTCTTTTCTCGTTCATCTGACACACATATGTAGTTTATCGCTAAAAACTGGTGTATTCCCCGACACTTTCAAAAAATCCATAATACACCCTATCTTTAAGTGTAGAGATAGAGACCAAATCACAAACTATAGACCCATTGCAGTATTGCCGTCTATGTCTAAAGTACTTGAGCGCATATTGAATAACCGACTAATTACTTATCTTGAAGAAAATGGCGTCTTGTCTACAGACAAGACGCCATTTTACACTGTGATACATCACAGTGTGGTTTCAGAGCTGGCAAGTCAACAGGTGATGCTGTCCACGACCTAACCGACTATATTGTCAAAAAACTGGACGACAGCCAGAAAGTATTAGGTAACTTTCTCGATATAAAAAAAGCTTTCGACACGGTCTCTATCCCTACCTTGAAAAGAAGATGGAACGCGTAGGAATAAGGGGTACTCAACTTAAATTGTTCGCAGACTACCTTAGAGGTCGTGCACAGAGCGTTAAAATGGAAAAGCATACAAGCAATGAACTTTTCACCACTTATGGAGTTCCTCAAGGCAGCGTAATCTCGCCAACCCTGTTCCTGATCTACATTAACGATCTGTGTACTCTCAATCTACATAAAGGTAAAATTTTCACCTTCGCAGACGACACGGCGCTTTTGTTTCACTCCAGTACATGGAAAAGTGTATATGAGACCGCCCAGAGGAGACTAAACACAGTGTCAGAATGGCTGCGTACCAATATTCTGTCGCTAAACGCGGAAAAGACAAAATATATACCATTCTCTCTACAAACTCCCCCTTCATCAGCAGCTTTAAATTCCATTACCGTCCACTCCTGCCATAACCCATACAATACAGCCTGTTCATGCCCGCTCCTAGAGAGAACCAATAAAACCAAATACCTAGGCATTATTCTTGACTTTTCCTTGAGCTTTCATCCACACATTGAAGCTATTACTGGGAGAATAAGGAAACTTATATACATATTTAAAAACTTAAGACACGTGGCGGATGAAAGCCTAAGGAGAATGGTCTACTATACTCTTTGCCAATCCTTGCTCACTTACTGTGTCTCTACTTGGGGCGGTGCACACAAAACCACCTTACTACAGTTAGAGCGAGCACAACGGGCAATCCTCAAAGTCTCATCCTGTCATTCCGTTACCCAACGGAAGATCTGTATAAGGAGAGCAAAGTTTTAACAGTACGCCAACTGTATATTTTACACACAATACTCAGACAGCACTCGTTGTTGACATATAGTCCACCATCGCTCCAAGGAAAAAGACAGCGCAAACCCGTAGATCGCACCCAGTCTCATTAGCAAACCCAGTTTTCCAATCGTTTCTTTTGCTTTATGGGAGGGTACATATATAATAAAATAAATAAAGCCATAAATATGTTTCCGCTAACAAAATTAGATTGTAAGAAAGCGGTGACTGAATGGCTTATGTCGTTGAATTATATAAACACCGAAAACCTAATGAAAATTCTGGAATAAAACTGGCAAACACATGTGTACAAACAAACACACACGCACGCACAAACACACAAACACACAAACACACACATACATACACACACACACACACAAAGACACCACTTTTAATAGACTAAACATCATACCTGGCTCATCTACGCTGAATTGTTTATAAGCAAATTAAATAAAACCGGGGTGGAGTCCTGGTGCCCTGAAATACAGGCTAACACCTAGTTTAGGCGCCAGTCTCCCACAATAAACGAATGCTATGTAATAGTTATGAACAATTATGTAACATGATATTGTGGTGAGAGAAATAAGGATATGTTTATGTTATTCTTTCTACATGCCCAAACCAGCTTAACATACCCTTTTTTATTCTCGTCACTATATCCACTTTTAAACTGCATCTCTCTCTAATCACACTATTCCTTATTCTATCTTTCAGAGTCACACCACATATAATATGTGATAAGGAGATACAAATAAAAATATTTTTCTTTCTTTCTTCTATATACGAGGGAAAATACATCCCACGAATCAAGACTTTAGCAAACAGTGTCATGATCAACTACTACCAGCTAACTGTGGTAGATGCCAAATAATTATTTACGACTAGGAGATTACTCGTTATAATAAAGGCGCTGTACTCAAATCCGCGCTACTATATAGGGCATCTCAAGACCCTTAACAAAGCTGACGACCACGCATATGATACATCAATTCAAGTCATACTAATTATGGTTGGGAAACGACTTCGATTTTAAGGTATCGACTTTATGTTGTAAGTGTATATGTTTCCGACGTAATTCGACATTTCTTGGTCTATTAGGCGCGATCGCCTAGCTAGGTCAGAGGATGCGCCCTTTGTGCTGGAGGAATAAAATATTTATAGAGAAACTAGCGTCCCGTCCTGGCTTCACACGGGTAGGACAATACCTTTACAAATATTACACATAAACCTAACTCATGATCACTCTATTTATTGGTGTAAACCGCATGAAAATCTGTTCAGTAATTTTTGAGTTTATCCCGAACAGACGCGGCGGAGAATTTTGTTTTATAATGTGTAGTGACGTCAGTGTACTGTACAGCTTGTGTTCTATAAACATTTCATTTTCCTACCTTGTCTCTATAGTCATCTAAGGCGATGCTAATCTGACTGATTCATCGAGTTAAATTATTAATACGTGATACATTCAAACCCTGCCCAATTAAGATGAAGGATATATTTTGCTAAAAATAGTTTAAGTAAACTTGTAAGTCATTTTCTCCTTAACTGTAAATTATTTGCCAAAAATAATGTGTATGAGATACTACTGTGACTGACACACAATTTCATCGTTAAAATAAGTTCAGTAAAACGTTTCCTGAACGCTCCTTTGAAAAGGTGCCGCTAAATCGAACATTCTCACCATTCTATGCTATTGACGCAAGTTCTGTATTGTATTGAACTAAATGAAACGCTTTGATGTATACAAGAATTGTTCATAAATAACCTTCTGTTGCGTGGCCGTTACGCATCTCAGAGCATGGAGCTGGGCTATAATCCATCTAAATCTGTTGTGTTGTAAAATAAGTCTTTGTTCGAGATTTCATCGTACCGAATAACGTTGCACATGAGCATGACCTTGTATCATTTAGATTTTATTTTATGCAGTATATTGCTGCTATATGCGCTAGTAGAAAATATATGAGAACTGGTACTAAGTACACTTCGGTTCTATTGTGCACTTTTTCAACTGTACTCATTACAGGAACATAATCCTTACTATAATATTATAAATGCAAATGTGAGTTTGTTTGTTCGTTTATCACGCTTTCACGCCTTAACTACGCCACACACTAATATGAAATGTTGCATACACGTTGTTAGGGGACAGAATAGGTTATAGTGTACCTTCCATCCTGAAAAAAGTATCGTTACAAACATAACCTAACCTTTATGCGACCGAAGCCGCGGGCAAAATTTAGTACAAGATATTTCAGCTCTTCTATTTAAACTTACTTAAAGCCTGTACGCGTTGAGTCGCTTCAGTTTTGAAAGAGCTCTGAATACTAGAGTTTACCATAATTTATTAACTTTTGAATCTTCTTCGAAGAGGTTAATGAAAACACTATGTGGGTCTGTGTGTCTGTCTGTTAGTGACAGGCATAACTCCGGAACCACTAGACCGATTGACTTGTAACTTAGTGAACAGACACCTTGGGGTCATCCCTCGGTTGAGTTTGAATATGGGCCCTGTGGGTCAAAAAACCCCCGTGATATAGGGGTCACAAGATCATAAGGTCAGGGGATATCCACCAACAGAGTGATTTGGAAATCCAAGGGAGGGGATTTTGCCCAGCAGTGGGACATTACAAAAAGCTGACGAAAAGAAGAAAAGGTAACATGAAGACGAAGAGGTTGAATCCTGGGTTTTTACACCCATCAGGTTAAGTTTAATACAAGAGCCGGCTAATTGTCGAAGCCGGTTAATAATTTGGTGGCTTGTGAATTAGGCATAAGTTCAATAGTACAAGTCAACCAATTATATTTTAGTAAACATTCAAAAATTAGGGGCTCGATATTTTAGCGGTCATTCCATTTATGATGTATATTTACCTGAAAACATATGATGTATGGATACGGTACGTAAACATCACCAAATCTATTATGTTACACACTGTATGTTATTAAGTGTTTACTTCTAATAAGAATTGTTTGTTGCTTTGTGTGTGTTACTAAGTTCTTAAATCAACAAACATTGTTCTACATCCTTATTGTTTGCTATGAAACAATTAGTTTAGGAAACATAATATTTCCCACAGCATACATAATAGAACGATGTTTCACTGTAGTATTTATGTAATGAATTGTTTACGGAATATCGTCACTAATATTTTGTTAGAGTATGTAGCACAAATACATTTTATATATTTTCTATTATTTATTTTTATGTGATAATACCACATTTATATAAAAAGTAACTGAACCAAAGGAATATCCAAAATTTTTAATGGCTTTATATCTGGATTCACGTGGCCACGCGTATCTGTGCCACGATCCTAGTCCATGACCCAGGATTACATAGTAAATGCGACCTCGACAAACCACGTGGTTGATGCACCGCCTAAGTTATTAATGATTCTGTGTCACATATTGTTGTAAATATCAAATTGTTATCAAGAAAATTATCTAGGTGATGCAAAGGATCACGTACCAGACGCTTTAGTTTGAAGACACTTCTCATAAGTAGACAATCACTACGTTTTTATCACTGTGTCTTTATACTATAGGTCTCTTGTACAGCGTCTGGTTCAGCGATAGTCATTCTATTAATCACGCGATCTATTTTACTTTGCGATTAGCCAGGCTTATAATAATATCTATTTCGTACGCGGGATCATAGTTTGAGCTTTCCCTCTTTTCCAATTTGTATTCTTTCATGCGCTATAAATTATAATCATATTGAATAATTCCTATTAAGAAATGACTACGATTATAAGACGGCTTCTCTCGCATAGATCCTTTTTTTTTGGATGAAAAGTACCGTATATCCTTTTCTGTTCCTCTGACAACGCGTATGCGAAAATTCATGATAATCAGCCAAGTAAATAAAGAGTAACAAACTAACAAACTCACATTCGTATTTATAGCATTAGTTAGGATAGTTAGAATTTCTGACATAGATAACAGGCTAAAACAATCCAGTAGATCTAGAGTCTAAATCCAACTTAGACTTGCTCAAAAATAAACATATTGTGAAGTCAAAGAGTAAACATGTTTGTGACACTTTTATTACAAACTTTCTTACAGTCTAGATGTCCAACTTATTTATACTTTACATGTAAGCTATCTCTTACTTAGTTATTAAGTTGAACATATGTATCACTAGGGACATGGGCATAACACGCAAACTTATTTCAATATTGAAATACCTGGAATATTATTTCTTTTATCCTAACTAACATTGTAAATGTGGATGTGTGTTCGTTTGTTTGTTATCGTGAAATATTGCATACACTTTGTACATAGAGTACTTTCATTCCAAAAAAGAGTACTGTTACATGTTACTGTTATATGAGAAATAGGCGAATAGATAAATATAGTTAGGTAAAGGCATATTTCATATAATTGCTTTTTGCTTTCAATATAATTGTGTATGCTTTTGATATACCACAATATACAATACCTACCATACATTTTCGTAAATTTGGTAACAAGGCTGATTTAGTTAGATTTGATTTGATTATCCGAATTCGGACTTACTTCATTTTAAGATCATTCGTATTCAGGTTAAGATTCAAAGGCAGATAAAAAATTAAATGACCTTGGGTGACAGAAAAAAAGTAGCAAATAGAGTAATTCTTTGCAATACAGTTCTATAAGAATATGCCACCTATTTAATGCCTTGATTATAGTAACGATTGATCTAAATCGTTTGACAAAGTTGGTAAATGTCACAACTGCATGCACATATCGTGCATAGTATTAGTAAAATATTAACTGCCTCCGTAGCGCAGCGGTAGTGAATGCGACTGCTGTGCATGAGGTCTCGGGTTCGAATCCCGTCAAGCTAACAAAAAGTCATTGTGTTTTTCTGTAAAGAAATCTCAATAGCAGCCCGGAGTTAGGAGGTTGGCGGTGTGAGACACCCCCGTGCCTCGGAAAGCACGTAAATCCGTTGTTTCTGCGCCTGATCTCTCTCCGGTCGTGTTGGATTGCCGTCCCATCGGATCATGAGAGTTAGGGAACAGAGAGTGCACTTCTGTTTGCGCACACATTTGTGCACTTTAACATCTGCTGCGCAGATGGCCATTCTCCGTTTAAAATTGGCCGCCGTTCGGTCTGGAGGATATTATTAATAAAATTGTATTCTTACCTTTTGTGATTTCTTCGGATACCATTTCTTGCAGCACATTTCTGATGAATTACTTTTTATGATTGGTGTCGAAGGAATGATATGGTTGCTCTTACAACTGCTGTCCCTGGTCACTGAGGACAACCAAAAATGTTTTATCAGAATCTTGATCAATTAATCTCCAAATTATAAAATATTAAGAACTTAAAAGACTGCTTGTTTAAATGCGAGAATCACTGCAACCAAAAATCTTATTTAAATAATTACATTTTCATTTTGTAACTTATTTATTAGGAAGGGCTATCTCACAACACGTTACGTGCCGCACAGTGAAGCGCCCGAAAACGTTGGACAAAACTAGTTGTATGTATATAAATACATATGTGCATTATAACTTGAACCATTCCTTTTATCAGTAGGGATGGGTTAGACTATAGTCTCGGGCACGCCACAATCGTGGCGGTAAGACCCGTTTTTGAGGAGTGGCTGGAGAGGCGGCATGGCGCCCTCAGTTTCCGGCTGACACTGGTAATGACTGGCCATGGTTGTTTTGGCCGGTTCCTGTGTCGTATAGGCCGGCAAGAGACGCCCGGTTGTCACCACTGCGGCGACTGCTGCGACGTTGTTGAGGACACAACGCTGCTCACTTTGGTGGATTGCTCCGCCTGGGCATCGCAGCGCCGTGAACTAATCGTGGCAGTCGGGTTGGTTGCCCTCTCACTCTCAGCCGTAGTTCAGTTTATGGTCCGGAGTGAGAGGTCGTGGAACGCCGTCGCCTCCTTCTGTGAGGAAGTGATTGCCATCAAGGAGGCGGTTGAGCGGATAGGAAGCGCTTGAACCCTCTTCCCAACCACAGAGCCGGGCGCCGGGGGGCGCGAGATGACCTCCAGCCACCCTGAGGTTTGACTTGGGGGTGGTGGGCTTCGCCATCCGATCAGCACCAGGTCCGAGAGGCGGCGTGCGTGTTCCCACGCGCGCCTCTGTATCGTGTGTCCGTCCCCCCCCCCCCTCAGGGAGACAGTAGGGATAAATATAGTGGGCTTTGGGCACCTTTGGCATGTATATTTGTATAGTTGCCTGCCCTTTTATACGGCGGGCCGAAACCTCGGCGGGGTCTTGCATGTGAAAGCGATTCGCGTGGCCCCACCGATTGCGGTTATGTCAAGGAACACCGTGGTAGGTTTAGTCGGTATTCCGGGAGGTCCATTATCACCATTTGAACATATTTTTCTTTTACCCCAATGAGTCCGACATAACCCCTCCGCCCGCCCCCGCGGAAACCTATGCGTAAAAGAACTCCCGAAAGAAAAATAAATAATAATTGTCTTCCACTTTCGTTATGTGGCTTATAGGCTTCAAGGCTTTGAGAATTTAATCGTGTATTCATAAATTTTAATAAATTTGCCTTCACCGTCAAAGTAAATGTAACGTGCATATATAAATATATTTCGTTAGTCATTCTTTAATAAATTAAAGAATGATTAACCATTGTAACAATCACATACAGCAGCCCTATTTTGCACGCTAGTTTACTAACGCCTATAAACCCTTTCGCGATTCTTAATAGTAATGATAGATCCGCAATAAAATACGAGATTTTGCCCGCAGCGTGGCTCGCTTAAAAGTATGTTAGGTTATGTTAGTAACTATACCTTTCCTTTTAAATAACATATAGCCTATGTAACTTGGTGATAATATATTAATTCTTTCTAATGGTGAAAGAATTTTTAAAATTGGTTGCGTGGTTTTTGAGTTAAGTCCTTACAAACAAACAAACAAAAAATCAAATCTTTCCTCTTTATAATATAGGTATAGATATAAAATAATTTATATATACACGTTTATAATAATAATATTCTACCACATACACACAATACCATCTAGCCCAAACTAAGCAGAGCTTGTACTATGGGTACTATACAATGGATAAACATACGTATACCTATACATTTTTTTTATGAATACATACATATTATACATAGAAACACCCAGACCAAGACAAACATCCATGTCCATGCACACAAATGTTTGACTGGTGCGGGAATCAAACCCACGACCTCAGGTGTGGCAGTCGGTTACACTAACCACTACGCCATAAATTTTTGATAAAGTTAAATCGAGACCACATTTACATTACATTACATTTACCAAAGAGCTGGGGCCCGTCTAGTTACGTGGCGGGCTAAGACCTGTCGGTGTCGCGGTGAATACTAGCGCGAAGCCCGTGGCACCGAAACTAGGTACTGGAGGAACGTCGTCAGAGGTTTAGTGGGTATGGAGCCGGCTTTTCTGGCTCGAGCCCCACACACCCGCGCCCTGCCCGGGCGCGGACGACGCGTAAAAGCATTCCACTGACGTTAAAAAAAAACAACTTGCAACTGCGCCGAGTGTTGTTGTTTCATATGTACATAATATGTTTATAAGGTTCATGTGAATAAAATGTATCCACACATGCCGTATATCAGCAGTAGATCACATAATTCACGGAATGACACAAACACTATAAAAATATCCTTTGAAATATTATTTTTATAGATTGAAATTAAACTTATTTATACGGATTTTATCGCGTTGTTTATTTAACACAGTATTACATAATTTTGAGCTTTGAGCGCCTCATATATTTTCTTTTATGCCATCGTAAAATAATTCGTCTACTTGTAGAATCTATATTTAATATCAAATACCCAAGTATTTGGATGATGGAATGATGTTTCACCTGATAGATAGGACAATATTTCAAAATGATGGACGCATATTGATTAGTTCGTAGACGTACTACAATATCAGTTTGGCATTCCGGGAAGTCCCAGGGTTAGAATTCTAGGTAATGTTAACTCGACAAACGAATAGCTTGCGCTTTTCTTCGCATGACATAATAAATAACATTCAGGTTTCCGAAGCTGCTAAATCTATTGTGTACTGCTAAATAGTGTTCATACCATACATATTTGTAAGCAAGCGTTAGATTATAATAGCCATATGTGATGATATGATCGATTCAAATTCAAATGTCCAAGTAATTCGAATGATTCGATATATGAATAATTATTAGAATACCTAAATTAAAGTACTAGCTGACCCGACAGTCTTGTCCTGTCAATTTATAGAAAGATAATTTCATATAATTAAATTTAATATTAAAACGTCAATCATTTTTTTTTTCATATAGAAATACTATTTAAGTTTTCGACATTTGCCGCGGATTTTTCGCAAATATTCGTTCATTCAATATTGTCCTGACCACTACAAACAAAACAAAAAATAAACAGCCAAATCGGTAGAGCCGTTCTTAACTGATACTCCGTCATACATGTGGCAATTGATTTTTAATTATATAGATTGGTAATACGCAAACAAGAATGGAGACAGTCGGATTGACGTTAGTTCTAATAAAAGACGGTGAACATGGCAATCGTCTCTGAATAATGAATCGCATGGTATTAATGAAGATACAACACTTAATGAATGAAACCATTGTCGATAACTGGCCGCGAGACAATTGTCAGGACAATCAATTACGATATCAATAAATGCGAGAGCCACCAGACGTCCGTCATTTTAGCTCTGCTAGATATTTTTCCAAAAAATCTATATCACAATCGTAACTGGTCGATATCTGTATATGTACAGACATCCATTAGTCCACCAGGCCAGAGACCACATATTTTTTTCCTAAATAACTCCTATGGCAAATATTAATGCAAGGAGTATTTTAAAGAATTTTAGAAGACAATGAAATTATTTTTTAAACTTTTCGTCTGTTTGTGTATTTGTACGTACGTTACGCAAAAACTACTACCTGAAATTATATACGGTTTTCATTGTTCTTTATTCAGATGTAATTAACTAATAACAATACAAATTATTAATTATAATCATAATATAAACACAATTCTTTGAAACTAACTTATACCTAAAATATTATAAAACAGAAATAAAAAAGAAAAAGAATACCAAAACCCTGTAATAGGCGTCATAGAGTTCATCCGCATCACAGTCGACTGGTAGTGTGCCCAGAAGACTGGCAGCATTGCCACGTTGAATGGCAATGCTTATCCTTTCCGCGAAATAAAGGCCAGCCCTCTGGTCACGGGAAGCGTCGATTAACCTTTTCGCTATCACTCTATAAAGAGCACGAGCACTGGGACTCCATGACCTTAGCGTTTCCACCCCAAACGGCTCAAAAACATAATCCCCTGCCAGGTTTTTGTATTTGCGCCGTTTGAGAGTCTCCGCGGATGCAGCAGCAGCACCAGCACAACCCGCCGTACTGGGAAGATGTGATGGCGCAAGGGTGTCTATACACGTTGCGTCCCACACAAAGGGCCTACCCATCTTCCAAGGCATCAATGACATACTGTCCAGTCTCTTTCGACGAGCCAAACCATTAGGTTCAAGATGAGCTGACACGCTGGCGGTGACAAGAGCACGACGGATAATGTCATGTTTTGAATATTAATTAATAATTATTGACAACCCATTTATTAATATTCAAAGACATTGACCGTACAGGATAGCGTTGTAGTTTATCATCTATATAATATATGTAGTGGTATTTCAGCAGTCGCCTCGTCGTTGTCGAATGTTGTGGATTCAATCCTAACATGGGACAGAAAGGTGTGTGATCTACAAGTAGTTGTTTCGAGTATGTGTGTTCTCTGTGTCCGTTGCTTGAATGTTCGTAAACTCACAGTCCTCTCACTGACACAAAATAAGCAATCAAAGTCTAGCTAGGAAATATTTGATGGCGGGATCATAGACTGTGCGGATTGCGCAGTGGTTTAAGAGGTCGCTTCACCCTTGCCACCGTGCCAACTGTTGTGGGTTCGATGCCCACACAGGACAAAAATATGTGTGATCCAGAAATAGTTGTACCGCGTCTGGGTGTTCTCTGTGTCCGTTGTTTGAATGTTTGTAAATGCCCCCGTGATACAGAAAGTATGCCTAGAGCGGGAGTTGTCGTAATAAATTATAAAAATACTTGTAAAATTATTAGATTTTGGATATAGCACGTCGCTAATTTGCAAACACAATTGCTTTAATTTTAACTAGCTGCTTTGATGATTACTGCTCCACTCCTGTAGTTCCCAGCGTGATATTAAATAGCCTACATTACTTCTGGATAAATAAGCTTTCTAATGGAGTAATATTTTTTAAATCGGTTCGTTAGATTTTCTTTACAAACTATCATGCAATAATACAAATCTTTCCTCTTTAATATTATGAGCATTGACATACATTTTAACTTAGTACCAAGTACCTTGTAAAACAGACCTCAAACTGAAGAGTCGGAGATCTTGAGCGCCTGGCATGCATGACTTCAAAGTTACGTGCATATTAAACACTCAACTATCACCCTATTTGACGGTGATATTAGAAATTAGAATTATAATTAGAACGTTACATCGCTATATGTTATAATTATCTCGTAGATCAGCACCTTTTTATGATATGATATAAAAGATGCCCATCCTTGCTCTGCAAAGTGCAAGCTGACCCTAATCGCGTCTTGGCAATGATTGCTGATAGGCTTGATTCTCTTTGCATGAATTATTGCTCCAGGATTCATGTAGAGAGAAACTAGCAGCAAATGTAATGTTTACTTTCTTTAGTTTTAAGTATACTAACATTAGTTTATAAGAATCAATGTAACTAACTTTTTGTATGGGTCTAAGTTGCCTGAATAAAGAAAAACTATTATTATTATTTATCTAGTTCTGGAAGATATGTAACGTCTGTATAAAATCTAATCTACTATTAGAAAGAAGAAGAAAGATATGACTTTTTGTTTGTTTCTAGGAACGATTTAACCCAAAAAGAACACGACCAATTTCAAATATTCTTTCACCATTAAAAAGTTACTTTATCATGGAGTTACATATGCTATATTTTATTATATAAATCGTACGTTTACTCATTAAAATAACCAGCGATAAAACCTATTTCTTTTAATGTGTAACATTTTCTAAGCCATATAACAATACTACAACAGTGCATTACAAGAGTTTACCAACAAATACCGCATTGAATACAACGTTTCATATTGCGATATAAGCTTCATACTAACAGCATACGAAGCACTTATCTTCTCACTGCAGATGACAGCGCCGAGTATTTTATAACTGCGGTGTGGATATCAAATACTCTGAAAATATATAAACCGGTACTACCTTTTACAACTGGATTAGAGAGACTTATTTTAAAAGGCCAGTCATGACATATATTTATCTCATTTCTGTATCAATGTATAAGAATTTTTTAAATCGGTTGCGTTTTTTTGAGATAAATCTTTGCAAACAAACAAACAATCAAATCTTTCCTTTTTATAATATTAGTATAGACTAGCTGTTTACTGCGGTTTCATCCACGATTATGATTTAGTAATCAATACGTACTTACAATGCTTGTAGCCTTATGGTGTTATATAGCCAACATTCCATAAAAACTGCGCTATCAAACGCAAGAAGAATTAAAAGCCGAAGCTATAAGCCGGTTTTAAATTGTTTTTATTACGTGCTACTATTATTATATGCGACCTAAACCATAGCTAGTGAAATGTAAGTGTAATGCACTTCTGCCTACCCCTTAGGGTACGTAGACGCGCGTAAAAACAAGTGCACTCTCTATTCCTTAACTCTCATAATCCGATAGGAAAACAATCCGACACGACCGGCGCGGCGGCGAGGGATTAGGAACAGAATCAACGTGCTATCCAAGCTACGAGCGTTTGCAATATCGTAATAGGTTACGATTGAAGTCTGCTATTAAAATCTTCACAAAAAAATCCAACAACTGATTGCTGGTCTAACACGGGATTCAAACTCGAAACATAATGCACACCAGTTTAATCTACCGCTGTGCTACCGAGGCAGTTGATTGCACACAAGGCTATAAACACAGAACATGGAACAGGCGCGCCACTGATCTCTATGCGCAGCTTTAGCAAATGTTATTTGGCGGCATACTCTAAGTATTGACAATATTGTAGAATACTCTCAAGAACAATTTTTGGTTACAATAAAACCTCTGATATCGGATTCTGTAATAGCATATTAGCTAGCCCGGCCTCCAATGAGGCTAAGCAATTGTATAAATTTATGATTTAATGTTTTGTTGATTATTACTATGTATTACTTCTAATGAGGCGGTGTGGTCGCTAAGCGACAAAGCCTTTCAAATAAATATAAAAAAAAAACAAAATACACTGCCACTCTGCCTGTGCCATTATACTAAGTAGAGGAATGCATTATATACACGAGACGAATTGAGTGGAAGACTTGAAATTTAAAGAAATATATATTTTGGTATACATGGGCAATTCCATATATACCAAAATATATTATGTTATTTTTAACTACATTATTTTGGTATTAATCTGTCTCAAATTGGATTACAGTTCATACATATAGATATACTTATGTATCTCTTGGTACAACTCTGCCTTGTTGCTATGTATACTGCCTTGATAACGATTTAACATAATAAACCTTTATTAAGTAGTTACATAAGACTGCGCCGAGCGAAATGTGCAAAAACAGGCGGTCACAGTTAAGTTGATAAAATCAACACTTTTTGTTTAATACAAATATAAAATATACATATCCCATAACAATGAATATATTTACAATTACTCCGTGTAAAAATCTTAAAATAATTCATATTTTCGCCTACAAAATTACGTAAATTTGCACGAAAAATCCAAAAACGTAAGCTTGTGTTACGTAATTTTTAAATTATAGTATAGTAGTAGAAATCTATCCTATTTTACAGCTTAAATGAAACTTAAATAGTTATATTACAATTTGTCCGTCCCAAATATTTAAGTTATTGGTTGACAATAAAGATATATATCAAAAAGCACTTCAAATCCTCCATACAATTTTACTAAGGCGGTCGCGCGCCGATTTGATTATCGAGCTCTGTCATTCAGTCCAACCGCGTCTTACGTTCGGCGCAGTCTTAAGTAATTATACGTCTTTTAGTTGGACTAACTCTCATTTGAAAACGGAACATAGATTTTTTAATTGTATTAAAAATAGCAATGTTTGTATTATTTATAATTTCTACAAACAATCAAACAACGTACACAGAGAACAGCTAGACTCGAAACAACCATATGTGGATTAACTAAATTCTTATCGCGTATGGGATTAGAACTCAAAACATCGACGTAGACTACATACTTGTTAATAAACAGCAAACCACTAGACACCATCTGTGCCAATGAATTTCTATCTAAATTAAACTACTATATACGGATTTTATGTGTTGTTCCGGCGTCATCCGATGACGTTTCATCCTACACTGTTATTTTCCATTTTTTTTATCGTGGGGATATGCTCCTTATGCATACCCCTTCGCCACAAGGAGAAGCGAGAGGGTTATGTCGGGCTCTCTCGAAACTTCGGGCCTATCGACTAAAACCCCATGGTCTGCCAACTCACTGCTTTGTATGATGGGTGGGTCGCTGGAACTGAAACTACATCAGCGAACCACCCAGCAGTGCCCATTACAGACAGGAAAGTCTGCGGACGACGACTCCTGGGTGACCCCCGACACGACTGAGAGCGTCGCTCCAACTCAATTCCTGATGGGCAGGAGATCTCCGTTCTCCCACCCGCGGCCTTCACTACGGCGACTTAAGCATAAGCGCGCCTGCGGCGCCCGGTTTGCCGACGGCGGCACGGATCCACCAGGATACTTTCCTCACGGATCCGCTCCACCGCCTCCTTCTGCGAGATGACGTCCTCGCATGCGACCGCTATCCACTTCCTCTCGCTGTAGACCATGGCTACACTGTTTTTTTCCTAACTCAACCTATTTCCGTTCCTTACTCAACCGACAGCAATTATTTCATATTTAATTCTTTATGCATCCTGTAAGTATTTCTAGCTCAACCGATTATAAAATTACCCAAAAACTCTAAGGTTTGGGTGACGGTCTGAACAAAAATTACTGTTTTCGTAATCAATATTAATATTATAAACAGGAAAGACTTGCTCAGCCGATTTAAACTTAAATATAAATAGTTTTAATAAATAAAAAAGATTAAAAAAAAATTAAGTTTAATAGTAGTAGTAGTGTAACAGTTTCTAAATTATGTAATAAAGTGTTAAATAAACAACTTGATAACATCCTTATAAAGTAGTTTATTTCAATGAATAAACATAAGACGATATTCTGAACTTCCATCTCCTAAATAGACTCGTCAAAACCAAACATGGCCTATATTTTGTTGAGAACTAAATTAACATTACAGTAAACGTTTCCACTTTTCCATAAATTAACCGTGAAACCGACAGAGGTTCGCGTAGACGGACGAAATCCTGAACAATAAATAATTTTTCTCCACACTCCCACGCGTTGCGTTCTCTTATAATACGTTAGTCGTGTTAAACTTCATTAATATCCATTACAAACACTGTTACACCTACATACTAAACTTGTGTTGCATTGAGGCTTTTAGTAATCATCCTTTATTAATTTGTTCAGAAACTGATTATGGAGTTAATGTTCTAAGCGTACGCTTTGGCGTATACATAAGTAGGTTTTCACGTAATTTACGGTTAATAACTTTACTAAAATGTATAAATAATAAATAAAGCACCAAATCAAGGTGAAGCATGAACAGATCAGATCAATTGTTTTTTTTTTATAGGTACTACTACTACTACGCTACTACACTTGTATGCCCATACAAGCGTACGCCCACCTGATGGTAAGTGGTCACCGTAGCCTAAGGACGCCTGCAATATCAGAGGTATCACTTGCGCGTTGCCGACCCTTTAGGAAAGGAAGAAGAGAAAAAGGAAGTGGGTAGGGGAAGGAGCGAGTAGGGGGAAGAAGATGATTGGGCTTCCGGCAGTCTCACTCACCGAACGAAACACAATAGTAAGAATACTGCCATCTCTCGTCAATATTCTGTGAGAGGGTAGTCTTTTCCCGGTCAAGCAGGCGTAAATATACGTAAAATTATCGACAGAAAAGCTAAAAGTGAGGGGTCTAAGTTGTATACTTTTTTTTTAATCGAATTTTTCATTTTATTTTTGTATTTTACCTACTTTGTCCTATTTGGATGATATCTGCGACAAACCTCGACTGATCTTGTCCTTTTTGATTTTATTTAGCTACAAACTCTAACTAACAGAACTGAAGCAATTTAGAATTTGCATCCAATGACTAAAATAAAGTAAGTATAACCCAGAATTTTCGCATAAAATAACATATTTTTTATTTAACCCAACAAGACTAAAAAACTTACCCAAATAAATTCATGCTGAAATTAGCGAGGCTTTACTACCCTTAAATACTATCCATTGATCTAATTTTCCTTAGAATATAATTCAGAAATCATTTTAGTAACTAATTTATATGGCTGGCTTACTATCATCATAATCTTTAATTTATACTTATACTAACCGTCCCGACAGACGACTGTCATGTAAAGAGAAAAAAAAACAAAAAAAAAACAAATCTAAACCATCCTCCAGTCAACACACGTACAGAAGAATTATATAGAAGATTTTAGAGAGGAAAAATTTTATTTTTGTTTGTTTGTATGTTTGTAATGGTTTAATTCAAAAACTACACAACTGATTTTAAAAATTTACTTTCACCATTAGAAATTTATATTATCACCGAGTAACATAGGTTATATTTTGATTTTTAGTTACTATGATTACTTTACCTAACCTACTTATACGCAAGCGAAGCCGCGGGCAAAAGCTAGTTTATCATATAAGAAGAGAAGTCCCGACTAACTCACTCACTGACTCGTCAACGCTCACTCAAACTCTTTAACCGTACTGACGTGACCGCTTTTGCACAGAGATTCTCTGTACAAAAAATAAATGTTGTATGTAGACAAGAAATAACTAAGGCTTTTCGAAATGCCCTCTGCAACTAAAATATACAGTGACAAAGTCGCGAGCATGAGCTAGATGTAACCAATAGATTTATTCACAGCACACTAAAAACTGTGCTCACTCGGCAATGTATATTTTTCAAAGCTATTTCAAATTTCGTCGTGAAAGATTTTCATAAACAACCCTAAATAGGTTGTTTTTGAACATCTTTGCTAGACGAATCCATAAAATCCGTGATAGAATCTCTTAAGACTCCTGGGAGAATATAAACCGTATCTACATTAGCGAGAACAATGCTTTACAAAAGTCAGCATTGTCAGCCGTATCAGATAATCTATCACATTTGTTGAATACTGTTTGAATATGTGGTACATTTTTCAGACCTGATAACCCTTTTACATTTTGTGGGTAGACTCGGCCAGTTAACAAAAAATGGTCTTAACTTTTCTTAACCATTTATTCATCTTGAAGGCCGTTGAACAATGGTTAATCATTGATCAAGGACTTGAGAGCTATTCGGTTGAAAGCTTGATAAATTGAAATTAAACTACTATATACGGATTTTATCGCGTTGTTTATTTAGCACTGTATAAAAAATTTTGAAAATAAAAATTTTCTCCTCTATTGAAATTGGGATGTTTTTTGATTTCAATAGCCTCGCGAAGCATCCTTGGTAGGAATCGGTAGTCTTTAGCGAGAATCTGTGGTTTGTCAAATCTCAGGTAGTGGTTGGTCTCCTGTTGTACATGTTCACAGACGTTTGTGTTTTACGTCAGCTATGTGTTCTTTTATGCGGGTGCCTATGCTTCTCTTGGTTTGACCAATGTATGAGAATCCGCAGTCACAATCTATACAGGGGTCTATAAAATAGATTGGTTGGAATGTACCACCAGCTTGGGATCCAGTACTTCAAATAGTCAAACCCAAGAAGAAACAAACCACAGCTAGACTTCATGATACTTTGAGCTCATTCTGCGTAAATAGAAACACCAATAATTGAATTATGTTCGGGTACTTTGAAATAACTACACTGGAACATTGAGACAACTACCATCTTAGTCTCCCCGTGACCATGGCTGCTGAAAAGCAACCGAAACGTCGGGGAAAGTGTAAACCAAAAATAAATAGATTTAATAGTTTAAATAATTTTATTAGCTTATAAATTAGTAAAATAAAATCAGTAGTAGTGTAATATTTTCAAAATTTTGTAATACAGTGCTAAATAAACAACGCGATAAAATCCGTATATAGTAGTTTAATTTCAATGAATAACATTCGAGTAAACAGAAGACAATATTATGTAAATCAGCTTGATAAATATTTGTCTATTCTAATATTACAGAGAGTAAATATTAGATTTTTTGTTTGTTTGTTTGTAAGAATTTAACTCAAAAACTACTCAACCGATTTTAGATATCCTTTCACCTTTAGAAACCTGTATTACCGCCAGGTAACATAAGCATATTTTTTTAAAAGGTTCTCCTACTATTTTAACCTTACGCGAGTGAAAACGCGGTCATCTTATCTTATCTTGATCCGGGGGCCAGTCATTGTAGACCGGCGACACTTCGACCCAGTGGGATCTTTTGTGTCGGCCCCGAGGTTTATCCTTGAGCTATCTCCCTATGAATGTACTGCACCAGTCGCAGCGTACACTTCAGAGGGAGAAGCCTGAAGTCTTCAGGGTTCGGATATGCCAATCCCATCAGACCCATCCTTAGTCCAGCCAACGCGTCACATTCACACAGTAGGTGTGATATGGACTCGTCCTGTTCACCACAGAAAACGCGGTCAAAAGCTGGTAAGTAATATTTTTATGAGTAATGCTGTAAGTGTATATTTCTAAAGTGATAGATGTTTCGATGTTTATGTATCTGTTCATTTTGGTTAGATTGTCAGTGCCGCTTTGAGACTCGTGTTTTTCGAGTGTCTGTCATTCGAAATACTTATCATTCTACCAAACTATAGGCTTGTCTATTGCCCCTTTACTTTTAGCATATTATGGTAAAAGCTATTCAGTGTTAATACGTATAAACTAGAAATAAGAAATAGGCAGGTATCGGATAGCTTATTAACCTTCTAACCTCGGTGGCCCACCGGTGGCCAGACATAATGGATTATTAAATATGTCTGGTATTCAAAGACTTGACAAATTAAAATCGAATATACTTTAGACTGCCTATGTAGTCCCGTACTATTGTTATATGCTTTTGATAGATTTGTTTCTTAAATAAAGTAAAGTGAGAATAAAGTAAAGTGAGTCTTCGGTTGAATAAACACGAAACCTAACAATGTGTTTGGTAGATGGCAATAAACTCGTCACCTATTAACTCGACTAAAGAAATGTGGGTGTAACATCCATTTCTGCATACCCCATCAATCATATAGGCGGGAATATATCTGCAAATTGGTCTGCGTGAGTCACAGGTCTTTTTTATGAACTAAATATGCTAAATATGCTAAATATGCTAAATATGCTAAATATGCTAAATATGCACTATGACAGCGGTTCTGCTACTGTCCGCGGCTGAGCTGACCTTGCTCGGGAACAGTTCCTTTTTTCTGGATTAAAAATACTCCATATCCTCTTATGTATCCCTGTCAACGTGTAAGCAAAATTTCATGATGATCGTTTGAGAAGTTACGACGTGAAAGCGTGTAACAAACGAATAAACTCACATTGGAATTTATAAAATTAGTTTGGATTCCTCAACAAAAATAGCTTAGATCGTAAAATAAACTCCAACTGTAAAACCACATCAAAACATGTTAAGTACCTTTATTGTGAACCTCCAACAAACAGATAAAGAGAAAAATAACATATTTTCCGATTCAGAAACCTTTAATTAGTTCAACTGAGTCTATTTTTAAAATACCTTTTAGTACACACGGTTTCTTTACGGCCTTAAAATAGTAAAGGTATACGTGGCAAACGAAGCGTTGAGAGTTCACTTTAATTAAATTTCAAGTTTACTTTAAATTCTCGTCTAGTTTGCTCGCTTATTATGATATTGTTAGTTTAAAATACCGCAACGTGTATCTTTAACATGTTTACTTTTATAATAACTAGCGTAGTTACAATGTATCGCAGCCTTGTGAAGTCTTCTAGGAAACATAAATACTGACTATTTTATAATATGTATACAACAAACTTAAAAAGGGTTGCCTGAATGTCCTGTCAGGACAGGACATTCAGTAAACCCTTTTTAAGGCTTACTAGGATAACACAGGTGTTATCCTAGTAATAGACCGTTAGGCTGCCACGCAAAGGTCTCGAGATCGATGTCAAGGCGTAGCTCTGACTTTTTGAAGTTATGTGCGTATTAATTAGTTAATTATCACTCGCTTTAATGGTGAAGGAAATTATAATGAGAAGAACTTAATTTCTGGAAGCTCACTATGAAATCCTCGAAAGTATGATATGCTATGAAGTCGGAAAATTTGCACTGGGCCAGCCTGGTCAATTATGGATCAACCCTTCTCACACTGAGAAGTAGTCTGTGTCCAGTAGTTGAACAATTTATATACAGGCTGATATTTTTCAATAGGTTTTTGTTACTCATAGTGTCTCCCTTCACAGGCACTTCTCTACCTAAATATCCATCGTAAGAAAATACCTGGCCCTTTTCAAGGTTTTCATGGTGACATGGGTTGCACATAGGACCCATGTCACCACGAAAACCTTCACCAATGGTCCTGCGAGAATTAAGATGTATATTAAAATGGGAATTCTCTCGAGGCACGTCATGGCAGGTGTACCGTGTAGGACTAAAAACGTTAATAGTCAGACGGTTATTCGTCGACTCTCAAGATGAAATGGATGCATGCGTTAATCATACAAGTCAAGGCTAAAAAGTTAAATATTTCTCATTCATTTTACAAAATGACACTTATGAACGTCAAAAGTTATCAGTTAGTAATAGTACTAAAGTTACAAAATTTTTTTTTTGTTAATTGCTAAGTGTCAGCTAGATTAAGAATTAAGCCTGTGAAGAGAAAAGCATGACCATTGACCACTCTTTTAAATTGATCTTAAATTAAAACCCGTCTTTTACTCAATAGAAATAAAATTAGATCTTGTGCATATTTGTAAAAGTGACTGTCATAATAATTGCTATACTTATTGGCAACTAAAACCATACCCAAAAAACGAAAAATGAAAATAGAGCTGGCTAGTTCAGCTAGCTTTCGTCACATCACGTATTATCACGCGTTTTTTCGTAACATCATCGATATTATCTATGCTGCCTTTGAGAGTCGCGTACTAGGAATACTCAACAATAAATTACCTAAAGAGTCGTCACGACCAGCAGTGACGCTTATGTTTACGTCACTATATTCATAAAGTTGTCAATAGAGTCACTTCCTTAAGGGCCACGAAATATGCGTGGAATGCATGTAGAAATGAAAGATACATTGGTGAAGATTATTTTAATCACATGAATTTTTTAACAGAGTCGATTATGAATGATACGGTAGAGAATGCACCTGCTTTGCATGGGTTCGATTGCCCAGATGAGCAAAGTGTTAATGGGTTTTTTTGTCAAGAAATTGTCAGGTCATTGTTACTCGGCGTCAGAACTGCACTGTATGTACTGTAGCTACTTACTGTAGCTGGCGATAAGAGGATGTGTATGGCGTTATATGTATGTGTTTTTACAAAAGATTTTGTGCTTTTATGACTTTGGCCTTGCCTATATTTTGGAGTAGGTAATATTTCATATTCACTCAAGAAATGTTTAGTAACAACGAAACGCAATACGCTTACCGTACCCGTTTGCAGAATTTAGTTCGTGGCCCTTTGTTACAATTCTCGCTTCAGAATATGTGTTCTATTATGCATACGTCATATTGTGTGTGTTTGTACAGAAGGACATAGGGTACTCCGCATCCAGAAAAAGTAATGTAGAGTAACTGTTACTTGAAAAACTATTATACTATTACCATTACTTGGAAAAGTACAGTACTCGAGAGATAACTAGTACTGTTCTAACCTTCATTTCAAAGATTGGCGCCCAACGTGGGACCTAAGCTTGTGACCCTGAGAATCTCATGCTCTAACAAAAGATGATAACGCCCTTAGCGTACTCGCTTAAAGAATTAATTTCGTGGCCCTCTGGTAAGATAGGTAAAGGTATAAAATTATATTATACTAACCGGCACCCATAGACGTTGTCCTATAAAAACGAAAAAAATAATAATAACCAGTTTAAACCATTTTCGAATCCACTCGTTTAGGAGGAGTTTAATTACAAACACACGCACAAAAGATTTATATTTATAAGGATATAAAGTTTGTTCAATTCTCCCTTCAGACAATGTGTTATATCACACTTCATATTACGTGCGAACAGCTGTCAATATGGATTTGTCATCCTTTGTTATTGTTTGTGCCTGAGAGAAAGGTTTTTGTCTATAAGAAGAAAAGTTTGCTTAGATTTTGACACCGTTTATTAAAAACTAGCGGACCCGACAGACGTTGTACTGTACACAAGAAAAGAAAATAAAAAAGAAACCAAATCTAAACCATTTTCGAATCCACTTAAACACACACAAAAAATTTCATCAAATCGAACCAGCTGTTTAGGAGGAGTTTAATTACAAACACACGCACAGAAGATTTATATGTATAAAGAGGAAGTTTCTGATTTACGACACGATGAATCGGAAAAATCCACATCAGATTCTCGCCTATATCCCTGAAGCTAGATGGAGGTGTATTATGCCAACATTTTTTTAGCTCTATTTTAGGTTCCACGTAACTGGAGATAAGTCTATTCACGTCTACCGTGCCACAGTTTTAGAGTCCGTTCTACTATTAAAATTTACCTGACTGAAGAACTTATTAACGCTTTTTACGACCCAGGAATAGAAACCCAGATATCATGCGCAGCAATCACATTCGGTAATGTATTGCTGGTGTGAATTATTTAAAAGGTTTTGACACTTGTAAAATTCTAATTCAGTGTACGAGTATTGCTAATAATAAAACTTCTGAAAAAGTCTGATCTCACAAGAATAAGAGAAAACCATCTATTTAGAACAATGCTGTCTCATCCCTATGTATACAATAAGGTTCTTGCTAGGTATAAAACAAATGCCCTAAGAAATATAAAATAATAAATTATTTTGACCTTTTGCTGTGTCATCCAAGATAATTATCTTTCCAAAGAAATTTTCCATCGCAGTATTTATAATATTTCCGCTAATTCATTTTTAAAGGGTTCGGCTTTTGTCAATATTTTCCCTCTCTGTCCTGAAAGTGTCACGTCATTGGATTTTCTAATGCCTTTAAACTTTCCGTAGCCGTAGGCAGAAAAATGCTTTGAACGTAAGCTGAAAGTCGTGGTTAAGAAGGTCGTAGCAATTTGTTATTTCGGTTTGGGTACAACACTTTTAATGACGTCCCTGCATGACGATCCCATTAAAATCCAATTGCCTTGTTGATCTCGTCATATTTATGTTAATAGTACACCTGTAACTGCTGATTGTTAGAAGCATATATTTATAACGGGTCTCGGAAAATAAAGAAGATAACATCGGCCCTGTATGTAAGCTATCTCATTGCTGGTCACGGACCTCTTCTTAATATGAAAAGGATTGGGATATAGTCCACCACACTGAACCAGTGCGATTTGGTAAACTTCACAGAACTTTGAGAACATTATGTATCTTTCAAAAATTATGATTTCCTCACGATTTTTCTTTTATCATAAAACCGTATTTTATACACTGCGAAATACGGGAGGTGCGAGCCGTGGAATTGAATGCAACAACTCGGCCTAGCAGTCCAACCGCCACCAATAAGCTATCAATGCTACTTAAGAAATAAGAAGAATATTAAAACCAGTTAATTCTTCCATCTGGAAGTGAATATGAAACTTACAGTTGCGCACTGTCTCCCATGCCATGCCATGTCAACCTAACTAGTCCTAATCCGAACTAATATTATAAATCAGTCAGTCAGTTTGTTTGTTACGCTTTCACATCTTAAATACTCGACCGATCATCATGATATTTCACATACACGTGTCAAGGGTACAGAAAAGGTAGGTACATTTCACCCAGCAAAAGTACTGTTCTCGACGAATTAATTTAGATAACCCACACTACGCGAACGAAATCTAGAATTTTACAAAAGCGTAAATAAGCGTACTAGTGACTTCTGCACAGGCTATACAAATTTGTACTAGCGTGGTTAATAATTGTATTCCAATTATATTCGAATGTGGGCAAAGTCAATGTCAAAAATCATTGATTTAGGTCATCACAAAGTTGGTTGTACGGTGCGATGTGTAAACATAGATTTAGTTTTTATTTTTTTTACATTGTCTACTTCATTGGTTCAGTGGCATAAGAATTCACTTATGTTTGTCATCGATCGAGAGGTTTTGATTTGATTTATATAGACATACATACGTACATAGATTCACACGTGTTTCCCAGAGGGGTAGGCGGAGACTACGGATTTCCATTTGCTACGATCCTGACACACTTCTCTGGTTTTATTCACTTTCATCACATTCCTCATACACGCTCACCGGTTGAAGGTGCTCTTAACCTGGCCTTTGTCCAGAACGCCTCTGATTTGATCGAGTAATGTTCACCTAGGTTTTCACATTGGGACTTTTCCATTCACACTAGCTTTATAAACTTTCTTAGTTAGTCTTTTCTCCTCCATTCTTTCTACATGCCCAAATCAGCTTAACATGCTCTTTTCTATTCTTGTCTCTATATCCACTTTTATGCCGTATCCACATAGTGTGATTCTAATCACACTATAACTTATTCTATCTTTCAGAGTTTGAGCTTTCCTGTTAAACTTTATTAGAAATGACAAGGCATTTGGTTAAACGAAAATCGTCAAAAAACCCGCCTATGATTACTTGGGTCTTATACAAAGCTAGTAAAATGTGTATGTAATATACCTATGTTTATTCCCTCGTGACAATATAACCGTGGCTTTATTTACGCTTATTTGGATTATCTTCTCACTTACTAGCTACGTAATTAAATTCTATCCTCACAAATATTACATCACTTTGTATATATTTACACACCTAAGTAAATGTGTTTCACCTACATTATTCAATATTCGAACATAGAATTTAATCCGTTATATAATATCATGTTATTGTATTTTAACTAATATTATACATATATGCAAATGTGAGTATTTTTATTTCGTTTTTACATCTTAACATCTCATCATCAAATTTTGCATATTTTGGGTACAAAAAAAAAGACATAGAGTACCTTTTCTTCAGGAAAAAAGTACTGTTATTAAACTTTGTTTTTTTTTCTTTTTAGTTGGCGGAATGCTTTAGCCCATATGTCTTCTAGAGGCGACGGAGATGTTATGTCGGGCTCACCGGGGAAAAGATACCCCGGTAATACCGACTAAATTCCTCGTCATAACCATAGACGGCGAGGCCGCGCGAATCGCTTTCACATACAATCGCGACACCGCCGAGGTTTCGGCCTGCTGTGTGAAACGGCAGACCACTACATAAAAATACTGAGAAGGAAGAACGGGAGACTTACTAACCTAACTTACATTTACGCGAGTGAAGCCGCGGGCAAAAGCAAGTTATGTATAAATATTTCTTTCCAGTTAAGTCGAGTATATTTATTAATGATTATTACTTGAAAGCTGTTCTCACGAACCAAATACAGACCCCCAAGTTGGTCAATCTAAGTTTTAAACGGTCGTTTAATACTTAGATTGTTTACCGTATCGGTCAAAGTGTTACTGGATTTTCTGTTGAGAATTTCTTAGCAGTAGCATGGAGTTTGGTGTACCCGATAAACACGTCCTCTAATTTGTTTCTATTTTCTTTAAAATACAACTCCTACACTAGGAATAATTCCTGTGTCGCTTGAGACTTTACAAACATTCAAACAACGGAGACAAAAAACTTCCAGACTCGAAACAACCATTTGTGGATCACATAAATTTTTGTCCCGTGTGGGATTCGAACCCACAACACTCGGGCGGAGGCAGTGGCGAGGCGACCACTTAAATGACTTTGCCAAACGTGCGGCCAATGTGGAACCTCATACACCACTGCCTTCATTTTCTGAGTTCTACAAATGTGAGGTTTTATTTAAATAATCCTACACCTAAATTTTAAGTATATATTATTTATAACGATGTATTTCGTTGACGCAACGGTATGAGGTCTCGATTTCAATTCTCAGATCAGGGATCGTTATATTGGGGTGTTTGTACTTAGAAATTCTTAGAAGTTCGGAAATATGCTCGATAAATTGCAATAGGTTCGCCCTCTAAAGTTATTTTTGGCGAAATGTGGGTGTAAAAGTCCTCTGTGTACGTTTTCAGGCTCTATACGAGTATATGTATGTAAGTCCTTTGTTTGTCTTAACCTCAGTTATTTAATGAAATGGCTGTGAATAAGAACCTAATCTGCTTAAGTCACCTGTTCATATCAATCAGGATCCAACAATGAGTTTCTCTTTTTGCAAAGATACATTACACATTTTCTTAAGACCAACTTTAAGCTAATTACAGAGTTCCACGACAGTGGAATACGAGGCAGAAAATTGTGATTTCTAAGGCTAAAGTTCACTAAGTAAAACTATGAGTTTTATATAATAAAAATGTTTATCAAAAAGACGGTTAAGTTAAGTGAATAATATTATATTAAATCTACTTTTTAGACAAAAAGAAGATATCAATTTCGCTGCATCTATTGTTGTAAGTTCGAAATAGTCGCGCTATAAATTGTCACTCATAAAAGATTAGTTGTTACTCAAGACTCAATTCGTTTTCGTTATAAGCACTCATATTCTTATTTCACATTCAATCTACAAGAAGAGGCAGTAAATCCATTCTGCAATTTAGGCGTGCAATTCAACATTTCAAATTTATAATATTGGCAGGATGTGTTAATTAAGCATGTATGCTTTAAGTTGTCACACATACCTACTTTGATATCTTACAAGGATCTTTAGACTACGGTATTTGTTTACAATCAGATGGACCGTTTTCCCGTTTGCTCCAATACTTACATAAACAATAAAAAGCGCTATCATTCGAAATAACTACCTAAAGATTTGGCGCTATAATACCCCTAGTACAAGATTGGAGTCTTTTATTTTTTAAGAATTGACACATAAAATGTGTTTTGGCTTAATTAAAATGCCAAGAAGACGATTGTAGTCCGCCACTAATTGTTTGTCGACGTGGGAATGGAGCTAAACTTTATTCTATAAGGCTTAGAGTAAGCCCTGGTTTTTCTTTAGGTGATAATTAATTTTCTTGTCGCTTTGTAACTGTCTCAGATACAGGGTTTCGTGGTAACGAACCATTTATCATGGTGCTTGAAAGATTAAAGTAACATATTTAATTTTTTTGTTTAGAATTGTTAGTGTAAAATCATAATGGCGTTTATCTTTATAAACAGATAATTAATTAAAGGCTCTCCAGGCGTCTAAAGGTTTAGTCATTATTTTTATAGAGAGACTAATGACGATTATTTAGCTTTATATTAAAATCTCTAAACAAAATAATGTTTTGTTTTTAAGCCTGGATTGCAAAAAACCTAGCGGCTCACCCGTTGGTCATCGAAAATTGTGGCTTGTGGCAATGGCTATATTTACTGAGCATTACACAAGCAGTACCAAGTAAACAAGGCATAAAAAAAGGCAGCATGGAGTTGAAAAACTAATAGGAACTGCTTTTCTAGCCTTCAATCCAGACGCAATTCTACTTGATGACAGGAATAGCCATACCCCATTACCAGTGACAGAAAAGAGGCGAAAGATGAAGTCATTTATAAATCAGACGTAAGCAATAGAAGACAAAGAATGGCTATTACTTCAACAATAAAAGCAAGGCTAGTAAATAGATGATGCTGATGCGAGTCGAATTCACGGCATATGGGGCATTAGTAATGACGTTGGAATGGCTTAACTATCTGGACCACCATCTATGTCGCAAGAATACGCACAAACTGTACAAAGTTCATAAATATTTCTAAAACTTCCTATCAGTAAATTTGTATCTTAATTCCATTAGTATACAATGTATTCTCGATAAAATGCATCAAAATATAAATGTAGACTTTATAAGAGAAGCGTTCCTTTTAAGAATAAGTGTGTTATTTTCGTTTTAATAGCGCAAACTTACAAAATAGGTAGAACATTATTTATATAATGAATTTCGAAGACGTTAAAATGTTTTACAAGCTTTCTTATCGAAGCGCTGAGATTTGCGGTAAAAGAGACATTTAAATAATATGTAGTTTTAATGAAACCTCACACAACTTACTAGGTTATTTAGTTTCGACAGTTTTCGATTTCGACAGCAGCGATAGACTAGTGAGAGAACCATTGGACTGCCAGGCAGCGGTCTCGAGTTCGATCCCAAGGTGCGCATATCTGCCTTTTCGAAGTTACGTGCATATTAAATACTTAATTATAGCTCGCTTTTACGGTATAGGAAAACATCGTGAGGAAACCTACATGTAAAGTTCGCCATAATGTCCTCCAAAATATGTGAAGTCAGACTGAAGACATTCAAACAACGGACACAATAAACACGCAGACTCGGAACAAATATTTGTGGATCACACATAGTCATGTCTCGTGTGGGATTCGAACCCACAACACTCGGCGCAATGGCAGTGTCGAGGCGACCACTTAAACCACTACACCATTCGTACAGTCATATTACGAACTATGTTTTTAGGTCCCACCAAACATAAAGGCGCCTATTTATTGTCATATACCGGAAGTAGCACCAGACTCCAAAAATATCCCCTGATACTTTACCCCACTCAGGAATCGAAACCGAGCCTTCACGTAGAGTTGCATACCATAGTCTGTGCCAGTTCCCGAAAAACCCAGTAGGTTGATACAAAACATTCGAACGTTATATTAACATAAGATTTCTATCTCTAAGATTGAACATTTTCTAGGCGTAGACGGCTCTATTTACATATTCCTTTAAAAATCTGGGGCTAGCATTTCGTAGGTCGTATATAAGCGAAAACTAGAAGCCTTATTTCGTTCAGTATTCTGTTCATCGTTTATAGTTGTTTATCGATATTATTCTTGAATATAATCTAGAAATTCAATATTCCTTATATTCTATTATTACCCTGCCAGTTACATGCCTAAAATAGCATAATATTATAGGGATCATTTCCTTCACTTATTTACTTAACCCCTTCGTTCGGACTGCTTTTTGATTTATAATAAACAAGTTTGACATAGTAGGATCCAGTTCTTTTAAATTACGATTATACGTTCATCATTTTATACAGCCAAGATGGCAAACTAGCATACGGCCCACCTGATGGTAATTGGCCACCGTAATCTATGAACACCTGTAACAACAGAGGCATCACTTGCACACACACTCACACACGTTGCCGACCTTTTAGGAAAGGAAGAAGTTAAAAAAGAAGTGGGAAGGAGAAGGAGCGGGAAGGGTGAAAGAGGGTGATTGGGCCTCTGGCACTCTCACTTACCGAACGAAACACAACAGTAGGAATACCGCTATTTCACGTCGATATTCTGTGGGAAGGACTACCCTTCCCTGGTCGAGCCAGTTCATTCGTGCTGAAATCAGCGAGGCTCTACTACCTAAAAAACATAAAAAAGATTGTGGAGGACTACCTTCATACCACATTTGACTCTACCTACGCATTGAACCCATTAAAAATCAAGTAAGCATTATCACATACTTACGCCAACGGTATGAACTTCTCAGCCCGACTAAAAGGAATTATTGACATTGATTAGTACGATAGAGTTTATCAACCCTAATAAAACAGCAGGCTGCAGCTCTCCCATACGTTCTCACAAACACCAATTTAGCAATTTATTTGCGTACACTGGTATGCTACAGCTGTGCACGAGGTTTTGGGTTAAATTTTGAGAAAGTAAGGTACATTTTTATTGAGGATTTCGAGTAATTTGTTATTCGGTCTTGTCTAAAACTATATCCTGTAGACCAATAGTGTACTATTGGCTGTCGAATCAAGGGGATAACACACTTCTGCTTACTTCTTTAGGTGTATAAGCGTAAAACTATTTAAATCCTAACTAATATCATAAATACGACAATGAGTTTATTTATTTGTTTGTTTGTTACGTTTTCACGCCTTAGCTATTCGAACGATCATCATAAAATTTCGCATACACATTGTCCGGGGTACAGAATAAGGCATAGGGAACCTTTCATTCAGAAAGGACTGTCACTAATCCCTTTTATTACCTGGGGGAATGCATTGACGCATACCCCTCCGCGGGGTCCGGCGGAGAGGTTATGTCGGACTCATCAGGGCAAAGAAAGATGGTAATGGTGATACCGGGCCTCCCGGTAATACCGACTAAACCTCACAGTGTTCTTTGATGAAACTGCAATCGGCGGGACCGCGCGAATCACTTTCACATGCAGTCGCGATCCCGCCGAGGTTTCGACCCGCCGCCGCGCCGTATAAAACGGCAGGCCACTACACAATAAGACTATACTTTGGGCACCACGACATTTAAGTTCTACTGTGCCCCCATAAGGTGAAGGAGACACACGACACAGAGGCGCGCGTGGGAACACGCATGCCGGCTCTCGGACCTGGTGCTGATCGGGTGGAGGGCATGTCCGCGAAGCCCACCATCCCCAGGTCAAACCTCAGCGTGGCTGGAGGTTATCTCACGCTCTCCGGCGCCTGGTTCTGCGGTTGGAAAGAGGGTTTAAGCGCTCCCGCTCCTGCTCCGCCGCCTCCTTGATGGAAATTACTTCCTCACAGAAGTAAGTAACGGCGTTCCAAAACCTCTCGCGCCGGACCATAGATTGAATCACGGCCGGGAGTGAGAGGGCATCCATACCGACTGCCACGATCAACTGACGGCGCTGCGATGCCCAGGCGAGGCAATCCGCCAAAGGGTGCAGCACCGTGTCTCAAACAACGTCGCTGCAGTTGCCGCAATGGTGACAACCGGGCGTCTCTTGCCAGCCTATGCGACACAGGAACTGGTCAAAATAGGATCGATTTGAATCAAAAAACAATTTATGCAGACTGTTCTCGTTCTTGCCTACTGAACCTTTTTAATCCGCATCTAAGAACAGTTCCCTGTAACTTTAACCGTTAGGTTACCCTACCCTTCCATACCCCGTCCAAAAAAATCAACTCCTTCAGGAATGTATATTGAGAATCCGGTTGGTGTTCGTGTACCGCATAAATCATAATAAATCTGCATCAAAATACTCGTTATATAACGTGCGTGAATTCAGCGAAGCATATATATTTCTCGTTCAGCTTATTTTGTATCTAATATCCACGCTGTGTATTTTTTAATCGTACAAAATACTTTTACGTCTATATTCCCAAAGGGTGGTGGTGTATTTATTTAATCTACATTAATTCACCAACTATGGTTTTAGAGCACGATCCTATCCGATACAGGTCCGTGTTATTACTGAAAATTTCATGATATGAAAACAACACGTTGCTCGACCCAAGAATCAAATTCGAAATTTCGTGCAACTGTTGAATACAACCACCAAGATATTAGTAGTGGGACGTAATAATATTAATGCATGTAGCGGTCTAGGCGCAACAGTATCGAATGCGTCCGTTGTACAATAAGTTTCGAGTTCGATTGCCAGTTTGAGCGGAGTGTGTTCTTTATTAGTTATTAGAGTTTGGCACTGTGCTCGATAGGTAGTAATGGTTTTGCTCCTTCATTACGTGTTATAAGAGACTATAGCACATTTCTGCCCATATCTTTAGGCTTATACACGTGGGACTATGTATGTATAGTTGTCATGTACTGAAACATAAAATCCTGTACAGCCTGGATAAATTAAATGATTTAATAATACATTAAATTAATTTCTTTTATTTTGAGAATTTAAGATTTAATTTAATAGAAGAAGGAAGAAAACATTTGTGACATAATTAAATAATTAACATAATATATATACAAATTATTTACAAGAAATTTAAACTAAAGAGAAAAATAAAACTTTAATGAAAAATTAAATTATTTGTAATTATATTATATATTTCGTATTAATATTAAAAGCATTGTATCGAATATTATTAAATAAAATAATATATAATTAATAAAAATGATGTATTATCAAAATTATGTTTCTTTGATTACCGAATAAATATTCGAATCAATCTCGAAAATCGCACATCACTAGTAAAAATATCTTATTATTCCTCTATGAAGGTTTATATGGTGATTGAAAATCTGCCCAAGAGTATTTATGAGCTTGCTGTAATAATCAGCAACGCCCAGACGCATAAAAAATTTACACTGTAACTAAAGCCTATGTAGTACCGAGCCTCATTTGTTTCAGAACTTTTTGAATTTTTTAGAACTTTAGCGCGTTGAAACTGCGAATTGCCTGCTCATAAAATGTTCAGTTTAATCTTAATTTTATGTCCTATATTGCAATTATTCGTACGTTATTATTAAACATTGCCTACCTTGTGACTACATTCAGAACTTTTATATAACTTACCTACCGCTAGACTAAAAAGTGTCTTCGTATAACTATACTAATATTATAAAGCTGTAGAGATTGTTTTTTTGGTAGAACGCGCTAATCTCAGGAACTACTGGTTCGAATTAACAAATTATTTTAGTGTTGCATAGCCTATTTATCGAGGAAGGCTATAGGCTATATAACATCACGCTATGACCCACGGGGGTGGTGCAGTAACTATAAACACGAGTGAAACCATGGAGACATCTAGTATTAGATAACTATTTGAACTATTTGTACATAAACCTCGATATTCGTTATATATAATGCCGCGCTATCCTTCATTTCCGTATTGTAGAGGATTTTACAAAACAGTGGATACAAATAACACCCAGACTCAGAATAACCATTACTCAACCACACGAATCCACAACACTTGACGAAGTGGAAACGCGACCACTTAAATAATATTATCATAGAAGGTTCGCCTAAGTCTTCTCTTTTAAAAGTTTTATTCTCATTTGCCATACACTATGAATTCTGAATAATGAGAAGTCAATTTAAATAAATAATCCGAGCAAAATTGTAAAGGAAAACGATACATCAAGAACGGTGTAACATGGTGCTGTCTGTAACCTAAGTGCTGTCTGTAACCTAACCTAATATTTTATTATGACTAAACCTTTCATGATGTTATAACTAGTAAAAAACTACCTTGTCATCTGAGTTTGGAACCTTATTAAAAGTAAATATGAAGCCCGGTTTTCTTAAGCGTATCTTTTTTTTTTAATTGTCGGTGACAGTCGTGTGGCTTATTCGGGATCGCGTGGAGTGTATTGATGATCAAAAATTAAAAGTACATAGACTCACACTTTTAGCCTTAAAAGTAAAAGCCAAAGGGGTAGAAGTGTTGAAGGTCAAATTCGTTCAAAGTCAAAGTAAAAAATCATTTATTCATTTATGTCACAAAGTAACACTTATAAATGTCAAAGGGGTTAGTGAGGTTATTATATTTAGTGCATTTACATTTATGTTAGTTAGGAGTTAGCTGAGCAGCGATAGCTCGGTGGGGAGACCAACAGACTGCAATGTAGAGGGTCTCGTATTCGAACCCACGTCGCGCACCTCTGACTTTCGGAAGTTATATGACTTTTCGAAATTATGTGCGTATTGATTGACAATTATCGCCTGCTCCGTGCCTCAGAGAGCACGTTAAGCCTTCGGTCCCAGCTGCTGTGAACATCTATTGCAGTCATTATTGGGGATGTTGACACAAAAGAACCCACTGGGTCGAAGTGTCGCCAGTCTGTCCTGACTGGCCCCCACACAAGATAAGATAGGAGTTTAAAGAGCTAGGCTCACTCATCTTCCACCCGTTGCATTTTCGCAATCCATCCTGTTACTGGAAATATCCCAATAGAAAAATTGTATCACGTTTTTCAACCCGTAAATGCTAGACTTTACGTTAGAACTCAAGCGTGTGCCTAGACTTATGCCATAAGAAGCTTAGGCGTTCCACATACGATGGTCTTTTTTTCAACTGATGGATAAATCCGGCTCTGTTCGTTGCAGTGAGCGGCTGCCCACGGGTATATGTGAATGGTGTATGCGAACGCTATGGGTACTCAATACCACAGTACATAGACAAAAAGCCTACTCAGACTTTTTGTCATATTGCATAGGATTCCATATGTTCTATAATACCGGTCAAATTGTCCAGTCCACTGTCCGACATCTGCAGAACGCTTGAAGCGTAACCCCAGATTCAACTACGTATCCCACTATACCTTAATATCAAACCTGTATATGAACTGTTCCAATGCTAGCCACGGGCCTCGTTACAGTGTGAAAAAGGGTTCGGCGCAGTGTGAGTTGGCAGACTTCACACATCTTCGAGAACATTATGGAAAACTCTTAGACATGCAGGTTTCTTCACGTTATTTGTTAATATGCACATATGTTCAAAAAGCCAGAGGTGCGTGCTCAGGGATTGAAATCGAGACCTCTACATGGCAGTCCAACGGTCCCCACTAGACGATCACTGCATACCTATAACTTACATTGCTCAAAATCTTATCTACTTTACGATAACTTCTGTTAGGTGAAGGTTGAAATTCGTTTAGTTCTTAACAAGGGAAGGTAGTATTCGTATTTGTTGCTAGGTCCAAATCTAGGTGTTGATCTGCGTTAATGGATCTAGAAATGGGTGATTTGGAAGCGGAATGTTTCTCTTTGCATTGTATCGTGTACATTAAGCTTAAATACCTATGGAATAGTAATTGTAGTGTTAAAGCCTTTCTATTGTATGTTACGGGTATTATGTAGAAGTGTTGTTATTATACATACTTCTTTATTTGAGCGCCTACAGAGTAAACATAATAATCATTAAAAAAAAACAATACAATTTAGCAATAGCATATTTTATATGGCACCTCGAATTTATAACCATTTACTACTTATACACATATTCAGATGCTCCAACACAGATATGTTTTAAACGCTACTGAATTTCTTGTTAATAAGGCATACTATACTTTGAAAGAATATCTCGAAGACAAATATGAAATCCAATAATATAATTAGCTTTTAATGACTCAAGTGAATTTGTCACTTGACTTATATAACATTATCTAAATAGACTTGTATAATAAAAACAATGACATGAATAACATTCAATTAATTAATATTTATATTGTTTTTATTATGTTTAATATGAACTTCAATTATAACTAAAGCATGTTCAAATAATTTAACATAAACATATGTAAATGAGTAATACAATCTAAACAATATTGCATGCCAATTGGCGGAATATAGCTGTACTAAATATTTGTTCAATGCTGATTCAACTAAGTAAACACCACTCTATCAACCTATATTCGCAATAAACTATTCGAATTTGTATTAAAACATAAAGGGTAAAGTACAATTCGAATTCGCGTTGAGGCATTCATACTATGGGCAGAGGCTAGCAAACTTGGCTTTGTTAATGGTTGTTTCACTATAGAGTTTATACTATAAAACCTCTAAATATAAACCTTATTTTTCTTTTAAAAGGACTACCTCCGCATAAGGTATAACGCCTTGTGTCGCGAGGGACTTTACAAACATTCAAACCAGACTCGGAACAGCTAGTTGAGGATTGCATATATTTTTGCATTGAGTGGAAATCGAACCCACAACAGTCGCCGCAGTGACAATGGCGAGGCGATCACTAAAACCACGAAAATAATATTGACTGCACGAATGGTACACCATTCGCTGCACGAATGGTACACCATTCGTGCAGTCAATATTATTTTCTTAGATGAAGTTTTTAAAAACTCTAAATATAAGTAATTCTTTATTCTAAACAAAAAGTGTAAGATATCAACGTAGCCATTTGCATTACTTAGTTCCAGCAATATTTGAATCTTTTCTCGGAAGTGAAAACGGTCTGTGTGAATAAAAGTATTCCCTCGTTAATGTCTCTTTTAATGTTATCATATCAAAAAACCTTGACAATAATGACTTCAGAAATGGACCTGATATCATTCTGTAAAATTCTTAATGTTATGCACATTTAATGACAATTTTACTAATTTAAAATATAAATGAGTAAGTTTGGGAAGATCATTTGGTTGTTTGTTCTCAATTGCATGTAAACTGTTGAACTTATTTGGATAAAACTTGGTACACAGATAGACCTAGGAGTTAGACCTACGTACATGAGATATATTTTTATGCTGGTGTGCGTTCCGGAGGGATTCACGCGTATGAAGACTGAATGAAGTGAGTAAATACGTGTATCATAAGTTTTAATTTGACGCTTTTATATGTTATTGATTATGTATCTTTAGATTAACCTTGTAAATATTTTTTTAGTAATCATATTATGTTAATTATTTAAATTATGTAATTTATTATTTTAAAAACGAAAGTATTTACTCATATGTGTTAATAAAGTACCTATTTTAAATATGATAGTTTGTGAATATATATGTTTTAGGCACGCGTAAACCATTCAACGAAATTTCACGAAAATTGGAACACATATAAACATTTTATAGATACCAGTATTTCTGCTCGCTTCTTTCACGTGGGCTATACCGCGGGCAGAGGATTGCATTGCATAAGCTTCTTTACTATTTTCAAATTTATCGACTGAGTTATTGCTTTAAATGTTTACATTCAAAGTAACACAACCTTATTGTCACCGTCAATTCAGCTTTAAATGTATTGTAAAAAGGCTGTTACAAGGAATATAACGCTTAGGATAGGCTTCGAAGTAAAAAAATATATTGAGATGTTAATATTTCTCTGTAGTAGCTCTTTTTCACTTAATATATAAATAGCAAGAGGCTCGCCGCGTATTAGGTAGAAAATGAAATCATAGTTGGCCAAGTGTAGGTGTAATACACCTGTGCCTTTCCCTTTCGTGGATAAAAGCGTGAACGCACACCTCTCAATCGTAAGTCTTATACTTTATCCGATGGAGAACCCTCGCTTACTAGTACGGTTGTATTAAACGGATATGAACGCGCTGTTCCTCGACTTATTAGAATTCCGCATTCCAATACCGTACACTAATATCCTATATCGATTCATGTCTTATTCCATCTTTCTCTCTTGTCAGTAATGGCAGGATCATGTAATAATTGAAAATACGATTTCTGGCGAAATATGTGTATGGAATGCACGTTCGGGGATATAGCAGACTGTACGTAAAAATACAACAACCGAAATACGTTCAAGCTATAAAATATTTAAGACAGACGTAGGTACAATTAACGGACACAAACTTCACCCAAACTCAGTACAATAATTAATTAATAAATTTTAATTAACCAAATTTTAAATATAGTCTAAATTAAAATAAAATATAGCACTCCGGTCTCTTCATACTTAATATTATAATAGTATCTCTAATAGTAACAACTGCCATTCTTACGCAATAATATCAATTTATGCACATTACACAAATAATTATTCTGTGTTGCATGGTTGACCAGACTGAGACAAGAGACGACCGTGCAGTATTACCGACTCCACGCAGGTTTTGAGCAAAAAAGTCTGAGCCTTCTAACCAAATCTATCCAGAGATTGCTCTGATTAAACTGAAGGCGTAGTAGTCGTCCACAGCACTGAATGTTGTGGATTCATAAACCCCACACGGGACAAAAAATTGTATGATCCACAAACAGTTGTTCCGAATGTACGTTGTTTAAATGTTTGTAAAGTCCCTCGCAATACAGGAATTATTCCTAGAGCGGGAAATTACTTTTTGCAATTAAAAAACGTCGGGTTGTTAACTCTAATGATGGATTCATATATTTTAAATTAAAGATCAGGCAATTTTTATATTAACTTATTATCGATCAGATTAACTTTATACGAAATAAGGTATCAAATATAAAAATAATTCTAGTTATATCAATAATTGGTATATCTCATATGGTTCCCTATCCATTAGCATAAAATTTTAAGACCTTTTTTTTTTTTTTTTTTTTTTTACGTGGGGGAATGCTATGACGCATATCCCTCCGCGGGGGCGGGCGGAGGGATTATGTCGGACTCGCCGGGGTAAAAGAAAGATGTTAAAAGACAATGTACCTCCCGGAATACCGACTAAACCTACCACGGTGTTCCTCGACAAAACCACTATCGACGGGGCCGCGCGAATCGCATTCGCATGCGGTCGCGACCCCGCCGAGGTTACGGCCCGCCGTATGAAACGGCAGGCCACTACGCAACAAGACCTACCCAAGATAGGCACTACACAATATAAAAGCCCTACTGTCTCCCCCTAAAGGGGAGACGGACACGACACAGAGGCGCGCGTGGGAACACGCACGCCGCCTCTCGGACCTGGTGCTGAACGGATGGCGGGCAGGCCTACAAAGCCCGCCACCCCCAGGTCAAACCTCAGGGTGGCTGGAGGTCATCGCGCGCCCTCCGGCGCCCGGCTCTGCGGTTGGGGAGAGGGTTTAAACGCTCCCTCTCCCGCTCCGCCGCCTCCTTGATGGAAATGACTTCCTCACAGAAGGAGGCGACGGCGTTCCACGATCTCTCACTCCGGACCATAGACTGAACTACGGCCGGGAGCGAGAGGGCAACCGATCCGACTGCCGCGATCAACTCACGGCGCTGCGATGCCCAGGCGGGGCAAACCGCCAAAGTGTGCAGCGCCGTGTCCTCAACAACGTCGCGGCAGTCGCCGCAGTGGTGACAACCGGGCGTCTCTTGCCGGCGTATACGACACAGGAACTGGCCAAAACAACCGTGGCCAGTTAGAACCTGTGTCAGCCGGAAGGTGAGGGCGCCATGCCGCCTCTCCAGCCACTCCTCAAACACGGGTCATACCGCCACAATCGTGGCGTGCCCGGCACTGGGGTGCACAAGTCGTTCCTTCCAATTCGCCACTAGGACCTGGCGGAGCTCGGACCTTGCCGCCTCGACAGCGGGAAAAACAGGTCCTTCGCCCCGAGCTAGCGCCTCCTGGCGCCAACGATAGAGCGACGCCAGGAGCGCCGCTTCCAGGTCCCATGGCATCGATCCGGCGAGGAGGCTCGCAGCCTCGAACGAGAAAGACCTAATATAACTTAGCATAATGTTGTTTGGCATAATTATATTTTTGCATAATATAATTACGCATAACAGCTTACGCATAATTTTTTAAGCATAATTTCTCTAACCATAATAATGATTAAGCATAATATTGTAAAGCATAAATTTATTAAGCATAAAGTTCTAAACCATAACTTTTTTAAGCATAATATCCTAAAGCATAAATTGATGATGTGTTGAATGAGTTTCTGTCACGGCTCCGGCGCTGCGGGCCTCCGGCGGCCCCACGCGTGCTAATCGTCGCAGACGGCTTTCGCTCACCACCGCAGCTTCGGCTTGTTGGCCGGCTTCGCCGGCCAGCCTCAGCCGCGGCGGCTCGCTCGCAGCCGCCTGCTCCTCAGCCCGCGGGCCGTCTCGCTCCTACACGCCTACGCGATTTTAAATAACACTCTAGGGGTAGGACAAACAAGACTACGTGAAGTCGGTTTTGAAAATATACACCTAAAATAAATAATTAAGGACTACTATTTCAATCAGTTAACTTCTATCTGAGTTAACTTCTATTATGCTAAAAGTCTTTAGGCCTACTAACGTTATGCTAATAGTCATTAGGCCTACTAACGTTATGGGAATCAAATTTATGCCAAAACAAATTAGTCTTTAACATGATTATGCCAACATAAAATGTATGCCTAAAAAAAGTATGCCAAAGTATTATTATGCCAAAACAAATTGTGCCAAAATCGTTATGCCGAAGTATATTAGGACAAAAAACATTATGCGAAAAGGAGGGATCCCATCTCATATTTGTTATATCTTGTTAATATTATCGAAAAGAAATATTTTAATTAATCGTATAAATTCGAATGTGAGTTTGTTTGTTTGCCTTAACCACTCGACCGATCATCATGAAATTTTGCATACACGTTTTCGGAGATACAGAAAAAGACATAAGGTATCTGTCATTCAGAAAAAAGTACTATTCCCAAGCGGAACCCCGGGCAAAAGCTAATATCAAATAGCATTAAAGGAATACGAGACGAATTTGTATAGATATGATCGGTTATCGCTGTCATCAGCATTGCTTAAAATCAAACAGGCCTTTATCCACTTCAGCTAAGAATCGTTCACAATGCCATCAATTGGTAAGATCTTACCGCCTCCATAAAGTACTTAATGGTTTAATAAAGATGACTTCAATGCATACAAAAATGGACCTAGGACAAGTGTCTTAATTAGCATATCGGTATTAAATGCGAAATGCTGTGCATAAGATATTTGGTTCGATTCCCGGGTTAAACAAAATGTTATAAGGTATTTATATCAAAAACTTTTTATAAACCAACACGGTGTATGGCCTGTCCTCGTTAAACGTCAATAGGCTTGCCCCTATTCATATAATAGGGGCAAGCCCATTGTCATTTACCGAGCACATCTCCAGACTGAACTAAAACATAATTGCCGAAATGTGGATCTAATACACTTCTGCTTACCCCTTAGACAGTACAGGCGTGAGAGAAGTATCACAACAGATATCCCTACCTCTACAGAAAATTTCAGCAACTCTTCGTATGTAAAATATTTAAAATCCGCACCTACCAATTTACGTACAACAACTCACATATATAAACGTTGCATGGTCTATGTTTGAGTGCCTACAATGTACACGCATCAGCTTCTCATTTATAATGTGTTTACTCGACACGCCCGTAAGAAAACACAATTTTCTTCCTATTAGGTTTCTTCGCGACTGGAGTTAGAATTCAATGAGCCAAGTTTACGTTTTTAATATGCTGTAAGCTTAGTAGTATAAAATGATCACAATCCTATTATCGCGATCCGAAAGGCAAACTCTTTGCAGCAAATTGCTTGCTACTGCAAACAATACATTGTAATATTGATTTCTAGATTATAGGAATGTAGTACTGGTTGGGTGTTCTTTATATTTGATGTTTGTAATGCTGCCCGTGGTGTGTGTATTCTCTGTAGCGTGCGAGTTATATTTTAAAAGGCTGTATATACATTTTCCTTTATATTTAGGAGGGTAGGCTGAGACGTATTGCAGCCACATTTCGTCATATATGATTTAAGGTTCTATGAAATATGGTCCTATCTACGTATTGCAGTCTACGGGGCTCTGTAATCTTTCAACTTTTATCGGCCTCGATGGCGTCGTGGTTAGTGTAACCGACTGCCACGTCTGAGTTCACGGGTTCGATTCTCGCACATTTGTGTGCATGAACATGGATGTTTGTATGGGTGTTTCTATGTATAATATGTACGTATTTACAAAATAAAAGTATATATGTATGTTTATTCGTTGTCTAGTACCCATAGTACAAGCTCTGCTTAGTTTGGGCTAGATGGTGTTGTGTGTATGTGGTAGAATATTATTATTATTATTATCTTTTTGAAAAAAGAACACCTGTTGCACTATATATGTATAAAACTTGTGTCGCGGGGGACTTTACAAACTTTCAAATAACGGACACAAAAATATCCAGTCCAGGAACAATCGTTCGTAGATCACAAATTTTCTTTCCCGTGTAGGAATTAAACCTACAACATTCGGCGCAGTGGCATATCGAGGCAACCGCTTAAACCACCAATATTATGATGATGATTGATCAGTATGAAATGCACTACGTTAATGATTATCTTCATACGAAACATCAGTTGAATAAGTAGACTTGATACAAAATGGTGATCCGGTGCACTGATTTAATGCAGCTATTATTTATTGAAGGTCTAGTTTGATGCTCTGAGTTGAATTATTGAGTAAGATTTCAGCGCGGTATTAGCTAGGGAAATTGCAACTCATGACGTAGAACTATGAATAGAAAAGCGACGACACAACAACATTTCTGTACATGGCGAGAAGGTGCCGAGCGCTTGCAGCATAGTGAGAAAATAAGTCTCATATATGTGTCATCTGTATAAATGTCAGTGATATGCTTGGATTGTCGAGAATAGGTTAAAATAAAATAAGTATCAGAATCTGAGGTTTTTGAATGTATGTAATTTATTTATTTCACCGGGTAACTTTACAGTTAGTTTGTGCAACTGAGCCTTAGTATTTGAATATGACAAGCGAGGCGTCTGATAAGCAAGATAGCGTACTTTGTATCCTATGACAAATTAAATTTGTACCAGATATATAAATTTAAACCGTTGCGATTTATGAGGCAGGACCGAACTTCGTTAACAATTTACATATAAAAATCCAATAAGCCTTTATTCGATCACATGTCATTTCCTAGAGATAAAATCTATTCCAATTTGCATCTGTATGCAACTGCTTTATATCCAGATATATACAGGGTGTCCAGTAATTAATGGATAACCTTGAAATGTCTTATAGTAGAACTGAAGGCCGTTCGAAAAATTAATAAAAAAATTAAAAAATATATTAAAACGCGCAAGCTATATTAGCATAGCATACTTTTGACTGTCTATATATTAGCATAATTAGAGTTTAATAATAAAACAACAAAAAACCGATGAATTTCATTAATTTATGGTCGTAGTATACAAGACAGTTATACATGGTAATTAATATAATTAATTAACATATCTCAGGTAGTAGTTAGGATAGATTTTCTTTCATATTTTTCACTATAAGACATTTCCAGTTTATCCATTAATTACCGGACACCCTGTATAATTGTACATATATTATACACTTTATTTACTGACTGTTTTTATTTTACGATGCTACTGAATCTACAAACTAATCAGTTTGCATTCACTCACCGCAATGTTTGTGTTTACTCGTGTAAATACAGATTCAAATCAAATATGGTATTCGTTTTGATCTGTTCCTAATAGTTCAAAAAGCTATATAACGATTTTATTCTGATTTATCGTGAATTAATGCGGAAGTGCGAGCAACTAACGGCTTGTGAGCTATCCAGAAACAATAAAGAAAATAGTGTGCAACATCCCCTGTTCTTGAAGGTGCGAAGGTGGTATGAGTAATGAAACACCCTTTGTATCGATCATTTACACACAATGGCCCAATTATGAGGCTAAGTGTGGAAGACACACGACCAGCTATTGTTAGTTGAACTATGGTAAATGTGTACGATATAATTCATGCACTTAGTGCTTTGGCGTAGTGATTTTAGCCGCCACTAGACAAAACATTGTGTGATCCACTAAAAGTTGTTCCGTGTCTGCATGTTCATCGAGTCCATTGGTCAAATGTTTGTCACTTGGGATTTGTCTTTAAAGAACCTTGACTATTATTTTTAATAGCCTGTTTATTTCTTGCATTGTAGAACGCCGAAATGGTCCAAAATGGTGAAGGCAAATATCGTGAGGAAACCTGCATTACATGCTTTCCGAGGCACGGGGGTGACTAACACCGCCAACTTGCTAACTCCAAGCTGCTATTGACATTTCTTAATAGGAAAACCCAATAACTTTTTGTTGGCCCGACCCGGGATTCAAACCCGAGACCTCATGCACAGCAGTTGCATTCACTATCGCTGCGCCACGGAGGCAGTGCAGAGAGCAGTGAAAGCGTAACAAACAAAATCTTTCACATTTATAATATTAGTTAGAATGTTATTGGGTTTTCTGAGAAGAAATTGACATTTACAACATGGACTCTGGAACTGCGTCTGGTATTAAAGTACTTCTATCTTTCTGTCTGATTTTTGGTTACATTCTCATGGTTATATAGATATAATCAATCGACTTACGGGGCAATAAGAAAAACCTAACGGTATTACATGTGAAGGAGTCTGCCTACTACCCCGTCTCATAATGGTATGAGACGGGGTAGTGGGCAGACCGTGCTAGGAAAGTGTCAGGAGAGTTTTCCACATTGTCCTCGAAGATATGTTATGTCTGCCAGCCTGCACTAGGCCAGCGTTGTGGGCTACGGCCTAACCCTTCTCATATTGAGAAGAAGCCTGTGCCCAGCAGTGGGACAGTTTAATAAGGGCTGATATTATAGAACCTCGAAAAGGTGGTCATACCAAAATAACTTAAGCATCCGCCGGAGGTACGATAATATCGTGCTTTTGATGCATAAAAGGAAACTGCCGAAATTCTTGTTTTGGATTAGAATTAAATGATGTACAATTTTGAAGTATATAAGTGAAGATGTATATAGATAGATGTAGAATAAACAGTAACAGAGACACAACAAGGCATCTTACTCCTCCTAAATCTTCTGTTCATTTTGTTTAAAGTAACTGTGTTACAACGCGTTGTTTATCTTCTGCTTTGAAAAATAAATGCCGCTCTGAAATTTCATATAAGCAGGCGCAGGTTTTAAATTCCAGAATGGTAAAGTGACTCACTCGTTTCGTTTTATAATTCTGTTTTATGAGGTGTCGAATGAATGCCTTGTGAAATAATTTATTGTCAGGCATTAACTTTGTGTAATGTGACTAGTTACATTTCACTTGTATTATACTAGTTGTTGCGTACTGCTCTTTCCACGTAATAACGTAATGATGATTTTTGACAAGACCATCTATTAATAAGTTTAAAAAGAAAATTGTTAAAATACAATAAAGTTTAAATACTATACAGTATGTATTCTATCCGTATGCCCAATTTAGGTCGTCAAATATAGTTTATGCTTGATAGAGTTACAAACATTAAAATGTCTTCCTAAAGTTTCACATATGAAATATTAGAATATCAATGATTTTCTAATATACCATTTACATTGTTACATTGTAATTAACCTGTCAAAACTTCGAATGCCAGCCTTAATTAAAAACCTATTGTGCCTGGCCGCCGGTGTGCCACTGTGATAGCAGAATATGCAATATTCAGTTGTATCATTTCAATCAGACTACAACATTTTTTATTAGATATCCCGAGACTTTTGCTTTAAGTGAAATTTAACGTAACAACTACCTCTGAACTTTAAATAAAACCTAAATAGTTTCAAAATTTCTCGAATATCATCGAAAATACTTCTAAAATACGGAATTTTACCCTACAGGCTTTGTTTGAACATAGCTTTTATACAATATTCATAGTCACTTTATTCGATAAAATATCGTATACGGTATTCGAGACAAAGTGCCTCTGAGCGTAACTTTTCGATACCAGATTGAATAGTTCTGCATGCTCAAACATGCAGTGCTTTTACACAAAACACGTGTGGGTACATATTTCACAATAAAATATTCCAAAGTGGGTAAGACTTTGTATCAAAGTAAGTTTGTGTGTATCCGAATGTTTTTATTACAATTTTATATAATATACGCAGCTGTGGATTGCCTTAGAGCTTGTCCTACCACCTCCAAATAGCATTTTCTATAAGATAAAATTCTCGCCATCTTTCTTCTTTAGCCTAACAAGAGAGAGATATCATACGATTCATCTTTCGGATAAGTTTTACTTATAACTTGTAAGACTGGCCGTTACACTAGTAAAGTGACCGACAAATAATACGGGACGCCTGACTAGGTATAAGCGTAGCTCACATGCTACGGTAACCGCTACGAAGTTAAAGCATCGCTATGAACGCTACGACAGCGGTGATACGCTATCTGCTACGACAAATGGTATCTCATGCGCATAACATAACATGTAATTTTTTTAGGTAAAATAAATTCAATATGGGATGTAAAGAAAAATATCTTAAGCTTAAAACTACTAAGTAATTCTTATTTATTACTGCCTCATTGCTAAGATCGAGTCTCTTCTCAGAATACGAGGTGCTTGCCAATAGTTCACACGCTCGCTGGTCCAGTGTAGACTGGTAGACTTGAAATATTTTTCAGAATATTATGGAGATCTCTCGGGCATGCAGGTTGCCTCACGTTTTCCTTTACCGTTAAAGGTAACAATAATTATTCACACACATAATTTCGAAGAGTCAAAGATGGGTACTATGATATCGAACTCAAAACCTCTGTGTGAAAACTCAAGTGTATTTCGCTACTTACAGAAACTAAGTACCGTTTCAATGTTGTCAGTTTAAAACAGTGAAACATAAAATTACATAAAGCCGTTATAATTAAGTAAACCCGTTTATACAGTGGGTAACAGCTGTTGAGTTGTAGCGTGACACTCGGCCGTACATCAAAAGCGGACGGACGGAATAATAAGAAGGACGGAAATATTTAATAACCGTAAAATGGCGGGTAATTAACGCTCCAGTTCTCATTAACTGGTTAGCATTAATATAAATACAAGCATTATTATAACAAGGTTTCGGCTATGATTTTAAAACTTTGCACCGAATCTACATAGACGAAGCAATTAAGACTCATAACAAGAGATAGCGTTTTACACAGTTACACAATACAATTATAATTTGTTATACAATTCTAATCTCATAAGCGATGTTTTTACTATGACTTGAAAACATACATATACTTATATATACAGGGTGTCCGGTAATTAATGGATAACCTGGAAATGTCTTATAGTGGAACAGAAAGCCGTTCAGAAAAAAATATGAAAAAGAATAATCTATCCTAACTACTACCTGAGATATGTATGTGACACACAGCAATTACAATCACTATCGTTGCAATCCGAGGCAGTTAAGTGAATATAATAAAAATACAATAGCGTTGAAATTAAACTCATTTAAACGAATTTTATCGCGTTGTTTATTTAACACTGTATTACATCATTTAGAAACTATTACACTACTAACAACATAATAACAACATCCAATTTACTATGGAATTAGAGGCAAATAATTCATTAGCATTCTTACAAGTACATCTTGTCATCAGGAATCCTGATCATACTTTGAGCCACACTGTGTATAGGAAAAAGACCCATACAAATACATACTTAAACGTTAAATTATGTTCGGGTACTTTGAAATAACTAAAGGAACATTGAGACAACTACCATCTTAGTCTCGCCGTGGCCATGGCTGCTGAAAAGTAACTGAAACGTCGGGGAAAATGTAACCTTAAATATAAATAGATTTAATAATTTTATTAGCTTAAAAATGAGTAAAGTTCAATATTAGTAGTAGTGTAACAGTTTCTAAATTATGTAATATTAATTTAATTTAATAATATTCGCGTAAACAGAAGACAACATTAAAACAATAGTGCCTATTGTTAACGTAACGTATGTAAAAAAACACAACGTTGTTCACAAGATAAAACTGAGACCTGATTGATAAACAGGTTTACAAGAAAAATGTGCCCTTGTAAACCCTAGCACTTCAATACTGTCGAATATGAATGAGCCTTCGATACCCGCCTCGTTTCGCATCGCTCTTACTTGCACGGCCAAAATTTACGGCCGACACCGTATTAACCCGTCCGTGTCACGCTTCTGTAGGTTTTCTGCTCTGAAGCATTTAATCAAGGAACATAATATCAATATGTTAAAGAAGGAGCATATACCATGGACTATCAACTACAGAAGAAGTCACGGACCATGATTAATAATGAATGAGACGATTGCAGAAAAGTGCGATACCAAGAAAATGAAAAGACAAGCCGCTGTCTGAAATGGATAAAAGGAATGGCTATTCTTTCATTTTATCGTTATGTAATTCTAATTAGCGACTAAAATAATCAAGATTGCGTTAGCAATCCACTTGGGGCTAATATTAATATATTGTGACTGACGCAGTGTGTAGGTATGACATCGATGGTTCGAGATACTGAGGACGCATTAAATTTATTAGCATCCACTCAAGATCAAAGTAGACAACAATGGTTGCGGTGTACTTTTGCAAAAACCTTTGTGAAAAACGTGTCTCTGCGTGGAGGACGCAGATCGGCAAATATGGTATATGTTCCCTCAGATTAGGAGGATTGACTATCTTTGCAAGATGGCTGGCAAGAGTAGCAGCAAAGCATAGAGACAGAGAACAGGGCGTCCCCTATATAATTTATTTACAAACCAACCATACAGCTAAAAAATAGAAAAAGAGCCACCACATATGGCAGTGAAGGGTGACACATGCCATGTATGATATATTATAATTAATATAGTACTACCTAGTTAATATTAAGCATTTATTATAAAAAATATTAATTATTATATAGTATTTGTGCGCTCATAATGCTAAAATAAACGTCATTTAAAGTAATCATTTAAGCATTTGATTCATATTCAAATCACGTAGTGTTATAAAACCTGAATAATGCAGAAATCATAAATATTTAAATGAGGGGAATCATTTTAATGTATTTGGCACAAAACTTTAAAATCTAGCAAGTAAAATGGCTAAAGAATAACTAGCAAAATAAATCTAAGATTTGCACAGACATTCTCATTAATGTGAAAGGTTTTTAAGACACAAATTGATTCGTCGTACATGATGTTCAAAAATTTCATCACTGGTAATTTCCAATGGCACTGTACCTATACCTTATAAAGTGAAACCTTAGTTACTGAATGGTTTCCATTACCTTCCTTTAGGACCGATTCGTCTCGACCCCTTGTCACACTGGCGAAAGATTTCTAGACTGATTTATAGCAGCTTTTAGTAGTTTTCAATAGGCGCTTCTAAATAATGTTTCTAAGGAGAAACAGCATTTTGGTAGCTAGTACTCTGATTTATTCGCCCAAATATGCTAATATACTAATTTTAGGAGTGAATTTACATCGATAGTGCAATGAGTGGGTATGGCCACCTCGAAACTTGCAAAAATTTTTAGCGTTTTGGTCACTTCTTCCTTTTTTACGATTCTATTGTTATACAATAAAAGAGTTATTATAAATAACTTTTAACGTACGAACACGATAACTCACTAGTAGTGGTAGTGTGTACAATGTACACGTAACTGTTATGCATAAGGTCTTGAATTCGATTATCGGATCAGACAACGTCTAATTAAGGTATTTGTAAAGAAGTTCTTTGTAGCAGCAGGTCTGGAATGGTGCTTGGGAAATAGATAGCCGTTTATCGGTCACAGTTCCAGACTCGGCTCGCTCCATATTACATGGGACGTAAATTAATAGATGTCGAAATGTAACAACCCCTTCGGCAATAAAAGCGTGAGTATGTACATAATTATGTATAATGTCACCATGTCGTTTTTTTTCAGATCCTACTTTGTAATTAAATTAACTTTCAAAAGTTACTCTTGCTGTCTGTAACAGTGTATCTTTACTGAACAGTAAAGACCCATTAAAAGAAAGGGATACAAACATCTGCATAATTTCTTCATTATGATTCACTTTGTTGTTTAATACGGTTAGGAATAAATTTTCTATATTTTTCTGCATTTTCAGTTTGCTTAGTAGGCTATAAATTAAAGTCATCCTTGAAATACGAGACAATATTTACCATATCTTCGCTTTGAAGCATTAATTTCCGTATCACTAACCACTCGCAATGTTACGGTTAATTAAGAACAATATATTGCAGTATGACTAGACCTTCATTGTTAAAGAAAGCTGAGCTTTTCCATAACAAAACTATAGGTAATTATCTATCTTGATATTATAAAGATGAAAGATTCGTATGTTTTAATGAATGACTTCTAAAACTATTAGACCGATTTTAAAATACTTTCGCCATTAGAAAGCTAGTTTGTCCAGAAGTAGGATGTGTAATACCACGCTACGAGTCATTAGATTCGTTCAGGCAGGACAATATCGGTCAGGGCTGATGGTTTAGGTACATACTCCCAAAATACAGGGTATAGTCTAGTTTGGGAATCAGTATTTAGTAATTTATTGGGCTAACTCTAAGTCATAGAATAAGTTCCACACATTGTACTCCATTTTTGTCAATAAACTTATTATTATTATTCTCTTTATTAGTACATTTTTCAATAATAATTATATTTTTAAATATATAATTAGAAAAAAGAAAACACATTTAAAATATAAAAACTATAAAGACCCACCGGCATCGGGAACTGGGTTCAAGCTACCGTTAGGGCTCCAGCGAGAGGAATCTCCTCACGATGCGTGGCGTGTCAAGCAATACGGCCTTCTGCATCAGAGACTTAATCCAGCCGTCTAACGCGAGCCTCTTCAGATGGTGATCGAGACTTATTAGACAAATTATTATTATTATTATATACAATTAGTCATTCATTGTTTGCTTAGTATATTTTTAAATTTTAATTTTTATTGCTAATCACTAGCATTTTTGTTTACTCTTTGAACTATGTTTTTACGGGTATGCTTTAGTACGAGTGGGATCGAACCCACAATCTCTCGATCACACGTCCAACGTCTTAGCCATTGTGCTACCACCGCTTCTAATTGTGTTAATGAATAATATTGTCTTACGTTTACGCGCAAAATCTTATTGGTGAGTACATATTTGAGCCTTTTGGTGTCGAAACGCTGGGGCCATGAGGCTCAAGTGCTAGCTCTGTTTATAAAGAACTAGCTAAGCGGCTCAACGACGCTTCGCATGACCAGAGGGCTGGTATTTTCTTTACACAAAGAATAAATATTGCCATTCAATGTGGTAATACTGCCAGTCTTCTGGACACGTTGCCTAATGACGACGACGCGGAGGAATATTATGACGCTTTTTAATTTTGAAGGTTTATTTTCTTTTTAGTTTATGTTTCTTGTGAATAATTTGTGTGTATATTATGTTAATTATTTAATCTTGGCAACATTGTTTCATGAAGTATAATAAAGTGCAATCGATAATATCTATAAATGTATGTAATATATATATTAATTCATGTTAATTTGTTTTTGGTTTGACAAAAATCCGAGAGTCTAGAAAATTACATCTGTTAAAGATTGTTAAGTGGTATTAACGTTTTTTATCAATCACGCATAAACAGACGAACTATTTTGGATGGAACTTGAACTTGAAGCAGACGAAGTCGCGTGTAGGAACCTGTTTAATAATTTAAATAGCTTAAATAGTAGTAAAATTTAACAGTAGTAGTTTATTCGTTAAAATTACGGAATAATAGTGTTTTAAAGTAGTTTAATTTCAATGTGTTTTTGAACTTTTCTCAACCTACCCAAGCGAAACGCGCAACAAAATTACTATATTAAAATGGCTTTTGCGTGTAGCCGTTGACTGGACGAAAATTGGATGTTACTTGTTAAATATACAGTCAAGTTATGTTTCGGGTGGCTCCAAATCGTACGAAAATGCTTCAGTAATTTTATTTTGTGCGATATTGCGTGACTTTGTGACGTTAACAATCCACGATTTGATAGATTGGGGATCCACAAATGTGAAAATACATTGAACGTGACATTATTATTATATATTAGTTTCTGCTGCCATGATCATTTTTATAGGATTGCATTATATCCCAGGGGATATAAAGTATCCTATATGTTATTCCAGAACATGTCCAAGATGTCTCTATGGCGTGTATCAAGTTTCATTCTTCTTAATTCCTTTTTTTTAACGACATCTATATCAAATGATCAATAATCAGTAATTTAATTGTAATTTAATTCATTTAATTTTGTACTATTGTTATTTTTAAATAAATTAATTTGAATATGAATTTTACACCATTCATGTAGACGTTCGAAAGTAAACGCGTCAAAGACAACCAAACATCCTCCTAAACTTTTAAATTTACAATATTTATTATACAATAATAATATTATGTATGCCTCGTGCCATGAGTTCAAGCTTGTATTGGCACGTGAACGTGGATCGGCTCCAATTCTTGGCTAAAGTGTTATTGAGTTTTTCTATTACGAGTACGACATTTTTGGAGCGGCACAAAGTGAGTATGTGTTCGATAGACAGCAATAAGGTTCCATATTATGTGAGACTTAGAAAATTGGGTGTAAAACATTTCCCGATGCGAGGGCGGAAGACCTCTCAAGCAACCTTTTATTTTACGACACGTCATCCTGTCGTAAAATGAGTGGGTTATGTCCAGCAGTGAACTGCAATGTGCTGATTAATTGATTGATAGTTCGGCTTTCCTTTTGAATATATGTATACTAATGTTAGACGTATGAATGTAAGATATTTAGGCGTGGAAACATAATATATCTTCAGGCTATCAAAATACCAAGTTCCTATCGGAATTTCAACTATTGCCATGGTGTCTTTTTGTATTAATCTTAACTAATTTCTTACTGACCGACGGTTTTTGTCATTGCGAAATTACTATCCATGAAACAGGACTTGAATCTGTGCTATGATATTGCTATGGAAGCATGCGATCAGCAAGTGCATATTCTGTAAGCAAATATTCATGACTTGTTTTTTTTTCTCTCGTTATTAATAATTGACCTTCTAGCTTAACATAGGCGTTTATCTTTAACAAAAAATATTACATTCAGAATACGTACTTGCTGATCGCATAGTTCTATAATTGATAAATGTTTATACAATAAATTTTAATATCCGTTTAATAATCATATTGTAACTGGCCGATCGATGTCTGTACAAAGGAGACAATTGAAAAAATATTAAGAAATATATATTGTTTAAAAGAGCTATAAAAGCCAAACAAATATTTTAGAATTCTCGTTTGTTTGTATGAATTGTACGGTCAAAGACAAAAGTCGAGTATAGACATACCGAGCGAATACCTTTGTGTGTGTGATGTTTCAACACAAACAATGAAACATTATTCAATGTAAATAATAGTAGGTGATGTTTGTCATGCGCATGTGTGCAAAGCGAGACAAAAACGAGTTCTTGTATGTATCTATATATTAATATAAATAACGTGAAGCAAAAAGTTTGTACCCCTTTTTACGAAAATTGCGCGGACGGTGGAGTATGAAATTTGGCACAGTTAAAGTTTATATGGAGAAGGAGGGGCGAATCCTAATATTTATATAAAATATGCATTAAAATACATTAAATGAATGAAAAAACATTACACGCGATTCGACTGCGTGTGTCAAATGCATGGTTGTGTACCATGCATTTGACACACGCAGTCGAATCGCGTTCGTAATATTTCGGCATGGTTCGGTTACTGTCGTACAAGTCTTCGTAACTATGGTTAAATACCTTATTGCAATTTTGTGGTATATATAATAACGATCAAACTTAAAATTTAAATCAATTATGGTCGAATTTCGACCACTTGGCGACCGCTACTAACTATAATTACTACTATTCCGTATATTTAACAACAGTGTCCGTATTTCAAATGTATGCTTAAATAATAATAATAATAATATTCTACCACATACACATAACACTATCTAGCCCAAACTAAGCAGAGCTTGTACTATGGGTACTAGACAATGGATAAACATACATATACATATACTTTTTTTTTTTGTAAATACATACATATTATACATAGAAACACCCAGACCAAGACAAACATCCATGTTCATGCACACAAATATTCGTCTTGTGTGGGAATCGAACCCGCGACCTCAGGCGTGGGAGTCGGTTACACTAACCATTACGCCATCGAGGCCGACAACTAAAATAAAATGATCCGACAGCGGAGCGGATAACGAGTCTTATCACTTTGAGACGATAGTATAATAAGAGTGGTTCAAATGTGGTGGGTCTTCTTCCACTTTTTTTTTTATTTCTAAAAAGAAACGTTATTTTTGTCTACTTATTACCCAAATGTAGTGTTTTATTAGGAATTAAACTAAAAAATATTATTTATCAAAATTAGTTAAAATTAGTAATAACTAAAATCACGTTATGTTTTATTAGTATAATAAATAAATAATGCAAATTATAATTAGAATGAACAACATTTTATTTAATTTATAACATCATTATTTTACTATACAAAACAATGTCAAAATATGATAACCGAAAATGAACTTTAGGTTTAAATAAGTCTTGAAGTAAAATAACAAGATATCGATATTTCTAATATTAGAAAAAAAACAAAATGATTATCACTTCTACAGGGGATCGAACCAACAAGCGTTAAGTTTTAGAACGTACTATTACCAACGTAGCTACTCGTATAACATCATTTGCGTATCTACTTGAAATTAATAGTCACAATCATAATTAGAACAGGCGATAGAATAAGTGAGGCAAGTATATGTGTATGTGTGCAATGATTTTATTGAAAAAGATCATAAGTACACCTTGTTTTGATCTTAATGCTTTGTAAAATTGGTACTCGACTTTTGCACCTGACCGTACGTGCATCACGCAAAAATTACTGCATGAAATTAAATGTGTTTTTAACAGTTACGTTGCTGGAGGTCGAACTTAAAAATGTGGAACATGTTTTATTTTGGTACGCTATTTAGACGTCGTAATAACAAGAAGTAGCTGTAAGTTACATAAACTATTTTTACCTTATTGCTTCTATAAAATCAAGGAAAGAAAAACATAGATAGGTATAGGAGCCGCGTAGTTTTAGATAAAAAAATATTGACTTACAATGTCGCTGCCACTTGAAGTTATGCTGTATCTCATGCCTCATTCCACGCCAGAGCTTCGTGACGATTAGGGAGTACGCGAACGACATTATGAAGAAAGGAACCAGCAACAAGCCAACGTCTAACCCCAGATTGAAAGCGCGTTCCAGTTCTGATTTCACCCAAACTTCTCGACATTTGTAGCCTGGAAAGAAAAATATAATGAGATTTTGATCACATTTTTATGTGCATAGTACATATGTTGGGATTTAAATAGATTTCTAAACACTTAATTTTTTTTAAGATCGTAGCAGCTTTTGGTAGCATATCAGATATCGACCTGATTGTTGGAAAGTAGTATCCACAGCTTATGGATATGGACATTTTACATTTGACTGCACGAATGGCGTAGTGATTTAAGTGGTCATCTCGTTATTGCCACTGCGCGCAGGTTGTGTGGATTAAATTCTCACACGGAATGCAAAATGTTCCGAGTCTGTGTGCTTTCTGTGTCCGTTATTTGAATGTTTGTAAAGTCCCCCGTGACATAGGGTTTACTCGTAGTCGGAAAAACTATATCTAAAAAAAAACATTGCCGCTATTGCAGATGCAATAGCCAAAAAATACAACCACGATCATACCCTAAAGAGGTAGGCAAAATGTAGTGGAATTTTCTCTTGGGGAGTTTCATTAACAGGAAGGTGTCTTATATGCACGATAATTAAATCAATCCATATTACTTAAGACCTATAAATAATGTTGGTGATAATATACATGCCCCCCCTTTTAAATATAAACAGGAGCGAGCGTGTCATTTAAATTTACTCAAAAAGATATGCGCTGTCTTATATAGTTGACACATTTTATGATCTCTTTGTGAAGTTACAGTGTACATGTCAACTTTTATAGAGAAAAGAACGCGTCATATAACTTTATGACTGTATCTCACAAGGGATCAAACAGTACACGGTATAAAAAAGATCTTTAAATTGTCAGTATATCCTATTTTATTCTGTCATGGCCTTGTGTGTAATGTTAGGTCTAACCAGACATATTTATTTCCAATGTATTTTTTTCGAATATGTAATTTATTCGAATATTGTTCGCCTCCGTCATCGTCCCAAAGTCTTAGAAGACTAAGACTTTTTATGAAATCGTGATTTCGACTGAATAGGCTTATTTATTTATTTCTGGAAACCATCTTACTATGTATAGTGATGAAAATGGATCCTATAAAAAAGATAATTTTTCTTAAATATTTCATAAAAAAATTGAATTACGTACTAAATACACTGATTATTTTAGTACGCTTGCTCCGGCAATATGGCGTCAAGTCGTCACGTGACGTAACACGTTTGTAAAAAAATATTGGCACAGCAAACATTGACAGAAGACGTTTACAATCTTGTGACTCAAAATAGGTGTAGCCAAGAAAAGTCGTTTAAGATTACGTGGTTACAACTAAAAATAAATAAAATTGATTTCAGGCTTTTTGACAAAAATATTCAATATTTGTTATATACCTATATTTTAGCAAATTGTTTTTATAATCCACAATATACGCGGTTAGCCATGGCGGTTAGCAATGTAGAAGACATATTTTTTATTCTGTCTAAGTTTATCGAAAAGATGCGTGCAAATTGTTCGACTAGTTTTCGCCATAAAAATATTTCACTTAAGATGAAAATCCAAAAGTCACCTACTGTGATTGACTAACTGAATTAAGCAGTCGTCCAAAACGCTTGACATGAAATTGTTATAACACATTCTTGATTTGATTTCATAAATCGGTTATAAGTAGTCCATAGTCAAAATTATTATAGATATGAAAAGCAATTTCTGTTTATTACGTAGTGATGACTTAGTTGCACCATTGTGCATTGATATTGTTTAGTCTTGAACGATACAACATAAGCTAGCAGTGTGAAGATACAAAAATAAATGTACATGTTGCACTTAATAGTCATTTTTTTTTTACGTTATTGTCATTTGGTTTTCCAATACGAATTCTCAATTCAATAGTTCATAAAGAATTCAATTCAAAAATTTGAAGAGCAGAACGAAATTGATGTACCAAAGCAATGTAGTACAGTACAAAGCCATTTGTAATATTTATTATTCGCGATGTTTTTCCGGCGGAAAAATCATGTCCGGTGTTAAATTTTACATCAAAAGTCTTGAAAAAAGTCAAAAAAACCATTTGAAATAAAAATTCAGCACGCGGGGTTTCAGTTTCGCATTTATTTAAGGAAAGTAAAAATGTCTTGAACATGGGATATCCACTTTTGGCACACGTGCAAAGTTTTTTATCTGCATATATATTTTACACCTTCCCTGGTAAATTTAATCATGCCAACCGATCGCAGAATATTTTAATTCGTGGGCACTGGAGTGAAGAACAAAAATTTTATATGCACTTTTATACCCTACTTAACTCTCACTTATGGAAGAAATGCAGTTGTTCATACAACGAACTGTGTATAGCTTTATGTTGAAGTGCAGACTTTTTGCCTCTGACGAGATTGGTCAATGTTCTTTTTCCCATCATATATATTATATGGTAATTGTAGCTTTATGTCTGTCTAAATAAACATCTACGATCTTTAAGTTTTAATTAACTCAGTGCATCTGATGACAGTGCAGTTTCTCTTCAAGATGCTTTGCATCGTGGGAACAGGATAAAAGTTATTGGCTACTATCCCCTACCTTACAGAAGTAAGGTAGAGGTACCGCCTCCAGATTTTCCGCTCTATGCTAGAGTGAAGTGGACATCCCGCGGTTTCCCTGCCTCTTTTATTTAATTTACACAATACACTTTTTTATTTTTAAATTGATTAAGACAGGTTTTCATTTAAGCGGAGATGGAGATGTGCGAAGAAATGAGTGGAAGACCTGTGAGCGGGCAAAATGTTTCCATGTGAAAAGTACGAAAAGGATGTGTATTTTTGGAAGCGAGCCTATTATTTGTTGCCACGTACTACTAGTTGCATACTGCTCACAAATGATCTCAACTGCGTTTGCTTAAAGAAATTTTAAACATCTCGTCTCTCATCTTGGGCACCGAAGCTGAGAATAATCTTAACCCGGTACGTCACCGCTTTTCTCAATTTATTATTTGGTGAATACCGAGCCTTAATATATTAGATAATTTCTGGCGGTCAACTTTCCAGCGGTGTTCAAATTGTTTATGGTAGGTATAAAAAGTTGTGTTTCTTTGTAAAGTCGTTAGAAATTTTGTTGTAGAATATTTTAACCTTAACTTTGTTATGGCCTAAGTGTTTACACAAGTATATGTAGAAATATAGCACTAATAACTTTTGCCATCTAATATTTTTAGGCAAATAAAAATATTTTAAGGACAAAAGTACTCTATTTGTTAATCCAAATCATTGTCCTTTATGTTGTCAAAATCTATTTAACGCTTCGGAAGTAATCAAGTCTCAAACATCTAAATTCACTAAAGTGGATACAGTCTACAAGATAGATTTACTTTGCAACGCAAGCACTAGATAACTTAATCTAAAAACTCTGTAAACTTAAGTAAATACAGTATATAAAAACAGAGTTGCTGCTTCACCAACGCAAGTATCAAGAGACACCAGACAACCGGATGATGCCCTCAGACGTCTCTGTAAAGTTTATTAAACAGAGTCTACAAAAACCAAGTTACTGCTCACATGCAATGAATGAGACAGAGTGAGAGTGCGAGCACTAGATGAACCACCAGATGATCCATTTATGTCATTCATTGAAATTAAACTACTATATACGGAATCCGTATATAGTAGTTAAATTTCAAAGGTCTGTAAAGTTTATTAAATACAGTGTACTAAAACAGTTGCTGTGTCGTAAGGCCAATCACCAAATAAATTCCTTACCACTTAACCCTAACTATCTATGTAAAGCTTAATATATACATAGATAGTCAGTAATACAGTCGAGAATAAAGGCGCTGCTTCGCCAGTATTAGCAATAGATTACTTCCTTAGTCGATGACCCACACAAAGCTTACTAAAAAAACCAGCTCCCATAACTACGAACGGTGGTACTCGTGCGATAACTAAAGTATTCACTACTGTGAATACTTTAGTTATCGCAGTTCACAAACTTAATTACCTACTTTTATGCCCATACTTACTTTAACAGGCGTCAAAACTTATACTGAACTATATTCTAGGTATAAAATCACGTATTTAGGTTACGTTCTTACATCTGCATCTATAATAAGGCTTAAACAAAAATGCAACTTTAAAATACCAGTATATCGTATTTTATCGGAACATTAATTGTACCTTCAGTAACAATTGTATTCACAGAATTGGTACCGAAAACATTTATTGTTATTTCAGTGCCAATTGTGCTCATAGTTGCCCGAGAACAACAGCAAATGTTTTGTTAGATTGAGGACACGTCCAGTTACATTTTATAGTCTGTATCTTTATAATAATATGCACATGCGCAGTTTCTTTATTTCAATATTATTATTTAGATACGGAACACTGTTTTGTGTTGAAAATGCCCAAAAGGATTGAATGGATTCAACCCCTTTTTTTTTTAATTGTAATGGCATTGCTTTTGACAGTGATTTCACCTGTTCTTAGGTGACGATGAAGTCGATGGTGGAGTACTCTTGCATAGAAGATACCTATTCACTCGCGACTTGAAGACACCCAGATTGTACTCATCGGGAAATACAGCCTTAGGTAATGAGTTCCACTCTTTTGCGGTACGCATTGTAAAAATGGAAGCAAAGCGCTTCGTGCGTAACTGTGGTTTATCCACCAAGTACCTGTAGCGCTGGTTTGTTTGTCTGGTCGTTTGATGGTAGAATGGGAAAAAAGAAATCCAATTAAGCAGTTCCGCTGCACACTCTCCGAAATGTATCCGTAAGAAAACCGAGAGACTGGCAAACCTACGCGACGCTCCAAGCTTTGGAGTCCTGCGTTGACCAGTTGGCCATCGCCGATAAGTCCCCTAGCCTTCCACTCAATTGACTCCAAAGCCTCCAGCTGATAAACCTTATGTTTATATACTTCGTAGCGGGTATTAACGCGATCATGCGTATCGTTAACGTTTTTACGTAGGTACGACTGGCTGGGGCCATAAGCTGACTGGTCTGGCGATGTTATGGCTCCGTTTGCGAGGCAGAAGAATCTGAATCCACCGTCGTTTTATTAACATTTTAATTATCTATGTATACACTCACGGTATCCTTATGGTTTATACTAGATGCTGTGATTGTAGTGTATGACGGTACATAGATAATAATTAATATATAAAAGTTAGGGTTTAGAAGTTACTGTCTATATACTATTAAAAGCACAGTTGTTCGTTTAAATAATTATCAAGCATATTAAAAAATAATGTTGTTTTGATTTGTATTTCTTTTATTTCAATGAACCGTTAACCAAGCACAATGAAAAAAATTGAATTTCAGCCTCAAGTTTCGAACGCTGGCCAAAAAATTACTGACGTTATAGATACGGTATATAATAATTAAAGCTTAAACTTAAAACGAAATTGAAATTATTTATACATTTGGTCGATTACCTAACTTAATATAATATAATATATAGATAAGACACGTTTAACATATTCAACATCTTATCGTGAAGACAGCTTGGCAGCGCTTTAGTTGACAAATATCCAACGAGGCTTGTTACGCTTGACACCATCTACCCACGACTACAGAAACTGACAAGATAGCAGATTGGATTAGTTAATCTAAGCGCATAAGTGAATTATTTTTTAGGGGAATGCAGGTAGAGATTTTCTATACAAAAATATTTATCTTTTATCACCCTAAATCCTAACTAACACTATAAATGCAAATGTGAGTTTGTGATGCTGAGATGCTAATCAGAAAAATATTATAATCTATATCTACCACGCAGAATAGCAATAGCACAGTAAGAGGGTGTCGGCCTGCATGCAACTCAATGGTCTCACGTTCAATCCTAAGATGCCTCTGAATTTACGATGTTATGTGCACGCTTTGAACATTAAAGGCAAACATCGCCAGGAAGCTTACGCGTCTGAGAGTTCTAAAAATGTCCTTACAGAATGTGAAGATTTTAAACTCTCACACTGAGAACAGGCCCGTGCCTGCCAGAGGGACAATTTATATACGGGACTAATAGTATATATCATATCTACCATTGCCTTGTTCCTATATTTTGCTCTTTTTGTTATTGAATTATTATCGTAACAGTTAATTAAATGATAATACAACCATATAAAATTTTAATTTTCTCTCTATTATACAGTTGTTTTTAAACATCCAGCTAACCAACTTAACGGAGCTAATAAAATAAATAAATACAAAACTAAGTCAAATGCCTTCTCATATTATTTTTTACGAAAACGTAAAAATCGCTTTGTTTTTGAGAAAACAGTACCCCTGTTTTACGAGATGATGATTTTATCAATTATGGAAATGTTTACTCAGTTCGAGCTGTAGTTATTTCTTTCGTTCACTTATATTTTCTCTGGGCCTAGCGCGACGGCAATGGATCAGTCAAAATCCTTTTCTTCAAATATTTTGATGACCGAATTTCATTCTAAAAAGGCCTTAGTAAATTCTTCTTCTTTCTTGTGAAAAACAACTACGGCACTAGGAATAATTCTTGTGTCGTGGGGAACCTTGCAAACATTCAAATAATGGGCAAAAAGAACACCCAGACTCGAAACAACCATTTGTCGATCACACAATTTTTTGTCCCGTGTGAGAATCGAGCCCACAACACTCGGGTTGCGGCAGTGGTGAGGCGACCACTTAAACCACTACGTCATCCGTGCAGTCATTAAACATAATATCTTAACCATTCCGAAATAGACTATCCATTTGTTTGAATACCGTACTGAATTATTGACTCAGTAACATGAAATTTTAACTGAAGGGAGCAAAATTCTTTCGTAATATGTACTAAAGCGGTGCCTTAGGAACGAAACCAAAAAATGTGAGGTATCTCTATTTTAAAGCTTCCCCATATTTCGTTTGTCATTCTCTTAAGATTTTGAATTGACGATCGTAGAGCATAAAACAAATTTTTAGTGATGGAGTAGTTGAAATGAGAATGCTGTGAATACCCTGGGTTTGTTTCCGGGACGAGGCATAGTTATATGCCCCAACCTGGATCCCCTATGGATATGGGTTTTTCTGAAAAGATTGTCTGGAAAACCCATGTCGGTACCAACATGGAGTCTAAAACTGTGCTCGGTAGACGGATAAGCTCGTTACCTATTATATAGGACATGAAACAGGTCACGAACTGTAGGTATATAGGTAATATTACATCTCTGCCTTATCCTTTGGGGATATAGACAAACATGTATAATTAAAAGTGAAATTATGAACCTTTATTGTAAGAGACAGGATAAGGCACTTTTCTACGAGAATCAAAGTTGCAATATAACAGAAAAGTTACTTGAATATTGTTGAAATAAGAAAAACTTGCAAGGAGAGTAAGTTGAATTTAAGTACTTATACTATAGCACTTCGTCCATATAGACTTACACTTCATAAACATCCGCTTAGACACTTACAAACTTACTTACAAACTACTCTCAAATATATAAGGCTATGTATTAACTAGTGGGCAACCAGATATAAAATACTTTTAGTTGAATAATATTTCAGTAGCAGCATTGACCAAAGGTTAATTCAATATTTCTTTTTTTTTATTCTGATCAATTCAATGAAATACGCAAAAATATAGAGGCCGAAAAAAGGGTAATTTAGGTCAACAGAAACAAGTTTCGAATTATAATCAGTGACAGAACACAATACAATTTACTATTATTTAAAAACTCTTTTCGTTACAATTGCCTTTCGCTATCTTATAACTCACATAAAATCTTATTGCGTCATATACCTTTAGTGAACCGAAATCCTAAATTCTATATTAGAATTTTTTGCATACACAAACACCCAGCATATCCTTAGTACATAAACTATCAGTAAATATACACCGCACACAATATCCCTGTACAAAGAGATAATGAAATTCCTTCTTGCCTCGTACAAGTCTTGGCATTGGTACTTATCAAGGCAAAAATTTAAGTACATCCGTTTGATTTTATTCCTTTGACATATTTGAGCCTATAACAAGGGTTTTATTATATTGGTAGTATTTTGATACCAGTTTTACTAAGGCTTTCTGTTCAAGTTAGGAATCTTAGAAATTTATTGCCTGAATACATTTCCAAAATGGATGTATAATTTCATGAAAATACCACGTGAGATACTTTTTGTCATCTTTATTTTAGATATTGATATTGACGATTTTAGAGGATATTCGAATGTATTAATTATTGATTGATTTTGTACCAATACGTTTACTGAAATGTACAAACAACGATTGCTTTGAATATCTAAGCAAAAAGCTAAAGAGAAAGCACCTCCAATCAACATAAAGAAACCGGAAACCTTATCATACAAACATAGCTACATAGTCTTACATCTATATTCTGGAAGGGTACGCAAATGTGTATCACACACACACATTTTGCCAAATATGACTTTAAATCTTACGTACTATTGGCTAGCCTGTAAGAGCCCATTAGAATGTACTATCACTAACAAAGTAAATTATTTTGGTTTAAGAATGCAGAAAGAAAGAAGAAATATATTTACGTTAAAGAGAAAAATCGGCTTATGCGATTTTTATGTTTAATTAAGTAAAAATCTATTTTCGTTTTTTGATTATGTAAGTGTAAGTTATTAAGTCGAATGCCAGTATTTTGAAAATGGCTATCTCAATAATCTTATTTAAAATGGCCGATGAATTAAAATATTTTTGAGTTGCCTAAAGTTAAAAACATTACAGCTATTTATTTCAGAAAACATATAGCCCATTTAGAAAGCCTTAAAATGCTTACTTTATTTCGTTGATAAGAAATATATCGCATGAAATCGAATCTCTTGAACTCGAGTTTGAATTAGTAAGCAAAACATACGGTTTTCAGCTGCTTGCTGGATCTATTTATTTATTATGAAAATGATTACCATAACTAATTAATGCGTGAATCATACTGAGATAATCTATAAAATCATGCATCCCATGTATATTATCCAGGAAATCTATTTTATATAAAAATACAAATCCAGCACCACAATTAACTCCTGTGTCGCGGGAAACGTTACAAATATTTAAACTTAGGACACATAGCACTTTTGAACGCAAAACAAAACAAATATTTGTGGATCACACAAAAATATAATTTACTACATTTTGCCCGCGGTTTCACTTAGGTTAATGTAGATTTATGTTTTGATAGATTTTTAGTGACCTTTAAGTTATTCTGTTGTATAAACAATAATACTGTAAAGAATTATCAAAATTCATACTTTTCCGAAATTACCTTTAAGATGCCATTAGTTCTACTCCTCACTCTTGTAAGTAAGGAAGCCACCCGTTTGCGGACTATAGCGTAAAAGCCATTAACTCTCGTTTCTGCAAACATTTTCGAGGCGCTACAGAAGCAGGGCATCCCTAATAGCACCCTAAAGCCATTATTATATTGGATGCCGAAGGCACTGAGAGACCTCTGAGTATAATTGATCTACAGGCTGCTCGTGTAGAAAGAGTGACATTATGTGTTGAAAAGCGTAATTTTGACTTCCTCACTACAGCGAGCGAATCTGCGGGCCAACATGTTACTCCTGATCCCCAATGCCCTCCCTTTCAAAATATTGGTCCAGCTTGGTCCTCAAGACCGTCGGTAACATAGTGCCCAAGATACTTGAACTGGTGAACCCTGTTCAGCTCTATACCATTTAATTTAATTGGGGACACCCTTCATGGACACTTACCAGCGGGCTTGAAAACCAAATACACACTCTTTACACCATTATATATTAGGCCATGATTTTAGCCGTACGTTTCAAAATTGGCCAATAATCGCCTTAAAACATTTATAGTTAAGCTCAGCAGCACCATATCGTCCACGTAACTGAAATTCTTTATGCTAACGTTATCAACAGAGCATCCGATTTGAGTGCTACTGAGTTCAACTATAAGCGCGTTCACGTACAGGTTGTAGAGCTTGGGAGAACTCACACCACCTTGTCTCACGCCGCACTCCAGCCTGAACGTATCGGAGACGGTATTAGCCCGCCTTACGCTATTTGTCTGGTTAGCATTCCAGTAATGAAACATTTTTTGCACATGTGCATGCACGCCCGTTTTCTTGAGCTTTTGCCATAATACGTCATACGACACCAAGTCAAAAGCTTTTGACAGATCGAGAAAGCATGCATACATAGGCATACTTCTTGCTGTATAGCACATTGCACATTGTGCTTAAAGCTCAGAATGGCGCTTACAGTAGAAAGGCCAGTTTGGAACCGAACTGCGCATCGTATATGTCTAAGTGCTTTTCAAGTTCCGAGTCAAGCACACTTTCCAATACCTTAGCTACCACAATAGCTGAAGGTATAGGCCGGTAATTACTTTTTTGTGTTAAATCACCAGTTCTATTTTTCACAATTGGCACAATAATAGTTTGCATTAGATTTGCGGGTAGGTAAGAGTGACTCAAGCACAATGTGAAAAACATAGACAGTACGCGCGGTAGGTGAACGCCGACATACTTCAATTGCTCGATAGGAAGTCCTACTAGCTACTAGCTTGCGAAAATTGTTTATGTTTTTTTTTTGTTCAATTTTATTGTGAAACTATATAGGACGGCTGGTATCTTTATGAACTGCCATATTTATATTATTATTAATTCCTTATTTACATAATATGTTCTTCTCTTCTTTAATTTAAGAGCTTTGCTCTTGTGGAGTAGTCACCACATACGACTGCTTTCCTACTAACCTACCGATACGAATCGTCTCACACTTTTTCCTTCACTTGTTGTATAAAAGTACGACTCAGTCTTCACCTTTCGCTCTTTTCACATGTTTTTCCTTTTAAGATTGTCGTGTCGTATCATGTAGCCAATACATTTTCTTTTAGTGTTATCTATGGTTCTCAACAACTGTCTTTCCTCGTTAACCAAAGATGACACTTTCTTATTTGTTTTTTTTTTCGTCCAGCTTATCCTTTCCATCCTTCATCAATATCACATTTTAAATGAGGCTGGCCTTTTTGTGTCTCATGTCCTTGCTAAAATTTGCAGCCATGCCAAGTTATGATCCATGCATTGCATGCCTTCATGTCTTTGTGTAACACATCTGTCTAACACCACGCGAACAGACGTGAAGGCAGGTAATGCTTCTGAAGTTGACGTCAGGAATAGAGCGAAGTGGAAGAAGAAAATAAAGAAGGCTGACCCCGTCATCATGTGAAATAAATAGCCGGAAGAGAGAGACTAATTGATGCTCCAGATATCTATATTAATATTATATAGCTGAAGAGTTTTATTGTTTGATTGAACGCGCCAATCTCTGGAGCTACTGGTTCGACTTGAAAAATTAGATAGGTGGGCTATCCAATACTGAAAGAATTTTTCAATTCGAACCTGGAATCGATTAAAGCTGTAGGCCATATAACATCACGCTACGAGCACTAGGAGCGGAGCATCAATGAAAAATGTTGCAAAACCAGGGAAAAATCTCTTATGTGGAGCAGACGAAGTTGCGCGGGTCAGCTATAAACTATAAACAGGAGTCATTCTTACTAATATTCTAAATGCGATTGTGAGTTTGTTTGTTACGCTTTCACGCCTTAACTATTCTACCGCTTAGCATGAAATTTCGTATACACGTTGCCAGAGGTACAAAAAAGGACACATGCTGTAGCCTGTGTCCTTTTCTGGTGTACCTTTCATCCAGAAAATAAGTACTGTTGCCGAGAGATAGAAATTGACAAAATCTGCACTAACGCAAGCGAACCCCCGCGCAAATGCTAGTAATATTTTAGGTAGTAAGATCAATTTTTAATAAAATGACTGTTGTTTCAAATATTTAAGAGCACAAAGTAAATATAACGTTGCCGTTTTTAAGCCTAAAATAACTGAAGTACAAAAGCATTGTTTATTACTTCATCTCATCCAGCAGACTTAAGAATCTGTTTTGCGTATAACTTGTAACAGAAACCATACGCCAATTATTTCAAGATTTTATTTGTTAGATCGTAAAAGTATGTCTTAAATCTTGAGTAAAATACTTGTTTATATTATGCGTTTTTATTATTGGCTTCGTATTTTATGGCATGTAATGCAATGACGACCTTGAAAATGAATCATTCCACGAAGTTCATTGACGTTCTTTATATACACGTATGTTTAATACTTGTTAGTATAATACCATTTGGAAACAGTAATTTTTCTGGATAAATGGTATAATATGTCCTTTTCTGTAACCCTGACAACGTAAACTATTTATTAGTATATAATTTCATGGTAATAGTAGAGTAGTAGTGAATTTTAAAATTAATACTTTAAATAGTGTAATAGTTACAAAATGATATAAATGTGATGTTATTCAAATAAACCGCGATAGAATGCGTATAAAGTTATAGAATGATTCAATTCATTCAATTAAATCCAATTTCACTTATAATAATTGGTCCTTACCGGCGCTGACTCTAGTGTGCCTGGGGAAGTCCGAGCCTCTTCAATGGCATTATTAGTAGAACTGAGCCTTTGCTGTACCCCAGGGTAAATAACATTAACTATATAAATAAAGAACAATAACTATTTCTGACACAAGTAATTTATAGAAAATTTTCATCGAACCTACAACATTTTCATGAAAATATTTAGTTTCTTGATTACATCCACTCACACTAAATTGTATTATTAGGTAATAAGATTTAAATTAACAAAGATCTTAGCCCCGCCAATATATGTATGTAGTAGTCGACGACCCTGAAGTTGTTCCTTTGACATGTATATTACATACTTGACCATGACGAATGTCAAATTCAAAGAGCTTCTTGTGCTTTGAGTTACTGCATTAGTGGCTCAACTAATGCAACTGTTATGTATGAGGTCTCAAATTTGATTTATGGAATGAAAGACGATATGTAGAATGCTCTTTCTAAAAAAATTAGTAGAAGCATGAAATCTATAATTGAGTCCAGTAAGTCCTGGCCATAGCTGTTGCATTTACAAAGTTTAGCTTTGGCCCTATTCTGTGAAAATTTTATGAATTAAGATTTTTACATTTACATTTCAAGAATTATAATTGACGTAGCCACATGGACAAAAGTGCTAACATTAGAATCTGCAAGAGTACCCTTGTTGAAATTTCAACTGTACTGTCTTTACAATTAGGTATATTACTGGTTGTCTCCAAAAATCCACTGTTGCGCTCGGCCTTAATAACCTTATCTGTTAGTAGCGTTCCTAGACCTGCCTAATTTAATTAGTCGTTTTGTTTGTTATTTGTTTAAGCTGGCTATACAATGACCGGTATCGCGTACTTATCTCATTTGCCGCCTTGGCTGTGCTAAAACTCATTGTGTAATAGAACTACCGATTTACATTAACCTTCAAAATTCAAGTGGATTACTTCAAACCGTTTAATGCTACAGAGATTAGTTAATTGGAGATTAATGAAGGTTTTCCTATTAGCACGATGAGGTTAGCACGTTAATGGGGTGCCGAAGATTTGGGTCAGCGATTCTTATTAGTGGGTGTTACTGTCAGGGCGTTAAGTTGAAAAAGGATTTAAGGGAGCTTAGTACTGCTATCACCTTTTTCCATTGTATGTTGGTAAATATTTGAAATTGTATGGAGATCTTTTATAATGATAATAATAATGTCCTACTGATTGAATTTCGGTCATGACGCCAATCTTAATGGAGACTGGTCATCTGCGCAGGAGATATCATAGTGCACAAGTGTGTGTGCAAATACTAATACACCCTCTGTACCCAACTTTAATGATCCGATAGTACGGCAATCCGTACGACTGGAAAGAGATCAGACCAACGGCTTTACTTGCTTTCCGAGGCACGAGGTGTCTAACACCACCAACTGCCTAACTCTGGGCTGCTATTGAGATTTCTTAACAGAAAATCCCAATTACTTTTTGTTGGCCCGACCTTGGATTTAAACCTCATGCACAGCATGCAGTTACATTCACTACCGCTGCGCCACGGAAGCAGTACATTTATGGAGACCTATTATATCTACAGTGGACAGACACATATGTGTGTTACATATGTGTCTGTCGTAGTTTTTGTTATCTTCTGCTCTTCGTTTGTAATTTTACAGAACCTTTTATCAAGAATACGGTTCAGACTATGTTCTGTTCGTGATAAAAAGTTCTGTAAAATTATTTGCTCTATAAAGTATGATAATTATTATTAGTTCTCGAGGTCTATCCCAAGGCAAGGATCTCCAACGAAGTTATGTGCATATTGATCAGTTAATTATCTTTCGCTTCATCTACATATGGAGGAGAATATCGTTAGAAAATCTGCATGTGTAAGAGTTCAGCATAATGTTTTCGAAAATATGTTAACACTGGACCAGATTGGTGGCAAAGGCATTCTCACGCGGAGAAGAGGCTCGTGCTTGGAAGTGGCATAGTTTATATACAGGTCTAATATTATATTACTAATTATTACAGTAGGTATGTCTTGTAGAACCTTCGGCCTTGTTAAGTAGACCAGACGTCTAGTTCCAGGTGAAATTTCTGGGACACGCAAAGTATTGTTTGGTTTTTATTTTAGATTTCTTGAGTAAGGGCGTGGGGTACAGAAAGATTCCCTTTAAACATTATGTGTATTCTAAAAACATATGTAGTGTGAGAATTGTGGTTTTAATTCGCCTTCCCCGAGGATACAAAAGCTTGTATTTATATGCACCGAGTTTATAAAAACATATTGAAGTAGAACTAGTTAGTGAAAAAGCATTGTATATGCGTAGAGAGATGAAGGAGAAAGAGCTTAACAGTTTTGAAGCGTATAATTTATAAAAGGCACAGGAGAGTAACAGTGGTAAAGAAGCAGTTGATAACATATATATATATATATATAGCAGAGTCCAGTAAGCAATATTACGTGAGGTTTTGTGACTTTCGTGTCGTATGTCGCGAGCACAGATCGAACGTGCGTCCAACGTTAGACATAAGAAGTGACTGGCGGGTGGTCTAACGGTCGCTGCGGCCACGCCGCGCTTGGAATGCACTACGTCACGAGAAACCGTTATCAATGCACGGCAGACAGAGTATTTAATAATATTTTATAACTACATAAATATAGATAGATATAATATGTAAGGTTGTACTGTATACGTGTGTGAGTAAGTACTTATGTATGAATGTTTTGTGGATGTGCGTATGATATATAAACATTATTTACTTGTATTTAATATATAATGATGTATTATGTGCCTGGGTCCGCCACACTCTACATATTTTAAGCTAAAAAGAAAATATTTTTATGTGCTCTCAAATAATACAGAAAGTACGTAGAATTCACCCATTATCTAAATAAATGTACGAGGCAGCTTTCACAGTATTTACTCTACACAGAAAATCCCTGTGCGGCAAAATTTTTGCTTTTCAGCAAAAATTCAGCGAGGCATGAAGTAATTCCAAATTCAATGTTACAAATTCACGCTTACGTTTAAGTATGTTCAAATTTTATCAGATCCTACGTTTCAAAATGAGCCTAGATTAAAAATAATATGAGCCCTGTTTTAATCTGTCCGTCCGCTGGGCACAGGCTACTGGGCTCATTTGCAAAAGGGTTGAACAATTGTCTATTACCCCAATACGGACTAGCAAATTTCATACATTTTTAATTGAACTCAAACAAATTTAGAAGAATTTACCGTAGTTTATATTAAAAAATACTAGTTGAAGCTATTTATATATGTAGGTAACTTTTCCAGAAGTTTCTGTTTGTTTTCAGCAGCCAAGGTCACGGGGCACTAGAATGATGGTCGTCTTATTGTCTTGAAGTGTAGTATTTTAAACTAACAGTAATAATGGTGTAGTGGTTTAGTTGTCTTCTTGCCAAAAACTTGTGTGATAACAAATAGTTGTATCGAGACTAGGTGAATGTTTAAATGTTTGTAAAGTCCCCCGTGACACAGGAACTCGTTTCAGAGCGGGATATATCTTTAAAAAACCCAGCTATGAAACGTTTTTTTAATATCCGCTGATCTAGATAAATTTTCTTCATTTTAACGAAGGATTTTGAAGAATATTACAAAGCTCTCGCGATTTCCCTTAGACGTGTCAATATTATTATATTATTTGTTCAGATTTTGACGTAAAGCGTAACTGACAGATGATTATAATGATTTAAGCACGTTACGCTAAGTATTGAGCCTTGTATAAGATTAAAATTATATTGGACTAGCTTCTTTTAATAAGCGCCTTGGATCGCCTGAATTTCGCAGGAATAGATACCGGCATAAAAAGTGCCCTATGAGTTATCAAAGACGTGGTCCATCTGCGCTGCGTGCTGAGTTTTATTCATATCCGTTCAATAGTTTACGCGTGATTGAGAAACATACATCCAAATTTGCTTTATCACAGATTTATATTTATGACTAGATTTTGCACGCGACGCTCGGAAACAGTACTTTTTTTTTGGATGAATTGTACTATAATTATATATTTTTCTGTATCTTTAACACTATACTCTATATATCTTTATTACTACCGTGCCATTTCTTTATTTTTCCATCTATCCCTCCGCCCCTCCAGGTCAGCCTCGGCGACTAAATTACGCAACGTATTAGTGTGGCGCCTCGTTGCAGCGTGTGCGCACGATCCTGTAATTTTCCACCAAAAACCGTATTCTTCTATAGTAGTACACGCGCCTATTTGCGTAAAAATAAAAGGTAAGTGTTGATTCTTTTTTTGTGTTGATTTTATTACTATAATAAGCACTTTCCGTACTTTTTATCTCTGTATTTATAATATTATATGCCTTTGTTTATTTTCTAATTGAAAATAATATTATCAATGGATCCCGCTGCCGAAAATCGTGTGCTGGCTTGACTGCAGGAGAAACATGATAATGAAGAAATGATCCAGAGCGAATCGGATTTTGAGGAAGAAGAAACAGTGCCGATGGAAGAAGATTTACAGAACCAGATGACTGAAGAGGTCAGTGACTCTTCTTCCTCGACTGAACACAATGTGACAATGGAATTTTCCCGAAATAGTATTACGTCAGGTGAGATTTGTGTGTCCTCGAGCCTGAAATCAATCCATAAAAAAGTGGTGTTACTGCTGTGTGAGGTGGATATGCCTTAATCATCAAAAATTTTAAATAAATTAAACATTGTAGTACACAATGTTTCGGATGATTTATTTAAAATTTTTAAAATCATATTTTGTAAGTTGATCTTAAATATGCCAAAACTGTTGATTTTATTATTAATCTCAATAAAAAGTTCTTAACTTAAGCTTAACCCTTAGACCTGTTTATTTTTGTTATTTTCTTTTTTATAATAAATATATTTTTGAAATAATTAATTGTTTTATTTGAATAATAATTGATTACAAAAATAGCCCATTTTGATTTAACTACTATAGTAGCGCACGCGAGCAAACTTTAAAAAAAAAACGGTGTGCGTGTACTGTAGTGTTGTTGTAACAACATGTATGCGAAATTTCATAATGATCAGTTTGGTAGTTATGGCGTGAAAGCGCAATAAACAAACTTACATTCACATAATAATATATTAGGATTTTAAAGTATTGACAAGATTGTCCAAGGAATTGAATTTTGGATCTTGCGATCGTCAACCCAAACTTAACATAAGATTAGGATCAACTGACATCACGAAATGTTTGTTGGCTAGACTTAGAGTCCAGCTGACAAAATTTTATGATCCTAGGTAATAGGGAGTGACTGTATTACCTACCGGGCACATCTCAATACCCCATAGGTATTCCCACTGAGAATGTTGTACAAAAAACCCCAATAGCACTTTGCTTGACTACGCTAATTAACCCAAACCTCATGCACAGACATACCATTCTCTACCACTGCGCCACCGAATCAACTTCTTTCTTCTTTTCGTGTGGTTAGTGGCCAACCTGTTGTCACGAGTTGTTCAAGCCGCCCATAGGCCTCTGACATGGCTTAACGACTGCTGTCAATTTGGCAACAACTGGCACCGACTTTTTACGTGCCCTCCGAAGATGACAGACAGACACACAGAGACACTCAGATGAAATACCACTAAGCGGTCACCTATCTATAGACTTACCGTACCTAACGTTGCTTAACCTCGCTAATCGTTAACCGATCAGTGAGTTCAACTGTCTTTGAACACATGAAAATCAAAAATAAATCAAAAGTAGAAGACCGAATCAACAGTTTTATAGTAGATTAGATATATAGAAAATACATCTTCCAACGTATATCTAAGCTATTTACAATGATCCTCCGAATATTTTGAAGAATCACTGTCATTAACATAACATCAAAAAACCGTGGGCACTTCGTCAACGATAATGAACCTACTCAAAAATTCTTTGTGCGTCAAAGATAAGCCTACTTTCCTACTTACCTTTCAGTATACCTTTTACGGGTTTAGGGGCAAACGGTGAAAGTTAAGGCAGTGGATGCATAGTGATTAAAGATCAGATTTAGGGGAAAATTATACGGATTGAGCAAAGTGCTATTTAATTTTCTCATCGGCAAACTTTTAAGCAACACATATCATTACGACAGCCCTAACCTCGTCCTACGATTGTGAAGTGGTTTGATTCCTGAGTATAATGTCTTTGTTTTTTTATACTCATGTTTTCATATTCAATTCTCATTTCACTGCCTCCGTGGCGCAGCGGTAATGAATACGACTGCTGTGCATGAAAGTTCGAATCACGGGTCGAGCCAAGAAAAAGTTATTGGGTTTTTCTGTTAAGAAATCTCAATAGTAGCCCGGAGTTAGGAAGTTGGCGGTGTTAGACACCCCCGTGCCTCGGAAAGTGCGGCAAGCCTTTGGTCCTGTGCTTGATCTCTCTCCGGTCGTGTCGGATTACGGTCCCATCGGACCATGAGAGTTAGGGAACAGATAGTGCAATTATCTTTGCGCACACACTTGTGCACTATAATATCTATAGATGACCAGTCTCCGTTAAGACAGGCCGCCGTTACCGAAATCTGATCTGGAAGACATTATTATAATATTATTATTATTATGTTTCTCTTATTACGGATGTTTTTCTATCATGTTAGAAAAATATCCGGCCTTTGGCCATGTCTCCGTGTGAGCCTCACACGGAGACATGGCTCTAAAGTGAAGAAGCCCTTCGAGAGTTTTAATCAAAGTTGGGATGGAACACCGACAGCGGCACTAGCCGCAGCAGGCGTAGGACTATTGCTACGTATGGATTCTAATATAATAATAATTATTATTATGTTTTTAGTTTTTAATAATGTGCCTAGTAGACAATATTAGGTTCGCCTCCTTTTACACAGGACTTAATTAAGGAAGTATGAACTAGACTAAGTTTATGCATGCTCTCGTTCGAGGCAGCGAGCTTCCTTGCCGGATCGTCGCCTTGGGACCTAGAGGCCGGGCTCCTGGCGTCACTATTTCAATGGCGCCAGGAGGCACTGTTACGGGGTGAAGTGCCATCGCATCGCGATATCGAGGTGCGGCGGCGCGAGCTTCGCGAGGTCCTAGTGGCAGAATGGGAGGAACGACTTGTCAATCCCAGCACCCATCCCACAATCGTGGCGGTAAGACCCGTTCTTAGAGAGTGGCTGGAGAGGCTTCATGGCGCCCTCACATTTCGTCTGACGCAGGTGCTGACCGACCACGGTTGTTTCGGTCGGTACCTGTGTCGAATAGGCAAACAGGAGACGCCCGGTTGCTGTCACTGCGGTGACTGCCACGTCGTTGTCGAAGACACTGCGTGCACACATTGGTAGGTTGCCCTGCTTGGGCCACGCAAAGCCATGTCATGCACGCGGAAGTCGGTAGAGTCTTCCTCTCGCTCGAGGCTATGGTTCTGTTCATGGTTTCGAGCAAGAGGTCTTGGAATGCCGTCGCCTCCTTCTGTGAGGAGGTGATGTTAGTGAAGGAGGCGGCGGAGAGGGAGAGGGAACGGTCAATCCTTCTCTCTAACCGCAGAACCGGGCGCAGGCGGGCGCGAGGCGACCTCCAGCCACCTTAAGTAGAAGCCTGTGGGTGGTGGACCTATTGGGGCCGTCCACCGCCCGATCAGCGCAGGTCCGAGCAGGCGGCGTTCGTGTTCCGCGCACGCCTCTCGATGTCGCAAGGGGGACTAGGTCCTCCGCTTTGTCTGTGTTATATTCTGTGTTAATTTGTGAATTTGTCCTGTATGTGTGATGGTTGTGTGGGACCCGCCACGTCCATCGGTGGGTCGAACCTTTGGCGGGGTCGCGATTCGAATGCGAAAGCGATCCGCGTGGCCTCGCCATAAAGGTGTGAGGAACACCGCGGTGGTTTTAGGTTTCAGGTTTTAGGTTGGTTCAGCCCAAATCCATCTTAGGGGCTGGATCCCGACATATCCCCATCGCCCGCTCCAAAACCGGCGATGGGAAATGTGACTTGCAAATTTTCCCAGGTAAAAAAAAAAAACAAAAAGAACAAGTTTATGCATGCCGATGTATGTAAAATAATACATTAAATATATTTAAACAATAATCATAAATAAAAATAAATTACATTTCAAAGAGCACAAATTTATAACAAGTAACATCTAATATTAAAAATTTAAGCTCATTCCAAGTACCAAATTGAAATAATTTTAAGTTTGAAACTAACCTGAGGTTAGTCTAAATTATTATGTGAATAGTCTTTCGAATAGCTATAGAAGACAAATCAATTATTTTTAGAATTTTTGTCTGTCGTCTATGTTTGTGCAAGCATCACATAAAATTTAGAGCACGAAATTAAATGCAGTTCTCATAACATCTGCAAGAGGTCTAACCTAAAATCTGGTGCATGTTTCATCTTGATACGCTGTCTAGAAGTACCGTATTAATGAAAAGGCTTTATCTTGTGCATTACCTATTCATTAATGAATTTATCAATCTATAGGTGCTGCTTCAATGTTGCTAATCTTGCTGTATTCTCGCTATTGGTGTACTACTACTGATGAATTGGGAGTTCTCACTTAATGACTATGATATATCCCCAGCGGATTGGTACCACCAATTTGCATATTCCAGGTGACAATATTTTGATAATATTTCAACCTTCACAATAATATGATGAGTTTTGCTTACGTTTTGTACACACAACAACAGGGCCTAATCACGTAGGTAATTCATTCAAAGTGATAAATATAGATTTATTTCCCGACGGTTCAACCGACTTGTATTGATCGTGGTCACGGTTTGATTTACAACATAACGTCGGGAATTAATTGGCATTTATTACCTTAAAATAAATTAATATATGACAACGGGATTAAGATCATAATGAGTCTCTCAATTAGGCTGGTTATTCATATATTAATTTAAAATATATTCCAATATTTTCTTACTTTTACACGAATTAATAATTGAAATTGAATGAATACATTGAAATGATACGACTTTACATGGATAAATAGTTTAATTCTAAAATATATTCTAATATTATTTTAGAAATGTTGCATCTCGGTATTTATTTTTAATTCTTACCCTGCCACTAGTTTTAACGATAAGCATGACATAATTTGCCCCAGAAATATTTTCTAAGAAAAATGATTGAATGAGAAATAATATAATTTATGGCTGCTTAATAAATTAGAGAAGTACTAATTTTGCTGCCTTATTGGAGTGGAAAATTTTATTACTTGGATAAATAAAGTTGTGTTTAATAAATAAAATGTTTTCGAATACTCGAATTTCTTTAAAATTCAATTAGTAAAGTAATCTAAAGCACGACGAAAGTAAATTTAGATTTTTATCTAAATTTTCGTCGTACCCTTGTGCGTTGAATTCAAATATTTTTATAATAATAATAATAATAATAATTATAGATCTCTATAAATTTTGCATATATTTAATACAATTATACAGGTGCTGTCCAATTTTTATAGCAGCCTTATAAGCAGCAATTATAAGAATAAACTAAAAATTTAAAAATTTTAAATACAACAATCGGCGCTATTTGCCGCGTTTCAAACGAAACACTTCGCTACCGGCTGTGAGGTGCTCAGTGAGGAGGTGGCGGAGGCTTTAAGCTTTGACGGGACGCGACGCCGGCACCTTGGCGACGCCCCGTCGCCATGCAGACGGCAGCCGTAGACGTCGACAAACAAGGCAACAGTCATAGTGACAAACGTCATACAAATTTTTAATAAGTTTATTTTATTATTTCATATAAAATCATTGTAAATATTTAGCGTAAGTAAAACTTTGTTTGGTTATGTTGCAAAACTTAGGCAACAAAAGTGATGTGGAAGTGAGTGCCGGTCAACCTGCCACATCCCTAACAAATCTGGTACGTTGCCCTAATTGTTCGCAGGCTCGTTTTTTTAAAGGTGAGCGGGGCTTGAGAGTGCATTTTGGTAAAGTTCATAAAAACCAAAATGTACCCTCTAGTCCCAGCACAATATTACTAAGTAATCCCTTACCTTTAACACCCCAAATTCCCTTTTGGCAATATTTAGGACGCATGAAAAATTCCATTCCGATTTTAAAAAGAGTTCCTCGAGGTGCGAGACCTTCAGTGGCTCAAAAATTGGCTCACTGCATAGGTCTTGTCGTTCGAGAGAACTCTAAAACAGCTTGGGAACAATTACTTACCTTTCCTTATAGGATTCTACATGTTAAAAAAGTTGAGAATACACAAAAATCATTAACAGCACAAATTAAAGATAATTGCAGTTTTAGTTATAACTATTTAGAACCAAAAGACACCACCTCCTACAATAGCAAATCATTGTACCAATATGTAGAATCCAAATTAAGGGAAGGTGACATTAGAGGTGCATCTAGGTTATTGTTCAGTAGCGATGTGGTGGCGCCTTACTCTGCAGAAACACTTGCGGGTCTGCAGAGCAAGCATCCAGCGCCCACTGATGGTCTCTCCTTCCCAGACGCACCTGATGCTGACATGGATTGTCTCAAGGTGACAGCCAAGGACGTATTTACAGCCGTTTGCTCCTTTCGAAGTGGATCTGCTGGTGGCCTCGACGGCTTGGCACCGCAACATTTAAAAGATCTTTTGTGTTACAGCGCCGGGGAAGCTGGTGATGCACTTTTGAAGGAGCTGACGGCTTTAATCAACTTAATGCTCTCCGGCGGTGTGGTGGATGACATCATCGATATTTTGTACGGGGCAAATTTATGCGCCCTACGTAAGAAAGATGGTGGCATTCGTCCCATTGCCGTGGGGTGTACCTATCGTCGTTTGGCAGCCAAGCTATGTTGCAAATACTACAGTGCCCCCCTCGCAGAGAAATTTCAACCAGTCCAGCTTGGTTTTGGTTCGAAGGGGGGCTGTGAGGCTGCCATCCACGCTCTCTCCACGTACCTTGGCTGTGGCGAAGGTGAGGTCATCTTAAAGGTTGACTTGAAGAACGCCTTCAATTCTGTGAATAGGGACACCTTGCTGACGCAAGCTAAATTAGAAACACCCAAAATTTTCAATTTTTTGTGGCAGTGTTATAGACACCCATCTAAATTAATTTATAGAGACAACCATTTAGAATCTGCAGTTGGGTGTCAACAAGGTGACCCTCTTGGACCAGTCATTTTTAGTTTAGCCATTCACCCAATTATTGAAAAATTAAATTCTAAATTTAACATCTGGTACCTGGATGATGGGACCCTAGGAGGCGACATGGAAACGGTTTTACAAGACTTGAAACTTTTAAAAAATAAATTTAATTCAATTGGTTTAGAACTAAATTCCAATAAATGTGAAATTTTTATTAACGATAAAGTTGATAAATCTTTGGCTTTATCAAAATTCAATTCTTTGGCTTCAAACATAAAAATTATTGAAAAAGTTTCTTTTCGCCTTCTCGGGTCTCCCGTATTGGAGGAGGGATTCGAGTCTTTCATAGATGAGAAGATCCAAAATTTTTGTGAAATTTCAGACCGACTACTCAAAATTAATATTCATTCGGCTTATACAATCATTCGTTATTGCCTCTTCGTTCCTAAATTCACACATGCCCTCCGATCCTCTCAATTTTGGAAGCATTTAATACTTTTGGATAAAATTGACAATACTATTCGGCATACACTTAGCAAAATTTTAAATTTGGCCATGAACGACCGTGTGTGGCTCCAGGCAACCCTACCAGTTCGCTTGGGTGGCCTCGGCGTTCGCAAAATTAGTGATGTCAGTTTACCGGCGTTCCTGTCTTCGGTCCACTGCACTGAAGAATTGACCAGGAAAATTTTAGCTCCCACACTGGTTAATTCGGAAGTGTCGTGCAAGTCCGATGCAGTGAACGCTTGGAAAATGATCTGTCCAAGCTCTGATTTGCCATCCGATCTATTCTCTCAGAGTCGGTGGGACGGGCCGCTCTGCAACATGGTGAGAGAACATCTCATGAACACATCTCCTAATGTTGCTGAGCGTGCCCGTTTATTGGCTGTGGGGGAATGGGAATCGGGTCTTTGGCTTCAAGCACTCCCATCGTCCAACATAGGCACTATGTTGGATGACACAACGTTCCGCATCGCTTCTTGCCTTCGTTTAGGTGCTCCATGTGTTTCTCCGCATCGATGTCACTGTGGTGAAGCCGTCGATGGCCTTGGCCACCATGGCCTATCATGTAGCAGGAGTGCCGGTCGTTTTTCGCGGCACGCCAACCTTAATGACATTATCCGTCGTGCTCTTGTCACCGCCGGCGTGCCAGCTCATCTTGAACCTAATGGTTTGGCGCGTGACGATGGAAAGAGACCGGACGGTATGTCATTGATGCCTTGGAAGATGGGTAGGCCCTTGGTGTGGGACGCAACGTGTGTAGACACCCTTGCGCCATCACATCTTCCCAGTACGGCGGGTTGTGCTGGTGCTGCTGCTGCATCCGCGGAGACTCTCAAGCGGCGCAAATACAAAAACCTGGCAGGGGATTATGTTTTTGAGCCGTTTGGGGTCGAAACGCTAGGGTCATGGGGTCCCAGTGCTCGTGCTCTTTATAGAGACATAGCGAAAAGGTTAATCGACGCTTCCCGTGACCAGAGGGCTGGCCTTTATTTCGCGGAAAGGATAAGCATTGCCATTCAACGTGGCAATGCTGCCAGTCTTCTGGGCACACTACCAGTTGACTGTGATGCGGAGGAATTCTATGACGCCTATTAGAGGGTTTTAGTTTTCTTTTTTATTTCTCTGTTTCATAATATTTTAGGTATAAGTTAGTTTTAAAGAATTGTTTATATTATGTATATAATTTATAAAGATAAATTATTTGTATTTTTGTCTGTAATAAAGAAAAGCGAATCCTGTAAAGTAATTGTATTTCCCAACAAATGTAGATTTTTATTTATTGACATTTTTGTTTGTAGAATTTAATTGCCTTTAGTTTTTAGGACATTTTTTAGCATAAAGCGAGAATTTAAATTAAAAATCGAATAAACACAGCTACAAAGCAGGACCTATGTTTTCTACAAGAAGCAGCGCGGCCGCATTCACTTTAAATAAAATTTTCTCTTACGTGTGTTTCTTTGGATGTGTGTCCTGGCAAAGGCATTATATTGCTTCAAAAGGAAACTTCGACAGCTTAAATTGTTTTACATCTAGTTGGAGGAATGAATATCTCAAGAATGTTTGCTTTTAGTTATATGATAGCAATTTGAAGTTGAAGTGAGACAGGGAGATATATTATCTCCCAAATTGTTCACCAACGCGCTTGAGGATGTTTTTAAAACACTGGCCTGGGCTGGACGGGGAATCAATGTGAATGGTGAGTACTTCTCACACCTACGGTTCGCCGATGACATCGTCATTATAGCAGAGTCGCTGGAACAGCTTAGCGGGATGCTGCACAACCTAAATGGAGCCTCGCGACGGGTTGGTCTCGGAATGAACTTGGATAAAACCAAGATCATGTTTAATAGACACGTTATGCCGAGGCCGATTTACGTCGATGAGTCGATGCTCGAAGTTGTTCAAGAGTATGTCTACCTTGGACAAGTGATTCGACTTGGTAGGAACAACTTCGAGGAAGAAATCGACAGGAGAATCCAGTTGGGGTGGGCAGCGTTTCGTAAGCTTCGTCAGGTTTTCTCATTGCTTTTACCGCAATGCCTGAAGACCAAAGTCTTTGACCAGTGCGTCCTACCTGTTATGACCTACGGTGCCGAAACGTGGACACTCACGGTAGGGCTAGTCCAAAAATTTAAAGTCACCCAGCGGGCTATATAGCGAGCTATGCTAGGAGTTACTTTGAGGGATAAACTTAGAAATGAGGTTATCCGTCAAAGAACCAAGGTTACCGACATAGCTTGCAGAATAAGCAAGCTGAAGTGGCAATGGGCTGGCCATATCTGTAGAAGGACCGATGGCCGTTGGAGCAAGCGAGTCCTAGAGTGGAGACCGCGACTTGGTAAACGTCAGGTAGGACGCCCCCCGGCCAGGTGGACCGATGACCTGAAAAAGGTAGCTGGGTCAGACTGGATGCGGAAGGCGGAAGACCGGATGTTGTGGCGTAAAATGGGAGAGGCCTATGTCCAGCAGTGGACTGCGGTGGGCTAATTGATTGATTGATTGATTGAATTTGAAGTTCCTCGTATTCTTGTTATTCTCTCCAGAGCTAAGCTAGAATACTTATGTAAGAGTGAGTTCACGTCATAAATTCGTAAGATTTGAACTGACGTCGTTAGTTAAGTTACCAATGGGCTACCACCGCTTATAAACTTGTAGGGCCACACTACAGTGTATACACACATACTTACCTATACGTTACCTATATCTGTAAAGCGTATGCACCGTCACGCCAGTCACAGGGTAATCGGGTGGCAATCGGTCGCATCTTTATTATAACCTTGTAATTACCTAAATTGTGGAAGTGACAATACAATAGTATTTACTTGATATCGGACAATTTATTTACTCTCCATATTCACCCAAACCTGTGGCTCAATAAACTTAATGACAAAATCTATACTAATCTATACTAATATTATAAAGCTGAAGAGTTTTTTTGTTTGTTTGCTTGAACGCGCTAATCTCAGAAACTACTGGTCCGAATTGAAAAATTATTTTGGAGTGTAGACGAAACAGCGACCTAAGGATTACCCTTTTTGGTAACAATAAAACCTCTGATATCAGATTCTGTAATAGCATATTAGCTAGCCCGGCCTCCAATGAGGCTAAGCAATTGTATAAATTATTGATTTAATGTTTTGTTGATTATTACTATGTATTACTCCTAATAAGGGGGTGTGGTCGCTAAGCGACAAAGCCTATCAAATAAATAAAAAAAAAATATATATAGGTATATTTTAGTGTTTGATAGGTCATTTATCGAGGAAGGCTATATAACATCACGCTACGACCCACGGGGGCGGTGTAGTAATCATAAACGCGGGTGAAACCGCGGGCACATCTAGTCATATATATTTTAATAATTTTCAAGATGAAAAGTATTCTAAATTTTATGATGATCAGTCTAGTAGTTAAGGCGTGAAATCGTAACAAACAAACTCATCTTCACATTTATAATACATATATAAAATAATAAAGTTAGGATTAAGACGTATGATGTCCAAAAAAACAACACAGATAAATTTACGTCCAAATACGAATTTTAAAATTTAGATTATTCTTTAGACTGCATTATGGATTCAGGTTTGTTTTTATTCTGTGTACACGTAAGTGGATGCTCCTATTCTATTAGAAACTATTTGAAATACATTTTCAATATGACTTGAGTCTTTAATACTTATTGTAATGGTTGTAGCTCCTTACATAACAGTTTTGTACACTAAATCCTACTGTAAACTTTTTGGTTCTACGCTCTTGCTTTGCTGAACACGACAATAGGTAAATGTTAAAATAAAATTTACATTAATAAGTGTAACTTCGACGTTCATCAGGGTTACTTAGTTAGTTGAATAAACATATTTTTTATTTTCATTTCGAATTGTTATTTTTATTTACAAAATACTTTATCGTTCTAAAGAATCTGTCTTTCAAGAAGCCTTCCTTATTCTTAATATTAAGGAAGTAATCTACATAATTGTCGTCTGAAGTCGTAATAAGATTAAATCTGTACAGATAAAATACGTTTCGTTCTGAATATTAACTAATAAGATGTTTGCACACTTGCCAGAAGCGTGTCGGTAACCATTAGCAGTTTTAAAGGCATCTATCGCGCTAGACTAAATCCTATCCTCCTGTGTCAAAGATCAGATTCAGATCCCGTGTGACGACTTTACTAATATTCGAAAAACGAACACAAAGGCAGCTAATATTTTTGAACCTTATTTTGTTATTTGACGTATTGGAAATACGGGTTCACTTAAGCCAGGACGCCGTCTAACAGCCCGGTTACTTGGCGCGGGGCGGCAAGCGGTAAGATCAAATGTATAAGAATGTTTGAAGCACGCTACGAGACGCCGCTCATAGCGAAAACGCACGCTGTTTTCTCCGAGCGAATCGCTACAGCGGCGCGCGGTGCCGGGAGCAGCCAGAACAAAGTACAGACAGCGGTGTAGAAGGGACGAATGCGGTGAAGCAAATTACAAAATATATAAGACGATTTTGTGGCGGTAATGAATACCGAGGCGTTTATTACTGAAATTTTAAATCGATCGCTTATAAGGATGTCAAAACATCTTCAACATAAATATAAAAACGTGATTAAAAGGTTATGGGAAGAAATTTCACTTTATTTTTTATTCAGTTCGTGCACTCCTTCCCTCATATTAAGAATATATTGTTTTAAAAATATATTGTTTTCAAAACAGAGAAAGGATAATTTAGATAACACTGAATTTGGGCATATTCCGACTATCAAAATACGTCCACCTCGGCCGTTGCTATCTATGGCCGTTGCCACTAACCGCTACTGAGGGTCACTGGTCTGTAGTGTATTATCTATGACTGAGGGTACGTGGCGTACACAACGCACCGCTCACCGACGCCGCACCGCTCACCGACGCCGCCACGCACGCCGCGCCGCTCGCCGCTTAGACCGAAGTCGTGACATAAGAGTCAAAGAAAGTATTTTTTACTACCAAGGTGGTTATACCCTAATAATATAGATAACGAATAAGAACAGATGTACCGAAGAACCCAACGGGTTAGAAAATAAAGAGAATACTTGCCTTAAATTTTGTACCTACATATCGTGCAGTTACTAGGGAGCTGAGAGCAACGCGGATGACGCCACTGCGCTGCGTGTTGTGAGTTCGAACCTCATACAGGACAGGCGTTTGTTAGGCGCACAAATAGTTACAGCTATGATTTCAGGGCCCACTTAATACGAGTCGAGCCTATTGCCCTATTGAAAATATTTTTAAGCTATCTGCTTCTGCTGAGAATTTCCTAACAAACACAAACAAATTTTTTTTAAAGACTATTTCCCGCTCTAGCTATAATTTCTGAGTCACGGGGAACTTTAAAAACGTTTATACAACAGTTACAAAAAAATATAAGACTCGAAGTAACTACTTTTGAATCTGCAACGCGCGACGCAGTGACTGTAGCGTTGTTCACTTAAACCACTATTCCATCAGTCAATTCATTACGAGGTTAATCCTAATTGTAATCTGTCTTGGATATGCGATGCGACCTTGAAAGCTGCACACCTGCACCATGTACTGTTTGTGGCTTTCACGTTCTACTCCGCCCATACCATGACTGCAAATCCCCTGCGATACAGGATAATATAGGGAAATTTATTATTTACTATTATATTTATTTATAGATATATTTATTTATAGAGATTAAAATGACCCCAACTGCCATAATAGGCACGCTCGATTTAGGCTCCTGTTTGAGTAATAAACCATTAGTATTGAAAAATATACTCCAGGAAAGTTTGAACTATTTTTGAAAATTGCTATGAATAAACGATACGTAATTTTGTTCGTAAGAATGATTTATCGTAGTTTTGTTTTTATTCGTACAAATGTGCTTAGAAACACGCCATTTGCAGGGCGGTTGGCAGCCACGGTCAAAAAGCTTAATCAACATTACCGATGTTACCTAATTTGTTTAAAGATCATTCAATTTTGTGTTCTATGGAGAAATAAATAAGGTTTATTTTACTATAAAGTTCACAATTAAAGCATTGTTCTTGAATAATATTATATAGGTATTTTGCAATGCATTTTTACTGCTAGACGTTCAAGCGTGTCAGTATTAGTAAACATCTTTGTTCTCAGACGTGTCTTCGAATGGGAGTCAATATTTGACATCTGTAAGACAGCCAGCCGAACAAATACTTATGGGCTTCATAAACAATCTCCAAGATAAAAGAAATGTGGTGTAAATAAAATGGTAGTTTCTTCTTTGTTAGCTTAATAAATATGAAATCGTCGTGAGTCGATCTCGCACCTTTGTGTGGTGTGTAAATCTTCAGTACGCGAGTGCCTCCTACACTTGGTTGGTTTTAACTTTGTAATTGCAGAATTATGCTGTTCAATTTACATTACAAGCCATGCACTTAGATTTTAACTCCATTCTAATTGGATTCTTCAACTTATATGCGAAACTATATAACAAAGTACGACGGCCGCGACTGAATATCTTAAAAAATTGGAAAATATGACTTAACAATAAATGGCCTAATTTGTTTAGCAATAGTTGGCTGTGGAGCCCTCTATCTATTTACCTCAAAACTTTTGAGTTCCATTGGATTACGATGTCAAAGATTTTTTTTAATAACACATTTTCTGCTCTAATATTTCCTCTCCACTGAGGAGTTGACAAGCATTCAAATGACCGACACACAGCACACACAGACTTGGAACAACCATTTGTGTTTCACACAAAATTGTCACATTTAACGATAAATCGTTAAAAATCTCTACAATAGATGCACTTTTTAAATTCTCACTCACTTCGCAAATTCAAGAAAACAGAGTTGCATGGCTTAAGATCTATTGATAAGCCATGCAACGACAATACAATTGGAATCCTAAGCAGAGATTTTGATATTCCAAGACCTCTGCTTAGGATTCCAATTGTCTTTAAGTAGGCTATCGCTTTACTACAGTTTAAAGAAAATGTTTCCAAGTTTAAGATACACTATGGCTTTTTTTATTAATCACTCAAATTACATGACAAATGTCTATACTGGGTGTTTCTTAGTATATTGAAAACCATAAATCAGCTGTTCCATAAATTTTATCGAGGTCAAAGTCCAATATTTTATGGAATAGCTGTTTATTTTTCGCGATTTCAGCAATGTCCCAGAACAAAAGTTGTTCATAATAACAAATATAATCACCCCCTGAGAGGTTTTCAATATACTAAGAAACCCAGTATAGACATTTGTATTTGTATTAATAGGATGATAGAATAAATTTTATTAACTTATTAACGAAAGTATCTTATTGAAGTAATATACGGATAATAAGTTTACTTAAAATGTTCTTAATTTTGTATATTAAATATCTTGGAGGCTGTCGACACAGCTTCTTTGTGACAAATTAAGTTTATTTCTATCTCATTACATATTTGATTTGCTTTGCTATGTAAACCTCCTTTTCTCAAGTTACTACATACAAAGTCTCACACCTATATCTGCAAAGGGATAGGCAGAAATGTTTAATACATTCGCCTAGTATAGTTTAATGTCTTACGTAATAGTGGAAAACTTGCCGTTTACCTGACGCATTACCAGACTCCTGCAGAAAACCAAATAGCACTTCACCCGATCTAGGATTATAACCCAAGATCTTCATACATAGCAGCGACATTTATTACCTTTGAAACAATAGCAGTCAATTATATACAGGGTCTATAGCTTCGTGGGAGAACGTTGGACTTCCGCGCAAAAGTTAATCCCAAGTTTACGAAGTTATATGTGTATTAAATATGTAGTTAAATATCGCTCGCTTTAACGAAGAAGAAAACATCGCGAGGAAACCTGCATCTCTGAGATTTCTTCATAATTTTTTGAAGACTTTTGAAGTCTGCCATTCCACGTGGGACAGCGTGATAGACTACAGCCTAACTATTCTCATACTAAGAATGCGGCGTAGTATATATGTAATATATAAATTTCACTCGCTATTTCGCAGCAAATGCTCAACAATAATCCCTTCATAGTATTTTCTATTTGTATATTTTTATAACGTAATCCTTTAAGAGCTCTCATGACGGTCTGGTATGACGATAATATATTTTTGACGCGTATTACGCACTATGTAAAGGTATTCCGGCGTAATTTACATCACTTGCTCATGGCTATAAAGCATTTAATACGGTATATCAAGGATTTAGGGTGAATATTAAGGATTGCGTGACTGATTTTTGTATGAAAAGCATTTTGGCAGAACAGGTTTTGCTTTCTATATCCTTTTTTACCCGACTACGGTGAAGTCAAAAGGAAGGGTAATGATTTTGGCAGTCTGGGTAAGTATGTTTGTATATTCCACCGTAGCGCCTAAACTACTGAACCGATTTTAATGAATGAGGTGTCAATAGATTTGTAATAATAGCCCGGGTGACATGAGCTATATATACATTTTAAATTCGTCCTTTTTAGACCCCTTTTACGTAGTGGCGTATTTTTAAACTTTTTAGGTGTATTATATAATATGTATATCTCAGAAAGTATATAGTTAAGGGACGTGGATTTATAACGAGGTGTATTAGAAGACATATCATTAGATATATTTTAGGACTAACGTAATTCGGGTTAACTTTATCTTACGTAAGGACATATAGATGTTGAAAACTTGCATAGAATCATACCAAATGCTTGAATATTGACATTATCCCTTACTGGTAAGATTTAAGAAGAAAATAACTCTTTGATGCATTGCCCCAGCCAATGCGCAGAATATTGCGGATTTGACGGGACAAAAACTTACATGGTTCATAAAATATAGTTGTTCAAGTCTGTGTGTTCTTTGTGTCTCTTGTTTGAATGTTGTCGTATCACACAGAAATAATTCCTAGTGTGGAAGCCGTCCTTTTTAAGAAAAAAAATAACAATTATAAAGATCGTGTAATTTAAACAAAATATAATATCATTATTGTGATTTATTTCCGACAGTGTCGTATTACTGACTTAAATGTTCTAAATTTAAACTAATTTAAAACTGTTATCAAGTAACTGTATTTGACTATTTTCGGGAGTCTGAACTCATAACAATGGCTTCAGAATATTTGTTGATTTATTTTGTCACAGAAAACCACTACGTGGAATGTGATACTGATTTAATTTTACTTTACAATCTTAGCTACGATTCATCTGATTCCTTAGTAAGAGCAGTGCTACCATTATTTGTATGAACGTTGTCCTGTGAACACTAAAAAAAAAGGAACGAATCCACTTGAACACACCCAAAAAATTTCATCGAAGTCGGTTCAGCCGTTTAGGAGTTTAATTACAAACACGCACAGAAGATTTATATATATAAAGATACATAAGACAATACCCACTCTAGTCATAAATCGTGATCCTCCACGTTGAATGTGGGGATCAAACCCACACGCAGCGCAATGACAAGGGCAAGGCGGCCGCTTAAGCCACTATGCTATATCGCATTCTTAATAAAACAGAGACATATCTAAGTATTTTGGATCAAACTAATTTGAACTCTGTTGCAATAATTTAACACGAATATATTATTAGAATTTATAGTCACTAGATTAGAGTTCGAATTGCTATACTCCCAAATTTCGAGTTAAGTCGCTGTTTCATTAAGCATGCGATATGTGCAGTCAAATAACCACTATGGTTATGACTATAACTATGAGCTATAGCTAAAGAACCCACGGACGAACTAGTCACGCGGGTGCAGTCAGATACATATGTATGATACTAAACAGGTTGAACCACCCTTATAATCTGTACTAATATAAAAAAGAGGAAGGATTTGATATTTTGTTTGGTTTCAAGGATTTAACGACACAACCGATTTAAAAAAATAAACATCATTAAAAGCTATATTATAAAAAATAACAAAGGATATATTTTATTAACGTTTGAGTCTTCTTCGAAGAGGTTAATGAAAAAACTATATGGGTATGTGTGTCTGTCTGTTAGTGACAGTTTGTTAGTGACAGGCATAGCTCCGGAACCACCGGACCGATTGACTTGTAACTTGGTATGCAGACACCTTGGGGTCATCCCTCAGTCGAGTTTGATTATGAGCTCTGTGGGTCAAAAGATCCCCGAGATATAGGGGTCACAAGGTCGTAAGGTCAGGGGATATCCACCAACAGAGTGATTTGGAAGTCTAAGAGAGAGGCTTTTGCCCAGCAGAGGGACATTACAAAAAGCTGATGAAAAATAAAAATGTCACGAAGTCGAAGAGGTTTAACACTGAATTTTAACACCCAACTCGTTTAAAGAAAAATTACTGTTACTAACGTAATATAAACTAACTTAGTTTTACGCGAGTGAAGCCGCGGGCAAAAGCTAGTAATTTTGTAAAGATAAAATGGCTGATTTAACGGCAAAGGTAATTTAACAGTGATGGAAAACATCGCGAAGATCTGCCAACTCGCTCAGGGCCAGCGTTGTGGACTGTGGCCTACTGAAGCTGAAGGGTTAGGACCCTTACTGTATAGAGAAGAGGCCCATGCCCAGCATATTATTATATATAATAAAATAGGGCTTGTCTTTAAAAGCCTTAATTATCTTTTCTACTAAAACTATCTTAAAGCTCACAACTTACAGTATAATATAAAATAAAACCTTAAGTCTATTATTTCTACGAAAGCCGCAATTACGTTTTATTTCATACATCATACGTAACAAAAATGAACGTTGTTTAATCTAAAATAAATTTATGATATCGTTCTATCAAAATCGTGAATCAAAATATTTAAACATGCTATTAATATGAAAATCAAATTCATATCTATAAAGCATTATTTGAAAATACGTTCAAAATTTCCATTATCTGAAAACACATTTTCAGACAATGAAAATTATAACTTTTGCCACAGAAAATGATATGTGACCTCTTTTATAACCTATTACATGTTAAAGGCTACTTTATTATATGATTGGTAGTGTATTTTACGTTAGATTTCCTTTCTACTGAATACAATACTGCAAAACGCCTGATCGACGTTTCGCGTGATCAGAAGGCTGGTCTTTTCTTGGCCCAAAGAATCAGTATTGCCATTCAACGTGGCAATGCTGCCAGTCTTCTGGGCACGTTACCAGTTGACAGCGATGCTGAAGAATTCTACGATGCCTAAACCATTTTTGTAAATATTTAGTATTATAATTATTTGTGTTTTTGTAATTATGTTATCTTTTTTAAAACGTTTGTAAATATATATTAGATTAATTAATTATTTATAATTAATTAATCTAATATATATTTCATAATAATCATATTGTGAATAAGTATGTGTTTGAAAGATTAAATATTTGATCAACAGATGATTAAGAGGGATACTGCAAAATACTCATGTCTAGCTTCACTATTTATTTCTTGAGGTTTGGGCTCGAAGTTGAAATATGATTATAATACGTTATTTTATACCCGACATGTTAAAAAAGGGCAGCTTTTTCAATTCAATACTGTTAAATTTTTTGGTCTATACCAAATTTTGGTCAGGGCAGCTTATTTTAGCCATCTGCGGAAGAGATATAGAGCACAAGTGCCTGCACAAACACAAGCGCTACACTCTTCCCTGGATTATGTAAGTTCTTCAATAAGTTTCATATTATTTATTTCTTTTGTTAAGTTCATTCCTAACGTGTAGCTTATTTTAATTATTTAATTTATATTTCCTATTTTATGCTTTGTTGGTATATGTATATACATATGTGCATGCTGTGGTCTCCAATATCTGAAGGAGTACTCTATACAGAACTAATGTTCATCTGTCTGTGCAATTTTGTGTATATTATTTGTTAGCACCTCCAACAAAGAAAATAAATATCTCACATAATTCGATGGGATGGCAATCCCACACAGCTTTACGTCTGTGTATTACTGCCAACTCCCAGATTCAAGCTACTTTAGCAAATTTAACGTATAAACTCAAACTATATTTTAACTGATATTCTGCAAAAACACAAATGCACTCACTCTCTAACTCTTATAATCTTATGCTACATGCTTTCCGAAATACAGCGTGTACTGACAACATCCAGATTCAAACTACTATAGCAAATTTGCCGTATGAACTCAAACCATTTCGAGCAAGATTTTAACAATAATTAGTAAAATAAAGGTGACAATTTTGGATCCGGTTTTACCTCGAGTTTTATTAACGGTACCGTTAAATACCGGTTACTTACCGGTATTTCAGGAACATTTTCAATCTATGCTCACAACGTCACTCGTCTTATTGCCACAGACAAATACTTTAGATGCTATTTGTATATCCAATGCTGTTACGAAACAGTAAAACATTTGTTTTAGCAGTTACTGCCGCAATTACTTAGTATTGTTACTGTTCTTTCAATAATAGCTTTTATACACGCTAATAATATTTCTTGCGTAAATATCTAGATCGTTATCGTAAACATAAAAGTATGAAACTCGTATCTGGTCACGCAAATCTATGTGTAGAAATTATGTAAGTATTTTAATTGTGCACTCGCTGACTGCCGCGGGGGCACGGCGGTAGTGTATGCGACTGATATACATGAGGTTCAGATTCAACTCCCGAGTTAGGTAAGTGTTATCGGGTTTTTCCGGCAAGAATTTTCAGGAGCAGCATGAAGCTTCCCTCTATCGCATGGAACTGAAAACCACAGTTAGAAAAGTGGATTTTCAATACAACTCGGCCCAAAACTTTGGAAATAAAGGCGGGGAACTATGTGCATAAATTAAATTAATTAATATTACCCTTCCAGTTTTTAACTGTTGACAATAGCTTGCAATTTTTTTTCTGAAGGCACTTTTTAAACCTCGATTTTAATACTGGATTATTTAAATATCACCATGAATTAAAGACACTAGCTTTTGCCTGCAACTACACTTTCTCGGGAGCAGTATTTTTTCATATTCATGGGCATACGAGCCGCTACATTTGTACCGTGTATTTCTTACCGTCTTGGATACGAACCACCAAGTGCGAGCCACTTTAAACCTTATTTTACTAACCTTAACACTTAAAACTGATTGTTTCTCGGCTACGAATAGATTTGTTACTGGTAAAGGACGTATCATAAGATATTACGTCAATATAAACATACGATAGGATGAAAGGTATAAGGACAATCTGTAAGCGAAATTTTATAAAGATCGGTCAAGTCGTTAAGGCGTGAAAGAGTAACAAACAAAGAAACAAACTCACATTCATATTTATAATATTAGTAATGATAGTTAAGATTACGGCACTACTCAGATTTTTTAACTCAATGTTAGGATAAATTTAATTACCAATTAAAATTAAACTACTATATACGGTACGCGATAAAATCCGTATATAGTACCTAGTTTAATTTCAATGAATAACATTCGCGTAAACAGAAGACAATATTATTTAATTACCAAGTTTGTAAAATATTATTGTCATACATTTTTAGGCTGATCCTGCTCTTTTCAATCTCCAGGCTAGTGTTTCCATAGCGTCTTGTTATGTAATCTCATATTATGTACGTAAGCTCGCGTTTAGACACAGTCTCAAAATATAACAACACGAGTATCTTACATTTTGTGTAATATTTTCTTGCATATTAAAGCCTCAGTTGTTTGTTTAGGCTGTCAAGAACAGATTGTTTTCTTAGAGACCGCAGTATGCGGAAAAGAATGACATAGGACAACGGTTTGTGAACACGTTTAACCATGGTTACATAATTTCATTCTATCCCTTTTATAACGGTGAAAGAAAAACATTGTAAGGATATTTGCATGTCTGAGAGTTTTTCATAATGTTCTCGAAGATATGTGAAGTCTACCAACCCGCACTGGGCCAGCGTGGTCGACTATAGCTTAATCTTTTTCACACTGAGTAGAAGGGAAAGTTTAACTAATGACTAAATCAACTATTATCATAGAGCCGTTGAGTTCAAATAAAGCCAGCATAGCAGGAGAAAAATTGGATAATCCGCTTGTAGTTGTTACGGGTCTGAATGTTGTTTGCGTCCGTTGTTTGAATGTTTGTTAAATAGCGAAATAGTTTGTTGAAGAGCGAGAAATTCTTGACAAGAACCTCCGGTGACATTTTACCCAAATCAAACCCGATACCTAATGTACAGCGGTTGCGTTAATTACAGTTTAGGCACTGTGGCGGACAATTCAGAGAATCAAAGCAAATATTATTAGGACGAAAGGAACTAGCTACTTTAGAATGCCCATGAGTGAAATATCATTTAATATATATCAAGCTGTTCGAGGAAATGGGGTTAGGCAATTCAATGTCAGTTTAGCTTTTGGGCATTGACAGAAGGAAATGTACGTTGTTTGAGGCGGACCAGTTTAATTTAATGCCCATGAGTGAAATATAATTTAATAAATATCAAGCTGTTCGAGGAAATGGGGTTAGGCAATTCAATGTCATTTCAGCTTTTGGGAATTGACAGAAGGAAATGTACGTTGTTTGAGGCGGACCAGTTTAATTAAAACCTATGCGTTGTTTGATATATATTTGCAGGCATTGTTCAATCTTCAGATGGATTAAAACCCTTAGGATAAATGCACATGATTATAATTTTCTTTTTAACGTGGGTGAATGCGGTGTCGCTTACCTCTCCATATAAAATGAGAGCGAAGAGGTTATGTCGGGCTCAACCGGGAAAAGATGGAACGTTCTGGATACTACGGACTAAACATGTATCACGGCGAGCAGCAGTCTTACTGGTACTGAAACTACATCAGCGACCCACACAGCAGTGTCCAGCGCAGGCAATAAAAGGCGTTTCCTTTTTTCCTTCCTTATTAAGATTTTTGTATAAGAATTTCCCATAGTTTATAATAGCAGCCCTACATTAAACTGCTCCACTTACTTGGCACGGGCCTTTTTTTAATGTGAGAAGGATTAGGACATAGTCCAGTGTGGGTTGGCAGCCTTTACATATCTTCGAGAATATTATGGATAACTCTCAGACATGCATGTTCCCTCACGACTTTTTACGTCACCGTTAAAGCGAGTGATAATTAACTATTAAATATTATATTTTAATACGCACATAACTTTGAATAGTCAAAGATGGGATCAGGTCTTCTACTAGGTTATCGCTACTTCCATCTATTAGGATACCACTTCTTATTTGCTAATAAAAATCAAACAACTCTTTGCTCATGAACTCCGAACTACTACCAGGTTCTATTCAGGATCTATGAAGCAGTACTTAAACCTGCGATATTGACAAACCGTGTCGTAAATCTGCCAACTGAACTATTCATGGTCCTAAATCAGGGATCTTTTACTTCTGTTACCAAGAATAGCCCAACTGGCAGAGCAAAGATACGCCATATATAAATATCAAACTTGCAGTTTCGTGGATAGCCTTTGGCGTCTAGCGATAGAGGGAATATTAGCCCTGTATTAAGCTGGCTCACTGTGATGGGCTCGTGCCTCAGTGTTCTCAGTGTGAGAAGGGTTAGGCCATGGTTTACCACTCTGGCCCAGAGCGACTAGGCAATGCTTATAAATTTTTGAGAACTTTCAGGTTTCCTTACAATGTTTTCCTTCACCGTTAAAGCGAAGGATAATTAACTATTTAATACGCAAATAACTTTGAAAAGTCAGAGATGTACGATGTCCTCTGCGTCGCATTTCAATGATCTCTCACTAGGCTATCGCTGCTTTAAAACAGTGTATGGGCGATTAAAAAGAGTGGCTATCAGTTTCTTGTCCTTTTTGTGTCATTGGTTCGACGCCCTTTCTTTGCTGAACATAGCAATAAATAAAACTAAATTCATAGTCAGGTATGGATATGTGAGTTGAACTTTGACGTTCATAAAAGTTTGTTTGTAAGCTATATGAATAAAGGTACTTTGATTTTAAGAAATGTTTGTTAGGATTATTATTGTTTGAGCTCAACGCCTAGTAATAAATCCAGCCGGTTTTAACAAGCTTGCTTTTTATGACGTATTACTACTACCTTCTTCATAATACACAGCCAGTATGCTAACACACATGAACTAGTTACAACAATTTGAATCATAAAGAATTATGTGATCAGGCTTTGTTTCATAAAATTCTGCGTTTAATTTTAACACTTAAAATTAATTTTACATACTGTAAAACTAAGCCATAAGCGTAAAGTAACCACAATCTTAAGAACAATACTACAGGCAGCAACTTGGAAAGTTAAAATCTCATTTCAAAGTTTTGTCCAATCTAGGGAAAATTTCGGATAACAACCAGAAAATTTTACATTAAATTACATTTTCCTAACATTCCGCTAGGTACATTTTTAGAATACAAATAATATACCTATATTCTGATCTCAGTCTGTACCGTCTACCGGGCTCACGTCTAGACTTCGGTCGCTGGGAAGTTCCTAATAGAAAAAAGTGACAACTGTCCGGCAAAATATTCCTTTTATAATATAATCGAACTAGACTTATCGAATCCGGAGATTACCAAGTCGGGTAGGTCGATGTTTTTGGGTTTTTCTGTTAAGGAATCATCAGTATTAGAACGGTGACTGGGACTGTGTTCAGTAGACGACAATAGGCATACACCCTAAAATGATGTAAACCATAGCTGGCGAAATGTGTTTCAATACATATGTATCTGCTTATCCCTTCAGAGCTGTAGGCGTTAGGTTATGTATATATAAGATAAGAGATCAGTATACGATACTTCAGAACTCTTTCCCACCGAGTGAAAAACGCTTAACAGTATTTTTGCTATTACGCCAGTTTTTATAGTAGCGTGCTTTTGCCATAGAGTCATAACCAAATGATTGGCGACGGTGGACTCTACCACTAAAAATGGAGTGCTTTTGGATACATAATACTAAATACTTGCGTACAAACTTCTAAAACCAGAGGAAGTTGAATTAAAATTGCTTAACTTTATCATTAGTCTATTGGGAATTGCATTCCACTTAGAAAGAGTACTCAAAATTAGCGAACTAGTTTTTTTAAGAGGCTAGAAAAATGTTTGTCCTTAACTTCATTCAACTTAGAACTATTTACATTTGATATAATGTCGGTATTTGTTTTATTGGCTTTTGATTTAGGAAACAATTTATTTAAGCTGGATATTTAGACAGCAGATTTCAAAGAGGCAAAGCGGGCACTCGAACTAGAACAGCCCACTTGGGAAAGTACCTCTGTCCTACAAAATCGAAACCACTGCCTGCCTCGGCGGCGCAGTGATAGTGTTTGCGACTGTTGTTGCTTACACAACCCTCCAAAACCTTCTACGCTGCTACAAAAATAAACATTTTTCTTTCCTTCTTTCTTTTCCTTATTTTCTTTCCTTTTGACTTTCCTGCTGAACAGAAAATAAGGAGACGTTAAGGAGATCTTAAGAAACTAAATAACAATTTTTTTATATGAAATTTCAGCCTACATAGGTTTATGTCGGCGAAACTGTAATACTAATTAATTGGTTGACTTAAAATTTTTACACAGCGTGTATTTCCATATAAGAGTGTTTTATATACTTTTCAAAGTTCCCTTGGAAACATGGGGACAGCAATATTCCGGGAATACTTTTATTATCTCCCTTTGTAATTAATATCAGACAAAGCCAGTTTAGCAATTTCAACGACGATAAAAATATGGGTCAATATTATACGCCATTTTCAACATCTGAAGGAAACCAAATTTAATTTATTTTATTTTAATGAATTACATGATAGTATGTATTTAACAAAAACATTTCTTCATTCGATATTAGAGGATTTAGGGAACAACCTTGAATAATATATCCAAATACTTCAACGTGTAAATTATTAAGCTCTCTTAGCTTACAAGCTTTATTTTCGTTATAATTACATAGACCTTCCTTTATTCTGTTAAATGTGACCACGTTTATATGTTCGGAAATTTATTTGAAGCATTCACTTTGTTTTTGAATGTATAATATTTTTTGCTATTTCATTGTTAGTCCATTCTTTACTTTAAAAAGTATTGTCGTTCGCGCAGAAAAGTAATGTGAAGCGTTACGGTGCAATGTTATTACATAAGTACTGAAATTTCTGACTCTGCAAAAATAAGAGCGCTTAGTGTAATAAAATTATTCGAATGTCGCTACCTAAGCCAACGCCTGTATTGAGTATCGATAATAATCATATTGTACGTTTAAATATAAAAATAAATATAGGTACATCACAAAAGGAAGTCTCTAACCAAAATCCGAACAGAGCAATTTCTTTAAAGTTAGTTTGGACATTTGCGATGATTACCGAAGCATTTTATACAAGTAGTGGCATGTATGCGAATATATACGCATCATAATCAAACTTATGTCAAGTGATTTGATTGGCTCTTAATAATCCATTCAGCCAATCACAGCAATTTATTTCCGTTTGACCATTTGTTAGCAAATTTGTATTTTGATTTGCCTTACAGAAACCACGTTTCAATATGCAAATTATAATAAATTTACTGTAAACAAAGCCTTGGGCCACCAAGGCAGTCTTTAAAATAAATGATAGTGAGCTTCGGTAACTTCATGTTATTTGCATGTTTGCTACTTTAAATAAATAAATACCCACTTCCTTCTTCACTTTTAGATGAATATACTTCGAAAACTAATCCAAATATTTGTTGTCGTTGGAAACGTACCAATAAAATATGTATAAAGAATAAATGTAACTTGAGCCTTTTATTCTACAGGCATACTTGTTTTCGTCCTTTGCAATCACACTGTGGACCAAAGATCTTTTCAACCGATAATGATTTGAGCTTACTCCTAATTTTGTATCCCATGCACAAGATCGCTAGGTATAGAATTTATTTTTCCATGAACCTAACAATGCCAATGTATACTGAAATCTTTATAACAGTTTTTTTTCCGTAGTCTCTGCCTACCGCTCTGGGAAACAGGCGCGAATCTATGTATGTATGTAGAAATACTTTTTTTAATTTTTGTTAATAATATTACACGGGTATACATTTTTGTTATTAGTCTAAAATAATATTATACTACAATAAATTATATTTATCCTTAATCTGGTACATGTTTTACTTATACTTTAATCGGCCGACATCGTGCATTCTAATTTTATTTCAATACCTAAGTTTTATTAATGATGTCCAGTTTATACAAATTCTCTTCTGGTTGTTTTTGATTTTGATTTGGTTTGGTTAATTTTCTGATGGCAGATGGTACTTCTATGATGTAGTTACACGTAGAAGTATTTTTGTTTCCAGACTTGACTTAGTAATTACTCCGGTATGGAAATTTTGAGCTAGGTTTTGCTCAAAAATACACTTAGAGACCTTTTTTTATTGAGTGCAGTAGGAACACCAATAACTACTATACTAGGTCGTCGCTTAGCATGCTCTTCAACAGAAAGGCCTGAAGCAATGAGTTTACTTGAGCCTTTGAGCTTCTCAACGTCGTCTCCATTTTCTATGCTGATGACAACGCCGCTATTTTTGATTTTTATGACGCCGCGCACGTGTAATTTCATTTCCTCAGGAGAAATTATGGTCTGAATCAACGCTTTTGTGTCGTCACTGCTTTTACTTTTGTCCGTCGGATAAATAGTAACAGCGCTGATGTTATTAGGGCAGACAAAAGTATTGCTGCCTTTCTTGACCATATCGGCAAACGAATTCTTATCGGTCTGGTCCTCGATTGTGATCGAGATATTCTACGTTTCCTGTAGGTGCTGAATTGTGGTTTATGCTTGTAGGGCTTTCTGTTTAAGCGACTGATAATGTACAGCCATTTCAGATGAGGCATTGTTTACTTTGCGGCACAGATTTGTAACTCGTAGTTTGAGTGCCGAGTTTAATTTGCTTACTGCAGCAATTGCAGAGATTTCACTCAAATAGGTATCTATAACCTTTATCCATCTCTGAAAAATTGCTGTAGGGATTATATCAAATGGCTCAGCAGCGGCAGCAGACGGCTTTGCTTCCTGACGAGGAGACGGTAAGGGCAATGGTGACGGCGGAGGACTTCTTGTTATTAGTTGGCTGCGCCCAAATGGGCCGGCGCTTGCCATTTTTCAATAATTGAAGTCAGACAAACCCAATAAATACTCAACCACTCGATCAAGCAATCACTCGATATAGTCGTGACACACTTACTTATTCACCAAGTCTAACATTTAATATTTATAATATATATTGCGCTACAATATACAATAAACACGTCCGCATCGAACGGTAGTATAAAAATGGATGTGATGGCGTAGAATTTTCTAAATTTGTATTTATTGAGATCGTTGATACTGTTAATATTCTGAGAGAATTGTAAAGTTAGGCAGTCATAATTAATAAAAAATGAAACTTATGGTACGCTACACACAAGAGAGGAGGAGACCAAGTTCCCTCTAGGAATAACAAAGAACCGTCCGCCTCAATTGTGAATCTCATATTCGGATGAACGGGGTTTAGGCATACCTAATTATTCTACTTCGTATTACCTTTCTTTAACTACGAAGTATATGTCATCGATGTACCATTTCCAAAGACTGATGGCCTTTGGCCCTAAGCTTATCACTTTTCTTTAAGATCTTGCATCCATATATATAGATAGCTGTACTAGTGTGCTATTACAGGAGCTACCGGAATACAAAATTTCATCTAAATGCAACATTTTCTAATCACATCCTTCTGATAAATTTAACAGTGACAATAAGACTAGTAAAGTTATTTGGACTTACAACTAATACATTATGCCTTATTCGCCCATTCTTGTTGTTTTTTTTTAGTATGACAGTAACAGTTTATTCTAGTAGTGCAACCAATCAGTGGCTATCGTAACCGCCTATCCTCATGGCAACCGTAGGCTAGGTTTTTTATTTTTATGGTATATGTGGCAAACAAGCAGATGGATCGCCTGATGGTAAGCGATTACCGCCGCCCATGGACACCCGCAACACCAGAGGAGTAACAAATGCGTAGCCCGCCTTTAGAAAGGAGAACGCTCTTTTCTTGAAGGTTTGTAGGTCGTATTGGTTCGGAAATACCGCAGGCGGCAGTTCATTCCACAGTTTAGTTATGCGAGGCAGAAAATTTCTGGAAAAGCATACAGTTGTGGACTACCAACCATCTAAATTAGGGGAATGGAAATTCTGTATTAATTAATTATTTTCTTATCTATTTCAAATATTACTTTTTTATTAGGCCTTTGGTTTCGTATGGAATGGCTTTAAGAAACAATAGGTATATAGCTACATACGATTTTTTAAATACGGAACTCTCCGTATCTTACTTCGACTCGCACTAACGGATATTTTTATCAAACGTGACTCTACAAATAGATTTGAGTTAAAGAAGCATCCAGAGGCGACGTTATCTAGATGAACTATAAAAATTAAAACAAATATTATAATGAAGCGCTATTATGGATGAGCGAATTATTACCAAAGCTGTTAGTCCGGACTCATATCTATCAGTTTTAATAAACATTTCACGTATATTTATACAAATGACACTTTGAGGTTATCACAGCCGAATATAAATGTATGATACTGATTATTATAACAATGTATATAATTTATCTTAATTAACACGTATAATTGATGGCATCTGCTAGCACCCAACCTAATTGTAAACGGTAAACTGTAAGCTAATGAACATAGTGAAGTTTTCTTAGCAGCATAGTAACAATACTAAGGAATATCGCGTATCGTAAACAACATACGTGACAAGCAAGCACACATATACGCGCCTACGTGAAGGGAACAACGCGGCTTACGTTGCCAAAATGCTTAATGAAGAATCCTGAACCTTCAGATACAGCAGTAACATAAAGTATAGCGCCAACCATAAACTCTTCAAACGGGTCATTCGAATATGATGAAAGCAAAGCACTGGTGACCCCCAGGTTCACGTAAAGCAGGTTGCTGGATGGTGGAATTCTTCTATTACCTTTCATCAGTCCTTTTCACATAGGCTACACTGCTTATCAGACCAGACCAAACCACTTGGAATTGCTTCAGTGATGTCAAGAATACAGCAATATCCATAAGGGCAACTGCATATCATAAAGTGGGATGCTCTCTCGTCTTCTATCAACAGTCTTTACCAAATCTAATAATTAAAATCTGTAACATAGTTTACTTTCTGTTTATAATAGGTGTCGTGCAAGCCAATCAGCACCAGAGTGGTATCTTCGGCAGCCTTAAAGCACACAAGGTTATAGCTTCATGGGATGAGGCAGAAACCATATGTCGTAGTGAAGGTAATATAAAAATATAACAAGCAACTAAGGTGAAGCGTGCATGGGCCTTATGTTGAATTTTTGCCTCTAACTATACAAATAAGATGTTTTCAATATTAACTAGGATCAGCAACGGTGCCGAAACAAAAATAAGTTTTTAGAATATTTTCCTTTGTTCTGATATTACGTAAAAGTCACTACAGTAATTCGCAAAACTTGGTCGGTTAAGTTTAATGAAGCAAAACCCCTTGGCTAAACCAAAAACCACGCAAATGACTTCACATGTGACCTAGTTCACATGAAGTGAGTGGTGGACAAAGTCAAATAAGAAACGTGCCTGTAAGTCACGTACTTAATTAAAGTATGCAGCTGAAATTAATACAAATCTTGCAATGAATGCAGCTGTGTCATAAAGAAATAAATTCAGGCTTGAGTTTCCTACAGATAGTTTGAAAGTAACTTTAGAAACTTCACTAGCGCCACTTTCGCCTACTTAGTCGTAGGCATAATCACCTATATGGTAAAATTTGGCGAGTTTAATAAGGAAATGGATGTCTGCTCCTACGCCTAAAGACAAAAATATTAAAAGACACGACAAAAAAAATTATCTTTCGACCTTACTTTTTCTTGACAGGTGCCGTTCTGGCTTCATAGATCAATGTAAAAGTGCTGAATGATATGAAATATTTGATGGGTGCCAACCAATGATACAACACTTATTTCATCGGTACCAGGGCGCGTCATATCCCCGGACAATTTTTATCCATTGAAGGTCAGTATTGTATCCAATATCATAAACAGCGTGCAACATAATTTAGTGTACGACTGATAATATCACTAACCCATATATGCCCAAGAGATCGAAAACGTCCCAACGGTACATATTCAGTAGTAAAGCGCCATAAATAAAAACCGTATATTATTTTCATAGTTTAACGCCATCTACGAGTTGTTGGAAGAACTACGTACGTTGTAAGTGCGTTACATTATGCCAAACTAAAACAATAACAGTTGAAAATTAGGAGACAAGTAGGGACACGTCTTTTTCGTTGAAAATTGAAGACCTTCGCTGACAAAAATGTAAGTACTTATTTATTTGTTTGAAATCTTGCAATGAATTAATAAAATGAATATATTTAGCATGTAGGTAACATATCAAATCTGTTCAGGACTATTCATTTTTGCTAATTTTGGAAGAAGTATTTGTTAGGGATATCGCAGGTCACGGCGCGTGCTCTCAATGAAGGAAATTGCTGATGTTTTGGAAAATTTGACTGATGGTGATGATTTTTGTGGCGTTGACATATATTTGGACCCGCCTTTAGGAGGTACAATATCCGACGGTGACTCAGGGGACGAAGAAAGTAATGATATTGCGAGCTTTAACCGCCATCAGCTTCTTGCCCCGGCTGAAATGATATATTACAAGGCAATGAAGAATTCAATATCAACGTTACAGAGAATATATCCATTTAACAACCGGAGATTGAGGTTCCTTTGGATATCCATCCAATCACTCCCTCCACTAGTTGCAGTCACAGATCGAGGCGACAACGTAGTAATGCTCAACCTCATCAAAGAAAATATATCAAACGAGACCTACGTCAATCTTAAATTGAGTGGTCAGCACCACCACTACGAGCAGTAACAACACTGTCGGCTAAAAGTGAGCCTATTGAGTTTTTTGAACTTCTCTTCGATTTGGAGGTTAGACACATTGTGAGGCATTCTGTAATATATGCCTTCAGCAAAGACCCAAATACTACCTTCTCTCTATCGGCTGATGAGATGTACTGCTTTATAGGAATTCTTATACTTACTGGCTACGCTCCACTGCCTAGACGGCGAATGTACTGGGAATTGAACAAGGACACGCATAACGTTCTTGTCAGCGAATCCATGGGACGCAATCGTTTTGAGGAGATCTTTCGGTATCTTCATGTAGCTGACAATAACAATCTTCGCCCAGGTGACAAAATAGCAAAGTACGCCCGTTATTTAACATGATGAATGAAAGGTTTTTGATATATGCTCCGATTGAAAAAAATATAAGTATCGATGAGTCAATGATTATGTATTTCGGTCGTCATGGATGCAAACAGCATATTCATGGCAAGCCTATACGATTCGGATTCAAGGCATGGGTAGCAGCTACACGTCTGGGCTATTGCCTACAAGCAGATTTGTACGAAGGACGATCTGAAGCACGCGAAACGAGACTTGGCGAACACGTAGTCACAAAACTAACACAGGCTATTCAAAATGTATACCCAGAAAATGCGTTTTCAATATTTTGTGATAACTTTTTCACGTCACCCTCGCTGCTGAGTAACTTACAAAGCAAGAACGTGAAGATTACCGGAACCGTTCGGCAGAACAGAGTGGACAAATGTCCACTTCTTGATGTCAAATCATTTAAAAAAGAAAAGAGAGGGTTTTATGATTATCGTTTTGATCAGAATAATAGCATTTGTGCAGTCCACTGGAACGATAATAACGTGGTGACACTGTTATCAAATAAGTTTGGCGTCCAACCTATCCAGAGAGCAAAGAGATATTCAGCAGCTCTAAAGAAAAGAGTAGAAATTGATCGACCAAATGTGGTCGCCCAATACAAAAAGTTTATGGGAGGTGTGGATAGGTTAGATGCCAATATTGGGGTGTATCGCATTGCCATAAGAGGGAAAAAATGGTTTACATCTCTACTGACGTGGCTTATTGATGTTACAGTCAATAACTCCGCTTTGCTGGCCAGATCACTAGGAGCCAATGTAGATACGCTGGAGTTTAGACGCTCAATTGCTAGATCATTGCTATTGAAGTATGGGACTGCGAGAGTTCAACCTGGAGTCCCTCTGAAAGTTATATCGAACGTGCCAGCGTCAGTACGTAGACATGCTGCTGAGCACATGATCATGGTCTCTGAGACACGAAGAAGATGTGCACTGTGCGAAAACAAAACAATTAAAATGTGTCGCTCATGTGGGGTCAATCTCCATGACAAGTGTTTTGAGAAATTCCATGCTTAATGTAACCCTTATGATCCCATTGATATTTTTGACTGCTAGTTACTCTAATGATCTCATAAATATTTTTGTCTGTTAGTTGATTGATGCCAAATAAAAATGTGCCTACTTTGTTGATTAATAATAATAAATAGAAGAGCTCTAATTATAATACAAATGATTTTTTATTTTCACTTTAAATTTTCTTACATTCATGGACCATATTATCATATTTTATTTGACAAGGGGTCGATATTGACCAACTGAAAAAAAGTTACTTCCAAGTACTGAAACTGAAAATTACTAGTTTTCGGTTTAATTACTTCCATTAGAGACAACAATATTCAAAATTCATTCAAATTGGTGATCTAAATCTTTCTGGGCATATATGGGCTAAGCTCTAAAACGACTTTTACTTGGCCTACAGATTTTTTTACATGGCCATCTATTGTTTTTCTATGTTCTTTTTATTGATTACCCAGACTGGAATTCGTTTTTATAACAATTGTGAAGAGAATGAAAAAGAAGCGATGATTACCGTCAAGCGGTTCGTATGCTTATTTGGCACATTAATATTAATTGTTGTATAATTATTATTTTTCAGGTGTGACAATTGATGAGATGCCTGTTTTCGATATGCTTGAGAGGTTAGACCCAGCGGAGGGTGATTGCTTGGCTATGGATGACCAAAAAATTAGCGTGGTACCGTGCTGGACGCCGCTGCCCTATATATGCCGGTTGAACAGTTCTGAATGCGGCTTAGGCAAGTTTTTAATTAATCTTAACAATCAATTTAACTTTAATTTTGATAAGTTACTGAGGCGCTGACACAAAAGATCCCACTGGGTCGAAGTGTCGCCGGTCTACAATGACTGGCCCTCGGTTCAAGATAAGATAAGATACTGAGGCGCTGCATAAGTGTATGCAACTGCTATGTATGAGTGCACGGGTTCGATTGTCGGACTAAAACAAGTATTTATTGGAATTGTTCTAACAAGAAACTTATAGTAACATAACTATTTCTGGAACTAAACTGCCACTTATCAGGGTAGTTTCAGCATTTATTTATTACTTGGGACTTGTAAACATAGTTGGTGAAATGTAGGTAGGAAAAGATATTAGAGACATTTGCTGCACTGCTTGCATCGTGTGTGACTGCACGAATGGCATAGTGGCTTAAGTGGCCACCTCGCTAATGCCATTACGCCGAGTGCTATAGGGTCGAATACCGCACGAAAAAAATTGTGTGACCCACAAAATTGTTGTTCCGAGTCTGGGTCTGGTCTGGTCTGTTCTCAGTGTCCGTTGTTTGAATGTTTGTAAAGTCACACACGATACAGGATTTGTTCTTAGTGACAAATAACGTATCTTATTATTGTTATATTGTTATAGGTATAAGTAGATTCATACCTTAAAGCACAATGGAAACCGGCCAACTCTAAGTAATTTTTTTATTTTTGGGTTCTGAAAACTGACCTGATTTTCAGAATACCTACATGTGTTGGCTACGGGTAGTTGTTACAAGCTACACACAGAAGAGAAGACATGGGATAATGCGGTGGAGACGTGCGTTTCTGAAGGTGGCTACTTAGCCATTATAAACGATGACACTGAGGCAGAAGAGTGTCGGAAGATAATTAAACCAAAAATGGTTAAACCAACCATAGGACTAAGAGATCATTTACAAGATGGGAGCTGGGAAAGTGTTCACGGTAAGATAAAATATATATTTTTTAACACGACAAGCACAGTGTAATTTATTTGTGCATCTGTCGGAGGCGACGGACAACGCGTAATTGAAAAAAAATAATTTGATAGGATCCTTGATCACGATTGTTCTAAGCTATGATTCAAGAAAACATGCTTAGCCACTCTTTTCTAGTTGATGAATGGATGTGAGCATCAAACAGTCTTGATGGTATTAACCAGTGTCTATTTGACATTTGGCATCCTGTGTAATAATATTGCAATAAAATGGTAGTAACCTTGTGTTATAATATCAGTGCTGTATATACACTGCCCTTCTACTAAGTGAAGGTTTTCTTAGAGTGAGAAAGATAAACCCTAGTTATATTAGTTTATTTCCAAGGCACGCATCGCTGACTTTTTAAAGTTATGTGCGTATTAAATAGTTAATTATAGCTTCATTTAAAGGCGAAAGGAAACATCGTGAGGAAATTTGTTTGCCGCGTTTCTCCATTATGTTCTTGAAGATATGTGAAGACTTTTAACCTGAACTGGGCTGGCTTAGTGGAACTATGACCTAATCGACATGATTATTATATAATTAACACTTTTTATAATTTTAGGTACCATCGTGGAAGAATTATATAATAAATGGAATGCAGGTAGTAAACCATCGTCAATATACAATAACTGTGGTAGGCTCCTACTCAATGGGAAATTGGACGACTATAGCTGTGAAGCCAGACAAAGCTTTTTATGTGAAAAACCAGATAATCGTTCATTTACACGTAAAGCAACGTAAGTAGATTTATATAATCTGGTCTTCAATTTAAGAGCCAAGCTCTTGTCGGTGGAGTCTCTTCCATAATGTCCTATCTTCAGCCAGCGCTTTGACTTCTTCATACGACTTAACTTTTACCTTTTCTTTCACTTGAACTATGAATGTCCTCCTTGGCCTTTTTCTTCCCCTTCTGCCTTCTATTTTTCCTTCCAAGATGTTTCTTATAAAAGTGTCATGTCGTATCAAGTGGCCCAACATTTTCCCTCTTCTGTTCTCTATTGTTTTTAGAATAATTTATATAATAAGTCATTAAAATGTAATATTCTTATGTGAGTTTAATTTTTTACTAACTTGTCAAGTCTTAGAATAGACATAATTAAAAACCAAATATTACTGGCCACCGGTGTGACGCTGCGACTTAAAATATTAAGCCACACGAAAACATGCTCTAACATGTTCTTTGCCATCACTCACACCTAGGGTAAACCACACACGACTGCTCGAATAGTTAGGCGTATACACGAACAGTCTCGCGGATATCCGTGCGGATGCTTGAATGCGTTTGAAGCGTCGTATAGAGTACGAAATTATTGAGTAATGTTTCACTTTGCGTGTGCTCTCCAGGCGTTATATTCCTGCCAAAGTATATGAACTGCACGCGGAAGGATATTATGCTTCCCTTTACCTCGTGCTCTACGTCATATTCAGTACGCATAATTCAGAAAATCAAATATCAATAATTTTAATGAATAACATTCGCGTAAACAGAAGACAATATTATAAAGTTCAATATATATCAGCTGTTCAAGAAAATGATGTCAGGCAATTCAATTCCAGTTCATCTCTTGGGAACTGACCAGTTTAATTTAAATCTTTTTAAGATCTATTTTTTTTTTTTATATAACCAGAGATCTTGTTAAATCTTCAGATAGGTTAAAATCCTAAGAATAAATACACATGGTTGATATTGGTTCACGTTGACGAGTATGCTACACATTTAACATAAACTACTTCAGATGGGTATATAAGATGTATTTTATAAGCTTTTTCCATACTAAGGTAGAATGTAAATTAAAATTAAAATAGTTTAAACGGATTTAAAACAACACTTTTCGACTGCCATTGACTTTAAAACACTCTTATTACATACTTTTAAACTATTAAATGTAATAGGGTTTTAAAATAAACATCGCGATAAAATCTGTATATAGTAGTTTACTTCAATGTATAACATTCAAGTAAATGTAAAACAATATTTCAGAATATGAATTATAATAGAGCCCAGCCGGTAGAGCGATGACACGGAATATCAAGGTTGCGGGTTCGTATAAAGCCTTTATCCTCTAGTGATAGAGTATATAATATTTACCCTGTATTGAACTGCACCACTGCTGGGCTCGGGCCTCTTCTCAGTGTGAGAAGGGTTAGGCCATAGTGCACCACGCTGAGTCAGAGTAGCTAGTCAGACTTCATATATCTTTGAGAACATTATGGAGAAATCTCAGACATGCAGGTTTCCTGACGATGTTTTCACTAACTATTTTATACGCAAATAATTTCGAAAAGTCTGATGCACGCCTTGAGTTTATATCCAAGACCTCTGCGTAGCATTCCAGTTATCTCTCACTAGGCTAGCACAGCTTTGACAGAGTGTATCGGTTATTTAAAAGAGTGTATCGGTGATTTAAAAGAGTGGCCATCAGTTTCTTGTCCGTTTGTGTCATTGCCCTTTCTTTGCTGAACACAGCATTTAGTAAATGTAAACTCATAGTTATAGATAAGTAAGTTGAACGTAGACGTTCATAAGTGGTTGTGAGCTATATGTATAAAGATACTTAGACTAAAGAAAGTTTGTAAAGTTTTTTATTTGGATTTCGGCCTCTGGTAATATTATCTCCAGTCATCTTTATTACCTGGGCCTTAAAATTATTGTTGCCATAATTTAATAGTTCTTCATCTCTGCCTACCTTCTTGATATAATACACAGCCATGATGCTGATACATACGAACTAGTTACAACAATTTGAAGTTGCCCTCATTTTCATAAATTACTAACAGAAACAATAATGTGATCTTGCTTTGTTTCCAAAACTTGTGCGTTTAATTTTAACACTTGAAATTAACTCATTCTGTAAAACTAAGCCATAAACGTACAGTAACCACAGTCTCAAGAACAATAGATCTGGCAGCAACGTAGAAAGTTAAATTCGCATTTTAAAGGTTTGTCCAATTTAGGAAAAATTTTGGGTTACAACCAGAAAGTTTTACATCAAATTACATTTTACTATAATTTCGCTAGGTACGTTTTTAGTTCACAAAATATATAGGCCAGCCTGTGCCGTCTACCAGGCAAATGTCCTGACTCCAGTTGCTGAGAAGTCCCTAACAGAATATGTATGTACATATTAGGGTTGTAACGGACGCTTTCTTAGCGGAAGCGGAGGCGGATGCGGAGTTGAAGTGGCTTAGCTGCGTGGGTGCGGAGGTTAACGGAGGTGGAGGCGGAAGTAGAAAAATACTAAATCGTGATTTATTAAAGATGTAGAAAGTAGTATTTATTTAAAATAGGTTGGTACATACACTTTCTTATTTTACTAGTAATCAAAATTAAAAAAAGGCAAATTTATACTTTACGAACAACAGTTTTGAGGCTTTGTCTCCGAAAGTCGCTCTTCTCGCATTGTAAGTCAACGTAAATACAACGTCCCGTAACCTCCGTTACAACTCCACAAAAAAAAAATACGGAAGCGAATGCGGATGCGGAGGTACAATTTCTTGCGGCAGTTTCGCACTTACGGCGGTGGAGGCGAGGTTCCGTTACAACCCTAGTACATATATGTCCGCAAAAATATAAAACTAGTCAATTGATTGACTTGAAATATTTACGCTACGTGTATTTCCCTATAAAAGTGATTTTATATGTTTTTTATTTCAAAGTTCCCTTGGGAACGGGCAATATTCCTAGAAAACTTTCATTTTCTACCCTTATAATTAATATCAGACTAGACCAGTTTAGCTATTTTAACGACAATAAAAATATGAGTCAATATTATATACCATTTTCAACATCTCGAGGAAGCCAAATTAATTTTATCCCTACATATTATAAAGCAAAGTCCTTCGCCGTGTCGGTCTGTCTGTTCGTGATAAACTCTAAAACTTCTAAACGGATTTTTATGCGGGTTTCACCAATAGACAGAGTGATTCATGAGGAAGGTTTACGTGTACAATTTGTTACGGTTGTACTATCCGTGTAAAGCCGGGGTGGATTACTGGTTTTATTATAATTACATGACGGTATTTGATAAAATGTTTCTTCATTCGATATCAGAGGAGGCATAACCTTGAATATTAATTATCCAAGTACTTCAACGTGTAATTACTAAGCAAACAGCTATAAGCTTTATTTACGTTATAAATACACAGACCTTTCTTTATTTTTTTCAATGTGACCTCATTTATAATATACAAAAATTCTTTAAAATACTCACTTTGTTTTAGAATGTATAGAATTAAATCCACTTGCTATTTAGTTTATTATTTACTTTAAAAATTAATGTTTTTCGTGCTAGAGGAAAATATAAATATTATGTGATCTGTGTGATGCGTTTCGGTGGAATTTTTTTATCTATATATAATCTACATTTATGCAAAATCTAGTAATATAATAAAATAAATAACGAAATAAAATAAAAAATATTTATTGCCAAAAAGTATTTACAGTGTTAAAAGTTATATCCTTAGTCTGCAAAAATAAGAGCGCTTAGTGTAATAAAAAGATTTGGATGTCACCTCGTAAGCTTTGGCTTACGAGGTGACATCCAAATCTTTCCCTGTCTTGACAAATTATATAAGTATTGACAATAATCGTAATTCGCAAATTGTGTATGTTTGAATATAAAATAAATATACTTCACAAAAGGCAAGTCTCTAATAAAAATCCGAACAGAGCGATTTCTTCAAAGTTAGTTTGAACATTTGCGGTGATTGCCGAAGAATCTTATATAAGTTGTGACATGTATGTAAATATAGACGTATCAAAATCAAACTTACGTCAAGTGATTTGATTAGCTCTTGGTAATCCATTTAACCAATCACAGCAATTTATTTCCGTTTGACCGTTAACAAATTTATATTTTGATTTGCCTTTCAGAAACCACGTTTCAATTTGTAAATGATAGTGAATTTATTGTAAAGACTGCTTTGAGCCATCGAGGCAGTCTTTACAATAAATGATAGTGAGCTTCGGTAACTTTCTGTTATTTACATGTTTGCTACTCCAAATAAATAAATACCCATTTCCTTCTTCGCTTGTTGATGAATATACCTATTTTGAAAACTAATCCAAACATTTGTTGTCGCGTTGGAAACGTACCAATAAAATATGTATAAAGAATAAATGTAACTTGAGCCTTTTATTCTACAGGCATACTTGTTTTCGTCCTTTGAGACCACACTGTGGACCAAAGATCTTTTCAACCGATAATGATTTGAGCTTACTCCAAATTTTATATTCCATTCACGAGATGGCTAGGTATAGAATTTTTTTTCCATGAACCTAACAATGGCAATGTATAAAGAAATCTTTATTACAGACATTTCTGATGGCTTAGAATTTTCTAAATATGTATTTCCTTTGTATTTTATTGAGATCCTTGATACTGTTAATATTCTGAGAGAACTGTAAAGTTAGGCAATCATAATGAATAATGACGTAGGTTGTGATGCGACGTTGCATGCAGGTATCCATCAGCACGTGTAGCTTTACGATACACACAAGAGAGAAGGAGACAAAGTTCCCTCTAGGAATAACCGTCCGCCTCCATTTTGTATGTGAATCTCATATTCCGATAAACAGAGTTTAGGTATACCATATTGTTCTATTTCCTATTACGTTTCTTTAACTACGAAGTATATGTCATCGATGTATCGTTTCCAAAGACTTATGGCCTTTGACCCTGAGCTCAACTCTTTTTCTTCAAGATCTTGCATCCAGATATATAACTATATATAGATAGCTAGTTAGTACAGGAGCTACGGGAATACCTGAGTTTTAGTGATTTCATCAAATGGAAAATTTTCTAATTGCAACCCTCTGATAAACTTAACAGTGACAATAAGAACAGTAAAGTTAATTGGACTTACACTATAACATTATGCGTAATTCACCAATTCTTGACCATTACGTTTTTTTTAGTATGAGAGTGACAGTTTATTCTATTTGTGCAAGCAATCAGAGGCTACTGTAACCGCCTATCCTTATGCCAACCGTAGGCAAGTTTGACAAGAGGACAAAGGTTTTTTTGTACATTCTAATCTTCTTTTTTTATGCATATGATGAAATTATGAATAATTACAAAAAGTATACTTCTTTTCTTATCTATTTCAAACATTCCTTCTTTCACTAAGCCTTTGGTTTAGTATGGAATAGCTTGAAGAAACAATAGCTATATGCATGAGTTGTGTTTTTAAATACAGAGCCCTCGGTGTGCAAATTTGACTCGCATTAACCTATATTTTTATCCTACGTAACTCTTCAAGTTGAGTTAAAGAAGCTTCCAGAGGCAACGTTATTATTGTTTAAGCGACGTTATCTACATAGTTACTATTAGAATTTAAAACAAATATTATAATGAAGCGCTATTATACCGATGGCAGAATAGAAATCGGCCTATAGTTGGTGACAAAATCTCTGTCACCCGATTTATGAATAGGATGCAACACCGACTTCTTGAAAACTGTGTGAAATGTTCCTTCATCCAAGCACAAATTAAATATATGTATGTGTCAGGACAGGGACTAAAACGTGTCTGTTTTCTTTAAGGAGCCCATTTGGAATAGAGTGCCATCCAATAGAGCAACAATTTTTGAGTTCCAAGATTAGACAGTCAACTTCCGACTCATCGGTATTCAGAATTAAAAAAGATTTTAATAATCTATTACACTTGCTATCAAAATCATAGGCGTGCAACATGTTCTCACGGCTCCCGTTCTTATCCGCTAACTTAATTACCCACAGAGGCGAAAAACTCGTTTACGCTTTCAACAGATTTATTTCGAGTAGACATATTAATTAATTCTGTGGCTGTATTTTTCTCCACCGAAGTGTGAGTGATATTTTTAATTGCTTGCCATATTTTTCTATTATTCTTACCCGCATTTTCTAATAAATTGCGTTCATAGTTAATTTTGGCCTTTTTTATCAAGTTATTACAACAATTACGGTACCTATTATAGGATAATTTGAGAATTTCATTATCAGGGCACTGTCTTATTTTGTAACGGAGTCTGTCTCTGTGACGCATACAGCGCATTAGACCAGGTGTAATCCACGGTTTGATGATTTTATTACGTCTTGATAGTTTTACAAGGACGGAATTGCAGGTAATGTCACGTTCAATGGATGATACAAAGTATTCCATGGAGGAGTTGGCGTCATGTGAATCATTAATCGGATCCCAGTTAATTCATCTTATGTCTTCCTTTAATCCCTCATTGTTCATCTTATCAAAAGAGACATGTGCAAAAGTTGTTTTTTGTACACGCTTAATACAAAGTAAGACAGCCTGGTAATCCGTAATAGTGGATTGGTGGATTAACGTTAATGCCGTTTTATTAATAATTAAAAATAAATAATTAAATTATTTTTGTTTTTAATATCACATGATCAAGGCAAGTCTTACCCTGCCTTGTAGGCAACCTATGTGCTGGTAAAAGACTATGATAAGAACATAAATTCAGATATTTCGACTGAGACCTAGACACGTGATCGGGACAAATATCTATATTAATATCTCCTATTATGGAGATGGTTTTAAAGCTTCGTTAAAATATTATTTAGTGATTCGAGGAAGTTGTCTATGTTTGTAAATGATGGGGATCTATACACTGCCAATACTGCCGTTTCGGTGTAAATTTTAATGATCAGTAAGTTACAGTCTTCACAGAAAGGTTCATCCATCGCAACACCAAGACTGTTTTTAGTATACACCGTTAATCCGTCGTTTACATTAAACCATTTTTTTGATACGTGAATAATAACCATCAATGTCAGGTATTAAAGGACAACGTGATAACCCAACGTGATAGCACTCCATCAAAATAATTATGTCACACTCAATACGAAGTCTACATAACATAATAAGAAAGTTGTCAAAGTTCCGAGATATACTACGTATATTCTGGGTTAAGACAGTAAGGCATTTCATGGGGTCAGCTATAAGATTTCGACCTTCTTCAATATCAATTGACAAGGATTCTGAGACCGATAGCGTATCTATATATGTAGCTATGTCATCCATTTATTATATATTAGTTGCCCATGACCACTTAAAAACAAATAAAAGATTGTATTATGTAGGAAGAGTACGATAATATATACGGTAATCATATAAACAGAGGAACAAATGCGAAAGTACAAAATAGTCATTCTACAACTAATAAAAATAAAAACTACAATGCTACTAGTAAGTATACTGGTTAAAATACATACAAAAATGTGATATAATATTGTACATAAAAAATGTGGCTAGATGGTAATGAAAGCCATATTATATGTAATAAAAAATATTATGATAAATATTTTGCATACGGCTCTCTAGACTATTGTCTGGAATCACCATCGTTAAATTAACTAAGCTGACGTGGCTATAATTGAAAACTTTGCTTTCACAAATTACTTGCGTTTAAAAGCCCCTTCATATCATTAATAGAAAATAAAACTCTAATATACTAGAAATAATATTAAAGTTTCTCTATTAGAAAAACCAAGGGTACTTTAATACCAATTTTAAGAATTTTTTATGGAAGCTATGTACAGCAGAACATTGTATGCCTGCGTGTATTTGGAAGCAAATAGTACGTCCACCTTGTTAGCTTTTTATATTACTATACTAAACACATTATACCTACAGTTTAAAAATAAAACTTTAATCGAGGGTTGCATATTCTTAAATATGACGAAGACTTTTGATTTTATTAATCAATACGACTAATTGAAATTAAACACTTTATACGGATTTTATCGCGTTGTTTATTTTACTTTAAACACTGTTATTACATAATTTTGAAAACTCTAACACTACTATTATTGAATTTTACTACTATTTAAGCTATATATTTTTTCTAATTAAATCTATTTGTATTTAAGTTTACACTTTGCCCCGACGTTTCGGTTGCTTTACAGCAGCCATGTTCACGGGGAGACTAAGATGGTAGTTGTCCCAACGTTCTGAAGTGTAGCTAGTTATTTTAAAGTACCCGAACATAATTTAATCTTTGGTGTTCCTATTTACGCAGAATGAGCTCAAAGTATCATGAAGTCTAGCTGTGTTTTGCTTCTTCTTGGGTTTGACTATTTGAATGACTGGATCCCAAGCTGGTGGTACATTCCAACCATCCTCTCTATTGAAATTAGGATGTTTTTTAATTTCAATAGCCTCGCGAAGCATCCTTGGTAGGAATCGGTGTTCTTTTGCGAGTATATGTGGTTTGTCAAATCGTAGGTAGTGGTTGGTTCCCTGTTGCACATGTTCACACACAGCAGACTTCAACGAGCGTTGGTGTTTAACATCAGCTATATGTTCTTTTAAGCGGGTGCCTATGCTTCTCTTGGGTTCAGCCTGCCATACTACCATATGTAAGGGGTGTCACTGACAAGATTGGCTACATCTTGAAGCGAGCTTCAATCAACACATACTTCAAGCCGCCAACGAAGATAAGTCAATTTTTACCATCCGTCAAGTGCCAATTACCTTTACAAGATGCAGGGGTCTATAAAATAGATTGTGACTGCGGACTCTCATATATTGGGCAAACCAAGAGAAGCATAGGCACCCGCTTAAAAGAACATATAGCTGATGTTAAACACCAACGCTCGTTGAAGTCTGCTGTGTGTGAACATGTGCAACAGGGAACCAACCACTACCTACGATTTGACAAACCACATATACTCGCAAAAGAACACCGATTCCTACCAAGGATGCTTCGCGAGGCTATTGAAATTAAAAAACATCCTAATTTCAATAGAGAGGATGGTTGGAATGTACCACCAGCTTGGGATCCAGTCATTCAAATAGTCAAACCCAAGAAGAAGCAAAACACAGCTAGACTTCATGATACTTTGAGCTCATTCTGCGTAAATAGGAACACCAAAGATTAAATTATGTTCGGGTACTTTAAAATAACTAGCTACACTTCAGAACGTTGGGACAACTACCATCTTAGTCTCCCCGTGAACATGGCTGCTGTAAAGCAACCGAAACGTCGGGGCAAAGTGTAAACTTAAATACAAATAGATTTAATTAGAAAAAATATATAGCTTAAATAGTAGTAAAATTCAATAATAGTAGTGTTAGAGTTTTCAAAATTATGTAATAACAGTGTTTAAAGTAAAATAAACAACGCGATAAAATCCGTATAAAGTGTTTAATTTCAATGTATAACATTCGCGTAAACATAAGACAATATTAATACGACTAATGTCAGACTATACAATTACGGTTTGCGTGTAACGGAATTCGTCGGGATTAAATACAATCTATAGATAGAATACAAACAATAGAGTACAATGCATTGATATAATAATTATCATGATTATCTAATAGCAATAAAATGTAACTTAATCCGTGCACAATAACTGCGGCATACCACAAGGCAGTGTCATTGCTCCACTTCATATTTTCTGTGTGAGATCACTCTACAATGCATCCATTTCGCTGATGATACGGCACTAGTTATTTAGATTCAGAATTTAACCATAACATACTACAATTTCATAAAACAAGGACTGCGCAAAGCGAGAGGGACGTATATGCACATCTTGCTTACGTTTTAAGAAGCCTAGCAATCACATTACAGGCTCTGCTGATTGCCCGGCGAGACTCATAGCCGAGAAAAGGTACATAAACTCGATCGATTATGGAGGCGCCTAAAGATAACCCTAAGGATATATTTATCATATTGTTTCTGCTCAATTTAGTAAATGATCCGAACTCTATATTAAATAATTACTTATAAATTCAACACGAGTGTTACGTAACCCGGACCTAGTGTTGCGATTTGCTGATGCGTGGTTTTATGTCACTAACACACAAAAATACACACCTACAATTATTATTACAACACCAACAATATGGACCTCTATGTTCAATAATGAATTACATTATAACCTAGATTCATACCTATACTTTCTTTACGAACTTTGTTATTATGGCGACGTGTTTAATTTAATCTAGTATTTAAGGTTTTACCTATGTTAATATAGATAATTATATTGCATTATATTTGAGTCTTGAATCTTAAGTCTTATCAATTTCAAACAATTTATTTATAGGTAAAGTAAGAATAATTTAAATATTTTAAAATAATAATTTTATTTAATAAAATTCTGTAACTATTAAATATTCTTTGATACATGAAAAATTCGGATATGGACTGTAGTCAAATACAAAGTTAAAATGCCACATATAAATCATATTTATATGAGAAACTCAAAGCATATAACCGTGAATGTCACGTTTTCCGTTTACATCCATAACCTAATTTGCCTTTTTATTATAGCAGGTGTGATACAGAACATTCAGCATCAGAGTAGTATCCGCGGTAGCCTAAAAGCACACAAGCTTATAGCCTCGTGGGACGAAGCACAAAGCATATGTCAAAATGAAGGTAACACTTAAATATTATTTACGAACTATAAGATCCATTGCTTGCTACTTATAGAGAATAGAAAAGGAAAGATAGGTCACTTACTTAGACTTGACAAATTTATTACCAACTAGCTTTTGCTTGCGGCGTTGCACGCGTAAAAGTAGTTGTTAGGTTATGTTTGTAATAACGTTTTTTATAAATAAAATATAGCCTTTTTCTCGCTGATAATATGGATTTTAATAGTGCAAAGTAGCGACAGCCTAGTGGTAAACCGTTCGACTGACATGCAGAGGTCTCAAGTTCGATGCCAAGGCGCGCATATTTGACTGTTCGATGTTATGTTATGTTATGCATATTAAATAGTTAATTATCGCTCGCTTTAACGGTGAAGGAAAACACCGTGAGAAAACCTGAACTTACATGTCTGAGAATTCTCCGTAATATCTGCACTGGGCTAGCGTAGTGGACTATGGCCCAACTCTTCTCACACTGAGAAGAGGCCCGTGCCAAGCAGTGGGACAGTTTAATGCAAAGTTGATATTATTATAATGGTGAAAGAATTTTTAAAATCGGTTGCGTTGTTTTCGAGTTAAACCCTTATAAATAAACAAACAATAAATCAAATCTTTCCTCTTTATAATAATTATCAGTGTAGATATTATGGAAGAAAAAAGAGCCTACATAAAAGCTTAATAAGAGTTTTCTCTTTGCCTTAATTTTCTTTTTATTGAAGGACAAGAAGAAAGTATACAGTTCTACTAAAAGAAAAAGCAAATGTGAGACATATAGAGAATTGAAGGATTTGACATCGGATCGAGAAAGATAGAAGTTCCTACACCAACAAGTGCATAGCACTTAAATAATGGAGCTAACTAACAAATAGCCAGATTCCTATATAATAAAACTATTAACACAACTAAATAAAATATTAAAATTAAAAAAGCTCGTAGGAAATAAAATTACAGATATTAATGGTTTCTAAATATATCATATTTGATTCATATAACAGGTTCCATTCTGGCATCACCGATTGATACAAATGTGCTGGCTGATATGAAATATTTAATAGACGCCAACCATCGATATAACACCTACTTCATCGGTACCAAGTTGCGTCAGATCTCCGGGCAATTTGTGTCTATTGAAGGTGAGTGTTCCAGCCAATGTCATATGTAGTCTGAAATGATGATTATCATATTGTTACGGCTAGTGCCATCTGACGACACTGTGGGAAAGAGTCGGCAGTCCCTTCTAATAATAATTTATTACAGCACCATCTATTGACATCTTACGGAACTACGTATTTGTCGGTACGAGTTGAGTGGAGAGAGCATTGGCACATTCTCGAATCAACGCGCTGTTGCGTGCCGTGTGTGACGTTTTCTGGAAAACTCCAGAAGCGCTTTACCCACGTATAAATAGAGAACACGCGCACCACCGAGTCAGTTTACTATTGTAAGCGGTCAAGTGTTCATCGAAGCGAACGAAAGCGAAAATACTACGGAGTTTAAAGCAGTTACAGTGGAAAAGTGTAGTATCGTGTTTGTTGTGAATTAAAGTTAATTGTGTGCTAGAATAAAACGTGTTTTAGTCGGTAATATTGTTCTGTATTCTTATCCGTCGAACCCAGCACGTAACAATATTATTATAGTCAAGTCGGACCGAGACAAAAATACCAAATTCATCAGTATACATACTCATAAAAGAACGGCCACTAATAATTGTACAACCATACTAGTCTGCGTTTCGCGCGGCAAGTAAGAGACTGCGAACACCATACCTATTTCTCGCTTTTTTTGCCGTTCCACCTTTGATTTCTTTTCCGTAGGTTTAAATGAAATTTTGAAAAATTAAAATTTCTTTTTCGTATTTGCCCGAGTTTTACAAATGGCCAGAGGCTACTCTAACCGGTTGCTATCAAGCGGCTTGTATGGTTCTAAATTAAATTATCGTTGTATTTTGCTATTTTTCAGGTTTTGCACTTGATGAAATGCCCGTGTTTGATATGCTTGAGAGGTTAGACCCAGCGGATGGTGACTGCTTGGCTATGGATGACAAAACAATTTGTGTCGTACCGCGCTGGACGCCGTTTTAACCGTTCCGATTGTAGCGTAGGTAAGTTATATATTAGATTTAAAATGATAGAAGCGAGTTATACTAAAACTAGAATAAGTTTGATTATTCGTGAATATGGAGTATTTTTGCCTAGTATAAAACTACCCTATTACGCTGTGGTTTGTAGGCTATTATGATTATGAAATGTCATGTTATGTGTTATACTTATGATTACTATTAGTAGCATGAAACAAAGAAACAGAGAGAGCACATCAACGACAACTTTATCCACTTCGGTCGAGAGGTATCATCATCATTAATAGCACACCGCAAACTTGTCTGCTTTACGCGACTAGTCTAGTCATAGAACCGTAAACTAATAATTGTTCTAAATATTTACAGGATACCAATATCTATCTGCAACGGGTAGTTGCTACAAGTTTCATGAAGAAAATAAAACTTGGGACACCGCGAGAGCAATGTGCATTAACGAAGGGGGCAACTTGGTCGTCATTAACGATGATACCGAGGCAGAGTATATAAAACAATGGACGTTAAACAAGTTCGAGATAGCCGTAGGAATTCAAGATCGTGGATATAAAGGGGATTGGAAGAGTGACGATGGTAAACTTTTTTATTCTTATTTGATTTTTTGGTCTTATTTCTTTAAGATTCATGTTTTCATTGTTCACCATTACCATACATTGTTAGAGAGAGAATAGAAAACCATACTAATAAAACTATTTTCGTTAGGTACTACCGTCGAACATTTGTATAATGAATGGGAAATGGGTACTAAACCGGGATCAAGCGTCAATAAATGTGTAGTTTTTCTAACCTCCGGCAAGTTGGATGACTATTACTGCTCCTTTGAAATTCCTTTCCTCTGTGAAAAACAGTCTAATAATATACATCACAACTAATTATTTTTAGATAATATTGTCTTACGTTTAGGCTTAAACGTAATACAATATTATGTTATACATTGAAATTAAACAACTTTATACGGATTGCCATTTTCACGGGGAGACTGCAACATGCCTGCTGAAAAGCAACCAAAAGGTCGGCAATTGTAAAATTAAATCTAAATCGAAATAGTTTTTACACCTTTAAATAGCTAAATGAAAGTAAACAGTAACAAGTAAAAGTGTTTAACAATTAAAGTGGTTTAAAGTTTCAAAATTATGTAATAATAGTGTTTTATGAAAAATAAGCAACGCAATAAAATCCATATAAAGTTATTTAATTTCAATAATTATTTTTAGAACAATATTAGAAAATATATAAAATCATTTATTTTATTTTATTTTATTTTTATGTATTTAAAATAACTTAAACTATCATTACAGGCTTAAACCTAATGCGACAGTTAAGAACTTAACTAATTAATAACCTAAACTACACAACTACACACAAGAATTAAAGAATGAAAGACAATAAATTCTTTCTTAATTTTATTCTTGTAATGAATACATTATAAGAATAAAATTTTGAAAAAATAAAATAACAACATTATTAACAAACAGAAAACATAAAATATTACTAACTTAAGCCAAACAATCATAATAGACAAAAGTCTAAACCTTAATATTATATATTGTAGCATAATATAAATAGTAAAGCCCTTGCGAATTCACTGAATGAACAAGTAAATACATCAATCCGAGTTTGAAGGACGTTGATGTTACGGATGGCTCTGGTAAGGGGTGCCTTGGCCAGGAGGTTGGTTCTGGCTGTAGGTACCAGTAGCAATGGCGGACTGCGCCGTCTCCACACGTAGCGGTCCGGCACACACAGACTCAAGCGCTGTAATACGCCTGGATTACTCTCTAATCCGCGAAGGACCTTCACCAAGTAGGCGACCAGCGCAAACTCCCTTCGGACATGCAGTTGGTTATAGCCAACCATGCCCAGGACAAACAGAGTGGGATACATCAGTGGGTAAAACGGGTATACCCCATATAATTTCCTGTACAAATGGCGCGTGAACTTGTTCTGAACGCGCTCCAACATCACAGAGTACTTGGCTTCATGTGGATCCCATATGACCGCACTATGTTCCAGATGACTCCTGACTAGTGCGTCATACAGGACCCTAACTACTGTGATGTTCGTGAAGCTTTGTGTCTGTCTCAAAACAAATCCTAAGTTTCTGTACGCCTTTTTACAGATCTTGGTTACATGCTCCCGGAATGATAGATCGGGAGTCATGGAAACACCCAAATCTCGTACCTCCGTGACTCGCTCCAGTGGCGCCTCGTCCACAACGTACTCATAGAGTAGAGGTGCACGAGCACGGGTGAAACTCATTAACGAGCACTTGGATACATCATGATTTGTACTTGTGTTATTTTACTTCATATTTGTTATCTAGTGATTAGATTCTATTTGCATCTTTGCACGTAACCGCAACAGGAACGAATACTGGCTTAAATATACTGTTAATCCAGGATCTATAAACGTGCCAAGTGCCATTCAAACCCGTACAATAATTTACGCGTAATTGAATAAAAAGCACCTTAATGTCTGTAGGAGCAAATACTTGAGTGAGTCTTGTGGATGGCTGAATGACATGTTTCATGGTAAAATATAGATATTCATATTGACTCGTGTTAGTTGTAAATAATACATTATAAACTTATTCTAAGACGATTGATGGCGAAATTTTGTATTATAATTAAACTCTATATACCAATGAATAAACGAATACAAAAATGTACAGTTTATTTTACAATAGAAACATCCTTTCTCTTATATTTCGTAGTTAATTATAATAATGTTTATAACCTACTATAAAAACACAATAGTTTCTTCATTTTATTTGTTAACTAATAAATTGATGTGCAATTAAATTCATGGAATTTAGTAAATAATTCACACTACATTATTGAAATATCAAAATACCGTTTATACTTTCAAATAAGACGTATTTTCAAAAGATATACTTGCAAAGAAAACGTCAAACAATCACCGTTAGCTTCAATGAATTTCAACAAAACAAGATGTAAACAACTTGTTTTTTACTAACATTGATTAGTAGAGGCAACAGTGCCTCGCCCAAGTGGTAATAGTTTCAAAAATGGCCGCGTTCTCTAAAATTAAATAATTGTAGAAATAATGACCTAAGGAGACACAGTTAAGCTACCAGATACAAAGAAAGACCAATGGCTTATTCTGGCCTTCAATCGAAATGCAAGTCCGGCCTCACATGGAGTACTGCAGTCATCTCCGGGCAGGAGCACCAAAATACCAGCTTGATCCTTTTGACGCGGTACAGAGACGAGCATTGAGAATTGTCGATGAGCCCAAACTCACAGACGGTATTGAGCCACTAAGTCTCAGACGGAACTTTGCCTCCCTTTGTGTGTTCTACCGCTTATATAATGGATTGTGTTCTGACGAGTTGTTTGAGATGATGCCCTCAGCTACTTTTTATCATCGCACCGCTCGCCATCGGCAGGGGTGTCATTCTCACACCTTACAACCTAATTGGTACCGCACCAAACGGTTCCAAAGGAATTTTCTCCCGCGGACGCTCAGGTTGAGAACTCCCTGCCCAGGTTTTCCCACAAGACTGCAGTATGGGGTTCTTCAAAAAGGGCGTTAAAAAGTTTTTACAAGGTCGGCAACGCGCAAGTGATGCCTCTGGTATTGCAGGCGTCGATAGGCTACGGTGACCACTTACCATCAGGTGGGCCGTAAGCTTGTTTGCCACATTAGTATTATAAAAAAAAAATGCAAAACTACTAGGCAACTGAGAAGACAAAGGTATTTTTGTCGACTATTTTAATGGTGCTCCTGGTTGTGTTCATCTGGGTCTAATACGAATGACCCGATTTCGCAACCCCGGCTACTAGATCTCTCGATACCAGAAATTAACGACAGGCAATGATTAAATATTATTATTGATACTTAATATAATAGATAACAGGTAGATATATAAACGTATAATGCACAAATCGCGATAGTGTTAAAAGCTTTTATAATGATTGATATTCGATTTTTCAAGCATATAGAAATATTTGAAACTGATAGAATAAGATATAGAATACCTATTTAAGTCTTGCCCGGCTTGAGCAGTCAGAGCGGTTTGCCATTGACTTGTAAATCAGATTATAATTTTCGTAGCCCCACAAATAGGGCATAAAGCTATGCTGTACCAGATTTTCTGCTACTAAAGAAAGTGTCTGACCGGGAAAACCCTATATATCCCGGATTGATAACTTTTTTATCAAAGCCGGGCATTCAGGCCAGGGTGCTTAAAGCAAGCTTCAGAGGCATACAATCGAGTTTTTATCACCGAGGTCGCATCAGAGTTATTCACGAATTGCCAACATTACATGATAAAGTAGTCATTGTGTTCTCATCGCTAAAACAAAGATAATTTGTAAAACCGCAATTTAAATTCAGCTGCTCAAGTTGCATTTAAATTGCAGTTATGGAGACAGCGGGATATCTTCACTTTTTCTTATATATTAATTTCAAATAGTAATTACAAATTTGCATAGCGTACATAACGCTCATAGCCAGTTGCTCACTGATCGGTAAATGATTTGTGAGGTTAAGCAACGTTGGGTGCGGTCTATAGATGAAATTTTATTTTTAAATGAAATTTATTTATTTTCAAATTAGTTGAACATCACACTTACATGAGTTATAGTTAAAGTGAAATGGATTAAGTACTGAAGTAGATTGCCATATGTAGTGTTTAAGTGAACTTTGGTACCCAAGGTAAGATCGAACTTGTGTTATGGGTAACCGCTGGGTGACCGCTTGGTGGTATTTCATCAGAGCGTCTCCGTGCTTCGGAGGGTACGTAAAAAGGTAATTCCCGGTTATTGCCAAATTGACAGCAGTCGTTAAGCCGTGTCAGAGGCCTACAGGTGGTTTGAACAACTTTTGACAACAAGTTGGCCATTAACCACACGAAAAGAAAGAAAGAGAAATATTGCAATTATTTTTTTAAAAGATTTCTTTTGTTTGCTATTTGCACTTGTGTGTAAAATAATATACAAAGTCAAACATCCTATTGGCCATGGCTGACTTAGTAATAGTAAGAAAGTAATAAAGTGACTTACCATTCCCTCTCATAGGCTGCAACGTAGACACGATGAGGATAGGTGAATTGAGAACGACAGATAGGATCCAAACCATAGCAATCATCTTGTATGCATGGCACTGCGTCTGCCACTTCCTTGATTTGAGGGGACGGCAGATCGCGAAATATCGCTCCAGCGATATGGCAACCAGAGTCCACACGTCAACTGATACGGAGACAGCTGTTGAACAAAGAATGCTTTCAGTTTAGATGAATAGAAAAATATACATAGTACTAGATTGAAATCCCAGAGCTGCTTAAGTCACTTTAGCACATCTGAATTTTTATACTATACAATATAATATGTGCAATATGTAATAAATCAACAGCTATGAAATTGCCGTCTATGTCCTACATGTAATTTCGCGTTTTCTGTACAAAATGCAATGGTTATTTTTACAATGAATTAATATTTCGAGAAAAGACTATATAATAGTCTATTCTCGAAATATAAATTAATATATATATATATATATATATTTTCACTCTTACAATGTTATACACCATATTCGTACAAACGACAACCAACGAACCCCCTTCTCGACCATCCACTCAGCCACTTGACTTGACAACTATTATTAATGCTGACATTCTCAGTATGCAAAACTAATAACTAAAGTAAATAAAAGAAGTATGAAAACAAAATTAACAACCGAATATATATATATATATATATATATATATATATATATATATATATATATATATATATACATGGTGTACCAGAAGTCGACGTCAAGCCGGAATCAGGTAATAGGCTAAGTTTAAGTTATAATAGTTATCAGAAAAAAAAATTAAGTTACATATATTTAAAATTAAAAGCATATTAAAAATAATCTATAAAATCTACACCCTGTGACGGTCTTTTCACTCTTGTTACTACAGATATTTACTTTCTGGATTATTTCTTTGTTATGTAATTTACAATAATCTCGAAAAATCTTTAAGCTCTAGATTTTTATCGATCATTCATTATTATTAGTAGGTTAACTACGATATAATAATGAGCCTGACTTTAATTTCAATAGATGGTTATATTAAACCTATTTGTAAGCGGGTTAATTTTACCGGCTAAAAAGACATTCAAGCAAACTAATAAAGCAATTAGGGAAGATTATGATAATCATAGAAGAACAGTTATTGAAAGAAATATAATAAAGTGCCAAAGTTCAAAGAACTCACTACCCGTAACAAGTGGATACAATTTCTAAATGATGGCAAAGGCGAAATTTATAATGTCGACACCGATGTTCGGTCACGGTAGCCGCCACACAAGAAAAATGCGAAGGTATGCAGATGTGCTCAAACAAGTGCTCTTGCATATATATTGTTCAACCAGAAGTTCTGTAAATGCTAAAAACAGACAAGCTACTTGAAGTGTTAGCGAATGGTTTTTTATTTCTTTCGCGTGCTGGATGCAAAGTTCCGCTATTCCACTTTACTCACGTACGAACGGTAACCAATTCACTTATTGAGAATTCGATAAACGAATGATCTCATATGTGCTATTTCACTAAGTGCCTTACAACCGCCGCTGTTGCCAGCTGAGTTATGTAGTGAATAAAGACTAAAATAAGTTATCTTTGTCTGGACTGCAAGATATATTCAGTACAACAATTAAAACATAGAATGTTACAACATTAATATTATTTTCACTGTTATTGCCTGCCATTATATTGCTTAAAGCATACTGGCGGGCAATAACATCAATTTTATGTAAATAATATCTTATATTTAATATTGTAATTATATTATAAATAAGTACATTTTTCTGGATGACAGAGTACCTACCCTGTGTCCTTTTCTGACAACGTGTGTCAGGAGAACAGAAAAGGGAAAGCGATTATGCGAAATTTTAAGGCGGGAAAGCATTACAAACAAGATGCTGAAACTATGTTCCAAACTAGGCTAATGCCTGTTTGTTGAAAACCAGTTTTCAGTCGTGGATTGAGACACAAAAATGGCTTAAGACGTGAATGTCGCTGCAAAACAGTTTACATTATTTTATAAGGTGTGTATTGTGTGGACGTGTGTGTATGTGTGTATACATTTATTAATATAATTAATATTGCCCGTGTAAAAGTCCCTTTTATTATGCAGCTGGCCGATCATAAATGTATTCTAATAATAAACAGCTCAATTTCATAATAATCGTACGAGGAACAACATGTTGACTGACTAACAATAAAAAATTACAACACATTTTTGAGTTATACATTCTAACTGACAGCCTGAGCAGAGCGTCTGTCAGCGACTTCTGTGCTTAAGGCCTCGTGGTCGATCCTCGGGTTGGCCAAAGTGGTATTGAATTTTTGGACATGAAATTCTCAGAAGCAGTATGTATTCTGGAACTGTGCCCGATTTAACAGCGATAGGCTCGAGCTCACAGCTGGTGAAACGTGGGTGTAATATCTTTGCCTACCCTTTATCGGTTATAGGCATGAAACTATGCATGTATATATGTATGCATGTAACTCTCTCCGTGGCGCAGTGGTAGTGAATGCGACTGCTGTACACGAGGTCTCGGATTCGAATCCCGCGTCGGGCTAACAAAAAGATTATCTCAATAGCAGCCCGGAGTTAGAAATTTGGTGGTGTAAGATACTCCCTGTTTCATAAAGCACGTAAAGTTGATCCTGTGCCTAAACAGAAAATGCACTTGCCTTTGCGCACACACACACACTTGTGCACTTTAATATCTGCTGCGCAGATGGCCAGTGTCGCAGATGGCAAATTCGGTCTGAAAGACATTATTATTATTATGTATGTATATACTTTGTAACACAATGAAAATAATAGATAGAGAGTTACTACGGCTCTTTCGAAGTGATAATCGAGTTCGTGATGATTTTCCAGAATCATGGTATTCAGCTGGCAACAAAACAGATTAGAAAATTTTGGCTTTCTTTCGCGCGGTTCCTTAGACAGTAAAATAGCACAGCAATTATGTACACATACACGAAATGTTTAATTAAGAACCGTTCATTACATTAGGCAATACTAATCTAACAAGTAAAGGTTTTAAACTTCCACGCCTTGTAATTGGAGTTTGGTGAAAATTATAGGAAGTTCTAGTACTTACTTTGTTTTGTTATTGTTATACGATTTCGAACATTCTCGGTGAAACTTTTACGTTTGCGAAACTTTATTTCAAATTAAAAAGAAAACACTTTTACCTGCCTGTCGAAATGCTATAACAGATATTATTTTATTTTAATTATACATAATCATTGGCTTTTGTGGTTTTATTTTTACAGCAAATTTAACATAACAATGATTATTCTAGTATCCAGACAGCCAATTACAAGTTTTCATTTCTAGGTGTTAATTTATTATTTTAATTATATAAAAATAGTTTGGTAATAAATTGTTATTCAATTCTTATTCATTGTCCTTTTTTTGCACACCACTTATTTATAACTAGCTGTCCCTACTCCGCTCCCGTGGATTATAGCGTGGTGTTATATATCCTCGATAAATGGACTATCCAAAAAAGATAGTAGAGCTTATTATATGAAGCTCCTAGGCAGCTTGACTAATGCCGACATTTTCACCAATTATGCCCATATTTTAATCGTGAATCTGTTTATTGGTGAAAATCGCATTAAAATCAATTCGTAGTTTTGGAGTTTATCATGAAAAAGACAAACAAACAGACGTGGCGCAAGACTTTGTTCTATGATATATTGTGATAAACTTAATTTGAATTCATAAATAGTTCTACGTCTATGATGTCACGCATTGATGACAACTGTCACTGTACTGATGTCACGTGAAAGCAAAAATAGTCATTATTGTTTTGTGATATGCATACGACATTTATTTTAAGAGTGGTAAAGCAATTTTATTGTCGACTATACATAGGTACCTCTCATCCAGAAAATGGACTGTTACTAATTTAACCTAACCTACATTTGCGCTAAAAGAGCCGCGGGCAAAATCTAGTTTACAACAGAGATAATATTACAGGAAACAAAAACACTAATTGAAAGTTAGGACCGTTTGCGTAAACTATTTTTGTTCGCTATCAAAACGCGATAGTAGAACAAATTTTGTTTATGTCTGGTACTGGTATTCATCGGCACTGTAGCGCCGATATCGCGGAAATGTTGGCTATGTGTGAATTTACATAATACGTGTAGTACAGAATCATTTTTACTGACACCCACCCATTTTTGGAACTTTCGCGAATGTTTCGGCGATGCTGCATTGTTTTTCGAAGTTGACCTAAGAGAGTGTTCATTTACTTCTTATAACAATACTGCTTTCTATCGAAATGTGAATTTTATATCGTCGATAGCATTGCTTTAACTTCATAAAAGGAGGCTTGGTCTGACTATGGAAGTAGTAATGATTGAAGAGTCTTGACGCGACAAAATATGGAACGTTTCCCTTGAGTGATAGGTCCTGCCATTGCCAAAGGATTATTGTGTAAAGAAAATATGTATATTTAATAGGTTTACAATACTACTACGAAGATGATTATAAATATGCTGTGGATTATATATATTTAGCCTTTAAAAAGTGCACATATGAAAATTAGTGAAACTAGACATCATTTTATCGGTAGAAATTACACAGTCCATAATAAAAATGCATATCGGCGAAATGCACCGGAGGAAAATAACTCAAACGGCAAATACACAAGTAGCAGCGGTGAATGAATCGGAGCTACCGATCGTTTTTGTAGACTGGGCCCAGATTATCCCCAATCCCTCATGCCTCATCCAGCTACAATGACACCCAAACTATCTGTGATAGATAATGCAATGTTCTAATAAAGATGCACGTAATGTCAATAGGCAAGCTCTTTGTTTAGCCCCTCATAAAACGTGTTTTGTTTGGGATACAGATGTGGTTTTTATGTTATTTTAAAGCATATTAAATCCGATTAACGTCGAATTATAATAACTACGGGCAATGGAGACGTTTTGTTAAGATTTTTAACAATGTTTAAAATAATACTGTACGGAAATCAGTTTTCTATAAAATGTTCCTTATTTTTTATTGCTTATTCCTTATTTTATTTATTGCGTCGGTATTACCGGTATACATTCACTATTATTATTGTTTTTGTTTCAAGACGATTGGTTAATCGTGTTCAAAAGTTACAAGGTTTTCTTAGTAAAAGGTAAATAACTACTAAAAAAAATATGTAAATAGGTATAAATCGAAAAAGATTTTTTTTAGTTTTTTTATTATTTTTTCTACCGATAAAATTATGTCTAGTTTCATTTATTTGCATATTATGGGCACTTTATGAAGACTAATACTGTATACAACACTAGAAGGGTTAGAGAACAAAAGCTAATTAAACCAAAAGCAAAGAACTACTATGGTCAAAGAACATTTTGTTCCTAAGATTTTTAATGATATAGATGAATTTATTAACAGAAACACCTAAAATAAGTATTAATGCTCCTAAGAAAAGACTGATTGGCTGTATTGCTTGAAGGTGTATGTGTCGTCTAGCAGTGCAACTTTCAGTCTGTATATGTTAAGTATTTATAAATTAAATTATGTTAACTGTAAGAACATATTACATAATTATTTACAAATTTTGTCGTATGAGCAAACTGAGCAGTTACTTCAATTACGTAAATAAAAATTTTGCTGATCTATCTTAGCGCATCATTATTATTGACCCACTTATTACCGGTACTGCTAGTTGCGTATGCAGGTTATTAAAATGTTATTATTGAATTGTAGTTATGTAAATTTATATTGGTAAAATAGTTTGTAAGCACTTCTTCGCCCGAGCCACAGGTTCAATCTAGTTCGGGCAAACAACCACAAATGTATTTTATAAATTAATTAGTCATTTATTATAAATTATTGTACCTATTATTTAAATAAATGAAGATTATTGTTATTATATAAATTGTATGTAAAGTCTGTCATATTTGATTTTGTTTTTAACTTTAAATATTGTTTCTTTTTTTTTTAATTATTGTGAGCTAAAATTATTAGTATTCGTCACTTCTTCTCCATATACACTTTAACTGTCCCAAATTTCATACTCCTCCGTCCGCGCAATTTTCGTAAAAAGGGGTACAAAGTTTTCGCTTCACGTATTAATATATAGGTAGATAATGTTACTTAAATACCACCGCATTGTAACTAAATAAAAAAAAAACTGCTACTGACTGCATGGATGGCGTCGTGGTTTATGTGGTCGCCTCACCGCTGTCATGGCGCCGCTGTCATTGTTGTGGGTTCGAATCCCACACGGGACAACAAAATTGTGTAATACACAAATGGTTGTTCCGAGACTGGGTGTTCTTTATTGCCGTTGTTTGAATATTTGTAAACTCCTCCGCGACATAGGAATTATTTATATCACGCGAGTCGTCTTTCTTAAAAAAAAACATGCGGGCAGTCTTTGGGGACTGCCGATTGAAGTAAAAACTAAGTATCTAGCGTGCGGTAACGATGACGCGAGTTTCACGCTTTTTGTTCACCCAAAAAGTACACATATATACACAGTATACATATAGCTCATGGAAAGCGTTCGGTGACGATGACGCGAGTGCCATAATTTTTGTTCACCCAAAAAGTGCTCAACGCGCCTAAAGAAGATTTCACTTTAAAAATTTACTATCAACTTAGCGCTTTCTAAGATGGCTTAGGTATGCTAAGATCTTAGCAAATATAGAAATAGATAAGATAGAAAACATTAACAACGTGGTACAGTCTTCTAGTATATTGTAGTTTTTCACATTGCTGCCTAATCTTTCAGTTAATATATCGTCAGCTCAGCCGAAAGACGTCCACTGCTGGACATAGGCCTCCACCAATAGAGTTACTTACTAGCCGAATATTAAAATTATACAATTCAGTATGTCTGAATTGTATAATTTTGCCAAATATACATATATTCACAAACATAAACCTACCAAAAATTTTATTGAAAAACGGACAAAAAAGGAACTAAATCTACCGTGAACAATAGCCAAGCAGTGGCGTTGCACGTAGCGCCACTCCTGACTCTGCAGATAAAAAGATAGTGTGTGTATCCAGTGTTATTGCGCGTGTTGAGTTATGAGCTCTCGGGTAAAGAATCTCATGTTCACCGACACTAAAAATGAATATACTGCATGCAGATGTTGTAGCTTTGCGAGCATATCGCCGTATCTCGTTTTATTAAATGAATCGTATGAATGTTAAAAGGTATTGAAAATATCAATTATTTTTAAAATAGAGAATCCAAGATCATTATCTGTAAATGATGCACAATTTAGTTTATATTAATAGTTAGAACAGACATTTTATCCAAAAATACTTTGGAAAATACTAGATACACCCACATTTTGAAAGAGTTAGGTTCCACGTGATTGAGGGCGACCTTCTACCTGGCACAATTCCAGACTACATGCTGAAAATGTCTTGGCCGAAAAACCTAGTAGCACTTGGCCAAACTCGGGCATAGAGCCCGCTATCTTACGCAAAGCAGTCGCTTTATATCACTGCGTTTCAGAGGCTGTCACAAAAAATATTACATAACAATATTCTTAGATATATTAAAATTAAAGGATTAAATGAGAGAAAATATTCTTAAAACTTCGTCTATCTCTATTTTTTAGCCCATCGGATATTATCTAAATGAAAAGAAAAGGGCTTAATTGCTTAAGACTGCGCCGAGAGAATTGTGGCAAAACAGGAGGTCACAGTTAAGTTGATAAAATCAACACTTTTTGTTTAATACAAATATAAAATATAAATTTACCATAACAATGAATGTGTTGTGAATGTGTACCATAAAAATTACTCCGTGTAAATAACTTAAAATAATAAATATTTTCGCCTACAAAATTACGTAAAATGAAAAAATGTAAGCTCGTGTTACGTGATTTTTAGATCATAACAGTAGAAATTTATTCTATTTTACAGCTTAAACGAAACATAAATAGTTATATTACAATTTGTCCGTCCCAAATATTTAAGTTATTGGTTGATAATAAAGATACATATTTATCAAAAAAGCACTTCAAATCCTCCATACAATTTTACTATGGCGGCCGCGCGCCGCTTTGAATATCGAGCTCTGTCATTCAGTCCAACCGCGTCTTACGCTCGGTGCAGTCTTAAATATGGTAACTAAAGATAATGATTCAATACTAGATCACCACATTGACCAAATTTACAGGATGCAAATTTGAGGGTGCCTATTATGGTTCACATGTTGATGTTAGTAATATATTATTGTTATATAATTCAGAGAATTACTTGCTCACAATTCCTAACGCTATACCTAATATGAAAATAAAATTAAAAAACAATAATCATAATAATGTATATAATGCTAATTAAAAGTATACAATTTAAATAATTTCCACAGAATAAAAACATTTAATACTTATAATAATCAATGGCAAGGTTAATACTCAACTCATTGAATACCTTTTTAGAGGTCCGCTATACACAGGATGTCCGGTAATTAATGGATAACCTTGAAACCTTATAGTAGAACTGACGGGCGTTCAGAAAAAATAAAAAAATAATATTAAAAAATAAATCAAAAATATATAGGAATATTAAAAAGTGCAAGCTATATTAGCATAGCATACTTTTGACTGTCTATCTATTAGCATAATTAGTGTTTAATAATAAAACAACAAAAAATCTATGGATTTTATTCATTTATGGTCGTGGTATACAAGAAAGTTATACATGGTAATTAAATTAAAAAACACATTTCTCAGGTAGTAATTAGGATAGATTTCTTTTTCATATTTTTTTCTTAACCGCCATCAGTTCCACTATAAGACATTTTCAGGTTATCCATTAATTACTAGACACCCTGTATAAGTAATGTAAGTAGTTTTACAAATGAGCCTACGGTTAACAAAAGTTAGCAAAAGAGCATTAGTTTAGCCGGACCACTTGCTTGAACCTTGGTAATATAAATAGTCGTTCTCATCGATTCCGATGGCGTGACCTCAGAAATCATAGATATTTTTTTCTATGAGCCCTAATATGGCTTACTTGACCGAACTTGGTCTTGTCCTACTACACGTATGGTAGTGGAGTTGGCCCGTAGAGTATGTATACGTGAAGGAAGGTTTGGGTCATTCTTTAAGTATTTAGTGTAAAACGTCAATCATTTGGAGAGGTTTTCTTCCAACGTTTTAATCTTATGAGAGATGTTTAATATTAGTATTTGTAGCAAGACGAAACTACTTATTTCAAGATGAACGATCGATGGCGAAAGCGTTTAGGTGACGTTTGCACACATTGTTATAGCGCAGATGCTAGCCGCCATGTAATATAAAACAGAACATACAAACTTTACTTACCCTGTAGAAACGGTATGAGCTTGCACAGAAGGCCCCCGAACAGGAATCGTCTGTATATCTGTCCGACTAGCGTGAAAGGTAGACAAAACACGCCGAGAAGAAAATCTGATATTGCCTGCAACAAAATAATTTAATTTAAGTGTGTTGTTTTTTTTTGACATGTTTATCGATATAGCGTGTAACGCAAAGGTGTAGTCATATTTTAGAGGCATAATCTAATGACCAACATACGTGCCCAACGGCAAATAAAAAACAGATAATCACAAATATTTTGTTTGTTTATTATTTAAACATCGAAACAAACGTTTTACATAAAATCCAAAAAGTGACTTAACAGTTTTTGGTTCATAGAAAGCACCGTGTCAGCTGTTAGTGTTGTTATCTATCGACTAGAATGTATGATATTGATAAATGGATACAAAGAAAATGCTATATCCTAATAAAAATTATGTATACGAATTTATTTGTTGCGGTTTTATATTATACAGGGTCTATTCTATGTGACACTTAAATATAACAACACATTTCTGCTACACGCTGTATAAATGGAAAAATTAAATATTATAAGAAAGATTAAATGAAAAGGAATAATTCCTGTTCATAGCTATCTACATAGCAACTATTAAATGAACAAGAGTCCAAAAATACTTGAATCCTATGTATGTTCAGCTTTAAGAGCATAGTGCAACTAGCTTTTTAGTAATATATATCTTTAACAACATACATTGCACGAACAAAGGATCTTTTAGTTAGACCATAATTTATTCGGACATAACTTAGCACTTATATTCGTCTACATTTTACCTAATGTTATTTTTATAGTAATAAAATATTGAATTGAACACGCAGAAAATTTTAAGAAAGTATTTTCAAAATATTTTGAATTTTTATTGCTTTGATTCTGTGGTTTTGCGAAAACATTGAAATTCCGCCTGCAAAAATTTATACGGCGTATAAATTTCCCCTGAATAGCACCTCGTGTAAGCCTAGTCACCAACTTTTAACATAAAATTCGCCAAAAGTTTGGCTCTCATACTATAAAAACCTACTACTACCCTCAAAAGTCTTAAAAAAACCACACAATCCATTCAAACGTTTATAGAAGTGAGAAAGTTTAACATTTTGGTGGTAATTTTTATTTTCTTTTGCAAACTATATGATTAATTATTGTACTAAAAATACAGAATTATTTCATGAAATATTAAATTTACTATCTTCCGATTGTGCAAACCGATTTCAGTCAAATAATGATCATCTGGCCGATTACAAGTTAGTATGACAAACCAAGAGGACAGTAACAACGTACATAGGCACATACAACTATCTACACTAATTTTATAAAGGGTACGTGCGGAGCAGTTATCATTACACGTGCAAAACCACGGTAGACAACTTATGTAATGTATTGATATAGTAACAAATCTTGAGGACCAATCAAAACCTTTCTATTGTCAAAACATTCAAAGGAAGTTTGTTTACAACTTTGCCAGTATATTTCAAGACCAATTTTATTACCATTACTTTTACAACGTACTTACAGTAAAATAAATCGATTTTCATTCCTTCTAGAACCATTTTATGACAGGTTAATGTCTTCAGAATACAGGATTTTATATTCAACGTAGTTACAAGAGAATTTATTATGATACCTGGTATCAAAACGTAATATTCATGTTGCTAAATAAAGTGTGGCAGTACATGGAATATTGTCTACGATCTAAGTTACTAAGAAAGATTTATCGATTCAAGTTTAATATTCGGTGGCTAACCAAACATGAAACTTCAGTCGATAAATGATGAATAATAGCTGATTCTCGCTTAGGGTCTAATCCATATAACAATTTACTCCAATAATATTCTATTAAAATCCTTTGATAAATTTCAACAACCTTAAACCTTAGATACCTACCATAGTAAATGCAGAGCTTAAACTAAAAAGTGGCGACAGCTTGTAAATTTTAATCGAAATTCGAGATTGAGAATTAACGCATTTATTGTTCATTAAAAATTTTAATTTTGCTTTTTATTTTTAAAAGACCACGTCCGCACTTGGAATAATTCCTGTGTCACGAGAGACTTTACATATTTTCAAAAAAAGAACACCCAGACTTGGAACAACAATTTGTGGATCACACAGTCTTGTCCCGTGTGGGATTCGAGCCCACAACACTCGACATAGTGGCAGTGACGAAGCGACCACTTAAATCACTGCGTTATCCGTGCAGTCAAAGCTGGTTAGTAAGTTGATTCCTGTATTGGCAATTATAAGAGTGTATTGCTGTTGCTTGATGAGGATTTTTCCCTTTTTTTTGTGCAATGGCTGAACGGTTTTCTGTCCATGACGTCCCCGGCTACTCGTGGGTACGGAAAGCAAAAACAAATAAATACCTGCATTAGGTCTAAAGCATTGTGTATAGTATTTACGACCTAATGTTGATACAATTTTGCGAATCCTAACATGTACATGTATGTTTGTTCGTTGCAAAACATCGACATATCCAACCAGATTCACACAAAAAATTGCATTGTCAATGCAGACTTGACTTGACTAGAAGACGCTCAAGTAAAGGCTGATTTAGTCAGTATTAGTGTCGATGCCGAGAATTGAAGTACCCTTTTCCCACTTCACCTTCTCTATTTATTTAAGAACACACAGCCTTATTTTTATAAGCAGAAACATTTGTTTTTATAACGCGATGGGAGATATCCCATCGCGTTGTAAAAATAAATAGCTGATGTGTTTTCTAAAAAAAATACACATCAGAATATTCTTGCATACACGCTGAACCTGTAATCATTTTTATTTTAATCAAGTAATATTATATTGTCTTATAACACCGATATTAAAATTTGTTTGCAATGCAAACAAGATAATAAATATGCACCACATTTTCAATCAGTTAAATGAAGCATTTTTTATTTATCACAAAAGTTGAATGATTTTGATAACTTTAAAAGATTTGATCAGCTGATGGCAGTAATAATTTTGCTCCTTTATGAGAAGACATTGAAGAAAATGTGACGTAATATATATAACGTAGTGAGCCGAAGAATTGCACAAGTTGAATGAAACGAAAGAATTTCTCAGCTGCAGGTGGCTTTGTCTTTCCCCTTTACCCATTTTTCAACAAGAATTACTTGGTATAGCAATTTGTTTGTGCGTTCCTTTAGCCTTTAGTGTGTTCTCTTTACGATATTAAGAACGAAATAATACTGATTGAAATTAATAAACGCTTGTTGCTCGTGATTTCACTCGCATTTTAAGTTACCTACATTGTTTACCGAATACATATCGAATTTCATATGAAAACGGCCGAGAAACATTATCGTTAAAATTATCTAAAAATATCACTAGGGTATATTTTTATGGCTGACTGCGCATAATATAATGTATACATAGTCTCAAGACTATATAATGTAAAATACACCAAAATTTCTACAGCTGTCTTAGACCGTAATGCCATTTACGGGGCATAGGCAAATATTAGGTTCCGTTATGTTACTTAGAATTTCATGACAGTAAGATCTAATAAGATCTTGCCCAACCGTGGAAGCAAACTCGAGACGCGATGCACATCAATCCTGTTTACTACATCACCGACGCAGATTGTTTTTTTATATTTTATTTTATTAATATTCTATTCGTGATATCATTATCACTACATATTATAAAATGAAGTCCCCCGACGCGTATGTCTGTCTGTCTGTTCGCGATAAACACAAAAACTATTTAACGGATTTTCATGCGGTTTTAACCAATAGACAGAGGAATTTATGAGTGGTTACCCTTGCGTAGTCGGTCGATATAATTAGGTATATAAAAGGTAGTAAAATAGGGTATTTTTAGTATACTAAAATCTAAATCGTGATATGATATGTAACATAATTTATTTATACTCAACAAATTTATGAAATGTATTAGTGCCACGTGAATCGCAGTTGATTTATTTGTTTTGTCAAAGTTGACCAAAGCCAGTATATTAGGCAAAGTAACTTTTAGTTGATCAAGCTATTCAGTATAACTTTTGATATTCAAAGTGCGTGATATCAAATATCATATGATAGATTTAATAAATTGATTAACTTTTCCAGTAATTATAATTATTTATGTTATGGAAATGATTATGTTGTTAAGTTATGTTTTATGTTTATTTTGCTGTTCGTTAATTATCTTCGGTGCAACGGCGCTATAGCACAACAGTCGCATACATTTGTATACGTCTGTTGTGCGTGAGGTCTTGGGTTCAATTTCTAAGACAAACTAAATATTTTTGGATTTTCTTGTTAAGAAATCCTAATAATAAATGCGAATGTGAGTTTGTTTATTTGTTTAATATGCCGTCTTAAACCGATAAACCGATCATCATGAAATTTCGCATACACCTTGTTGGGGTTACAGAAAAATCATAGCGTACCTACTCTTCATCCAGAAAAAAGTATTGTGTCCAAACAAGCGATGTCGCCGGAAAAATCTAGTTCTTTTAAACTTTCGCGTTGCATGATATATATAAATACATATAATACGTAACGGGTATTAACGCGATCATGCATAATGTTTACCTTTTTTATGCTTGACGTTTCAACCAGGTTACACCGGCCGTGGTCACAAACTGACTGTCAGTCAGACAGTCAGCTCGTTACATATGTCGTTACGTATTATATATAAAATCTAGTTCTTAATAAAAGCATTGAGTCTGATACTATGTCCGGCGATAGACTCTATCTCTCTCTATTATATCTATATCTGCGTGAGGGACGACTACGACGCGACGCGACGCGACACGACACGATGCAATGTGACGCGATGCTACACGCGACAAGTGTCCTACGTGATTTTGGTCATTACTTCTCGAATCATCGGGTAGTACAATTTTGCTTGAAAGTTTATACATAAAGTAGAGACTTTTATAAAATATAGTAATATACACAGAAAGAAAACAAATGTAATATTTTTTTAAATAAACATATTTGACGATTTCCATCATTTATATCCAAAATTAACAAACTATTATATATTGTTTAAACAATATTGTGACGTGTTACCGTCTACTTTCGATTACATTATAGCTGTTATTAAGTCTGAATTTGAGAATCAACTATTTCGTAGTTCGTGGTGTCTGGTCGCCCACAAAACAGATCCGCGTTACGTCGCGTCTCGCCGCAGACTGCCACATAGGCCGTTGTTTTGATCGCGTTGGTCGCGTTCGCAGCGTCGCGTCGCGTCGTATTCGTCGCTCACACAGGACACCCTGTTACATAGGACCTAAATCATGGCTTATGAAATATAGGTATAAAACACCTTTGCCTACCTCTTCAGCAATGTATGCGCGAGACTATGTGTGTAAAAACATAACTATTTTCTGATTTTGGCATGTAGAAAGAACGGCCGAGAAAAGACTGATTAAAAAGATCTTAAGACTAGTGTGAATGGAACAGCGCAAGGGGATGACCTAGGCGAACGTTTCTCAATCAGATCGGAGACGTACTGGACAAAGACCAGTTTAAGAGCACCTTAAACCGGCGAGCGTGTATGAGGAATGCGATGAAAGTGATTGAAGCCAGAGAAGTGTGTCAGGATCTTAGCAAATGGAAATCCGTAGTCTCTGCCAACCCCTCTGGGAAACAGGCGTGAATCTATGTATGTATGTTTTCTATATTCTTTCTTTCTTTATTTTCTATATTTTGTTTATTTTACAAAAATCGGTGTGTTGGTATCAGAGTTCTTCATACCCAAATTAACGTAGGAGATCAAATTGCCAGATAGCAAGGAAAGTGTATTAATTTACAAAATAAGACCATTTAAATGTTTTATACAGACAGTCAGAACCATTCTCGAAATTTAATTAAGATATCTTCCCCAAAAGCCACCTGCTTGCTTAATTTAGACAATAGCAATTGCAATTGTATCCACAAGTCCCAACTGGGGCTTATCAATATCTTAAAGCATTGTGGTTGCATGCGCGTATAGGAAACAATTTCAAATTAAACTATTTATTACAGATTCCATCGCGTTTTGTTTTAGTGTGATGGGTTAATTTACCAAGCTACTAGTGCAGTTTGGCTGACTTCACATGTCTTCGAAAACCTTATGGAAAGCTCTCACGAAGTTTTTCTTAAGCGTTTAAGCGAGCGACAATTAACTATTTAATATGCATATTACTTCGAAAAGTCGGAGACACGTGCCTTTGGATCGCACTCGAAACCTCAGCGTGGTAGCCCAACATTTTCCCAGTAGATTATCGGATAAAGTATATTATTATAATTTTAAAATTATTTCCTATTACACAGTCCCTGCAATTCAACTGCTTTCCATTATGTCAATCTTGAAGTGTGATGTTTTTCAAAACAGTCGAACATTATTTATTTATTGATGTTTCTATTTACGCAGAATGACCTAAAAAGCATCCTGCATTATTGCTGTGTTCTTCTTCATGGGTTTGGTTAAGGAATTATAGGATCTCAAGCTGTTGGTACATTTCAAATCTTCTACTCTACTACTAATTTATTTCGATCAGATTTAAATATAATTAAGCGCGGTAAATGGAATCCTAGTGCAGTTTATGTAATATGTAACACTATAGTATATTTTCTTTTCTAGACTAAACATAGAAATAGAAGAACAAAATAAAATCGATTAATGTTTTGATACGCAATATTAAAATAAATGACGAAGTTATAAAGGTGTTTGATAGTCAAAGAAACTGCTGTGCAAGTCTAAGGTTACCCGAGTAATCAAGGGCCAGCTTATTTCTGTTTACCGGACAGTCGCTTATTATATCATCCTCCGTGGCGCAGCGGTAGTGAATGCGACTGCTGTGCATGAGGTCTCGGGTTCGAATCCCGGGTCGGGCTACCAAAAAGTTATTGGGATTTTCGGTTAAGAAATCTCAATACGAGCCCGGCTTTAGGAAGTTGGAGGTGGACACCCCCGTGCCTCGGAAAGCACGTAAAGCCATTGGTCCTGCGCCTGATCTCTCTCCGGTCGTGTCGGATTATTCGTCCAATCGGATCATGAGAGTTACGGAACAGAGAGTGCACTTGTGTTTGCGCACACACTTGTGCACTATAATATCTCCTGCACCGATGGCCAGTCTCCGTTAATATTGGCCGCCGTGACCGAAATTCGGTCAGGAGGACATTATTATTATATCATTATAGAACCTAAAAACATAGCTGGTGAAATGTGGGTGCAGCACACCTGTATATACCCTTTGGCGTGAGACTATATACGCATCTTTATCGACTCTTTATTTACAAAGACTGGTGGACTTTTAAAGTAAGCAAACTATTTCATTACAGACCAACTTACCAACTTAGTTTGAAACAAATGGAAATAAATGTTCTTGTTTATTACATTGTTGCGCTGCTGTTTTAAGTTTATTTTCCCAGTTAGAGTGCATTTACTGCAGGCAAGTGTTTTGAGCTGTTTAAATTACCCTACTTTATACGGATTTTATTGTGTGTTTATATCTTAAATACCTGCTACACTACTATTATACTACCTATTAACTATATCATTGTACGATATTCACGACGTGTCAGTTGCTTTTTACCAGCCATGTTCACGAGGTAACACTTCAATGTGTTATAATAATAATAATAATATTCTATCACATACACACAACACCAATCTAGCCCAAAATAAGCAGAGCTTGTACTATGGGTACTAGACAATGGATAAACATACACATATACTTCTTTTTTGTGAATACATACATATTATACATAGAAACAACCAGACCAAGACAAACAACCATGTCTATGCACACAAATGTTTGACTTGTGCGGGAATCGAACCCGCGATCTCAGGCGTGGCAGTCGGTTACACTAACCACTACGCGACTACGTAAATGTAAGACAATATTATGTTTTTCGCTGTTTCTTTTAGGAACATGTTGTTAGTGGCTTGGTGCCTGGAAGAGTGTTTGGTAGACAGCAACACGAACTCTTATATAATGTTGGCAAAACCCAGCTAAACTATATATTAAAATTACCGTTGGACTACATTGCAGTGATCTCCGATGCCATCCGATATGGCTTTGACTTTTCAAAGTTATGTGCGTATTAAATATTTTCTACTGCTTGCTTTAACGGAGAAAGCAAACAGTGTGAGTAAACTTGTTTGTCTGAGAGTGCCCCATAATGTTCTTCAAGATATGTGAAATCTACCAAACTGCACAGGGCCAGCGTGGTAGACCAAAGCCGAATCCGTCTCATACTGAGAAGAGGCCCGTGCCCACCAGTGGGTAAGTTTAAATATAGGGTTTATATTATTATTATATTATACAGGGTGTCCGGTAATTAGTGGATAACCTGGAAATGTCTTATAGTGGAACTGATGGCCGTTCTGAAAAAATATGAAAAAATTCTATTCTAACTACTACCTGAGATATGTGTTTTTTTTAATTACCATGTATAACTTTCTTGTATAATACGACCATAAATGAATGAAATCCATCGGTTTTTTGTTGTTTTATTATTAAACACTAATTATGCTAATATATAGACAGTCAAAAGTATGCTATGCTAATATAGCTTGTACTTTTTAATATATATTTTTTTAATTTTAATAATTTTTTTCTATTTTTCTGAACGGCCTTCAGTTCTACTGTAAGACATTTCAAGGTTATGCATTAATTACCATACCATAATTTTAATGTCATACTTTAGGGACGTAAAATACTAGTGATTTATGACACCCAAATAAAATATAGCCTATGTTAGTCAGTGATAGTATAGCTTTTTAATGGTGTAAGAATTTTTTAAATCCTTTGTCTAGTTTTTATTTAACCCCTTACAAACAAACAAAAATTAAATCTTTCCACTTTATTATTCTCCTCTTTTTATTATTCTAGAATATATTATATTATATATTTTAGAATATTAATATTATAATAAGCTTATCTAAGCTTAAAAAAAACGTTGAACGGTCATCCCAAATCAACTTAGTTTATTTTTTCTTTCTCATTAAAAAAATAAAACTCCCACACTAGGATTAACTCCTGCACAGCGGGAGACTTTAAAAGCTTTCAAAGCACTAAAACTGCTTTCATTTCATTCCATGAGCCGTGTACCTAAGCGTCTTAGAAAACTAATATATTCGTATGTATAAAGAGCCGTCTCCGTGCCTCGGAGAGCACGTTAAGCCGTCGGTCCCGGCTGCCATGAACATCTATGGCAGTCGTTATTGGGGAAGTCGACACAAAAGATCCCACTGGGTCGAAGTGTCGCCGGTCTGTACTGACTGGCCCCCCACACAAGATAAGATAAGATGTATAAAGAATATCGTATTTATCTGGCCCTAAACCAAATGCGAGCTAAAAATATTTCGTCTAGCCTAGACTCTAGACAAACTGTTCGAAAACTTTACTCAGCGCTTTTTTTGTACTGCAAATAGCTATTCCGCAATTCTAACTAATATTATAAATGCGAATGAGAGTTTGTTTGTTGCCCTTGGTTGCCTTAACTACTAACCTAACCTAACGTATCCTACATTTACATGAGCAAAGTCACGGGCAAAATCTAATCCTTACTAATATTATAAACGCGAAAGATTGTACGGATGTACAGATGTTTGTTACTCTTTCTCGCAAAAACTACTGGACCGATTGCGATGAAACTTAGTATGTAGATAGCTGGAGACCTGGATTCATACATAAGCTATTTATCCCGATATACCCACGGGCACGGGACTTCCGCGGGTGAAACTGTGCGGAAAAACTAGTGTTTACATACCATTACTCCAACCAAATACACGGCTCCTTGATGTTACTGTTGAAGGTCCAATACTGAGTATGTTATTACTAACAACCAACAAAAGCGTGATTGTACTACGTGTAAGTAAATACTCTATAAGTAATCAAGATCAACTTTAGGGTAAGTAGTCTATAGTAGATGTTGTATTGCCCCAATTGGAGTAGTCAGAGTAAACATTCATTCGTCCGGACGCTGAACTAATGCTGAACTAGACCTTAGGGATGTAGTTAAGTTGATCTACTAACTGAAATTGCAGTCTGCTTTGGTAATTACACATCGAAATTAAACATTAACAGCCAACAACATAGTTTGATTATACTTCGCGTAACTAAATACTCTCGTGTATTACTGTTTCCGAGGCATAAAAAATTTGCATAAATTACATTTACGCGAGCGAAGCCGCAAGCAATATCTAGTGTTCTTATAAATATCAGGCTTGTACTAAAATGAATAAACTCTCTTATACATACATACATAGTCCTTAGTAGTATACTCATAACCTTTGATCTCACACTATATTCCTAAAGGGCATTCTACACACACATCTTACCAGCTTGTTTTAGGGCCCATGTAAGAGAGCGAACCTATTGTCGAATACCAAGAACTAATCAAGAATATGGGCTGCTATGAAAAGTATCTTGACCGAAAAACTCCCCGTGACCATGGCTGCTGAAAAGCAACCGAAACGTCGGGGAAAGTGTAAACCAAAAATAAATAGATTTAATAGTTTAAATAATTTTATTAGCTTATAAATTAGTAAAATAAAATCAATAGTAGTAGTAGTGTAATATTTTCAAAATTTTGTAATACAGTGATAAATAAACAACGCGATAAAATCCGTGTATAGTAGTTTAATTTCAACGAAAAACTCAATAAACTTTTTGTTGGCCTGACTCGGGATCCTAATTTAAGACCTCATGCATAGCAGTCGCATTGAGAACCATAGCCTTACAAAGCCTTCCTCAAGATAGTATAAGTATAATAACACATTATCGTGATAAACGAATGTTTATTTTTACTGAAAGAACTTGAACAGAATTGTAAGTAGTATAGTTTATACAACTTACAATTCTAGAAACTTCTAGAAATAAATTCATGTACTTTCCTTTCAGCTGTTTTCTATTTTATTCTTGTAACTACGTGAAATGTAATAGAATAAAATGTTTGATACTTTTAAACTGGAAAATTATTGTTGAACTAATGCAGTAATAAAGTGTCAAAAGTTTATATTTAATGGTTACATAAAGCTAGTATATTATTTAACTTGAAACATGCCACCATTGCTAAATTATCACATAGGCTTAACCTTCTTTATGTTTTGCAATGAAATCAACTTTATAGGGATTTCATCGCGTTGTTTAGTTTTTATAAAACACTATTATTACATAATTTTGAAACTTTAAACTACTATTGTTGAACATTTTTACTAGTTACTGTTTACTTTAATTAAAGCTATAAATTATACAACTATTTAGATTAAATTTTCCTCGACGTTTAGGTTGCCTGTCAGCAGCCATGGTCACGGGGAGACTACTGTATTGGTTTGTACCTTTTAGTTAGTACCTTTGCATAAATATGTAGGCAGATAATATTTGTTTGGCCTAGTGGCAGACCATTAATCTGCCACTCAGAGGACTTGATTTCGGTCCCTCAGCACACACCTCTGTTTTGGCGAATTTATGTGCCTATTTAATAGTTAGTAAACACTCACTTTGAAAAACGTCGTAGAAAATCTGCGAGTTCTCCATAAAGTTCTCGAACACTGGCCCAGCGTGGCTATGGCCTATCGTGATTGGGGCCTACCCGTGCTGCGACTATCGGTGCGTCCCCGCTATTTCAGAATTTTTTTGCTCCAGCGCCTATCCGTTCTGCAAACTATGTGTCTTGCTCACTGCTACTTCAGCTTGACTATCCAAAGAGGTCGACAAAGCTCTCTGGATAGTCAAGCTCTCATTTTTGATTCGATCATCTCCTCGTTTTTGATTCGATCTCGCAGATACTCCGAGCGTCGCCAGTATCTACATACATATAAATGTATGTAGATACTTGCGTTTTTATAATATCAGCCCTGTATATAAACTGATACACTGCTGGGCACGGGCCTCTAACCATAGTGAGCAGAATTATGTCATACTCCACCACGCTGGCCCAGTGCGGGTTAGCAGACTTCACATATTTTCGAGAACATACCTATTGGTTTTCAGTGTCATGTGGATTTCCTCAAGATGTTTTTCTTCGCCGTTAAAGCAAGTGATAATTAAGTAATTAAAACACACTTGCGTTGTTACCTGACCATGAATGTAAAACTGCAGCTTTAAAAGTCAATTAGAACACGTCGAATGAAGTTAGTAGGTACTTCTGTTTCGAGTAATAAAAGTCGTACAGTAAACTTTTATTGTTCAAGCTACAATTGTATACACTACGTTTTAAGAGCAACATTTCTTCCGGACTAGTTGTTATGGGTCTCTTTCTTTTTCCTAGTAGCAATCGGCTATTACGGTATTAAATTTTAATTATATAAAGCAGGATGCTCTTTGTGTTCGTTTTATTATATATACAGATTCCTGAAATACTAGAGATATTATAATTCACATACTTAGTCGTATTCAAATATAACACTAGTTAAGTGTAAATCTCTGCTAATGACGAAAACTGGTCGATGTTTGGACGTAATTATGTAAGTAAAATAATGTCAGGGGATCATCTATAAGAGCGATAGAAGCCAAAACAATCTCTATAAATATAATTCTTCTGTACGTATGTTGAGAGTGAACTCCTCGTAAACGGCTGGACCGATTTGATTGATTTTTTTTGTGTGTGTTCAAGTGGATTCGAGCATGGTTTAGATTTGGATTTTTTATTTTATTTTTTTGTCCTTTTCAGGACAACGTTTGTCGGATAGCTAATTATTTATATAATTTTAGTCTGCCTCTGCATCAAGCAAAAACTGCTACACAAAATTGAATGCAGGTTTCACGGTTGCATTACTGGAGGTTTAGCTAAAACCTGGTGCATGTTCCGTCTTTATACTCTGCCTAGAAGTCTAGTACCTATTATGTGTGCAGACCAGCTTCTTCAAAGAAATTAAAATATAAAAATCCACTTCCAAATCCCACGCTTCCGAAGTTGCGAGCAAATGCTACTCTTTGAATAAAGCCGCTACGTAGCTTGAATGCTACGAAATAGCGCTACAACGCTACGACTACGAAACCGGTGCTACGATTTGCTTACACGCTTCAGTATGTTTGGAACTAGCGTCCTTTTGAGAGGATCATGCTAATAAATTCATGTTCAGTGAAATTAAGAAACTTCGTATAGACGAATAACTCACGATTGGATGGCGACTTTTAATTTAACGTTATCCGCATAAAAGTAACTTGTTTGTGGAAGCCTGGAATATTTTTGGCAAGCTTAGTGCGCAAGAAATACAGCAAAATATTGATTTATATATTACTAGTTTGTGATAATGGATAGCCAAGAACGTTGTACATATCAAAAGTTCTCTGTCATACTCTCGAAGATGGACGAAGTCGGCCATTTAATACTTGGTCAGCGTCGACTCCATAGTCAAGACCGTTTGCCATTATTTAGTACGCGATGTCGTATGTTTTTGTTTTGTTTTAAAAATGACATTACGCGCACTATGAGTAGTGTATATAAAAAAATGGAGAAAAGCAATTCAAAATCCCGTTTGGCTAGAAAGAAAGTCACCTAATGGAATTTAAAATAATAAAGAAATTATTAACACTTTAAAACAAATCAAATAAAACAAATAAATTCACAATCCAGAAATCACTTAACTTCAATAACTTATTGCTAACTCACCCGTTTCATTTAATTAATTATTATATTATTTTATTTCCTTTCAACTGAAAATATTCAGCATTTACTGAATTAATAATGATAATTTTCAATTCGATCACAGTGAAACTGATTTATTTATTTCATTGTTTTTTAGGAAATAGGAATAACTTTTGGACTGAAGTTTTATGAAAGTTTTTATCTGAAATACTTTTTATTTTTATAATAATAAATGTCGGTTTTTACAGTATTTAGATGGAATGCACGTATAAGCTGAAATTTAAAAATAAAAATACTCTGTATGGGTTAACTACATTTACAACTGCCCTGATGGCGCATTGATTGCGAATGCCACTGCTGTGCTAAGGTTACGGGTTCGATACCTGGTTCAGATAAAGACATTTTGGTTTTATGTTAAGAAATTCACAGTGGCAGCAAGGAGTTTAGAACTTTGCCCAGTAGACGGTAACGAGCCACGTATTACATAGGGCCTAGAAAAGTAGCTAACAAAATTTGGATTTAATAGACCTCTACTACACCTTTAAAGTTCGAGGATATAAGCGTGAGACTACATACGTATTTAAAATTAGAATAACTTATAAGATAAACTTTTGTACAGATTGATCTTATTGACATTATATACTATAATTATATGTGTAACAGTACTTTTTCTAGATGAAAGATAACCCTATTTCCTTTTCTGTTCCCAGACAACGTGTATGTCAAATTTCATGATGATCGGTCGTGTAGTTACGGCGTGACAGCGTAACACACACACTCACCTTTATAATATTAGGATATCATACGATTATGATTACTGCTCTGCTCCCGCGGTTCGTAGCGTAATGTTATATTGCTTATATTACTTCTTGATAACGTAACTATCTAATGGTGAAAAAACTTGAAAATCGGTCCTGTATTTTTTTGTTTATTCATTACAAATAATAATACCTACTATTTAATTTTACTAATTTATAAGCTAATAAAATTATTTAAACTATTAAATCTGTTTATATTTAGGTTTACACTTCCCCAACGTTTCGGTTGCTTTTCAAGGAGTTTAGAACTTTGCCCAGTAGACGGTAACGAGCCACGTATTACATAGGGCCTAGAAAAGTAGCTAACAAAATTTGGATTTAATAGACCTCTACTACACCTTTAAAGTTCGAGGATATAAGCGTGAGACTACATACGTATTTAAAATTAGAATAACTTATAAGATAAACTTTTGTACAGATTGATCTTATTGACATTATATACTATAATTATATGTGAGCTATTATACTATTTGTGAGCGAATAGATTTAGGAATAGTGTTGAGAAAAATTAGCTTCGAGTCGGAAACTCGAACCCTGAGTCGAAGCTAGTGAACCTTTACAGCTCGAGCCTTAACGATTCGGGTCTTAAAAGCACAAAAACCCTAAAAAGAAGACTTGAGTCGATGCTCGAGCTTCGTTTATTTAGCAATCTACCGTATGCCGTTTCATCAGAATATTTTATACAAAGTATAAGCAACCGGATACTATAGACCTCACATTAGAAGTAGATCCTTACCTAAATATGCCTATCGAGCTGAAAACAAACATGTACTTGGGCTCAAATTGCATTTGAACTTTTGTCTATACTGGTGACTAATAATAATAATAATTATCCATCAGCAACTTGCTCTGAAGTACAAACTTGTAGAGGTCGAGGTGCCTTACTACAGGTATGTAGCAGAACCAGTTCTCGAAAAGGACCATATCACACTGTACTGGGATCGATCTATTATCACAGGCAGGACTGTTGTTGCCAACAAGCCTAATATTGTGGTAATAGATCGATAAGAGCGCCGTGCAATGATTGTCGATATCACCATCCCTCATGATGGCAACTTCGTGAAAGCTGAGAAGGAAAAACAATTAAAATACCTGGACTTAGCACACGAGTTCGTCGATATGTGGGATGTGGGATGGGATATATGTGGGATGAGGACTCGGCAATCATTGTACCGATAGTCTTTACGGTGAACGGTCTAATAGCCAAGAGCCTCAACCAACATTTTAAGAGGCTCGCGTTAGCTAACTGCTTGCAAGGGTCAGATGCAGAAGGCAGTCCTCCTCGATACGGCACGCATAGTGAGGAGGTTCCTCTCTCTGGACCGCTAACCACCGACAGCTTGGACCTTGTCTCGATGCCGGTGGGCCTCCATATTTTTTTTATTTTAAATGTGTTTTTTTATAATTATATATTTAAAAATGTAATGTTTATTGGTTAGTAGTGAATAAATGTGAAATAATAATAATTTATTCAACAATATAGATTTACAAATTTCTCTTAAACTAATTCTAAATAAAACCGAACAATGGTATATTAGTTAAGAGGTTGCCGTTGACGACCGTGCTAATATTAAATTGTGTTACAGTCGTCAGCGCCTTCTGCCCATAAACAGGATATTTCTTAGTATTTGTTTTACAATGCAAAACATATTCCTAAAAATCATTAAAACAATAAATTGCAAATGTAATAAATATAAATATAATGTTTCTAGTGAGCTTTTTTGAAAACCGGTAATTTAATTATTAAAAATAGAAACAGGCTACGCAACAAAAACATCCAAGCATCGTTGTGCTTATCTTCGTGGTATAAAATTTTGCAACAATATATTGATCCAATTTCATGAACTTCGTGGTCTTTTTCCATTAAATATATTATTGTACGTCGGATATTTTAGTTTTAAAAAGATAAATTACGTACTTGGCTTAAATTAATTTGGCTAGCGTAGTATAATGAGTCTTAAAGGCAGAGCTCGAGCTTCGACTTGAATCTTGTGTATAGGGCTCGAGCCGCGACTCAAACTCTGGATATAAGGATCAAGGCTACAACTCGAGCCTACTAATAAGGCTCGAGCCTTCAATGAGTGTAAGGCTCGGGTGCTCGAGCTTTTAAACAATACTGTTTACGAAAGATCTATCTGCTACAAGAATAATAAAACCAAATCAAAAAGAAAAACAAGCGAGTTTGAATACAGTCATGTTTACCTACATAATTAAGACGGATTTACTGTAAAAAAATGTAGTCTGGCTGCTATGAGATCTGGTACCAAAAGATAAACTGCCTTTATCAACTGCAATAAAAAGCTTTTCCATAGTCGATTGACTGAAACGATTTTATCCTTTATTAGTTCCTTTTTTACCACAATTTCTTAATGATGTAATTTCATATAAAGTGCCAATTGAATCACCTGCCATAATAAAAGCGGTGAATCAGACCACAATATACTACATATGTCAGCATAAATAGCGCTACAATGCTAGAGTGCGCAGTTAATCTCAATAATTAACCCGCAAATTTGAACAGTATTTTATGAATTATTATCATCCTCCGTCGTTATTTAGATTTTTATTTAAAACTATAAATAAATCAACTATATTTTTACTGCTATAAAAACTAACGATTTTTTATAATTATATTTCTTTTATTCTTAAAATAACAACGCGTGCCCTAAAAATAATTCCTGAGTCAAGAAGGAATTCAACATTCAACACAAATATTCTAACAACGGACACAAAAATCATTCAGACTCGGCACAAATATTTGTGGACCAAACAAATTTTTGTCCCTTGTCACAAATTGAATCCACAATACTCGGCGTAATGGCAATAGCAAGGCGACCATTACGTCACGTGTAGTCAAATAGATAGATGCAATCGAATTCTCACAAGTGTGTATCAACTCATGTTGTTGGCTGTTAATGTTTAATTTCTATGTGTAATTACCAAAGCAGACTGCAATTTCAGTTAGTAGGTCAACTTAACTACATCCCTAAGGTCTAGTTAAGCATTAGTTCAGCGTCCGGACGAATGAATGTTTACTCTGACTACTCCAATTGGGGCAATACAACATCTACTATAGACTATTTACCCTGAAGTTGATATTGATTACACGAGAGTATTTACTTACACGTAGTACAATCACGCTTTTGTTAGTTGTTAGTAAAACAAACTCGGTATTGGACCTGCAATAGAAACAACAAGGAGCAATATATCCTGGTTTGAGTAATGGTATGCAAATATTAGATTTTGCTCGCGTAAATGGTTGGGTTAGTAACAGTACTTTTTCTAGATGAAAGATAACCCTATTTCCTTTTCTGTTCCCAGACAACGTGTATGTCAAATTTCATGATGATCGGTCGTGTAGTTACGGCGTGACAGCGTAACACACACACTCACCTTTATAATATTAGGATATCATACGATTATGATTACTGCTCTGCTCCCGCGGTTCGTAGCGTAATGTTATATTGCTTATATTACTTCTTGATAACGTAACTATCTAATGGTGAAAAAACTTGAAAATCGGTCCTGTATTTTTTTGTTTATTCATTACAAATAATAATACCTACTATTTAATTTTACTAATTTATAAGCTAATAAAATTATTTAAACTATTAAATCTGTTTATATTTAGGTTTACACTTCCCCAACGTTTCGGTTGCTTTTCAAGCAGCCATGGTCACGGGGTTGCACTGCTGAAAAGCAACCGAAACGTCGGGGAAGTGTAAACCTAAATATAAATAGATTTAATAGTTTAAATAATTTTATTAGCTTATTAATTAGTAAAATTCAATAGTAGTAGTAGTGTAATAGTTTCAAAATTATGTAATACAGTGATTAATAATCAATGCGATAAAATCCGTATATAGTAATTTAATTTCAATGAATAACATTCGCGTAAACAGAAGACAATATTAAATACCTACTACTATTTTATAATATCAGTATAGACTATAAAGCTTGGAAGAATCTCTATATAGGACGTACTCTAGTTTTCAAACAAAACAAGATTTGACAGACAGACAGTATAGCAGACGGGCCGACTTTATTTTTGAAAATACGGCTGTATTTTATTCGACCTCGACTTCGTTTTAACAAGTCTATTCAAAAGTTGCTGTCTGGTAGAGATCGTTTCTAGCAAGAATTCCGGCCATTGGTTATATCACTCAAAATGTACCTGCTTGATGTTAATCCTGTGGCAAAAGATTATATATAGAGACTCACGTTGTATTCAATTTTAAGGCACTAGGTTTAATTTTGAAGCAGGGCAAATATTTAAATGATGAATTAAAAGTGCACCTCACTTAGAGGAAAATACTCGCTTTTTGACCCATTTATTAACACACATAATATGGATATACAAAGATATTTTAGGCATCCAAATATTGGCCATATACCTGTATATTATTATTATATTCAGTCGCGAGACTTATTTATCAGCCTATATATAGGCTACCCGACTGTTGGGCACCGGCCTCTTCTCAGTGTTGGGTTAGGCTATAGGTTTAGTGGGTAGTACCCGGGCGATCAATCTTTAATCGGATGAGCCCGATATAAACTCTCCGTTTCCCTTTACCGGCGGAGAGGCATGCGGCAATGCATACCGTTTCATTCACGTTAAAAATAAGCCCATTGTTTATCACGCTAGCTTAGTGCGTGTTGACAGACTTCTATGTGAAGTCTGTCAACCCGCACTGGCCTCAGATATAGCAGAGAATTCTTCGCGGAGTTTTCCTGCACTTTTAAAGCGAACTATAATTTATAACAATTTAATAATCATGTACCTTCAAAAAGTCAAAGTTTAGCGACTTGGAATCGAACTTGAGACCTTTGCATGGCAGTCTAACGGTCTCCAACTGGGCTATAATGTTAATAAATTATCATAAATACTATATTTGTTACCATAATACATATGGAAAAGGTAACATAGGAAATCGTGATATAAGACATAAGTATATAAATTGGTGACAGTGGTCCAATCACTCGATATAAAAAAATACATTTTATTCCGAGAAAAGATCCGACCCCTACACAGGGTAGCTAATTGCTCCTTAATTGTAGAAGATTACTGCCGCCGGGTCCACAGGTGTATGCGACAAGAATTATAAAGGTTACTTTCTATTGATCCAGAATTGGCATGTACTGTTTTTACTACTATGAAATGAAGCTGCAGATAAAACTATTGATCAGGCATTGAATTGTTTTGTCATTTCAAATATAATTCTTTGGATAGCCATATGCATATGGCTGTTACTGCTGGCTAATAAATTGCAGGTACATGTACCAGTAAAAATAATGGCCATTAAGAAGCCCGTTAAGTTAGTTTTGTCGCTAGGCTATATATAAGTGAGTGTTACGGACTCAGCGTTGGACAATTACTCGTACCATTTATCATTTGCCCAATCACTTGTTCAATATACCAAGCGCCTAAATTTCTTTTACTGCCTCACTGCCTACGTGGCACAGCTGTATCGAACGCAATGGGTTTGCATGACGTGTCGAACTCGATTTCCGTAGTAAGGCCAACAGAAACTTATTAGTATTCCAGTGAAGCAGTTTTCAATAGCAGCCCGAAACTACGATATTCGCGGTATTGCATTTTCTTATCCCTCGAAAGCTCGTAAAGCAGTTAGTCAATTTTTATTCTCTCGTTGACTAAGAGAGTGAGGTAATGAAATGCACATGTGTTCTTGAACAGAAGAATGCACCACAATATCCGTTAAAATTAGCGGCCGCGGCCTGACTGAAATTCGCTGTGAAAGGTCTTTCTGCTTTTTTTGTACAATAATTTATACCAAGCGAATCGCCGAGCGACAGACCAAAAGAAGTTCCAAAAAGAGTTCCTGCTGGCAATAAGTGACCAGAACAGTGACCAAACAAATAAAATTTTATGCATCTCTTTTATTTACAAATAATTTTAACTCGCTTGTATGTTTCTATACCCTATCTACCGAGAAAGTCATTCACCAATCGCTTAATTGGCGGCGCTAGTACAAGTGATTTATAAATATCCCCACGTGGTCGTGTATCGTGAAGTTTAAGCTAGTACCAATTACTGCAGATTGTAAGGTCTTCAGCCCACCTGTGCCCAGCAGTAACATTTTTTATTAACAATTTTTCTCTAGTAGTACAAGACTGTGAAAAAAACCAAATAGATTGCAATAGCTTCGTTTTCTACAACTCGAGTTTTAAAACAATGTGGAGAAGAGTATAAAATTTTACACACACAGTCTTACGCTTACATATCCGAAAAGGTAAGCACAGGTGGATTATGCGCACATTTACCAGTTGTAAATTCCTTAATCTATACAGGGTACAGCTCCAAACTGCGTGTTCGTATAGAGAATTTCTAAACAGTAAATCCTAATAACGGTGAACGTACTGGTTTATGTGGTCAACTCGCTACTGCCTCTGTGTCGAGTGTTATGGTTTCGATCCCCAAACAGGATAAAAAATTTCACCCACAAATAGTTCCTCCGAGTACGTCATGACTATATATACATAATATGTATCTTTGCGGCTCTGGTATTTTTCTCTAACACGGAAATCATTTACAGAGCGTTAATTGTAATTTAAAAAATGAAAAGAATGAAAGGATATTTTCTACCATGACAATTAACATTTACTTTGGTTCTAAGGCAGCCTAAAACTTAAGTGAGCTAAAAATTCCTGAAATTTCTCGAAGCCGCTCCTGTTACTGAATAACAAGAATTTATTATAAATCATCAAAGAAATTCGTACAAAAGAAATTCCAGCTAAGCGGGTTCACGTTAAAAGCTAAATTTTAATTAGGTGAGTCATTTACCGGTGCGATATTTATAAACGTCTAAGCCTTAGTCAAAGAAAAAATATTTTTTGAGCATAACTCTTATGAATATAGAATTTTATAGGTTAGCTATATGACTGAAGTTAAATTCATGTTCGTGGCTATATTCAGGCAAGGGGTTGCGCTCACTGAACAGAAGGTTCTCTTTTCTGTTATCGAGCCTATGAATATATGCGAGTGACTTATAAGGAACTCACGGCCAATCTTTTAAATTGTCATGATGACTATGTTAACTATGATGGGCCATTAAAAAGAAAAGAAATTCGTATATTCCAAAAATGTATGACTGTGCATCCGAATAAAGTCGTTACAACTGATTATAAAGATTAATGATATGTATAATTTTTTTAAAGACGTCTTTCACTCTCCGAGTAATTCTTGTACCGCGGGTGACCTAACCAACATTCAAACAACGAATATAAAGAACAACCATTTGTGAATCACAAAAATGTTTGTGTCGTGTGGGATTCGAACCCGGCACTCGTCTCAGTAACAATAGCGCGGAGACCATTTAAACCACTACACCATCCGTGCAGTCAAAAATGATATTCGATTTATAAAGGAATATTCGAAATATTATTTCATGAAGTGTCCATCAATCACTCAATAGTGAAACGTCTCTTGTTACGCGGGTCGTAACATCACCGCAAACTTATGACGACGAGCAATGACAAATAAAAGACGAGCTCATTAATCTCTGAGTCTTCTTCGAAGAGGTTAATGAAAACACTATGTAGGTCTGTGTGTCTGTATATTAGTGACAGCTTGCTAGAGACAGGCATAGCTCCGGCACCACTAAACCGATTGACTTGTAACTTGGTGTGCAGACACCTTGGGGTAAACCCTCGGTCGAGTTTGAATATGGGTGTGGGTCAAAATCCCTTGAGATATAGGGGTCACAAGGTCATAAGGTCAGGGGTTATCCACCAACAGAGTAATTTGGAAGTCCAAGGGAGAGGCTTTTGCCTAACAGTGGGACATTACAAAAAGACGATGGAAAAAAAAGATCACATGAAGACGAAGAAGTTAAATCCTGGGCTTTTACAGCCATCTCGTTAAACTATTGAAATAGGTACTCAGAATTCAAAACCTAAGTCTTCTTTTATATCACAAGATGAAAATGGCGCATTTTATATTTAGAAAGAAGAAAGAAAGAAAGAAAGAAAGAAAATACATTTATTTTGACAGAAAACACACAACACATACTGCAGACAGCATAAACGTAGTATACAATTAGACAGGCAAAGACAATGGGACACTAGGACAAAAGTAAATGATAATTTAAAATACAATAATATTATAAAATGGCATCATTAATTAAAATAAATTTTACATTAAGCAAAAATAAAATAACTGAAAGCAAAATATAATAAAAAAAAAAAATTGACAAATAGGAAATAAAAAAAGAAAAATTTGTTTTATATTGCGCAACATGGATGCGGACAGCGTGGATCGATAAATTCATGAGGCAAATCAAAGCATTGACAAAGTTGACCGCGCATTTTTGACCGCTCTATCAGTGACAAGGTAATTGCATTAGTCAACGAGTCATTCATTTTTGTTTGTACGATATTAAATAAGAAAAAATGCAAATGTTCAACATGACGAGCTGCAATTTCGACATAGAATTTTCCATCACTAGTTTTTTTTAATTAATTTTTTTTTTTTTTGCTCGTTAGAATGACCGCACTCCGCCTGATGGTAAGCAGTCGTGTGGTCTAAGAGCAGTGGCCTCCACATCGTCCTCATAGCAGCCGAGGCGATGTTGAGGTCTCTACTTTGACGGTCTGAGAAGGTGCTTTTTCACGCCCTGCTTAAAGGACCCAGGATTGAAGGAAGAAGAATTTTATTGATCTAGTTTTTGTAACATAAAACTAAATAATATATACTGCTAATACTCAAACTACATATGATAGGGTTATTTTTTAAAGTCAACTCTCATACAAAAAATAATAATGCCTACGTCAAAGATCTTTACAAACATTAACGGACAAAAAGTACACCCAGACTTGTAACAACTGTTTATGAATCACACAAATGTTTGTCCCGTGTGGGTATCGAACCCACAACACTCGACGCAGTAGTAGAGGCGAGCTGACAACTACGCCATCTAAGCTTTCAATGGGACATATTTGTGAGTAAAATAAAATAAAATTTACTATTAAATCAGTAATTGCCGTGCCGTTCACTAGTGTACGCTAGGTCTAACGTAGACCTGCTATCAATAAATAACAGCACTTCTTTTAGACCAATAATGGAATTGATACACTTTACAGTAAGAGGGTTTATTCACTCGACTGACTTTTACTGCCTTAAGCCATTAGTTTATTATGTTTAAAAAATCACTATATTGACCGCTAGAGATAGCGATGCCCGATTGATACCAACGATATAATATTTATCTGTAGCCGCAAACGTTAGCAAAATAATGTATAATAAGTACCACAATTATATTTGCATGATAATTTCTATGATAGCAATTGATATGCTTCGTTTTTCGACACGTAATGAGACCATTGCGATCGCTCCGCGTTTGTGTTACCTAAGTCGATTGTTTCTATGTTAATTATCTTAAGTTTTACCGCATTATTGTTATATCACGTAATGTTTCGAATTTAAAAAGTTTTGTTGTACTATGTCCAATATACCCTCAATACATATTAATATCAAAATTAAATAACGTCGCTCCGGTACTTGTCTGGCTGAAAACATTCCAATTTATTATGTTAATCTTGTGTTTCTCAAACAAACGAATGTATATTCTTATGATAAATAAATGTCTTAAACCTAATATAACTTAATAATAATAATAATAATTGTTTATAAACCGCAGGGCAGCTTGTGGCGAGCTGAATGTGAGTGGCGACACTGCGGTCCTGAATGCCTCAGAGAGTTGGTTAGGGCCTCGTCCCCGGCTTGCCGTTAGTAGTTGGCTGGGGTGGAACTTCAAGAGCGCCCGTAGGACTCCCAAATCTGGCTTGCCTTGGTCGGCCGGTCAGAGGGGGGCCGCTAGAGCTATATGCTTGAGGGTGAAAGTGTCATTTTCAAGGGCATAACTACGGGGAAACCTGCTCCGGGTCTCCGTTGTCACGAGACCCGTGATGATGAAACCGGCGCCGCACCGCTCGACACCCCTAGCCACTCGCACTGGTGTTGCCCTCAACTGCTGGCTTGTATGCCTATAGTGCCTATTCAGGGGGCCCATCTAGTGAGATGGCGAGTCATCGTCTCTCCATTGCATTGATGCTATAAAAGTGTTCAGGGCAGACGCCATTGTTCATCCATAGTTAGCAATATCCCGTCCACCAAACACCCATACCTATAGCCCATATATTAGAATCCATAGCATAGCAATAGTCCTATGCCTGCTGCGGTTAGTGCCGCTGTAGGTGTTCCATCACATCTTTGATTAAAACTCTCGAAACACGGAGACATGGGTCCAATGTGAAGAGGCCCTCTTCACATTGGACCCATGTCTCCATGTAAGCCTCCCAAAGGGCTAGGTATTTTCTAATATAATATGTTAGAAAGTACCTGTGATAAGAGAAACATAATAATAATTGTTTATTAAGTTTAAGTTGGCACAAATATGAATAACAATAGGTCTTAAAAATACTTAAAATAGGATACATAACAATATTTAACAAATTTAGATTGTTCTATAATAAGTTACTATTACAATGAAAATAATACTACTTATTTATATAATTTTGTATTAAAATATTAATTGACATATACCTATGTATAATGTTTATAAAATAAACATAAGATATGTCTAATAATGGGAATTTAAGCTAACAAGTGTAAGTGATGAAATATAAATAAACGGCGATCTAGTCACCCTCATAATCTACTGCTTCTTTCAGCTTGTTTTCTGGCTCAAAAATCAGTCTCACCCGTCTTGAGGTTGCTAGGCTTCCTAAAACGAGAGCATGAAGCACATTTAGGGCATCTTCTTTGTACATTCGGTCATCGAATGTCCAGCTTCGGCACATTGTCCACACGTAGGGGTAACCTCTCTGCAAGATTTCGCTGTGTGACCATGCTGATAAGTACAAATTATAGACAGAACTCATATTTAGTTAGGGCGAGCCGAATGTTCAACGTGACATGCTGGAATGCTGATGTCGACCCATTTACCACTTCTGTATCCAAATTAAAACAAATATTTTGTAAGCAGTTTTTTGGGAGTAATCGCGGTTGACCATTTTATTTAATATTTATTTTTTATGCATGTTGGTTAGTTTTTAAGTTATTTAATTAGTTTATAAGTGAAAACTTGTGATTGGCCTTATTTATGTTATAAGTTTTTCTATCATACTGTTATAGCTGTAAGTTATAGTACCATAAAAAAATAATTGTAACGTCTTGTAACTAGAGTAAAATTTCTCACTGACATTGGACAATGCATAAAAAGTCGAGCTTGTGTGACTAAGACTTTTCTTATGTTAGCCGGTTCCTCAATAATGTAGTTGCAGGTTGGACCATCTTTCTTGCCCGATTTGTGGCTTAATTTAATTGAAGACAAAAATAATTTCAGATCCATCGATGGAAACTTATCGGCTATATTTTGCTCGAAAAGACTGCTGAATACTTCATTTTCGGACAGAGAAGTGGGTACACCAACTACCACAATCCGTGGTTTACGCTTGGCGGGTTCGTTAACTGTAAGACCAGACAAAAAGAGACAGACTGCCTGCTTCACTTTTTCTGCGTCTTGTTTAGTTTATGTGTTGTTCTCCTCCATTTATAGTTCTGCGAATCCCACTAACATGCAACTTCATTTCCTCTGGACTAATAATTTTTTGCAAAAGAGTTTTCGTTTCATCACTGGTCTTTAATACGTCACGGGGATATATTGCCAAACAGCTGAGATTATTTGGCCGGACGAAACTATTTGATCCCTTCTTAATAATTTCTGCTTAAGAAACTTTTTCAATAATACGGGTATCCTGGATGGTCTGCTTGAGCTCCGAAGGATGTTCTGTTAGATCGCACTTTTCTTTTAGGGTATCCACTGTGCTAGAAACTTGAAGCGCTTTCTGTTTTAGCGATTGGTACAGGACTGCCATTTGTGAGGTACTATGGCCAATTTTTCGACGCAGGTTTGAAATTCTCAACTTCTGGTCCGAATTGAGTTTAATGTCCACGGTAATGGAATAAACATCATTTAATTGCTGCTCAACGGATGACATAAATTTTTGGATCTCAGATGTAGACGCGATATCTGATATGATGTTAGAGTTAGGGGGAGGCGAAGCCGCGGGGCACACTAGCCCGCTCTTATTACACGGAATACTTTCCATAGTATAATATTATATAAATTCACATATAAGTGTTTATTGTTAACGAAAATATGCACTAAGTAGGTAACAAAAATGCATCACTCAGCAACTAAAGGAGGTTACAATTTAAAAATCCTAATTGTTAAATATTGTTTACGAGCACGTTTATATTTGTCAGCGCTAATATTATTATTGAACTTAATAAATAAACTTGTACTTTGACGCAGTCGAATGTTGATTTATGGTATATATATTCGTATATACTATTCACATCATGATTTGAAGATATATAAATAAACATTACATATTTATGGAGTTGGTGGTGTTGCATCAGAATTTGTTATTTTGTTTACATGTTGTGCATACATAATCAATCGACAATTAATTAATTCGAATAAGGTTTAATATTGCGAATACTTTTAAATCGCTAGCGCATTTGAACAATTCGAGAGATTTTCGGAAAACTAATTGGATTATTTGGGCCCTAGACAAAAGTTTAAAAAAATTTGTATCTTCCAGCAGCTGCACTATAGACGTATCGCTGAACGTGTATTATGACGTGCTTTTCTCAATTTCCTATTTTGGTATTGAGCAACCAAAGATATGAAACACAGTATAATCCACGTCAATTAAATTGCTGGCAAACTATAATCCTGTCAGACTAAGCTGCGGCCAAATTCTAGTATTAATCATAGTTTAAGCCAGCGAAGAGAGATTAGGCCGTCTAAATGCCAAAAATGACGTATTTTCAATATGTCATGACTTGAGCTTAGACTCTGTAGTAAAATGAATGACGTTCCATTAATACTGCACTCCGAATCAAGTATGAGGCGGTAGGTGCGCTTTCACGCTAAGCCGGTTGTCATGATCTTATTGAGGGAAGTACTCTGGGTTAAAGGGCAAAGGCACTAAATCCGACCTTTCTTAAGAACACAAATCCCGGACCAGTGATAAATCTTGTATTGCGACCATACAAACATTCAAACAACACCCAGGCTTGGAACAACCATTTGTGAATACCACTAATGCTTGTCCCGTGTGGGATTCAAACCCGCATTTTAATCACTGACAATCCGGGTAGTTAAGATTTAAAAAGTATTTATTACTAGCTTTTTCATTCCCTCGTTCGGAAACAGTACTATTTTTGGATAAAAGGTACCTACACCAAGAGCAGCGATAGCTCACTGGGGAGACCAACAGACTGCAATGCAGAGGGTCTCGGGTTCGAATCCACGACGCGCACCTCTGACTTTCGGAAGTTATATGACTTTTCGAAATTATGTGCGTATAGCCTTTTAGTTGCGGAGGTCAGGTGACAGCTGCTCCGTGTAAAAACTGATATCCAGTCAAATCCGGTTAGACTAGAAAAGCCGACCCCAAGTGACTTGGGAATAATAAAGGCTAGGGAGAAGAAAGTACCTACACCATGTCCTTTTCTACAAAGTGTTACTTACAGAAAGGACACAGGGAACCTTTCATTCAAATACAATTCTTTACATTACGCACATACGTTGTCTCCTGACAAACGAAATGTCATGATGATTGGTCGAATAGTTAAGGGCGTCAAAATGTAAAAAACAAACAAAGTCACATTCGTACTTATTATATTAGTTTGGATATCGTCTTGAATTTGGAATCTGTGTCAAAGCCCGCCACAGAACCATCGACCTAGTTCTCAATAATTGAATCATTTGTAGATTCAATAAATTCTACCGTTAAAGCTTGTTGGAATTCTTGACAAAAATGTTAATCAGGGTGAAAATTAATGGTCCCGTAAATTATACTTCGAGAGTAATGCTTGTGGCGTGGTATTTGTGGGCGAGGTGAGGCCATCATTAATCAGATGCCAGCCTTGTAATTGTTATACCTAAAATAATATTACGGCTTCAAATATATTTTTGGTACAGTTAAAACACGAACAAAGGTTAATCATTTCTTAGCGGGCATTGCCTTTATAAAACTTGTGTAATACTTGGGCATTAAGGCGTACATTTGAATCATAGATGTGCTCTTACCGTACTTAAATCGGTCGCAAAGTGTCCACACTAAGAAAAGTGAGCTTACTTATTAGATAGTGTAATATGGTTGGCAAATAAATTTTAGTTACATATCAAAGAAAACTAATAATTTTATAAATAATCATTTGAATATCCAATCGCTTATGCGTTAGATCTCTTTTGGATTCGGCTCTCAGATCAGGAAAAGTGATAATAGGTCATTAAAAAAAACTCAGTACCAATGTACATATAAATCCAAATATTTAGATCTGTCTGCTTTATTAATCACTTTACTTGGAAACAGTACTTTTTCTTGATCAAAGTTACCCTATGTCCTATTCTGTATACTTGACAACGTGTATAAAAAATGTTATTATGATCGGTTGAGTAGTTGAGGCATGAAAACGTAACAAACAAAGAAACCTACATTCGAGTTTGTTATATTAGTTAGGATTTTTTTTTCATTTGTTCAATTCGGACGATTAATCAGACTTATCAACTACCAAAAAGATTCTAATACGCAATTTGTTTTTATTTCAAGCTCTTTATAACAGTAAAAGAGAGCTATTTGTTTTTGAATTTAGTACGCCCACACCTGGGATGATACCTTTATCATCCCTCTGTCGTAGTGGACTATACAAACATGGAACAGCGAATATAAAGCACACCCACATTTTCTTCTTTTAATGGCAATTAAAATAGTACATTATACCTAAACCGCCAAAGCTATGTCATTTAACACAGCTGATTTTTTTACAGTAAATCCGTATCTATACCAATATTTTTGTTTTTTTAGAAAGCTATATTATCAGCGAATAACAAAGGCTATTTTTTTTTAAGTTTTGTTACTAACTTAACCTAACCTACTTTTACGAGAGCAAAGCCTCGGGCAAAATGCTAGTATGCATACTGGCTAGATTGAATTTGGAACCATTTTTTTATTTCGTACTTCTACCTGCTCTTTCTTTTGGATGGCTGTCTAAAATAATAAACTTTAAATAATTACCATAATATTATATACTCACACACACATACATACACATAGTGTTTTGTTTATATTTTTATAGTCTTCATTATTTCTCTTTGTATAACTGATATCATAAACAACTCGATAATCTAGTTAAGATCTACCAAAAATAAATAAGACACAAGCATTTCAAAACCGGTACAGGAAAAGCATGCGCGATACAAGTTGGGTCGTAATCGCTATTTTAAATACTGCTGTTCAAGGGTCGTAGCGAGATATCCCCACAACACTCAACATTGTAACTTCATCATATCCAAATTTAAAGTAACCTTATTTTGCAACCAATTAAGATATAGCTTTTATAAAAAAAAATTACTTACTTTACGTGTGTAAAATAATGTACAAAATCATACATAGGCTACTATTATCTCTTCTACCATTCATTCTTTAAAGTTAAACTTACCAGATTCAGAAGATAAACATTGGTGATTGTCCTCATGCGTCTATTACTCGCAAGCGTTGCTATCACAAGGCAATTGCCGGTTATAGACAGCAGAAAGATCAAGAAGTAAGGCGGCAGTATGAAGCGCCACTCGTATGCATTCGCGGAACTTTTGCTCGAAACACTCGTATTACGAACTTCGACGAAATTCGAAATAGTCGATGTTTCTCTCATTCTTAACAACGAAGAGTTCAGTATGGTGCTAATTTCTTCCATCGTGATTATCTGTAACAAATAAATAATAATATCAGCACTGATTATAAACTGCCCTGTAGCTAGACATGGGCCTCTGCTTAGTATGAGATAGAATAAATAAAACATATCTTTATGTAAATCATAATTCAGCTGGTGTGTGGGTTTGTGTCCGCATATCTCAAAACGTAGTATAGAAATATTTTTATACCTTTTATACCTATAGTTGCTATGTTAACGGAAATTTCCTAATCATTAATATTAGACTTAGCTAAAGCAAAATTTATGGGGACGGTCTTACAGTTCCATACACGAAAATGCTGGCAGATATTGTATTAAATCAAGATTTTGGCAACTATACGTGGGACACTCAGAAAGTATTGCGAAAAAAGTTTTCGTGTATGAGAGACTGTCCAGTTATTATCTATTCTGAAAATAGGATTATTTATAAGTAAAGATAGATACATTCTAATTTCAAAAGGTAGCTAAGGTTTCATACTTTATTACTGAACATTACAAGACACATTTTTTAAGGATGAAGAAATATTTCTGACGTAAATCCAATCCAGAAATAATGTTGATAAACCAAAAATAATACAAATGTAAATTAAAAGTACACACTTAATTAAATATGAGTAGAACATCCTTGTTCAACTCATATTTAATTAAGTGAACAAGGATGTTCTACTCATATTAAAATAAATGTGTAATTTTAAACAAGCTAACTCACATTAGCATTTATAACATTAGATAGAAATCTTATATTCTAAATGCGAAGCTTTTACGCCTTAACTACTACCGATCATCATGAAATTTCGCATACACACTGTCAGGGATACAGAAAAGACATAGGGTACATAAAGACTTTTTATTCAGAAAAAAAAAAGGAATATTTTCGGGAAAACTGTAATATATAAAGGCTTTAAAAATTTAAATTAAACACTTTATACGGATTTTGTCGCGTTGTTTATTTACTGTTATTACATAATTTTGAAAACTCTAACTATACTACTATTATTGAACTTTGCTACTATTTAAGCTATATATTTTCTAATTAAAACTATTTATATTTAAGTTTACACTTTGCCCCGACGTTTCGGTTGCTTTACAGCAGCCATGTTCACGGGGAGACTAAGATGGTATTTGTCCCAACGTTCTGAAATGAAGCTAGTTATTTTAAAGTACCCGAACATAATTGAATCTTTGGTGTTCCTATTTACGCAGAATGAGCTTAAAGTATCATAAAGTTCAGCTGTGTTTTGCTTCTTCTTGGGTTTGACTATTTGAATGACTGGATCCCAAGCTGGTGGTACATTCCAACCATCTTCTCTATTAAAATTAGGATGTTTTTTAATTGCAATAGCCCCGCTAAGCATCCTTGGTAGGAATCGGTGTTCTTTTGCGAGTATATGTGGTTTGTCAAATCGTAGGTAGTGGTTGGTTCCCTGTTGCACATGTTCACACACAGCAGGCTTCAAAATTGCTAGAATACTTTAGAAATGAAATATTCCGTGGTGGCTCGTCCTTTCTATTGGTCAAAGTGGAATGGAGTCGCTTTATGGTGTTTTATCGTAAGGAAACCTCGGTGTTTGAGAGTTCTCTATAATGTTCTCGAAGATATTTAAAATCGGCCAATCCGCACTGGACCAGCATGGTAAACTGTGTCATATCCCTTCTCACACTGAGAAGATATTGTGACCAGCAGCGCGATATTAATTTATCTATACTAATATTATACAGAGGAAAGATTTGATTTGTAGTTGTTTGTGTGTTGTTTGTAAGGATTCAAGTCAAAAACTAATCAACCGATTTTAAAAATTCTTTCGCTTTTGGAAATCTTTATTATCACCGAGTAACATAGGTGGACTATATTTTATTTTTTAAAACTGCTGTTACTAACATTACCTAATCTAACTTACTTTTACGTGAAGCCGCGGGCAAAATCCAGTTTTATTATAATACTAGCGGACCCGACAGACGTTGTCCTGTACACACGAAAAAAAATCCAAATCTAAACCATTCTCGAATCCACTTGTACACACACAAAAAAAATTATCAAAGTCGGTCCAGCCGTTTAGGAGCAGTTTAATTACAAAGGCACGCACAGAAAATTTATATATATACAGTGTGAGTTTTCATAAATTGCACATATGAAAATGAGTGAAACTAGACATCATTTTACCGCTAGGAAAAATAATAAAAAAAATTAAAGTAATATTCTTCGACTTATACCTATTTATATTTTTTCTTTAGTAGTTATGGATAACTACTAAAGAAAAATATAAATAGATTAAAACTTTTGAACCAGGTGGTTAATCGTGTTGAAACAAAAACAGTAATAATACGCAATGTGTAGACAACAACGACGGTATACTATTCACATCCAAAAAAATACCGGTGGCATAAAAATAAGGAACATTTTAGACATTGCCCAATGTGGACGTTTTCTTGAGTTTTTTAACAATGTTTAAAAACACATTGTATGAAACTCAGTTTTGGTCTAAAATGTTCCTTATTTTTATGCCACCGGTATTTTTTTGGATGTGAATAGTATACCGTCGTTATTGTCTAGACATAGCGTATTATTACTGTTTTTGTTTTAACACGATTAACTACCTGGTTCAAAAGTTACAAGGTTTTCTTGGTACAAGGTCCATAAATAATAAAGAAAAATATAAATAGGTATAAATCAAAGAATATTACTTTTAATTTTTTTTATTATTTCTCCTAGCGGTAAAATGATGTCTAGTTTGACTCATGTTGATATGTGCACTTTATGAATACTCACACTGTATAAAGATTATAATGAAGGTTTGTTATAATATGTGATTCCACAAATAACGTATGTATATTATTCGTGAGCGAGATTAATCTTGTCTATAAATATGTCCTTCGTTAATCCAGTCATGCTGAAATATATCTGCCAAAATATTTGCTACCTACTTGTTTCAGCCTATAGTTTCACCCACGTGAATTCCACGAAAACAATGTATTATTGCGTAGTTTATCAGTATGCCACGCTCAATCCGAATACTATATTGATTTTTATTTCACTTGCCCGAAAGTCAGTAGAAGAGTCATACTCTATTACGGGAGACCTGACTCAACTAGCTAAAATAGGATCATGCATATCTGCCTAACCGTAAGGGGACTTAGGTCTGAGAACTATGGACTTTATATCTATTTTACCAATATATATGTATATCGGAGACGTTCTGGATAAAGGCCAGGTTAAGAGCACCTTAAACCGGCGAGCGTGTATGAGGAATGTTATGAAAGTGAATGAAGCCAGAGAAGTGTGTCAGGATCGTAGCAAATGAAAATCCATAGTCTCTGCCTACCCCTCTGGGAAACAGGCGTGAATTTATGTATGTATATGTATATCAGAAAATTCTGAACCTGAAATGTTAACTTACATAAAAAATGCGAATGTGAGTTGTTAGTTTGTTTGTTACGCTTTCACGCCTTAACTAATCGACTGATCATCATGAAATACACGTTGTCAGGGGTACAGAAAAGGACATAGAGTTTCTTTAGAAAACGAAGTACTGTCTTCGAGTAAAGCCGCGGGTAGACGCTAGAAAATAATATTTCTTAATTAATCAGTATTTAAATTATGATGAACATATTTTATTCAACGCGAGATTTTATGCCTAACTTTGTTCTAATGATACAAAAACGTTGCCTAACATTAAATCTAATCCTACGGAATGTACAATAACTCTCTAATTCGCTTGAAATTATTTTCTTTGAAAGATATAATTTAAAACAGCAATTAGGAATTGTTTAATATTTACAAGGCTCTAATTCAAAGCGTGAGTTTGAATGAAAGTTAAGAGCAACGAATACGACGAAATATAACACTGACAAATTGAAGAGGACTTTGCTTGTATACCATACAAAGGTATGTTATTTTTGTACAAATTATATTACGATTACTTGGGCAAATGTGTAACTGTTTGATTTATAAGAGTATACCACTAGCATATCCGGAGTGATTATCAAAAATACTCCTGCTAGTAATTTGTAACCCAAATTGCAAGATACTATTTATTATTTGGAAAGAATGATATTCATTTCATACTTTCTCAATCCCTCACTCATACAACCATCGATATCGTGAAAATGTCATTATTTTTTCATTCTTAGATGCACGCCCTCTTAAAAACTTCAGAAAATTAAAGTCACTATAAATCAATCATCGTCAGATTCGATTAAATTTCATACGATATAATATATCTTGACCAAAAAATTGTATCGTATGTCAAGTTCATGTAGTCAGCTCGTAATCAATTACTAACCGAATGGAAGTCAATATTTGATCGAAATACATAGCTTTAAATAGTGCTTACTAAGCTTTAAATAAATCGTACGCTTATTTAACGCAATACTCGATTGAAAAATGCTCACTTTTTATTGTATATATAATAAAGAGTTTTTATCTATACACACAATCTCATACGTATATCCTGCCTACCCAGCAGAGGTTTATTACATCATGTTGTTTATCGGGTATTATTTTGGACTTTGTACTGCAACTGAGACATCTGACTCATGACAGAAAATCCCAACAACACTTTGCCCGACTTGGGCATTGATCCTGAGACCGTATGCACAGCTGTTACATACACTAAGTTGCGCCATTGAGTCAGTTTCTATCTATTTATGCAAAATTCACAGCATTAATCTACGACTTGAGAAGATAATTAACGGTTACTTAACACGTTGCGCGCCATATGCACCGCATAGGTGCATAATCGCCAAGAGCATGCTTTAACTTTTTTAACCTGGCGTTCAAAGGGTCATATAAAACTAAGACTGTTACCTTACCTTTTGTTTTTCATCAGCTTTTTGACCCACTGCTGGGCAAAAGTCTCCCCTTGAACTTCCAAATCACTCTATTGGTGGATATCCCCTGACTTTATGACCTTGTGACCCCTATATCTCGGGTACCTTTGACCCACAAGGCCCATATTTAAACTTGATCGAGGGATGATCAATCGGTCCAGTGGTTCCGGAGCTATGCCTGTCACTAACAGACAGACACACAGACCCACATAGTGTTTTCTTTAACCTCATCGAAGAAGACTCATTAATATGTAAATGCGAATGTTTGTTACACTTTCATGTCTTAACTACTTGACCGATAATGAAACTTCGCATACACGTTGTCAGGGCTACAGAAAAGGACAGAGCGTACCTTTAATCCGATAAAAGTACTGTTACTAAAATCTAACCTACGTTTACAAGAGCGAAACCACGGGAAATATCTAGTCTCCTATAAAACTAAGAATGTTATACATAAGTTATATGAGATAACTTCTAAACCTTGTTTATAACTAACATGGCAGAAATGACTAGTTCCTGCCACATAGGTAGCTTCTGTAACTCAGCTTCATAAATGTAGAAGTATTAAACTTTCTGATGTGGTTCTAGGAGTTATATTTCTAGGTTCATTTACCTTGTATTACTGGAGTTGATAAGTTATCTAATTTACTACAAAGATATTGCCTCACTGGTCTAGTGGAACAAGTATGCGGACGAGCGGTTGTGTAATAGAAAGAAAGAAAGAAATCTTATTTGCTATACAGCTGGGCACAATGTGTATAAAGATAAAAATAAATAACAAAAATAATAATAAAAAGGAAGAAATAAAAACACAGTAACATAAAATACTCAATGAACATCCTGACATGCGTCCCATAGCTGCAGCAATCAGGACTCCAGTTCAGCATTTTCCTGGTCACAAGAACCAGACACTGGTCTTCCACTAGAGCCTGTTATTGTGACGTACGGAAGCCAATAAGTACGTATAACGATATATACATAGATATATATATATATGTATATATAATTTACAATTATGTACACACTTAAATAATTACACAATTATATATAAAATAAAAGACGATAGTAAGTTCATAAATGTAGTAAGTAATAATCTGTATTTTAATACGTGAAGCAAAAACTTTGTACTCCTTTTTAGGAAAATTGCGCGGACGGAGGATGATGAAATTTGGCACAGTTAAAGTTTATATGGAGAAGGAGTGGCGAATCCTAATAATTTTATAAAATATGCAATAGAAATACATTAAATTAATGAAACACACGCAGTCGAATCGCGTTCGTAGTATTTCGACATTGTTCGTCTGACGTCGTACAATTCTTTGTAACTATGGTTACCTATATCTTATTTATATGTAATAGAGAAAAATAGAAAACAAAGTAGCAAGCTTAGAAATTTTGGTCAAATTTCGACCACTAGGCGACCGCTAGTTAAAATTATCATGATATTGTTGTATTTAATGCGCATGGACGCAGGCCACGCGCAGCTACGTATTGCACAATAATTATAATGAGATGAGTCACCTAGCCCCCGCCAGCACTAGCGAGCGAGAATCGTCGATGCGGTGCTGCACACAACAGAACTCGCGCGACGAGCGCCCTAATAAATACTCAAATGCACGTTTGATGTAATAGTTAAGTGAGCGCCTTGCCGCTGCTTTTTTTTGTCGTGACACGGCAAAGTTATTGTAACGGACCTGATGGAAAGCCCAATTACAGTCCAGAGACAGTGACGACGAGAAGAAGATCATAGTCGTCGTCAGTGTCAAGCCGGTCTGACCAGATGCTTCTTCACACTACGTTTGAAGGACCCAATGTCATAGAAGGGAGGAGACATATGAGCCTATATATGCTACTGTACCGAGTGTTGTACATTTGATGCTCACATGGTACAAACATTTATTTAGTACTAGTTTTTGCCCGCGGCTCCGCTCGCGTAAATGTAAATTAGGTAACATTAGTTACAGAACTTTTTCCTGGATGAAAGATACCCTATGTCTTTTATCTTCCCCTGACAACGTATACGCAAAATTTTATAATGATTGGTCGATTAGTTAATGCGTTAAAATGTAACAAATAAACTCACATTCGCATTTATAGATATACATACATATATTCACGCCTGTTTCCAAGAGGGGTAGGCAAAGACTACGGATTTCCATTTGCTACGATTCTGACACACTTACCTATAATAATTTATAATATTACGTTAGGATTAGTTAGGATTTATATGAGATAAAACGCAAGTTGCCTTTTTCCCTCAAAAAGACAACTTACGCAATTGGCATAATTCGTCTTTTGTGGAGCAGTTTCCAAAATATATTCAAATAATGGCCTCAAAGAAAACCCACACTTAGATAACTATTGGATACTATGGAACTATATGGATCACACAATTTTTGTCCGGAATAGGGATCAAACGTACAGGGGCAGCGGTGCGGCAACAACTTAAATCACTAAAATAGGTTCTGATATTAAATATATAAATAAATGGATGAATGTTGTTCTGAAAGTGTGTTCGCGGAGCGTAAAATTAAGTTTCTTGATTGTACAAGAAAATCCGTGTTGCAGGTTTATTGGTAGTTATGGCTCAAAGCTTTCTTGTTAATAGACAGGTAGAGTTTTCGGAAACCTGTTTATTTTATAACATTTGCTGTTTTTGGTATAACCTTAGCCACGAAACGTTGGATAGGATTTGATTGAGGTACGGAGGCCATTTCAACTAAGGAGAAGGGTATAAAATACCTACTTAAAAAAAGGGCTAGCGCAGCGGTTGTAAATATGATTGATATAAATATGATATGCTGTGTGTGAGGTTTCGGATCCGAAGCCCAGATTGGGTATAAAGTTATTGAATTTTTTATTCTTAGATATTTTCAGTAAGAGCATGAAGTCTGGAACTATTCGGTAAGTGGCACTAGGCTCGGCCTCTATTACGTGGGATCTGGATCCGTGGCTGTCAAAATGTGGATGTGTAATACACCCACATATCGCCATGTACCAGGTTACCAGGTAAGCTACCGCTTTAAGCACATAAGCATGTGTACATTAAAGCGCTAGCCTGTCAATAGAAACCTAGATATACAAACATATAAAGTTAGATAGCCTAATTTATTACCTATCATTTTGCCTACGATACCCTATACCTATCCTATTGCCTGCGATACCCTATTCCTATCCTATATAACCTATGAACCTGTATCCTAGATAACCCTGATCCCTAATTATCTTAGTTGCCTAGCAATAAAATGCGCACAGGCTAGGCACATTGTATTATGGTATTCTGTGATACAGGACAACTCTTATACGCACCTACTACTACGACTATGTATGTATGTATGCGAATAAAGCAACGAATAATAAATAGCTATAAATAAACCTAAAAATATGGCGATATATAATTATCGTGCCGCCTAATCTTAGCATGCTACACCAGAGGTATATTGATATAGGTGTATATTGATTTCTTAAAAAAGAAATCGATGTGTTATTACTGCCGATTTTTTACTTAAAGGTTCCTTTTTAAGGAGCTTGGATACTCCACCCACCGCTTAAATACAGCACAGCATTGTTTGGCTGCTATCTGCTGTACGATGAGGTTATTTCCTTAATTCAGCTGCTAAAGTTTGAGCAAAATTTAAACGATGTTCCCATTTTGTCTTTGACGCGTATCTACGAGTCATCCGAGAAATCGGACTAGTTTGAATGTTGCGACGGCGACGCCTGAGGCTGGCACAGATGAATCTGAGAGTAAACTGCAGTTGGAACCGTCCAACCAAAACATGCTTATTCCATGTAGAGATGCCGAATGTTCTATGCTCTGTAGATGACACTTTCAAACTATGTTCGATTTCAATAGACAACTGCCAAAACACTGCAAATTATTTTAAAACTTAAATGTTTCGTCAAAGAGAAATCAACACATTTGATCACCGTGCCTTTCCAAACATATTTTTAAAGCACTATTTAATGGAAAACGATGACGACTTATGCCAATATGTATTTTGGCATCACAGAAGCTATTCTGAGGAAATCAACTAAACCGCCGTCTGCTGTCTGAAGGAAAAATTAATGTTTTCATAGCCTACATAAAATGAGTGATTGAGTACAGGATTGGGCTTGCGACGCTCTCAATCACCGAACGAAACGCGACAGTACATATAGTTGTTGGATTTTAGGAATGTAACCATATTATTTTGTTACTGGCTTTACTGCTATTTAATTAAATGCATTATGTTAGCAACATTTTCCACTATGCCTTTTATCTGTATAAGAATCCTAACTAATATTATAAATGCGAATATAAGTTTGTATGTTTGCTTGTTAAGGTTTTACGCCTTAACTACTAGACCGATCATCGTGAAATTTCGCATAAACGCTGTCAGGGGTTCAGAAAAGGACATGTAGTACCTTTCATCCAGAAAAAAGTACTGTTACTAACCTAACTTACATTTACGCGAGTGATGCCGCGGGCAAAATCTAGTTGTTTGGATTTCTTCTTAATTATTATAATGATATCAACCTCTAATATCACCAATAGTCTTTGTTTTTGCCGTTTCATTATGTCTATATTCTGTGAGAGATACTTACTTCACTGGTAGTGCATTCATGCTGAAATCAAATACTATCACGCAAGATCAAATAGTCATATTTCATTGCATGTCCATTAAAGGCCAAATATTATATGTCGTCAATGATCAACGTCATGTCAGTAAATCAATATGTAAATAGCAGTACTAAATCATGTTGATTACCATTTCAGCGAACTATTTTTATATAAAGTCTCATGTCATACGATAGAGGTTAGAGGCTAGAGAGAGATTATTAAATTCATATGAAGAAGTAGATAACCGCCCACACAATAAATTATTTATAATCCTGTCTTCGTACCGAGACCGCAAAGTCAAAGACTGAGAAATTCTTATTAATATGGCAATTACGCAGTATTTGTGAATGGGGCTGGTGTGCCCATGCTCACCAGCCCTTTCATAACCGCTGCGCTTTTACCACTTTGACCGCTTTTACCACAAAGTATAATTGGAGCTTTTTATCAAGAAATTCGCAAGAATTTCTTCGGAATCTGATACAGACTGGGTCTTAAAACTACAGTTGGCACAATTTGGGTGTGTCTACCTAGTCTGTCGGAGTTATAAGCGTGAGGCTATGTATGTATCTCTGTAGTGTAGTGAGTAAGGAATCCTTATAATCAACACCTAAAACAGACTAGAATTAAAATTTTAAAAACCCCCGACACAATATTCATTTGATACCCATATTGAACAATTTTAATTTGTGTAAATATGTAATTTTTTGGTGGCGGCCATCTTGGATTTGAAATTTATCATACTGTATAGTATTCTACTCATCAAGCCCTTTCATTTGATACCCATATTGAGGGAGTTGTGAAAAAATATGTAAGCCGCCATTTTGTGGTAGCGGCCATCTTGGACCGATTTTTATCAAATGTAGCTAAGAACACTCCCGACTAATTCACATTTCAAACAAAAAAAACAAAATTAAAGTCGGTTCATCCGTTCGGGAGCTACGATGCCACAGACAGACACACACACACACACATACACACACACACACAGACACGTCAAACTTATAACACCCCGGCGTTTTTGCGTCGGGAGTTAAAAATGTTGATGAAGTTATTTTTTTTATTAAATGAGATGATAACTCAGGAGAGAGCTGATGTCATGTCATCGGAATTCTTTAAAAATGTCAGATTTAAATAACATGCAACTATAAACTAATATAAATTGTATTTAGATTGAGATACACCACAGAAACCGAATATGTAAAATCAACATTGTACCACCAATTATAGAGACTGTTCACTTTTTCATGAAGGCGGCATGCAGCCTTCGTTAAACTGGTTGATGAACCGACATTGACCTATTTAATACTTGTCCATCAAAATTAAAGTTCACAATATCTAGTCTATGGCCTGAATAAGCTCATTAGCTATATCAAGTATTGTTTAAATATTTTTAAAGGAAGTTTTTGTTTCATTTTATTTCTTTACCAAATTTATGTTATAATGTTCATAGTTAAGTTAAATCAACCAATAAAGTAGAGCAGAATGAAAGTTTCTTTATTTATTTGTTTGATACGCATTTAATAAACCTTACATGATGATATATCCAAATTAATATTATTAATGCGAATGTAAGTTTGTTTGTTTTTCACGCCTTAACTACTCGACCGATCATAATATATATATTTTTTTGATTTTGGTCTTCAAAATGACCACACTCAACCTGATGGTAAGCGATCATGTCGTCTTAGAGCTGTGATCTCCACACCATTCTCATAGCAGCTTAGGCGATATTAAGGTCCCTGCCTTGATGGCCCAAGAAGGTTTCCACGCCCCACTTAAAAGACCCAGGATTGAAAGAAGAAGGAAACACGTGCCTTGGCAGAGAATTCCATGCCTTGATCGTTTGGCAGAGGTATGAGGACCTAAACCCAATTTTGCATGCACGTTGTCAGGCAAACAGTACAGTTTCGAAGAGAAGGAAATTTATTGACTAAATCTACATTAACATGAGCAAAGCTGCGGTGCAAAATCTAGTGGTGTGTAATTTTCCATTTACTTATATTATTTATATCAAGAATGTTTGTTTTCCATATAAAGCTTACGAATACAAAATATGACCACACCTTTAGGTTACTCGCTGTGTATGAAATATAGATATGATAGTAGCAACGCTGGTTTGCAATCCGAATCCATATTTCTTTTCCCTTTAATTTTTCCAATCCCTCCACTCAATTTATCACAGAACGAAACCTTTTACGCGTACCAAATTGTTACTGAAGTCCGTCAGTTTAATTTTCACAGGCAAGTAAGCAAACTGATGGTAACTTGTTTGTAGAGTTACATTACGTTGACCACGCCTTTTGTCTTAAAGGGGTAAGCAGAGGTTTTCACACTCACATTTTGTCACTTATTATTTATGTCTCACAAAATAGGAGGCCAGCTCATTGCTTTTTACCGGTCACGTTTCTAAATTCTGAGCTGCTTAATAGAAAATGACGCTATGCCTGAGATGGAAATCTTAAATCTTACCAGGCCCTAAAGATCCCAAACAAACATAGGTGCAAAACCGATAAATTAAAATTGTATTGAGCTGGCCGTGCTATAATTAAAATCATTTCAGTCACATAAACATATTGCCCGTTTAATAGTTCTTTAAGTTAATGCTAAGAATATCTTATCAAAGATATTTCAATCGCAGCAAAGAAATAACAGCACCGAAATCTGACTACAGAACCATTACTGCCTTGGCAACACAGATTAATTCAGCAACATCTGGTATAACAAGAAACCGGTATTATTACACAACGAGAACATAGCAAGTTAACGCGTTGCTATATTTTATAACATCTGCTATAGTAGCAGATAGCGTTTAAACTTCAATGCAAATTCAATAAAAAGTTGAGAAAACTTTTGTTGTTATCTAGTTGAAAAAGGTTGAAGTGATAGTAAATGATAGCTTTTAATGATACCGCAATACTCGGTATCATTAAAACCACTAGCAATTTTCTGAGAACTCTTATTAAAATTCAGAATAGTCTAGTAGATGTTTTTATAATTAATTCATACTACATACAAAAACGAATTCAAATCATTATTGTGCACACGATTTTCATCCTAATATAATATGTTGTAATCTGTAAACTAAATGTACATACCTATGTAATACTACGGGAGACCTGGTACCCAAAACACAAGTTAAATCTTACATTGGGTACCAGAGTTCAACAAATTCTGTATTAACTCGTCTCATGATTTATTATGTACTGTGTTCCTGCCGACTGAAACTTTATGAAAATAAAGATATTATTATTATTATATTTCTTTTATCACAGGTATTTTCTAACATATTATATATACAAAATACCTGGCCCTTTGGGGAGCTTACATGGAGACATAGGTCCAACGTGAAGACGCCCTTCGGGAGTTTTAATCATAGGTGGGATGGAACACTGACAGCGGCACTAGCCGCAGCAGGCGTAAGACTATTGCTGTATGGATTCTAATATATGGGCTATGGGTATGGGTGTTTGGTGTACCGGTATATAAGTAACTATACTATATATGAAAAACAGCGTCTGCCCTGAATACTCTAATAGCATCAATGCAATGGGCAGACAGTGACTCGCCAACTCACTAGATGGGCTCCCTGAATAGCCTCCATAGGCAAACAAGCCAGCAGCAGAGGGCAACACCGGTGCGAGCTGTGGCTAGGGGTGTCGAGCGGTGCGGCGCCAGTTTCGCTATCACGGGTCTCGTGACAATGGAGACACGGAACGAATTTCCCCGTAGTTATGCCCTTGAAAATGACTCTGCCACCCCAAGCGGTCCCCCTCTAACCGGCTAACCAAGGCAAGCCAGAGGTGAGAGTCCTACGGGCGCTCTTAAATTTCCACCCCAGCCAATCAGTAATAGCAAGCCGGGGACGAGGGCCCTAATTGACTCTCTGAGGCATTCAGGACCGCAGTGTCACCACACACATTTAGCTCGCCACAAGCTGCCCTGCAGTATGTGCGCTTTTATTTAACTAAGTGTTACATTTTTTGTTTATATCACAAGGCGAAGGTGGTAGTTTAAAAGCTAGTGTACTGTGCCCTTCAATATCGCGTTAGTCTCATGATAAGATAACGACTTTCTCAGAGAGGTTTATTATTATTATTATTCTAAAGCAGCGATAGCCTAGTGGGAGACCATTGGACTGTCATGCGCATCTCTGACTTTTTGAAGTTATGTGCGTATAAAACACTTCGTTATAGTTCGTTTTAACAATGGAAGAAAACATCTTGAGAAAATGTAAGTCTGCGAAATTTTCCATAATGTTCTCGAAGATATTATGTGAAGTCCGCCAACCCGCACTGATCCAGCCTGGTGGAGTATAGCGTAATCCTTCTTACACTAAAAAGAGCAGACTTCTTACACGTGCCCAGAAGTGGAACATTTTAACATAAGGCTTTTATTATTATATATATTACACATTCAAAAACAATAAAGCGATGATTTTTAAATGACTCTGTCTCTATCCGATTAATAAATTTTATTCATAACTATTAATTTTGTTTTAATATTTACGACAGGTACATTTTTGGTGGACTGTTAAAGTCCATTAAATTGTATGCCAGTATCAGTACCGGCATACAATTTTAACGGATTTAAACATTTTAATTTAAATTTATATATCTGTAATATAAATTCGAGCGTAAGCAGTCTGTTTATTGGTAAAGTGTTATTGAATTCCACGGTTTTTGTGACGCTTCCATGGAGGCCTATGCATGTGCAGTATACGCTCGAACAAAACACAGTCGGCAAACTATATTAATAGCGGGCAAATCTAAACTAGTACCACACAAGAAAACGATAACACTACCGAGAATTGAGCTATGTGGTGCACATCTATTAGCGAAACTCATTAGCAAAATTAAAGAAAGTGTTAGCTGTACATATGAAATTTATGGTTGGTGTGATTCCATGGTGGTGCTGAACTGGCTGGATGGTGAGTCAGCACGCTGGAAGCCGTTTGTGGCCAACAGAGTAAACGCTATAAAACAGATTATGCCGAGTGACAGCTGGCATTACGTAAAATCTGCAGAAAACGCGGCAGATTGTGCTAGCAGAGGGCTAACAGCGACTAAACTACTAGAACATTCCCTATGGTGGCATGGACCATCATGGTTACCATCTTTTGATGCGAAAATAGAACAGAATCTTCAGCCATTATATACAACAGATGAGGAAACAAGAAAAATTAAACATGTCAACATTATTGTGCAACAAAATATTAGTATTATTGAAGATTTATTAAACAGTTACAGTTCGTTCAGAAAAATAGTACGTACATATATTGGCTTGGATACTTAGGGCATTGACACCGATTTTGCAGCGTAAGCATTTGCCACCGTACCTAATATTCCAAGAATTGCGTAAAGCTAAATTAACAATTATAAAGTACGTAAAAAGAAATTAATTTGCTGAGGATATCGATAGAATTATTCGGGTCGGCAATATTGGGTCTAAAAGTAAATTATTAAATTTAAATTTTTTTATTGATACAGACGGTATTTTGAGAGTGAGAGGACGCTTAAGGCATGCAAATATGAATGTTGAAATGAAACATCCCAAAATTATACCTAACAAAACACGTTTGGCGGCACTGCTTACTCACGGGGGGCCTAAGTTGACTGTGGCTACCCTTAGACAACAATATTGGATACCGGGTGGAATCAAAACAATCACGCAGACGCAGTTGCGGAATTGTGTAGTTTGCCTGAAGCATGACTCAAGAAAACAACATCAATTGATGGGAGATCTTCCCGCGGCTAGAACAAACCCTGCCCCGCCGTTTTACTACACGGGAGTAGACTACACTGGTTTCGTGGAGGTGAAAGCCAACAAGGGCAGAGGTGTCCGTACAACAAAAGGATATGTCGCTGTGTTTGTTTGCATGGTGACAAAGGCCGTGCATCTGGAGTTGGTGTCTGATCTTACCAGTTCTGTATTTTTAGCTGCGCTCAACAGGATGGCAGCTAGGAGAGGAACACCACATCACATGTACAGTGATCAAGGTACAAACTTTATCGGGGCAAATCGGATGCTGCAGGAAGAATATGACGAAATAAAACAAGTTTTTTCTGATAAGTTACTCTCGGAGGTTGTAGATATGAATTTTGAATGGTACTTTAACGCACCATCCTGGCCTAGCGCTGGAGGGTTGTGGGAAAGAGCAGACGTAGTTTGAAACATCACTTGAAAAGAATTGTCGGTGAACAACTAACATTTGAAGAGTACGCCACTATTCTAACAAGATTAGAAGCTTGTCTTAACTCCCAACCGTTGTGTTCGCTTACCGAAAACATTGAGGATTTAGAATATTTGACACCGGCTCACTTTTTGACTGGAAGATCTGGCCTAGCAGTCATTGAGACAAAATTTGATGCGCGTACACGGTGGCATTTAACTAACAACATTTTCCAGAGCATTTGGTTTAAATAGAAAACCGAATACTTAACACAGGTTACTGCAAGAGATAAATGGACGAAACCTCAAAGAAATATGAACATCGGAGATATGGTCGTTGTACATGAAGATAATGTGCCAGCTGGGAAATGGATCATGGACAGAGTCATAGACGTACACCCTGGCAGTGACGGATACGTATGAGTAGTTACCTTGAGGATGAAAAGTGGCTTTATAAAACGGCCGATTGTCAAACTCTCGCTCTTGCCTATTGAAACAAACGAACAGCGACGCATTTCTCCGGTAACAAACCCCCAAACAACAAAAACCGAAGAAAAACCTTTACCGAACATAGCCAGAAGAATACTAGAAGGAGAAAGGCAAATCTCGTTAACTTCTCGAACATTGTTATGGTTTTAACATTTCTTATGACTTTTTGTGGCAGTGTAACATGGCAGTGTAACAGTGTACATATAATATCACGCAGTTTAAAAAGGAACAATCTTTGTTCTTTGATCCGATCGGCAAATTAAGCCTGGCTATAAGTGGATTCTTGTAATATTTTATGATATGTCTCCGTATTGGGAAGGGATAAACGCATACAACAAAATAATAACATACTTAGATACAACATGCAAAACAATAGGCGGCGAACATTGTAACACAATAACCGCTCAGCTGACGCACGAGGCTAACGAACTAAAATATCATAATAAACTTTTGCTAACTCAACAGTCTGGTAATCAATCCAAACAGCGTCGCGGCCTTATAAATGGAGTAGGCTATTTAGCAAATTCAGTGTTCCGAGTATTGGACGAACATTTCGCGGAAAAGTATACCCGAGATATTCACCTGATACGGAACAATGAAAAACATATTGTCGAGTTATGGAAGAATCAAGCATCTGTTATTGAGTCAGAATATAACTTATTACAGCGAACAGCAGCATTTATGAACAAACAACATAAAACTATAAACCAACATTTAATGAAACTCAATAACAGATCGAATAAGTTACAAGAAGAAATTAACCATATTTCGTTAGTCCAGGCATTTACAATGATGTCGTTAACTGCCAGTAACTTAATACGTAATTTAAAAGGAAGCCAGGATACACTCGTAGACATTCTCAGTAACATTCACCATGCCAAGTTTAATATACACTTACTCACTCCTGAACAATTACAGACAGAGCTTAACACGATTTCGGCGCATTTATCCGATGGCACGATGTTGCCAATTGAACCACATACCATCAGAGAATTGTACTCATTACTACATTTGAAGGCGAGACTCACAGAAAACTATTTCCTGTTTGAAATAACATTTCCATTGATTGGTAGCGACATATTTAAATTGTACCGAATAATATCTATAGCACATCAGTTTGAAAGTTCTATGGTGGAACTTATCCCGCTAGCAGAATACATCGCGACAGATTTGAAACGAAGCACATACATAACATTTACTTCGGATGAACTACCGCTTTGTGTCAAACAGAAAACATGGATATGCGATTTGAAGAAACCCGTCTATCATCAAAAAAGCGATCAGAATTTTTGTGAACTAGATCGCAATACAGAGAAGTGTAAGATTAAAAGGTCCAGATTTAAAAACAGATGGGTTTTACTCACCAATCCGTCCCATTATCTCTACCATTGCTGTGATACATATCCGGTGAACATACTTTGCGGGGAACAAATTAGAATAGAACATTTATCTCGAGCTGGAATTATAAACATAAAGCCTGGTTGTTTGCTAAAAAGTAACGAATTTACACTGCACATTCCAAAGAACTCCGACAACAAACTCAATTTAAGTAGCTCGGTTTATAGCCCAGATATAGACCAAATAAATTTTTTGATGAACACCTCTATGACGTGGACTGATCTATCACATGTATCAGAATCGAGTAATATAGAATTTGAGCTAGATAAATTACATCAGCGAATAGAGGAGATGAAAAACAGAAAAGGAAAATTGGAAGATTCACTGTCATCCCATGATATTCATCTCTACGCGGTGAGCTACATACTGGTGGGAGCGGGAATAACGGCGGCTGGCGCCCTGTGGTGCCGCCGTTGGCAGCGGATGCGAGCACGAAGAGCCCGCTTATCTCCGGACATCGAGCTTCAGCCGACAGTGGGCAGTAGTGTAGTGAACTGTGCGCGGGTGGCTGACCGACAGCGTAGTCTACAAATCAGTAGTGCAAGTGCGCGTCCAAATTTGGCTCACCAACAGCCTAGTGTCCAAACTATCAGTGAGAGTGCGCCATATTATATAGGTTACCAACGACCCCATCCGGATCATATTTATGGTGAAATAAACAAATGTGCAGTGAAAGATCAATCGTGTTCACCCATACCTAGGAAACATTTAGAATTAAGATCATAAATACTTTGTTTTTATCCTTATTCATCATTTTGTAAACATCATTGCCATTATCATCTCATTTAAACATTTCCTAATCTCATCTTCTCATTCTTTGATGCCCCGGAATATGTTCGGTGTAATATTACCGAACACCTTAGTAAGCAATAAGCGAGTTACGCGTTAACCTAATTACATCAAACGCATAAAGAGTCAGTGCACTTTCTGTGACCGCGACATTTCGACATTTTCATCAACATAACATTTTACTTACATTTTTAACATCTATGAACTTATTGTGGAATTGAACAATAAACTATTAGTGTGTGACATTTAAAACATATCTTTTATTCAACAATCACTGCAAACCTCGCGCTACACCGTACAAATCTATAAGGGTGAAAAGAAATTCTAGATAGTTATCTTTTTAATTAGTACAAACAAACAATGTAATACTTTGACTCCAAAGATGGCGTAGCAGTTTAAGAGCCTCGCTACTGTCGCGCGCCGTGAAGGTTCGATTCCCATACGAGACAAAAAAATGTGTGGTCCACAAATGGTTCTTCCGAGTCTGGTTGTTCTTTGTGTAAGTTGTTTTAATGTATGTAAAGTCCCCGGCGATACAGAAATGATTCCTAGAGCGGGAATTGTCTTTTGTAAAACACACAAACTTAATCATTAGCTAAAGTATAAATCATTGTAGCTTTACGCAATAATGCTAAAATGAGTTAAATAATCTTAAATATAATAATAATAATAATTTACAATTGCATCTGTGACGCGGACCGCGCGACCTTGACGGCTGCGCGCGAGTCGGAGTGGTGGCTGTCGCCCCCCCTTTCCCTCCTGCCCGGCGGTAGCCATATATAAGCCCGATCGCGTCCTGGACGTGCCCCTTGCGGCCCGGCTCCACATCTTCAGTTAAGTGTTCCTGACTACAAGGACACGCAGCAAGCCTTTAAGTGACCCACGCCCTGTCTATTTTATATTGTTAAAGTTGTACATGTGAACTAAACGCATTAAAAGTGTAATTGCCATACCTTCTCTTATTGTATCTTTTAATTAAATTCACCTAGGGACACCACGCCCCTACGGCGTGGCCTGTTCCTCTAAAATCTACATTTCTCATAAAGAAAACCTTAAAGGTTACACATCTTAACAATAACATAAAGTACACTCATAGTATAAATAAAATAACATAATAATAAATTTTATAATAAACTAAAGATAAAAGTAAAACCAATTAAATTAAGTTTAATAATCTACTTTAAAACTAAATTAGCAAAATTTTATTTACAGATTGCAAGTACAACTGCTCGGTTTGGTCGTATGACAAAGTTTGAATGTATATAGAAATTAAGTTTTTACAGCTAAAATGAGTTAATTTACAAATGCTTAATTCTCTATTTAGTCTATTGTACAAAAATGGCCCTAGAAATGCAAAAAATCTATTTGTAAAAATATGTTTTGCACATGATTGTGTGGTATGGTGCAGTGGTTGCCGATGATGTGTGTGTTAATTATGTCAGCGTTATGCTTATCTAAGCATCGCATGTTGTTTTAGTATTGTGTGCATAATGAAGATTTGACGGACAGTCATTACTTTGCAGGATTTATATAATAAGCTTGTAGGAAATAGGAAAGGACGGCGGGTGGCTACTTTTAAAATTGCTCTCTGAGCTCGTTCAAGAGGCAGCATAGTAGTTTTCACTGGTCCACCCCATGAAGTAATGCAATATTGGATAATTGATTGACATAGAGCTAAATAAACTTGAGTAATCAATTTAATATCTGCTACTGTTCGGAGTTTTTAAATACGTATTTACTAAACTATTATACGGATTCTATTTACTAAACTATTAATATGTTTTTAAAGGAAAGTATATCATCGACTATGATCCCGAGATATTTTATGCTTTTAGTTTGCAGGATAGGATGTAATTTATTTCTCTTTAATATTTAAATTATATTACTTCTTTCGGATGTGTTTTAGATACATTCTATTACATGTCATGTTGATGAGAATCCTAGATTCTACTCATTGGCTCTGATATTTTACGTGAAGCTGGCAGCCGTGCACGTAACTGCATATTGCTTTAAAAACGAGTATGCATGCAGCAAAATGTGATGAAAGTGCTTGAAGCAAATGAGATATGCTTTCTTCTTAAGGTTACTGTTCTGCAGCACGCTTCTACTCCTCGATTATTAAACGACTAGATTTTGCCCGTAGCTTCGCTCACGGAAATACGGTTCCTAACAGTGGTCGAGCAAGCCACAACCATGGCGGTAAGACCCGTGTTTGAGGAGTGGGTTGAGAGGCGGCATGGCGCGCTTACCTCCCAGCTGACACAGGTAATGACTGACCACGGTTGCTTTGGCTAGTTCTTGTGTCGCATAGGCCGGTAAGAGACACCCGGTTGTCACCACTATGGCGACTGCCGCGAGGTTGTTGGGGACACAGCGCTGCACACTTTGGCGGATTGCGCCGCCTGAGCCCCCGGCAGACGGTATGGTTGCCCTCTCGCTCCCGGCCGTGGTCTATGGTCCGGAACGAGAGGTCGTGGAACACCGTCGCCTCTTTCTGCGAGACTGACATGTCCATCAAGGAGGCGGCGGAGCGAGAGAAGGAGCGCTTAAACTCTCTCACCAACCGCAGAACCGGTGCCGGAGGGCGCGAAATGACCTTCAGCCACCTTGAGGTTTGACCTGAGGGACCACCCCCAGGCCACCAGGGCTTCGAGGGCCTGGCCGCCACCCGATCAGCACCAGGTCCGAGAGGCGGCGTGCGTGCTCCGTCCCCCATAAGGTGATATAGTAGCTTAAATCTAGTGGTGAATAAAGGCTAGTATTATTGTGTAGTGGCCTTCCGTTTTATACGACGGGCCGAAACTTCGGCGGAGTTGCGACCGCATGTGAAAGTGATTCGCGCGGCTCCGCCGATTGCGGTTTTGTCGAGGAACACCGTGGTAGGTCCATTATTATCTTCATTATCATCTTTTTTACCCAGGGTAAAAGAGAAAGATGTAATTCCGACATAACCCCTCCGCCTGCCCCCGCGGAGGGAGGATAATGCATTCCCATACGTTAAAAAAAAAGGTTACTAACAGTGGTACCAGCCGGTATCTGCCACCACTGCGAGTGTGAGGAGGACACGGCGCAGCACTCGTTCGAGCAATGTCCTGCTTGGGCGGTGCAGAGCCGTGAACTCCAGGAAGTTGTGCGAGAAGACCTCTAGCTGCCAGCCGTCATCAAAGCTGTGGTCGACAGCGAGAGGAAGTGGGTAGCGGTCGCATCCTTATGCGAGGACGTCGTCTCGCAGAAGGAGGTGGCGAAGTGAATCCGTGAGGAAAGTATCCTTATGGATCCGAGCCACAGCCGGCGAACCGGGTGCCGCCCTCTTGCCTCCCCTTGTGGCGAGTGGGTAACAATAAGAAGCATTTAAAAAAAGTTATAAAAAAACATTTACTAACAGTACTTTTTTCTGGATGAAAGGTACTATCCTGTGTTCCCCTGAAACCGTTATAGCGAAATTTCATGATGATCGGTCAATGGTTAAGGCGTGAAAGCATAACAAACAAACTCACTTTCGCATTTATAATATTAGTTACAATTCACTCAAATGTTTTTTACCGTTTTGTACCTAGATTAAGTGATTTTCTTATGGAGTAACAATAAACTTTATCTCACGGAAATAGATTTTCTAACCTGGATGATAGGTAGCCTATGTCCTTTTCTGTACCTCTGGCAAGATGAATGCAAAATTTTATGATGATCGGCTAAGTAGTTTAGTATTAAGATAAACGCGAGTGATGCTATGGGCCGAATCAAATATATTTTGCACGTTCATTAATAATCAAGTTTGCTGTGAAAACTTTCGGTTGGATCAATACACAAACAATTCTTCTTGCGTGTGGAGGCCCGTGAAACTATTATAGATAGATGTCACGCAACCGTTTATGGTTAATAACAATGTTAATAATATGGTTTTATAACTTCTTTATATGTTATTTAAAGACGTTCCTTTTAACTGGTTATACTAATGAATACATACAATAAAAATCCTGCGGAAAACAGAAATGGTTTATTTTCAAAGATCGGAAGTCTGTAGCCAATAACAAATAAATGGAATATAAACAATATTTACATGCGCACATAATATATTTCAATAGTGTTCTTGTACCTTTACGCACTTATGCACGCTTCTCTATTTTGGTAGTATTTTAACAGAACCTTGAGAAAACTCCCTACACAACATGTATTTTCTGTAAAGAAGCAATTCACTGCACTAGGAACTTTACAAATATTTTAACAACGGATACAAAGAAAGGAATCGATAAACCATTTTATCGCACAAATGTTTGTCTTATGTGGGGATCCAAACCACAACATTTAGCGCATTGATAAAAAAACTGCTAAACAACTAAGCCATTTGTGCACTCAGTAGGGAGATTTGAATTATTTAACATCATCTCGTATTTTCTGTTTATATTCCAATATCGCTGTGTTTTTATAAGTTCTTCTTGTCCCTAGCCTTTATTATTCCCAAGTCACTTGGGGTCGGCTTTTCTAGTCTAACCGGATTTGGCTGGATTTCAGTTTTTACACGGAGCGGCTGCCACCTGACCTCCGCAACCCGAAGGCTAACGGTACCCTAAGGCTAGACCAGCGTCAGGATATTATAGGGCACTGACTTTCCAATAACGATTGCCATAGATGTTCATGGCAGCCGGGACTGACGGCTTAACGTGCTCTCCGAGGCACGGAGCAGGCGATAATTGTCAATCAATACGCACATAATTTCGAAAAGTCATATAACTTCCGAAAGTCAGAGGTGCGCGACTTGGGTTCGAAACTGAGACCCTCTGCATTGCAGTCTGTTGGTCTCCCCACTGAGCTATCACTGCCTTTATAAGTTTATATATAAAATAATATAATTTAGCGGTCTTTACTTAATGAACATTAACATTTTACATGTACGAAGCTTGACCGTATTGCAATATGAAAGGCATTTTGATTCTGTCTGCGACGAAGTCTGTCATATATTATGTGATCATCCGGCAAATCTCATAATGGTGCATCCACTATTTTGTATTTACCAACAATAAAATTAAGTGACCATATATTTTCATATTTACAATTGCGGGTTTACAAACTTTGATATTGTTAATATAAAAATATACTACATTATATACATAAAATATATTTACTACGTTACTACACTACATACAAAAACACTGTAAAAAAATATTTATGGAGTGTTTATTGAGAGCCATTTCAATTGCTATCAAATGTAACCTTGCTTGTAAAGTGTGTTTACTAATAAAAATAAATATAGCTTTATCTGTTTAACATTTTGTAAGTAGTCACGAAGTTCCGTGAATAAATTCGCGCTTATTATAAAATATTATCATAAAGTCATTTTAGACTAGGTACTTAACTACTATTGACGAAATGTATTAAGTACGAAAGCCCTGGTACCCATACCACTCAATTTTAGCTTGGGTACCAGTGATTAACAAGTGGACTGTAAATTTATTTATACCTATACTTTTTATGAATTCAAATGACTGTATCTTTTTAATGTCAATAAACATTATTATTATTATTAATTTTAAGTGGTAACCTACCCCCACTACTAATGTGTCGAGTTTTGTGTTCACGGAATAAATTATTTATTTTATTTGAGTCTTATTAAGTTAGATTAAGCGAAGAGGTCAAACAAGGTTTACACCGAATCTAAAATAACAAGCTGACATAGATGCTCATTAAAATGTACTTATGTCTGAAAATTAAGTAAAACATTTAAATACCTGGGATATAATAAAACATTACCTAAACATGTACATACATAGTCTCAAATGTTTGTTTCCAGGAGTGGGCAGAAGTATATTACGGTGACTGCGCCGAGTGTTTTAGGTTCGATTCCCGTACGGGACAAAAAAATATGTAATACACAAGTTTTCCAAGTCTGTGTGTTTTTGAGTCATTTGAAAGTTTGTAAAGAGAGGATTTTATCCTAGGGCGTGACGTGGCAAGACCCCGTGATAAAGGAATTAATCCTAGGGCAGGAGATGAAAATTTTAAAAGACAATAATCCAAGACAAACAATTAAACCCAAGACCTCATGACGCCATGGCGTTGTAGTACACTACCGCTGCGCTACCGAGGCTGTTTATCCAGAATATAAGCGTCAGTTTAAAAAGTATGATTATTATAGCCGTTTCTCAAAAACGACAGATTGCAACGGGCATTAAAAGAAGCCGTTACGACATTTTTTTTTGTTTATTGCTAAGGCTCTAAAAATGTACATTAATAATGCTAAAAACAATTGGAGCTCTATAAATGTGGTCTTAAAATTTAACAACTCACTGTGTTTTATTCCTAATCTTTATATACGATAGGCAATTAGGGAAATAATCAAGTCCGCTGAAGTAATTCTGTATTTTAATTAATTACTCTAATAATTTCAACTCCTGAAATAAAATACTGAAGTGGGTAGTCAAATATTATTGGTCTATATAGTAGCTGACTGAATATTCTTAATCAATGAAATCGAAAAGGTAAATAAATTGAGTCTTTTTTGGATACAATCAAAATTATTAAAGTAGAAGAAAAATCTGGGACTATAGGGATAATTGCTTATAATGTAGCTTATTAGTAAAATTACTTTTGTCTGGATGAAAGTTATCCTATATCTTTTTCTGTTCCCTTGATAACGTGTATGTGAAGTTTCGTGATGATGTCGAGTAGTTAAAGCGTGAAAGCGTAACAAACAAACAAACTCACATTCGCATTTATAATATTAGTCTTTTATTATTTTGCCCTATCTGAGAATAGAACCAGAGATCTCATGCACAGCAGTCTCAAATGCACTCATATTTGGTGACTTTAACTGCTAAAAGGATAAATATACAATGCAAGTAAGACTTATAATAGCCACACCCGATGACATAATAATTGATAGTATAACGTATAATAATATTTGTATATGTAGTATAATCAAGAAAGTTGATATTGAGTTTGAACATACAATGAAAGTGTTTGCCTGACCTAATTCTGATGTAATTGAGACTCACTCTGATGGTAAACAAGATAATGTTAGAAATTTAAACCTACACATCTAAGACTAACTTTTGCTCTCGGCATCACTCGCGTAGAAGTAGTAGGTGTTGCTGGTAACAGTACGTGTTTATATAACCTATATTACTCGGTGATAATATAGCTTACCATTCGTGAAACAATTTTAAAAATCGGTTGAGTAGTTTTTTTCAGTTAATGCCTTTTTTTTATCGTATAGATTGGCAAACGGGCTGACGGATCGCTTGATGGTAAGCGATTACCGCCGCCCACCCGTGATAAATTGGTACACACTCAGCATATGCTGTATTGTGGTCATGGGAGGGCACAATAGAGCGCTGATTTTCAGTGCGGACCTTTGTTGTCGTACGGTCGTAAGGAGACGGCACAACATTTATTTTTACCATGTTATCTATTAGCTGTTTAATAATTTGATGATGTTGCCTTGCGCATATACAAAAGGAGATGCCGTTTTTCGAGTTCACCCGGTATGGAAGCTGCAATAAAGAAAGATTTACAAACTAGGTTATTGACCAATGTCATTGTATTCGAAACTTGTGTTCGTGTCAATACACAAACACAAGTTTCGAATATTCAATTAAGCCTCGTATCCACTAAGACACAATTGACGCACAACACATGACTCTCAACAAGATCGGCAACGTTGCACAACAACACGCGACGTTGCCAGCTGGTGCGCAACATAACGCGCGGCTTGTTGTTTGTGTCAGTGCAACATGCAGTTGAACATCAAATGTTGTCAAGTGGAGACGTGAAGCGCAGAAATGTCCATAGTATGGTATAATGAAAGTGTGCTGAAATCAACATTGGTTCCTCTGGCGATATGTTGCTAACGACTGGTCATGCCTGGACAGAAAACGTTGCTAAACAAAGTTCCGCGTTGCCATGAGCAACAATGTTGTGCAACATGTCGCGCGTCAAATGTTGCCTAGCCTCTCAAACCCCGCTGACGCCGATCGGCGTCTTCAGATTTGTGCATACGAGGATTTATGATTCGAATCGTAATCAGTTACGACGAATTGATCAACATTCGGATTCTTTCTGCACAACAGTTGGATGTTTGGTAATAACACGGATAGCGTAGTTGTTTAAGTGGTCACTGCCGCCGCACTGAGTGTTGTGGGTTCGATCCCCACACGGGACAGACATTTGTGTGAGCCACAAATTTTTGTTCCGAGTCTGGATGTTCTTTGTGTCCGTTGTATGAATGTTTGTAAAGTCCCTCGCGACACAGGAATTACTCATAGGGCGAGCGATGTATTTGAAAAAACAAACTAAAAATAAAAGGTTATATAGGATGGAGGTCAGCAACAAAAGTCAATGTAATATTTTGAGTTGCTCTGTGTTTTAAAATCATAATTAACTATAATTGCCCCACAGCTTTGCTCGCGTTCACATTTAAATCTGATTTCAGCATGAATGGGCCGGCTTGAACGAGGAAGGACTACCCTCTCACAGAATATCGGCGTGAAATAGCAGTATTCCTACTGTTGTGTTTCGTTCGGTGAGTGAGAGTACCGCAGGCCCAATCACCCTCTTTCCCCCTTCCCGCTCTTTCTCCTTCCCACTTCCTTTCCTAAAGGGTCGGCAACGCGCGTCTGTTGTTGGAAGCGTCCATAGGTGACCACTTACCATCAGATATGCTGGTTTGCAACGTTAGTCGTATAAAAAAAATCTCTGTCTATTTTTTTTATTGAGAACCGCATGAAAATCCGTTTACTAGTTTTTGAGTTTATCGCGAACAGACAGATAGACAGACAGACGCGACGAGGAAACTTTGTTTTTTAATATGTAGTGATGTTTTTTTGTAGCTTCTATAGATAAAAGTTAGTTGGTTTAATCACAGTTCAAAATACAAAGTAATCATACATTTTTAAAATTCTTCAATTGCTTTTACACATCTGTTCAATATTTAACTACTTTTGTTTTGTTATTGTATCTATTTAGATAGATAGAGATTCAGTATAAGCGTAATCCTAAGTTTAGCTAGGATCTCGCTATATCTTTTTTATTTAAAGTTTTGGAGTGCTAATAGATCCATAAGGTCATTGATTGTGTGAAAAGTTTAAGCTTTTCTTATTACTTATTCAATGTGTTGATCTTAACGTCTATATAGTTCAACTTTCTTCTGTAGCTTAAGCTACTTCAATCATTATTACAATCGTTTTTACTTTTATAAAACTACTCCCACACTTGGAATAATTCCTGTGTTGCAGTGTACTTTACAAGAACATCCTGACTTGGAACAACCATTTGTGAATCGTTCATTCAATCAGTTCATTTTTTGTCTCGTGTGGGATTCGAACAACAACACACTCGGCATAGTGGTGGCAGGGTGACCACTTAAGCCATTACGCCATCCGTGTAGTCAAAAAAAACATTAAGTAAGTAATATCGGTTTGTATTAAACTAGATTATGCCCGCGGCTTCGCTTGCGTTAGTGTAGATTTTGTAAATAAATACTAGCCCTCGGGAGCATTAAGTACACTTTTCTGGATGGAAGGTAACCTACTTCTTACCCCTAAAATCTGTATGCGAAATTTCATGATGATCAGTTTAGTAATTTAGTCATCAAAGCGTAAAAAACAAACGAACAAACACACATTCGCATTTATAATATTCCATATGAAGTAACTTACATAATTTTAAAATTATCTATTTAATATATGTGTACTGACTTGTAAACTTCAAACTCAAATATTATGCGGAATACGCATTATCCAGTTTCTAGATTTTTTATTTCAAATTCTCACTAGGTTGAATATAGCACTCTACCTACCCTACCACGTGTATATAGTTCGCCAGCGACACTCACACAAATTCGTAAAAACTTCACTAAGCAGGTGTGTCGTGGGTGCCTTATTGGATTTAGCCAAAGCGTTTGATATCGTATCAATCCCAATTCATTTGAGAAAACTAGAGTGTCTCTTTGGTGTTTGAGGTACTGCATTGAAATGGTTTAAAAGTTATTTATCCAACAGAAAGCAAAGTATCAAAGTAGGTGACAATAGAAGTGACTTACGCGAAATTACTTTTGGCATCCCACAAGGAAGTGTAATGAACCCAACTCTCTTTATCATGTACATGAACGACATACACGACTCCATCATTGCAGACATACTATGTTACGCTGATGATACTGCCATAATATTTGATGGATATTCATAGAATGATGCTTTTTCAAAGGCTGAGCCTGGTTGGAGCTCAGTGTTAACATGGCTAAATCGTAATTTGCTTACCTTAAACGCCAAGAAATCTAATTATATTATATGTTTTTACAAAACCGCTATATCATCCCCAAGCATATCATATCAGATCAAATTACATAACTGCCAAAATGAAATTCCTGCACATGTATACCGATAGAGCAAGTCTAAAGCATTGAATATCGTGGTGTGATAGTTGATCAAAGCTTAAAGTACAGAAACCACATGGATTCTCTGTCAAATCACGTACGAAATACGGCAAATATTATAAAATTACTTCGCACTTTGGCGTCGAGCGATATATTGAAGACCGTTTATTTTGCATTGCCTCAATCATTACTAACATTTAGTATAGGAAGTTGGGGTTGTGCTGTAAAAACAACACTGATAAAGCTGGAACGAGCCCAACGATCAGTATTAAAAGCAATACATTATAAACCATACCAATATCCTACCACAAAACTATACGAGGATAGGAAGTACCTTCTTACGGTGCACCAGTTGTTTTTATTAAGGGCATTTCTCAAAGTACATCAATTAGTAATTACCTCTAAGGAATATAAACAGATGCTCAAACGTAGAGTATACAAAATTACCTTCCAAAAATTAACACATCTTTTGCTAGGCTATCTATAATATAGTAGCGAAATACTGTGCAATCAAAGATAGCTCTCTAAAAAAGGCAAAAGGAAACGTTTTTAATTGGCTTAATTCTTTAACATACGACGACACCGAAAAACTACTAAATCATTTAAATTAATGCACCTATATAATAATATATATATATATATATATATATATATATATATATATATATATATATATATATATATCTATATATCTATTATACTTACTATATATATTTCATTATAATTAGAATTTAGCATTAATATTTTTCTATCATGTTATGTTCTTTTTTATTTATGTTCTAATTTATTGTCACTTACCTTTTGTTTGTATAAAATTTTTTTGATTGTCGGCCTCGATGGCGTAGTGGTTAGTGTAACCGATTGCCACGCCTGAGGTCGCGGGTTCAATTCCCGCACAAGTCAAATATATGTGTGCATGAATATGGATGTTTGTCTTGGTCTGGGTGTTTCTATATATAATATGTATGTATTTCAAAAAAAAAAAGTATATACATATGTATGTTTATCCATTGTCTAGTACCCATAGTATAAGCTCTGCTTAGTTTGGGCTAGATGGTGTTGTGTGTATGTAGTAGAATATTATTAGTTTTGTAAAGTTAATAAAATAAAACAGTACAAGTCAATTAAAATAACATAATGTCGACCGAGCAATGTAATTATAAATGGTAATCGACACGGTACTCACAGAGCAGGCTTACCATTGCGTTGTTGTAATCTTTTTGGCAATAAACATTTTTCGTTCAGTAATAGCAAAAAGACCGAAGCATCTATAAAAATAAATAAAATTGAGGTGCCTTTTTTGTAATGTTAAAATAACAGCTTTTTACTAAATGCATATGAAAGTTTATATGGTACTTATAACAACAAACAAATGTTTATCTGTCTGTTTGTTCCGGCTAATCTTTGAAATGGCTGAACCGATTTTGATAGGGCTTTCACTGGCAGTTAGCTGATGTTATAAAAAGTTAACTTTAATTTAGAAAAATATAGTTTTCCGTGAATCCGTAAACTGGTTTGTTATAGGTATACAAACGGACGAAGTTGCGGGTAATTATTATTATATTATATTATAGTCTCTCCATACCTTTCTTATTTATCTTTCTAGATAGATCTAGAGTATCCAATGGAAGGTAAGTTTATGTGTGATTCATAATGAAGCTATATTTTTATAATTTGTCAAGGACATTTGTTTTTTTCTATCTACTTACTGTTATTTATTTCCAGATATTGCCCACAGCTTCGCTCGCGTAAATGTAGGTTAGATTAGGTTAATTACTATCTTAGGGTTCTGGGTGGTAAGGCCTCAGGGGACCCTGCCACCCGTGAGTAAGAACCCATAGAGGGCGCGCGCGGTGTTCCCTCGTGCCTTCTAACGTCGAAAGGGGAGAGCAGTGAAATGCTCCCCGGGAACGAGAGGAGGTCGGGTCCAATTGACCCGGCCGGCACCCACACGGGGGGCCTGCTATGGATGAATCTTTTTAGACTCCCAACTGGCCCCCCCATTGGGTGAGAGAGGGAACACCCCAGGTTTTTTTAGTGGGTATACCAGCACTCGGCTGGTGACTCCCACACGCCCCGCCGGTGCCGTCCCCTAGCCGGCGGGTAGTGCATCAAGCATTTTTCCCTGGGTATCAAAAAAAAAAAAAGGTTAATTACTATCGCGAGATGACCTCCACCCACCCTGAGGTTTGACCTGGGGGTGGTGGGCTTCGTGGGCCTGCCCGCCATCCGATCAGCACCAGGTCTGAGAGGCGGCGTGTTTGTTTCCACGCGCGCCTCTGTATCGTTTGTCCGTCCATCCAACAAGGGGAGACAGTAAGGCTTAAATCTAGTGGTGAGCAAAGCCTAGTCTTGTTGTGTAGTGGCCTGCCATTTCATACGGTGAGCCAAAACCTCGGCGGGGTCGCGACCGCATGTGAAAGTGATTCGCGCAGCCCCGCTGATTGCGGTTTTGTCGAAGAACACCGTGGTAGTTTTAGTCGGTATTCCGGGAGGTCCATTATTATCATCATTATCATCTTCCTCTTTTACCCCGTTGAGCCCAACATAACCTCTCTGCCGACCCCCGCGGAGGAGTATGCGTCAATACATTCACCCAGGGAAAAAAGTTACTGCTACTATGTTCATCCACGAAAAAGTACTGTTACAGTAGTTTTTCTGGATGAAAAGTACCCTATGTCCTATTCTATACCCCTGGCAACGAGTTTGCGAAATTTCTTATATTCAAAATGATCATTGGTCGTGTAGTTAAGGCGGAAAAGCTTAACAAACAAACAAATAACACATTCACATTATCATCGTATAACCGTATACCATTTTCTATAAAATTGTTATGAGCAAAAACGCACATACGCTTAGAAAATACAATATGGCAACTCCGCAATATCAAAAACACACAAAGGCTTAACCCATCAACAAACATGCAGAATAGAATATTGACGAGCGACACTCCCCCTTTATTAGTCAACAATGAAAGCATTAAAGGTACTCCTAATGAATGATGACGTTGGTTTCCATTTATCATTGGGGGCAATGATAAATGGAAACCAACGTCATCATAGAGAGGCACGGAACCACACAAATACCTTTAAATACGTTTCTATAATGGTATCGCTTACACGATTGCGACTGCTAGCGTCATCTAGTAGTTGAATCATGAACTAAAAGCCATAGGAATAAATGTATTTGTTCGAAAAATAGAACGATTTAACTATTGGTAGGTAAATGAATGAGAACTGTTACTTTTTTTTACTATCGTGTTACAAGCAGGGGCACGCACCAACAACTGTTTTGTGCCCAGTAATGGGACAGTTTATATTTAAGGCTGATATTATAATATTTTATGAAACCAAGGTTAAGCTCTATGATGGTAAGTGGATACCGTAAGCTATATTATGTGTTTATAAGACCGGAAATCACTTACGTGTTGGCATGTTAAATACACACAGAAGAATTTGAGCTCTTCTTTTGAATAACCCCATACTAGTACTCTTTAGATAGAGCGATGACAAGAAGAAGGCCATTTCCATAACTTAAGAGTTTGTGGGAGGATTTTCTTTATACGTTACCAATTTGTTTCTAAGGAAGTATCGCTGAAAGTGATTAGACTACGTAATATAAAATAAATAACTGCTGCAATATCTCAAATGTGTAATTTCTCAGAAACCAGAACGTTATATAAACGGTAGAAAACATTATATTTAAGGAGGCAGAATCTCGCATAAGCCATATTGTTTTTAATACGCATTCAATATTATGTCTATAAAAATTATAATAGACTTATTTATGCCCACATATAACGAGTCTGCATTTAATATATGACCTTGGTAAAAATTAGACGAAAATTCACTTTAATCAGAATAACTGTGACGTTCATACGTTGTGACCATGGCTGTTGAATAGCAACCGAAACATCAGGGAAATTGTGAATTTAAATAGTTTAAATAGTGTAATATTGAAAAAGTTCAACAAATCAGTAGAATTAAAGTTTCAAATAAATCACGATAAAATACATAAAAAGTAGTTTAATTTCAATGTGTAACAATCACATAAACGTAAGTTAATAAAACGTATTTTGATTTTGACTACAAATTAATTTTATAATAAATCCATGCAATTTTTTGTACTTTTTCTTATGATATTTATGGAGGCTGATTAAGTAATCTTGCTTTAAAAAGGTACTAAAGACAAACACATGAACTGTTCTTATATTTGAGAACGACGTGCATTAAATTTTCCGACTACAGGGCATTCCTAGCCCGAGAATATATCGTTTACATACACTTACATTTTGTAGTAGCTAAATCGTTCACGGTTTTAAACCTGAATTTATTGTAAAGCCTTCTATGATGTGTATTACGAAATCAATAAAATTTATAGACGTGCTACAGTCAGATAGTAGGAAATTTGAGAAATAAAGAAATCGTGGTTTAAAAAGAAACGCGGGCATTAAAACTTTTAAATGAAAGGTTATCTTATCTTATTTTGTGTCTTGTGCCAGTCAGTAGAGACCGGCGTCACTTCGACCCAGTGGGATTTCAGTGGGATCTTTTGTGTTGACTTCCCCAATAACGACTTCCATAGATGTTCATGTCAGCCGGGACCGACGGCTTAACGTGCTCTCCGAGGCACGGAGCAGGTGATAATTTTCAATCAATACGTACATAATTTCGTAAAGTCATATAACTTCCGAAAGTCAGTGGTGCGCGACGTGGGTTCGAACCCGAGACCCTCTGCATTGCAGTCTGTTGGTCTCCCCAATGGGCTATCGCTGCTCATTAAAAAAATGAAAGGTTTATAAAGACTCATTGCTGTCGTCCTTTGCCAAACGAAATATTAATACGTAAGAGAGATAACTACAGCCTGAATATCAATTTATATAGTTTTATTTTAATTTTAATTAATAACGGGTTTTTCCCGCGGTTATGCTCGCGTAAATGTAGATTATGTTATGTTAAAGGTCCCTTTCCGAGTTGGTATGTGTGGTATGTGCTATGACCTTAAATTAGTAATAGTATTTTTCTGGATTAAAGGTACCCAATGTCCTTTTGTGTTCCCCTGACAAGTGGTATGTGATATTTCATGATGATCAGTCAAGATGTTAAGGCGTAAACGCGTAACAAGCTAACAAACAAATTCATCTTCGCATTTATAACATTAGGTAGTTAGAATTTATATTTTTATTCCTTTCGTTAATTTTGTTTGCTGGGTATCTAAAAACAATAGCGAGCCTTAAGACATTTGTATTTTATGGTTACTTGACATGGCAGTAGCATACATCTTTATATATATAAATCTTCTGTGCGTGTGTTTGTTTGATGAAATTGTGTGCGTTCAAGTGGAAAACGGTTAGGTTAGAACGGTGGTAGAACGGTTTAGATTTGGTTTAATTTTTTATTTATTTTCGTATGTACATGACAACATCTATCGGAACAGCTAGTAGATTATATATTTTAATATTTTTTTACTTTAGTGTCATTATTTGCGGTGAAAACAGCCAAATACATTTTTAAGGACTTAACACTGCCCGTATCTCCACTTAAAAGCATGGCATTAAAAATACGCCTTGCTGTTATAGTCTTTGACGTAAAGAGAAGGTATTCTCCAGCAAATGGTGTTTTAAGGGCCACCAAAGTCTAAAAAGTTTTGTTTCGGACCGAAAATGTTGAATATATTTAATTTATAAATGGAATTGCTATCAGATAATTTTCGATAACAGTAAAACTTTACTATCACATTGATGGAACCTTTTGATTTGGGATTACATTAAAAGGCTGCTAAAATGTGTGCAATGATGCACCCTTATTTTTATATCTATAGACGTCACGGTATGACGATATTATACTCATTTTACCTGTATATCCTTAAAATAGTAGGCAGAGGTGTAGGTATCTGATACACATTTCACCAACAATGTTGCGTCCAAGTCTAAGACCATCTAATAAGCACATATTCAGAGTCCAAACAAAAACCACTACATAAATCCAGGATCTAATAACTATTGACAATTCTCACTATTTAGAACGATCCAATAACATTCCTTTAATTACAATCTATATATAAATACAATAATTACATCCGACAAAAACATTACCCTCCTTCTGACGCAGGTAGGTAAAGACATTGTTTGTTTTTCAATCTTCTACCTTGTACTTTATTAGTCAACAAACCCATTAAAGACCCTCCCTGCACCATCAATGACTAATGCTATGTTCTCTTGAAGCGAACGTCATTATGAAACTACGTACTTATGGTATATTTCTTATTATGAATGAGGAGTGCATAACTCGTTCATCAATTATAATATTTTCATACGTATAAGGTCACTGATGTCTATCTACCTATGTTTTTATTTGATTAATAGCTTTTAATGCTAGCTAATAAAAGCGATAGTCTAGTGGAAGACCTTTGGACTGACACGCAGAGGTCTTCAGTACGATCCCAAGGCGTACATCTCTGACTTTTCAAAGTTATGTGCGTATTAATTAGCTACGCGCTTTTATGAACAGTCGAAATGTATCTGAAAAGGCACCTTTGGCTGTTCATAGAGGACTATTAGTGCCTACACTTATGCATGGAAGTGAAAGTTGGGTATGGCAAAAGAAGCATGAGAGCAGAATAAATGCTGTAGAAATGAGAGCACTGAGAGACATATGTGGTGTGACGATGAAAGATAGAATAAGGAATAGTGTGATTAGAGAGGGATGCGGCATGGAAGTGGATATAGTGACAAGAATAGAAAAGAGTATGTTAAGCTGGTTTGAGCATGCACAAAGAATGAACGAGAAAAGACTGACTAAGAAAGTTAATCAGGCTAGTGTGAATGGAACAGTAGGTGATCGTTTCTTGATCAGATCGGAGACGTTCTGGATGATGATGATGAAAGTGAAGGACGCCGGGGAAATGTGTCAGAATCGAAGCAAATGAAAATCCGTAGTCTCTGCCTATCCCTCTGGAAAACAGGCGTAAATCTATGTATGTATGTATGTAATTAGCTAATAATTGCTTACTTTAACAGTAAGATCTACGTGCGACATCGTGCGGAAGTCTGTTGGTCTGAGAGTTCTTCGTAATGTTTTCGAAGATATGTGATGTCTGTCACCTCGCACTAGGCCTCGCTTGCTTTGACGGTAAGGTCTACGTGCGACAACGTGCGGAAGTCTGTTGGTCTGAGACTTCTTCGTAATGTTTTCGAAGATACGTGATGTCTGTCACCTCGCACTAGGCCAGCGTGGAAGACTTTGGCCCAACCCATACTCTTCCCGAGAAGAGGCTCGAGCCCAGCAGTGGGACAGTTTTATACAGGGCTGCTATTATTATAGAAATACTATCATATAAAATTTAACTCCATATTTTACACGTTCTCCAAGGCTCAACCCTTTGCTTGAACCTAACAGCTAACATAAATGTAGCTTCAGTAACACACCAACAAATTTTGACGTTTATAAGTGTTCTTGATAACGGACAAATCTGTTGGTTAGAAAGGTATCAAATTTCTGGTACTTAGATCATAATTAGTGTGCTAATCAAAAATCATTCATCATTTTGGTTACAGAGGATGTGATCTAAATTAATAATTTTTGACTTTGACTTTAAAAATGTTTCAAAGGATATAGATGTGGTGGCAAAGACTTCAATTACGCCAGCTAGATGGCACGTAATACCAGACTCAACTCCAGATTGCAAACTGCTAATCAGAATTTTCCAAGAGAAAATCCAGTAGAAAGCACAGGCGATAAAAATAAATAAAATACAACGGTTTTATTTGTGCTTGTGTGGGATACAAATGTTACAATATAACACTGAAAATCTACGTGATTGCCCTTTTCTTGATTCCTAGGCACGTCGTAAGCCAATTTGGTGCCATTGATCATTGTTTTGAAGCGCAATGCACGACTAGTGTAAATTGTATGCTTTGAACATTAAAATTGCAGTAACGCCATCTAGCTATATACAAAGGAACTAAAACTAAATGTTTTATTATATCAGGTTTGTTTTTCTTCGCAAATTTTTGTTTTTTGTTTTACAACCAATTCTCTACTATGCTTAATTCCTGTATTGCGGGGGACTTGCAAAACATGAAAACGACAAAGACAAAGAACGTGAAATGGTTGATACCGTAACCATTTGTGGATCAAGCAAATTTTTCCCGTATTAGATTCCAACCCACAACACTCGTGTAAATGGCAATGACAGTACTGTACAGTCACATTTCGTTTCAGTTTAGTTAAGTAGGTATATGACATGATCGCTTACCATCAGGCGAAGTGAGGTGATATTGAAGGGCAAAATAAAAAAGGAAAAAATTTATTACTGCCTCGGCGGTGCATCGCTAGTGAATTCAACTACTCTGTATGAAGTCTTGGGTTCTAATTCTGGGTCAAGTGAAGGAATATTAGGATTTTCTGTCAAGATATACTCGAATTCAATACGTGCTCAGTAGACGGCAGTAGACTCGCCCGTAAAACGTAGGACCTAAAACAAAAACTGGCAAAATATAGGCGTAATACACCAAAACTAATAAAGACTCACATAAAGTTAATTAATTATGTAACACAGCCTAAATGCATCCCAACTACCAAATAGAACAACGGCCTATAAAGAAAATTTATGTTCCAAGCGTTAATTTTGAAATATTCATGTATGAACATTTTAATTAATTAAACAATTTAATGAAACATTAGAGAGACGTATAATAGACCTCTACCTATACTTTTAAGAACATCTCCTCTGCTCTTTTAAACATGATTTTTATGATCTGATACAGTCATAAAATGTATAATTATTGAAATAAAAAAGTAAATCGCTTTAAAGTTACTTTGTAACGTATTTATATTCATAGAGACTTCAAATAAAGCATGTAAGAAGGCTCTATAATAACAGATTTGAAATGATTTTTCGGAATTCCATCGGGATAGCGCAAAAAGCAGTTAACAACTAAAGCCGGAACGGAGTCGCAAGAAAAGACTAATGACTAATATATTTTATAGTTTTGTATGCGTCTAAAAACACAACAATACCGTAATGTTATATATACCCTGTACACTTCTTCAATAATTGAGCTATAGGTCGCAATAAAAAAGAACAAATCCGACTGGTAGTTCGAGAGAATAGCGTGTTAAAATAAAATACTAACAAACTTCAGCTTTTCTATTTATTTATTTTTGGACCACCAGTATAATACAATAAAACAACAACAATACTTATATTACATAAATGGTTTAAAATTTTAGTTTGGTTGTATAATCTTTTAAGGTAGCCACTGCATGCACAAATAGGGTAGCTTGAATTTTAATGAAATATATACATTAGATTTTAATATAATTTTGACATTTACAAGATGATGCAGCCAATAAAAATATAACAAATTAAATCATTTACAACGCCGTAAGCTTTATTATATTCTATAGATTTCAAGTATCGAATACTAAAATGTCCTAACAAACAATTTTATAGTAACTCATATATAATATTAGAATATCTTTATGCAGATTTATCATAATGTACTTCAGAGCAGAGCGCGCATCTAAAACTACATAAATAGATCAGATAAAAATATAAACATGAAACGGATATAATAAATCATTTTTTATGAGTTATCATGTACAATATGTTTTTGCTTGTTTATTTTTATCTGGACATTCATAAATATTTTACAAATTCAGAAGTATATAAAGCTAAATAACAACTAAAAATAGCATCACAAAAGAAACAAATAAGTAACTTCCGACCTTGGAATGGAACTTGACATACCCGGGTATGCGAACAGCGATAGCTCAGTGGGGAGACCAATAGATTGCAATGCAGAGGGTCTCGGGTTCGAACCCACGTCGCGCACCTCTGACTTTCGGAAGTTATATGACTTTTCGAAATTATGTGCGTATTGATTAACAATTATCGTCTGCTCCGTGCCTCGGAGAGCACGTTAAGCTGTCGGTCCCGGCTGCCATGAACATCTATGGCATTCATTATTGGGGAAGTCGCCACAAAAGATCCCACTGGGTCAAAGTGTCGCCGATCTTTGATGTACCAAGTTCAATTTCCATCTCGGTCAAAATGACATCTGTATCTAAAATTCAGTGCAAGCAGGTAATAGGTCTCGCGAAGTATCCTACTAATATTGTAATGTGAATCTGAGTTTATTTGCTTATTATACTTTCATGACTTCACTACTACTACACTACGTCTTTATGTAATATCGAATACAGCTTGTTAAAAGTACAAAAAAGGACATAGGGTAACTTTTATTCAGAGAAAAGTACTGGTCCTGAGCAAGGTCGCGGGCTAAAGCTAGTTAAATAATAATGTCCTCTCGATGAATTTTGATCATGGCAGCCAATTTTTATGAAGTCTAATGGCAGGATATGTTGCGCGCACAAGTGTGTGCGCAAAAACACAAATGCACTTTCTATTCCCTAACCGACGACTTCTAAGGTCCTGCACGTTGAATTTCAGTCTCAGAGACTAGTCTTAAGAAACAAGCTATCTGGGCAAAAAGTATTACTTCACAAGTATGTGCGAAAATACATGTACTCTCCCTATCCCCATAAATCTCATAATCCGAAGGAACGGCAATCCCACACGGCAAAGATCGACACGAGAAAGATCAGGCACAAGACCAACTTTTATTTTTCAAGACACCGAGGTTAGTATGTGTAACGCCGTAAACTTAAATCCAAGCTGTTGCTGTGTAAATAAGTATATCTTTGCAGGAAAATACAGTAACTTCTCACTAGCCCGACCAAGTATTCGAACCCGAAACCTCTTACTGTGCCACCAGATATTATAGAGAATGATAAATAATAGAGTATTATACACAATTGAAACACATTCAAGCATATATACATTCAATATCCTAACTTTTTCCCCCTAGCCTTTATTATTCCCAAGTCACTTGGGGTCGGCTTTTCTGGTCTAACCGGATTTGACTGGATATCAGTTTTTACACGGAGCGGCTGCCACCTGATCTCCGCAACCCGAAGGCTAACGATATCGTAAGGTTAGACCAGCGTCAGGATATTATAGGGCACTGGCTTCCCAATAACGACTGCCATAGATGTTCATGACAAAACAGTCCAGAAACGATGAAGGAAGTACTGTGCAACACCAGTCCCCTATTGTCTTTCTGGACGGAGCTGAGGCGGTATGAGTAACCGAACAACTTTTCGCGTTGGTCACTTACGCATAATGGCCCAAATGTGTGGCTAAGTGCGGATAACACACGTCCAACTAACTAATTAACTATGTTCATGGCAGCCGGGACCGACGGCTTAACGTGCTCTCCGAGGCACGGAGCGGCGATAATAATAATTGTCAATCAATACGCACATAATTTCGAAAAGTCATATAACTTCCGAAAGTCAAAGGTGCGCGACGTGGGTTCGAACTCGAGACTCTCTGCATTGCAGACTGTTGTTCTACCCACTGAGCTCAATATCCTAACTAATATTAAATGCGAATTTTAGTTTGTTTGTTACGCTTTCACGCCTCAACTACTCGACCGATCATCGTGAAATTTCGCATACACGTTGTCAGGGATACAGAATAGGACATAATGTACCTTTCATGAAGAAAAAAGTACTTACTGTTACTAACATAACCTAACTTGACCTAGGTACATAAACGCAGGGGGGGGCCTGCTATGGATGAATCTTTTTAGACTCCCAATTGGCCCCCCCCCCATTGGGTGAGAGAGGGAACACCCCAGGTTTTTTAGTGGGTATACCAGCACTCGGCTGGTGAGTCCCCCACGCCTGGTGCCGTCCCTTAGCTGGCGGGTAGTGCATCACGCATTTTTCCTGGGTATACAAAAAAAAAAAAAAGTACATTAACGCGACCGAAGCCGCGGTATTTTTAAGTAACTTAGCGTGTATTTTTACCACATTCGCGAAATAAAATCCTATCAACCATATCAACGCGAGCCGTGCAGTATTCTTTGTATGAAACTCCCTACTGCAACGCACACTAATCGGTCGGTGAGCCGTACGCACGGCGTCGCCTAGCCGTAGCCGAGTCAACGTACCGTATCCGCTTTCGTTACATGTTTACGTTAGGTTGACGCCTGGTTGACGGCGAGGCGAATGGCGATACGGTTACGTTCGCTTGCCGAGTTGATATGTGTGCTATGAACTTAAGACGTAAACTCGAATACTACCACGCTACGGCACGGTCGGTTGAACTACTTGGATCGCATGAAATAAACATAATTTCCGGGTGTTAGCTGTGAATGGGAACTTTTCTTCCCACTTACACAGGTTTCCTTTGAATAGAGGCGCTATAGTCAGCGGTATTAATTGGGCTATTAAAAGAGTAAAATGTCTACGTCATAGTTAGTATGTATATACTAACTATGACGTAGACATTTTACTCTACATTAATATACATGATAATTATGTATACACACACAACATAGATGTATGTGTATACATATGTAGATACATTCATTTGTTATACCTGTATTCTCGAAGAGGTGGCATGTTTATTGGCATCACGTAATAAGGCCTGCCCTCAGGGGCAGGTCTATAGCCATCTACTGAGCAATGACCCCATGCTGCCGTTAGAACTTTTTCCGACCCGGGAACCGAAACCGATACCTAAAGTACAGCAGATTAATTAACTAACTACTGCTTTGTTCATGTCAAAAGTATTTCGTTTTTTTTTATGTAAATCAGTTTTATGGGCCGAGAAAATTGAAATGTTCGATTTTTCGAAATGCCTTTGAGAATGCGAATTAATAGGACATTTGCTTTCGGCTTGAATGGCTCGCACTGAGCTAGCGTGGGCTGACCTTGACGTGAGTTTAATTGTTACGCTTACACACCTAAACTACTTAACCGATCATCATGAAATTTTGCATACACGTTGTTAGGGTAACAGAAAAGGGCATAGAGTGCCTTTTATCCAGAAATAATATGGTTAATGACAAAACCTAACCTGAACTACATTACGCGAGCAAAGTAAAAACAAAAGAAACAAATCGTGAGCAAAATCTAGTAAGTTATAAGCAACTGCATAATTTTGTAGACACAAGCTCAGCTTATTTATGTGTAATTTGAAATTAAACAATTATTATAACACCCTATACCAGCAGTTGACATGCATTGACCATCTGCTAACAAATGGATCTGCTTTTCAGAAACCTATATATGTTATATTACGGTTATGAATAAGATGAGTAGGTAGTGATATCCCGTATCTTTGATCAGGAATCCCATTTCCAATTACGTACGGTTGGCTTCCTATTAAACTAAATTTGGTACATAGGCGTACAATATTATATACAGCTAAATCACATATCAACTTACAGGCCAATAACCTTCAATTATTATAGCCAACTTGAAGAAAATCGCCGACAAGATAAAACGTTTTGAGTAATTGAGTAGGCGTTTACAAAAGAACAAATTCTTGAATCATTAAAAAAAATTCCTTCTTGGTACTGTGCTGTTAGATTCAACTTATGTTTTAATATTTTTTTTTTTTTTTTTTTTTTTTTTTTTTTTATTTTGCTCGTCAAAATGACCACACTCCACCTGATGGTAAGCAGTCGTGTGGTCTAAGTATATATTATACTGTTGCTGGTTTGATAACTGGATAGGACAAATTGTAATTTTATATTTTAAAGAGGTGATGGATGGATGGGCGGGGATATGGATGGAGTGCATAAAAGATGATATGGCCAGGAAGGGTGTGAGTGCTGAGATGACGAGTGATAGAGATTTATGGAAGAGAAAGACATGTTGCGCCGACCTCAAATAGTTTGGGATGAGGGCAGGAGGATGACGATGATGTCACGGGGAGACTATGGCTACGGAAAAGGAAGCGAAAGTTGGAAAAGTATCAAATTTAAATTATTTAAATGTTTTTAAAATAAGCCGCAATAAAATCAGTAAACAGTAGTTTAATTTCAATGTTTTCCTTATAAAGACAACTCTCGCACTAAGTATCAAATTCTGTATCAAAATGGACTTCATAAACATTAACAAAACGGACACAAAGAACACTCAAACTCGGCAAAACTGTTTGTCGATCATATTTTTTTTGCCCCGTGTGGGATTTGAATCCACTAAAGTCGACGTGGTGGCAATGGTGAGCTGAAGCTTTAAATATCTACACCATCCGTGTAATCAAAATGGAAGTGCTATCTATCAATACTTTGAAATCAAAATTTCATCATCATTCAAAAAAATTTGGGCAAAAAAAAGTGGAGGCATGATGCGCATATAACGTTATCTTATCCTTAAACATCGGTTACGTCACAATGTTGTATCCTGCGACCCTTTTCTGGTAATTTACAATTATTGTTCCTACCGACAGATATGTTTGCAGGCTTAAATATTTTTATCTATTTTAGATCTTCGGTATCACATCATCTATAATTCTATACTAATTGTGAAATTTGATTATAAATGTGAAAGTTTGTGAGGATGTATGGATGTATGGATGTTTGTTACTTTTTCACGTAAAATTTACTGCGATTGCGTTGAAACTTAGTATGTATGTATATGTAGCTGAAGACCTAGATTCCCACATAGGTTACTTTTTATCCCGATATTCCCACGGAAACGGGACTTACTCGGGCAAAATCTAGTTTTAAATAAAATCCAAAAAAAACCATGAGCATCCGCAATTTTCTCTAGACATTTTATAATTTTTATTTTTTATTTTGCTCCTCATAATGACTACACTCCGCCTGATGGTAAGCAGTCGTGTGGTCTAAGGGCAGTGGCCTCCACATCGTCCTCATAGCAGCCGAGGCGATGTTGAGAATATTTCTCAGAATATCTGAACACAAATATGTTATGGATTACCGGTATTTAATAATAACGTTTTTATATACGATCACGTCCTCTCACAATATATTGGAAATGCGGAAACAAAAATAAAATAAAATGCGCCTATCTGTGGCCTGCCGCGAATTTTATTTCAGCAACATATTCCAGCGAAAATATTTTCTTTATTACTGTGATGCAAAAATAGGCACAAAAAAGCTTGTAGTATCACTAGCATACTACAAGTTACATATATATATTACACACATATATATACTCGAAAGAGTAGGAATAGTTGTATATGACCCATTTTGCTGATTTTTATTACTGGTGTATTTCATCCCTATTTCGCAAATGGTCTTACGGGATAAAAGGCGAGCCAATCGCCGTCTACTGGCCGCAATTCTACACTCCATGCTGCTACAGAAAATCCTTGTAATACTTTGACCGATTCGGATATCACACCCGAGACCTCAAGTACAACAGTCTCATTCACTACCACTTGCCGTCTACTGGACACAGTTCTACCCTTCGTGTTCTTCCTTAATATTTTTTTACAAAAATACCCAATGGCACTCTTCCGCCTCGGTTATCGAACCCGAGACCTCAAGCACAACAGTCTCATTCACTTACACTTGCCGTCTACTGGACACAGTTCTACCCTTCGTGTTCTTACTGAATATTTCTTTACAAAAATACCCAATGGCACTCTTCCGCCTCGGTTATCGAACCCGAGACCTCAAGCAAAACAGTCACATTCACTACCACTTGCCGTCTACTGGGCACAGTTCTACCCTTCGTGTTCTTACAGAAAATTTATTTACAAAAATACCTAATGGCACTCTTCCGTCTCGGTTATCGAACCCGAGATTTCATACACAACAGTCTTATCCACTACCACTTGTTCTGCCTTCCTAGCTACTACTGAATATTTATTTTCAAAAAAACTCCTAATACCTAGCACGCCTCAGGAACTGATCTCGAGACCTCATGCACAACAGTCTCCTGTAGTTCTATATCTACTAGGCACAGTTCTGCCTTCCTAGCTGTTACTGAATATGTACTCAACACCGAAAACCAATGACATTTTTCCGCCGCGGATATTGGATCCGAGACTTCAAGCATTCACTACCACTGCGCCACTGCTACGTGAGACCTCAAATAAAAGCTAGCAAAATGCGAGTGCCATACACCTCTGCTTACCCCTTCGACCAATATACGGCGAAAGAATACGAATGTATGTAAAAAAATACTGAAAAGGCATATTTAAAAGTCGATTGTGACGTAATGGAATACATAAATCCAACGCCAAAAGTTCAGTGAATAGAAACGGAAAAACCTGAATAGAATATTTAATAGAACTTCAGTACCCTAAAAACATATTTTAGCGATCGATGAGGCCTGAACTGATGTATGAGGCCTCGGTTTGCATTACCGGACCGCACAAAGTCTTTAAACGAAATCAATACACTCACTATTAAAAATAATAATGTACTCCTGACCGAATTTCGGTCACGGCGGTCAATCTATTCTCTAACTCTCATGATCCAATGGGACGGTAATCTGACACAAACGGAGTGAGATCAAGTGCAGGACCAACGGCTTTACATGCTTTCTGAAGCACAGAGATGTGCAAAATCGCCAACTTCCTAACTCCGGGCTGCTATTGAGAACCCAATAACTTTTTATTGCCCTATTACGTAGAACCTAAAACAATAACTGACTGAATATGCGAGTAAGCAAGCGTAAGCGTGTAAGCGATAGTGGGAAACCGTTGGACTGCCATGCAGAGTCTCGAGTTCGAACCCAAGGCGCGCATCTCTGACTTTTCGAAGTTATATGCGTATTAAATACTTAATTATCGCTTGCTTTAACGATGAAGGAAAACATCGTGAGGAAACCTGCATGTCTTAGAGTTCTCCATAATGTTCTCGATGATATGTGAAGTCTGCCAACCCGCACTAGGCTAGCGTGGTGGACTATGGCCTAACCCTTCTCACAGTGCGAAGAGGCTCGTTCCCAGCAGTGGGACAGTTTAATACAGGGCTGATAATATTATATATTATTATAATAATATTCTACCACAAACACACAACACCGTGTAGCCCAAACTAAGCAAAGCTTGTACTATGGGTACTAGACAATGGAAAAACTTACATACATATATACTATGTTTTGTAAATACATACATATTATACATAGAAAGACCCAGACCAAGACAAACATTCATGTTTATGCACACAAATGTTTGACTTGTGCGGGAATCGAAAACGCGACCTCAGGCGTGGCAGTCGGTTACACTAACCACTACGCCATCGAGGCCGACAGAATGATATAAATGGTAATAATCCTCTGCTTTCCTCCTTAGGGATATCTCAAAGGAGGAAAGTAGGCAGTAGGCAATACGACTAAAAATATAGTCCTCAGACATATATATACATACATATACACACATACATACATATATCTATATCTGTAATATATATATATAATATATAATAAGACTATATAATAGTCTATTCTATTCGAAATATAAATTTATATATATATATATTTTCACTCTTACAATGTTATATACCATATTCGTACAAACGACAACCAACGAACCCCCTTCTCGACCATCCACTCAGCCACTTGACTTGACAACTATTATTAACGCTGACATTCTCAGTATGCAAAACTAATAACTAAAGTAAATAAAAGAAGTATGAAAACAAAATTAACCACCGACATACCGACATATATATATATATATATATATATATATATGTCGGAGAGGCGAAGTTACTAGGCTCTGCCATAACGGGAACTTTGAAATTAAACTTGTAACGAATTGTCAGAGTTGTATTTCTCGTAATGAATCACAAATTATAATAGACTTGAATAATAGAACACAAACGTATTACAATTGGTAGCGCGGTGAATTCGACACAGGGCTGGCTATCTCAAAATTGGTCCGCTCCACCATCGAAACCAACACAACAACTCTTCAACGCCGCCCTTTTTTACCCGCGCGTTCCCCGTCCTCGTGCAGTTGGTAAAACTGCATCGCACGGCATAAGCGTGATACCAACATAACGCAATGGTTACGTTCACTCAGAATAATGTTGTCATTTGCCAGCCGAGTATCGACTACACCCAAGTTGAACAACTTGACGCGACCAATCGAAAGAGTAGTTTGTCTATAGTAATCACGTTTCTGAACGTAAACAAATTAATAAAATTACAATCTCAAATTATTTCTTCAACCGACCAAGCGTGGCGCTCCTGTCTCGCGCTCCGACATATATATATATATATATATATATATATATATTACAGATCTACTGTATTGGCTGTACGCAAATATGTTTAAGGAGCCCTATATAATATATTGTTATGTATCATATGTGATTCATCGGACAGGTAATCTGTTAATATAATATTAGACAACGGTACTTAATCGCGTTGGTAATTATTTAAACCGTGACCGCGATCGAAGCAAGTCGCTTGAAATTGGGCAATGAATTAAAGCGTAAAACCATAAAATAATTACTAGAGCCATTAAGACTTCCTGTCTAACTTTATATTAAGTAGGTGTGCTAATCGCATATATCAATAATCAAAATATGCAATCGGTAACTTACTCGACGCGACAAATACAGCTTAATATAACACACAAATTAAACACTAGAGAAATGAGTGATTAAACGCATGACTGGTTCACATCGCAAAGCAAAAAAAAAAAAAAAATAGAAACTAAGACAAGCAGAATCTGATCAATTACCAGAGATATAACGCTTCAATCCCCAAGAGAAGTCTCATCGTTTGTTTACTATTTCTTATCTATATAATCGACCTTTATTTCTTTCTTTCTCCTTACTCTAAACAATAGAACACACATCATTATTATCAACAGTCATTTCAATACTCATACCTTATCCACAAAAATATTAATTAGAATAAAAAATATCCTACCTCACTATCCTTATTATAAATGCTAATATGAGTTTGTTACGTTTTCACACCTAACTTACTCGATCGATCAGCATGCAAGTTCCCATACACATTGCCAGCAGTACAGAAAAGGACAAGGTGTGCCTTTTATACAGAAAAAGTACTGTTCTAGAGCGCAACCGCGAGAAATAGCTAGTAAACAATAAAATAGACGAGTAAGCACAATCTCGAAACTATCACAAAAACGTAATCAATGAGGTTTCATCCTCACCAAACACCATATATTACAACATTAAATTGTAAATGTATTGAACCTTCAATATATTTACAATTTGAAATTGAAAATGAATTCACCGCACTAGGTGTCTAATCGACACACACGTAAATTTAAAAACCTTCAACCAAAAAAATAAATATGCACTACTTTTCTCAATTCATACGCCTTTCACGAAATCAAAAATTACTAATAAGCAAGTTCCACTCGTAACATAATATTATGTATTTTGTTTATGCTTATGGCTATGCATGGTGAAAGTGTTGGGAAAATGTATTAACACTTCAGAAAGCAAACGAATGAATACAACGGATATACCGGCAACGAATAGTTGTAAACCATAATTTCAGAAATACATAATGAAGTACCTAACATTTATCTACATAATATGTACATCTTAAGTATACGTAAATTTGTCCGTTAATATCCTAAAAGGAAACTTACCTACTACCTGCCTATATACATATGTATGTATAAATAAAATTTTCCCAACCACTTAGAAGAAATTATGTTTACCGAGCTTCTTCTTTCTTTCTTTCTTTTCGTGTGGTTAGTAACCAACCTGTTGTCAAGAGTTATTTAAGACGCCCGTAGGCCTCTGACATGGCTTAACGACTGGTGTCAATTTAGCAACAACCGGGACCGACTTTTTACGTGCCCTCCGAAGCACGGAGACGCTCAAATGAAATACCACTAAGCGGTCACCTATCTATAGACTGACCACACCCAAAGTTGCTTAACCTCACTAATCGTTTACCGATCAGTGATGCAACTGGCTATGAGTGCCTACTACCTACTATACCGAGCTGTCGGCTCCAAATGCATTCATCAAGTCTTCTAGTCATAAAAATCAAAATTAAAAATTAAATCCCTGATCACATAACAAAGGGAAGAAAAATATTTTTGTAATAAAATATCTTATCACTTAATTATACTACATATTAAATTACTACGTGAACGAAAAATAAACATAACACTTTCCTATATACTTGTGGTAACATCTACTATTTACATTAAATATATATCATCTACAGATACTGAAAAATCTAACATGTGCTATATACCTTCGTATATATATTTTACATAATGGTAAATGAAAATATCGTTAGTCTGTCTGAGAGTTCTCCATAATGTTCTTTAAGATATGTGAAGTCTGCAAAACCCGCAATGGGCCAGCCTGATAGATTATGGCATAACCCTCCACACAATAATTAAGGACTCTTGCCCAGCAGTGAGACAGGTTATATACAGGTCTGATATTATTATTAATATATACAGAATGTCCGGTAATTAATAGATAACCTTGAAATGTCTTATAGTAGAAATGAAGGTCGTTCAGAAAAATGAAATAATTAAGCTATATTAGCATAGCATACTTTTGACTGTCTATCAATTAGCATAATTAGTGTTTAATAATAAAACAACAAAAAGCCGATGGATTTCATTCATTTATGGTCATAGTATACAAGAAAGTTATATGGTAATTTAAAAAAAAACACATATCTCAGGTAGTAGGATAGATTTTTCTTCATATTTTTTTCTGAACGGCCATCAGTTCCACTATAAGACATTTCCAGGTTATCCATTAATTACCGGACACCCTGTATACAGGGCTGATATTATCATTAATATATATACTTACACAAAAAAATATTTACACCACACAATATCAATTATACACTACTGATAAGATTCTTCCTCTCTCGTTTATTAAATTGCTGCATACAGGTCCTTGATTGCATTACTTATGCCCGACCCAGATCCTTGTATAAAATGGAACGCAACAAATTTTATATTTTAATATCTATACTCATAATAATATTACAAAGTGAAAAGATTTGATTGTATTGCATTTAGCTCAAAAACAACTCAACCGATTTAAAAAATTATTTTATCATTAGAAAGCTATATTATCGCCGAGTAAAGGCTATAATTTTTTTATATGCGAGCAAAACAGCGAGCTTAAAATAGTATAAAATATAGTTATAATAAGTAAATTATTTTCATTTATGTAGATAAACCAAAAACGCTTTAGGCATCTGCGACAAAAAATACGTCATAGTTTTTTTTCAGTAATACGCAGTTACATCTTGTTCTTATCCTTACATAAATTTACGTTTTTATACCACCGAAGGAGTAATCAGTATTAACCCACATTCCGCAAACTATGGTTCGACCTCACCTAATAAGGGGCAAACCTATTGCAAAAAACATTAAGTAAATACTACGCAATATCTTTCATGTTCTACATATTTTCTGGTTTGTGCATGTATAAGACTGACTAAGAAAGTTTATAAGACTAGTGTAAATGAAACAGTCGCAAGGGCCTAGGCAAAAGTTTCTCGATCAGATCGGAGACATTCTGGAAAAGGCCAGGTTAAGATCACCTTAAACCGGCGAGCTTGTATGAGGAATATGATGAAAGTGAATGAAGACAGAGAAGTGTGTCAAGATCGTAGCAAATGGAAATCCGTATTATCTGCCTACCCCTCTGGGAAACAGGCGTGACTACACGTGAATCACAAAATAATATAAATTCATGCTTTTATACCCGCGAAAAGGCAAGCAGAGCTGAATAAGTGCTACATTTAGTGAGCTTACTGTCATTTACCGTCTACTGCGCATGTTTTAAAACTCCGAGCTACTACTGAGAATTTGCTAACAGAAAAACCCAATTACAATTATTTTTACAATGCACCTTTAAATACCCTAACAATTGTTGTAACGCCATACATAACTGAAAACCTATTGTATCTGGCTGCAGGTGTGCCGATGCGACTCAATCGGTTAATACTGCGCCAAGCGTAAGACGCGGTTGGACTGAATGACAGAGCTCGATATTTAAATCGGCGCGCGGCCGCCATAGTAAAATTGTATGGAGGATTTGAAGTGCTTTTTTGATAAATATGTATCTTTATTGTCAACCAATAACTTAAATATATGAAACTGACAAATTGTAGTATAACTATTTATGTTTCGTTTAAGCTGTAAAATAGGATAAATTTCTACTGTTATAATCTAAAAATCACGTAACACGAGCTTACGTTTTTGCATTATTCGTGCAGATTTACGTAATTTTGTAGGCGAAAATATTAATTATTTAAAGTTTTTTACACGAAGTAATTGTAAACACTTTCATTGTTATGGTAAATGTATATTTTATATTTGTATTAAACAAAAAGTGTTGATTTTATCAACTTAACTGCGACCGCCTGTTTTGGCACATTTCGCTCGGCGCAGTCTTAAAGACAAAGTATTTATTCCACATTCTATAATAATTCTTATATTTTTGGCAAACGCCTAGAAAGCTGAGGGATTTAAGTCTCAATACAGTTTTAAAATTATTTAGGTGTGTATGACTTGATTAAACAAAATGGAATGGCGAATTTATTATTAAATGCGTGTTATAACTAAATAATATTATATAGGTAATGAAGCTTTTAAGTGCTTCATTACATGAAAGGCCGTTAAAACATGATGTAGTATATATTTCTCGAATTACAAAATTTTATAGGCACGAACTTTATATTAAGAAAATATGATCAAATTTGAATTTAGTTTGCACTCGTAAAAACTGATATGTTTTATTATATTCATAGTCTTATGCTTATTTCTCTGAAGGGTAGGCAGAGATATATTTGCCCACGCTTTGCTAGTTATTTATTTGTCTGGGTACATTCCTAGTCTACTTTCTACTACTTAGAGATTTTTGACTAAAATCTTGATAACACTTTGCCGATCTAGGAATCGAGCCCGAGTATTCATCAAGGCAGATAAATTAATGTTTTATTATTTAAAATAAAAAATATAATTTATTATGAGATAATATAATTTATTTGTGTATGTATTTCATTAACATAATGCATAATTTGTGTAGGTCGAAACATAAATGCTCAAATTACCTAACTTGAAGTTATAATAATTTTCGTTTCAATAATGTTTAAAAGACAATATTACCAGCAGATACAGCTCTTTAATTTCGTACTTTTGCAACAAAAAGAAACGTCGAGGTAGTGTAAACTTAAAAATAAATAGTTTTAATTAATTTAAATAGCTTAAATTAAAGTAAAGTTTAATAATAGTAGTGTTAGAATTTTCAAAAGTATGTAATAAAAGTGTTTTAAAGTAAAATAAACAACGCAACAAAATCCGTATAAAGTGTTTAATTTCAATAACGATATCGATTAATTTATTATTTTTATTCTGTAAAGTTGTATCCTATAATATTGAATATGAATTTCTTTAATTAAAAATCTACTAGGTCTTTGTAACACAATTTTATAATAATATTTAGGTATTTTGAAAGGTTTTTCAAAAGCATATTATGTGTAAAATGTTTTAATCAGAAATTATTTTAAAAGAAGAACTAGTAAGTATTTATTATCAATATTTTGTGGACGTTCAATCACAGTTAGAAATAATAAATATATTTGTTTATAAACTTGCACTAAAATAATAAAATTGTTTATGAATTTATTTTATACCATTAATTAAGGTTTGCAAAAAAAATACTGGCAATAAGAAGATCAAACACTTACTTTGAAAAGTTGATCGGTTATCACTCACTCCATAAACAGTACAAACACTTTAAAATCCATTTTACACATACACATAAAACTTATTTACACAAATTTTAACACAAACATTATTTTAACACACTTTATTCTCCATTGTAACGAATCACCACATGAATCACCATTTTAATCACTTTGGAAAATATACAAGAAAAGTTTCGTGAACTTTTTGTTCAGAGCGAGCAGGTGCCAGCGCCGGGAGCTTTTTGGTGACTGAAGTTTCTGATAAACAGAGCGATGCTTTCTGCGCATGCGTGATACGCACGGTGCTGATAATATAATAATAATTTAGAGGTGTGCTTACATTGTTTTATGCATATCTTGTACTGTGTCGACGAGTTGTTTGTATGCTTTAAAGGTGAGAGTAAAGCTGGAAAGCTTCAGTCAAATTGTTTTGTTTGTTTATCGAACTTGTAACTTACGACTTTATTTATATTGTTGAGTCAAAAAGAGACGAAAGGCATTTATAACGTAGCTTAAAATAGCTTAATTGAATATGTCTTGCGTTTTCGCAAATGTTTCACACTGAAATCAAAAGATTTTAACGGTTTCACAGTTCATTTAAATTAAAGTTTTTCTATATTAAGATAATTTTATAAATATTTGAATTTACCCTTTTTCCCGATGTTTCTGCTGTTTTTCAGCAGGCATGTTCATGGGATGGGTATGTAGGTAGCGTTTGTCTCAATCTCTGAGTGTGTTGTATGTTTATTGGTGTTTCTATTTACGCATAATAAGCTCGAATTATCAAGCTTTGGTATGTCTTGCTTCTTCTTGAATTTGAGTTTAGGATTTATGAATTATTGGACCCCAAGCTACATTTTAACAAAGTTCTTTAAAAAAAAATTAGGATGTTTCTTGATTTCAATAATATTCTATAGAGCATCTTTGGTAGAAATCAGTGATCTGTTGCATGTATCTGTGGTTGGTCATATTTTAAATGATAGTATATTTGTTTGTGTCATTTATTCAAGCATTGGATTTATTTGTTTATATTTAAATACAGTTACACCGGTTTTGGAAAGAGTCTAATACATTGAGAGTTTGGTACATTATCAAGCTAGCCAAAACATTGGTAGTGTCAATAAATAGTTGGCAACAACGGAATAATTTAGTCTTATGCAATATTTAGTGCTAATGTTTAAAATAAACAACGACCAAATCCATATACGGTAGTTCAATTTAAATAAACTTACGCTCTGCTTTTTTTTAATTGTGTCGCAGCTAACATTGCCCATTCTAATAAAATAATAATAATTATGTCAGAGAAATATTTCGAGGGACATTAGATAGGTATTTTAATTAATTTAATAATAATGTATGTTCTTTATTTATGTTTTGGATGTGTTATGCGATTAAGCATGTACATATGTGGGTAAATGTGTTTTGTATGTGTTTGTGTAGGTATGTTTGTATGTCTCCATTATTATGTGTGTCTGAAAGAGAGGGAAAGAATGTGTGATTTTCATTCCATAAAGATTTCTAAATCTTCTTTTCTGTACTAATATTATGAAGAGTCATATTTTTGTTTATGATGAATAAACTTTTAGACCGTTTTATTCATTATTTTCATTCCATATAAACCTATTTTATTCAGAATTAACGTAGGCTATTATATAACATCACGCTAATAACAACAGGGGCAGAGCAATAATCACAAACGTGGATGAAACTGTGGGACACAGTTAGTCTTGAAGTCTATAGTCTCTATTTACGTTGCTTCGCTAATTAATATCTTAGAGCAAATATTGCAGTTATATTGTTAGCACGGTCCTCCCACCCCATTAGTCCCATTTTCTACACTTCTGGTTATTGAGGTAGTCATAAGGTAATTTTACCGGTATGACTAACAGCAAGGCAACCATTCCAAGCTCGTTTAAATGAAATAAAGTTCATTTGCGAAACTTTGTATATGATTTTTAATTAACTGCCCGTTGATGTAGTTCATTTACTTTAGTAGCTAAACTAATTTGAACAAATTTGTAGAAGATTTTCATGATTTAAAATTATTAGTTAATATTCCATATTTTTCAATTTGCTTAACTATTGTTTGACTATTGCTTCTAGAGAAACAAACATTTGTTGTAATTTTGATAGATAGAGACAATTTAAAAGTCATACAAAAACAAACTCATAAGTGTGTATCGACTTAAGTTCAGCAATTCTAGTAAACTTAGGGACGGTTCTTATATCAAAAACGGGTCTGTTACTTTGTCAACTAAAAAAATGTATGATTTTGATTTTAACGGTTGTGCTTAACTTATATTGTCGCAGCGGCACACCGGCGGCCAGGTACAATAGTTAACGATAGGTTAAAAGTACAAGTATGATAAAAAGCCCTGCGAGTGTAGCCTGCAGCAGCCACGTACGCGAAGCAAGTAGCTGCTACGGGCAGCTAATGCTTACTTCTCCACGTTAGAGGGAGAAGTGCTCCTGATGCATAACCCCTCGCCACAAGGGGAGGCGAGAGGGCTATGTCGGGCTATCCCGAGATTTCGAGCCTACCGATTAAAATCACCACGGTGTGCTACCTCGCTGATTTCTAAGGTGGGTGAGTCGCTGGAACTAGAAAACATTAGCTGTCATGTGTGTCACGTCATGTGAGATATCACACACGCTCACTCACGCTTCTATGGAGAAGCAACGATGTCTATAATAAATGGCTACAGATCAGACATATCGATGTTTCTCATTCAAATGAATGGTGGTGAAAAGTAATTTCATGCATATTCCCGAAGGAGTAGGCAGAGGTGAATAACACTCAAACTTTGCCAGCTTTAGTTTTAGGTCACAAATAAAAGGTAGCGAGCCTTTAGTTTTCTATTGGCATCTGCGAGGTACAGTACTAGACTCTATGAGAGGCGCTCATAGCCAGTGTTTTTTTTTTTTTATACTACTAAAGTGGCAAACAAGCTTACGGCCCACCTGATGGTAAATAGTTACCGTAGCCTATCGACGCCTGCAATACCAGAGGCATCAGTTGCACTCACTGATTGGTAAACGATTAGCGAGGTTAATCAACGTTGAGTGCGGTCAGTCTATAGATGCGTGACCGCTTAGTGGTATTTTATCTGAGCGTCTCCGTGCTTCGGAGGGCACGTAAAAAGTCGGTCTCGGCTGTTGCCAAGTTGACAGCAGTCGTTAAGCTATGTCAGAGGCCTACGGGCGGCTTGAACAAACCTTGACAACAGGTTGGCCACTAAACAAACGAAAAAAAAAAGTTCTAGGCTCCTTGTTGCAACGGAGACCTTCGTTGAAGAAAGTCTAAAAATATGACTTATCTTGACTGGGAATCGAACCCGAAATATCGTGCACAGTAGTCGCATTCACTTCTGCTGCACCACCAGGTAGTTTATAATATAATTACATTAACCATTTTATCAATAAAACCTTGGAAATATAGGTGAGCTTATCGTATAACTTTCATTGAAATCAATTATAAATAATTATTCTTTTTGAAGGTATTTTCGTATGGGTTCGTGTTTTTATGCCGGGAAATATCAAAGAGCGTTTTGTAAAACAACTTTCATGGCCTATTATAGCAGAGCGATGAGAGGGGTCGATCGCATGATTTTTTTAACGTTATCGTCATAGTAAAGTTACCTACAACGCTTACTTGTGATTATCTATGGAAAATCGTATTATTCGATTCGAATTCAAATATTCGAAACTTTGATAAAATTAAAGAAAAACAATCAAGTAAGAACAAGTAAGGCAGAGGGGTTTTACTCCTATATTTTGCCAACTAACATACACATCTGCCGAGCCTATTACCGGTTGCCACAGTTTCAGCTTTCGTGCTGATACTGAGAACTCCTTCATAGAATAACCTGAGCCTCACGGACAGCAATCGTATACAATACTACTGCTTTTTCTTCTTCTTTTCGTGTGGTTAGTCGCTAACCTGTTAAGCAGCGATAGTTCAGTGAGGAGACCAACAGACTGCAATGCAGAGGGTCTCGGGTTCGAACCCACGTCGCGCACTTCTGACTTTCGGAAGTTATATGACTTTTCGAAATTATGTGCGTATTGATTGACATTTATCGCCTGCGCCGTGCCTCGGAAAGCACGTTAAGCCGTCGGCCCCGGCTGCCATGAACATCTATGGCAGTCGTTATTGGGAAGTCAGTGCCCTATAATATCCTGACGCTGGTCTAGCCTTAGGGTATCGTTAACCTCCGGGTTGCGGAGGTCACGTGGCAGCCACTCCGTGTAAAAACTGATATCCAGTCAAATCCGGTTAGACTAGAAAAGCCGACCCCAAGTGACTTGGGAATAGTAAAGGATAGGGAGAAGATAAATAAATAAATAAATAAATAAGAGTGGCCAACCTGTTTTCAAGAGTCGTTCAAGTAGCAGGCCTCTGACATGGCTTAACGACTGCTGTCAATTTGGCAACAACCGGGAATCGAGTTTTTACGTGCCCTCCGAATCACGGAGACGCTCAGATGAAATACCACTAAGCGGTCACCCATCTACAGACTGACCGCACCCAACGTTGCTTAGCCTCGCTAATTGTTTACCAATCAGTGGAGCAACTAGCTATGAGCGCCTACTAACTAATGCGCCACCGAGTCTTTTGATATTGATTATGTATAGCCTAATACAAATACGAATGATAGTTGTAGGAGTCTGACGAGATAAACAAAATAGGTCAACACTATTGTCCGAGGCTCATATGAAAGATTGTGTCGCGAATACGAACAATCATATTGACCATAATCTATCTACCAAATCAAGTTTTGAATATAAGATTGCTAGCTGACACGCACAAATCCGTCTGCTTCGCATAAGAGAATTTTTCCCCGTTTTTGCAACATTTTTTATTGATACTCCACTCCTATTGGTCGTAGCGTGATGTTATATAGTCTATAGCTTGCCTCGATAAATGAGCTATCCATCACTAAAATAATTTTTCAATTCGAACCAGTAGTTTCTGAGCGCGTTTAACAAAACAAATAAACAAACTCTTCAGCCCTATAATATTAGTATAGAAGTATAGATCATTCAAATAATAATCAGCAATGGCGAATTGATAAATATTCCAATATCAGTTTCGAGTATACAAGTTTCGAATATAAGATTTTTTTTGTATCAATAGCATAATCCTTGTGCCTATTCTTTTAGACGTGAAATAGGTGAATAAAACTACAAAGAGGTAGCTCTCTCGATTCCAGCAAAAAGGCCTTAATTTTATCAAAATAAAATATATTTTATTGTAATACCCAGTCAACAGCTTAACACTTATTTTCTAATACGTAGTCGTTGTTTTTATGTAACATGGATATACTGGTACTTTCTTCATCGGGCAAAATGGCAAAACAAGTCTTGTACGGCGTCCAAGTGCAAAATAGTTCACTTTCCAGAACTCTTGCTAAAGGAAAACATAACTTACAAAGAAAAGAAGTGAACTCGTATAAAGTGGAATGGAAACAACATGTACGTACTTTAACTTCGTGACATACTTTAAGATAAATATAAAATTCAGTAGAAATCAAACTTGTTTGATATAGCTATAAGGCTTCTTACGGTTATAAAAATAACACAACAAAACTTTACTGTGTATTTCTAAAAATAGCATAAATGCAGTCGTATTGCGGGAATTGTGAAGTATATTTTATTTTTATTTTTAAAGGCATACACGCATACTGAATTGAGTGATAAGAGAACGCTGTGGTATAAAGAAGAAGATAAAGTAAGAATTGAGAAACGTTTGCTAAGATAGATTAGGCATGTAGAATTAATTGACGACAAAAACAGGCCAAGAAAGTACAAATATGCAAATGTGAATAGGGCAGGCAAAAGGAGAAGACCTAGGTGAACGTTCTTTAACACATCCAATACATTGTGAAGAAAGGTAAGATTAAGAGTGTCTACACTAAACCAACGACCGTACATAAAGAATATATTGTACAGATGACGTATGTACCTAGTGGTTTAATTGGCTGCCTGGCCATTGCCTTTGTGATGTGGGTGCTCTCCCTCACGGGACAAAAATTTGTGTGATTCTACTAATAGTTGTTTCACGAGTCTGGGTGATCTTTGTGTCCGTTGTTTGAATGTTTGTAAAGAGCACCGTGACACTCATATTTTTTCATACAAAAATAGCGAATGAAGCAGAACAGGGATGTAAGAGAAAAGCCGTAGTCTTTGCCTACTTGCAGGGAGGTGGCAGAAAATAAAGTTTAAAACTAGTAAACATGCCTATTTCTCCTTCCTTCATTGTAATCTTTTTATACCAAAAAAATAATCGGTAACGTATAATAAAAGTATTGATTTACGATTACCAAATAAATATTCGAATAATTCGATTGTTCAAATCATTTGCGCTTAGCGCTTATTAAATGATTTAGTTATTGATTCATTATGTTGTTACGTAAACTAATGCTCAGTCCAATTTCAACTCCATTCCACCCACAAGCTGAGTGAGACCTTGCCTTAATAATGGCGCATGTAATCATAATTGGAATTGTCGACCGTTAATCGGATAATCGACAGTAGTAATATAATTATATTCGGAAATCATATTTTAATTAATTGATATAGATAATTATAACCTGAAATGTAATAATGATACATTGCCTAGTTACATGCATAGATAGTTACACAGTTAACATAAATATAACATAGCTAGGTTTAGGTTAAAATATATTTATTCTCAATAAAAAAATTTGCATGTCACTTACTTGAGAACAATTTTAAACATAAGATATAACGATTAAAAGTTCGTCACCTATACTCATCTAATACCTTCAAGGATTTTGTAGCAAATATTTACTTAATGCCTTCTTAAAAGCATTAAGCGAGTTTACATTTTTTTAAAGGTATTCTGTTATACATTTTTGGTCCTTCATAAATCATTGTTTTGACGCCATAGTTATGAGTTCGGGTGTTTGGTAAAACTATAAACTTGCTCGACGACTGCTGCGACGAGAAAAATGTTTAAATTTGGTAAATATTATGCTACTGTGGATATTATTGTGCAGATCTTTATAGATAAATATACATGTATTATAGATATATAATTGACTGATATTCATTAGTTTTGTTTCTTCATATACTTTATTTGACGGTGCAAGGAATGGATAGTTGAAAATCGTTTTTATCAATTTATTCCGTACCACTTGTAGATCTGCTATTCGTGTAGCTATAGCTTAAACCCTTAACGTAAACAGTTAATATTAAAGTTCTTTTGTACGGATTTTATCGCGTTGTTTATATATATATAATTATTTAGAAAATGTTACACTTCTACTACTATCAAATCAAATCAAATCAATTTTTATTTGCATAATACAGGTACGTAGGGTTGGTACAAAAGAATTATGGATGCGCTGAATTATAACCTGAAGCAGGTGAGCAAATTTCTAAAACTTATTTATCTTATGTCGATATGGTATGACGTAATTATATATATTTTATTTTATTTTATTTTATTATATACATAATTACGTCAATCTGACTGATTTACAATAATGACAGATACTGGAATAATGAAATTTAAAAACGACACCAAAATAATAAAATTATGCAATTAAGAATAACAATGTTTTATTTATATAGATGTCCAATATAATTGTCGACTATTAACATATGGGAGAAAATACGACTATTATTAAGCTTTACTTAATGATGTAATAAAGTGTTAAATATGTTACTTTAATTTCAATGAATAACATTCGCGTAAACAGAAGACAATATTATATTTCATCGTTATTTTAATAATAGTCTATGATATTATAATACATAAATCAATATTAGCCAGTGATAACGCAAAAATTACGCAAATTCTGCATTCAAATCGATATTTAAATGCAAAATTTGTGTTATTTTCTAATCATTCATATTTTTTATCAAATACTTGTGTAACGTGTAAAATTGATATAGTTTACTTATTTGCGTCTTATCTACGTCAAAAATTGTTAGATTACGTATATAATTTACCATGAAATAGCTATGCTATATGGTATGCTTCTTTACCATTAACGAGGTAAAATACACGTGTAATACAATTAATAAACTCTAGTTTACCAGTGACGTGGTTAAAATGTATACGCTGAACACTAACGTAAACAAAGCTGCCAATCATATGTCGATTCTTCGGCCATGAACATCAATTTAAACGTTTCATTTTAAACTCATCCATTAGTTTTATCAACGGAAAATTATACTTTATTACCTTTCTATAAAACTGAGTATCAACATTAATCAACCTGTTGCCCTTGACCGTCAATGCAAAAACGCCATCGATAAATAATAACCAATAATAATGTATGCAGTCACACATACATTGTTATCATTGGACTGCAATGCAGAGGTCTCGAGTTTGAACCCGAGCCTATAAATAAATTAATTTACAACTATTACAGTAGAATAATGGTGAATACACAATGTATACACGCAGTTTCGCATTTCATATATTTCACAAAATTAATGAGAAAAGCAGCGATTGGACTGCCTGGCAGAGGTCTCAAGGCACGAACCTCTGACTACTCGAAGTTACGTGCGTTTCAAATAGTTAATTATCGCCCATTTTAACGGTGAAGATAAAATATCGTGAGGAAATCTACATGCATAGGATTCACATAATATGTTGTCGAAGATGTGTAAAATTTTCCAAGCTGCCCTAGACCAGCGTGATGTACAATAATAATATTGTACCAGATACACACAACACCATTTAGCCCAAACTAAGCAGAGCTTGTACTATGGGTACTAGACAATGGATAAACATACATATACAGGTGTCCAGTAATTAATGGATAACCTGGAAATGTCTTATAGTGGAACTGATGGCCGTTGAGAAAAAATATGAAAATATATCTATCCTAACTACTACCTGAGATATGTGTTTTTTTTAAATTACTATGTATAACTTTCTTATATATTTATCTTTTGTTGTTTTATTATTAAATACTAATTATGCTAATAGATAGACAGTTAAAAGTATGCTATGCTAATATAGCTTGCACTTTTTAATATTTTTTTTTTTTTTTTTTTCTGAACGGCCTTCAGTTCTACTGTAAAACATTTCAAGGTTATCCATTAATTACCGGACACCTGTATACTTCTTTTTTGTGAATACGTACATCTTATACATAGAAACACCCAGACCAAGACAAACATCCATGTTCATGCACACAAATGTTTGACTTGTGCGGGAAACGAACCCGCGACCTCAGGCGTGGCAGTCGGTTACACTAACCACTATGCCATCGAGGCCGACAGAATGGTATAACTCTAGTTATACCGAGAAGAGGCCTGTGTCAACTAGTGGGACAATTCATAAACAGGGCTGATATTATTATAATATATTATATACTTACTTTTAGAAGTCCACGAAAGAGTAGATAGTTTAGTGTAACCGACTGCCACGTCTGAGGTCGCGGGTTCGATTCCCACTCAAGTCAAACATGTGTGTGCATGAACATGGATGTTTGTCTTGGTCTGGGTGTTTCTATGTATAATATGTAGGTATTCACAAAAAAAAAGTATATATGTATGTTTATCGATTGTCTAGTACCCATAGTACAAGCTCTGCTTAGTTTGGGCAGATAGTGTGTGTATGTGGCAGAATATTAATAAAAAAAAAAATGTGTGAATTCATCATAATGGTTTAGAACAAGTTATGCAAAGTGCACCGTGCTTTAAAAAAAATTCAGGTTTTAGACAAGTTTCACAATTACACTTAAGGCGATTCCATTAGGCAAGTTACTTGCATGCAAGTTGCAAATTGTATGGTGTAGCTTAAACTTGTACATATTTTTATTCAAGTGAATTGCAAATTGAACGCGCAATCATTAGTTGCCCGTTTCGGATTTCGAACGAGTGACGTGTACGCACATGATATCTATCTTCTTCCCTTCTTCTACCCTTTATTATTCCCAAGTCACTTAGAGTCGGCTTTTCTGGTCTAACCGGATTTGACTAGATATCAGTTTTTACACGGAGCGGCTGCCACCTGACCTCCGCAACCCGAAGGCTAACGATACCCTTAGGCTAGGCCAGTGTCAGGTTATTAAAGGGCACTGACTTCCCAATAACGACTGCCATAGATGTTCGTGGCAGCCGTGACCGACGGCTTAACGTGCTCTCCGAGGCACGGAGCAGGCGATAATTGTCAATCAATAGGCTCATAATTTCTAAAATTTATATAATTTCCGAAAGTCAGAGGTGCGCGACGTGGGTTCGAACCCGAGACCCTCTGCATTGCAGTCTATTGGTCTCCCCACTAAGCTATCGCTGCTATTAATATCTATCGCTGTACAAATTATCGAAACATAATGTCTGATAGGTGGGCGCACGAGAAAATAATCATTTTTATTGAGGAGCACGTCTTCTATCCATGATTGCTTTTTTATTGTATTTGTAATTATTGTATGCAAGTAAAACCTGCATGCAATTTGCACTCTTTCAAAATCATGTTTCCAATGCAAGCAACTTGTGCGCAAATGTGACATCGTACTTGCATGCAAGAGTTGCCTAATGGAATCGCGCCTCTCAATATAAAACAACAACGGGTCTTAATCGCGTCGGTAAATATTCGAAGGCAATAAGTAACATTATCGACGAAGTTTCTACCGACTTGCATCGATTGTAGTCACGGGTTGACTGGTGTGCTCAGCGGCGCCTTCGTAAGTGCAGGTTTCGGCAACTACCCTCATTTGGTCTTTTTTATATTTACATTGTCAGTAATTCAATACAACATTTATGAAATCTACACTAACGAACTGATTATACACAATACACTTCACTTCAATTCACTACAATTCCGAGTCTGAGTGTTGTTTTTTTCCGTTGTTTGAATGTTTCTAAAGGCCCCTGCTACACAGGCAATATTTCTAGTGGGCGAAAGAATTTGAACCATGCGATTAGTGGAATAATACTTAACGGATTAGAACCCACTAAACTGGGCGCTGTGGCAATGACGAAGTGAACACTTAGCCATCTGTGCAGTCATGCAGTTGTACAGTTTATGAATGTTTGATATCATAATTATTGTTCATGATTGAGTGTGTCTGTTTCCTCGCATTATATTGCATTTCCCCGAAGGCATTCTACCTACGTAGAGTGTGTATTTCCATGAATCAAGTTAATATTATGTTCTCAATCATGTGTCAAGTCTACCAACACGCTATACGCCAACTTGGTAGACTATGTACAGTTTATGCATGTTTGATATTATTAATAATAATAATATAAACAACCTATGCATAGAAAAAATATAGCATTGGTGAGTGTCCTGGACTCGCTATTATCTAGTTATTTAGATAATAGCGAGAATCTCGCCGATACTCATTCGATCCTGTACTGTGCTGCTGTGGCGGCAAGTCGTATAGCGGGCATCAAGTTACCCACACATGTCCCTGCTATACGACAAACATCTGTCACCCCGGCCTGGCAGTGCAGGATTGAACGGCGTATTGCTGAGGCAAGGACACTCATCGGTAAGCTGATCTGCTTCAGGGCAGGGAACACACGGCCCAGGGTAATGCGCTATGTGGGCCGGGCTTTTCTGGGGACTGGTGTCAGTCCTCATGAATACGTATCTCGGGCCACAGAGCGCATTGACTTCCTGAAGCAGAAAGTCTATGCATGAGCAAATCGACTGCGCAGATACAAAAAACGCGTGCACCGGTATGTCATCAACCGCACGTTTCAAAGTGAGCAAAGATGGGTTTATAGAACCTGGGAACGACCAGATCAATGTGTGGCCGATGTGGGGCTACCAGATGCTGATGCTACAAATACGTTTTGGAGGAACATCTGGTCGGTACCCGTCGGCCACACTGAGGGGGAATGGATGCGGGAGGTCAAGCGAGCAAGTGAGCTAATTCCAGAAATGGAAAACGTGGTCATTGATAGCCAGGATGTAATTAGTGCGGTCCGATCCTTATCAAATTGGAAATCGCCAGGACCGGACGGACTGCACAATTTCTGGCTGAAATGGCTGCGTAGCTCACATGCTTGTTTGGCTGCTCAATTTCAATCTGCCCTAGAATCTGGATCGTTACCAGATTTTATGACCACGGGAATAACCCACTTACTCCATAAAACAGGTAGTACCAACGAGCCCGGCAATTATAGACCGATAACATGTTTGCCATCGATCTATAAGCTTCTTACATCTATTTTGAGAGCCAAAGTATCTAAACATATTGATACAAATTCAATAATGTCAGCGTCTCAGAATGGATGTAAGAGGGGGGCTCGTGGTACTAAGGAGCTCCTCCTCATTGATATGGCCATTAGCCAACAGGTTCGCCGTAAACAAGGGATATGGCGGCATGTTGGATAGATTATAAGAAAGCGTATGATTCGGTACCTCATGCGTGGCTTTTGAGGGTGTTAGAGTTGTATAAAGTAAATGCAACTCTGCGCACCTTTTTGAAGTCATGCATGGGGCAATGGAAAACGGTTCTTAGCTATCCAGGATGTCGGCAGATCCCTGGGAATGGCGAATTTATAAAAATTGAGCGGGGTATATTTCAGGGCGACAGCCTGAGTCCTCTTTGGTTCTGCCTAGCATTGAATCCTCTTAGTACATTACTAGAGGGTTCAGGGCTAGGTTACAGGTTATATAGAGGTGGTGGAGTGATATCCCGCTTGTTGTATATGGATGACTTAAAGTTGTTTGCCCACACTAAATTACAGTTGATGGATTTACTTAAAGTAACTGAAACTTTTAGTAAGTCTATCAGTATTTTGGTGTGGACAAATGTGCTGTCATCCATGTAAAGCAAGGCAGGATAGTGGAATCCGAAGGAACAAAACTTTCGGATTCCATTAACCTACGATCACTTCTTGTAACCGATACTTACAAGTACTTGGGTATGTCACAGGCGTTAAGTATCAATGAGGCTGACATGAAGCAATCGTTGCAGGAGCGTTTCTTTGGTCGCCTGAAAAAAGTTTTAAATAGTCTTTTATCAGGTGGCAACAAGGTGCGCGCTTGTAACGGTTGGGTCATGCCGGTGCTCATGTACTCCTTTGGCATACTTAAGTGGACTCAGACTGAACTGGATGCCCTGGACCGGCGGGTCCGTACACTCTTGACGGCATACCGTATGCATCACCCACGTTCGTCTGTGATGAGACTGTATATCCCGTGGAAATGTGGAGGCCGAGGCTTTCTGAATGCCAAGGCCCTTCATAACCGCGAGGTATGCAACCTCAGAGAATACTTTCTTCAGGCAGACGTGGGTATGCATCGGGATGTAGTTGCTGTAGACGTCGGACTCACCCCGCTCAGTTTGGCTAAAGAGAACTGGCGCAAGCCTGTAGTACTTAGCACTAACGATCGCAGGGATGTATGGCAGAGCAAGGAGCTTCACGGTAGGTTCTACAAAGCTCTATATGGAGCTGATGTAGACCTGTTAGCCTCCGTGAACTGGCTACGTTTCGGTGACCTCTTTGGGGAAACCGAAGGGTTTGTCTGTGCTATTGCGGACGAAGTTATCAAGACGAATAACTACCGGAGATATATCTTGTGGGATGGCACGGTTGACATTTGTCGGGCGTGCCACCTACCTGGTGAGTCCCTCAGGCATATAGTTTCCGGTTGTTCTCGTCTTGCTAACGGCGAGTACTTGCACAGACATAACCAAGTAGCCAGGATTATTCACCAGCAACTTGCTCTGAAATACAAACTTGTAGATGTTGAAGTGCCGTACTACAGGTATGTAGCTGAATCAGTTCTCGAAAATGGTCATGTCACGTTGTACTGGGATCGAACTATCATCACAGACAGGACTGTTGTGGCCAACAAACCTGACATTGTGGTGATAGATCGATCAGAGCGCCGCGCATTGATTATCGATGTCACCATTCCGCATGATGGCAATCTCGCGAAAGCTGAAAAAGATAAGCAAATTAAATATCTTGATTTGGCTCGCGAGGTTGTCGACATGTAGGATGTTGATTCGGCAATCATTGTGCCGATAGTCATATCTGTCAATGGTCTAATAGCCAAGAGCCTCAATCACCATCTAAAGAGGCTCGCGTTGGGTGCTTGGATCAAGGGTTTGATGCAGTGCTTTTAGATACAGCACGCATTGTGAGGAGGTTCCTATCTCTGGAATCCTAACCACCGGCAGCTTGGACCCTGTTCCCGATGCCGGTGGGGTACCATATATTTTATATTTTAAATGTATTTTTATAGATATATGTATATTTAAAAATGAAAAATATATTGAAAATATTTAAATAAAGAGAATAATATAATAATATAATAATAATATTCTACCACATACACTCAACAACATCTAGCCCAAACTAAGCAGAGCTTGTACTATGGGTACTAGACAATGGATAAACATGCACATAAACTATTGTTTTGGACATCCATACATATTATACATAGAAACACCCAGACCAAGACAAACATCCATGTTCATGCACACAAATGTTTGATTTGTGCGGGATTCGAACTTGTGACCTCAGGCGTGGCAGTCGGTTATACTTGTGGATCACACAAATTTTTGTCCCGTGTGGGGCTCGAACCCCTTAACACTCGGCCACTTAACCACTACACCATCCTTGCAGTCATCAGAGTTTAGTTTATTACTTCAGTTTCTCTACGTATTTACGTAAGATTTGGCAAGAATAAATCGCAGACAACGATAATACCGGCTTTTATACAGCTGTTTATATGCTAAACGCTGTTTAAATGTATCTTTAATCTTACATGCTAAAACTAGTTTTAAATATATGTAGGTATAATGTTTAGTGTATGAGCAATAAAGAGCTAGGTTTAATACCCAAAGGTACTTAAGAACATTGTACTAAACCCACGTCGTATTTCTATTCACCAAGAAATGGCTTTATTTTGCTGAGATTCAAAAACGTGGAAGTTGCATTCACTGTCTACAACGTTGCCTATTGATACTGACTGGCAGTGGCACACCGGCTGCATATTATATAGGTTTTCAATTATATCTGGCATTCCAACAATTGACAGGTTAACAAATAAACCTATCTTATATTATACATGAGAATGCCAATTTGTTAATTACGCTTCTACACTTTAACTACACGACATCTACCTCTTAAACGGAAGCCTAACATTGCCGTGCCAGTCTGCTTGTGACTACGGCAGGAACCTGACCGAAATAAGAAACCTTTAAAAAGATATGTTAATACATGTTCGCGTAAATGCCCGTTATCAGTTATAAAATCTCTGGTTCTATAGACGAGTTGGGTAGTTTTCCTGTCACGTCTCAGTAGCAGCGCGTCCACTGAGCACTGTACCAAAGAACTATGCTCGTTCGATATAGCGAAATGTGGGTGTATTATATATAAGCTTTCTGAGATATACACGTGAGATTATAAATGTATATTTACTACGAGATCATTCATTGAAATTAAACTACTTTTTTATTACATAGTTTTGAAACTCTATTATTAAACTTTAAGTTATTTAAATTAATTAAAACTATTTATATTAAAGTGTATACTTTGCCTCGACGGTAGTTTCGGTTGCTTTACAGCAGCCATGTTCACGGGAGACTCAATTTGCAGTTGTCTCAATGTTCTGAAGTATAGTTATTTCAAAGCACCCGAACATCATTTAATCTTTGGTGTTTCTATTTATGCAGCAAATAAAATAAACAACGCGATAAAATCCGTAAAAAGTAGTTTAATATCAAAGAATAACATTCGCGTAATATGGTAATATTACCAGGTCATTGTCAGACCGTCCCTAGCGCAATATGATAATCTGAATGTGTTTCTCATACAAACAAATGGTTAGAGAGTTTCTTGGCATTTTAATACATATTTATAATTTATCTCGGCAACAAGAGTTTCTGAACAGAGATTATAAGTACATTGACTTTCTATCCAAGAATAAATTTTGTCTGATCCTTTTCGAAGTAAATTGGGCAACGCTCTATGTTCATTGACTTTTAAAGAGATATTTAAATCAAATCAGTTAGGAAACTGAACAGCAAAACTGTTTCGCTGTAAGCTCAATAGAACTTAAGTTTATAAGATAGGATTCGAGATTAGGTGAAATATATTTGGGAAACTTAAAGCGTTAGTTGGCTAGTTAGTTGGCTTCAAAATTGGAAACTCCCGTTCAAAGCGGTTAGTTGTCTTTAGGCAATTAATTTAGGCTCCAATAGTGACTTCCTAAGGGGTCTATTGTGCTGATTATAATTGTCTATTGCAATAAACTTACCATTTATTCCCAGCGTGCATTGAAATACCTCTTTTAATCTCGCGATATTTTGCCTTATTATGTGATAATATGTGCTAACATTTACAAACCGAAGTTTGATTGCAATCGGATGAATGCTAAGCCCCGTTATACCTACATAAATTATTTTTTATTTGTATATTGTATATGTATATAAATGCGTGCATGTGGGCAGGAATTTACGGTAACAAGTAGGTAAATACCTACCTACATGCAACACTTTAATACAGTTTGCATAGGTATGCCCGGGCCGAACGTAAAAATCTTACAATGAAGTTTCTTCGGATTTATTTCTTTCTAAGTGACATTCCTCAGTTTTTAGACTGATTCATGGAAGTGTTTATGACAATCGAGAGGTTGCATCGAAATTCAGGACGATTAACCGAATAAATGTTTTTCGGTACGAACAGGCGTCCCAAAACTTCGGCATTTACGTTTCATGAATGGCTTTTTGGTTTGCTCAAGTATTTGCGAAAGCTTGTAAGCTGTATTATCTTTTTAGCTAGCGTACTTCATAATGCCTTTATAATTAATGTTTTTATTTCTATCTAAAATGAAGTTTTATCGCAATTGGACGAATGTTAAACTTCGTCTTGCCTCAAATACTAGTGAAAATCAGTTTGCATATATAAGCACGAGTTTACCTGTGCAAACGGGTTTAGACAGGTAAATTGTCTATATATATGTATGTCAGATTTTACAAGGAACTTATACTTTGCAATGGCCAGCACTGGGACAGTTTAATTCAGGACTGATATTATTATATTTATACTTCACATACAACAGAATACAGACATTCATTTTCATGTAATATATGTATGTTTATAGATTTTGTATTTTGTTCCATAGTTGTTGCTAAATTAACTTTATACAGATTTGTGTGATACTTAAGATTATTTAAAAACAAAATCACCGGCAGAATAAGCAAATAATTTTGGAGCCTAATCAGAAGTTTACCGTCGACCTTTCAAATTCTGAAGCCATTTTCTTAAAAATAGTAAATTGGATTACTAGGATTGAACTGTACAATTCAATATTCTTCAGTACAAATATTTAATAAAATATATTTCTTTATATAATGTCGCGTCTTGAAAATCTGATCAAACTGTTTGTCAAGTTTAGTTTCTGTCTAAGGAATGTAAGAGTCAAAGCCAAAATCGTTTATTTGTGAGTATGGAACACACACATGGTACACTTCGTAGTAGCATAGTAGAGATATTTTTTTTAAAAGAACTCTTTTCTCTATAGTAATATTTGATGATGCGCCAATCTTAAATTAGTACTTACATCATCATCATCATCTCAGCCAAAAGACGTTCACTGCTGAACATAGGCCACTCCCAAGGTTTTCCACACAGACCAGACACAGACAGACCAAGACGGTCTACCCGCATCCATTCGCTACCCGCGACGCTTACCAGATCGTAGGTCCACCTTGTGAGGAACGTCCGCACAAGGTGGACCTACGACGTACCCCTGCTGCATCTAGAAGTATAAAAAGTCAGCTTCCATACTAGGTTTTATTCCTTTACCGCTGTATTACAAACAATTTTTTATAAATAAAGTAAACATTCATTTAAAAAAATTTAGTATCAATTTAATGTCTAAATATGTGCTCGGTAGGTGGCAACAGCCTCGCCCCCATAAGTCATATTACACGGGACTTTAAACTCAGCCGGCAAAATCTGGATGTAATACCTCCCAGAACAATATAAATTATACAAGCGTGAGTTATGTGTATGTAAAAGAGACACTTCGAAACTATATGTATAAGTCTAAGGAAACCGCCGAAGATAATAAGAAACTCCTACCTTAGAATGTTGGCAAAGTGCTTACAACACGCCTTACTCACAAACTTTTGTGACACATGATAAATTTACTACCTAGATTAGATTTGCTAGATTTATTGCTATAATAATTTGACAATTCTCCATAAATACTCTGCAAGCAATAATTTGTCAATAGTTGTGTAAAATAAATCTTGTAGGTGAATGTGAGAGGTACTAACTTCATATTCTATTAAAGTAGGCTAGATATAATATTTTGTCCACGTTGCAGAAGTCTACACTAACAAGAATCTAATTAAATAATAATAAAATAATATGAACCTTGTTCGCAGATTGCACCACGATGTTTTCCTTCAACATTAAAAGTTTTATATACTCGTCATTAAAAAAAATCTCGTCATCTCGCGTTTGATTTGAGATCCCTTCTTTTCGCATAATGTTTTTCCCGTAATATACTTCGGCACAACTAGTTTGGCATAATAATATTTTGGCATAGAGTTCATGTTGATATAATTATCTAAGTGATAACCTGAAATAAATAATCAAATAGGTTCAGATTGCCGCGGATTGGCCCTTGCGCCACAAGCGCCCTCTTGTGATAATATTATGTATTTCAACTATGTATATAATTATGCTTAAAAAAATTATGCGTAAGCTGTTATGCGTTAATATAATTGGGAATAACAAAAGTATGCCATATTATAATTATGTCTTAAAATTTGATGCAAATTGATAGGGGACCGTTTGGTTCGGGTGTCAAACAAAGTCGTATGTGGGTTTACATAATTATGTCTGGAACTTTCTAGTTGTAGTACGGCGGCGTCTGGAAGTATACGCGATATACGGCAATAGCACTAATTAAGTGAAAGTAAAACACATCTGTATGCTTCTTTAAGGATACATTACGCATATATACGTATTAGATTCTGTTTTCATGTTAAACGCAAATGATTTGAATATTTAGACGAAAAAGATTGATGATAGTATGTAAAAGGCAATAAACAGAATCGACAAAAGGGTAAGACCTCGGTGAAAGCTCTCAGACCAAATTAAGGACCTAACATAAAAAGTTAGGTTGAAAACATTTTAATTGAGCGGACAAGCATGCATGAAATATGTGATGACTGTGTCGAAAATGAAACACGTATTTTTGCTTCAAAACTTTTGTTTATGGTTTGCCTAATGAAGCAATATCGGGCTTAAAAACATTTTGTCTCTAAAGAATATGTAATTTAATTATTCAGTTACATAAAAAAATTATAATTACACTATGTAACAAAACGTATTGTAATGGCGGCAACATCATCATTTAAAATGATAGAATAAAAATAAGGTATATTAATTAAACAAAGGACATACAATATTTAAATGTGTACTAGCGGTCGCCTAGTGCTCGAAATTCGACCAAAGTTTGCCTGTGAGATATTGCTGATATATGTCATTATAACTGATATTGAGTTACGCGCCTCGACTGCGTGTGTCAAATGCATGGTTGTGTGCGTGTAGTGTTTTTTCATTAATTTAATGTATTTCTAATGCATATTTTATATAAATATTAGGATTCGTCACTCCTTCTCCGTATAAACTTTAGCTGTGCCAAATTTCATACTCCTCCGTCTGCGCAATTTTCGTAAAAAGGGGTACAAAGTTTTTGCTTCACATATTAATATATAGATAATATGACTGTGTGTTCTTTAAATCATACCGAAAAACTTTTGCTAACGCACTTTTTATAAAACTTCGCACAAAGCCACCGACCACAAAAAAAATTTATGTAGAACTTGAACTAGAATTTTAGTAAAAGACTTTTTTAGTAAAATAATTTTACATTATTTTCCCGATATTTTTTTGATTTAATGTTGGTATGTAACATTCGATCAAAAAAGTTTTGGGAGTGGATTACTTGTTTATAGTTCCAAATTAAATTTCTTGATTTGTCTGTTGTTAGATTGGCACAACTATTTTTCTATTTTGGCGCGGAGTTTGAGTTGCATCTGATAATTAGATTAAATACAATGCTTTTTTGTTAGATCATATCTATTGTGTATTGCGAATTTCATAATGGACAAAAACATCGAACAAAGAGTTTGTCTTAAATTTTGCAACGCCAAAGGCTTACAGTAAATCGACTTTATCAAAAACACGTGCTTATGAGTGGTACAAAGCGTTGAAACGTGGTCGAGATGTGATGGTAGATTTGACTCGCTCTGGTTGCTCGTCTCTCGTCATCAACGTCTTCAACTGAAGTTAACACTGCAAAACTGAAGGAAATAGTGACTGAATATCCTCATTCAAGTTTGAGAGAGATAGCCGCTGAACTTTTTGTGTCTCACGAGTTGATCCGTATCATTTTAAATAATCACTTGTGTATGAAACGTGTTGCCGCTCGGCTAGTCCCAAAAGACCTGAATTTTCTCCAAAAACTCAATCGCGTAAGATTCGCCGAGGATATGCTAGACATGAACGAACTCATTCGCCACTCCAAAGCTTGTTGACTAGTTTAGTCATCAAGCTTCGGAGTGGCGCCTTCCAACTGAACCGAAACCGAAAAATCCACGCCAAAGTCGAAAAGTCAAAGCCATGTTGAGTGCTTTTTTAACTATCGTGGTGTTGTGCACTCGGAATTCTTGTCGGAAGGTCAAACGGTAAATAAAGAATAATATTTGTGCGGTATGCGGCGTTTAAGGGAGCAAATTCGACATATACATAGGCCAGATTTGTGGAAAGGAAATTCTTGGATTTTACATCACGATAATGCGCCTTCGCACAAGGTCATCATTGTGAACGAATTTTTGACCAAAAACTAAATAAATACCATCGAGCAACGATGTTATTCACCAGATATGGCTCCAGCCAATTTCTTTCTTTTTCTAAACTCAAATTACCACTTCGTGGTACCCGTTTTCATTCGGTAGAAGACATAAAGGAGAATTCTCGGCGAGAACTGAACTCAATTACGAAGAAGCGTTTCAAAATGTTTAGATGATTGAATTATTCGTTGGCGTATATGAATCGTTTCTGAAGGTACATACTTTGAAGGCGATCAAATAAATTTGGATGAATAACTAACATTTTATGTATTATTGATCTTTTCACGGTACTTTCTTGACAGTATTTCATGACTGCAGAATTATAGAAATTAATATCACCTTGTTCAAACGGGAATCAAACCTGAGATCTTATACACAGCGATCGTATTCACTACCGCTGCGCCACTGAGGCAGTCAATACTAAAATAAACTAATCAAAATGTTTAAACAGCACGTCTTGTACTACAAGCACCCATAGTTTCACTTAGTAGTTATTATTTGCTTGGAAAACCATATAATAGAAAAATATTACAGTCATCCTCTCTTTTTTGTAAATACAAACGTTGTTTTACAAATATTGTGCTATATTTATAAATTACCAATTTGGACGTTCAGTGAAGCACTTAAGTGAGTAAGTAAATAATTACATAAAATAATTTCGGCTGTCTTTAAAAGCTGTCCTACTTTTGCCTTGGTCTTGTATTGGGCGATTATCGATAAAAAAATTAATTATGCGTTTCTTTAATTTTTTTTTAATCTGTGCGCATGATTGTGCCCCTTCCAAGATGAGCCAAGCGAAGCATAAGGGCACTACCTACCTTTTCTCGAAGCGCTTCGTCGTTTTTTGAACCTTATAACTTGGGTTTGGACTACACCAGTTTTTTTTTTTTTTTTTCTTATATATGTGTCAGACGAGCAGACGGATCGCCTGATGGTAAGCGATTACCGCCGCCCATGGACACCCGCAACACCAGAGGAGTTACAAATGCGTTACCTGCCTTTTAAAAAAGAGTACGCTCTTTTATTGAATGTTTAGAGGTCGTATTGGTCTGGAAATACCGCAGGCGATAGTTCATCAGTTCATTCCACAGTTTAGTTGTGTGAGGCAGAAAATTTCTGGATGCGCACAGTTGTGGACTGCCAACCATCTAAATAATGGGAATGGAAATTCTAGCGCGTAGGACGATGGTGAAAAGAGGTGGCAGGGATCAGTCCGAACAATTCCTCGGAGCACTCCTCATAGTAAAAGCGATAGAAAATGCATAGCGAGGCCACATCTCTACGCAGCGCCAAGGGGTCTAGCCGATTTGAAACAACCGGGCAGTCGACGATTCGAGTCGCTCTCCGTTGAATGCGGTCTAGAAGGAGAAGCTGGTACTGGGGTACTCCTGCCTAAAGATGAGAACAGTATTCCATGTGAGGCCGAACCTGCGCCTTGTAAAGTAGTAGCTGGTGGCTCGGCGTTAAATACTGTCTCGATCTGTTGAGCACGCCAAGCTTTTTCGAAGCTAATTTAGCCTTACCCTCTAAATAGCCGCGGAACTGGACTTCATTCGATATGACAACACCGAGTATTCCAATATTGGCTGAGGCAGTTACGGGGATGTGCTCAAAACGAAGAGATACGACCAACGGAAGTATTTAGCGGTGAACGCGCAGACTTGTGTCTTTGTGGGGTTAAATCGGACCAAATTAAGTCAGCCCCAATCTGAGACTTTCTCTAAAGAGGTCTCTCTCCTCCGGTACTCTCACTCACTCGACGAAACACAACGCAAGCGCTATTTCACGCCGTTTTTTGGTGAGGCAGTGGTAAACTGGTGGTATCACTCCGGTCGAGATAAACATAATTCTCAGGATATGTTATCAATCGCGGACTTATTAAACGTATAAAGTTTTAATTACATAGCTCTTATACTTTAGATTTTATTGATATCTAAAAAACCCTGATTTCGTCACTCACTCACTGATGATCATCAAATTTCTTAAGGTATTTCCTAATGTCCTAGAAAGCTGAAATTTGGTATGTATACTAATATTAGTACACAAACAACAACAAAAATTATAAAACTTGTAACTTTTAGCCCCCAACCCCTTAAACTAGGGGATGGAAGTTTGTATGAGACTGCCGCAGTTTTGTCGCTAGAGGTCTGAAAATTTATGTAGGGTCTCCTTGATTTACATTACATAGAACAACTTGTGCCAATTACAGTAACTTAATCATATGAGAAAGCGTGAGTGCTGTTTAGATATAGCACTCACGTGTTCTCCTTTCAATATCTCATACATTCTAATATATTGTGCTTGCCTAGTTCTTTTCAACGTTTTGCTCTTTTTATGCATGCATTTTAGTTTTATGTCCTCTTCTATTTAAGCTCGTCTCTATTGATTTCAAATAGGGACTTATTACCGTGTTACAAATTATTCAATGTGTTAGTCAAGAATATGGTCTAACTGTGCGTCAAATTTTCATCCATACTCATTCACCAATTTATGCATGATTGAGTAATTAAAATCCTCACGAAATGTTACTTTCTTTTAACAAAATATAAATGTGGATTCACAAATGAAAGCCTGGTATCGTTACAGCAGCCTGCTTTTGACTACCAGTGCAACCTAACCAAAACATCGAGCCTTAGAAATATATGTATGAAAATACATGATCGCGGTAATACCCTTTTTCAATTATATATATTTGTATATCACGCAATGCGACAGTAAATAATGAATAGGACAATGTTAATAGCATTTAAATTATCGCAGTACCAGAACCAGAACAAAGTCTGGCAATGTGCCCAATAGCGAGAGAGAATTGCTCTTTTACATGAGATATTAAAACATCTCTGGCAAACTGCGAGTGTATTACATTTCTATCTACCTCTTTCACGATATACTGACGTAATCTTATATAAAATTATCCGAACTTATTAAAAATTGTAACTGGTCGATGTCTGTATAGACAAGTATTTGAGAAAATGCATGTGATGGCCTTCTTTATAATATAGCTATAGACGCCAATAATATTTTTGTATGTCTATCTGTCTGTCTGCATGTTTGTACACGCATCAACCAAAAGCTACTGTATAAAATTAAATTCAGTTTTAACATTGAATTGTTGGCTAACTTAATACTGGTGCATGTTTCAACCTGATACGCAGCCCAGAAGTCGAATATTACGAAAGAAAACATAGATAGGGTACGTAGGTACCAGGTAACCACAGCCGGTGTAATCTGGTCAAAACGTCAGGCATAAAAAAGATAAACATTATGCATGATCGCGTTAATACCCGTTACGTATTATATTTATAGTTTTTCTCGTACGAAATCGCGCGCAAAAGCTAGTTTATTATGAATGGGTAGGCTTGAATATTAACTTGCTTATTTTTAAATTATTATAACATTGAAACCCGCCCCATAGACATCAGACATTGGGTGAAGTTTTTATTTATACTTATGATTTATTCCAATAGATTCTTGGTTATTGGTTCGTGCATTACTTTTGAAGATAGACATTGTTCTTCTGCCTACACTGTCTGTAAGATAATCACACGCCTACAATATTTATACTAGCAACAATACATTAAATAACTATTGACATTATAAATGTAAAAGTTGGTGACGAAATATCAATTATGCAAATTGGGCATTATTTGCATTTATAATATCAAACCCGTATTAAACTGTCCCACTGCTGGGCACCCTCTTCTTAGTGTAAGAAGGGTTAGGCCATAATCCACCACGCTGGCTCAGTGCGGGTTGACAACTGCACATACCTATCTTCGAGAACATTATGGAGAACTCTCAGACATGCAGGTTTCCTCACGATGTTTTCCTTCACCGTTAAAGCGAGCAATAATCTACACGGACGGACTCATAAACTGCATCAATGTGCAAGACGCCTTTGAAATAAACATTTTAACCAAGTATTCAAACTTTTTATACAAATTTAAATTGAAACCTATAGTTTGGTTCGTTAACTTCATAATAGCGTAGTATCACATCCTTAAGTGTACGTTTGTATACTGGAAAGGAATATTCCATTTTTTTGAACGAGACGATACATGTAACAGAACGTGGTTTTGGTTAGTTCATTGAAAAATTTGATTTTACAATTTAAATAAAGTTGATGTTTTTTCTTTCAATAAGGTGTTTTGCCTCCACGTGCCCTTATTACAGATCGGAACTGTCCATAATCACGAGTTGTCTTCATTGCACATTCTTCTTGATTAAAATACGACTGAATGTAACAACAATGCAAATTCCAGCTTAAGCAAGGTGTAAAATTACAATATAAAAAAATAATTTATACATATATTAAAAAAAACATAAGTGTTAGTATTTGAGATATAATATCCTGTGATCTGATGTAAATATTAGTGCCATGGATGTTTGTCATTTAAATAATCATCTATATTATAATATGCTTTAGAAGTTAAGCAAGTTTTAATTTTAACTTTAAATTTATTCTCTGGTAATTCTAGAATATTACTCGGGATTTTATTACAAAAACGTATACCAAGACCCATGAAGGAACCATGAACTTTATGTAGACGGTAGAATGGAACACATAATTTATATTCATTTCTAGTATTGATGTTATGTATGTCACTATATTTTATGTATAAATATATATTTTCACGGACATGCATGATATTAAAATAAATATATTGTGATGCTACAGTTAAAATACCTATATTCTTAAATTTTTCTCTGAGCGAGATTCTAGTTCCTAATTGATAAATTGCACGCACAGCTCTTTTTTGCAATATAAAAATACTTTGTATATCAGCTGCTTTTCCCCATATTAATATTCCGTATGACATAACGCTGTGAAAGTAACTAAAGTAAACTAATCTAGCTGTATCAACGTCAGTTAATCCACGGACTTTTCTAATGGCGTAAGCGGCCGAACTAAGTTTCGCTGAGAAACAAGATATTTGCGCACCCCACTGTAATTTTGAATCAAGTGTAATGCCCAGGAATATTGTGGATTCTATTGCTTCCAGTACCTCACCGTTCAATGTTATGCTACGACCAAGATGTTTTACATTAGGCAGTATGAATTTAACACATTTTGTTTTTTTGGGGTTCAGTACTAAATTATTTAAAGTAAACCATTTTGTTACCTGAATCAATGCACTGTTTACTTCGTCAAAATGGTCCCTATTCCTATTTACTTTAAATATTAAGGAAGTATCATCAGCAAACAGTGCAACGTCACAAATATTGTTCAAATAAAAAGATAAATTTATATAAATTAAAAATAAAAATGGGCCGAAAATCGAACCTTGCGGCACCCCTAGCTTTACAGGTAAGCTATTTGATTTTGAACCATTGACATCTACACACTGAATCCTGTTATTCAAATACGACGTAATTACATCCAGTGCATTACTCTGAACACCGTAATGCCTTAGTTTCCGTATGAGCGTATCATGACAGACGCAGTCGGCAGGCAGGCAAATGCTTTTCAGAGGTCGTTTCAAATATTTTGCTAAAAGCTGGTAGAATTGATATTGGCTTAAAATTACTAGGATCAGTTTTACTACCAGATTTAAATAAAGGTATGATTTTACTATTTTTCATCAAATCTGGAAAAGTTCCCGAATCTACACACCTATTAAATAACCCACTTAAATAAGGAGCAACTATATCTATTATACTTTTTACGTCCTTAACGGAGATACCTCAGAGATCCCCCGTATTTTTAGAATCCAGAGATTGAAAAGCGTTGATAATATCAGTTGCGTTAACATAATCAAATCTAAATAATACTCTACACTTTGTTACGCTGGAATGTAATAACCTCTCTGCGTCTATAGATGAAGAATGTAATGCGGTCGTGGTGGTAATCAGTACACTAGCAAAGAAATTATTAAATACGTATGCTACATTGGCATTATTTTTGATCATTTTATTATTATCCATCAGACTAATACTATTGTCTCTTTGAGTTATCTTGCCACTAGCTTCGTTAATAGCTCGCCAGGTAGCCTTAACTTTATTAAAGGACTGCTTGATTTTGTTACTGACGAACTTGGACTGAGATAAGTTGCATACCTTTTTAAAAATTTTGGAGTAGTTCTTAACATATTCAGTAAAAGTAGGATCAAAATTATATTTCTTCATACTATATAACTCATACATTTTCACTCTGCTCTTATAAATACCTACGGTTGCCCATTCGTTAAATGACCTAGTTCCTTTAATAACTTTTACTTTAAACCTAAACGTATTATCTAATTCTTTCTTAACAATACCAAAAAAGCTGTCATACTCCTTATTCGGAGATTTATCTTCCCTTATATTAGAGTACATATTACATGAAATTTTATTTCTAAAATGTTTGAAACGATTATATGTTAAAGGCCTAACAAGTATCTTTTGTTTAATATTATTATTATTAATGTTTGGAAACATTGCTAATTGTCCACAGTGATCTGAGGTTAAGTCAGTGGTAACTAATTTGTATGAAGCGTTACAATCACTGAAAATGTTATCTAAACAAGTGGAAGACGTGGCAGTTATTCTTGTTGGTTCCAAAAACAAATTCGTTAAATTAAATGATTTAAATAAATTTATAAGTCTATTAGCCAAGGAAGAGCCATCTAGTATATTAATATTAAAATCACCGCATACTAATATGTATTTCCTACTAGTTCTGATTTTAGTAATTACATCTTCCATCACTGATTCAAACAGATTAAAGTTACTCAATGGGGGACGATATACACAAATAATTATATACCATTCAAGCTCAACACAGGACAGTTCTATGGTACGCTCTATAGACAGACAAGTTATGTTTTTACGTTCCCTGCAAGTTATTGTGTTTGCAACAAGTATTAAAGAACCACCGTGAATGGCTTGTGTTCTTGAAAAGGCGTTATGTACCATATAATTCATACTATTTAAAAAACTTACTTCATAACTTTTCAGCCAATGTTCTGTTATACACATAACCTGAACATTGTGGGTCTCTAGAAATAAACTTAACTCTAAATCTTTGCCGGATAGTCCTTGTATGTTTTGGTGAGCAACACTCAATTGATAATCTCTATCCTTTGTCCCAACCTTAAGTTTAAATCAACTTTGTCATTATTTATAATAGAAGAATTGATTGAAATAGATTTATTTACAGAAATTAAATTCATGGATACCCTACAGGTACCTGTGTCATTTTGTATATTATATGCTAATAATTTAGCAAGTTTGTAATATAATGAAAGATACACATTATCTTTTGTCAAAATAAAATTACTAATAAATATATTAGTATCAAAACATAAAATGTCCTTATATTGACATGTCAGATTATACATACATAAATTCATGTCATGGATATATTTATTTTCATGATAATGAAATTTATTTGAGTAAGGTAATTGCACATGTTATAAATTTACATCCTAATTTATTTTGTATTGACAGCATTACCTCTGTCAGATTGATAATATCCTTTTTTGTGACTAATAAGCTATCCCCATATAGAAATATGTACAATTGTGGAGTTAATATCTAAACTAGCTGTATTTAGTTTATGAATAAGTTTGGAGACAGTCATATTAGGGAAACAGAAGTTAATAATCTGCTGTTTTATGTGACTTTTAATTAAGCTACCAAAACCTATACCTAAATGATCAGAGAAAATATATACCTTTTCAATATAACTATTTACCACTGACAAAGCACTACCTATCTCATCAGAGACGGGACTATATATTCTAGATTCATGTTTGATTGCTTGAGACTGACAAATATTTGAGTTTGATGTTAAACAATTTGGACAGATACTACCACTACTTAAAGCTAAGACTTGTTCCAAGTTCTCTTTGCCTACTCGAGCAATCTCATCATACTTCCTTATATACCTAATCACAGACTTCTTTGTCATATTTAATGTTGAGACTACTTAATTGTGATTGTAATTCATCTATTTCTTTTTCGAGATCTTGTGTGTGCTGGTCATACTGTAATTTACCTATAGCTAATTGTTTACTGTAATTATCTAGATCTGACAATAACTCCCTACGCTCTATGATCATTTCCTGGTTTGTTTGGGTCAATACTTGAATTTTGTTTTGTTTTTAAGCTTAGAATCTAGGTTTCTTATTAGTTTATGTAGTTTTAAGTATTTCCTAATTTTTTATGGCTATTAGTATTAATTTCACATTGCTTATTATAGTTCTTCTTTTGTAAGTTGTGCCTGTTACCTAAAACATCTGAGTAAAGGGTCTGGGTCGCACTACTATTCAATGTCTGTATGTCATTTTGTAATGAAATAATTTTTATTTGAGCCTCACTTAAGCTAAGTTCTAATTCTGTTATGCGACTTAAAGAACATGAATAGGTTTGATTGCAAGTGTTTAAGGAATTCACTTCTTCCTGGAGTCTATCCCGCTGATCCAGAATGTCCATGTGCTCAATGTGGAGTTCAGCGAGTTGATTTTTCAAAATTCGTCTTGGGCTTTAACTCGCGGCCTCAGCGTAAGTAGTTTCACGGTCTCTCACTAGGCTATCGCTGCCACAGGCAGAAGCTAACAATTTAAATACATTTCACCGCAAAAGCTGGTTTCTCAAATCAGTATTTCAAAAAGGTACCTACCTCAATTTCAAGTTAATTTATAACTTCAAACGATCCTTTAAGATAGGAAATATTTCTTACGAGTTCAATGTCTATAACGGAAACCTTTTGAATTTTAAAATATAACGTAGCAATTAACCCAGTTATGACTGGTATAGGTGAAAGAAGAAACTAAATGAGTTCCTTATTAAAGTGCCAAGATGGTCCCGACCAGGTAGCGAAATTTTCGAGCTAATATTATATTCTTTGCAACGTTCGTTCATAAGTTGTTTTTAGGACGTGATTTTCTTCGCATTTTGTTTCGTGCTTCTAATTTTAGGTCTAATTTAAATATTTTATTTCATATAGACACAGGTCTATGTAATCTTGATAGGGTATGTGGTACTGGTATGTGTAAAACCGACACTCTTTGAAATTAAACTACTTTATACGGATTTTATCGCATTCTTTATTTAGCACTTTATTATATTTTTTTTAACAGTTACACTACTCCTAATACTGCTTTTAAACTATACTACTTATAAGCTAATTAAATTATAAAACGCATAAAAATATTTGTACACTAGGAGTAATGGCTGTGATGTGAGGGACTTTACGAACATTCAAACGAGGATCACAAATAACACCCTGAATTAGAACAACTATATGTCGAACGTACAAATTTTGGTCTCGTGTCGGGATCGAATACATCGAACACAGTGGCAGTGACGAAGTGACCACTTACACGACTTCGCCATCCATACAGTTTAATTCTATTACATCTTAGCCAATATTATAAATGCAAAATTGAGGCTTCTTGTTAAGCGTTCACGTCTTAACTACTTGATCATCGTAAAAATTCGCATACACGTTATCCAGGGGAACAGAAAAGGACATAGGGTACCTTTTATCCAGGGGAACAGAAAAGGACATCGGGTACATTTTATCCAGGGCAACAGATAAGGACGTAGGGTACCTTTTATCCAGGGGAACAGAAAAAGACATAGGGTACCTTTTATCCAGGGGAACAGAAAAGGACATCGGGTAAATTTTATCCAGGGGAACAGATAAGGACATAGTGTACCTTTTATCCAGGGAACAGAAAAAGACAGGGTACCTTTTATCCAGGGGAACAGAAAAGGACATAGGGTACCTTTTATCCAAGGGAACAGATAAGGACATAGGGTTCCTTTTATCCAAGGGAATAGAAAAAGACATAGAGTACCTTTTATCCAGAAAAAGTAATGGTGATGTAGGTCAGGTATACTTACCTAACCTAGATTTACGCGTGCAAAACCGCTAGCAAAATCTGGTTCATTATATTCTCAAATATGTTCCTCGATTACTAAGTCACGCTCTATAATAAGTTAATATAGAGCAAGCCAAGCTTGTAGGCTTATACGAAGTTACCCTCACTAAACGTAGCGAAGATTTTTCAGTTTATTAAAACCAGTTTCAGCTTTATACGTACCTTATTATATAGAGATATAAGAAACCTGTAAAATAATATTTGGAACGTGGTGTATATTCCAAAATCTTCTGTAGCTTCAGGTGTGGGCGCAATGGTAATTTACTTTCTAGGCCAACGTAAAATTAAGTTGTTATAAGGATACAAACAACAACAGGAATATTGTTAATTTTCTTGTTAAGGTATTATCATAATTAATGCCTCAGTCGCGCAGTGAATACAACTCACGGGTAATGAACAGGTAACAAACGGGTAATGAATACAACTTATGATGTTCTGCATGAGGTCTTGAATTTGATTCCCATGTTGGACAAAGTGTTATTTAGTTTTTTGTCAACATATTCTGAGTTGGACACTGAATCTAGAACTATGAATAGTTTGCGGCATTAGACTAGTCCGTTATTATGTGAGATTTCTAGTTACCGCATGAGGTCTCAAGATGTTCTGTGCTGGAGTCTGATTACCAGGTCGGACAAAGTGTTATTTGGTTTTTTGTCACGATATTCTAAGTTGGACACGAAGTCTAGAACTATGTTGGTTTGCGCCATTAGACTAGTCTGTTATTACGTTGAATATCGAGTTACCGCATGAGGTCTCGAGATGTTCTGCGCTCGAGTCTGATTCCCAGGTCGGACAAAGTGTTATTTAGTTTTTTGTCAAGATATTCTATGTTAGACACGGAGGTGAAGTCTAGAACTATGTATGGTTTGTGGCATTAGACTAGTCCGTTTATTACGTTGGATTTCGAGTTACGGCATTAGGTCTCGAGTTTGGCCTAGGTTGGGAAAAGTGCTTTCCAGCTTTTCGTCAACGTTTCTCTATTGGAACACGGAGTCTAGAACTATGTATGGTTTGCGGCATTAGACTAGTCTGTTATTACTTAGGATCTCAAGTTATCGTATAAGGTATCGAGTTTAATTCCCAGGTCAAGAATATGTTGTTCAGGTTTTCGGTCAAGATATTCTCAGTTAAACGGAGTCTGGAATTATGTACAGTAGTTGGCATTAAACTAGTCCGTTATAACGTGGGATCTAAATTACTAATTGACAGAATGTGGCTGTAATACCTGTATCTAACCTTTCAAGGTTTTAGTATCCAGCATTAACAAAATAATTTTGTACTGTAAGTTTTGTTCATGATATTTTCCTTCCTCATTTTGCGTCGTCACTAAAATCATCGTCCGTTGTCATAACACGCACACATCAATGTAAATGTACTAATGTTTATTCAATAACCTGCCAAACTGGATTTACTAAATTTGTTAACTATTTTCGACAGGTAATTGTTTGCAAACTTGGTAACTATTATTGATAGAATTTGTAAACAAACATGCTGTTGATATTAACAAGGAGTGAAACTTGAGTATCTCGTTTACTGAGCTGCCAAATTCATGTTGCGGATGCTTTAATGATGTAAGGGCATAATCATGTATTTAAGACTAGGTTTTGCCCCCAACTTCTCTTGCTTAGGAATAGTCATTTTTTTCTGGATGAAAGGTACCCCTTGTTCTTTTCTGCACCCTTGATAACTTGTATGCGTATTTTGATGATGATCGGTCGAGTTGTTAAGGCGTGAAAGCGTAACAAACAAACTCACAGTCTCGTTTCTGTATATTAATTAGGATTACAAGTTCACTTCACAGGTTATGTGCTAATAAAAACAGACGTAGGTCGACAAAGGAATTGAACCAAGCAGTCCTGACGAAGTTTAAAGGATCATGTATGTTAGGTTATTATTTTATTTATTAACTAGAAGATTAAAATCGGTTCAGTCGTTTCAGAGTTCATCGATTTCAAACAAACCAAAATTTTTCTATTTATAATTTAAGCATAGGTAAACCAAAAATAAAATTATATTTCCGTAAAATTAAAGGTAATTCGTACTAAATCTTATAAACAATAGGTGTTGAATTTATGAACAGTCTTTGAATTTCATTCGTCAGCTTTTAATATTTATTACTTCACAAATACAGTGCTAGGTGAATGCCACCAAAACTTATATCAAAAGCCTGAATTATGGCTTGTGATAAATCTTTCCTTTCATTCAATTTTAAGTAAGTGCCACCTTTACCTTTGTTTACAGTTAATATCTAAAGCTGCATATATACTACAAATGAAGTAAAGAAATATACGGCGAGTCTAAGCATTCGGCAGCCAAAAGTTTTTTTGCCAACAGATAGAAAAGTCCGGCTGTGTAACAAAAGCTAGGGGCGAGCGAAGCTCAAATCCAGAAATACTATTGCAACGATTCCAGAAAAAGTCACTCAAAACAATAACACATGCACCTCATTTTACTAAAACTAACAAGTTTGCACGAATATACAGATATTAAAACAGCTAAGAATGGAACACAGAAAAAGGATATAAATAAAAGTGAATATCTACTCATATCGAACGAATAATAACGTTCAATGATAGAAGGCTTAAAAGCAAGATATTTGAAACTGTGGTCGATAAAATAACTAAATATGAAAGATACAGATTTCTTACTGTAGGGATAGTGATTACGATCTCGTGACCTTAATCAATAACGATATTTTCTTTTTTGTAACTATTGGCAAGCTTTATCACAAAATCAATAAAAAGATTGAGAAGCAGTGACTTAAATTAAAAGGAAATTCATTTAAGTTTCACTCAAATTTTTGATTATGGTCAATTTACGATCACATACCTTAAAGGGGTACAATGTTGTCTTTATACGTATTAACGTATACACCTCTGTCTACTCCAAGGATATGCCGGTGTGCCTGCCATTGCGACTGCTCTACAGAGACCTATATTGTCTACATTTCCATGAAATCTCATATATACATTAGCAAAACCTTTGCTATCCAACCATCAGAACCCTTCACTCCATTTTAATTAACATTTAATTAGTCGCATATGACGTCACGAATATTGAAATTGATTAATCAGGTTATAATTATGAACCGTTAATTATCTTCTCAAAGATAATTTGAGGGAAACTAATTTGGGAGGAAATTACAGTATTCAATTACAGTCATGTCCTGATTTGTTTCTAAGTAATTAGTTAAGCCATTGCTACTAATTCGTCGTTGTCAATCCAACGCCTACATGCCTTAATGGCTTTGATTGGCTTTAAATATCTCAGCTGTTATTTATAATTAAATTTTGCGCGGTTTTGCTCATTAATCTAGATTTTGTCTATAAATTTTTATCCCTCAGGAATATGACATTTTTACTGGATAAAAAGTACACTTTCTGTACCCTGACAATGTATATGCGAAATTTCACGATGATTGGTTAAGTAAGACAAACTAACACACATTTACATTTATAATATTAGGATATCAAAATTATAACATACGAAAAATACAGATCATAAAATATGACTTGAAAGCATCTGTGTGAGGTGATACTATGCATCATCTATCGTATTGTTATAGAACTATGTGATCAAGTAAAAAGTAAATCATAGACTGAACATAACAATTGCTTTTAAATATGGACGCTGCCTAATATTGGTATTAAGATATATACGAGATTTATTTCATAAGCATTTCCCATGCATATTTCCCAAGTATATTTTTTGTTATAATAAAGGAAAAAGGCAAGCAATGAAACAGGACAGGATGATAATATATAGACTTCGTTCATAATACATGTTGTGGACATGTTGGATGTGGACTCAGCAATAATTCTGCCGATAGACATAAAGATCAATGGCTTAAAAGGTAAGAGCCTCGAAAACCACCTTAAGGCTAGCGATAGGTGTGTAGATGCCTCTGTGGTGCAGCGGTAGTAAATGCGACTGCTGTGCATGAGGTCTCGGGTTCAAATCCCGGGTCGGGCCAACATACAGGTATTGTGTTTTTCTGTTAAGAAATCTCAATACGAGCCCGGAGTTAGGAATTTGACGGTGTTAGTCACCCCCGTGCCTCGGAAAGCACGTAAAGCCGTGGGTCCTGCGCCAGTCGTGTCGGATTATCCGTCCCATCGGATAATTAGGGTAAGGGAACAGAGAGGGCACTTGTGTTTTCGCACATACTTGTGCACTATAATATCTCCTGCGCAGATGGCCAGTCACCGTTAAGATTGGCCGCCGTGACCGAAAATCGGTCTAGAGGACATTATTATTATTATTAGGTGTGTGGGTTGAGAGTTTAATGCTAAAGACAGTATTGCAAGACAGGACACGAATTTAAAGAGGTTCATAATCATCATCATAATCCCAGATACAGGAACTTACACTACCACACTACTAGGTCACGGTTTTTTTTTTTGTTTAGGGATTTTTATCTGTTTAGGATATGTCAGTCCCATCAAGCCTTAAACTTAAATATACACATATAACTTATATCTAAATCAAATGAACAAGAATAGATACTCAAACACTGCATACAATTAAGAGCCATCATATTTGTACAAGGCTAAATCATAAATAAGTTTAGCTTCACTGGATATTGGTATAGACAAAATTCTTTGTGTTATACCAACATCCAGCCTATTAATGTTAAGTTCCCGTATCATTCTATCCTTCTGTCTTTGATTCTTTGAACACTCCATCAACAGGTGCTGAGTATCATCAAGCTTATTGAGCTACATAATATTCAGGTTATATATAAGGTCACGGTCTAAGCTGCCGTTGCTTATGATCAACGGCAGCTTAGACCGTGACCATCCCGATACTGGCAGGTTCTCATACTTTGCCTCTCTCTCTTTTAATTATAGATTTTAAATCATTATTACTAGAGCAGCCATAACATAGTGGCAGACAGCTACGAATAGGTCTCAAATATGTTTCCAAGATCTTTCGAAATTATGTGCATGTAATATTTAGTTTTCACTCGCTATAACGACGAACGAAAAAAATGTAAGGAAACTTGCATGTCTGACAACTTTCCAAAAAGTAATCGGATATGTAAAGACTGAAAACTTGCATTGGGCTAGTGAAGTGGAGTAAGAACAAACCCTTCTCATACTAAGAAGAGTGAAACAGTTATACCTAATAGTGAAACAGTTATCCAGTGTATGAACACGGCTGATAACTTAAGCTTCACAAGCATTAAAATAATATGGCCACATTTAGATGCAGCATAGGAAAAGGTTAAACTATTCGCTGCTTAAATAATCTATACTATAATAAAATTCAAAGAGCACTTTGCCTGTACATTGAATATTTTCGCGAAATTTCAATTGGAATGTATCATAGTATCGATATAGAATATAAAATATATTTTTATGGGATTTTTGTCTGTCTGTCCGTCTGTCTATTTGTTTATTTGTTATACTATCACGCAAAAAAGGCGCGACCATAATCTTAGATAACAATCATGACGCTATGACCTATAGGAGCCGACCAGTGCTATTTATCAAGCTTAATATACATGAATACCAGCATCACATTTAATTGTTAAATTGATGAGCATAAGCATAATGTGTGTCTTGGGACATCGTTTAGTTTTTGTTTCATTAAAATCCGTTAATTCTATCGTAAGTTATTCTAATTTAAAATTTACATAAATTAGAAACACGTACGGATACTAGATGGCACTGGCTGTGCGAAACATTTTTAGTTTAGATTGTCTACATTTTTTAAAATTACATGGGTATATAGCTGTGTCATATTATATCTAAGCATACAAACTCAGTCATACCTACTATAATAAAATTCAAATAGCACTTGGTCTATACATTGATTATTATATATTTTTGCGAAATTTCAATCGGACTGTAGATATCATAGCTTAGGTATCTTACGATATAGAACACTTTTTTTTTGTATTTATTGTCTGTCTGTTTATTTGTTATTCTACAGATTAGGTAATAGTTACCTAGGAAGTTATACTATCGCGCAAAAATCCGTAAATGCGGTTTTCGCCAATATGTCATCTGAAGACCCAACCATAATCTTATATACTTAATAAATATCACGCTATCACCTATGGTCACCGAGCAGTGCCATTTATTAAAGCATCGTGAATTTATCTTCTTTCATTCATCATCATCACACTAAATTAAATATTCTATTCTAAATATTCTACCACATACACACAACACCATCAAGCCCAAACTAAGCAGAGCGTGTACTATGTGTACTAGACAATGGATAAACATACATATATATATATTTTTTTGTATATACATCCATATTATAAATAGAAACACCCAGACCAAGACAAACATCCATGTTCATGCACACAAATGTTTGACTTGTGCGGGAATCGAACCCGCGACCTCAGGCGTAGCAGTTGGTTACACTAACCACTACGCCATCGAGGCCGACAAGACCGAGGTTGATCATAATGAGATATTAACAAAAGCATAGTGTGTATCTTAAGCTAATCTTTAGTCTTTATTTCATGAAATCCTTTATTTGTATCTAAACTTATCACAATTTATTATTTATTATTTTGATAATATTAAAAACTGTTTATAATAGCAATTAATAAAAAAAACGAGAAATAAAGCGATACATTTTTGCCATAGTTATATTCTATGCGAAGAATTTTAACTTCGGCTTTTAAAAATGACGTCATTTGGTCACTGCGATCTAGCGGTAATAATTTGAACCAGTCCATATATGCTTTGCATTATATTCGCTACACTAGATGTCGCGCACTAAATGACGTCACTTTTTAAAGTCGATGTTAAGATTTTCAGAGAGTAGTATAAAATATGTTTATTATGACAACAGATACTCGGTGTCAATTAGGTGGATTGGATGTCTTGGTTGTTTCGATCTGATTTGAGATTAATTGTTTCGTGTGTTGTCTTTGATTTCGTTGTTGTGACACACTAGGAACTTACCTAACAGTTTCTGTCATCATCTTACTGACTTTGTTGCATTATTGTTTAATAAATTAGTTCCATATTATTAACTGTTCAGTTTACTAGATAGAATCGGTACCTATATTATCGAGGGCTATTCGGTACAGTCCTCATCCCGTGCTGCTGAAACACTTAGTCAGCGCGAGGCACGACTAACAGGTGATCGGGATCGCCATACAGCATCTCGGGCCTCGGAGACATTTACGCAACTAGAAATGCGGCTCACGGCTGACCAAGAGCGGCATGCGCAGTCTCGCGCTTTGGAGAAATTTACTCAATATGAAACGTGACTGACGGCAGACCGAGAACGCCATACAGAGTCCCGCGCTTCTGAAACGCTTTCTCAGTATGAAGCTCGGCTCACATACATACATACTTAATTAATTACATACATACATGAACCCTAAAATAATACACTGCTTTTTTAGGCAATCGTGTAAAAATTATCGCGAGTACACTTACTTACCGAAAGTTAGTGTGCTGCAAACAGTTGTAACAGTCGTTAAAGAATGAGGTGAAAGGAAGAGCTAAGAATTAAAGCCGCGGGCACAGCTAATTTCTTTTCTAATACTTCTTACTAACATTAAAAATGTGAGTATCTTCAAGCGACCATCGTGTGACTTTGCATGCACGTAGTCAGGAGTAAAGAAAAGGACATTGTTTACCGATTTCCATGCGGGCGAAGCACAGCTAGTATAATAATAACTTCGCTTGCCCATTAGTCTTAATCAATCACATCAAAAACACACGCAACATTATTTTTATAGCAATTCATAGACGCAATTAATATATCTGCACTATTAAACAACATTTTTATCTTGATGCAGTTATTATAAATACATTAATCTTCTACAGTATATACGATTACTTTTGAAAGGTCAACCACGAATAAATATAATATTCTTGGCTTGTTTTCAAACATTACCGTATTTTAGTAATTGATTGAGTTAGAGTAATAAATAGATTACACTTACAAACAAGCATGTTATATGTGTGCGTAATACCGATGAATGTAATGTCATGCTTTTGTATTTGTGTAGGTATTTATTCTATAACAATGCCTCAGTGACGCAACGTTGATAAATGGAGATGCTGTACATAAGGTTTCCGGAGTCGATTCAAGGATCGGTGTTACTGAGTTTTTCTGTTACAAAATTCTTAGTAGCAACATGTAGTCTTAAACAGTGCCCGACAGATGACAACAGGCTCGTTCCCTATTACGTGGATAAAACATTGTTGGTGAAATGCGAGAGTAAAATATTTCTGCTTACCTCTTTGGAAATAGAGACGTAAGACTATATATGGATGATATCCTATTAGCACTACAGAACCAGAAAACTGGACCGAATTCGAGTGTAACAGATAGACGATTTTTAAGGTGGCAAAGCATTTGGTCGGGCTTATGGTAAGTATCGTATCCGATCATATTTACTTACAATAGAATATTATATAATAGAGGTATCACCGGTGCGTTTCAGAGCTAAACAAAAAAGGAGTTATAATGGGGTACAAGGGAAAACTATGTTCAAGCTACGTATGTGAACTTCGGTAACTATTACTTACCAGGTAAAACGTAGTACCAGTGTCAGGACGCCGCTACCTGTATACAGTAAGCTAGTCATTTATTACTTGCACCAAATTATTGGTAAAGACGGCTTACAAGTCTTGACGCACGAATTGGATAGGAGAAATTGTGCGATTCGACCTTTTTTAAAATAATATATAATTTTTATAGCGGCGTCTAGTCGCACACGTCATATTTGCTTGTGCACGAATCGACCCTGTCCGAAAAAGTAGGTAGCGTTTCGTCCTTTAAATTAATTCAGTTTGTACGAATCGACAGCTTAAAAATATTATTTATAAAAGTGTCGTTTCCCACAATTCGTGCAAATGAATTCGTGCGAAACCACCACTAAGCTGTAAAGACAGGCTATTTCACCGAAAATACTAATATTTTTTATTATCATTGGCTTATGGAGAACGTCTTTGACATTTATCTCGCCATTGTTCATTACTGAGCATAAAATAAATAAATAATACTTCCAGTTATCGAGTCTTTCAACTAAATTTTAATATAAAATATTAACTGCAAAATTAATTATAATATATTAATATTAATACGTGAAGCAATAACTTTATACCCCTTTTTTCGACAATTGCGCAGGCGGAGGAGTATGAAATTTGGCACAGTTAAAGTTTATATGGAGAAGAAGTGGCGAATACTAATAATTTTATAAAATATGCATTAGAAATATATTAAATTAATTAAAAAACACTACACGCACACAACCATGCATTTTACACACGCAGTTGAATCGCGTTCGTAGTATTTCGGCATGTTTCGGAATAGTTCGTCTGACGTCGTACAATTCTTTGTATCTATGGTTACATATACCTTATTTATATGTAATAAAGAAAAAAAGAAAACTCAGCAATATCGTCAATGAAAGAGTATAGTAAATAATAATTTGTTTGGAAAAGCTAGGTAAATAAATCTGTATAACCTTAGCGAAATCTAAATGAAATGTGATTATAAGGGTAAAGTTATAGACAATAAAACCTTAATAACGATCAATCTTATAATTTAAATCAATTATGGTCGAAGTTTTACCACTAGGCGACCACTAGTAATGTTAATTTCTTGCGAATAGTATATCGTACCTATGTAGTAAGTACAGAGTAAACATTTTCGTGAACCTATGTTCACGCAAATGTTTACTCTGTAATTAAAGTTAATGCTTAATTAATATTATTTTACCAATTAGTTGGTTGTTTTTGATTCATTGATTTATTTTGATTGAATACTGTGATCCTTGCTAGATATAAACTGTTATGAAAAAGAAGATTGTTCTTTTATAATACATTTTTAATTTGTTTTTTTTTGTGCTTATAGTAGCTCTTTCGTCATTGCTGCTGCGATGAATTTAGAGAGATCTCCATAAGCGACAAAACATTATGTACCTAATTCAAAAATATTTGTTTCGTGTTTGTGTGTTTTTTGTGTCCGGTGGTAGAACAGAAGTATGTTTTAACTCGTGGGTTTTGTATATTTAAAATCAATTATAAGCGCCAGTATGAATTTTCTTGTTTGTCACACTTTCACGCCTTAAAAACTCAACCGAGCATTATTGATTTCGCTTACATTTTGTCAGGCGTACAGAAAAAAATATAAGGTACCTTTAATCCAGATAACTAGCGCTGTTTCCGAGCGAGCAAAGCCGAGGGCAAACGCTAGTTATATCTATACTAATATTATAAAGTTGAAGAATTTGTTTGTTTGTTTGATTAAACGCGCTACTCTCAAGAACTTCTGGTTCAAATAAAAAAAATCATTTAGTGTTGGATAGCCCATTTATCGAGAAAGTCTAGTGGCTATATAACATCACGCTACGATCAATAGGAGCAGAACATAAATGAAAAATGTTTCATAAACGGACAAAATGTAAAGCAGACGAAGTTGCGCGGATCAGCTAGAATCATATAAAATAAAAGAACTATCAGATAACTCGATACGTATTACAAAACGGATAAATCAAGACTTCTTTACTCAATGGATGAGACAGTACATAAGCCTACACGTGAAAACGTTATTACTAAAGGTCAATTGCAAACGGGGTTATCTCCTTCATGCCTAGTGCGCCGTCTCTGTCTCACTGTGAAATTGCGTGTAACAGTTCAACGACATGTTGAACTTGAGTTTAAAACAGATGTGTGCGAATTGTAAGACCACCTGAAGTACTTTACCCGCCTTAGTGGCGTAGCGGTAGTAAATACGGATGCTGATAGTAAATGAGCGTTAGTAAATGAGGTTTTGGCTTCAATTTCCGGGTCATGTTATTAGGTTTTTCTGTCAAGAAATTCTCGATAGTAGCACGGAGGCCGATGGAGGCCGTTCTATGACATACACATAACACCATCTAGCTTTTTTGAGGCATTAAGTTATTGTTAGATATTAAGATTTAATTTAAAATTGATTTAAGTCCACCATTGTACTCCTTTTAGCCGAATAACTTTTATTATTATTTATTAGAATATGTCCTGGATTACTATGGTAATCCATAATTATAGCAGACTTTTTATCTCATAATATCCTCCCATGAGATTCAGGCGAGCAAAGCCACGAGCAGAAACTATTAACTAATAATTAAACACCTGCCTATAAAGCTCTCATAGTCTCTTCTGAATTGTGAATTTTAATTTCTTTTCTGCATATGAATTTCGTATGCAAGCGTACTTTTGTATTAAAAACGTGGCTGGCCAGAAAAAGTTTTGTTTTTACAAAATAAACTAATTTTAATATGAATGCTGGATTAGCAGTTGTTTTATTTGTAAATCGTTTGAATTAACATTTATACTAATACGATAAAGCTTATCGGATATATTTATAATAATAATAATAATATTCTATTACACACACACAACATCATCCAGCCCAAACTAAGCAGAGCTTGTACTATGGGTACTAGACAATGGATAAACATGCATAAATATGTACATATTATACATAGAAACACTCAGACCAAGACAAACATCCATGTTCATGCACACAAATGCTTGACTTGTGCGGAAATTTAACCCGCGACCTTAGGCGTGGCAGTCGGTTACACTGACCATCGAGGCTGACAAAGCTCTCTTCTTATTAGGTAGGACCTAAACTACAGCTGTTGAAATGTGGAAAAGATGTTGAAATATTACAGCCTAACTACCTTCGGGGGTAATATCGGCGTAAGATTGTATATATACGTATATATTTGCGTCCTTGGATATAATATGTGCTCATATATAAAGTTATTATTCAAAAATAGGTAAGTTTTCTTTAATATTGTATTAAAGAAAAAGCAATTAAATGTAAATATGGGAAATTTAAATGCCCTGTCATTGTCTAAAATAATTATCATCCCTATGAAGACTCCACTTAAACTTTAACCGATTGATTGACCTTTATCTTCAACTAGAAATGCGCGATTGTCACTTAAAATGAAAATCAAGTAAATCGAAAATTGAATAAGATGGTATTCGAACGATATCATTGTATATTTATTCGAGTACGATCGGATATTCGAATCATAACTTGTTGACACATTAATTAATGCTTCGTTTTGTTATGCCAAATCTTGTTGATGATAAGATTAAGTTGTCTTTTGAACTTTCTACTAGAACATTACGCAAGTAGCCCACGCGAGTAACCTGCAGATGTATCTCATGCGAGTAAATTTGATATCCAGCCCGCCCTAATAACCATTGGTATTATAAGAATGAGTTTATTAATTAATAATTTGAAAGTACGTGAACTGTGTAAGTGTATGCTTTCACCACAGAGTTGACTATTTATATCTCGTCTTAAATTTTTCTCTGTTGTTAGACAGCTGGACGTTAGACTGCTTGGAAGTAGTAGTAGTTCTGTAGGTAGTAGATCCTCGCTGGTTTCAGCATGAATGGGCCGGATCGACCGGGGTAGTACTACCCTTTCACGGAATACCGGCGTGAAGTAACGGTACCCGTACTGTTGCGTTTCGTATCGGTGAGTGAGAGAGCCGGAGGCCCAGTTACCCTGATCCTTTACCTATCCTTTCCTTTGCCCTTTCCCTCCTTCATTCCTTTTTAAAGGGCTGGCAACGCACTTGTAACTCCTTTAGGGTTGCGGGTGTCCATGGGCGGCGGTAATCGCTTACCATCAGGCGATCCGCCTGCTCGTTTGCCACCCTATGATATAAAAAAAAAAGGCGTTTCGGGCTTTTGCGTATAAAGAAATATATACATGTCATAAACTCATAGTTAGTTGCACTCACTGATCGGTAAATGATTAGCGAGGTTAAGCAACGTTGGGTGCGGTCAGTCTATAGATGGGTGACCGCTTAGTGGTATTTCATCTGAGCATCTCCGTGCTTCGGAGGGCACGTAAAAAGTCGGTCCCGGTTGTTGCCAAATTGACAGCAGTCGTTAAGCCACGTCAGAGGCCTACGGGCGGCTTGAACAACTCTTGACAACAGGTTTGCCACTAACCACACGAAAAGGAAGGAAGGAAGGAAGGATCTCGGATCTGAGCATACCAAAACGTGATCAGACATAGTTTCGATTTAGAACGGGATTCAGGCAAGATAAATTAATTAATAACTTCAAAGAGTATATTTGACACACTGACACAAAATTATGAAAGTTAACGTAATTTCATGATTTGATACGAAAACGATACGACGAATATATGTATAAACTCTAGGTGATATTGGCCGTTGACAACATGGTGTTAAAACTTAGAAGAAAACAGTTGAATTATAACGTAATCAAATTACATAGGTTACCATGTTGGCTTTCTATAAGATAACTAAGTGATATTCAATTTAGTTGTATTATACTCATCAAAGTTGCATGTGACAACCGCTAGATGACGGGGAAATCAGTTTCTGAACATTTCACTTTATTACCAATTTTTTAATTATCGTAACAATTTTTAGCGTTTAATACATAAAACTATTATCAAACAATAATTTTGTTTTTAAAAAGGAAGTTCTAAAGTTATTGCTTACCATATTTGATTAATGTTATTTATTTTCGAACGATTCGGACCTGTCACATAGATAAAGCTGTTGTCAAATTTGACATTTTATCATTCCGTTAATCTCTCTTGATATTAGACTCAAGATCTTGTTTTTTTTTACAATTCCATACTTGCCCTGATCTTGGTTTTCATTTTTAAGTGAATGTACAGGCTGGCGAATTTTGTAGTTAAGTATACACATTCTTAACTATAAACTTCGCTAGTCTGAAAATTCACATAATTAATCACTACATCATTAAAATAGATATATTATATACCCACGCATATGTACCCTACCGGCCAAAAGTTTGAGACCACAAGTTAAAATATTGTTTCACAATAAAATTTGTTAAAAATACATATGATAAACAATTAATTTGAACACCTGCACATACAATGGATATTTAACTATTTTTCGAAGTCATTATTTCTATTTATTTTTATGTAATCATCGTACAAAGGTCTTTTGTCTAGAAACATTAATGGGCGCCGCGTGCGGACCGCGCGCTAAAGTCATTGTAATATTATTGTTACCTGACTATTATTCATTATTTGGGCTTTGTTTTGTGTTAACAGAATTTTAGGAAATTTTAACTTCCTAAAACACTGTGAACACCTGAGTTTCCATGGAGTAAATATTTCTTAATCTTGGTTAGTCCGAGCTCGTCGTTCTTACAGTGAAGACATCTCATTATGGGAAAAGTACGCCAAATTAGCGGTGAAACTCGTGCTGTCATCATTGCTTTACACAACGAAAGCAAATCTGAACGTGCGATTGCTACTCAGCTCAAGTTGTCGAAGACTTGTGTTCATAACACAATAACCCGATACAAGGAGACTGGCAATAATCAAGATCGTTCGCGGTCGGGAAGGCCGAGAGCTACCACTTCTAGCGAGGATAAGTTCATCGTGGTAACAAGCAAGCGGAATAGACGCCTGACAGCACCAGAAATCCGCGCTGAAGTGAACAAATCCCGGTCTACACCTGTGTCATTGACCACAGTGAAAAGAAGACTAAGAGACGCTAAGTTATATGGTCGCGTAGCAGTGCGAAAACCTCTCTTAAGGTCACAAAACAAAAAGAAGAGAATGCAGTGGGCCCTTACCCATCGAGACTGGAGTGAAGAAGACTTCAAAAGAGTTCTTTGGACAGATGAGTCCAAATTTGAAGTGTTTGGGAGCAAAAGACGTGTTTTTGTCCGGCGGAGTGCCGAGGAAAAGATGATGCCAGACTGTGTCCTGCCCACAGTGAAGCATGGCGGTGGTTCCGTTATGGTTTGGGGTTGTTTCTCGAGCCGTGGAACTGGAGATTTGGTACGAGTCGAAGGAATTATGAAAAAGGAGCAGTACAAAGCAATATTGGAGTGTAATGCTGTACCATCGGGACTTCGGCTAGTTGGAGATGGCTTTATTTTCCAACAAGACAACGACCCTAAACACAGCTCCAAATTATGCCGGGGTTATTTAGATACAAAAGAAGCAGAAGGGGTGTTAAAAAACATGGTGTGGCCCGCTCAGAGCCCCGACCTTAACCCTATAGAACTTTTGTGGGAAGAGCTGGACAGAAACGTGCGCAGTTGTTGTCCCAGCTCACAAGAAGATTTGTGGAGAGCATTGCAAGAAAGCTGGAACAATATTTCACAAGAAACAATCGACAAATTGATTGCCCGCATGCCAAGACTTGTCAACAAAGTGATTCAATGCAAGGGAGGGTTTTTTGATGAAAAAGCTGTTTAGCTTGTCAACATATATTTTAAGTTAAATTGTCGAAATATTTAATATTTTTTATTTATATTTAATTGCATTTGCCATACTTAATAAATATCACAATAAATCCTTTCATGTTTAGCTTTTTATTTTGAGTTTTACATCCATTTGCAACTTTGATGTAGGTGGTCTCAAACTTTTGACCGGCAGTGTATGTATTTGAAAAAGTTGCTTGAACCGAACGCCAGTTCGCTAGTAAGCCAGAACGCTAGTATCGCCAATGCATTGAGTGACGTCTCTATCTTCCTATATACAAATGTACTCTGTGGTTGACAATTCGTCTATTGATACTGTTACAGCCAGTGCCATCTATAGGCACTGTGGGAAAGACTCGGCAGCTCCTTCTAATAATTTATTACAACGCCATCTATTGACGTCTCACTGAACTACGTAGATTGTCGGTACGCGAAGTAGAGAGGCCACTGGAACTTTCTCGAATCTTCGTATTGTTTATTTTCTAGAAATCTCCAGAAACGCTTTAACCGCGTATAAAAGGGCAAGGCCAGCACTCAGTTTACAATAATATATTATAATAATTAGTATATATCTTCTCTCTTTCACAAAGGTAAGTATACATAAGATAACACAGTACAGATATAACAATTTCTCAATCCTTTGTAGAGAGACTGTCGTCTATAGTAGGAAAACCTGTGTTACAGATCACCAGGCGCCCACCTCTTGGACGTATAATAGTTATAATTTAAAATTAATTGCTGTATACATAGCTAATCTCATATTTTATATTAGTTTACAATCGTAAGCGGTCAAGTATGCATCGCAGCGAACGGAAGCGAAAATACTAGAGTTTGAAGCAGTTACAGTAGAAAAATGTAGTAAAGTGTGTGTTGTGTTTTAAATTTTATTGTTTGTTTGAATAAAACATGTTTTAGTCGGTAATATTGTTTACATTCTTATCCCTCGAACCCAGCACGTAACAATACCAACGTATATGTAATAAAATTGTAACTGGTTGATGTCTGTACATAGAATATATTTGAATAATAATAGGGTGAGTTGTTCTTGCAAGAGTTATAGAGACCATAAAAATTATGTCTAGATTTTTTTATCTATCTTTAGGTTTGTATCACGAAAAAGTTATTGCATAGACTTGAAAGTGATTTTCATAGTTGCATTGCTGGAGATCAAAATTAAAATCTGGTGTATGTTTCATCTTAATACGCCGCCACCGCCTAGAAATCAAGTATTATATAATGATGTGTGTAGATCAGCTTCTTCTTATATGTAAAGAGAAAAAAAAAGGAAAATAAAGATAGATACCTTAATTTAGAATTATGTATTTATCTATATTTCCCTTTTCTTTCTTTAAAAGTTAAGTTCTAAAATTTGCAAACGACAAGTCAGACAGGTAAAGGTAACGTAATAACCCAGTTGCGTTTTGCCACAGGTACAATTACCCTATAACGATGCTTAATTATTACATTACTAAGCAGCTATAGGTATGGGGCTTTTAAACAGACATTGTGCTATGTTTGGCTGAAATGTACTAGCCGGCATTAACAGTAATATTATTGATTACACGTTAATGTATTGTATATATTATATTTGGAGATGGGCGGGTTATGGAAGACAAGTTATATTATTATTTTTATTGCAGTGCAAGATATATTAGACTCATGCTAAATTTTCTAGAAATATCTAGTAATAACATAAATCTAGAAAATATTAACAGTACTTTTTATTTCATCAATTGGCAGACCACCAAAAATAACATGTCAATTTTCCTTCGAGCTTTTTTATAGAATCGAATATCCGTGATACGACACAATTGGCTCTCAGCCAACAACTTAATAATAGTCTGTGACTAAATTGAAACTATGTCTTCAGTACAGGAAGAAAGGAAAACTTTAACAGTTGATGCGGCCAAGGGAAGAATTAATCGAGCAAACAGAATAGCAAGTTTAAACATTAGATATATATACATTTATTTTAATAGTGATTTGGGCTACAAATATTAGTAAACTTGTTAACTTGTCCAACTAAGCTAGAATGCTTGTGTCAGGAGGGACTTCATGTCAGCAGTGCAATTGGTAGGATTCAAAGCTACGACATGACACCGCTTGTAAAAAAATTTAATATAATTTCAGAGTGCCCAGACCTTTAAGATTATTCAGCCATTAAAACAATCCCTTTTGAAACAAAGAAGGTCGGCACCCGCCTGGTGGTAAGCAATTATCATAACTTATGATGCCTTGCTAAACCAGAAGTATTACTTACTTATCGATCCGAGAGTGAATGAGTTAAAGATAGGGTGGATGAACATGAAGAAAATGATGTTTTTGCACACACAGTTGTGCACTATATCTCCTGTGCAGACAGCTAGTCTTCGGTTGGAGGACCTTATAACTGGGTACCCACCAGAATAAAATTGATAAATAGTAAATACTACCCACCACTAGAAAAATATATAAGCTTATTGGTCTAGTGATGGAAAACTTTACTAGAACACCCACAGTAACTAGACTCACGTGGGTAACTAGTTTTAAAATTTTCACAATCGCGAATCGCTGTTTCTAACTTTTGAATAACTATATTTATTGTTCGTGAATTTGTTTGAAAGTTACAGTTAATTAAAACTTGTTAAATACTAAAATATTAGAAGCTAGATTTCATTGTTATTAGGACAACTACGAATTTACAGATATATGGAAAATAAAACACAGGTAGTGTACTTAAATATTATGTTATATTTAAGAGAATGAAACAACAATAAGTACATTTAACCATCAGATTATAATCAGATATTGCTTATCCATTTGCATATTACATAAACAATATTGCTTTCAAAGGAATATGGCACACTATATTAAAATTACAGAACAAGTAATTACATAACAGATTAAGTGAACCGCTTTTAAAGTTAAATAACAGCCACAGTAAAATATGTAAAGGTATAGCGTAGTATTTAAAAGGATCAAAATTATTAAACCAAATGACTTACAGTTGGTCCCTCTAAATTACACTTATATGGTTGCACACAACTAGTCGACTCGCTGGTCTGCGCTCGAATGGCCCGAATAATCAGTAGTCCCTTCTTAACCGTGAACTGTGACGACAGTTGAATTAGCACAGACAAAACATAAGTCATATGACCAAAAAAGGAGTAAAATTAGTCAAAATAATTCCTTTTTATTTTAAAATAATTGAATTAATTAAATATATTTTAAAATATTGATAGGTAAATTTTAAATTCTCTAACAGACGGCTGTCCTGAGAAAGGAATGACCCCATTTCTTTCCGGCCATTAGAGCACTTTTGTATGACCCTATACAAAAAGAACGAGTCGTACATTCAAGAGAAAGGAAAGATAGCATATGTGTACATTACATTACTAGACCATATTGGTACTAACAGTCTAATAAAAAAAGAAAATCTTATACAAAACTTGTTCAATTACGTACTCAAATTCATAATTAACTAAATACCTATCTATATAACTATAAATATGTGACACTGATTTCTAGGAAATAAAGATTATAAGTAGCTTAACAAAGATGTAAATGTATAAATTATATTCGAATTGTTTCTTATTCATACATGGACGCCTGTTCTTCAATCATTATGATTATTACAATTAGCGTGGTTCTGTAGGAACCTGAAACATAAAATACATGTAAATATACTTAAGTTCAATTGTGCTTAGAGCGAAGATTATAGGGTAGGTACTTTGTTGTCTAAATTAACTGTACTGTAAAGACGGGCATATGAGTTTTATACAGCGATTTTATGAAGCGTTAGTTTCAAGACAACTAGGTATAGTGATATTAGTTAGAATATTACTAAACACTGGTCGTCCGGGGACCGTCATTGTTATTGCTCAGTTTACACTTGGATATCGACTGTTTTAAATTAGAGGACGTGAACACCGCTTGTACTCCGGGATCTGTCACTATTACTAACTACCGTTTGTACTTCAATCTCGGTTCACTTTTATAAAAAGGGTTAACACCGCTTGTACTTCGGAATCTGTCATTGTTAATGACTACCGCTTGTACTTCGGCCTCGGTTCACTTTATTAGAAAAATATGAACACCGCTTGTACTCCGGAATCTGCTACTGTTACTAGCTACCGTTTGTACTTCGGCCTCGGTTCATTTTACTAGAACAATATGAACACCGCTTGTACTCCGGAATCTGCTACTGTTACTAGCTACCGTTTGTACTTCGGTCTTGGTTCATTTTACTGGAACAATATGAACACCGCTTGTACTCCGGAATCTGCTACTGTTACTAGCTACCGTTTGTACTTCGGTCTCGGTTCATTTTACTGGAACAATATGAACACCGCTTGTACTCCGGAATCTGCTACTGTTACTAGCTACCGTTTGTACTTCGGTCTCGGTTCATTTTACTGGAACAATATGAACACCGCTTGTACTCCGGAATCTGCTACTGTTACTAGCTACCGTTTGTACTTCGGCCTCGGTTCATTTCATGGAAACACGTAATGACGAGCAGTGTCCGTAACGGCTGAATACAACCCGACGATCATGCCGGGTCATTTCTGTAATCAAAACTGGGAGAAATTCGGGAAGGAAAGTGAGGATTATCACAAGTTTAACCGTCCAAGTTTAAGAATAAAGTGTTAATAAAGTCTTAGGCAATATGTAACAGATATACAGCAAACATTCTTAATTTGGATCAGGGGAGTCATTATCTACGTAATTTATGTTATTGGTAATGTCATTTTCTTCGGTGTCAGTATCTTTAGTACTAGTTGTAACGTCGTCGTCTTTATCATCGGTGTCTTTACTAGGTACAAAAGTTATCCACCGTTTTAACTGGTCTATATTCGATAGTATAGTCACACTCTTGCAGTAGTAACCACCAACGTGCTATTCGGGTACTAGATCTCGTTTAATTAGGGTGGTCCTGAGAGCGTTGCAGTCTGTATACACTTTAAAGGGTACGCCAATTAAATAAATACGGAATTTCTTGAGTGATAGGACGACAGCAAGTCTCCGATTCGTAAGAATGCAAGTATTCTTCATATTCAGTGTTTTGTTTGCTGACGTATGCCACGGGTTTAGGGAGAGATCGCTAACTAGATTTTTGTAACTGAATTCCGTCCAATCCTAATTTGCTAGCGTCACAATGTACTTCAGTTATATAAGTAAGTTGAGTCGTATAGAGCCAATATGGGACGTTCGGTTAGTTTAGTTTTAATTATGTTAAATGCTTCTTGGGGGCTGCCCCAAACCCAAGGACTGTTTGCTTTTGTCAAGAAGTTTAAAGGTTTGGCGATACTTGCAAAATTGGGAACAAATCGTGTACAAATACTAGCAAGACTGACAAATTGGCGGACTTGATGGACTTTGTTTGACGTCGGGCAAGGCCACAGCCTCAGTTTTCCTACTACCAGGCTTAAGGCCCTCTTTATAAATCTCATAGCCTAAATAGTCAAGCTTTGTTTTAAAGAAATAACATTTCTCAATATTAAAAGTTAAACCGGATTTTCGAAGGAAGCTAAAGATTCTCGTCAATTTTTCTAGGCCGTCATCTACACGTCAGTCGAAGGTAAGGCTAGGTCGAATCTATGTTTACCCAAGGCTTTATTAATCATATATTGGAAAATCGCCGGCGCGTTAACCTATTCGAGCGGCCTATTTTAGATTTATATTAAAACATACCTTAGCCCAAATTATTTAATCTCTATAATATTATTAAGTTATTATTGTTTTTATCTCTAGTTTTTTTTATAGTCTATAGTATATGGCATAATGGCTGCAACACCTTGTTAATCCGAGTCGTAAAATACTGAAATTATATTGAATTGGCGATTTAAAAGAGTGGCCGTGAGTTTCTTGCAGGTTTCTTCTGGTAGGCTCAACCCTTTGCCTGAACCTAGCAACTAACTTAAATGTAGCTTCAGTAACTTAGTAAACTCACTAACCCATATATTTTGACGTTCATAAGTGTTACTTTGTGACCTAAATGAATAAATGATTTTTGACTTTGACTTTGCATTCACATATATTCAAAATGACATGAGGAGTCACAAAAAAGCAGTTAAATGTAACTTCTGCCATTGGGATTTGATAGTAACCCGATTTCAGGTCTAAACTTGTAAACAGTCTTTTGCCGTTAAGTCTAACTGGTCATCTATGACTTGCATAGGGTATAAATCCTTTAGTCTTTTTATTGAGCGCCCTATAGTCTACACAACTGATAATCGTTGTTCTTCTTTTTAACTAAAACGATCGAGCTTGCATAGGAGGAATTAGATTCTCTCACAATTTTGCTATCAAGGAGCTCGTTGACAAGTCTTTGAACTATTATCCATTCGCTATATGGTAATCTAAGAAGAGACTGGAGAGTCATCACTGAGTGTAATGTGCATCTCTGAAATGGTAGATGTTCCCAGCTCACTCACATTTAAAGCAAAACAGTCGCGGTATTCATTAACTAAGGTTAATAGTCGTTGTTACTGTTCATTCGTAGTGTCAGAACCTTTCTTTAGCATGTCAAGTGTCAAAGACCTAGGACCGTATTATCTAGGTTTGTCAATCTTCAGTTTGTAGACGCCTATTCTTTCAGTCTTTTGGAAATCACCACACATGTCAAGTGAGATTGGTAACAATTTAGCTTGTAACAAGTTAGCTTGTACAATGTTAGTTTATTTCCAGAGAGATTAACTAATATTTTACCTGTCCCATTCCTAATTACGAATAGACCGTGAGAAATAATTATTTCTTCACCAGTCTTAAAACTAGTATTTCCTGGTAAATATATCTGACCCGTGTGATCACTACTTAAATAACTATCTACACCTACTACTCCTCTAATCTCTACATCTGACTTAATAAAAAGACTTCTGATTTCGCTGCTTCGGCCGTCTCTGAATAAAGCATCAAACTATTACTAGTTTTGTAACCTTTCACCTTAAGCAATTCAGTAAGATTCTGACCAATAAGTACGTCAGAATTAAACTCGTTACTTACAATAAACGCTTCTACTACAGCGGTAACGAAATCCACGCTTATATCAACGGATACTTTACCTAACAGTACTACTGCACCTGCTGCAAAACCTTTTAATAGAGGTAATCCCTCTGTTAAGACATCTAGTTTTAAATAATTTGCTGTATTATGTTTGATTAGCGTGCACTCGCTACCGAAATCAACAAATGCAGTTTTTTTGTATGCCGTTTATTGTAATATTTTTATTATAAATATTTCTATTAGGTTTACCAAATTCGATTAGCTGTACCTTATTAACATGATTCGAAGTATTTCTATCTTTATCCTTATCTGCATCGTGCTTACAATATTCTGCTGAATGTCCCATTCTATTACATTTTGTACATTTTTGTAATGGTTTTGGGCATTTTGGTACAGTATGCCCAGGCTCAGAACAATTATAACAATTTACTTCAAATTGAGGGTTTTTATTAGTTTTTTTTATTTTTTTATTTATTTGGTCATGGAAATCTTACAGCTATCACACATTAAATATTACGGTAGCATAGTCATCTGAGAGCCAAATACAAGTTCTCACTTATAGAAATACAATAAATTAATTAAAGTGAGCAACAGAAAGCAAACATTAAGTTAATGCTATGTAAGGGTATAATAAAATAGTATGTTAAGACTACTTAAAGAATGATAGACTTAGACACCTTCTTGCTGAGGACACATTAGACGTAAATGGATCTATTCCGTGCTGTTTACATAAATAGTTAAAACTGCTACTGGCATGCACCAAAAAACTATTCTGTCTATAGTTTGTTTTCACGGTAGGAACGCGAAGGTATGAGCAGTCTCGTTAACTTTTTTTAGCCATGATATCATAGATTGAATTTTTTTCGTCCTGGATCGAACTTTGGTATGACGTCTTTAGCACCTATGAACGAACTTTGATCGCGTTTATTGAATGCGTCAATTAATTTCGCCATAACATCAACTTTTCTTGTTTTACTGTGTTTAACGCGAACGTCATTTGTACAACTTCGAAGATTGTGAATCTGTATTGCGTGAATGCCTATTGGATCGAAACAGTCGAGAATGTCCTTTCCGCCTTAATGAACTGCGCCTGTTTTGAAAATTCAGTATCAGAGGAGATATAGGTTGAGCTGGTAATAGTGTCATTATGTGTGGTTGATCGCGTACGCGCTCGGGCCCGTTTGGCCTTTCGAGAACAACCCTGCGTTTTCCTGTTCATAGATCTACTCCTACGCTCAGCTGTATACGGAGGTGTATAACCATCCCTATCAGACATTGTTGCAATATAAATGTACTATTGTCAAGTCTAAAGTCAAGTCGGGAATAGGGAGAATAAAGGAAAATAAGGAAATCATTAGAATACATAAAAAAATGCATAGCATGAAGCATTTCTTATAGGTACACAGTATATGCACTGTGACCCAATATTACAGTTAAGTCTCCATATCTGAAGAGCATTTCATACAACACATGAAATAAATAAAATATTCAGCCAAATATAAACAAAGTTATTCATTTTAAATACCATACAAAAGTAATTTACGTATTTAGTTACCATGTAGGTAATGTAAATATAAGCACCATATTTAATGTGTGCGTCTTTGGAAGCATTAAACGGCTTGTTTATCCAGTAAAAGAAACAATTGCAATACACACAGATAATTGAATGCATATGCTCCAGCACAGCAAACAAATTTGACAAATATCTTGTTCATTGAAAATAGTGCCACTAATATTTAAAAGAATATCACCCATCCGAGGAGCAATAACTCCAGCAGGATTTGCACGGCCTTCCGATCACTGTAGTGTAATGCATGTATGTACCTGCATATACCTCCATAGAGTAGCCATGTCAAAGTATTTGCAAGAGCGCCCCATAATTTAGATAAATAACTGTTAGTTTAGTGACTCACTCGCATCACGTCCACATCGTTATTAACTTGCCCATGAGTTCATCGAGTAGCCGCGGTCAAACGATATTGCAGAAAAAGTCATACACACCATAGAAAAGCATTGCATACCCCGGAGAGTAGCCCCGGCAAAATATACAAGCACCCCATTAACAGTGCCCACGTTCTCACAAAGTAACCGAAGCTAAATAAGGACTAGCACGAAACAAACATAGGCATACGTTACAATATTGTAATCTAAACAAATAATGCGTGCACAGTGAAATAATTTAGATTATAACGTAAAACCTATTTTAATTAATCTGCGGCCGTCATTCAACTTGAGCGGTAAATTATGTGAAGGTGCAAACAATAAGATCACATTTATTTTATAGGTAGGTAGGCGTTGAAACATCCCACTTCTGAATTGTTAAATACTAAAATATTAGAAGCTAGATTTCATTGTTATTAGGACAACTAGGAATTTACAGATATATGGAAAATAAAACACAGGTAGTGTACTTAAATATTATGTTATATTTAAGAGAATGAAACAACAATAAGTACATTTAACCATCAGATTATAATCAGATATTGCTTATCCATTTGCATATTACATAAACAATATTGCTTTCAAAGGAATATGGCACACTATTGTAAGGAAAACTCCAGAATCAGTTCTCAAGTATTTATTTCCTTTAATATTATTGTAACATAATCATATTTTATATTAATAGTTTACATAGTTACACAATATGCATACCTGATTTAATTCAATGCAATATCCGCCACTTAATATACTTTTACTTCACAAACTTATCCGATCGCCACACAATGCACGACTGCCCGTTATAGTTCCGCGCGTTAGTTTTATACTATCAAGCATAGTGGGGCAGTCGAGAAAAATCAGTGTTGCCAACAGAAAATAACGGATACAATTAAACATATTCAAATATTGCTTCTACATCGCTACATTTAACTACATATTTCTATATAATAATTATATTCTACCTATAATTGCTAACAGCTCGGCCATCCTGATGTTAAAGCGAGACCCTTCGCTTTAGATTATGTTTAACAACAACAGGTCAAGCGAATCGTGCACAAAATTGTGGCCATGAATTGCTTGAAGTACCTTCGTTTATATTCGTAATAAGTATAATTTAATGTTTTTATTTATGTACTTCTTAAGAAATTATTATGTATACATTGACACCGACAAAAATAAGCACTGTCTCCATGTAACAGACATAGAGACAACGCCCACTCCCATCAATGTGAACGTACACATTTATAACTTATTATTAAAAATAAATTTATTTGACTCAACATGTGTACGATCAGGTGTTACAGATAGGTATTTTTTGTCTCAACATGCTCTGTCTTGTCAGACATGCAAATGTATATGCTTAATAAGAATTTTAAAACTATGCTGGATCTAATATTATAATTAACATGTCAATTAAGCGTCTCTTAACATTGAAGTGAGATATATTATAAGTAGGTTAGTTCAAATCCGTACAATAAATATAAAAATTAATTAATTAATAATTCATTTCCAATAATAGAATAGTAATAGATAAGTCAATAATTAAGAACATGCCAAATTAAATTAGATCATGATAGACGATTATTAAAACAAAGAAAACAAATTATATAAGATTATCACATAGGAGATCATTAATATTATAGTAGCATTTATGCAATAAATAATAAATTTCTTAAATTACGTTTAAATACGTTAACATTAAGGTCCTTAAATTTATTTGGTACTTTATTGTATATTTTGGGTGCCATGCAGAAAATGCTATTATAATTGTTTTACATAATATATATGGCATTCATACATTTATTTTAAATCACTGAAATTTTATATAATTATTGAAAACAACCAGTGAGAATCACTGTTACAACTATTATGTTATCAATTCATTATTTTAGAAATATCATCACATTCTTTCTCTGAATTTACTCAACTAGAATCATGATTTCTATCGTATACCAAACATGGTTTTAGTTTATCTATTGATACAATATTCTCATAGCGAGGTCGATGCGCCTTTAACATTACTTAATACATCTAAAACTGTCGAGACGCGGTTATTAATTAATTTACTTAGTTTATTTAACGGTGCCGAGTTTTGATGTCGCGATTTCCCGTGTTATCCACGTTGTCGCGACACCTCCCTCCTCGGACTTTTACGATTGTGCCGAGTTTTGATGTTACGACTCCCCGTGTTATCCACGTTGTCGCAACACCTCCCTCCTCGGACTTTTATTATTATGCCGAGTTTTGATGTTACGACTCCCCGTGTTATCCACGTTGTCGCAACAACTCCCTCCTCGGACTTTTATTATTATGCCGAGTTTTGATGTTACGACTCCCCGTGTTATCCACGTTGTCGCAACACCTCCCTCCTCGGACTTTGTGACTTACGATTAAAAGAGTGTTTGTGAATTTGCCTCTCTCGCCGGCTCCCTTCCACTCCCTCACTCTGTATTTGTTTTGAAGTCTACCCTTTTCCGCTTTCATTATCGCGGTTACTTATCACCAGACTCATCCATTAGTCTGAAAATTAAGGAATGATCGGCAGTTTAAATTCATTAATTAAATATTTATCACAGTTAATCTGTCAGATATACCAGACGTAATAAAAAATATCGAGTCATGCCACCAGTATGTCACTGAGACTCAATAGGTTAACTTTAATATTACCGCTGAAACCTGTCAGCTGTTTGTGATTTGGAGTCAGTCAACAGTGATACCATCTCCTCCCCTGATCATGAAGTTATGCCTGTGTCTTATTTGGTTGATAACAATAACAAAAACACATTCATGTCTTGAGACCAAACACCTATTTGGTCTGAAAACATGAATACATCTTTGTAACCCACACCTGTAGGTTTCAGTAGAAGCTAAAAACGACTACATTAAACGCTCAGTCAACAGTCATTTCTATATGGTGACAGCCTATCTGTCACTAAAAAGATGCAATCTATTTAACAGAAGTATAATCATTACATTATCCTTTCGCGCGCATAGCGCGAATTTATCGCATACGCATAGCATGTCGAAGCTATTTACGTGATTCGCGTGTCCAAGGTCATACGCCAATTAAAACCATAATTTAGATATGAAAATGATAATTATATATTATGATACGTACATCATTGTAATGGTTATATTATATTCTTACTACTGTTTATCTAAAAAAAGTAAAAAATACGTACATTTCTAAATACCGACGAAATAATTTGCATTGTTGATATTTTTTGGCGGCAAAATCAACAGCTCGCCATCAATTATAATATCAATAAAGTCACACTGTTAACACAAACACTTGAATAAACACCACTACAATACAATATACTATCTTATCTGTAATTTTAGTATATTATTTATTGCACTTGACACCATAAAACTAAATATTTACACATTTTTTTGCCACTCGGCAATTGTTATTACATAAAACAATCGCGCCATTTTCGCCGACGGCTGGGTGACACTGACGTCACACGGAGAGAGCGAGACAGAAGAAAGCTAGTGTTTGACAAAATCAAACTGATATCGATAAAAAATATTTCGTTGAATTTTGAATTTATTAAAATTTTGAACTTGTTTTTGATACTTTGATTCAGAGTATTTACTAAATAATAATCTCTATTGTAGGTACACACCAATAAAATTAAATTATCTTTCGCTGTTCAACCGTAATAGGTAGAGTGGAAATTTTTACAGAATATGTATTTCTATTATAATGAATGATATAATAGGTAATGAATGACTTTCGTGGTGTAGTTCTTGTTCTTAACTGCTCGGTGAGGTTAAGCATCGTCGGTGAGGCCGTAACCTGGGTGAGTTTCCGCCTAGTGATATTTCGAACTCGTGCGTTTCTGTGCTTCAGAAGACACGTAAAGACGTTGATCCAGGTTGTCATTTAATTGTGTTTGTCGTTAAACTAGTTGAAGGCCTTCTGGATGGCTTGAAAACGTACTTATAGGTTAGCCCCTGGCCTATTTCCACCACACCGCAGTGGGCATGCGTGGTGGAGCATTCACCCAATTCCTCTCACCCTCACGATGTGAGGCCTAAGAGCCCAGTAGTAGGACATGAAAAAAGCTGCTATTATGGTAGCAATAAAAAATAAAAGATTAAAAAATAAAGGGTTTCTGTATAAGAGACGTGTTTTATCCTTTGGCGGACTATATAATATCATGAACCGTAATAGTTTAAAATGTAGACAGTGTGTATTTCTATTGCCATATTAACAACAAATATAATTGATATAAAATAAACTTTAAAACAAACGGGGGCCATATAAGACTTCGTGCAAGACTCTTCATATACCAGTCCGACTTGAGTACTTGGCCGAATCTTTTTCATATATATATATATGCACGCTATAAAACTTACCTATAAATAATTTTCTTCCAAAACATGTGGTTCCTAGTTTAGCGACGTCAATCGCCAAACTGACCACTATTTTATTATAGCTTTTTGAGTTGCTATTATATGTTCATATATTTAGCCACATAATATGCACGTTGACGAAGCCTGAGCTAGTCACTAGTAAAAATTAAACATTTAGGTTAAAATGAAATAAAGGCAACTTGTATAAATATTTATAATTTTGTATATTTTACAACTTTTTACAGATTTAATAAAAACATAAAAATAAAATCCACACAAGTATATCAAAATAAATTATTTATTATATACCAAAATAATAGTACAACCTGCTGCACATTTGTTACCGCAATAAAGAGCGCAAAGAGCTGTGTTAAAAGATGGCACATTTCGTTCTATTTTGTTCCCAACCCGTTTTTTATACAAATCATAAAGCAAAATAAATGTATGCCAAATATTCATTTTGCACACTGATAAAAAAACACAACTTTACCTTTTATAAAAATTGCCATTGATATTAGACGCAAATTTAAAGTAAACACAATTTTTCTTATATAGATTGTTTACTTTCTTAGGGCCTTATTTATATCACAAAATAAACATTTTAAACACATTGCAAAAATGATATCAATCCTTATACTAATGTCTACAAAAACTGACCTACGTCGAAATGGAAACATTGCTAATTGTTTTAAGCTACGTATGCTATTTATAATATGTATACAGTAATTAATATTCAGAGCTAGCGTTATTATGTAAATTGTAACGTTTTGAAAATATTTATTTAAACTTTGCACATATTACACCTGAGATACAGGTTTATCTTAGTTTAGGTAAGACCCTGGAAAGGTATTATGCATCCTTGTATTAGATTAAGATTATTATACAAATCTATGTAAAACAAATGTTATTGAATAAAAAAGAACATTCTCGTCCATTCGACGAATCCACCTGTCAACCGTAGAATGTTCAAGAGTCGATCGGCTTCGTCGTCTATACCTCTTTCAACAGCTTCTACGATATCCCTGACCGGCGCGTCCAGGGCTGCGTCGTCAGGGATATCCCTAGGCGCAGCGGCTTCAATAGATGACGGTTCGAACTCGTCGTCCCAGTCACTATCGAAGCCACTGCCATCACTATCATACTCTACTAGCGGCGTAGGCATCGCTCCCGACGTTGACGGCCGCTGCAGATTCGCGTCGGAGATCTCCGGCACCCAGCGGGTAATGTGACCCATGTCCCTCTGTAGGACGTCTTCGATCTCGTACTCAGGGATGTCCAGTGCCTCGATCCTCTCCACCACGTTATCACTAGAATAAATATAAATAATATGAAATAAAAACAATAACTTTCGAGCCATTTATACACAGCGCCGTCTAGTTCCAAACTGCATACATTTGTTTGCAAATAATTTGTTAAAAATTAAAAACATCACATATATGTTTGCTCTACATACACTCTATGGAGACTGTTCATTATGATGTATAGTCACCATACACAACCACTAGACCACCGTAGCAAACAAGACAGAAAACAATTATATTATTATAAATTGCAAACAACTTTTGAACCTGCATCGACAGCTAGAAATATAAAAAAACAGCTTACCGAATCAGCTCGGGTGATTTTCGAAGACTGCCACCAGGGCTCTTGTGCAACGTGACATTTTGGCCCACATTGATAGAGCCCCCTGGTGTACAGTCGACCGTTATTGCTCGGATCTTCCTATAAACACCTGGTGGTTCGATGGAGTGACCGAGCGCGACTGACTACTCCCTGAGCTCGTAGATCGAAGACGGGCGAGGCTAAAAAATATTTTACATTTGTAACTAAGAACATTAGTACCCCTTTTTGTCTGTAAAACGTGTGACGAACTTCCTTCTACCTTCCTTTTTTTAAGTTGGTTAAAAGGTACTTTTTCTAGCATTCTAGCATTTAAATATGATAAAAATCAGTCATCAAGCGTGTCGTGAGCTTCTTTGCTACTTCAGTAATAATTGCAGTTTTATCGATAATTTTATCGATATTCGATTGCCAAGCGTCCGACCCTATGCGCGATAGAAACGTAGTATCTATGCGTAGTCCTAAATAATAATTCTAATATGGCAGCCACTGAGTAATTTCAATATAGCATGATTTGAATTAGAATTATGATGTAACTAAACTATAATTTAAGAAACTAATTTATAAATTTAGTCTTATAATATATTCTCTAATGACTTATCTTTATAAATGCAAGATACAAACATAATAATAACACAAATTTATAACTTATGTTCGTGGATGTTTGTTTGATTTTCATTACTTCAAAAGTTTGAAACGATTTATACTAACATAATTCTTACATTACACGTAAAATACACCTTAAACAAACACTATAGTTATTTGTTAGTAATTATATAATATAATTTCATAAGAATACTCACCGAGCTCTCCTGTTATTCATTTTTAATTTTGCACACACTCACAAAAAAATGTCTGCCGTCGCAGAAATGAGACGAGTGAATATTTTATTTATTTTTTGACAATAGAGTGATTTCATAGCGATCAGAAATGCCGAAATCCATAGATAATATATTAGACGAATAGATTAAAGGCGAATAATGTGCAGTAAAGGAACTTTTTGGTACTTTTTTCGCGACCAATCACAACGAGTTTTCTTGACTCACCTAGGTGTGTCACGGACGCGCAACGGTAGCGTTTTACATGACACACGTATATGAGTCATGGACGTTTCAAATTAAAAAATATCTGCTAAATTCAGGGGTTCCTATATCTGTAAAATTTGTTGAAAATATTATTGTCAATATAGCGCCACACCTAGCTGCTATAATCAACGGGGCATTTTAATGAATATGGGCATTTTTCTTAACTTAATTAAATGTAGTAAAATACTACCTTAATTTAAAATTGGATACCAAAGCGACCCCAATAATTTTAGGCCAATTTCAATCAGTAAAGTATTTGGGAAGATTATATTACAGCAATTAAAGAGCCACTTTAGTGTAAATGGTTTATTTCATACAAATCAATATGGTTTCAGGATTTGTGTGAAATTGTTTTATTCGTGGATGACAAATCCCTTATTTTTAAAGTAGACTGAAGAGCACCGAATTTATGTGCTGTTAACGATTTACTCGCGCAAGTCCTAGACTGGTTTACGACGAATAATTTACTACTAAACTTTACACTGCCAAATGTAAAAAGTCCTAACGCAAATATAAATTTAAAAACTTTAGATGATAAAGTTAAGTGAGGCGCTCAAATATCGTGTCTTGCAGGTTTCTTCTCATAGGGCCAACCCTTTGCCTGAACCTAGCAACTAACCTAAATGTAGCCTCAGTAATTTTATTGACCTTTACTAATTTTTAAGCTAATAAAATTATTAAAACTATTAAAGCTATTCAAATTGATTATAGTTTACTTATATAATGCTTATTTTTTATATAATACATTATATATTACCATAAACAAAATTCATATAAATACCAAATCATGTCTGCATTGACATAAACTTTATATTTTATTAATTACATTATTTTAAAATAGTTTAACTATGCTTAACAATCGTTCTTCAAAATTATCTGTTATTTGTAGATATACAACCTGTTTACACCAAACTCATTAGTAGATATCGTGCATGTTTTTGTTCGCTTAAATATTACAATCAATATTACAAAACTGTCCTTACTCAATTAACTTACAGTTGGTATTTCTAGAGTGAGAATCCTTACCTCGCCTTAACACAATTTGACTAGCACGGGAGCTAAAGAATTTTTATCGGATTACCGCCAATTTTATATGTTGAAGTTAAACAGAATATTTTTCTTCTTATTTATACATTAATTTGCTAATGTTCTAAGTTAATATAGTCAAATATGATTAATAGTGTAAATATGTTTAACTGTACTATATTGTATCTGTTTTAAACACGCTGTGCACACATATTTAGAACATATATTAAAACAGAACAACATTGTAAACCTTTTTTTTTTTTTTTTTTTTAACGTGGGGGAATGCTATGACGCATATCCCTCCGCGGGGGCGGGCGGAGGGATTATGTCGGACTCGCCGGGGTAAAAGAAAGATGTTAAAAGACAATGTACCTCCCGGAATACCGACTAAACCTACCACGGTGTTCCTCGACAAAACCACTATCGACGGGGCCGCGCGAATCACTTTCGCATACGGTCGCGACCCCGCCGAGGTTCCGGCCCGCCGTATGAAACGGCAGGCCCCTACGCAATAAGACCTACCCAATAAGATAGGTACTTACTTAAAAATAAAAGCCCTACTGTCTCCCCCTAAAGGGGGAGACGGACACGAAACAGAGGCGCGCGTGGGAACACGCACGCCGCCTCTCGGACCTGGTGCTGAACGGATGGCGGGCAGGCCCACAAAGCCCGCCACCCCCAGGTCAAACCTCAGGGTGGCTGGAGGTCATCTCGCGCCCTCCGGCGCCCGGCTCTGCGGTTGGGGAGAGGGTTTAAACGCTCCCTCTCCCGCTCCGCCGCCTCCTTGATGGAAATTACTTCCTCACAGAAGGAGGCGACGGCGTTCCATGACCTCTCACTCCGGACCATAGACTGAACTACGGCCGGGAGCGAGAGGGCAACCGATCCGACTGCCGCGATCAAATCACGGCGCTGCGATGCCCAGGCGGGGCAAACCGCCAAAGTGTGCAGCGCCGTGTCCTCAACAACGTCGCGGCAGTCGCCGCAGTGGTGACAACCGGGCGTCTCTTGCCGGCGTATACGACACAGGAACCGGCCAAAACAACCGTGGCCAGTTAGAACCTGTGTCAGCCGGAAGGTGAGGGCGCCATGCCGCCTTTCCAGCCACTCCTCAAAAACGGGACTTACCGCCACGATCGTGGCGTGCCCGGCACTGGGGTGCACAAGTCGTTCCTTCCAATTGGCCACTAGGACCTGGCGGAGCTCGGACCTTGCCGCCTTGATTGCGGCAAGACCCGGTCCTTCGCCCCGAGCTAGCGCCTCCTGGCGCCAACGATAGAGCGACGCCAGGAGCGCCGCTTCCAGGTCCCATGGCATCGATCCGGCGAGGAGGCTCGCAGCCTCGAACGAGATCGTGCGGTACCCTCTAATCAACCTGACGGCCATGGCGCGCTGTGGAGCACGAAGCGCCGAGATGTTACGGGCCGCCAGGTTGTAGCCCCAAACTGGGGCCCCATATAGGGCCATGGACCGCACGACCCCTTCGTAGAGCCTCCGGCAGGAGGTGTTTGGCCCCCCAAGGTTGGGCAGCAGGCGCGAGAGCGCGCCTGCAGCGCCCCGAAGAATGGGGGCCAAACGACAGAAATGGGCTGTAAAGTCCCATCGGCTGTCGAGCAGGAGACCCAGATACTTAAGGGTTGGCTCGACGCCGATGCGGACCCCTCCTACCATGATATGGGCCCCTGGAGGTGGCCGCTTCCGAGGGCCGTGAAAACATACAGCCTCGGATTTCGACAGGGCCACCTCGAGGCCCAACCGCCGGATACGACCAACGACTTGTGCGACCCCAGCGGTCGCCAGTATGGCCGCCGCCCGGTGCGACTTACCCCTCGCCGTGACAAGCGTGTCGTCGGCGTAACAAATGACGCCGACGCCACGGAGGAGCGCACCTCGCAGCACCCAGTCGTAACCGATGTTCCACAGGAGCGGACCCAGAACCGATCCCTGTGGAACACCGCACGACATCTCTCGCCGACTCCAACCGTCGTGACCCGGGTAGACGACTACCCTCTCTGATAAGTATGCCCCGACTATGCGGCGGAGGTAGGTCGGCACTCGATGGAAAACGAGTGCCTCCCTAATGCAACTCCAGGGCAAGGTATTAAAGGCATTCGCGATGTCCAAAGACACCGCGAAGACAACCTCACCCCGGGACACCGCATCCTCCGCCAGGCTCCTCACCCGCTGTACAGCGTCAATAGTGGAGCGCCCGCGGCGGAAACCAAATTGGTTCTCCGCCAGATCCGGGCCCACTGAGGAAAGACGCTGGACGAGGCGCTCCGCGATGATAAACTCGAAGAGTTTAGCCACCTCGTCCAGCAACACAATGGGCCGGTAGGCGGACGGAGAGTCCGCCGGGCGCCCCTCCTTCCTGATCAGGACCAGTCTCCCCACCTTCCACGGGCGCGGAAACTGGCCCTGCACCAGACACTCGCTGAGGAGCCCCCTCAGTCGGGGCGCGAGCTCCTCGAGGACCAGGGCCAAGGCAAGACCTGGAATACCGTCGGGCCCTGGGGCAGTGTTTTTCGAGCGAAGTCTCGACACCGCCGCTCGCAACTCTACCTGGGTCACTTCGGGAACTACGTCGTCGTCAAAGTCCGCGCTGGACGCCATGGAAGGCGGAACCATCGACGGAGGAGTGTGCTCCGCCCGTGAAGGGAACAGAGCGGCCACCACCTCCTCCACCAACTGTGGCCGGAGACTCTGGGACAAGGGGGGCGCCCAGGGGCGAAGCTTGCCCCTCACCATAAGGTATGGACGCCCCCAGGGATCACGGTCCAGAGTCCCCAGCAGCTCTTGGCGGGCCTCATCCTTGGCCCGCTTGATGGAGATCTTCAACGTACGTTTGGCCGCTCTGTAGGCCTCGTACAATTCCGCCTCCCTGGCGTCAAAATCGGGAGGGCGGCGACGCCGCCTACGAAGCCGGATGTACTGGCGTCGGGCTACCACGCAGGAATGGCGTAGTTCACCGATGTGGTCAGACCACCAGTACACCCGGCGCCCAGATGTAAAATTTAAAGGCACTCTAGGCATCGCCGCATCGCAAACTTGCGTTATGGCCTCCCGGAACCACTCGGCCTCCATCTCGACATTGTCAGGCCTGGCCGGTGCTGGCACCCAGGCCTGAACGATGGAGGCTTCTAGGAGGACCTCCCGATTCAGCTTCTTTAAAGCCCAACGCGGACCGCCCCCAATCGGGGCCCTTGGGGCTGGGGGGTCGGAGGTCTGGGCGGAGACGTCGAACCGAATATAGCGGTGGTCCGACAGCGTCTCCACCTCCTCGACGACGCGCCAGCCTTGGACACGGCGTGCTAGTGCGGGGCTGGCAAAAGAGACGTCAATAACTGACCCGCCCCGCTGACGCACGCACGTGTGCACTGACCCACGATTGAGGACTAGCAGGCCGTTTTCTACGGCCCACTCCTCGAGCAATTCACCCCTCGCGTCCGTGGTCGCGGAACCCCAAGCCGAGGATTTGGCATTGAGGTCCCCGACGACGAGCACGGGCCGAGGGTGGCTTCGAGCGACGACGACGTTCAGTTCGAGGAGATACTCCTCGAAGTCGGCGAGAGGTCGGTTGGGTGAGAAGTAACAGCCCACCACAACCGCTTCTCCTACGAGTGCTGCGACGCAGCCCCGTCCTCGGACGATGTTCTCGAAGGACGGGGCGCCGGCGGCGGCCGGCGAAATTAACGCAACCGAGCCATCGAGGTCCCCTACCCAGTCAGCCCTGGGAGGGACGAAATAGGGCTCGGCTACGATGGCGACATGAATTGACCACTGCGCCATGCTCTGGAGGAGAAGGTCCTGAGCCCTGGCGCAGTGGTTTATATTAGCCTGGAGGAGACGGAGGCGTGGAGGCATTACGTCTCCATGCTAACCTCCGCCCCTCCAGCCGCGGGAACGTCGACCTTCGACGTCGCCGACGAAGAGGCAGGTGGCCTTGGCGGTAGCTTCTTCTGGGTGGCGGCGCACCCCTTGGCACCCGCCCGGTGCTCCGCTAGTTTGCCCACCGCCGCACACAGAACACAGTGCGGCGTGGACCCACACGTTGCGGCCACGTGACCGGGCTGACCGCAACGGAAACAGCGGCCGCTGCAGTCAACCCGTGAGGGGCACGTGACACCCACGTGGCCGCTGGATAGGCAGCGGTAGCACCGGGCATGGGCTCCAGCGCTTTAATTTGCGCCGACACCCACCCCACCAAAAGACGCCGGCCATCGGCCAATTTCTTGGCGGCGGCGACAGGACAGCTAATAATGGCCGTCCCCATTCCGGAGCGGCCCTGCTTAATTTCACCGCACTTGATCTGTTCCGCAGGGCACCCTCCGGTCTTGGCGACGGCCGCGACGACCTCTTCCTTTGTTATAGAGTCATCCAGGCCCGTGATGCGCAAATCGACGCACTTTTGGGGCCTGGAGACGCGGACTTCCTCCGATTCCAGAACCTGGCGGAGACTTTCCGCCAGGCGGTCCGCCTGGTCGCCGCTTGCGACTCCCGGCACTTCTATCAGGCGGGCACCGGTCTGGGTAGTCCGGCACCGTAAACCCGATGTTATTCCCAGCTTGCCGGGGTCGATCGCCGTCCGCGCCTTCTTGAGGAGCTCGGCGTATGTGGCACCTCGCTCGATGGCAGCCGGCTGCAACGTAATAACAACTGCAGTGGAGCGAGGGGCCTGGAGCTTCCTCGAGGCCTTTTTGGCCGCCTGCCTTGCCTTTATGGCCGCCTTCTTTCTTTGTTTGGCTGCCTCTTTCTTTTGGCCTACGACCTCCCAGTCGTCGGGCTTGCGCGCGGCAGCAGCGGGTTGTATCCCGGGAACGGCAGGACGTTGGGCAGCTACAGGTGCGCGATTAGCCTGCCTTTTCCTACCCTTTGGCTTGCTAGGAGCCGTTGATTCGGCTGCTGGAGCGACCGCAGGAGGCCTCGAGGACCTTGCTTTCGCCGCATACGTTGGCGGCGCAGGCTTCGGGGGAGAAGGAGGGGGAGGCACTCTGACCCTGTCTGCGGCCAGAGGAGGGCGCAACAGTCGACCCTCCATAACGGAGAGCTTGGCGCGGAATTCGCCAAGCTCTTGCCGGACCAGAGCCACAAGCTCCGACTCGGTCTTGTTCGCGCCCTGGTCTTGCCTCCTCTCGAAGTCCTCCTGCCTTCTCTTAAGCTCGGATAGCTCTTGCGCCATGCGAGAATTTTCCGCCTGCAGCTTTTGCACTTCCTCGCTGGCTGTGCGGCTGAAGAAGGCCTCCGCGATGTCCCGAATGACCTCGATGGAGTCTTTAAGGGTCTTCTGGCACGTGCCCTTTAGACCCTTGGACTTCCTCGAGACCAGCCGAATGGCCTCTAATGCGTCACTGAGCCGAGTCTTGAGGTGCGATACCGGCAGGTCCTCGGCATCCAGCTCCACCACCGGCTGCTTTCGTCCCGCAGCGACTCGCCGGGCCGCCGCAGCAATGAGGGTGTCCTCATCGGACGTACGCTCCACATCAGCCTTCCGCAATGCAGCGGCAAGTTCGGCCTTGGCCCGACCCAGACCCACGTAACGACCGTGGGTGGGTGGACGACCGCGTCCACGTCGCACTGTCGGCACTTTCGCAGCCGATACCGCGTCCTCGCTGGAGCCGTCTGACTCCGACTCCTGCGCTGACCGCAACCGTTTGCGTGGAGCTTTCTCCGAAGTTGCCTCCGGAGTAATCTCCACAACGTCACTATCGTGCTCCGATCGCACGATCTCCTCCTCCTCTTCGGAACGCGCAATACTGGGCGTGCGCGACCTACTCACTCTTACAGTTGTTTTTAAAATTGATTTAAGTGACGTATCCATATTTAGACCCACGAGTTTGGGAGAAATAAACGTCGACCCGGGCAGAGATCCCGATACCCGGGCAAGCCTAATACTACAGGGGGACGGCAGGTACCCTGAGGGGCCGCACTAGTGACTGAACTACCCATCAGCCATGCATCTCCTCGCCGTGCGGCAGCAACTTGAGATTCGGGGTGGTTTTTATAGAGGGCCACTCCCTCGCAGTCCGGGCGGTGAAGCCAAGACTCTCGCTCCCGTCAGCAGCCGCGAGACGTGATCCACGACACTGCACAATACGGGGTTACGATATGCTCTAGACGGTGACAACGGGGACAAAAGTCAGAAGAAAGGGGGGGACAACGACGGACAACAAAAGGGGACAAGAAACAAATTTGGACGCAGAACCAAAAAGGGGGGAACAAAACCAAAACAGGGGACAAAAACAAAAGGGGGACAAAGAGAGGGAAAGAATCGTCAGAATAACGAGAAGAGACCCCGTTGTCTGTTCAGCGGCAGGGTGAGTGCACGCCGAACCCGTCAAAGGGGCTCTCCCATGTCCACTCTAAGACAGAGCGGTACTGGGAGAGCCGGGCCCAAGGATAGGGCCTCCGGCTTGGGGATGGGACTCACGTCCATCCCCCCGCCTCCGGTGCCAAACGCGTCAAATGGCACCGGTTGTCAGAATATTAGCCACCAGCAACAATGAAAAGCATTGTTGCTGGTGCCCAGGGTGCACCACGGGGAGGTTTTCTGACACGCACCCCAACATTGTAAACCTAGGCTAACTTTATCTATGAATAAAGTTTTATCTTATCTTATCTTTGTGAACTAAATGAATAAATGATATTGACTGACCATGAATTCAGCTCATCCATGAAAGCTTTAATCTTTATGATAGTATATAGTTTCACTTGTGTTTTAATATTGTAGGTATTGATTCAAAATAAAAGTAATAATATATTAATAATGATACCTTCAATCTGTATGTCCGTATAGTGCATATAAACATAGCGCACCAATATGGGCAAAAGCATTAACAAGTCATTCCTCTTCCTAATACCATTTTTGATGGACATATAGCAGACTGCACCTGATAACACATCCCCAGAGAGTAGCTCTGGCTGGATATAAACAGTGCCGAGAGGAGAAATACCGAGGAGTGCCCCAGCCAAATTCAACCTCATCAACCGCAATAATGCTACATATCCATAAGTATACAGTACATCATCAAGTAAATACGTCGCTTGCCAATAGTTAGCTACCAGGGAGTGCCTTGGCCAAGCCAAACTACGACGCCGACACAACGAGTCCACCTAGCATCCAACACACTTATCTGTAAGTCTCATAATCGAGACGAAAAAACAAACAAACACGAGTGTTGTAGTTGACTTCAACCCATCAGGACGGAAATATAAACAAACCAAATTGATGTTAAATCTGTTAAATTTATCACAATTACTCACTATGTGGAATAAGTAACAATTATCCATATTTTCAACGTTTTCACACGATACCTTAATATTTTTTAAAGCATTTGGCGTTCGATTAATAAATAATTGTTTGATTTAAAAAATCTTAGACGAAAAGTGAGGTTATTTGTCAGATGCCAAAATATCTATAATTTGTAGGAATTTAAATTAATCTGTCAGTAATAATTACTAATCCTATACCTTAGGTTATTCTTTAACAATGTAAAATTATGTACCTACCTTGCATTTTTTTTTTACTGTGTGTATCGATCTACTATATTCTGTTTGGTCAAAAGCGGATATCAACCTTTTTTAATTCAAATAAGTAATTAATTGTTTTACAATTGATGCTACACTTGGACATCACTAAAATGTCTATGGTCATGTCAATGAACCGTTTGTATACCTTTTGATTTTGTTGTATTGAAATCGACTATATTGCAATACCCCATACAATGCGTGACAAGTCAAATGTTGAGAACCAATTCTGAACGAAATGTATATATTTTCTTTTATTTGTTCATAAAAGTTAAATTTGCACGTGGGCTGGGATAAACGAGTGCCTTTTGAAAAAAAATGACTCGTCTATCCCACTTCTGAATTGTAAGGAAAACTCCAGAATCAGTTCTCAAGTATTTATTTCCTTTAATATTATTGTAACATAATCATATTTTATATTAATAGTTTACATAGTTACACAATATGCATACCTGATTTAATTCAATGCAATATCCGCCACTTAATATACTTTTACTTCACAAACTTATCCGATCGCCACACAATGCACGACTGCCCGTTATAGTTCCGCGCGTTAGTTTTATACTATCAAGCATAGTGGGGCAGTCGAGAAAAATCAGTGTTGCCAACAGAAAATAACGGATACAATTAAACATATTCAAATATTGCTTCTACATCGCTACATTTAACTACATATTTCTATATAATAATTATATTCTACCTATAATTGCTAACACTATATTAAAATTACAGAACAAGTAATTACATAACAGATTAAGTGAACCGCTTTTAAAGTTAAATAACAGCCACAGTAAAATATGTAAAGGTATAGCGTGGTATTTAAAAGGATCAAAATTATTAAACCAAATGACTTACAGTTGGTCCCTCTAAATTACACTTAAATGCTTGCACACAACTAGTCGACTCGCTGGTCTGCGCTCGAATGGCCCGAATAATCAGTAGTCCCTTCTTAACCGTGAACTGTGACGACAGTTGAATTAGCACAGACAAAACATAAGTCATATGACCAAAAAAGGAGTAAAATTAGTCAAAATAATTCCTTTTTATTTTAAAATAATTGAATTAATTAAATATATTTTAAAATATTGATAGGTAAATTTTAAATTCTCTAACAAACTCGAATATATTGTTTGTGTTAGTAGATGGTCTATTGTTTTATATGCTAGCATAAGCCATGGAGACAACAAAATTTAAAGAAAATAGCTTTTGCCTGTGGCATCGTTCGAGTACAGTATTTATTTTTATGAATAAAGAATTTTTGGGCTTTTGTACCCCTAACTACGCGTATATACTTGTTACGCTTCCACGCTTTAACTACTCGACCGATCATCATGACATTTTGAATACACGTCTTAAATAATATAATTGTCATTGGTACATAAAAGGTATATGGTGTATATGCACATGTTTGTACCAATGTTTATTCGTAATTGTGAGTTTTGAGATTGGACAGTCGAGTTCAGCAAAATGTTATAGAGATTTGTTGCTAGAATACTCGTAGAGTTGCTGTAAGTTAGCCTCACCTTATTTTTTAAACCTGAACATATTGTTAACACAATTTGGATGTATTGCTTTCTTGAGTTTAAAGTTTGATTTCAACGCACGCACCTCTTTTCGTAGTTATTATTGCTAGCTTCTACAGTGATGTGGAAGGGAAATCTGCATGTCTAAGAGTTCTCCATAATGTTCTTGAAAGTGTGTGAAGGTGTGAACCAGCACGGGGCTGTGGCGGAGGCAGCGTGGTGAATGATGGCCTATCCCTTCTAATACGGAAAAGAGACCTGTGTCCAGCAATGGCACAGTTTATATAGGTATACAGGACTGTTTAAAAAGGAACCCTAATTACCTATATATAAGTATCGGGATATATAGCTGGTGGTCCACGTATACATTAAAAGGAATATAAATTCTAGTTATGAAGCAAAACCCGTCGCAACTTGTTTTATATATTTCTTTAAGCTTTTCTGTCCGTCTATCTGGAACTATCTGTCCCCGGAACAATAGCCAGATAAAAACTCAAGCCAACATGAACAGATGTGTTACTATAGATATAAAGGCATACAATGCTTCTGAAGATATAAGAGACAGGGCAAAGTGGAAGAAGAAAACAAAGAAGGCTGCCCGAGGGTCATCCAGATATATTTTATAGTCAGTCAGATCGTGGTGGTGGTACCACGTGTGATAAATAGCCAGGAATACACAGTAAGACTTATTTTTTAAAATCTTCGTTGAAATGTCCATTTAAATCAATTTATACAACTCCTATACCAGTTTCCTATAAATATTTACCATAACTCAAATTGCCATCAATTTGCTACTACTGAACAGTCCTTTTCTAACATGAAAAAAGCCAAAGAGGATATTACCACACAAAAGCCTATTACGACAATCGGTAACCTCATTTTGTACCATATTATATCTATTAATAGGAGCTTGGTAAACGTTTTCAAGCATTGATAGACATAATGTTTATAACTCTCGATATCAGTTTATTTGTAGACCACTTATTTTGTTTGTTTGAGCCTAATAACGTGAAATGCATTAGATATAAAAAAATTAAAGTATGCTTTTATAAAAATCGTGAATAAATGATTGATTCGAAACAGGTTGTGTTTGCGTGCGATCTTAAGTGTGTTCGAAACCTGGGTCATGTGAAGAATTTGTGACGTGTTCTCTTAGAATATTCTGAATAGCAGCATGGCGTTTGGAAATGTACTTAGTCTGAATCACAATTTGACAATTCCTGATATGACATACATATAATTATATTATAATTATAATAAGGATATAAACTGTTCCACTGCTGGGCACGGGCCTTTTCTCAGTGCAAGAAGGATTAGGCTATTGTCTACTACGCTGGCCACTGGGCCAGCGTATTAGACAATAGATTGAGATGTGAAGACTGCCAACTCGCACTAGCGAGTTGGCAGACTTCGCATCTCAATCTTCGAGAACATGGAAAATTTTCCGACATGCAGTTTTCCCCATGACATATATACATACCTGGACCGTTAAATCTAGCGATAATTAATTATTCAATACGCGTATAACTTCCAAATTCAGAGGTGCGTCCCTTGGCAACAAACTTGACATTTCTGTGTGGCAGTCTTACTGTCTTCCACTAGGCTATCGCTGATAATAATAAGGATAAAGCTTTGACAGCAAATAAATTAATTGTTATATTTTTTAAATATTTTATTGGCACAATTGAAAAAACAAACAATGTAAAACCCAGCCAAGTGTATGTAGTTCCTTGCACAATCAATATTACACGAGGTGGAATAGATAGTCTTAGTTTTTTATTTTAAACTTTTCGTTTTAATAATCTCTAAGCTCAACGTCACCTCAGACACAATTAAAAAGTCGAGTGGATCTGAATTTCGATATACGAGGGCAACACATTTGTACTTTTCTTGGCGTGGTGAAAAAGGTATACGTTTGTAATGACAATCTATGTCTTAACTAATATTATTAAGTCAAATGATTTATATACTTGTTTGTAGCTACTGCCAATTTCCTATCTCCGAGATGCTACTAAGATTGCTTAGTAGAAAACCCAATAACTTTTTGTTGACCTGACCCGGGATTCGAACCCGAAACCTCATGTACAGCAGTCGCATTCACTACTGTTACGCAGGCAGACATATGAGATTATGAACAAGAGATGTACGTATTCAAACTTCACGATTGAATTACATTGAATGTTAAGTTCGTGATTGACGTCCAATGTGTTACTGAGAACCCGTTGAAAACAACTATTCCGTTTATAATGTAGAATATTAAATTTTGTGGTGGTATGACAAAAACATCATTGTGTCTTTGTTCTGCCAACTCAATAGGTTGTATGGCCATGACAAATTATAATTGTATTAAAGATATTGTTATGTAAATAATTATGAGAAAGGATATCTTTCACTGTTCATTTCCACTGATATAGGTATATTAAAGATTTTTAATCAACCAGTAATAATTTTAATATTGGCTGATTCTTATTGTTAAAATCGTTTAAAACTAATATTATAAATGCAAATGTGAGTTTGTTGCTTACGTTTTTATCCCTTAATTATATATTTTTTTTTGTTTCCCAGGAAAAATGCTTTATGCACTATTCACCGGCTAGGGGACGGCACCGGCGGGGTGTGTGGGACTCCCAGCATGAAGTGCTGGTATACCCACTAAAAACCTGGGGTGTTCCTCTCTCACCCAATGGGGGGACCAGTTGGGAGGTCTTACAAGATTCATACATAGCATACCTCCCCATGTGGGTGCGGGCCGGGTCAAACGGACCCGACCACCTCTCGTCCCCAAGGGAGAGCCTGACCGCTCTCCTCTTTCGATGTTAGAAGGCGCGCGGGAACACCGCGCGCGCCCTCTCGGGGCTCTTAGTTTACGGGTGGCAGAGTCCCCTAAGGCTCTGCCACCCGGAGCTCCTAGGTGGGGTCCTCCGGCGGTAGACATAATTTTGAGGTCCCACGTAATAGCAGTCGAGCCAATTTCCATCTTTCAGGTACAGTTACAGTAGACTTTGTGCAGCTACTGAGAATGTCTTGACATTACTAATTGCGCAAGTGGTTTTGTCACTTCTACCGTCTCGCAAAATTTTGCGGGTTCCACACGAGACATTTATTAGTGTGGACAACAAATATCTGCTTTAAGTCTGCGTGTATCCTGTGTGTTTAATAAGTGTCTCCTTCAATACAGGGCTTGATTGGTAACCTCAATAGGTTAAGGCTCAATAGGCAAATGGGACCCCCGGTGTGTGCGTGCACACCGGCGACTAAATGCAATAGGTTTTCAATTGACATTTCAATAATTGACAGGCTAATGAGAATTTGTCTTTATTAAAAGAACAAAAAGAAATTAAACGAAGTCAACACGTGGAGGAAACTCATCAATAATAAAATGAAAATGTAAAATGATACCAATTGCAAAAGAGGACAGTATGAATTTATTAAAAAATTATCATTCAGTTGAAACGTTTGAGAAAATAAGTGTAGTATGGAGGCAAGTACTGAAATATTTTATGAACTTTTGATAACTATATCACAAACTTGCGACAGAAATAATAAATATCAATTTAATATATTTGTTTGGCGCGTGAAAAGGACTATAATCACACTTTTTTCGCATTTTGAAGTGAATCACAATTCATATTTTAATATTTAGTATTATAATTATTTGTGTTTTTGTAATTATGTTATCGGTTTTAATACGTTTGTAAATATATATTATATTAATTCGTTTCAATAAATATTATAAATGCTAATGTGAGTTTGTATGTTTGTTTATTATGCTTTCAAGACTTAACTATTCGACCGATGATCATGAAATTTCGCATACAAATTGTTAGGTGTACAGAAAAGGACATAGCGTACTTTTCATCGGTGAAGAAGTACTGTGCCCGAAGCCGAGAGCAGATACAAGAACAACAAGATGATAAGCCAGTTTTATTGCTCTTAATCGATGTTGATGTTTGGTTAGATTAAATACCCTCACGGGATAAAAATTGGGTGATCGAAGAATAGTAGTTCCAAGTCTGTGTGTGTTCGAGTGTTCTTTCAGAAAAACACTCACGTTTTTCAAATGTTTGAAATGTTCCTCGTGACGCAGGGCTAATACTCAACAGCAAGAGCTTTTCTTAAAGACAATTTTGTCTTTTTATTGCTTTTAAGTAGCAAATAAAGTGGTTGGCCACCTGATGGTATTTATGGACATGGCTTTGTTACTTTGGTTGGCATAGGCATGGCAAGGCATGTTCAGAAAATACATCTATGCTACTGCCTTCCGTAGGAAATAGGCCCAGCTATATAAATATTGCAATTAAGTATTGCAGTCTTTATATGGCTATGCCTATTTTTGATATGAGTTTTAAAATACTATTTAATTGGCGATTTAAAAAATGGTCGTGAGATTCTTGTAGGTTTTTACTCATACGTTCAACTTTGCCTAAACCTAGCAACTAACCTAAATGTAGCTTCAGTAACTTAATAAACTCACAAGCCTATGTATATATTTGACGTTCATACGTGTTACTTTGTGACTTAAATGAATAAATTATCTTTGGCTTTGACTTTGACTTACACTTTGCACTACAGGGGAAAGATAAATACGGCTCAAATAAACAAAATGGTATAATCAAGCTACTTGGGGTAACCGAGCTGTGCAGTCGGGAGAATTTTCACACGCATTCAAGCAAACGTAACGCTTGCCTTTGTTCCGCGGCTATATTGAGCATTACTGGTCCAAACAGTTCTAAGCAAGCACAAATTCGTTCACCTGGTAAATGTAACACTAATTGCGAACGAATATATTGTTAGATATGACACACATTGGCGAAGTACTAGAATTAGAGTCTCTTATAGTGGAAATAGTTACAGTGTCTATTAGTTTTAAGCATACGTTGGAAGAACAGCCAAACATTTGTTCAATTCAAAAATTTCTCTCGGGAGTGTAATGGAATCTTATATAACTATTGCAAATATATGTCATTGTATATTACAAGCTATCCCTCGGGCAAAGTACTTTTTCTGGATGAAAATTCCTTTTCTGTACTTCTGACAATGTTTATGTGGAATTTCATAAATATAGTTAGACAACGGGTCTTACTCGCGATAAAGTATTTAAAAGGTAACAAATACCTATTAATTGCCCGACGTTTCGACCGACTTGCATCGATCGTGGTCACGGGTTGAAATTGATGTCTAATATAATTATTATTAATAAAAATTAATTTAGGAAAAACTAAAGTAATGCACTTTAGCCAGCGTTCAAAATTAGTAGAACCAAACATACAACTTAACGACAAAATAATTAAAAAGGTAAACACGTCGAATACTAGATTGAAAATCACACATAAATAACCTTAGTAAAAAAACTTCCAATTCTGATTACGGCTTATCATAGACTAGTTACATCAAACTTGCCGTACAGTATCATTTTTTAGGGTAACTCTATGTACTGATATTGACATAGCATTTAAAGCCCAAACGAGATTTCTAAGATCTATGTTTAGGCTAAAGACTACAGACAGCTGCAAACGTTATTTCCAAAAATCTAAAATCCTAACCTTACCATCTTTGTACATTTTGGAAATAATTTATCAATTTCTAAATACCTTTGACATTACTTAATTTATTTTCATTGACATGTATTTGATATAATTGAAATACGATAACTTACTTTTGACTTTACTTAATTTATATTCATTGATATGTACATAATTGATATAATTGATATAATACTTTACTTTTTATTTAATGTCAAATATTTGTACGTCACAACATGAGGCTTAACATGACTGGACATATTAATTCATTAAATATAACTACAACGTGCATGCTTATGTATGTAACAACACACATGTTTTTAACAAACAAAGAATTATTATTATTATTATTTTTGTTTTATATTTAGTCTCCCTTTTAGTTCAAAGGGGTAAAAACCTGACACACGGGCCTTAGCCAAATGTGCCAGAGGGGAAAACGTTAAGAAGTTTATGATGCAAGAAATTTAAGTGTGAGGCGACATGTATTAAGAAGAACGGCTTTTTATATGAGTGTGATTGTAGATTTCGGCATGTCAAGTATGCTCAAGCTATGTAGAAATATCTTAGGAAGTACGCCGGTTGTGGATATGACAATAGGGATTATTTGAACGGTGTCTACCTGACATTACCTTTTTATTACGTTAGCTAAATCAACATACTTCGACATTTTTTCCGCGTGCGTAGTGAGGAGATTATGTATGTTACATACTGCGATGTCTATTATGAAAACAGTTTTTTTTTGTTTTGTCTGGTATAGTTATGTCTGGTGTCTGGTATAGTTATGTCTGGTCTATTGTAGTGTATGGTTTTGTCGTAATAATGGTCCTATCCTAGTACATTTTAAAGAAATTATTCTCTAAAACAGTACTGGGCTTATATTTGTAATAGGCAGATTTTTTTCAATATTTGTGGGCTATGTTCTGAAGGACTATTGCTGCAACTTGATCGTGTCTATGTTTATAATCAGTTTGTACTATGGATTTACATGAACCAGTTATGTGTTGAATAGTTTCAGAACTAATATGGCAACGGCTACATAAGTCAGTGGGAAAGTTAGGTAATTTCGAGTGTCTATTACTTGATCCTGAATAGCGATCACAAAAGCCTCTGTCTCTGAAAAGAGCTCTCCGCGCCGTTGCCATTCGTTCGACGCTTCTTTGTCGACGTATTCTTGGCCGAGATCAGCGAGATGTCTCCCGTGCAGAGACTTTTGGGACCACAAAACTATTTTCTGCTCTTTGCTCAATAATCATGGCTGTACATTTCTATTAAGATATTATTATTAAGGTTAAGAGGGGTTAGTTTTTTATCCGCATTCGTTAAATATTTTTGAAGTTGAGATTGTTCAGCTTTAGAAGTATTTGCGTAATTTGTCTATTAGGTTATTTTGTAAGTTTTGTATGTCGATGAGGCCTCTTTCTCCACTTTGGCGTGGCAGTGTAAGACGTTGTATGCATGATCTGGGATGATGTTTTCTGTTGGCTGTCATGTGTGTGTTGATTGTGCGCTTTAAATCACTTTGAGACCAATTTATAATCCCAAAGGAATAGATAAGAACAGGTATTGCATAGGTATTCATTGCCTTTATGATATTGTGAGAATTTAACTGGATTCTTAAAATTTTGTTTAGTCTTACTTTTAATTGTTTAGTTAGCTCTAATTTTGTTTGTTTTTGCTGAATTTGCTTGGATTGATGAAAACCTAGATATTTGTAAGTGCTATGTTCGTTCATGGGTTCTATTTGTTCACCTGTATTAAGAGTATATATATTATGTTCAGTTTTCCCTCGAGTTACAAAGTGTATTTCGCACTTATCAACTCTGAATAGCATTCGGATGTCCGTCGAGAATGTTTGTGTGGTGTCGGCTAGTTTTGTAAGTTCGGTGTTGTTTGCTGCATAAATTTTGATGTCATCCATGTAAAGTAAGTGTGAAAAAAGGTGAAACGAGTTGCTGCATTTTATTTTAAATCCAATATTATAATTATTAAGAAGTTCTGACAGTGGGTTGAGTGCTATACAAAACCGTAGGGGACTAAGCGCATCTACTTTAAATATACCTCGTTGAATTTTTGTCAGTCTAGTAGTCAATAAAGGGTTTTCAATTAATTTTAATTTTGTTTTCCAATTGAGCATGGCTGCACCTAAAAATGAAATGAGATTGGGAGAATTTCATAATAATAATAATGTTTATTTATTTCTCTCTCACACAGAATGGTTACAAAAAAATCAGGTCTTAAACTAAATTATACATTATCGAGTAGATGAGTCTGTTTGAGAGACTGGTATCTGCACTAGGCGTACCTGTATGACAGATTACCAGCCTCTCCTAACTCTATAATGTTCTAATACAAAAATTAACCAACTATGGGGAACAGAATCGAATGCCTTTTTGTGATATACGTAAATTATATGTATATTCCTATTTCTAGTCTGTGCTTGTTACATTACTATTGCATCTATAGTTAACTACTCTTTACAGCCCTGGCTATTTATAGACAACCTTTTTTTGTTCTGCTAAAATGTTGTACTGCTCTAAATGGTTGTAAAAGGCATTTTTTGGGTCTGAGCTTTTCGATAACATATAAGTGACTCCATATGTAATGAATGTTGAAAAAGTGTGTGGTTATTCAATGAATTTGCAAATGTGGTTGTGGATGAATGGATGTGTACTGTTGAACTTCTTATACCAATAATTATGAATGTTATCTGTACCCGGTGCCTTCCAGTTATGAGTGCGTTTGATGATTTGAATGAAAATATCTACATGTTTTCAAATTCCATTTGATTAATGTTTGCTGTGTCAGCTATATTTGGTAACCAATCGGCGTTAATGTTATATTGTACTGAGGTTTCCCAGATACCCCCCAAAATTGATGTAATAATTGGGGCGATGGATATTCCGGCTGTGAAGTATGGATTGGATTATTGTGGCTAAGAGATCTGTACAACTCTGCTTAGATTGGGTTAGATGGTGTTGTGTGTATGTGATAGAATTATTTATAAAGGTTGTATTTTGTTGTTTGCGTTTAGTACATGTTAAATATCTTTTAAGTGTACTTGATTTCGCGTTTAATTTTTGTTTCAGTGTATCAAGGAAATGTTGAGTTTCTGTATTGGGATTTTCATGTTGCGAATGGGTTTTGTATTAATTTTTATTTCTTTTACGGTCTTAAGTATTCTTTGGTTTCTATTTTCTAAAAGGTACTATTTCCAGTCTATATTTTTGTATCCTACTTTCAATCGTTCTTTGCCAAGACAGCTTATTATTTTGCCTATTTGTGGATATATTTTCATCGAGGTTAAATCTCGTGCCATTGCAAGTGGTAGCTGTAAAGGCAGCAGAGTATATTATGACGTGCAGTATCGTGAAATCTAAGTCGTGATTCAAGTGCTTTGGGAGAATATCCTTATTTAAACATTGAACAATTTGAGCTTTACGTGAGTATTTTTGTTTTGGGATGTATGGTCTCGATTCAGGATCCATAATGGTAAATCGGGTAAGAGCGCTATTGAATTCTATTTCGATGTTATAAATTGTTATTAACTAAGATTAGGGCTATTTTCATTTTTACTATTCGTTATTCCTTGGGCAAGTGTAGATGTGCTATCTATTGTATTATCGGGGTGGGTTTGCTGTGTGTAGTCTGTTAAAAAGTTTTTTAGTTCATAGGATCCCTCACCTTCTCTGTCAGATTGGTGTTGATTGTCCACCCCCTACCTGAGTCAGGTGTTTGACTCGGATGTATGGTTGGATTATAGGGGACTTATTATTATTACTTGGACAATCTTCGCCTGTTTTTCTATACTTCATTTAATATTTCAAAAACGACACATAAGTAGCACACACACATGTGTTTTGGAAAATCCAAACCGAAAATGAGTCAAAATCAAAATATATTCATATTTAAGGGTTACTTCCTATACATTAAAATGAATTTTATTCGATTTTACCAAAGTGGAAGTGCAGCCTTAAAACTCTTGCTAGAATTTGTTTCTCTTCAATATAGAAATCCTATGGCAACTTCAGTTATTTGAAATTACGATTATAGTTTTTTTAATATCCTATGTCTGACCTCTTATATGGTATCGTATCAAACCACTGTGCATCGTGATGTTTTTGTGTCACGGTCACGCGAGGCAGAGTCGTGGTGGGGCGTGCAGTTCGATCAAGGGACATTTTTATTTGGCGCTTGACAAAAGAAGCACGCTCTCATTGCAAAATTGCCGGTTCGCTTGTACAATTTTAATATGTAACGGTAATATTAAATATACGCGTACTAAAACTTCAGTGTAATTATTTATGATGGAGTCAATTTTACAGACCGATGTTGGTGACGATCCGACCGCCAAGCTGACAGAGAGGCTGATAGTATATGTATAAGAAGACCATCCGAAATTCATCATTAATCGGAACTGAAAATAGCTATGAACTATACCTAAGCTGTAAATGTTGTTGTTCATAGTAGGATCTTAGATGCTTGAAAAATCTATATATTAATACGTGAAGCATAAACTTTGTTCCCCTTTTTACGAAAATTGCGCTGACGGAGGAGTATGAAATTTGACACAGTTAAAGTTTATATGGAGAAGGAGGGGCGAATCCTAATATTTTTATAAAATATGCTTTTAAAATACATTATTTATTTCTAATATTAAATCACAGCAGCAGAACTTCGAACGAATTTTTAGGCTCGTAGTAGTAAAATCAGATTATTGGTATAAAATAAAGTTAAGGGAGAGTTATACTCGACTGTTGCATTTAATAGTTGAGTATAACCACTATACGGTCTGCTAACGATACCACTAAACCAACTGTGTGAAGGTAGCGCGGAAAGAATATGGCAATTATGGTACGGCAGCTATCCGCTTAATTAACCGGTACGTTTACGTAAGTATATTAATCATGTATACAGGGTGTTCGGTAATTAATGGATAACCTGGAAATGTCTTATAGTGGAACTGATGGCCGTTCAGAAAAAAATATGAAAAAAATCTATCGTAACTACTACCTGAGATATGTGTTTTTTGTTTAATTACCATGTATAACTTTTTTGTATACTACGACCATAAATGAATGAAATCCATCGGTTTTTTGTTGTTTTATTATTAAACACTTATTATGCTAATAGATACACAATCAAAAGTATGCTATGCTAATATAGCTTGCACGTTTTAATTATTTTGTTTATTATTTTTTTTATTAAATTTTTCTGTACGCCTTTCAGATCTACTATAAGACATTTCAAGGTTATCCATTAATTACCGGACATCCTGTTTATCTCTAGTTTTATATGCTTGAATCATTAAAGAACCTAGTTGTAAACTAGCATCAGGCATCCGTTTGACATATGCTGAACTTGGTCCTATTTTGATCACGTTGTGAGATCTTTATCTCGTGTTTTTTTTATTAACGAATTAAAGAAAATATTCCTTATACATTATTTTTCTCTTTTTCTCATTGTGTTTATCTTTTTTTATGTTCAATTGTATTTCAAGGTATTCTCTTGATGTGATTCAAAATAAACTTTATATTATTTTCATTATTTTTTTTATATATCAACAATTACTGAAAGTCGTTGACAAAGTCTACTGATGCATATGCATCGCTACGCAACACACAGACGACACAGATTACGTAGGTACGTGCACTGTGTCCTTAAATTAAATTCGAATGAATTACACTATACAAAAGTATAAATAGCATTGTTAACACATTCGAATTAAATTTGAACGCAAGGATGCACATGGCTTTCTCTGCAGACAGCGTAGCGTCTCATTAAAAAGCTCTTGCAAATTATATCCCCAAAAATACAAAGCGTGCCTTGAGCTTTTGAGAAAAGTACTGTTACTAACAGTTATAGTGTGGAAGCGTAACCAACAAACAAAGGATTACGCTTTTCCTGAAGTTTTGGTTGCTTTTCGGTAGTCATGGTCACGGCGAGATTAAGTTGGTAGCTGTCTCAATGTCTTGCAGTTATTTCAAATTAGATTTGAACGCAATTTCGCACATTGCTTTTATCTATAGGTAGTATAGTATCTTTTTACAAATCTCCTGCAATTTATATTCCGAAAATATAATACGAGGTTGTTTAGCTGAGAGCTTCTATAAGGCGCAGGTAGTATCTCCGTTAACCAGTTCTAGTTTAAGCAAAATGCCGAGAACCTTTTTTTTTCTTTTTTTTTTTGATACCCAGGAAAAAATGCTTGGTGCACTACCCGCCGGCTAGGGGACGGCACCGGCGGGGCGTGTGGGACTCACCAGCCGAGTGCTGGTATACCCACTAAAAAAACCTGGGGTGTTCCCTCTCTCACCCAATGGGGGGGCCAGTTGGGAGTCTAAAAAGATTCATCCATAGCAGGCCCCCCCGAAATGCCGAGAACCTAGTATTTAACTTAACTAACTAGCTATACAATAAAATAATAAGATTGTTAAATGATCTTTAGAAAACCTCATGCTTATAATCATCATCGTTATTATTGTACAATCTACTTTAATTGCAATAAAATTACAGAGGATGCGTTTATCTATTTCGCGCAAATGATTTAATACTCATACAGTCACGTGCAATTCTTGAAAACAGTTGTTAATTTATTGTCTTAGTTAATAAAAACATGTTTAACTTAGTGTCAATATGCCAGTTTGTTTTAAATATTTTTAGTGGCAATGGTGATAATATACCATCGAGTATTGGGTAAAGAATTTTAAGCACTATGGTGGCACAGTGGTCTAAATTCGACTATAATTATATATTTGTCAGCCTCGATGGCGTAGTGGTTAGTGTAACCGACTGCTACACCTGAGGTCGCGGGTTCGATTCCCGCACAAGTCAAACATTTGTGTGCATGAACATGGATGTTTGTCTTGGTCTGGGTGTTTCTATGTATAATATGTATGTATTTACAAAAAAAAAAGTATATATGTATGTTTATCCATTGTCTAGTACCCATAGTACAAGCTCTGCTTAGTTTGGGCTAGATGGTGTTGTGTGTATGTGATAGAATATTTATTTATTATATTTATTTATTTATATTGTTACGGGCTGGGTTCGACGAATAAGAATATAAAACAATATTACTGACTAAAACGTTTTATTCTTGCACACAATTAAATTTAAAACACAACAAACACTATACTACACTTTTTGCTTCAAACTCCGTAGTATTTTCGCTTCCGTTCCCTTTGATGAATACCTGACCGCTTACGATTGTAAAACAGACTCGGCGGTGCGCGTGCGCTCTATTTATACACGGGTAAAGCGTTTCTGGAGTTTTCTAGAAAAGCCATACCCGGTATGTAACAGTACGATGATTCGAGAATGTGCCAGCGTTCTCTCTACTGTACTCGTACCGACAACTACGTAGTTCCGTAAGATGTCAATAGATGGTGCTGTAATAAATTATTAGAAGGGACTGCGCAGTCTTCTCCACAGTGCCAACAGAGGGCACTAGCCGTAACAATATTTTACTAGCACTCTTCTAACTAACGCAATAGTTGCTTTATTCTGCATTAAGTTTTGCCTGCGGCATTGCTCGCGTAAATGTAGATTATGTAAATTTTAATCCCGCGAGAACAGTATTTCTTTCTGGATGAAAGATACCCTATGTCCTTTTCTGCACCCGCAACAATGTGTACTTATGTGAAATTGCATGATGAAAGTTAAAGCGTGAATGAACTAACAAAGATGCACACAAACTGATGTTCGTATTTATAATATCAGTTATGATAAACGGCCTCGATGGCGTAGTGGTTAGTGTAACCGACTGCCACGCCTGAGGTCACGGGTTCGATTCCCGCACAAGTCAAACATTTTGTGTGCATGAACATGGATGTGTGTCTTGGTCTGGGTGTCTAGGTATAAAATGTACATACTTTAAAAAAAAAGTATGTTTATGTATGTTTATCGATTGTCTAGTACCCATAGTACAAGCTCTGCTTAGTTTGGGCTAGATGGTGTTGTGTGTATGTGATAAAATATTATTATTATAAAAAAATATTATTTGTAGCTTTCTACAATCCTTTAAAAAAAGAGTGCAGTAGAATAAGATTTACACTTAACTATACCAAATCTCACTATGCGCTAAATACTTAAAACCGTTGACGCCGATCGGCGTCAAAACCGGACTTCGGATTTGTACACGTCAAACCCCGGTGACCCCATATGGCGTCGAGCACACTTGATCGTGAAATGTTTACGTTAGCTCAAATAACTAATGCAAACGTAAACAATACACTATCGAGTGTGCTCGACCCCATATGGGGTCGCCGGGGTTTGACGTGTACAAGTCTGTAGACGCGATCGGCGTTAGCGGTATTTGACAGGTTAAAAATTACTATAAAGATAATATTTAACGTTTTCGTACACCTGCGTGTTTAGCTTAAACACGCAGGTGTACGAAAACGTTAAATATTATCTTTAACTGATACGATGAATAGAACAACACGAGGATATAGTTTAAGAATACTCTTACATACGTTTATTACTGCTAAAGTTGTAGTACTAAGTAGAAAATCATAAATTGTTAGTGAGTACACGCGACGCGGTTGATGACCGGTAGTGAACTAATTTCTATATAATTGTAATGAATTATGAACGCGTAGTGACGTAAATGCTGACATGATTATAATATTGTAATTTTGCAATACACTGTTAGTTATAAAGATAACGTAAAATTATAGTATATATAACTTTGTTTTTTTAATTAAACTACTATATACGGATTTTATCGCGTTGATTATTTAGCACTGTATTACAAAATTTTGAAAATATTTCTCTACTACTACTATTGATTTTATTTTACTAATTTATAAGCTAATAAAATTATTTAACCTATTATATATATTTATTTTTGGTTGACCCCGTGACCATGGCTGCTGAAAAGCAGCCGAAACATCAGGGAAAGTGTAAACCAAAAATAAATAGATATAATAGATTCTCTATTAACCTAGTCTATTTACACGCGAACGAAGTCGCGGGCAAAAAATAGTATTTTTAATACCTAATAGATAAATTGGTAATGTCTTTTATAATCGTTATTAAAAAAAAATATGAAAGATGTAAGTTTTTAAATGAAGTATTGGAGGTGAGTTTTAAATGAGGATGAAAATGAGCAAATCCTCGTACAATGTTATTATGTGACGTCAACGCTATTACCGTGTAGGGGTGCGAGTGAAATAGCAAGAGAATGCTAACGGTGCACTTATTTTCAAAGCAAAATTAAAAAGATGATTATGATGTTATTCTTGCAAAGATAATGAACATCAGATTATGATTTATAATTTATCATCCGGTTTTGTACTACAGCAGGATCTAAATTATATTGTATAGTAGGTTGAGCCAAAATGTTTAAATATGGTTATAAATCGTTTTTCTGTATACTTAACCAATAATGACTCTCTCCTTCTAAAGGCCCGCTGTTATATAAATTATACCCAGATTTCGGCTTGTGATGTTTAGATCCTACGAAATAGGGTATTACACTCATTTTTGAAAAGTGTCTCAATTAGATTCTATAGTGCTAATGAAGTACTAAAAAATTCACCAAATTTTTATTCAATCGATTAGTGCCATAAAAATGCATTTTAAATTTTGCATTTTCAAATTTCGCGCGTAATTTGACGAAAACGCTGGACGCAGTGGACGCCTTATTGCTCTGTGGTCATGACGTCAGTTGGCTGTGTAAACAAATGTACTGATATTTTGTATGTTAAGTTAATTGTTTATATTTTAAAAATTCGTTATTATTCTACTTATCGTTGGTGTGCTGTTCATGAATGCAAAAATAAAAATAATAGAAAGCCTATAGAGATTAAAGGTACGCTGATCAGTTGACACTGTTGATAGTTGACACTTCTTAGTTTACACAGCCGTATGACGTAGTAACATGGCGACTACTATACTGGTGTTATGAAACAGATTTTTCTCATATAGAGTAAAATACCCTATTATCCCCGTTTACCTAGCAGTACTATAAAAACTAGCCTTCTCGCTGCTATTGAGACTTTTCTATCAGCAATACCCAATAACACTAAACTGAAAATCGAACCCGAAACCTCACAATCGCAATCAGACATAAACGCCATTTTATACCACTGAATCAACGAGACAAAATATAGTAGCATAAAAAAATATGATTGTGAACAACATTAGATGCTAATTAATTTTATCAATCCATCTTTAATTGATTACAAAAAGACCAAAATGAATTTCAAATTTATAGTAGCAGTAACGTTTAAATAGTCAAACGTTATTTTATTTACGTCAATCACAGTATGCACAATATTTCCAGTCTTTTTATAGACATCTACTGACATTTTAACGTAAACTACATGTTTGGTATTTTAAAAACAGCATTAGGATCCATTCAATTTTCTATGATACCGAAACAAACAGACAAACGGACATACACATCGTACTGAACGGATGGCGTAGTGGTCGCCCCGCCATTACCACACAAAAATGTGTGTAATCCACAATTAGTTGTTCCCAGTCTAGGTATTCTTAGTGTCCGTTGTTTGAATGTTTGTAAAGTCCCCCGCGTCCCCAGGAATTATTCCTAGTGCGAAAGATATAATTTCTAACAAAATAAACCTGATTAATTTGGGTTCATACACCTCTACAGCCTATACAGCCCTATTTATAAAAACTAGCAGTCATCAAGTAGTCGAAATTTGACCATAATTAATTTAAATTTTAAGTTTGATCGTTATTAAAGTTTTTTTGTCTATATATATACCCTTATAATCACATTTTATTTAGTCTCCTACTCCACATACATAGTATGTAACCATAGCTATGATGAATTCTACGTCATCAGCTGAACAATGCCAAAATACTACGAACGCGATTCGGCTGCTTGTGTTAAATGCATGGTTGTGTGCATGTAGTGTTTTTTCATTAATTTAATGTATTTCTAAAGCATATTTTATAAAAATATTAAAATTCGCCACTCCTTCTCCATAAAAACTTTAACTGTTCCAAATTTCATACTTCTCCGTACGCGCAATTTTCGTAAAAAAGGGTACAAAATTTTTGCTTCACGTACTAATATATAGATATCGCTAACTAATACTTTGCTACTCTCAACTGAATAGCTCTCAAATTCATCATTAACTGCTGATCAGCGGTCAATTGGTGATATTTAACTATTATTCTACTAACACTCTTTGAGTAATGTTTATAGATTAATGTTTTATAAGTCAGGTAGTAAATATTAAGCTATCCCTTAAATATATTTTATTCAAAATTCGCTCTAGGAATAATTCCTTTGTCGCGGAGTCTAACAAGCAAAAATATGTCGGCGTTTTCTTGGATCTTGCTAAAGCATTTGATACTGTCTCTATAGGAATAGAAGAAGTGTAGGAGCACTTCTTGATGAAATGGAGAACATCGGAATAAGGAGTAAACAATTAGACATTTTCAAATGTTATCTGACCGAAAGAACACAGCGCGTAAAAATTGGCACTTATATTAGTAAAGATGCTCATGTATCTTACGGTGTTCCGCAAGGAAGTATACTTAGGCCTACTATATTCTTGATATTCATCAACGAACTATGCAATATAAAACTACAAAATGCTAAAATCGTAACATTTGCTAAAGACACAGCAGTTGTTTGTCATGTCAAAAACTGGGATGAAGTAAGCGAAATAATGAAAATGGTCTAATAGAAATAATGTACTGGCTTAATATAAACAAAACTATAATTAACCTCATTAAAACTAAATATCTAACATTTTCCATTTTAATACAGGGACTTCCAGACACTAATGAAATTAAAATTAAAACGCACATGTGCCATAACATTAACAACAGCATGTGTATATGTATGGTATTAAAAAGAGTTCAACATATCAAATATTTAGGGGTCTGGGTCAATGAAAATCTCAATTAACACTATCACATTGAGTTACTTACTAAAAAAACAAGAAAATAATGCCTATTTTTAAAAATTACGCACCTTGGAAAACGACAGTATATTAAAAGTCATCTACTACGCTCTGTGGCAATAAATTTTAGGTTACTGTGTATCAGTTTGGGGGGGGGCACCCATAAATCTACTTTAATAAGACGTGAAAGAGCCCAAAGGCGGGCGCTTAAAGTACTAACATCTAAAAACTCGACGCGATGGCAGTGGCAAAATGACCACTAAAACCACTAAGTGATCGTGCAGTCATATTGGTTTATAAATACGGCTGCTAAATAGTAGAAACTCATTAATTTCTAAAAAAAAAAAGATGCCATCTACAGATTAGTAACTATTTACAGTTTTAATAGCATGGAGAGATTATTTCCAAGTCATGCTTCATTCATTATTTTGTTTAATCAAACTGCCTAATCTTCACACCTATTATTAAATCGGTATTTCAATACCATTATTTATATAACTGTATCTATTGTGAAGCAACGTTATCTACAAATACAGACAGGCACCGCCCGATTCGATTGCGTATACATTGAACGTATTGTAAAGCCGGTCGTGTTATTTTACAGTGTAAAGAGTTCAACGGAAAGGAAATAATTATCAGTGAGAAAGTCAGTAGCAGCTCGTATTGCAAGTAAGAGTCTTAATTATAAACCAGCCTCAAATATTTAAGAGGTAGCTAAGTAATATTTCCGTGGCCGGCGTAAATATATTGACATGTCTAAAATAGCGATTTTACAGGGCAGCAGACAGAATCAAGCAGAATTTTAAAGTTTGACATATTATGACAAATCGAGGTAAGTGTTATACTTGCGTGTCTGAATTGATTTAAGTATAAATTTGTCTGATCGTTCGAATAATAATAAAAAATACGCTTAAATTATAACAGATTTATTATTATTAGACTTATCAATTTGTGCACCAACTAGTTATCAATATATTCACCAATTTCGTAAGAAAAACATACCAAATAAAAGGTAATTAAATAATGTAAGGATTATTTTGATAATTTTAGACCTCCCTTAAGAGTAAGTAAGACCCCAATATGGGTGGTGTTGGGGTCTTACATGGGGTTAGAAGAGCTGGGTACATCGGGCACGTCACAAAGTCGTCCGTAAGTCCCGTAAGTCGTAAGTCCCGTCTTTGAGGAGTGGCTGGCGCCCTCACCTTCCGATTGACACAGTTCGTTTGGCCAGTTCCTGCGTCACATAGGTCGGCAAGAGACGCCCGGTTGTCACCACAGAGACTACAACTGCCGCGATGTTTTTTAGATACGGCGCTGCACGCGTTGACGGATTGCCCTGCCTGGGCTTTGCAGCGCCGTGAGTTGGTCACGGCCCTGTATGGGTTAGAACGCCGTCGCCTCTTTCTATGAGGAAGTTATTTCTATGAAGGAGGCGGTGGAGCGGGAGAGGTAGCGCTGAAATCCTCTCCCCAATCGCAAAACTGGGAACCGGAGAGCGCGGGACGACCTACAGCTACCATGAGGTTTTACCTGGGGCTTCGTGAGCCTGCCCGCCACCCGATCAGCTCCAGATCCGAGAGGCGGCATGCGTGTCCCTACGTGCTTTTCTCAGTTGTGTATTCTTCGTCTACAGTAATGTAGACAAGTAGGGATAAAATATCTCTCTTAATAGGGTAGGTAGATAGAGACGCGGCCCCGCCGATTGCAGTTATGTCGAGAAACACCGAGGAGTGGTAATTAATCTTTTAGGTTTAAGGAAATTTTCAAGGTGCCACTGCAAATTAGTGCCGAAAGAAAAATGATTGAATGGGTCTTCTGGAGTTAATTGATTACCAGAGAAATTTTTGATCGGATACATCATACTATTTTACAGAAAATGGCCTTCCCTTGGATTTTATGTCTGAAAAATCGGCATAATCTTTCGTGATTTTTATTTTGTATATCCTCACTAACTGCAACCTATCATTAAAATGATTTATTTTCATTTGCGTTATTTTTTTCGCTTTTTGTATAATTACGTGGTCTAAGTCGCACTCCATGTGAGCATGTCCACTTATGAGAAATATGTGATTATTGCAAAGTAGGATGGTTATTAAGTGAAATCATAAACGTCATGGCCACGATGCTATTTTTATTTTGTCCGCCGCATGTTTCGGAGTAGAAAATGATCTCCTTCACATCGGGTGGAAATCTTTGACATAATTGAAATAAACATTATGCAAATTGATTCGCTTCTCGACCTCCTGTGGTCTCTTCCCACATATAACATGTTGTTGAGTTGTTTAGGAAACAACTCAACAACATGTTATGAATGGTTAAGTTAAATTACCAATGCTATCGTTTATAAGAGGAGACCGAAGTTTTTAAATAAGGCGTTGGTAGAAATTGTTGGAACTCGAATGCAAATGCTCTAATTGAAGAATATTTTTTTATAACGTCTTTATCAAAACGTTTTTCATTATAGGCTTTTTCAGCTTGACTTTGATGGTCAGCTAATGCCGCTTTCAAGATAATTTTGCAATCTCTCTCTCATCAGCTACTTTAATTTTGGCATAGTAAACGTCGCATGTATTGCACGTATCTTTCAAGGGGTTGCTTAAAAGAGAGGTTCAGGTTATGGAATTATTTGGCATATTATTTCAGAGAAACAGGATTCGGCGTATATTTTTCGGTTCGTTCGCGCAGTTTTGACGATAAAATGTCATTACATCTGTCAATTTTCGCGCTATTTCTATTTTGGCAGGTATGCATAGCGCGTTGTTCCATAAACCATTGAGTATGAAACTCCTTTCATAGATAATACTAATATCATAAAATTAGGTGCGAGCAACAACAACTAAACATCTTTGAATTTGTTTACGAAGGTTTAGTGACAGCTTTGTTTATACTAGATTTTTATAGATTTAATTTAATATAAAAATATTCCATTTTAAATGCAATACTAACATAATTATATTATATTAAATAGGCGACCATAACTGGATAACTCAATATATGCGATTATATGTATTTCAATTTGTGTTGGAATTCCTATAATACTAACTGGTTTGCTGATGCATGCGGATTTCAAATCGCCACATAAAATGTATATTACAAAAACAATATATCTAGGCGATAATTATGGTTTTGTTTTACACATATTTCTCAAACATTTATTTGTAGGATATGAATTCACAGCACAGCCTCTATAATAAGTATTTCACGCTTTGTTATAGAAATATTAAAAGAGGTTCACAATCTTTATTATTACCAAAGTGCTAGTGCTAGTATTATAGCAAATACAATTATAATCACAAGTAATACGTTTATTCCTTGGCATATTGTTATAACATAATATCTAAAAATATAAACATATAATTTACTGGAAAACAACCTACAAATTGTACAATTTGAGATATCTTGTTTCGTACTTGTTTTGTTAGCGAGGATAAATTGATAAACCAACATATCCATATATTGCCAGCAGTATTTTTTATTTTTATAAGCGAACATAATTTGATCTGTCGATATATCAATCTGTTAACAGAATATATTGTGGTGCTTTAATTTGATATGTCTCTATGTTAAATAATGTATCTTCAATACCTAGATATCCAGGTATTACGGAATGTAATAACTCAAAAAGTTATGAATAAATTAAATTGGATTTTTTCCTGAAAGAACACGGGCTTAAGAAGCGCTTCAACTGATTTAAAAAATCATTTATGTCGAGATATCAACGTATTCACGCCACGCACGGAATTAGTGAGTAATCAGAAAATTATTACATAATTATAAAGATTGGTCAACCTTGAGTGTTTGTTTAACATAAATTTTATTAACGGGTTTAACAGCCGACACTCAATGATTAACAATTGATCAACATAAAAGGTTAATCATTGATCAAGGACTAAACAGTTATTCAACTAAAAAGTAGCTAAGTATTAGTTAGCGATATTTACGAAAAAAATATAAATAGACTTGATTTGAAAAAAAAAAGGAATACTAATCACACCGTAAGACAACTTTTACACGGAGCCAATTCTCGTATTAAAATCTGTTTAAAATAGAGTTCCGACCTAGTGTAATGAACGTTCAATGTATAGTTAAATATAATTCATATTCACATTAGATGTTTATTTTTATTTTGGAAAATTCTAGTTCTTATATTGGTGATACTAATACCAGATAAGACTAGATATAGACATTTTTTTTTATTAAGTGATTTGACTTTCAATTATCACTTAAATCACTACGTATTTCGTATAGGCAAAACGGGTTGACTAAATAATAACTAACTGTACTTTGACGTAAAAATCCTACTAAAATTTATAAATGTGAATATGATGTTTGAATATTTATAACTCAATAAGCCGTTGAACGAATTTGCTCGAAACTTGGCACATACTTAATATATCACGATAATTTTCATCTCGATATAGTGTGCTGTTGTCCTAGATGTTATGAAAAGGCAATGAATTTTGAATTGGTCTATAATATATTAAAATATATAATAATATAAGACCTGTGCTCTGCAGTGGAACAGTTTATATACAGGGCTGATATAGGTTTAAATCATTTATTTTCAAAAAATATTATGCCTGAGCATGAGCATGAGAATATAACGTAACACATTTAGTCAATTTATTATAAGTACCCATCACCCGAACTTATATATACAAATATTATAAATACTGTTTAAGAAAGTATGTGTGATAGGCATTCCACAGTTCCCTTCTAAAATGTGGTGATTACGCAAGAGATTTAGTTATAATAATTTTCTATTATATATTATCATTAACCATAAATAAATTAACGATCATTCAATTATTCTAAACATATATCTGCTGTAAAAATGGTCACTATGTAAATATCAACACATCACAACTTTAGTTGTAAGAGTCCCTGCTTAAAACCTTAGACTTACAAACACAGTTTAAAATAAAACTATATACGTGGTTGATGATAGTAATTTTGTGTTGCAAACAATAATTAATTACTACAGTCATAAGGTTTTATAACTAATTAATAATAAAATAAATATATAATGAACTCGGCTGCTAACGCTACAATTCAGACCGAGTACAACAATTAGAATATGATAAAAACAAATACTGTATATAAATAATTTATATTGTAATACAATAACATCTATGTCGAACAATTAAGCCGCGGACCGGCGGAAATTTCTATGATAATAATTTCAATCAGTTCACATTCAGTTGTTCACAATTGGATGAGACACGACATGGCTGATATATAACAGAGCTGACCGCGGCACTGATTTATTCAAACACTAGTTTTCGTTCGTCACGTCCGCCATTGACTGGACGAAGAAAATGTACGCGATTGTGACAAACTTGTGTCTAATAGCACTGTTTTCTTATAGGTGCTCGGCCCACGATGTCAATAACCAGTTCTACCCATTCTATCATCTTGCACCGCCTTATGGATGGATGAACGACCCCAACGGTTTCAGCGTATACCGCAACGAATACCATCTTTTCTACCAGTACAATCCAAAATCTAGTCAAGAACCCGGCATAGCGCACTGGGGACATGCAAAAAGTAACGATTTGTTTCACTGGGAACATCAACCAATAGCAATGTATCCTGATAAAGATTACGATAAGGGTGGGGTATTTTCAGGCAGTGTAATAATTCAAAACAAAGATATGTTTATACTTTACACTGGTAACGTCAATCATCCCGATGAAGACCCAAACCATAACAATCGCCAAGCACTAGCCTACAGTGCTGATGGAGTGCACGTCACTAAATATCCAGGGAATCCGGTTATCAAGGCAGATGAAAACCAACCAAATATTAGGGATCCTAAAGTTTGGAAGCATCGTGATACTTTCTACATGGTTTTGGGCAATTCTTTCGATGGTGGATCTCGCGGAAGAGTGCTTCTTTATTCGTCGAAAAACCTAGTTACTTGGAAACAAGAATCTGTTTTAGAGGAATCAGATGGATCTTTAGGTTACATGTGGGAGTGCCCTGACTTTTTCGAATTAAATGGAAAATGGATACTGATGTTTTCTCCGCAAGGTGTAGCACCTGTAGGTGATAAGTATAAAAATTTGTATCAAGTTGGTTACTACGTTGGAGACTTTGATTATGAAACTCGCCTGTTTACTGTGACATCAGATTTCAAAGAATTGGACCATGGTCATGATTTTTACGCTACACAATCGCTGTTAGACAAATCTGGACGTAGAATCGTGATAGCGTGGTTTGATATGTGGGAACAAATGTACCCAGAGCGTAATGATGGCTGGACAGGACAAATGACCATCCCAAGATCTTTGCACCTCACATCAGATCAGAGACTTATACAAAAGCCTGTGAGAGAGATTACAAACATTAGAAGTGGTGTGATGCACAATGGCATAGCAAAAGGAGGTACATCTGTAAGATTAAGGGATAATGCCGGTGAAATCAAGGTTACCGCATCTAAACTCAAGAACTTTGAACTACTCATACAAGGAGGAAATAATACGGTGAACATTACCTATGATTATTTGCAGGGTCGAGTAATCCTAGATCGTGGTGGTAACGATGGTATTCGTAGGACCAAATGGAGGCCTTCTGGGAATCTTCAGATGCAGATCTTTGTGGACCGGAGTTCCATTGAGTTGTTCTGCGGTCAGGGTGAAGTTACATTTTCAAGTCGATTCTTCCCTCAGGCCGAAGTTAATATTACAATTGGTGCGAATTCCACAGCAGACCATATGATCGTCTATCGCATGAAACATACTGTTCCCACGCCTTAATATTCGTAACCAAAATGTACACTACTGTAATAAAAAATGTGATTAACCTGCACCAAACTATGACGCGCATATTAAATAAATATTATATTACTCAATTATAGTGTATTTAAATTTTACAGTCACATAATTTCGTGTTACCTTGTACAAAATAAAGTGCCAAAATTGTATTATTTAATCATGTAATAAAATGAAATGTATATCCCTAAATAGCATTATTTTATATATTATTATATACTCTATAAGAATGTGGTACTTTTTTTAACGAGCCGGCTCAAGTGTACCGTCCAAGCCAGTAACAACTTCTAACAGACTTTAGCAATCAAAAAGGCTAATCTAATTTATATGTACTTCGAATGTATAGTTATTTTTAATAATATTCTACCACATACACACAACACCATCTAGCCCAAACTAAGCAGAGCTTGTACTATAGGTACTAGACAATGGATAAACATACATATATACTCTTTTTTTTTTGTAAATACATACATATTATACATAGAAACACCCAGACCAAGACGAACATCCATGTTCATGCACACAAATATTTGTCTTGTGCGGGAATCGAACCCGCGACCTCAGGCGTGGCAGTCGGTTACACGAACCACTACGCCATCGAGCCACAATAAAAAGATAATTCAATATGAACTTAATGGATGTTGTCTTACTATACATTTTAATTATAAATATATTATTATTACGCTCACTCATATACAAATTTTACGCTATTGTTTTCTATCATGTAAATTTAATATGTGAGCTGACTCTTTTTGGTGTGGACACTTTTGCCAACTTATCGAAGTACGGTTTAGAAACATTTATGATTTCAATCTTTGTAAGTAGGCGCGATTCTCTACCAGTTTTATTCTCTAAAATATATTTATTTAACACATTACAAGCAAAGAGGTTGTATGTTTAAACGCCTATAATAGGTTCATACATTAATTTTATTCCAAAAATTCTTTATAAAATAAACAAAGTTTCACATTCATTACATAATTATATTGAATTAGCAGAAGTTCGATGACCCTTGTTTTTTTCTTAAACTACTACCTTTTGGTATGTTACCTGCAGTTTGTCTGACGGTTTTTTTTTTAAATACATGTCCCGCGCTTGTTGTCATTGCTGACTACTACTTGTAATAGACTTTACGAACATTCAAACTATGGGCACAAAAAACACTCAGACTCGGAACAACCATTTGTCGATCACACAATTTTTGTCCCGTGTGGGATTCGAACCCACAACACTCGGCGCAGTGGCATCAGCAAGGCGACCATTTGAACCACTACGATATCCGCGCAGTCACAGACTTGTATAATAGCCGAGGTATTTGGATTTATGTGTGCTCCGCGGCACGAAAGAAGGTAGCACTTGAAGGTCGCCTAGTCACAACGTTTAAAATATAGGTACGTCTCACTCATTGATCGATGCATGTGATCAGATATCAAAATATTACAACAAGCTACTCAGACAATGCTAGTGAACAAAACTTTATCTAGTATAAATAAAACTAAGACTATTGATACAGCCTCATTGAGAGATGACTGGCGTCAAAACTATGTCTCACGGGGATTGTTCCGAGGACTAGTGTCCACGGAACAATGCAATTTGTTTTTCAAAGCCTATGAACTAAGCTATTCATATTGCTAGATTGCTTAGCTTAAGTGGTGGTACAATTTCTCAAGGTCATGGATTCGTTTCATAGTTTTATTTTTCTCGTATTTAATTCACAATTCGGGGAACTGTTTAAAATCTTACAATAATCATTTATTTTACCAACATACCACTTATTGCTTAGCTTCATCTTTGTTACCTTGTTGAAAACCTGGATTATTTAGCCCTTCAGATAAATACATACATACATACATAAACTCACGCCTGTTTCCCAGAGAGGTAGGCAGAGACTACGGATTTCCATTTGCTACGATCCTGACACACTTCTTTGGCTTCATTCACTTTCATAACATTTCTCATACACGCTCGCCGGTTTAAGGTGCTCTTAACCTGGCCTTTATCCAGAACGTCTCCGATCTGATCAAGAAACGTTCGCCTAGGTCTTCCCCTTGCGACTGTTCCATTCACACTAGCCTTATAAACTTTCTTAGTCAGTCTGTTCTCGTCCATTCTTTCTACAGATAAATAGTCCTTTCAAGAAATCTGCACACTGGACCACGGCCCTTTTTAATGATCCAAAATCACAGAAGTGCATTGCAAACTAAATGTTGTTCGTTGAAGAATTGAGGTTTAGTAAAAGAATGATGGGCTTAAGAAAAGTGCAAGATGAGCCTTGATCACAATCTACCATATCAACCTCCGAAATGGTCAATCAATCGATCAATCAATTTGTTTATTGTGAACATATTATAATAATATAATGGTGTTACAATTGCATGTAAGTATCTCCATCTTCCACCTGTAGATATGAAAATGTATGATATTTAATTATTTATTAAACCTAAAGAGATTTTACCCCTATATAATATCGCCTCTTTGCGATGACAACGTGACATCTCTTAAAAACGTATTTTTGAAGTGAAAACTTCTTAAGCGCCGCGTTGAGCACTTTTTGGGTGAACAAAAACCATGGAACTAGTTAGTTACTTAGTTTTATCGGCAGTCCCCAAAGACGGCTCCGCAAGTTTTTTATTAAATTTCAAATTTGGAACCATCAACATCGAGATCTCTTTTCTACAAAAACGCGATATTAAATCAGACAATGGGTGCTGAATTATGAGTGAAAGAGACAAGACATCGGTGTAAAATGGCGTTAGCACGTTGTCTTTTTCGGTCAAGCGCTTGACATCGAAAACGCGTCAGTCACCTCAATCGGCCCCGTACGCGCAGAGATTACGGTGCCCACGGCTTTTACAAAAAACGTGACATTAGGATAATATAACGTTTTGATTGCAAATTTATGCTTCTAATTTCTATTTTACTTTTGTCATATAGTGTGATATAAGTATTTAAATCATTATTGTTGTAAAACTTGTGTGTCCAGGATAAGGTAAATAATTTTGTCACGTTATTGCAGGAAAGGTAAGCTTTTTTGTTGTGATATTTTATAATACAACGATGTTGTTGACATAACCGGATATTTTCTTATATCCCCTTTTTCTCGAAATCCTTTCCTTCTGGATATTAAATATGCCATATCATATATATATTATTATATTATACGATTATAATAATACATAATCATTATACGATTTTTTTTCCAGGTGTATACACGATCTATGATACTAATTCAATTTGCTAATACAAATAATAGTGTACCTGAAGATCATTGCCGTACTCAGATGGAACTTTCTGGTTTGGGGAAGTAGCTTCGGCAGGTTAGTAAGGTTTTCTTATCGTTTTATTTAAAGTTTGACTATTATTATCGATGTTGGCAATAAAACGATAGTTTTGGGTAAGTTAAGTTACAGTATTGTTACGTTATAATGAGTTTTATTTTATTATTTACTTGTAGATAAATCACCGCGCTGGATACAAGACAATTGTAACACTCCGATAAAGCTTCTAAACAGGATCAGAACGAAAGACCTAGTACTTCCAGCACTCTGACAATAAAAGAGCCTAATCACGGTATATTAAAGGCGTCAAATTTTACACTTTCCCCGACGTTACGATTGTTTTTCAGCAGCCATGTTCACGGAGATTCCTACCAAAGATGCTTCGCGCAGCTATTGAAATAAAAAAACATCATAATTTCAATAGAGAAGATGGTTGGAATGTACCACCAGCTAGGGATCCAGTCATTCAAATAGTCAAACCCAAGAAAAAGCAAAACACCGCCAGACTTCATGACACTTTGAGCTCATTCTGCGTAGATAGAAACGCCAATTCTTAAATTATGTTCGGGTACTTTGAAAATAACTACACTTAGAACATTGAGACAACTACCATCTTTCATCTCCGTGAGCATGGCTGCTGAAAATCAACTGAAACATCGGGAAGAGTGTAAAATTAAATCTAAATAGTTTTATAAATTAAATAGCTAAAATAGAAGTAAACAGTAACTAGTAAAAGTGTTTAACAATTGTAGATTAAAGTTTCAAAATTATGTAATAATAGTGTTTTATAAAAAAATAAACAACGCGATAAAATCTGCATAATTTTTTTTAATTTCAATGTATAACATTCACGTAAACGTAAGACAATATTATTTTTCTTACCTGTATTATTTTTATTGGTTATACATATTATGTAATTAAATGAGTTCATTATTTTCTTTAGTAGAAAAAAATTTGGCATTGCATTCGATTTGATCTCGTTGTGATTCAACTAGTAGCAGCAGTAGTTCATCGAGTTCGATTCGTATTCAAGTAGCCCTTCCAGTAGTAGCTATATAATATATGACGGCGGATGATGAAAAATTTAAGAAAGCTAAAATTGTTAAAAAAAAGGCAACTAACAATAATGAAACTTTAATTTGGATTTCAAAAAAGGTTACCTTCGAAAACAAAATAACTGATCTCATGGATTTGGTCAATAAAAACCTTATATCTAGATATCATAAGCTATTTTACGAATCACTGTAATTCAGACTGATTATATATGATTAAAATTGCATTTTTTAGAAATTGACAAATGACTGATCACAACGATATGACTGATTTTTATTCTGGTTATTAATACTATTTATGTAATAATTATTTGTAACTTGTGCTTTAGTTTTAGGTAATTTTTTGATACTACTATTTATCATTTTTATTTTGTATGAAAGTTTACTTTAAGTTACTATTTAGGCATTATAATAATTTTAAGAGAAGTACTTATTTCATTGCGATTGATCACCTTTTCATTGTTTGTGTGTTTTATAATAATAACATATGTATTTCCATAGAAAACGTGACATAATATGTTCCTCTTTTTTGTCTAAAGTGAAAATTTATGCTGATAACAACGATACTTGTACTTTTTTGTCTATTTACAGAAACCTCATTAGTTAACGTATCGAATTTATTGCAAACCCATAGCAAAAAAACAATATTTTCGATTTTATTAATTAATACTTGAAAGTTAAAAGTGGCTTCCTGTAAAATTACGGTTTTTGAAATATCACGTTGTCATCGCAAAGAGGCGATACGTGTTTTATATAAATTTTATAACTGGTGGTGGTATTATTTGAGATATTGTCTCTCGGGATCCCTTCATCATCTCATTGCTCACCAACGGCAGCTAACCCACCCTCATACCCTAAACTAGTTGCGTACCAAGCGGTCTCAGAGAAATTTCCCCTTCATTGGGGTCTTGAACTTATCTCCCAGCCATAGCTTTACCATACCATCATCGTACAACAGGCATTAATAAACCCCTAAGAAAGTCCTTTTAAGGTCTGTGCATGTGATAGCCTTAGTGTTATAAATGTTCAGGGTATGATAATTGCTTACCATCACATGAACTGCTTCATTGTTTGCTACCTTAGTTGTATAAATATAGTCTTATTTTCCTGCACGTTACGCCTTACAGTTTTATATACTTTTAAGTTTGTATAACTTGTTGCTTCCCCAGCGATACGACGTGTGTTTATTTAGACGTGACTTAACAACTTGCTATGCTGTCATCACAAGGAGTAAAAAATACCGATCCCCTGCTAAGAGAACAGTGAATTAATATGTTGAACATATTGAGGAACTGTTGTGAATCCTATTAATGTTTCGCGACAGAAGCTAGCACTAATAAAATATCTCTGGATTTACATAAAAATCTTAGATCTTGATGCTCTAATTATCGTAGTATATGTTAATACACTAAACATACCTTTTCGAGGCTTCACCCGCATTCATTTACATTTTTCAAAAACTTTCTAATCCTGGGGAACAATACTTTTTTGTACCCACGACAACATGAATGCGAAATTTTATGATGATCGGCCGATTAGTTAAGGCCCGAAAGCGTTATAAGTTAATATTATACGGTTATTCTTAATTACTCAGATCGATATTCGAAGAAACCCAACTAGTTGCCAACCTTTATCTGTTTGAAATGCAGCGTAATTTCAAAACATGCAACCCATTCATTATATAAACATTAGGTAAATAATGAACTAGTCAAGGTGAAGGTCATTCGTCACAGTAATGAACGCAAAAACGTGAAGCATCAACAATGCGAAGATTGAGATCGCGTGTCTTTAGATTAAAAGATGGTATGAAAAAAGATTCTGGCTATCATAGATATCATTACTTTTTATTTTCTTTTTTTATGAACAAATACCGCACTATGTATATTTCCTGTGTCGTAGAGTGATTTACAAACATTCAAACAACGGACACTGAACACCCAGACCAACCGGTGCAAACATTTGCAGTTCACAAAATGTTTATCCCGTGTGGGTATTGAACTCATAATACTCAGCGCGGCGGCAGTGGCGAGGCGACCGCTTAAACTCCTACGCCATCTATGCAGTTGATTATAAACGCGAATATGAGTTTATTTGATACGCTTTCGCGCCTTAACTACTCGACGAAATGAATTTCGAATTTCGCATACACGTTGTCAGGGGTACAGAAAAGGTACATTACTCAAAAAGTATTGTTTTCGACGAATTGAAAATTGTACACTGACGGACTCATAAACTGCAACAAAGTTCAGGATTACTTTCGAATTAATATATTTGAATTCGAATTAATAGTTTTGATAAGTATGCAAACTTTTTAGATTAAACTAAATGAAAATGTCGAAACTGTCCATTAATCATAAAAAAAAGAAAATTTAAAAATAGAACCACAGTAAAAAATAATATTACAGCCAGGAAAATAATATGTTTGCATAGTCTCAAATTCGTGTGTTATTAGAGTAAAGTTTGAAATTAATTCTTTTAGATTTTTCTTCATTTGCGATTTAAATTATTCTTACCAATAGTATTGATTATAAATCTTTTATACTCAACAAAAGTTTCGTAACTATAAATATGGATACTTCGTCCGAACAAGCCGCTCAAATTGTGGCATTGGCTTGGATCAATGAACGATTGCTAGAAATTTAAATTTAGCGTAGTAAGGTTTCTAGAGTATACCGAAGGTTTGTAGAGACAGGTACTTACAAAAGGCGACCCGGTACCGGCGGAACTTGAGCAACTACCCGTCGTGACGACCGATTTACTGTTTCAACTTCCCTACGAACTCGTTTCATCACGTCAGTAAAGAAGTGCGTGGAGTAAACGTGAGTGCACGAACAATAAGAAAGAGGCTTAATGAAGCGGCAATCAGCCCTTTTAGACTAGCAAATGGTCCAAAGTTGTCTGCAGCTCACAGACAAGCTCGTTTAAGATTTGCGCGTGAACATCTTAATTGGACTGAAGAGCAATGGGCCTCCTTATTGTTCACCGATGAGTGTAGAACATGTTTAAATGGTGCAGACGGTCACAGAATAGTCTATCATCGACGTGGGGAGAGATATGCTCAAAGTTGCATCGAGGAGCATGTTTCTTTTGGAGGCGGTTTGTGTATGGTGTGGGGTGGCATTTCGATGATCGGGCGAACGGAACTTGTGTCCATCGACATGGTTCGTCAAAAGGATAGAAGAGGTGGTTTGACGGCACAACGCTATATAACAGGGGTTTTAGAAGTTCACGTGGGACCTTACGTGGGATTAGTAGGCGAAAATTTTACTCTAATGCAAGATAATGCCCGACCCAACGCCGCTGCACAAGTTCGACAATATTGCGAAGAGGTTGGGATACGTACCATGAATTGGCCAGCACGCAACCCGGATCTTAATCCCATTGAGCTTGTTTGGGACAGTTTAAAAAAAGCTGTATATGCGAGAAATCCTGTGCCCACAACAGTGGCAGCACTAAGAACAGCGATTTCACAAGAATGGAACAATATTCTGCAAGACCGTTTAATAACGCTAATCCGATCTATACGGTACTGATTATAATCTGTAATAAGGGCACGTGGAGGAAAAACACAAAACACAAAACCTGTGCTTTAACTTCATTTTTTATTGTAAAAACCAATTTTCAATAAACCAACTAAAACCAATTTTTGTTACATTTAACGTTTTTGTTCAAAAAATTGAATAGTCATTTCCAGTATACAAACAATCACTTAAGGTAATGATACTACGCTGATATGAAGTTAACGAACCAAACTATAGGTTTCAATGTAAATTTGTATAAAACGTTTGAATACTTGGTTAAAATTATTATTTCAAAGGCGTCTTGAACATTAATGCAGTTTATGAGTCCGTCAGTGTATATATGCAATTTGCCCAACCTTTCGGTTGCTTTTCAGCAGCTATGATCACGGGAAGACGAAGATGATTGTTCTGAAGTGTAGTTATTTCAAAGTATCCGAACATAATTTAATTATTGGTGTTTCTATTTACGAATAATGAGGCCTCGAAACGTCGGGCAAAGTGTAAACTTAATTATAAATTTGTTAACTTAAATATTTAATTTGTTTTAAAAGGTATTAAAGTTCAATAGTAGTAGTGTAATATTTCTAAAATTATGTAATAAAGTGACAAGTAAAAAATGCGTAAACGTAAGACAATAGGTATTATATTAAATATTAAATAAAAACAGGCTTGATTTATGGTATCATTCAGGAAACAATACAGATGTTTTTTAAACAAAGTTATAGCGCTACTAATATCTAATATTTATATCAGATGTCTTAGTGAGTTGTATTGTCTACAGAGTCTGGCCAACGCAGCTAAGTGACCGAGGTTAGTTCTATCTCTCGGCGATAGTACTTTTTGAATAAAAGGCAAAATGTATTCTATCTACTTTTCTGTAACTCTGACACATTGTCATGCGGAATTGCATGATAATTGGTTAAGGCGTTAAAGCGAATCAAACAAACGAACTCATATTCGTATTTATAATATTAGTCAGGATTAGAATAAGTAAGGATTAACGTAGAACATTTTAAAATAAATTAGAACCAATATATTTATAAGTAAATTAAAACGTTTTCTGTTAACTAAATGCTAAACATTTAATTAATTCCAAAATAAAACTTAACATAATAAATATTCAGTGTAATTTCTCTATTATCAACCTATTAAACACATTGTATTTAAAAATATAATTAGTAATTATAAATTTGTGTATATATATGTATTAATAGATAATTATATTTAAAAATACATGCTTTAAATATAATTATCTATTAATACTATATTAATATTATAGAGACGAAAATTAGAAATTCCTACCTAGAATACAGCAATATAATCCAAGGTATCAAAATGTTGTCCATAAAAGCCATTATTTTGCGGGCCCTGCAAATACCATTGATGATACATAATAATATAATATTTTATATGTTTATAGTACTCATCACTACTCACAAAAAAAGTACACGATTGTATATGCCTGACTATCATACTTAAGTCTCAATTACCGTTATTATTCAAATTATTAAGTTCAAACACGAGTGGAATCGAACAGTGGTGATATTGGTATCCTGATATTAATGCTTATCCATTTAAATGATTTGATAATTAAAGTTATTTATGTACATGTTATTTTCACTTTAAAATATTCGAAGCTTATCTTTCCTTTATAAATTACGACGAGTATACAAAGACTCTAACTGCCCTACGACCCTCTATTATTAAGTAATAAACTACAAAACTTCACATCAGGCCAACGTCTTGTGCTTTACAAAGCACAGGCCGCACGTGGAGTACTACTCACTGCTGTACCCCAAATACCAGCTCGATCCACTTGACTCCCTACAAAGACGGGCAGTTCGAATCGTCAAAGATCCCAGTCTCACGGATAGATTGGAGTCGTTGGAGCAACGGAGAGACTTTGGGTCTTTCTGCGTGTTCTACCGACTCTTTCACGGGGAATGCTTTGAAGAACTGTTTGATTTAGTACCAGCGGCCCCTTTCTATCACCATGCCACTCGACAAGGAAGCAGGGTTCATCCATATCACCTGGAAGCGTTCAAATCCAAGACGTTACACTTTCAGCGATTATTTCTCCCACGTACGAGCAAGCTCTGGAATGAACTGCCTACTTCGGTGTTTCCCGAGCGCTATGATATGTCCTTCAAACGAGGATTAAAGAGAGTTCTTCTTTCACGGTAGGCCGCTGCCGCTGCTTTGCTGTGTCCTGACATTACTGAAGTCCATGAGCAGTGGTTACCACTTTCCATCAGGTGGGCCACTTGCACGTCTGCTACCAAGGTCAATAAAAAAATAAAAAACAATTGAAAAGTAGTTTTTAAATTTGAAACTATAATAATAGGTATAAAATGTTTTAATAATTTTATTAGCATAAAAATGAGTAAAATTCAATAGTAGTAGTAGTGTAACAGTTTTCAAAATTATGTAATATATACAGTGTTAAATAAACAACGCGATAAAATCCGTATATAGTAGTTTAATTTCAATGAATAACATTCGCGTAAACAGTAGACAATATTATATGTATTTAATACTTGATCCTCTTTGTCTCTCCTAATTTGCTGTGCCCAACTGGGTCCATAATGATCTAAATCGTTGACAAATCCACCAATGTTATACATTATGGAATGCAATAAAATATTAAGTAGGGTATCCTAATAAAAGAAATTTAAAATGGCATCCCTTTTTAGTATTAAAAGGGGATGCTATTTTAAATTACTAAATCATTTTGGTGAGTAAGGCCTATTAATAGATTGACAATTCTTTTTGCATACTGGTTAGGTAGGCGTAATTATCATTTGGGTTATATTTCTTCGGTCTTCGGTCACTCAGGATCAACCGACCACTTAAACCACTACATCATCATACATCATACATAAAAGTAGACTAGGTACATACCTAGTCTACTTTTATTTATATCTGTAATTTTCCCCTGCAGTACAGATTGCTACCGCGGGAGTCTTTCTTGCTGGAATGTCAGACATAATCGAGAAAGAAATGTGTCTGGCCGCCTACGGGCCGCTGCAGCTCAAAACGTTTAATAAAAAGAAAGAAATACATTTTCTATTAAAATAGAACCTCTACATATTATTACAGAAAATATTTTTTTTTTTTTATATGATGTTGGCGCTTTGTATAAAGTAAGTTGTGGTTTCTCATACTAACTACGTATTTCATCAATATTTTCTTGGTTATTTTTCTTTCATGTATATTCTTGTATCTAGCCACTATGGTTTGTTTCAAATCAGCAAAAGCATCAACCATCTTGTAATTATGGCAAATTGAAACGACGAATGCAAGCAGAGACTAAACAATAAAATTTGAAATTCAAATTTATTTATTTCTTTTAATGAAGACGACTCCCGCTCTATGAATAATTCCCGTGTCGCGGGAGACTTAACAAATATACAAACAATGGACACAAAGAACATTCATTCATTCATTCACTCGACAACCATTTGTGGATCACACAAATTTTTGTCCCGTGGATTCGAACCTACAATACTCAGCATAGTGGCAGTGGCAAGGCGACCGCATAAACCACTAGACCAAGTGTGCTGTTAATACAGAAGCCATTGTAGTTTTTACAGAAGCCATGCAATTAGCTGTAGGATATAAACGGCAATTTCATAGCTCAAGACCTAATACGCCCTTAGCATTGTTTTGCACTTGTAACACATAGATAATGACAGGAAGATACCAATCAAATTATCATTTACAAGTCAATTTTTCTTGTCATATTGAAATTGTTTCACGTGCGATATGCTAAAATCGTGTAACTATACCGTGTTAGCACTTGATAAATGAAATGAATGCTGGATGAGTTTTTATTCACATAATGGGATAGTTGCCTTTATAATTATAAAGAAAACACTAAGGTTATTGAAGTCTCGATCAGGTTGCTCCGGCCGTGGTCATAAGCCAAGTCTGGCTGGGATGTCGCGTATTTTGATTAAGTATGTTCGATGTAGTCTAGCCTAGTGAAAATAATGGTGGTCTAAATTCCACCCAAGGCTCAATTCTGTTATGTCCATATACATATAACTAATTGTCGTTTGCTTTAATGGTTGAAGAAAACAAACCAGCCAGCTTGGTGGAGCCTAACCCTTATAACAAGAAGTGGCTCGCGCCCTGAAGTGGGATAGTTTATGATATAAACAGGGATAATATTTTTAATTATCTATGTAGGTATACATTAGGAAACTGAATATTATTATTTGTTGCCGTTCCTAAAATACGTGGTTGCGTTACTGGAGATAATATTTGTGTTGCGGCAGAATTTAGTAAATTATAATATTGAACAAGAAAGGGAAATTTGGCTTACCTATTAATTACACACTGATTGTTGAACTATCATAATAACACGAGTTTTGTCTGTGGCTTCATCCACGTAAATCTTGCGGAATAATTAATTTCTATGTGTTTATCCAGAACATGATCTATACTGGGTGTTTCTTAGTATAGTGAAAACCTCTCAGGGGGTGATTATACTTATTACTATGAACAACTTTTGTTCTGGGACATTGCCGAAATCGCGAAAAGAAAAATCGCTGTTCCATACAAAATTGGACTCTGACCTCGGCTAAATGTATGGAACAGCTGTTTTTTTTAATTTACTAATATTACCGTAAAATAGTAGTAAATACAAAATGTAAGCACGCAGTGCCACATTTCATATTTCCTACCAAATTAACGTGAAAAGCAGCGACAGTTTTATAGGAGACCGTTGGACTCCCACGCAAAGGTCTCGAGGTACGCACCTCTGACTTTCCGTAGTTATGGTCATAATATAATAAATGGTTCATTATCGCTCGCTTTATTTACAATGAAACAAAACATCGTTAGGAAATCTACATATCTGATAGTTCTCCATAATATTCTTGAAGATGTGTGAAATCTGCCAATAGTACTGATCTAGCGTGGTGGACTATGGCCTAATCCTACTCAAATTGAGAAGAAGCCCGTTGTAGGGCAGTTTATGTACGGGGCTAAATTTATTCTTATACTATATTGTACGTTTATCGTTATACTCTTTTTTATCCATTTAATCGAACATAGTTTGGTACAAATTTGTTTTTAACTATTTCCAAGTCATGTTCCTTTCATTAAATTATTTAAATTAACTGGTGAATCATCATACCTGTAAAAAATCGGTATTCTGGTAAGTACCTTTATTGAAATAACTGTTTTTGTAATATAGATACGTGACCAAAGAGCAAACAGGCTATCATTTTTTTAAGTAGTCTATTGTGCTAAGAATTTTATACAAACGCCTTCATAAGAACAACTGCGCCTATTCAATTTTACATTAAAACTTGTAGTTGTGTTCCCTATACTGTGAAGGGTTGAGTAGCGTTAGTGAATGCAACTGCTGTGCATGCGGTCCCATGTTGTATACCTAGGTCGGGTAAAGTGTTATTCGGTTTTCAAGATCAAGATTTGTTTTAGAAAATCAACAGGCTCGATCTTTACTACGTAAGGCCTCTAAGTATATGTTTTACAAAATTTAGTTATTTACTGACTTACTTAGATAAAAAAGACGCACTTGCCAGTAATTTTAGGTTGAATATAGTAATATGGTCAGATACTTCTTTTTTCCTTATAAAGGCAGTATAGCTAGCGGGTTGTAGGTGTAATACCTTTTAAACTAGAAACTGTTTATGAAAGTTTATGAATGTCAAGGAAACAAACATACAGCTAAGTAAAATGTCCATTGGCTCTTCCCGGACATATACATATCCCAGCTCTATACGGTAACCAACAATTATTATTTCCAAGTAACTGTTGCTCACTTTTATAAGTATATAGTTAGTATATAGTTCATAAAGCGAGAAAGAATATTTATTCATCTTTCTCTATGATTAATGAAAAATATCAGACATTTTTCTCGAGCAATAATTTTGAATTAATTTTAGCATGTTAAGTACTTAAGTTTCATAAGAAAAGGCCAATAATTTATAAATACAATTTTAACAAATGAATTTCCAAGAACACACGATTCTATTCTTAAATGAGTAAGATTCGAATAAAGAAATCTCGTTTTTGTTATATAAGCCTTTTATTACCATCATTAATAATTATCTAACCAGTAAATTATAAGGAAAATATGCTTAAGTGCATAACCACCCACATCGCGCGAATACAACTCAATTGATGCAATTTTAAATTTATAACGTCATGTACCAATATCAATATCTCTTGGTAAATCAATTGTATTGCACCACAACAACGTCTGTGCCTAACAATTAACAGCAATGTATATTTATGATAAGAATTTATTCAGTTTTAGACGAGACCAGATTTGGCTTATTATATAAACAGGTGTTGAACTCGGTTAAGAGTTATTCGTACACAAGTTTTCTCTCGGTACGTCTGCGACTGACGTGACGCGGAAAATGTTCACGATTAAAACGACGTTGTGTCTCTTAGCACAATTATTTTATAGTTGCAAAGCTGACTGTGTCTGCGACAAGTACTACCCAATATATCATCTCGCACCACCTCATGGATGGATGAACGACCCAAACGGCTTTAGCGAGTACCGAAACGAATACCATCTTTTCCCCGAATTCTAGCCAATCACCCGGCATAGCTCACTGGGGACATGCAAAGAGTAATGATTTCTTTCACTGGACACACCTGCCAATAGCAATGTATCCAGATAATGATTACGACAGAGGTGGAGTATTTTCGGGCAGTGCAATAATTGAGAACGATACAATGTATTTCTATTATACTGCTAACATCAATTATCCCAATGGAAACCCAGACCATACCAATCGCCAAGCACTAGCCTACAGTGCCGATGGAGTGAATGTTACTAAATATTCAGAAAATCCAATCATCAGGGCAGATGAACACCAACCAAATATCAGAGATCCGAAAGTTTGGAAGCACGAAGATGTTTATTACATGGTGTTGGGTAATTCTTTCAATAATGGCACTCGCGGCAGAGTGCTCCTTTATTCGTCGGATGACCGTATTACTTGGAAACAAGTATCTATTTTAGCAGAATCAGACGGATCTTTAGGATACATGTGGGAGTGCCCTGACTTCTTTGAATTAAATGGAAGATGGATACTGTTATTTTCTCCGCAAGGTATACCACCTCAGGGTGATAAGTATAAAAATTTGTATCAACTTGGTTATTTAGTTGGATACTTTAGTTACAAAACTCTTTTATTTAATGTTACATCAAAATTCAGAGAATTGGACCATGGTCATGATATTTACGCTTCACAAACGATGGAAGACAAATCTGGACGTAGAATCATGGTCGCTTGGCTTGATATGTGGGAACAAGTGTACCCGGAGCGTAATGATGGCTGGACGGGACAAATGACTATTCCAAGAGAATTATATCTCACGCAAGATCAAAGACTTATTCAAAAGCCCGTGAGAGAAATTACGACCATTAGAAGTGGTTTATTGTACTCTGGTCAAGCAGTTGGTGGTACTTCTGTTAAATTAAGAGATAATGCCGGCGAAATCAAGATAACGGCGTCTAAGTTCGATGACTTTGAATTACTTATACGTGGAGAAAATACTACTGTAACTATTACGTATAATTGTGAACAGGGTACTATCACCCTAGACTGTGGTGGTAGCGATGGTGTTCGAAGTACCGAATGGAGGCCTGCTCGCATACTTCAAATGCAGATCTTCGTGGATCGGAGTTCTATTGAGATGTTCTGTGGTGAAGGTGCCATTACTTTTTCAAGCCGATACTTTGCTGAGGGCCAAGTTAGTGTAAAACTTGGGCAGAACTCAACAGCGGACCATATGTCAGTATATTGTATAGAACATACCGTGCCTGAACCAGATCAGTCTTGTTAAAGTATGTAACTAACTCTCATTTACCAAGTTCTAAGTTGTTCCCATAATATTTGTATGGCGCATATTATGCTAATACTTAGTCAATTTGTCAGCCTTATAATTTCACTGTCACTTTGTATAAAATGTGCTGCTAATATTGTATTATTTAATCATGTGTTTAAATAAAACGTATGTGTGTGTGCAAAAATATTTGAAGATACGATAAACGGAGGAATGGGTAAGTACATATTATGTACGCCTCCAAAACTCTTTGGGAGAAACGCACTGACAGTGTAACTAGTTTTCACTGCTCTCCTGGAAGAGGGTGGTCGTTATTCATATGACTTGTCTCATTTATACCATCACCAACCGGCCACTGACAACATAATTATCATAAATATTCCTTCGGTTGTCGCTTCCGCTGTGTAGTGACGTCATTACATAATTGGACACCTCACCATTGTCTCGCCGTCATCTAATCTCACCCGCATCTTGAACAACACGCCACGCCACGCTGTTTGACAGTGGCTAAACTAATATTCATCGCAAACTTGCAATGAATATTAGTGTAGCCACTGTAAAACACTGTCAACAAACACAGTGCACTTGCAATTTTTTTTTTATGATTTAGGTGGCAAATGAGCAGACGGGTCGCCTGATGGTAAGCGATTACCGCCGCCCATGGACACCCGCAACACCAGAGGAGTTACAAATGCGTTGCCCGGCTTTTAAAAAGGAGTACGTTCTTATCTTGAAGGTTTGTAGGTCGTATTGGTCCGGAAATACCGCAGGCGACAGTTCATTCCACAGTTTAGTTGTGCGAGGCAGAAAATTTCTAGAAAAGCGCACAGTTGTGGACTGCCAACCATCTAAATGATGGGAATGGAAATTCTGTCGCGTACGTCAATTAACTATAATATATAAGATATATATTAATAAAAATAAAATAAAAAAAGGAAATAAAAAAATAGCATTGAAAAAAGCCTGTTCGAGGAGTAAAGCCTTCATGAGAAGAAGCAGGCAAGAAACTCATGTCATTCTTTTCAATCGCCAAATGTTTATTAAAGATACAAAACATTTTCTATTCTTATATGAGCTGCTGTGTGTAGTTGTAATAATAGTTTATTGCATTGGGATTTAGAGGCAAATGTTTGGTAAATCTAACATACATATTAATAACAAATAAAGTAATAGTCACATCATCTCATATTTACAATTGACTTGATAATATGATTAGAAATAGCCTGGAAGTGACAGCAACTTATTATATATATAAATTTTATTATGTATACAGCAACTTATTCCCAACATTTTTATCTTACATATAGTCAGTGACCGAGTAAGAACCTTTTGAACATAATTTACATTTTGTTTTAAATTTATTAAAGCTTAGATTTTGAATGTCACTTGGGAATTTTGAATGTTATTGGTAAAAGCGCACACCTTTTACCTTTAAATTACTTATTAATTTTTTGAAACAGGGAGACCGGATTTTTCTTTCATTCGTACCATATATTTTATATCGTTCTCAAAAACTAAAAGGCCGAGATAGCCTTATGTCACGGCATTTTTGAGATGATTATGTAATTTTATGTTATTATTTGATAAGATCACAATTGCATTGAATGATCGTCATCATGGTATAATTTAGTGCTGTTCAATTTTCTCATAAAAACCTAGTACACAATGAAAGTCAAGTTTTAACTGTTTGTGAATTATTCGTGAGTATTGTCAGAACATCTAAGAAGTTATACCTGAAGCGTGGCGATTTTTTTGCAGTAAAAGTAGCAAGCAAGGTCTTGGCTTGCTCGATGGTAAGCGGTTAATGCACCTTTTGATCAAAATGAAAAATCAAAATATCATTATTCATTTATATCACAGAGCTTATAACCTCAGGGTTACACTAACTAAACTATGATATGAATTTACATTTATATTTACCTGTTGACACGTTCAGCAAAACAAATGCGTAGATCGCTTGCAAAACCAGAAGATAACTCGTGCATTACTGACCCTAGAAAAATAGAATTCAGAGAAAGGAATGGGACAGGTAGGTATGTGAATCTATGGAAATATCAAAAACGTAGTAACAGTTTGAATATACTAAAGAACTTTAGGAAAGCAGAGAATTTTGTTTCTTAATATAGTAATGCACTCATTAAGGTATATAAGAAATTTGGAATAGAGAGGGTGTAAACCCTGATAAAATATTTAATTAACTATTAATGTACGCAACCGAAATTGAAGATAAAATAATATTTTTCCACTATGCGCGATTTCCTTAGCAAAATAGAATTTATACGAATTCTAAGTATAGGCAGTAGGCGTATATACACTTACAAACTATGTTTATATGTAACTTTACACAGTTTCTTGCCTCTATCACAAAGGGATAGGCAGAGACCTCTGGTGTTAAATCTCATGTAGTTAAAAGTGAGCCTAAAACCATTTATTGCTATAAAGAACACAGTTCCAAATTTCGTGTTCCCACTAAGAACTTTTTAATTTCTTAGTATAGCTTTCTAACTTGTAAATTTTGCTTCTTATGCTTTAGTGACACAACGGTCATAGCAAATACAACTGCTGTTTCTCGTATTCGAAGCCGATATTAAGTTTATCTGTCAAATAAATTCTCAAGTATTTATGCAGGTATTATAATAGTACTAGTCAAAATTTAGAAGAGCACATTTGTGAAGCTGTCTGTGATACGCATCTGCATCTTGTCCGGCAATTGCATTAAGAATGCAAATAAGTGTAGGTGGTTCAGAATGGCAATCGTGGCAGACAGTGACTGTATACGGTAGATTACGACTGATTTATGAACTATGCTCCTTGTACAATACACATAGAGTCACAAATTAAATTAAATTAAATATAAAATATTTTATTAATTTTCTGAACACAACTGTTAACGTTCAAGATCCCAAAGCCTTTCGGAGAGACCACGCATGCTCGTTAGTGTGAAAATAGTGGCATATTACTTTTTTTGAAAGATATTTATCGGATATCGCTTAAAATTGGCTTAAAATAGTCACCCGAGCAATATTTTAAAACTCAAGCGTACTTCTTTACTTCGGAACGACTATTTGTATAATACAAATGGTTGCCCGTGTGGGGATTGAGTCCACAACACTCGGCGCAGTGGCAACGGCGCGCGGCGAGGCAACCACTTAAACCCCCGCTATCTTGTCAGTCATCTACATATATATTAATACGTGAAGCAAAAACTTTGTACCCCTTTTTACGAAAATAGCGCGGACGGAGGAGTATAAAATTTGGCACAGTTAAAGTTTATATGGAGGAGGAGTGGCGAATCCTAATATTTTTTTAAAATATGCATTAGAAATACATTAAATTAATGAAAAAACACTACACGCACACAACCATGCATTTGACACACGCAGTCGAATCGCGTTCGTAGTAAGTATTTCGGCATGGATTAGCTGATGTCGTATAATTCTTCGTAACTATGGCTACATACGTCAAGTACCTATTCCAATTTCGCGGTATATATAATAACGATCAAACTCAAAATTTAATTCAATAATTATGGTCGAATTTCGACCACTTGGCGACCGTTAGTATATTATTATAATTCTACATTACCTGTCTGTACTTTTAAACTAAAGTATATTTGTTCATTATTTGATCTTTATATCTTAAACATAGACACAGAGCGACATAATTCAAGACTAAAAACATAATTTTTCATATTGGTTTTATTCCCGCTAAATGGCGGTTATTCTGAGACAGCTATTTTTGTTGGACGCAAAGGTCGAGCGAAGCCACTTTTAAAAGCTAAGATTCTATTTTTACTAGTATACCCATTGACTTAAATCAATAAATACAACTGTTTTTATTGAATAAACAAGAATACGTGCTAGGCTTAGAGGATATAAAGCTACAATCAAGAAAGTAATGAAAAATAAATATCCGCTTTAGAAAATTCAACTAAAAAGTTCTTGGCAAAGCGATAGTGAATGAAACCATGGAAAATATAGCTGTACTGATATCATTTTAGAATAAGAGACTGTAAATAAATTTGACGTAATTGGATTTGGTTATCGACGAAGACATTTGATATTGAGTATTGCTTAGTAAAAATTTGCGTTTCAGAAAATTTCTTGAAGTATTATTTAAGTAACACTTTGCTTGACTATTGCACTCAAGAGGCATACAGCATAGACATAATAAATAGAACAGTAGTAGCATACATGCCCACCATAGATACACACTATAAACACTTTAATAATAATAATAATAAGGACAGCATATCAAGCAGACACCAGTTTTAACTACAGTTTGCATTTTACCAATCAAATCAAACACCCATCCTTATAGACCAGAATAATTAGATACCATATGTAGCAATAGTCTCTAACGCCTGCCGCGTCTAGTATCTCGGTTAGTTTCTTATCTCGCATTAAACTAAAACTCTCGAAGGGCCTCTGCATGTTGGACCCATGTGCCGATTGAATTAATGCTATTAAAGTATTCAGGGCAGACGCCGTTTTTCATCCATAATTGGCAATAACCACCAAACAACCATAGCTAAAGCCCATATATTAGAATCCATACGTAGCAATAGTCCTACGCCTGCTGCGGCTAGTGCCGCAATAGGTGTTCCATCCCACTTTTCATTAAAACTCTCGAAGGGCCTTTTCACGTTGGACCCATGTGTAAGCCTCCCAAAAGGCCAGGTAATTTTCTAATATACTATGTTAGAAAATACCTGTGATATTATATAAAATAATAATAATCTTTATTTGCTAGAATATGGTTCTGGTAAATAGGTGGTCATTTTTAAATTTGTACTGCATATTCTGCCACGTGTGGCGTGCAAAATTTAAGTAATTACATTTATACAATTTTAAATAAATACATGCATATTATTGAAATTACATATTCATATTAATTAATTAGTAGTAGGTATATAATCCAGGAAAAAATGCAGTACATTAAAATATTCATACAAAATATTAAATTAAAATAATTAACCGACACATAGATAGGTATCTTAATCTAGAATTGTCTATATTTTAATAACAGTAATGTTTTTAGGAAGAAATGCAAAAATAATTTGTTCATCCATATCCATATTTAATAATCTCGATGATGCAGTAGTCTAGTACAACTACTATCCATCAGGTGTCAAATCAATTACCGGGTCAGACGAAGCGTTAAAGTGAGGTGTTTATCAAAAAATTGTCTAGTAACCATAGTACAAGCTCTGCTTAGTTTGGGCTAGATGGAGTTGTGTGTTCATGTAATAGAAGAGAATATTATTATTATGTATATTTGTTAGATATAAGATGCCTTTGTGGAAGGGAAATAAATGTTATTATTATTATTCACATCTGCCTACTCCTTCGGGTATATAACAGTGAGGCTATGTACGTATATATATTAATACCCATCCCGAGTCAACAAGTACCTAATGGAAAAGTAATTAAGGAATATGTAGACAACAAACAATCATAGTTTGCGGTCTAACGGGCAATAACCTAGACCGAAACGTATTTCTAGTGGGTGAAACTTTCAAATGAGTTCATGTTTAACATTTCATATTAATAATTCAGTTGATGTATCTAGGTTTGATATCAGTTCCGTACTATAAATGCCTTCGGGTGGTTCCTCGAAATAAATGTGGTCTCGATTTAACTTTATCAAAAGCCTCGATGGTGTAGTGGTGCGTGTAACCGACTGTCACGCCTGAGGTCGCGGGTTCGATTCCCGCACAAGTCAAACATTTGTGTGCATGAATATGGATGTTTGTCTTGGTCTGGGTGTTTCTATGTACAGTACGTAACTATTTTCAAAAAAAAAGTATACCTATATGTATGTTTATCCATTGGATAGTACCCATAGTACAAGCTCTGCTTAGTTTGGGCTAGATGGTGTTGTGTGTATGTAGTAGAATATTATTATTAATAGGCTTGTTCTATTCTGAAGAATCCAATATAGTCGTTTTTGTCTCTTCCGTGATGTAACAGAAAACTTTCCCCTGCGGAAACGAAATTTAACTAAATAAAGAAGTCAAAAAACATACAAGACCTCAAATACTAAACGGTTATGATGGTTAAAACCAGGGTTACCGTACGCGCATTATTAACCCATAAATCGCATCATCAAGATCGAATCAATTACAACGATGAAATGAAAACAAATAATGATATAAGTAATTAAGTAAGGCTCGGGTACTCGAACGTAGTAACAGTGTTTCTGGTCTCACGTCAATTTTCTGTAAAGGGTTTGTACGCTCCAAAGCGAATATTTGATCCTGAACAGATTTTCCATAAGTGTTGAGATCAAGTTTAATATAATAAAAAAATGCTGATTATCACTTATTCCCTTGGCTCGACTGCCAATTGAGCCGACTTTTAATTGCATGGGCCAAAACCATTTCCTTTGTGTCCTATATTGATAAACGCGCTCAACGCAGCTGAGAGGTTTTTTACGTACTACAATCATCAGAAGACATACGTTTTCTCACAAGCAATTAAATATTTATAGTAATGTTGATTAATCTCGCTGTTTTATTCATGGCACTGGGTTATGAAGTGTCGAGGATACAAATGAATGAATGAATAAATGAATAAATGTTTATTTCATAAAATTACGATACAGTACACCAGCTTAAAGTAGTATGTAGTTTACAATAATGTAGGTATTTAAACTACAGTTACAATAATAGATGTAACTTAACAAAATTAGAAAACAAATAAGTGAACAAATAGCAGCTTAACAAACAATTAAGATCTAATGCGTACATACATCGTAGCTATGTTAGCATTTAAACATTTATGATATTATAAATGACAATGGCGATAGACAGAAACAAATGTTCTTTATGATTACGATTTTGTCGAGACTGTGTTACGGCAAGGTAAGATTTTCGCTTCGGAAATACAAACTTTAACTAATTGTCATTAAGACACTTTTTCTATTTAAGCGGATAGTGTAATTAGTAAAAATCATCTACAAAAGCTAAAGAGTTTTAGTGCTCTGGTTTAATGTAAACAAGTACATAGTATATGCATTAATAACAAATGAAATCATAACACCGATCACTTAGATATTAAGCTTGTTGTTTTTCTAATTACTTTAATTCTGAATATGTACAGAGTTAATTTAATACTATGCGAGTGTTTATGACTTTGAAATGATATCAAATTCGCATTTTGATGTTACGTCCTCGTGATTGTGTAGGTGAGTTCGATATGGGAAGTATGTAAAGCAAAGCAAACATAGGCTCGAATCCTTGACGCAAGTTTTCCTAGTTTATGCGGCTATAAGAGGGCATGAAATATTCTTGTCAAATTGCTGTCTCATTACACGAAGAGTCAGCAATTTGATACAAATTGAGTCATAGTCTTATGTGAGAAAAACAATATAGAGAATGCACTTGTGTTTGCACGTCTGGCCAAACAAAAGTTTATTGCGCAGTAAGGTACTTAAAAAATTGGCTGCCGTAACCGAAATTCAGTCTAGAGGTCATTGTTAAATAAATACCTACATACAAAATACAATATTGAGTAATATTGTTTTATGTTTACACGAATATTTTACATTGAAATTAAACAACTTTATACGTATTTTACCGCGTTGTTCTTTTTTATAAAACACTATTATTACATAATATAGAAATGTAAAAAAAAAAAAAATTGTATTGTCAAAAAGATTACAAAAATATAAATATATAGGTGCAGTGGCCCCACACTAGGCAAGCCTGTCCTGTGGGTACCGTGTCGATTACCCTTTACGAATATATTGCTCGGTCGACATTATCTTATTTTAATTGACTTATACTACTTTATTAACTTTACAAAAATATCTTAAATAAACAAAAGGAAGTTAGAACAAAAAATAAAAAAGAAAACATAATATGAAAGAAAAATATTGCTGCTAAATTCTAATGTTAATAAAATATAATACACATTATTATTAAATATTGTATGTATAAATAGATATATAAATTATTATACTTATTATATAGGTACATATATATATATTTAATTTAAATGGATTAGTAGTTTTTCGGTGTCGTCGTATGTTAAAGAACTAAGCCACTTAAAAACTTTTACTTTTGCCTCTTTTAGACAGTTTTCTTTAATTGCACAGAATTTCGCTATTATATTATAGATATAGCGATCAATATAGGAACTAGAACGCCTAGCAAAAGATGTGTTAATTTTTGGAAGGGTAATTCTGTATACTCTACGTTTGAGCAGCTGTTTATATTCCTTAGAGGTAATTACTAATTGATGCACTTTGAGAAATGCCCTTAATAAAAACAACTGGCGCACAGTAAGTACCTTACTATCCTCGTAGAGTCTTGTGGTAGGATATTGGAATGGTTTATAATGCATTGCTTTTAATACTGATCGTTGGGCCCGTTCTAGCTTTATCAGTGTTGTTTTTACAGCACAACCTCAACTTCCTATACAATATGTTAGTAATGATTGAGACAATGCAAAATAAACGGTCTTCAACACATCGTTCGATGCCGACGTGCGAAGTAATTTCATAATATTTGCCGTTTTTCGTACGCGATTCGACAGATAATCTATCTGGTTTCTGTAGTTTAAGTTTTGGTCAATTATCACACCAAGATATTTAATGCTTTGGACTTGTTCTATCGGTATACATTTGCAGGAACTTTGATTTTGGCACTTATGTAGTTTGATCTGATATGATATGCTTGGGGATGACATAGCGGTTTTGTGAAAACATATATAATTGGTTTTTTTGGCGTTTAAGGTAAGCAAATTGTGATTTAGCCATGTTAGCACTGAGTTCAAACCAGACTCAGCCCTTGAAAAAGCATCACTCCATGAACATCCGTCAAAAATTATGGCAGTGTCATCAGCGTAACATAGTGTGTCTGCAGTAATAGAGTCGTGTATGTCGTTCATGTACATGATAAAGAGAGTTGGGCCCAGCACACTTCCTTGTGAGACGCCAAAAGTAATTTCGCGTAGGTCACTTCTATTGTCACCTACTTTGGTACTTTGCTTTCTGTTGGATAAATAACTTTTAAACCACTTCAATGCAATACCTCGAACACCAAAATGACACTAGTTTTTTCAAAAGAATTGGGATTGATACGGTATCAAACGCTTTGGCTAAATCCAAAAAGGCACCCACGATACACCTGCTACTGTCTAGATAGGTCGATATTTTAGAGGTTAATAAGCTTACAGCGTCTTCTGTACTTTCCTCTTCTGAACCCAAACTGTCTATCTGAAATAAGGTGGTTGAGTTCAAGATATTTGACTAGCCTATTGTTTACAATTTTCTCTAGTAATTTCGAAAATGCCGCTAGTAAAGCAATTGGTCGATAACTTTCTGGTAAGCCCTTAGGACCGTGTTTGTAAAGCGGCGTGATAGATGCAATCTTCCAGATATCGGGGAAGATGCCAGTTTGCAAACTTATATTAAATAATTCAGCCAGAGGTGATATAATTGAGGTACTTATTTCTTTTAATAAACTGTTGGTCAGTCCATCAATACCGGGTGCTTTATTGTTTTGTAAGGATTGTATTAGAGATTCAACTTCCCTTTAGTCAGTCGGATTTCGAAAAAAAGATTTTTGTGAAAGATTACTGCCTTTTTTGTGCGTTAGCGATTTTTGAGATTGTTAAAGAGTATCCAGAATATTATTGGCCAAATGTGGTCCTACTGTGGCAAAGTATTCATTACATATATTCAAAGAGTGTACGGGATCCAAACTGCCTTGTATAGTTGAAAGCTCTCTAGGTTCATTTTTATTCTCTTTCAGGTTACATACGTTTTTTATGGCTTTCCACAGTTGCTTAGGCTTTTTTGTGCTACTCGAGAGTTGACTGTTATTGTAGTTAATTTTTAATTTCCGTAACAAATCATTACAAAAATTTCTATAGCGCGAATAAATTATGCGTAGCAGTTGATCGTTTGGTGCCGTTCTGGACTTTAAATGTATGCGATCTCTATGCTGCATACATCTTACAAGTCCGGGTGTAATCCAGGGCTTGATATTAAATTTAGTGTGGCTTATTGTTTTTTGCTGGGTATGTTTTTTTACAATATTACTCAATTTATTACAAAAATTTGCTACCTTCTGGTTCAGATCCACGTCTCCTAATTTTTGCAGCCAATTTACTTCTAAAAGTTCATTTCTTATAGCTTTAGTGTCTCTTTTAACAATGGTTCGATTCAAATAGTGCTTATTAGTATTTTTGTCAGTAGTCATACAAAGCATAACTATGTCATGATCAGTTATATCTGATAAACAAACTATACCTACTAGACCATATATTTGTTAACAAATATATGGTCGAGGCATGCATTTCCTCTAGTTGTGCTTGTTATCGCAGGGAAAAGTCCATGTTCTGCAGTCAGACTTAAATATTTAGAATTGTCGTTACAGGTTGTTGAAAGTAAATTAATATTTATGTCACCTGCGAGGATTTGAATTTTTGAATTGTTCGAAAATTTATAAAGAACACCGTGTAAAGAATTCAAAAAAATTGTAATGTTTTTAAATGAAGGTGGGCGGTATATAGCAAAAACTGTGACCATGTTGTTAAGATCAAGTTGCATCAAATTAGCATCATCAAAATTAGGCTCTGTGACATTCGCGTTTAATGAATCATGAACGTAAACTACTACACCACTGTTCTGGTTTATAATTTTTTTGGTACTGAAACTAGTATATAGTATATGGTATCTGCGGTATCACTGTGGAGTTATCAAGCCAGCATTCGGTTAAAATTAATAGATGAAAGTGCATATTCATTCTTTTCAGAGTTATTATAAAATTGTCATGATTTTTAGTAAGGCTCCTAATATTAATTGACAATATTTTAAAGTTGTAAGCTGATGTAATTGCCGTTTGACAAGTCTCAGGCGCTTCAATTGTGTGGCAATGTATGTATAACGAAACTAACTCTTCAGTTACTATATTATTATCAATTATTGGTATTGTATGGAAATACTTCTGGTGAGACACAGTATGACGCGATAGTAAGACAGCCGCACATATCAGGTACATTGTCATTGTTAATTGTGATTTTGTTTGTCATTAATAATATGTTCATAAATTTGCGCGATATGCAAACCAGAGTAGATAATATAACAGGAGTCAGCACAGCTCTATGATTTCTATAGTCGTATTGTTTTTTGTAGTAATTATGGATATGGCACCATTTAAATAAAATAAAACAATTAAAATACAATATTGGATAAGTTGAGTAAAATACTTTGCTTAAATTATGAGATAATAGTATTGGTATTGGCTTGTAGCATTTTATACTATATGAAATAATAATATTTTCACTATCAATTGTAATATGTGAAATAAATATTGCAACATACGAATATAACGTTATGCAAGGAATAGGCGCTAATATGAAATAATAATATATATAATTTATAGTGTGTAAAAAGGGAATAATATATATATCCTTAAATAATAATAGTTGTTTTTTATATAGTAAAGATAACAATAATTTATCAGTTTGGGACACTAAATATACGAATGATGTCATCGTGTGTACGTATAGGCAAAGAAGGTTTACCTTCGCGTTGCTTAACATATATATTACCCTGAGTGCACCAGCAGAATTAGTAGTTATTTTCTTTTGATTTTGTTCTTGACGCACGAAAAAGCAGCCGGTTTTCCTTTGTGAGGCGTTCATTATAGTAGACTTTCTGTGATGAACCAGACATGTCAAGATCAGCAGTTGTTATATTCCGTCTTGATTTGGAGACCTTTATTATCTGGTCGCGTTTACTTCGACGTAATAAACGTACTACTACAGGTCTCGAGAAGCTGCTATTATGCTCGGCAGATAGAGCAGATTTAACACGGGGACCAACTCTGGCTACCCAATCGATGTCACATTCGTTTAACTCAACTCCAACTTTGCGAGCCGCCAAGAGTGCTATGTGGTGAAGGTTTTCGTTTATGTGTTCTGGAATGCCTGCTAGTTCTAATTCGTTGCGCAGGTTTTGTTGAGCTTGACCGTTTAGTTCCTGTTTCAGTTCTATCACTTTAGACTCGAGTATTTTCATATCATCATCACGTTTTTCCAGATACTTTATCCTTTTATCATTTGCATCTACAGACGATCCCAATTGTTCTAACTTTGTTTGACAGCTCACCAAGGATGTCGTGGCGTCTTCAAGTTGTTTTTTAAGACATGAAATTTCCCGTGTTAAATGGCGAACTTCTTCTATAAGTTCTTTCATTTCAGAGTTAATGTTTGTGTCCGTATGCGCATCTATCTTCTTTCTCTTCGTGACGTTCATATCCGTGCAGCGAACAGGTGTCGAACTATTGTCTCCTCCTTTTTTCTGTGCAGCGGCACAGTCCGGGCATTTCCAGGCTTTAATTTTTTCAGTTGGCCACGCATTATATTAATGCATAGCGAACAAAATTTTTTAGCGCAGATGTCTGTTGAACGTTTTATAAAAATGTCTTTCGAATTCTTCAAGCAACCGTAGCATTTCATGTTGAGTAATGTTAAATAGAAAAATTATATAATATATATCAGAAACAAATTTTTTTAATGTTTCTTTTAATATTTCTATGTGGAGGACTCGAACCCAGTATCAATATAGTGATAAATGTATTTAATTTTGTACAAAAAGAGATCTTTCTATCCCGGTGGGATCAAACTCGGAGCTTTTCCTTAGCCAATTGCCTGAACCACTACGCCATTGAAATGTTGCTTAGTTCGTCGAAATTATCAATCTTGTACTAGGTATCAGTATTTATTGTGCAGTTCGAATCTACAGGGTGATTTTGAAATCGGGTAATTCCTTTTAACCACGCATTCTACTGGTGATATAGAATAACCCTGACCATATTTTTATTTAATTAGAATTATTTTTTTTGAAAAATTTATGTTCCGTTTTTTTCGTGAAATGGTGTCAGATAGTCATATGTTAACCAACCGAGGCAATTTTAATTTTTTACTAATTAAAATAAAAAAACATATTAATAATTAATGTCGTAAATAATAACGGGCGGTCCTTTTTATTGCCCCCTATTATTTACGACATCAGTTATTGTTATGTTATTATTTTTAAATTAACAAAATCTTAATATTGTGTCAGGTGGTTAAAATATCACTATTTGAAATCATTTCATGAAAAAAATCTGTACTCTAATTTTGCCGAAACCATTATTCTAATTAAGAAAAAATATGGTCAGGGTTATTCTATATCACCAGTAGAATGCGTGGTTAAAAGGAATTACACGATTTCAAAATCACCCTGTATATCGTTGACCTTTCTTTTCTTTTTCAATGTCAACGTTTTGCACAACAACACTCACAACGGAATTTTTAAAAAGTTTTTCGAAGATAACTTTTATGGTTATTCTTGCACTGGCACATGAAGTACACCGTTCTATTCGTATTGATTTCGTCTATAAACTGGTATAAAGTTTGTATCTAAATATGAAACTTTTCTACATTTGTTCATTTAATTTTACGGGACAGTCACTGACACACGTGTTTACAAAACGCGCCTTGGGATCTACTAACTACTATTGATAAACATTTTTACTAGTTAATGATTACTTCTTTTTAAATTTTTAAACTCTTTAGATTTAATTTAACACTTTCCAAAACGTTTCGGTTGCTTTTTAGCAGCCATGTCACAAATATTGAATTTCACATTTCGCTGTAAGCTGCAATATAAACATATTCATAGTTAAAAAGATTCGAAATTGCCAGCACAAAGGCTGAAGACCCCGAAAAGATCAATTTCAAAACCAATATTTCTCATTGACGCGTGTAATTTGCTCAATCTGTGGCGCAGCTGTCACAAACTTTTGTTTTTCAAGAATCCTTCGGCAGCGGCTGTGATTGTGTGAATATTATGAACCGATTTACAACCAACACTTATTGAATGAAACTAGCTAATCTGAAACATGTGTAGAAAATATTGAAAGGATTTTGTTAATATTTTTATATCAATACCTATCTGGTTATTTTACGTATTGCTTTTATATTGTTTAACCATCTTTAAAAGAAGGAGGAGGTTCTCAATTCGATTCAACTTTTACTAGGTGAACTGATTTTGATGATTCTTTTTTTATTTGAAAGCTGGTGCTTCTCATGTAGCCCCATTAAAATTTTACGACAAGTAGTTTTTGAGTTTTCCTTAATAATGCGTATTTGGTTGACTTCGACTACATTCATGATATTCTCTTTTAATTACTTATCCAGTTGATGCCGTTTATCATATTTTTTAATTTTTCTGTTTACATGGAAGTTTGATGACGTGATCTATTCATACATACATATATGCTAATATACCCATGTATGTACATCGTGGGACATAAATGTATAGTCATCCAAACGTCGTGACATGCTCTATATAAAGTTAAAAATTTATGATATTAACAATTTATTTACTTGTTTGTTCGTTAAGTCATCAATTACCTTTTTGATATTTTAAAATATTTTTGAGATGCAAATAAAGGAGTCAAAAGAATAATAATTAATAATTTTCGTAATTTTCCATGGCAATTTCGATTAATATAAATTATACACGGAGACTTTCTTAGAAATCGAATATTGCAGCTATGTCCACGAGTTTTATTGCCTAATGTTAGCTATACTAGTGTTTCTTACGGCCCAATTTACACTGTTAACTAGCTTTTGCCCGCGAATCTATACGCGTCTCTAGGCGGCTGATCAAAAATGTCATATTATAGATACTTGGCTTCTATATGGCGTATGAAAGTAAAAATATACCAGACTTCAAGTTGAACCTACAGCAATACAAACGTCAAAACTGTATTCAATTTCGTCCAGTAGTTTTTGTATGATACGCCTACAAACCTGCAGACAGACAAACATTCTAAACATGATTGTTTTGACTTCTACTATTCTTATAAAGAATTTATTAAAAATAAAATAGAAAGCGTGTTTGTTACCAAGGATTTCATACGAATATAAAATAAAATTTATGAATTCTTAGACAAATTTTATGAGAACATAATTTACGACGAAACAAGCTGTCTGGGACAACATTTCATATGCTTACTTGTAAAACGCTTAATAAATTTGCAGAGTCAATGAATTGGTTCTACAATGACAGTTCTTATTTACTTCATTTTAAGGCTCTAGATTAGCATTATAGATTTTTATTTATTATATTATTTTCTATATATTTTATTATATATTTTATTATTTATATTATAATCTGAGCAATCTCAAAGAATATATCGACACCTCCCACGCATAAAGTCTTAACTACATTTTATTGAAAATCTGATTTTTAACTCATTGTAGTTACAAACATAAGCTTTATACATCCCTGAAATCAAAATCTTCACATCGTTAATAACTAACGAGATTTTGAAACGCCTATAGTCGTATCTATTCAAAGTGCCCGCGCATATGGCCCGATCACGAGTAACGACGATTTGCGTTGTACTATTGGCTCGGGCGAGACCAGTCAAGATCAGTTACCGGCGTCGTATATTTATATCATTGTACAAGGTATTGTTTTTTGAATTTATGACATTATGTAACGGATTAATTGGATTTTATAAAATTGTATAACTATGACTATGAATTTTGCATGCCTGAATTGGTACAATACAGTGTACTGCGCATTCACTTAACATCTGGAAATGTATAAAATGTACTGTGTTGAGCAATAAATATTTGAATTTGAATTTGAATTTGAATAATCGTATGACATTATCAGCACGCGCAGTAAATATGGGACCTGCATTATAAAAATAATCCGATTTCGTTTATGTTTTGGGTTCATTAAGCTGTGATAATAGTTTTATTTTTATATGATAGCAAAAGGAACACCTTACGCTCGTTAAGAATATTAAAATTAGCTCTCTATAATTCAAATGAAAATCTAACCTCCAATGAATCTCACCGATCTGATAAGTTTTGCTTGATAATTGATTTTAAACCGTAAAATATTTGCTAAATATTACGCAATTTTAACTTGACCAATTTTAATCTACCGCGATATTTAAGAGATTTTTATAATTAATTATTTTACATTTTCTCCAGCGCATATCGTTGTAATACTATAGATAAGACGCTATGCGTTGTTTATTTTTGAAAGTTAGGGGTCGTAACTGGTACTTGCGACTTTATGCGCTGGTTTTATTTAACTAAGACGGTATTCATATAGTCGTTTCTAGTACATACAACGATATGCTCCGACCACAATATGAAATAAGACTTTATGCAATATGATGTTTGCTAAATTAAGGTAAAAAACTGAAATGTTGTGACACTGATTGATTGTATTTATTAATGTTTTTCTAAATGTGTTTTTTAGAAACTTGAAACGGAGCAGTACTAGAATTTGTACAAATCAACGTGCGAAGAATCCCTAATAAGTAACGTTAATAATAATGATGCTAGAAAAAGCTCCTACGAGGTAAAATAAGCATTAAATAATTTCGAGCAAACACCTGTCCCGTCACCTTTAAGCGAGCTTTTTGGGGTTGAAGTGGTCACTTCTGATATTCCACTTGATAGCAGTTCATTAGCAGCTTGTACATCTACTACCACTAGCAGACCTGAAACACCTCAACATAGTGATGCCTCCAGTTTTGGTTCTTCCGCTTGTTCGTCTGTTGACAGTTCCCCTCCCCCTCGTCCCATTACTAGTCGGAAACGGCATATTCGACGAGATGATTGGAAAGATATTAAACGAAAATACTTTAAGAATTTAGGTAAGGCTTACTTAAGTAAAAAATATGGTACTCCTAGAGATAGAAAGGTGATTAAACCTCTAAGTCCTTCAACATGTCGACTAAAATGCTTTGAGAAGATAAGTCACCAGCAACGAAAGCTAATTTTTCATGCATTTTGGAATCTTGGTGACTATATTAGACAGTGGGATTACATTGCCAAATATGTTGATGCATGTAATACTCAGAGTAACATAAAGGCTGGATTTAGACGTAAGAAAACTTTTAAATACTCTTTACCGCTAAGTGAGCTGAATTCCGATGTGCCTTATAATTTATTGGTGCGTAAAACAATGTTTCTCAATACTCTTTCTGTAGGAGAGCGAACAGTTAATATGGCATTGTCCAAGTGGTGTTATGGCTGTGGATCTATTTCCCCAGACCATCGAGGAGGTTCGAGAGTGATTATTATAGATAGCGAAATAAAATAAGGAGTTATCAATCATGTGCAAACGTTTCAACCTGTGGAATCGCATTATGTGCGCAAAAGGTCTACAAAAGTTTACTTAGATGGCGGGCAAAACGTGAGTTTACAAAGATGTTTTCTCTTTATAATGAGTGATGTACTGCTGAAAGATGGTCCAAAGTTAACTTGTTACCTTAATGTAATTGAGGTGAGTATCACGCATTTTGATAATTTTAAAAAGTTACTTGATAAAAAAATTTGACAAAATCTTTAACAAACAAAAGAATAATTGGAATAAAATTAAGGAATTTGAAGTTACTTCTAATGATCCGCATATGCTAAAATATCGTTACAGCTTCGAAAACAAAACTCCTTTGACTTTATTAATCACCAAAAAAACTTATTCATCTCGTAGAATTAATAAAAATGACACTCGAATTAATTTAGATCGGAGTTACGTAGATTATGTGCCCATAACAATAGCAAAGTATAATGATTTACAAAGTCTCGGCCATGGAGGAATAATACTCAAAAAATATCATAAGTATTATAAAAATTTACTATTATTTTACAATATTATTAATTTACAAGAAAATACTATCTCGAATGAATACTCTCTTATTTAATTAATTTTTTTATAGCTTTATCGTTGTTATGAAAAAAGTTACGGTTTATTATGTAATGTTTTTTAGTTCTGTAAAATATTACGTAAGTGATTTTAAGCAATTCAGTGCAAATTAAGCTTCAAGATATTGTTATGACTGATTATGTGATTAAACTATAAAATTACAAGGAATAATATAATAATATGTTTTTAGTTACCTAATGATAGTTAGGTATTTTAAGTGACGTTAATTATTGTGCTATTACATTCCAAAACCTAGGTTTTAGAGAATGACTTAAAATTGCTCTCCAAAAATTTTGAGACTAATTAAGGTATTTCAAGACTGATTAATTAAGTTGATTGTTTTATTAGGTATAGGTTCAAAATGTTCCTCGAAACATGTGAGAAAATGTTCTATATACTTTGTGCTGGTATCAGCTGTAAAGTTAGACAATATTAAAGTTGATTTGAAAAAAATTATGGTTTAATTTGTTAGTACAGTTTCAATTATACATATATTAAATGATTAATTTCATAACCCTGTCCATTGGCAATCAATTTAACTAAACAATAATTTTGACACAAAGTCGTAACACATGATGGTTGGTACTTATTATATTTTCTTACAACGCATAAAGTTGTAACCTGTTGTAACTTGAAGGTACAGAAAATTTTCACCACGCATATCGTTGTAAGTCGTCGTATCTTAATAATATGGCAGTTTTATCCCAACGCATGAAGTCGTAAGTATGTAATTTTAGATTTTCTCGCTAATTATAAATTATTTTTAATAAATATTCCTTACCTAATCAAGATATAAAAGTACTTTTAATTTTAAGCCAGACAGAAACTAAGTATTTGTACTCAATTTTTAGTAATCACATAATCAATCTTTAAATGCCCGTACTGAAAACTTGTCATAATCTCGATACGCCCTTATGCGTGGGAGGGGTCGATATATAAATATAAACGTTTTAAAGTGAGATTGTTGATCGACTTAGAGATAGAAATAATTTGAGTGGCTTGAAATTGAAAATATATTGCACGCCTAGAACGACAAATACTTAACTATGAGAATATCACTTTCAATAAACAGCTATCCTTTTTTGATCACACAAAAACGCAAGTTTCCTTGAGTGATATTGCTAATCATACTTAAAAATAAAGATATGTAACATAGTCACCTGGGCTTAGAAAAGTTGTATCCTTTAACACGCAATGGGTAGAACTGTAAAATAAAATATAATAAATAGTGTGAACTTCGCTTTTTTTGTAACTATGAATATTAATGCCAGCTAAATGTAAGCCGGGCTTTCGACATTATGGTACGGAACCCTCGATACGCGTGTCCAACTCGCACTTGTGCAATATTTATTAGTTCAAAGAAAAGTTCTATTTTATAAAATACATATTTGATCGTTTGATAAATCAAAGTTCAATTATGTAACAATAGATTTTTTTTTATTGTGTTGCCTTGGTCGTCTTTGTTAGATTTTTCTTCGAACGTGTATTGTTTTCATAAATTATTTATTTGGTATTCAACTTTATTATTTCATTTTTCTGTGTGCTGTTTGATCATTTCAAACAAAGCATAACTTCAAATATAAGTAAATGAATATTTAATTCTAAATAAATAAGGATATAAATGCAGAAGAAAAATAAAACGGATCAAAGCTCAACTTATAATGGAAAAACATTTTGTGCTAAATAAATAAAATAACTGAGTGTTGTGAGTTCAATAATAATAATAATAATACTACCTTTTTGAAGTCATGCATGGGGCAATGGAAAACGGTTCTTAGATATCCAGGATGTCGACAGATCCCTGGGAATGGCGAACCGAGCGGGGTATATTTCAGGGCGACAGCCTGAGTCCTCTTTGGTACTGCTTAGCATTGAATTCTCTTAGTACATTACTAGAGGGTTCAGGGCTAGGTTACAGGTTACATAGAGGTGGTGGCATAATATCCCACTTGCTGTATATGGATGACTTAAAGTTGTTTACCCACACTGATTTACAGCTGATGGATTTACTTAAAGTAACTAAAACATTTAGTTAGTCTCTCAGCATGGATTTTGGTGTGGAAAAATGTGCTGTCATCCACGTAAAGCAAGGAAGGATAGTGGAATCCGAAATAACACAACTGTCGGATTCCATTAACCTACGATCACTTCTTGTAACCGATACTTACAAGTACTTGGGTATGTCACAGGCGTTAAGTATCAATGAGGCTGACATGAAGCAATCGTTGCAGGAGCGTTTCTTTGGTCACCTGAAAAAAGTTTTAAATAGTCTTTTATCAGGTGGCGACAAGGTGCGCGCTTGTAACGGTTGAATCATGCCGGTTCTCATGTACTCCATTGGCATACTTAAATAGACTCAGACTGAACTGGATGCCCTGGACCGGCGGGTCCGTACACTCTTGACGGCATACCGTATGCATCGTATCACGTTCGTCTGTGATGAGATTGTATATCCCGCGGAAATGTGGAGGCCGAAGCTTTTTGAATGCCAAGGCCCATCATAACCGCGAGGTGCGCAACCTCAGAGAATACTTTCTCCAGGCAGACGTGGGTATGCATCCGGATGTAGTTGCTTGGATACCGGACTCACCCCGCTCAGTTTGGCTAAAGAGAACTGGCGCAAGCCTGTAGTACTTAGCACTGACGATCGCAGGCATGTATGGCAGAGCAAGGAGCTTCACGGTAGGTTCAACAAGGCTCTATATGGAGCCGATGTAGACCTGTTAGCCTTCGTGAACTGGCTACGTTTCGGTGACCTCTTTGGGAAAACCGAAGGTTTTGTCTGTGCTATTGCGGACGAAGTTATCAAGACGAATAACTACCGGAGATATATCTTGAGGGATGGTACGGTACACATTTGTCGGGCGTGCCACCTGAGTCCCTCAGGCATATAGTTTCCGATTGTTCTCGTCTTGCTAACAGCGAGTACTTGCACAGACATAACCAAGTAGCCAGGATTATTCATCAGCAACTTGCTGTCAAATACAAACTTATAGATGTTGAAGTGCCGTACTACAGCTAGCTGAATCAGATCTCGAAAATGGTCATGTCAAGTTGTACTGGGTGTCGACGCCATTACGCCGCCAATGATGTCCACGGAGACTGCGGGAGGTGCGGGGGGAGCGCTCGCTGGTTCGGCAATCTTGCTTCCCTACCGCGATCACTCGCTCGCCACTATTTCGCTCACCAAGAGCAAACCAAATTTGTATTATTTATAAATCTATTTATATATAATATACAATTTAATATTGAGTGAGTCGCCTATTTTATTTTATGTTTTACACCAAACATAAGTGGCGACCGTGAAAAATTAGTCAATCTTCGGACGAATACCGAGTTTGCCGCGTCATCGGAGCAAAGGTCGTCGTAGCGTATATCCGTCTTTGGACTTCTACAACGCAGAATCACGTAGTTCAACGTCTACGAAGCTGTGAAGCCTTCTATGTGTGCTACGAGCTGAAATTCGCGCAACCTACGGACGAAAAAACGGTCGAGACGTGGTCGAGGGCAAATCAAGGACAGCAAGGTCATCTAGGACGAGCACTGTTTGCAGCCACCGCAGCCGCCTAAGCTGAGTTCCAGCGGAGTCAACGTGCCTCAGCAACGGTTTTGCCGGCCAAAAAGTCAGCCCGTTCCTTTTATTTTACTCATTGTCCTTACCCTTAGCTAATTTAATTTGTGTGAACAGAGAAGCAAGATAGCACTTCTTGTCTTTATTTCTCATCAATCACAATTTTATGTGTTGATTGCAGCTAAATCAATCGTAAATTATTTGCATTAAAGCTAAAATATCTATAATCTACATATATTTACCTATTTGAACATACCCACATACCTAACTAATCCAACCAGTCTAGAAACTTATTAAGTTACCTATTAAAATAACCTACCTATTCTATCGCCTATGTCTATACCTATATTCTATATACAATGAGATTATTTACAACGAAAATATAATTGCTACAAAAATAAGTGAGTTTTTAAGCCGCCTATGACTTGCATTTTTCGCCTATTAACGACTTAAAAGTCTTAACTACTATTATTACGTAGCTTTCAAAAACCATATGTATTTAACGCATAATAGCTAAACCTATTTAGTTAAACAAATAAGCTTATGCCTATTTATTTAATAATCTGCACTAGAAATACTTACATTCCTAACTTCACAAATAAATCAACCCATTTGCTATCCACTCACTTAGTTGTTTACGCATAAAATAATTTCATAACTGCATAGTTAATAAATAATTAGATCACAAGTATGTATAAACGTAGACAAATAAATAATTGCTTTGTCTGATTTGCACCGTCAATCACTATCATCGCCTTTGCTTCCCTGCTATTTTGTTTTGATTATTACTTAGGTAATTACAAGGCATACAACAATTGATTCCAGTTGCCGTGCACTCGTGAACTGACGACGAGGCCCGTGTCAGAGTTATTACTGCGACCGGCGAACATCGAGTGCTCCAGCGCGGATATTCGTACCTCGCGTCGCACACCGGCTGATCCAAACCGGTTTGCGACACAACTGTGTGGAGTGAATGAGCGTATCGTATGCAATATTTATTGTTATTCATTGGTCATTAACTAATATATCTTTGCTTTGTTTATTTGCGCTTTAACTTCGTAATCATGGAGGCTACTTATAAGGTTTTTAATATAAAACGAGCTTCCATTAGAGGCCGTGTTACTAAATTTAGTAATCAATTAGATGAATTTAGTGGTAAAAAACTAACTCCAACAGAAGTTAACGTGTTGACACAAAGACTACATAAAATTGAAGCATTATTTGCCGAATTCGATAGCGTGCAGAATCAAATTGAAGCGTTGGACGAAGATAGTTTGAGTTTGGAGTTGGATACGCGAGAGGTTATTGAACAATCGTTTCACAATTCTATCGCAAAGGCACAGGAAATTATTTCCTTAAATAGTACGACAAAACGATCGTCAGTTGAACGAAGTAGCTTCACTACAGCTGATGAGGACGACCACGAAGTTATTGGTTTTCGTTTACCGGTCATGAAAATAGATAAGTTTGACGGTACGTTTAATAAGTGGCTGGAATTTCGTGACACATTTAGCTCGCTAATACACAATAACTCTAAAATAAAAAATATTCACAAATTCCATTATTTAAATTCCTATTTAGAGGGTGAAGCTGCTCGAGTAATTTGTAACCTTGAGGTTTCTGAAGATAATTATCCTGGGGCTTGGTCTCTTCTTTGCGAGCGTTACAATAATTTTCGTCAACTTATAAATAATCATTTAAAATCTTTGTTTAACATTGAACCATTGCGTGAGTCTGATAAATCTTTAAGATTCCTTGTGGATCACGTCACAAAAAATCTACGTGCTTTAAATAAATTGAAGCAACCTACTGATCATTGGGATACCCTGATCATATATATGGTCTCAGCGAAATTAGACGGGAATACGCGTGTTAAGTGGGAAGAGTATGTACAAGCGAATGTTAGTGCTTCTGAAATGCCTAGTTTAGAGAATTTTATGACTTTTGTTAAGAGTCGCGCTGACGTTCTTGAGTCTATTTACCGTAGCAAGCAGGACAAAAATTATAAGGCTAGTTTGAATAATATGCTAGGCAACAAATCAACCTCCACTTCTCACACTAAGTCGTTCGTTAGTTCTGAACAGGGTGACTCATCGCATAGGTATACCAAGTGTGTCTTTTGTGAAAAAGACCATCGCAATTACGAATGTTCGCTATTCCAATCGAAATCCGTTGATGATAGGTTTGCTGTTGTATCGGAACTAAAATTATGTCACAACTGTCTACGTAAAGGCCACAATGCGCGCATGTGTAAATTGCCCGGCTCTTGCAAAATATGTAAAAAGCGTCACAATACTTTTTTACATAAACAGATGGAATCTGAATCTAAACGTGAGAGCTCGGAGCCTATCTCCATGTCTACGGTTTCGTCTACAGAGACATTATTATGCACAGCTTTAGTTGACGTTTTTAACCCTAATTCTAATACTTTTGTGACTACCAAGGCATTATTAGACAGTGGTAGCCAAACTTCATTTATTACCGAATCGCTACAGGAAAAACTAAAATTACCACATTTAAATTCCAACATACAAAATGTTATTGGTATTTGCAACACTATTGTTAAGCTCAACTCTAAGCGTAGCAATATACGAATTCAAGCAAAAATTGGCTCGTTTAGTGTTACGACGTCATGTCTTATTGTACCCCAAATTTCTAGTAAAATACCTAAATCATTAATAGATATTTCGCATATTAATTTGAAGTCTTTCCAGTTGTCAGACCCTGCCTTTTATATACCATCTGACATTGAACTGCTTATCGGTGCTGACTTATTCTGGAGCATTATAGGTACCAAGCAACATTCTTTAGGTAAAGGAAATCCTATCCTACATGACTCCAAATTAGGATGGCTCATCGCAGGTCCCATACCCCAGTCTAGTTTTAATCATAATGTTAGGTGTAATTTCGTAAATTCTGAAGACAATGCTGGTTTAATTGATATTCACAATAATTTAAAAAAGTTTTGGGAGCTTGAAAGCTTGCCACAAAAACGTCCTTACACCGACCAAGAAAAGGCTTGCGAACTACATTTTTTGAAGCATACAAAACGTACTGAGGCAGGGCGTTTTTGTGTCAAGCTTCCACTTATTGACGATCCAGATTGTCTAGGCAATTCCTATTTTATAGCCAGACGGAGATTTTTGAATCTGGAACGCCGCTTTCGCAAGCAACCTGATCTTCAATCAGCCTACGTTAATTTTATTAATGAATATTATAACTTAGAACATCTATCCGTATCCGAGGTAGATCGACCTGATGGTGGCTATTTTGTTCCACATCACTCTGTCATCCGCAACGATAGTGAGTCCACGCGTCTTCGGGTCGTATTTGACGCATCGGCTCGCACCACATCTGGTTTGTCTATGAATGACATACTTATGATAGGCCCCACAGTCCAAGATTCTCTTTTCAATATCCTAGTCCGGTTCCGACAATACCGCTATGTATTGTCGGCAGATATTGAGAAGATGTACAGACAGATATTAGTCGACGAGCCTGACCGAGATTTGCAGCTGATCCTATGGAGAGATTTATTTATTTATTTATTTGGACAACCAGTAGTTGTTACATTGTTTCTTATATCTAAAATCATCCTTAAAAAAATAATTAAATGCACAACATTTGAAGGTGTCACAGCATCCACAGTATAGTAACACTGTTAACAGTTAGGTAAATAATTTAAACAACAAAATAAGCAAGAAAATATACATATTAAACAAGATACAATTCAATTTGAAAATAGGTGCAATTAAGAACTTCTTAACAATCTCAATACGTCTTTCTTAAAGGATGGTAAGCTATCAGCAAAAATGTCAAGTTCACCGCAAATTGTGTTATATGCCTTCGACAGCCGTGAAATGGTAGAAAATTGTTTTAAGTTACTTCTAGCGGTAGGGCATTGCAACAATCCAGCATCGACAAGTGCTCGCCTTGGCACACGTCTAGGAACACGCAAACCAAATAATTTTAAAAGCAAGGGGCAATCAAATTCGTTTCTCAAAACCTTAAACAAAAAAGTCATATCGAGTAACTGCCTACGAACCAATAGACTATCCATCGCAAAAAACGTCAACTTCTGGGTATACGAGAGCAGTTGTTTATGTATTCGACATGAAAAAGCAAGATGTCTTAAAAATCTTTTCTGAATACGTTCTATTCCGATTTGATGCACATGATATTGAGGAGACCACACTACACTGCAATATTCGAGATTACTCCGTACGTAGGCGTTATATATGGATATTTTTGTATCTGGATTACGAAATAATTTACTGTTACGAATAATAAAACCTAACATTTTTGACGATTTATTAATAATGTTGTCAATATGAGGTAGAAATGTTAATTTGGAATCAAAAACTATGCCTAAATCTCTTATTTCGGTTTTCTCTTGGAGAATCGTACCACTAAGATGGTATTCAGTGTTAATAATATTACGGTTGCGCGTAAAAGTGATGGTATAGCATTTATTTATATTTAAAGAAATTCTGTTTTCAATGCACCAATTCATTACAGCATCAAGGTCCTTCTGAAGATGGTCACAATCTTCGGATTTAGTTATATATTTGCTGAGCTTTAAATCATCAGCGAAGAGGTAAGCTTTACTATGTTTAACACAGGACACTAAATCGTTAATAAATAAATTAAATAACCACGGACCCAAATGCGAGCCCTGTGGAACCCCAGAAAAAGACGTATACTTTACGGATTTGTACCCCTTAACTACTACATATTGAGTTCTATCAGATAAATACGATTGGAACCAATTTAAGAGAGTGCCGCCCACACCATATAAATCTAATTTTTTTAGCAACACTGTATGACAAACTCTGTCGAATGCCTTCGCAAAATCCATATAAATAGCACTGACTTGAATGCCAGCATCAACTGCATTAATTAGTTCATTCTGATAAGTTACTAAATTGGTGCTTGTAGAGCGTGATTGAATGAATCCGTGCTGTTCATTTACAAATATGTGACGCGTGTGATTTTTTAAGAAGGGGTAGATTAAAGCCTCAAACAACTTAGCAAAAACAGACAATATTGAGATGGGCCTGTAATTTCCTATGTTATCTTTACTGCCATTTTTGTAAATAGGGACTACTTTAGCGGTTGATGCGGAGAACAAACCACTACAAACACTCAGGCTAAATACGGTCACTTACGGATATGCTAGCGCTAGTTACCTTGCCACCAGGTGTCTCTGGCAAGTAGGTGAAGAATGTAAAGACGAGGTAATTAAAAATGTTATACAAAAGGATATTTACGTAGACGATTTATTAACTGCCAGCGACGACGAGGTCCAATTACGTCAAATACAAGAATCGTGTCATGCAGTTCTTGCCAAGTCCGGATTCAATCTACGTAAATATAGATCTAACTTACCATCTTTGTTGCCATCTCAAGCTATCCAGTCTTGTGAGAATTTGACATTAAGTCAATCCACGAATACGCTGGGCCTAGACTGGAATCCTATTACAGACAGCCTATATTTTCCCAAAGTCATCAAACAATCTAAAGTTGTCACTAAACGTGTTATCCTTTCTTCAACCTTCAAGATCTTCGATCCTCTGGGGCTCCTATCCTTGTCCACTATCGTTCCCAAAATTTTGTTGCAAACCTTATGGTCGCTCAAACTGGACTGGGATGATCCTGTTCCTAACAATATTGTAGAGAGTTGGAAACAATTTATCGAAGGTCTTAAATATATATCTTCGTTATCTATACCTAGATGGGCGTCAATAGCAGACCCAATCTCTGTAGAAATGCACTGCTTCTGCGATGCATCGCAACGCGCCTACGGTGCATGTTTGTACCTTCGATCCACGAGTAAGGAAGGGAAGGTACACGTCCACCTTCTGTGTGCTAAGTCTCGCGTTGCGCCTGCATCCAAACCCATAACGATTCCACGTCTCGAGCTGTCAGGGGCTCTGCTTGCTGCTGAAATGAGCTCATCTGTGACTCAAGCTTTGCGACGTAAAATATCGCGATACGTCTACTGGACAGACTCTAGTGTGGTACTGGGTTGGTTGCGGATGGGCTCGTCTTCCAATCTCAAGGCTTTCGTTTCCAACCGAGTTGCAGCTATCAGAGAGTTGACCGACACTGATTCATGGCGCCATGTGCCAACCAAATTCAATCCGGCTGATCTTGTATCCCGCGGATTACCTCCTCAAGATGTCGAGTCCTGCGATTTATGGTGGCATGGCCCTGAATTTTTATCGTTGCCGATGTCCGAATGGCCCTCTTTGCAGTCACAGACTATTATTGAGATGGAAAATCTGCCAGAGGTCAGGTCATATTCAGCAGCTATTTCTTGCTCCAATGACTCAAGTATTTCAATAATAAACTTCAAAAGGTACTCTAAGTTAATCAAAATACAACGTATTGTAGGCTATGTACACAGGTTTATAAATAATTGCAAAAAATTAAATACTAAAAATAAAGGTTCTTTAAATATCATTGAGCTTGACAAAGCGCTATGTTCATTAACTTATTTATCTCAGTTAGAATCATTTCCTAAGGAGCACGATTTACTATCAAAGGGAAAATCACTAAACCCTAAATCGCATATTGCTTCACTTAATCCTTTTTTGCACGAGGGAATTATTCGAGTAGGTGGTCGAATCCAAGCATCCGAGTATAGTTTCGACATGAAGCATCCGATGCTATTAAGCCCTAAGCACAATTTCACAAAGCTCTTATTTCAGCAGGAACACCTACGCCTACTACACATAGGCCCTCAAGCCTTGTTGGCTTCGATTAGAACTCGTTTTTGGCCTATAGGTGGTAAAACTGTAGCAAGACGCACAGTCAACAATTGCATAGTTTGTAGGCGGTTTAAGGCTCAATCTATGAAAAATATTATGGGCAATCTGCCTGCTCAAAGACTTATGCCAGACTTCCCATTTATAACCGTTGGGACTGATTTCGCTGGACCATTTATGATCACGGACCGCAAGGGTCGTGGTTGCAAAATAAGTAAATGCTACCTTTGCATTTTCATATGTTTTAGGTTCAAGTGCATCCATTTAGAGGCAGTCAGCGAGCTATCTAAAGACGCTTTTATTTTAGCTTTAAAACGATTTGTTTCTCGCAGAGGACTACCAAAGGAAATATTTTGCGACAATGGTGGTAACTTTGTCGCTGCCTCCAAGGAGCTCAAAGATTTTTTTAAAATGAACTCCAACCTTCTTGCTGATTTTGCCGCTATGGAAGGAATCAAATTCTGCTTCTCGCCTGCATACGCTCCTCACTTCAACGGCTTGATGGAGGTCGGGGTGAAGTCAGCCAAATTTCATTTGAAGCGAATACTCGGGACAACGCATTTAACATACGAAGAACTAGCGTCTCTGTTCTCACAAATAGAAAGCATCCTCAATAGCCGTCCTCTATGTCCTTTGAGCTCCTCACCTAACGACTATTATCCTTTGACTCCAGGGCACTTTTTAATCGGTAGACCACTCAATGCACTGCCTTCTCCTTATCTACAGTCCACTAATACCAATCGTCTCGACAGATTCCAGCGGATCGAACAAATCAAGCAGCACTTCTGGCAACGTTGGAGTCACGAGTACATTGCAGAGCTGCAAACTAGAACAAAGTGGCGCACAAGGCTCAGAAACCTTCAGATTGACGACTTGGTTCTTTTAAAGGAGGAAAATGCTCCACCTCTTTACTGGCGTCTCGGCCGTATTAGAAGGCTATTCATGGGAGCTGATGGAGTTTCACGCGTCGCGGATATAGACACTGGAAGAGGAAGTGTACGACGCGCCCTCAATAGGATTGTGCTTCTTCCTACGCCCGAAGGGCTGGAAATTCAGGAAAGCTGCTGAGCTTTCCAGCGCCGGGAGTATGTCGACGCCATTACGCCGCCAATGATGTCCACGGGGACTGCGGGAGGTGCGGGGGGAGCGCTCGCTGGTTCGGCAATCTTGCTTCCCTACCGCGATCACTCGCTCGCCACTATTTCGCTCACCAAGAGCAAACCAAATTTGTATTATTTATAAATCTATTTATATATAATATACAATTTAATATTGAGTGAGTCGCCTATTTTATTTTATGTTTTACACCAAACACTGGGATCGAACTATCATCACAGACAGGACTGTTGTGGCCAACAAACCTGACATTGTGGTGATAGATCGATCAGAGCACCGCGTAATGATTATCGATGTCACCATTCCGCATGACGGCAATCTCGCGGAAGCTGGAAAAGATAAACAAATTAAATATCTCGATTTAGCTCGCGAGGTTGTCGACATGTGGGTTGTAGATTCGGCAATAATTGTGCCGATAGTCATATCTGTCAATGGTCTAATAGCCAAGAGCCTCGACCACCATCTAAAGAGGCTCGCGTTGGGTGCTTGGATCAAGGGTTTGATGCAGAAGACAGTGCTATTAGATACGGCACGCATTGTGAGGAGGTTCTTATCTCTGGAATCCTAACCACCGGCAGCTTGGACCCTGTTGCCGATGCCGGTGGGGTACCATATATTTTATATTTCTAAATATATTTTTTTATGTATGTTTAAAAATGAAAAATATATTGAAAATATTTGAATACAGAGAATAATAATAATAATTTATTTATTTATCTCTTCACAAAGGTTCACAACAATGTAAATAAAATACAGTTACACAAAACAAATATTCATAGAATTATGAGCCTTTGTGAGAGACTGGAGTCTATACTAGGGAAACCCTGTGTTACAGATCATCAGGCCCTCAAGAAGAGAAGAGAAAATTATATGTTTATAAAAAAAAAAAAAAGAAGACTTAAATGTACGGGCTGTGTGTGTATGACTGTCTGTGTGCGTGTGTGAGTGTATGTGTGTTTGATTGTATATATGTGTGTGTTTTTGTGTGTGTGAGTGTGTGTTTGTATTGTGTTCTGTATATTTCAGATGAGTAAGGTTTCATTAGGAAGGTACGGTAAGTAATTTTTCAGTACATTCGTAATTTAGCTTTTGTAGCCAGTTAAACAATATGTGTTTATACCGTTGTCTGGTTAAGGGATATATGGATAATTTCGTGTTTACTTTATTATATAGGTAACTCCCATGGAACCGAAAGTGACGCTGAGCCAAGGCTGTACGGAAACGGTGCTTTGTACATACTGCGTTCCTGCGATCTTTATTTTGTAACGTGGTGGGGCTAAATTTAAGTTGACGCAGAATCGTATTTTGAATAAAAAGTTGCCGAACAGTCAGTACACCCGTGAGCTCGTACAGGTCCCTAGTTGGATACATGAACGTTAGGAAATTGCTAACTTTTAGGATTGCTCTCTGTGCCCTTTCAACTTTTAGCATAGATGTTTTGGTTGCTCCTCGGTACGGTATTACCGTATGGGGAGGAGAAAACGGTCTATCTTGTACTTGTTCAGTCTATCCTATGATAGACTGAGCAAGTACAAGATATACCATTTTTATGATATTAGCTTATGCCACATGACGCAAATTTTTGAAAATATGTATTAGTTTTCGAGCTCTATCTGCTAACTGGTCATTGTGAAGTTGGAAGCTGAGCTTATCGTCGACTGTGATTACAAGATATTTGATATTTTTAACGTGTTGTAGGATGCGGGAAAAATAAGTAGTATTAAGAGAAATAGGACACGAGCTGGAATGGGCTTCTTTTTCTTCCTCGTTCCCTCAATTCTGAGGATCGTGACCACAAATGATGTCCCTCCAATGAGAGCAGTTGAGAGTTGCTGCAAGGTACCATCTACTGCGTTTTTTATACCGTTTGACCATCTTTTTGGTGTTCTATCTTTGGCGTGTTTTCCGTTAACTTGACTTAATATTAAGAGTTTCTCTAGACAATGCTTAGGTGACCGCATGATATGTCCAAAGAAACTGAGGGTCCACTCTTCGCAGATGGTTGTAAGCCGCTTTGTGAGACGCATAATGAGACTTGTGTTTACTGTGAAGAAAATACCTAGTTGATACAAAAAAATGTCTCGTGCCATCGTTTGTTAGTGCACGTGCAAAAGATTAAAGAGATTTTAAAATATAGATACGAAGTTAATAAAGAATATATATTGATGCAGCAGGAGCGATAGCCTAAAGGACCATTGGACTGCCAAGCAGAGGTCTCGGGCTCGTCTTTGTTATGTGTGTATTGAATGATTAATTATAGTTATATAGAATAGATATAGAATAGAATATATAGAAGTAAAACATCGTGACAAAACCTGACATTGTCTAAAATTTCTTCATCATTTACTCGAGGACAGTTTTGTTCTAAAGAATAAATAAATTTACAAAGCGATTGGCGTATGTGAGGTATGTTTTAAGTTACGTAAGATATGTGAAATCTGTCAACCCGCACTCCAGCATAGTGAAATATGGCCTAACCTTTATCACACTAAGATTATGCCTATGCCCTTCAGTGGGACAGATTATTTACAGGACTGATATTATTATAACAATGAGCCTATTAAAATTTACACATTTCCTGATGGAATTCATGATCATGACATTAATAGAAAATTCCACGGGACAAACATTCAATATCTTTATTGCACTCCATTCGTGCGATCGATAAACAGTTGTTCGATGCCGAGTATTCTATAAGTATATCTGTTACAATTTCTTTTTATCATCCTCGATATAAAGACTCTATGTCTAGTGCGGTAGTACCTAAGCTTTTTGAAGGAAAATACATATAATACACAACTCGGGCCGTATTATCTTTGACTCATACTTTGGAATAGCTGGCTAATAGACAGGATATAGCTATTACCTCTTTCCTGTCAAAACCTCTAGTTTACGCATCAAATGTGCACATCTAGTAGTGCGCTAAATAGAATCTCTCAAATAATGTATGCATAATAGAAAAAAAACATCTTTAGTAATACACTCATTGCTAGTAATATTTTTCCTTTTTTTCATGTTGTTTGTAGCCAATCTGTTGTCAAGAGTTGTTCAAGCCGCCCGTAGACTCTGAAATGGCGTAACGACTGCTGTCAGTTTGGCAACAACCGGAACGGACTTTTCACGTGCCCTCCGAAGCACGGAGACGCTCAGATAAAATACCACTAAGCGGTCACCCATCTATAGACTGATCGCACCCAACGTTGCTTAACCTCGCTAATCGTTTACCGATCAGTGAGTGCAACTGGCTATGATATTGCTAGTATTAAAACATCATAACCAAAAGAACAGGAGACAAGATGTATTCTAAAAGCAAAATTGATACTTCAAGTTTAAGTAAAGATAATAATATTATGTATATTGCAAAATGTTCTCATACTAGACTGTCATCTAAAAAAGACGTATCTGCCAATATATCTAAACAAAATAAAAAATACTGGCAGATGCGTGTTTGTTTCTCATTCCAAATAAGTGAAAACTCAATTTCGAATCTCAATTTCGGTAGGAGCGCCGCATATTGTATACGAAAATCCCTTGTTGCTACACATTGTAAAGGAACTTTGTGACTAAAACGGGAGTGTGGGTGATGAAATTGTGCTTTCCTTGTAAGTGGTATAAAAAATATTAATAAACTACGTGTAGCATACTTTTTCTTTTGCTATACGTTCTACAATATTGATATGTTGAGAGCATGTACTCGCTTGAGCAATTATTTTGTTGACGGTTTGAATAATCTGATAACACATACCACAGTCTCTCTCCCTGTCCTGTATTAAGCTGTCTCCAACAGTGGGACAGTTATTGATATAATTATTATATACATATATGTTACGGTAACTGCTTACCATCTAGCGGCTGGTCTGCTAGTTTGCCATCTTTGTTATATATAAAAAGTGCAAACAAATACGTTTGGCTTATAAATATTGATAGCAAAATGTGAGTGTTATTTATTTAGCTAATCTTACAAGAAACGCAATATCTTAAATAATATATAATATACATAGATAATTAAAACAAAGTTTTATGTTTTCTTAGTTACAAGAGATCACAACAAGCTAAAAAAGAAAGCAAAGTTGGCAACATGGAAAAAAGAAAATTGCGTTATGAAAAATAAACAATTACAGTCTATACAAAAATTAGTAATTTTAAAGGTTTATACAAAACTAAATATTTATAAAATTATAATAAATTGCTATGTTATGGTGTACCACTATATACCACTGCCTAATTTTTCGGGCATACAGAAATTTAAGAAAGCTATAGTAAACACACTGTATGTGTTACTGCTAATATAACTGTCTAGCGTTTCATATATATAAATATACATAATATAAAAAATAATAAAATTATTCTCATTATTTTCAATCCGAAACGTATTGTTTACTCCAGGTACATACTCGTAAATAGCTCAAAATATCGACACATTTCTGTATGAAAATAAAATGCCTGTCGAGGTTTTCCAGGAAAATTCGAAAGGATTTGTGTTTATAATAGCAGCCGCCCAAAAATATTAATGAATGTAAAGTATCAGCGTTTTGTAGAAATAATTACGTACGGAACATAAAATAATTATGAGAATTCAGCTGAATTCCAAATGAGTTTTACGAAACGAATAGCTGTGAACTAACTACTTTAGTAACTTTATACATTTATATTTTATTCGTCGAATGCTTCATAATTTCGTGTCGTCTGGAGCAATTGAATAGAGTTGTTCTTATCATCTACATGTACTCTCACACCTGTATTCCCTGGGGGTAGGCAGGGTTGTAACTACACATACATTTCGTGAGACCAATTTATGAATACACTTACAAAGACCAGAGACCAGAGATACAGAGTATACATTTATGATAAACTCACTCGCCGGTATATTTCATGAAGGGAACTAAAGATGTATTTATAACATACGCACACAAACATCCATATTTTAAATCTAGAGCAGAGGACGAGCCGATTACACTCCGGCAAAATTTCCAGACACCGCACTGCTTCTGGAAATATTCCATTATTCGAATCCGTGTTACGTATAGATATTATTTTGTACGGTTTTAATACATCTGTTTGTGGTTGTTTGTAGTGAGTATTTGAGTTTATTCGTAGACATGTATTGAATTGTAAAAATACAAATTAACACAAGATTATATTTAGATAGCTTGTATATCAAGTCAAAAATCATTTATTCCTTTAGGTCACAAAATAACACTTATGAAGGTCAAAATATATAGGTTAATGAGTTTACTAAGTTACTGAAGCTACATTTAGGTTAGTTGCTAGTTTCAGACAAAGGGTTGAGTCTATGAGAAGAAACCTGCAAGAAAATCACGGCTACTCTTTTAAATCGCCAATTTAATATTACTAGCGGTCGCCTAGTGCTCGAAATTCGACCAAAGTTTGCCTGTAAGATATTGCTGATATATGTCATTATAATTTATATATTTAACCATAGTTGCGCGCTTCGACTGCGTGTGTCAAATGCAGGGTTGTGTGCGTGTAGTGTTTTTCATTAATTTAATGTATTTCTAATGCATATTTTATAAAAATATTAGGATTCGTCACTCCTTCTCCATATAAACTTTAGCTGTGCCAAATTTCATACTCCTCCGTCTGCGCAATTTTCGTAAAAAGGGGTACAAAGTTTTTCCTTCACGTATTATATAGATTTCAGTATTTTATAACTTATATCAACAAGGTGTTGCAGCTATTATACCATATACTACTGACTATAAAAAACTAAAGATAATAATAATAATTCAATGACCATCGATATTACCATTCTTCATGACGGGAACCTCGTGAAAGCCAAAAAGAATAAACAAGTTAATTATCTGGATCTGGTGCACAATATTGTCAACCTGGGGATGTGATTCGACGATCATGTACCAATAGTCGTATTAGTCCATGGACTGATTGCCAAGGTTCTCGGTCACTACCTGAAGAGGCTCGCGTTGGATGGCTGGATTAAGTCTCTGATGCAGAAGGCCGTATTCCTTAACACGCATCGTGAGAAGGTTCCTCTCACTAGTACCCTAACCACCGGTAGCTTAGACCCAGTTCCCGATGCCGTTGGGTCTTCATAGTTTTTATATTTTCAAATGTGTTTTTTTATAATTATATGTCGCGGATGGAAACCGATTCCGTTCATAAGATTGTTCTTCGTCTGGCATATTGTGTACGAAATAAAATAAATGATTCAGTGCGTACGTCCGACGCGGTCAAGCTCCCGAAGTCAAGTGACAGCATGAACGAACGATCGAGTTAACCTGTACCACTACTACTTCACTCGCACAATCTTCGTTCACCTCTCACTTGTTCACTGACGACGCTGACAGTGTCATCACAGACTTCCGCTCGAAACTACTGACTCAAGGAAGTGAGTAACTCTTAAATGAATCAATAGATGACGCCACCTCGAGATGCCTCGAACCACTGATAAATGGCGCCACTTGATTCAATAATTCTCTGACATATATATTTAAAATATAATTATTGTTGTAAAATTATGAAATAAAGACAATAATAATAATAACTCAAATATATTATAGAGATGAAATAATTATAATAGTGTCACGCCTATATAGGGGGGTAAAGGGGGTAGAGGTCAACACACCCACATTACACCATGTATGTTTTTAGATACTACTTATAGCCTATTATCGTTTGACGAGCACAGTTCCAGTCTCCGTGATGTTACTAAAAAAGTCTTAACAAAAAACCCTAATAACACATTGACTGGACATTAAACCCGAGAGTTATGCACAGCAAATAAATATTCTATTCTATCATATTCTATTCACATACACACAACACCATCTAGCCCAAACTAAGCAGAGCTTGTACTATGGGTACTAGACAATGGATAAACATACATATATACTTTTTTTTGTAAATACATACATGTTATACATAGAAACACCCAGACCAAGACAAACATCCATGTTCAGGCACACAAATGTTTGACTTTTGCGGGAATCGAAACTGCGACCTCAGGCGTGGCAGTTGGTTACACTAACCACTACGCCATCGAGGCCGACCACATATCATATCCTACATTTATGTGATCGAAGCCGCAGGCTAAATCTAGTTATAAAAAGAGCATAACTTGCTAGAATGCCAGACATTATTAAAAACCACTGTGTCTGGCTGCCGGTGTACCGCTTCATCTCAATACGTTAATATTTATCGAGAATATGGCGTATATACATATGTATACGTAGCTGTATAGTATACAAAACGTGTACACACGGCTACATATCAAGTTAGACATCCTATCTTTTCTTGTCTTGTGTGTGGGAGCCAGTCAGTAAAAACCGGCGACACTTCAACCCATTGGGATCTTTGTGTCGGCCCCAAGATTTATCCCTTAGCCATCTCCTTATGAATGTACTGCATCAGCCGCAGAGTACACTTCAGAGGGAGAAGCCTGAAGTCTTCAGGGTTTGGATATGATATAGACATCCTATATACGCATAACTATGCTACATACAAAATAGAGAATTGTCGGAAAGGGACGGTGCATAGTGGTGTCGATGTAATGGTCGTGTCCCGGTCAGCGTGAGAAATTAAAAATAAATAACAGTTTAAAACTAAAAAACACGCTTTATTAAAAAAGCAAACTAAAAAGTTAAAATAATTTAATCAAAATATCTTAGAAAGCAGCTGCCCCACGCTTTCTTACATAAAAATTATATAATTATTTTCTACTTTTTACTTTGCTTTTTAATAAAGCGTGTTTTTTAGTTTTTAAGCTATTATTTATTTTTAATTTCTTTATATTTTTATTATTGTGTTGTCTTCGGTCCTTGATAAGTATGCCAAATTTCGAGTTAATCCGACGTTTTGAAGGGGGTCCAAATCATGTTCAAAGTTTCCGTTACATACATACTAACATACGTATGAAACTAATAAAAGAGTGTTAAAAATATAACGCACTCTCTCGCACGATTCGTAGCGTTCAACTTCTAATAGTTCAAAGCCAAACAGTCTAGGTTAATGTGTCGCTGTGTGTCCGTTTCTAGATTAATATACGCCTAAAACATAATCAAGATAACGCAGCTACGCTTTGAATACAGACAGCTATTAAATATAAAGCTTCTTCTTCTTTCTTCTTTTCGTGTGGTTACTGGCCAACCTGTAGTCAAGACATGTTCAAGCCGCCCGTAGGCCTCTGACATGGCTTACCTGTCGGTGACGCGATGAATGCTAGCGCGAACACCGTGGCACCGACACTAGGTACTGGAGGAACATCGTCAGGGGTTTAGTGGGTATGGGGCCGGCTTCTCTGGCTCGAGTCCCACACACCCGCGCCCTGCCCGGGCGCAGACGGTGCGTAAAGGAATTTCCGGGTGGCTAAAAAAAAAATAGCCCTCTGACATGGCTCAACGACCGTGGTCAATTTGGCAACAACCGGGACCGACATTTTTACGTGCCCTCCGAAGCACGAAAGCTCAGATGATATACTGACCGCACCCAACGTTGCTTAACCTCGCTAATCATTTACCGATCAGTGAGTGCAACTGGCTATTTATTTATTTATTTATTTATTTAGGATCTCCAACGAAGAATGTACACTGCAAATTACAAAAATAGTCACTTAAGGATAAGGTATGTGTACTCCTTCAATAATAGGAGACCACAGCATGCAATTAAAGATAAACTTACAAACTAAGATAACAGATAACACAATTTAGAATACATATTTATAAGCAAAACAGAAATAAAATTTAAATTTTAAATTTAAGTATATAGGCTATGATATATTGCCGGATAAATATATAAATATATTGCCGGAGGTCTAAAAGATACAATAGATATATTTACGAATTATGAAATCACTAGATTTTCCCCCCGGCTTCGTTCGCTTTAATGTAGGTTATGTCAATAAACTTCTGTCTCCCGGAAACTACTATTTTTCTATATAAAGGTACCCTATGTCCTGTTTTGTACCCCTGAAAACGTGTATATTAAATATAAAGAAGATCGATAGGGTTGTGAAGGTGATAGCGTAATAAACAAACAAACATTAATTTGTATTTATAATATTAGTAAGGTAATCTATAGAGAGCAAAAGATTTTCATGGTAACACTTTTTTAGACTTTAAATAGCTGTTAAATTTTATTCCCAGTGGTAGTAAATATTCAAAACCGTATTGTTAAAGCGCACAAGTTTCAACGTAGAGAACGGTCGATGTTCAGGTAGTAAAAATCGATGATAATATCAGTTGGAATTAAACACCCTATACGGATTTTTTCGACGTTTCCCCCTTGAACGTGGCTGCTGTAAAGATGTCAAAACGTCGAGGCAAAGTGTTAACTTAAATATAAATAGTTTAATTAAATTAAATAGCTTAATAGTAGTAAAGTTCAATAATAGTAGTGTTAGAGTTTTCACAATTATGTAATAAAAGTATTTTAGAGTAAAATAAACAACGCGACAAAATCCGTATAAAGTGTTTAATTCCAATGTATAACATTCGCGTAAACATAAAACAAGATAATATCAGTGTTAATACTTACATATACATACATTCTGCGACTGCTGTGAATGAGGTCTCGAGTTCGAATCCCGGGTCGGGCCAACAAAAAGTTATTAGGTTTTTCTGTTAAGAAATCCCAAAACGAACTCGGAGTTACGAAGTTTTCGGTGATCCAGCTCCTGATCTCTCTCCGGTCGTGTCGGATTATCCGCCACATCAGATCATGAGGGTTAGGGAACAGAGAGTGCATTTGTATTTGGGCACATACTTGTGCACTATAATATGTGCCTGCGCGGATGGCCATTCTCCGTTAAGATTAGCCGCAGTGACCGAAATTCGCACTGCAGGCCATTATTATATATACAAATTTTAAATTTACAGATTTTAAGGCTCTATAAATCGTAGAGAATAATTGTCAAGTAATTTATGGATTGAAATTAACCTACTTTATACAGATTTTGTTGTTGACGTTTCAGTTGCTTTTCATGCATGTTCATGGGAAGTCTCTTAAGTAGTACCATTTGCGTCAACGTAAGACAATATTAAACAAAGATAAGATCACATTTTATTTAAACATCAGTTTTGTTAATGACAAGCTTTTGCTCACAGCTTCGCTCGCTTAAAAGTAGATTAGGTTATGTTGGTAACAGTACTTTTTTTATAACGGTGATAATATAGTTTTTTGATGGTGAAAGAATTATTAAAATCGGTTGGGTAATTTTTGTGTTAAATCCTTACAAACAAACCAAAAATCAAACCTTTCCTCTTTATAATTATTATTATAGATAAAATAGTACGTGGCAATCGCAATGTGTTCAACGTAGCGTTTCACGCATAAGTGAACCGAGCTCTTTAAGAGGCAAAACGCGGCACAATACTTTTGTTTATACAATAGCTACGCACAAGCTTATTAACGTAGGAATAATGAGGATAAGATGAACCAGGCACGGGATAACGTTGCTGTTGGGGCAGAGTAGAATATAACCCATAACCTTTTAATACCTTTTAGCACATTATCTATATATATTAATACGTGAAGCAAAAACTTTGTACCCCTTTTTACGAAAATAGCGCGGACGAAGGAGTATGAAATTTGACACAGTTAAAGTTTATATGGAGAAGGAAGGGCGAATCCTAATATTTTTATAAAATATGCAGAAACACTACACGCACGCAACCATGCATTTGACACACGCAGTCGAATCGCGTTCGTAGTATTTCGACATTGTTCGTCTCACGTCGTACAATTCTTTGTAACTGTGGTTATTTATACTTTATTTATATGTAATAGAGGCAAACAGAAAACGAAGTAGCAAGCTTAGGAATTTTGGTCGAATATTGACCACTAGGCAACCGCTAGTACATATAACTACGTTATAAAGGTAATAAATTCATCATAAATCAAACACTGTTTATATTCTTTGATATCATAGATATAATAACAATTGACAATACGGTACAAATGAATTCTGTTACAATGCCTGTTTTACAGATAATCTCTATCATACAGCTAAAAAAAGACATCCAATCTCGTGAAATTTATTTGTGAATCACACACATTTGTATAGAAATCTATACGTATAACGTTACATATGGCATTTTAAATAAGTATAATAGCATAACTAAAGCAATACAATAATTATTTAGTTTAAAATTAAACTAACAGCAGCATTATTTACAATACAACTTAATAAACATCTAATTAATTTATACCGAACTTGTTACATAAAGTAAGACGCGTTGTAATACAAAAAATGTACATTTAGAATAATTTGTACTTTTACGTTAATCTATCTACTGTGGCAAACAAAACTATAAATTACATACACAGAGATGGCCGGTCAATACTACGCTCGAAAACAGATGCACACTATCGAATAAGTTTGGTGGAATTAAGATTCCTTGTAATCACTGTACACAGCAAGTGTTTTCGCTCGTTGTATTAAGCCGTTCTGTAGCTATCTATGTTGTGTACAGAACTCCTATTTATTCCTAATAATTACTGTATTTAAATCACTAGAATTACAAACAATTTTATCATTCGAACACAGCTAACAATCATTAATCAAGACCAAGATAGTTCACCAACATACAGTATTTCTATACATACATACTAACGTCGAAGACAACTTTAAAGTTACTAACTTGTATATTCACATTATTCTTTCACGTCAACGTGGCGTTATGGCTATCGTGGCTATCACCTCCAAAGTCTTCAACCATACCTTGTATCGATACGTAGGCGCCAGAGAAAAGAGCAATGATTGAAACCACGGCGATAATTCCATCCTTCCATACGATATAGTTACACCAGCCGAAGCCGATGTCCCAGCGGTATACGATGTCAACAACAGCTGGAATCAACAGACCGAGGGTTGAGAAGAAAACGGCTCCAACAAAGCTGATGACCAGTTCCAAGTTCGGGAATGCTGCGGCGAGGGCGACTGTGGACAAGGAAAATAAAGATTAACTGTGAATTTGACTGCAGTATAATAATTGTAAAGACTGATTCAGCGCAACAAGACAACGTAATATTGATATTTTTATGCTAAGCTCTCAGTATTAACACAGTCAGGCAACTACTTAAAGCACTTCGCCATCCGTGCAATAAATAATCCGTGTACAAAATCCATATGTATGTAATTAACATAATACCTCTGATTCCTTCATATTAACTTTTGTAATGAATTACTCTCAGCATATCGAAACAATAACAAACAATTGTTCCTAAATTCGTAGGTTTATGAAACCAATAGGGTTGTATTCATGTCACAGGATTACAGCTTGCCAACGAATGACAACATCACATAACCACGATACCTCTAAATCCGCTACGCATCGCATAATAAATCAACTGTATAAATAGTTTGCATTGATAATAATTGCCAGTACTAAACACTAAATCAATCACGTACATTAAACATATTTGTTTTCCTTTATTCAAATTGTATATTGATCCAACAATTATATTATTGTTTGAACTAATATTATAAAAGCGAATATAAGTTTGTTACGCTTTCAAGGCTTAACTACTCGACCGATCGTTATGAAATTTCATATACACGTTCTTAGGGGAACAGAAAAGGACATTTCATCCAGAAAAAGTAATGTTAGTTACAATACTTTTCTCAGAAGCTAAACGTTGTCAAGGGTACAGAAAAAAATATAGGGAGTACCCTATATCCTTTTCTGTACCCTTGACAATGTTTAGGAAAATAATATTTTTTCTGGATGAAAAGTATTTCATCCAGAAAAAATATTCTATTCCTGTACAAGCTACGCTGTACATTGACCCTTATTAATGCGTCACTGTTTTACATTCACATTATGTCAGCAATTAATTTATAACACGTCAATCATGAAATATCACATACATTTTAGTAGCAATAAAACCTTTGAATTAAGTACTTGTCTACTCATCTAACATTTTTAGTGATTTAACATTTATCGTTGGGATTCTGTCCCAATAATTCCTGTGCGCGCAAAGCCGCGGGCAACAGCTAATGCGTTCTTCATAATTTATGAACAACTGCGTAATTTTAGTCGTTTAAGTATATATTTCTAGGTCAAAATCAAATCTTTAACTAAATAAAATGATATGATAATGAGTATGAATAAATGATAAACTACAATTCAAGTTCAAAAAGATATTTTCTAATATCGATTACACTTCAAGATATTACCCGCAAACAAGAACATATAAATTTGCTCACTAAAAAATTTATAAAACGCAAGATTTATATGTCCGATTCGAACTTTATAAATATTACTTTAAGGCAGATAGATTACCAAGGCTTATATTAAATTAAGCGTTTATTGCTCATAATTGAATGCAGCATTATAAAGTCACGATCAATGAAAATAATTTAAAATCTTATGCAGGTTTATAAATACTTAAATTCTGATTGCATAGTACTCAGACTTTCGTAATGCTTTGTTTATGTCATTTTATATGGGCTAAAATTTTATTGGAGAATAAACAGCACCTGGATGTGTGTAATAGCCATTATGAAATAATATTTCAATCTGGGAATCGAACATGAGACCTCAACATCGGTCATACATGGTTTTAGTTCTTATATAATAGTGGGCGATGCTATAGCCAAAGCATTTTCGACAGAAAAATCAGTTTAATCCCGCCTTATATATAATAAGTTTAACCTCATTAGAAATACTTTTCTAGTTAGGTATACGGTAATAAGGTTTGCCCCTATTATGTGGAATCACAAAACGCTCTAAAATAAAGCTGACTAAACGTGGGTGATTCTAGGCGCGAGACTGTAATATGATGGAAAAAAAGAAAAGTAAAAACCAAAATAAGAAAAAGAAGAGAAAAAGTTTTCTTTAAATAAAAAATAGATTGCGATATCAAAGCTAGAAGTTATTTGTTTCTATAGTCACTAGTCATTTATTCAATACAAAAAACAATAAAACCAATATGTGCGATAAAGTGACAGAAACATAAATTTTCATATCAGTGTTTGAAAAATTGCAAAACATTCGTCGGTGATAACATGACTAAACACGATACAAATATTATTTTGGCAGTTTCTTAGATTGCTTACGTTTGCTATATACAGGGTGTCCGGTAATTAATGGATAACCTGGAAATGTCTTATAGTGAACTGAGGGCCGTTCAGAAAAAATATTAAAAAAAAATCTATCCTAACTACTACCTGAGATATGTGTTTTTTTTTTATTACCATGTATAACTTTCTTGTACACTACGACTATAAATGAATGAAATCTATTGGTTTTTTGTTGTTTTATTATTAAACACTAATTATGCTAATAGATAGACAGTCAAAAGTATGCTATGCTATAATAGCTTGCACTTTTTAATATATATTTTTTTTATTATTTTTTCTGAACGGCCTTCTGTTATACTATAAGACATTTCAAGGTTATCCATTAATTACCGGACACCCTGTATACATGCCGTATACCACAAAAATGATACATTTAGTAGCACTTTTGAAACAAGTTGCCCTTGATTTTTATTTCGTAAGTGGATTACGCGCTATGGATGTTAATCCTTTTAAAACCCATATATTCTTTCGTCTCACTTCGTTAGTCTTTTTAATTGCCAAGTTTACAATATTGTTTATTTTACAAATCTCTTCAGTAAGAACTAGTATTAGACCACTTACCACTATTTATGAATACACAACTATTTAGATTGTTTCTTATTGGAAATGAAAATAAGAATTGTTAAATAAATAGTGCTTTAGATAGTTTAATATAACAGGTTCATCACTAATGACTACAAGATCACCAAAATAATTTTAATCCCATCTAGCACCAAAGACAACGAAACTTAGTTTTACAACGAACAATGGATATCTTCAATATTTTTTTTTTTTTTTTTTTATAATATTCTGTCACATACACGCAACACCATCTAGCCCAAACTAAGCAGAACTTGTACTATGGGTACTAGACAATGGATAAACATACATATATACTTTTTTTTATAAATACCTACATATTATACATAGAAACGCCCAGACCAAGACAAACATCTATGTTCATGCATACTAATGTTTGACTTGTGCGAGAATCGAACCCGCGGCCTCAGGCGTGGCAGTCGGTTATACCAATCACATATGTATACACGTGTCAACTCTACACGTGCCTGGCCTAAATATTATCTTTATATTAAAACTTGATTTTGCCCGCGAATTAGGTTCGGTTAAGTTAAAAATATGTTAGCAATAGTACTATTTTCTGGATGCATGTACGTTATGTTCTATTCTGTACCCCTGACAACGTGTACTTATGCGAAATTCCATGATGATCGTTTGACTAGTTAAGGCGTGAAAGCGTAAAATAAACTGAAACCGTCAAACAAACTCACATTCACATTTATAATATTAGTTAGAATTCAGCTTCCGCATGTTTTTGTCTTAAAAGTAGTCAATGAATAGACTTGAAACGTTTACTTAACGATGCAGTTTTCCGCAGGACAAGTTTAGTTTAATGGAATTTTATGTATATTTGGTAGGTATGATAATAGGTCGTAATATATATTTCATACCGCGAGGTGATTAGGGTATCCCTATCAATTTATATGGCAGAACAACATTTGACGAGTCAGCTAGTATCATATACGATTCGAAACGGGAATTGACATATTATACGGCAAAACAACGGCTGGTGTAACCTGATCAAAACGTTAAGCATCCAAAGGTAAGTAATATGCATGATTGCATTATTTCCTGTTAATATATATATATATATATATATATATATATATATATATATATATATATATATATATATATATATATATATATATATATACTAGCTGTCCCGCCAGAAGTTGTCCTGTACAGGCGAAAAATAAAAAAAATAAAAATTAATTCCAAATCTAAACCATCCTCGAATCCACTTGAACACACACACACACACAAAATCATTTAAATCGGTCCAGCCGTTTAGGAGGAGTTCACTGTCAACACACGTACAGAAGAATTATATATATAAAGAGATATATTATGCAACGTGAAGCTATAAAAGTTATTTATACAATACATGTTGCCCATTTAGCATTCTTATAAAATGCTTTTATTTCATACAATAAAATTGTGAACAATGTTTGAGTTATTGGGAGAATTTAATTCAACCGCTGTTGTAATCAAATTGTTTTTTCGAAGGTTGAATTAAATTCTTGCAATCAGCCAGACATTTCACAAGAGTAATAATAAAGTATTTGAAGAAAGGAAATTTAGAAATAACTTTCGTCAGAAACAAATAATTTAATGTTGGATTTACATTAATGAATTGCTTGACTGTGGATATTTAACGAAGATTCATAGATGGAAGCTTCTTTGGGGTTTATAAATATTAGACAGTGACTTATAATATGATAAACACAGAAGTGTGAATTAGTATTACATCAAAATTCAAATTCAAATTATAAAAAGTTTAAGGTTCGTCGTCGTATCAAGCTTATTGCCTTAGCAAAGTTTCAGTTTCAGTCTGAAAAGGATAACTCGATAAATCTTGGCTGAACCAGAAATCAAACCTGACACCATACAGCAATCGCGTTCATTATCGCTGCAGATCCAAACTAATCGTAATGACACAAAAAGCTAGTTTTCACATTGTCATACACACAAATAGAGTTCCGATACTTAGTCTTATGAGTTTGATCGGACAACCCATCATATTGGGAAATTCAAGATAACCACTTAAAAGCTACTTATTATCTCTGCATGTAAAAGTTTATTCGCTTACCTGATCCAATAACCATGACAGTCCTAATGGCTACTTGGACAAAGTTTTCGTAGTTAGATTCCTTGCCTCGCCTCAGCCTGGTGATCATTTCCATGGGCACGTAAAATTGCAGTGCGTATGACAGGAATATCACCAATGCCATAAGAAGTTTCGCAACTTGAGCAACTCTGTAAAAAATAAGACATATAAGATTATATAAACTCTTTTCTTGGTAATATATCACAACTTTCTTTATAATGCTGTTCTTCTCTGAATTACAGTTCCATAATACTTAGGCGGATCCCTAATTTTTAGTCATTTAAAATGAAGGTAAGACTATTCTCAAACCAACTTGTGTGTCACCGAGAACTTAAAAAATATTCAATCAAAGAATCTGAAAGAAAGAAGGTCTCGAAACACGAATTTATGGATTAAACAAATATTTATCCTACAACACTCGGCGTAATGGCGGTGGCAAGGCGGCCACTTAAACCACACCATCCTTTCAAACAGACAGAAATTACTACCATATAAATATGTTTGCTCAGTGTACACAAGCTTACATAAAAATAACATAAACATTTTCCCTTATTTCTTAAGATTAAGGAGGATTGGGAAAAGGCTGTCCTTTTGTGTGATCGTAATTCTTTCGGAAACACAATAACTTTGTCCTTTTATCGAATCATTGCTATTTAAATGACGTATGAGTGATGTTTGCTACTAGACTATAATAGGTTTATTTATTTACTGCGCAAGACTTATAGCTTATGTGACGATATACATAATGCTAACTGTCCCGACAGACGGCTGTCTTGAACAGAAAAAAAAACCAAATCTAAACCATCCTCAAATCCACTTGAATACACACATAAAAATTCATTCAAATCGGTCCAGCCGTTTAGGAGGAGTTCACTGTCAACACACATACAGAAGAATTATATATATAAAGATTATAGTCCGTTTTTCTTGGTTGTCCTAATTCATTAACAAATGTAAATTACTGGTAGAGACGTAAGACTAACTAAGAAAGTATATAAGGCTTGTGTGAATGTAACAGTCGCAACGGGAAGACCTAGGCGAACGTTTCTCGATCACATCGTAGATGTTCTGGGCAAAGGCCAGGTTGATAGCACCCTTAACCGGCGAGCGTATATGAGAAATGTGTCAGGATCGTAGATCTGGGAAACAGGCGTGAACCTATGTATGTAGACAATACATTTTTTTTATTAATCATTTATATTTATTAGAGAACGAACATAGTCTGAAAGCAATAGCTGGATAATTGTTTATAGATTGTTTGTTTACCAAATAAGACAAGTAAGAAAAATTTATTATTCTACAGTCTCACGTTATTTATCTCAGAAAGGGTGGGTGGGATAAACGTATTATACCGACATTTCACCAGCTATGATTTTAGGGTCTCACGTAAGGAGGCGAGACATTGGCCTAGATTCCATGCTGCTAATGAGACTTTCCTAAAATAAAAATCCCAAAAATACTTTGCCCGACCTAAAAATCAAACCAGAGACCTTATGCACAATGCACCACTGAGGCAGCAATCATTGTAGTGGTTTGACAACCAATAAGAAGTATTCAGTTTTAGGTTATTTTTAGACAAGTATGGCAAAGACTTCATTAAAATCAAACATTAGCTAAAAGCAGATATATTTCAATTCATAATCGTTCCACGCTCTGACTTTTACATCTCAATTAAAAAGTTTGTCTGCTAAGGCAAACAAACTTCTATGTACTTTGCTAAAAACTTGTCAGTAACTTTTTTAAGTAAGTATAATGTTTCATGTTATGAATAGATTACAATGCCTCTTGGGTTCTGTAGTATAAGTTTGCGTATCCGTTTAATTACACACGGTTTCAATTGTTTTTGTAACTTCTCATCTATGTATACTAATATAATAAAGAAGAGAGATTTGTTTGTTCCTTTGTAAACTTTGAAACTCCTGAGCCGATTTTAATAATTATTTTACTATTAGAAATCTACTGTATCCAGAAGTAAGGCTTATAACTATAAGTAAATATAAGGCTTATAAATATAAGTATATAAACACGGGAGCTGAGTAGTAATCATACCCATAAGTGAATACGCGGAGGACAGCTAGTAATACATACTTCTCATTAAATTCGTTAGGTGTTTAAAGACAGCTTAACTTCACCCCGGACTTCATGAATGTCAAAACTTTGTGTTTTCCTTGTTCACCACTACTTGATTACACAAATGTTGGTAGTGGGAGTGGGGTAAGTCCGATTAACTCCGGTTTCTTAAAAACAAATCAACGACATGTCAAGTTATTTGATATGCTAGTGCTAATCTAGTCAGCCAATCTCAGCAGTTGACATGCTCTTGTCTACAAAGGCATGTCAACTGCAGATAGACAGTCCTGTCTACTGAGATTTTTTTTTCAGAAAAACCCAATTATACTTTTTCGACCCGGGAATTAAACCTAAGACTGCATGCACAGCAGTCACATACCACTGTATGTATCTGAAAGCCTCGATTCTCTGCTTTGGCGCAATCGAAGCATTCAGAATAAATCTTGAATAAACGCGTACAAAACTATAACCGGGCGTACAGAAATCCAGCACTAAAACATTATTACTCTACTAAAATTATGAATTATGATATAGGACAGCCTCGAAATCTTAAGAAATGTTTATTGTACCCAAAATAAAGAGTCGGCTGACTAAATGTTTGTTATATCTTATAAATAACCGAAGGGTTGAGGATAAGGGACCATTCGGAATCTGAATTTATGTGAACCGGCATAACTTTACATAGTGAATATTTATGACAAAGCCTATTGGAAGATATTTTATCGGGATTTTAAACCTATTCAAATTGCGGGTGGTATTCAAAATGTTGGTTTAATAGATATTTTTTGAAATCTGCCTACTCTCTTGGAGATATAGGTGTGTCTTACATCTATATCTCCAACAGGGTAGGGTAAGTATGTATGTAGAATTGATTAAATATGACATCAAATCGAGTTAAGAATATCTATAACTATTTAAACCTACAATCTGAGACACAAGTCTCTAATTGGCTTTGAGATTATAGGTTCGAAGGCTAGACGTTATATATTTAGTTTTCTGGATTAAGTGTCTTATATTTAGTGTATTGTATGTTAAAACGTTGACATCACAATTTGGCTTCTGATCCCACGTAATAGAGTGCAACCCTAGAGCCGTTTACTAGTCACATGGCACAGGTTACGACTGGGCTGCTATTAAATTGTCTTTTACAAAAACCTAATTACACTTCTGATTTGGGATCGAAACGAAAACGCTTAACATTCATATATACCGTGATCTATCCGAAATATACTCGCAATGACAAATAAGACAATCAGTCCATATCATTTAGTTCCTGTTAGTAAAATACAGCAAAAAATTAAAACTTTCTTTAATTTGGACATAACAAAACAAAAACTTGGTTAGTTTTTTTGAAAACGCAGTGTAACTTTTAGTTTGGTTTAAAACATTACTTTTAATCTTTTTCATTTTATTGTGGATATTAAACCAAAATTATTTCAAAATGGGCTTAATACGATGCCTAAATTTTGCCTTCGTAGAAAAATGTGCTTTTACTTCCTTTGTGAAACAAATATGTAACATAACACAATGGAATGCGTAAAATTGTGTTTACTTTGTACATACATGTACAAAAATTTTACTACATCTATACTGTCGAAGGGGAAGGCAAAGGTGTATAACAGCCAGTTTTCGCTTATTGTAGTTGTATGTCCCACGAAATAGGAAGCTAGCCTATTGTCGTCGAATTGAACCCCAGACTTCATGTACAGCAATAATATTTTATGCCATAATGCCTTAAAATACTGTTGTTATACATTAAGTCTAAAAAAGTGTTCCTTTGCAACCTAAATGGATCTTAGCATGAAAGCCTCTACAAAAACATTCTCATGTTAAAATAACTTAAACGTGATGTATTTACAGTTAGATATATATTATATAATAATGTTGTTTTGATTCCTTTGGAAGACAACTACGTAACGCTGGAAAGACACGTCTACTCTACAACACTTATTTAAATACAAATATATTATTACTTAATTAAATCCTAACTAATATTATAAATGCGAATGTAAGTTTGTTTGTTTGTTACGCTTTGACGCCTTTACTACACGACAATCATGAAATTTCGCATACATGTTGTTAGGAGAACAGTAAAGGTCAAAGGAACTATTTTTTTTTATGTGGTGGATTGCATTGGTGCGTACCCCGTCGCAGGGGCGAGCGGAGATGTTATGTCGAACTCACCGGGGTAAAAGAAAGATGGTAATGATGATAATGTACCTCCCGGTAATACCGACTAAACCTACCACCGTATTCCTCGACAAAATCACTTTCACGGCCGCGCGAATCACTTTCAAATGCGATTGCGACCCCGCCGAGGTAATGGCTCGCCGTATGAAACGGCACTACACAAAGAGACCTACCCTTTAGGCATTTCTCACTTTTATAAATTCCTACTGTCCCCTCCGGTGAAGGGAGACGGACACGATACAGAGGCGAAGCAAGCCCACGAAGCCCACCACCCTCAGGTACTGTACCGTTAATACTTAACCTACATTTACGCAAGTGACGCCGTGGGCTAAATTTAATATTAAATACTACAGAGACCGGAATACTACTCGTCTGGCTCCTTTTAGGGAAGAAGGTAATAATATTTTTGGTGTAAAGTAACTGTTAGCTATAAGCACAAGCCACTTCGTTTGTTCCAAATAAGTGTCATATTTGTATCGCCTGTGTAGTGTCTCTGACAGACTTGCTCTGTACTCTCTACTATTATTGCAAGCGGGGCGCCTTTTGAAAGCTGCTAATGTGTTTCGATTCCGTAACTACGCACTCTATAACGTAGAACCTTCTTAAATATAGCTGACATAACTTGCGTGTAACAAACCTAGCGATGTGTAACTATGAAAAATAAATTTGAATATTCAAAACTGAATCACTTTTTTAGCATCGCATTGTATGATTTATATAACGATAACCGGGTATTAACGCGATCATGTTCGGTATTTATAAATCTTTTTGAAAGGCTTGACGTTTCGGCAAGGTTACATTGGCCGTGGTCAGAAGTAGACCAGCGTATTACAACTTATACAAACCCATATACGAATATCGATAAATTCGCTGGCACATTGCTGTTTTATTTATGATTGTATTTAATAAAATGGTCTGCTCACGCAATATATTATATTATAATACACAACGGGCAAAATGTAAATGTGCAGAGAAATACATAGATTTTACCTAGAAGAAAATTCCAATGACTCTTAACTCAGAATAATGGTCTGAATTTACGTACCACATATTTCAGTATTCGGTATGCTGTCCGTTACACTCAATTTATTCTACTCCAAGTACAAAAAAATTAGGTGACTTCAACAAAAATACTCTAGAAGCTAAATTTTTCGAATAACTGACATTATAGCCATCTGACGATATTTTTAGATGAGATCAGTTGCCAGGATAAATTATAGCCAGTGATTATTGTCCCGCGTTTGTCACGTTAATGTTCATTACAGCTAGAAAAATGGCTTTACGGGATCTCAGTGACACCGAAGAACGACATTTCGTTTCCTAACTTCGCCCTTCCGTCGATATGTTATGGGCTCTTCAATTAATTAACCGTACTTTCAATCAATCTAAACAATAAATGACGAGGGCATTTTAGGGTCGGTTTCCGTGGCACAATATGTGGCTGCAGGTCTGGTCTGAGGTCTCGGGTTCAATTTCCGGGATGGCCAAAAGTGTTATTGGGTTTTCTCGGCTCGGGGACTGGAACTGTGGCTAGTAATCGGCAATACGCTAGTCTCCTATTTGTATGTGGGACTAAAAGCTTCAATTGGCGAAATATGGGTACTTCACACTCTGCCTATTCCTTCGAGGACATAAGCGTGAAACCTTGGCAGTTTCTAATTTTAGTGCCGAATTTTCTATTTCTCAGTCCATTTAACTATCCTAAACGTTATGACTACCTTAAAAACTCCTTATCTTAAAATAACCAAAGTTCGACAAGTTTTTGTCTCTGCCGGCATCTGTGTAACCTAATTCTCTACCCGAATTATATTCGACTCCTAAAAGATTAATTCAATTAGAATGCTCTTAGCCGAAGATTTTTGATAAGAGGCAGTTTCTTTTAGCACGAATGCGATGGCATGTTAGCAAAACAAAGCTTGTTCTTCAACTTACACTTCGTCTTCTGGCAGATTTAAAGTCACAGAACCTTTCACGGTGTCACCAAACTGCACGTAGCCGAAGAATCCGATAATACCGTAGAGGGTGATGACGATAAACATCGACACGTTCAAAACGCCTGGGCAGCCAAGGAAACGCTTGGGGTTCGCCATCTCGTTTTCAACTGGCATGACCACACCGATGCCTTCCATAGCGAAGATCACCGTGCTGAAAAAGATTGAAATTATAAAATGTAACGTATATATTGATTATTGTATTCGAATAATAAAATTATTTATATAGAATTATTCGAATAAAATGAAAACCCACTCAAAAAGTCAGTTAGAAATTTCAAATGTTTTAAATTCAGAACTACAAAACGCTTGACTTTAAACAATTTTTAAATATACTTTACAAAATATTTGATTTAGGTAAATATGTATAATTTTAGCATTGCGTAGATAAAGTTATAGTAAGCCCTGGTAAATGAAGTTATAGTAGGCCCTTACCATCAGTCGGACTGTATAAATCCGTACCATATTTAATGATACCATATAAAAAGAAATCGCTTGTGAATAAGTGTGTATGATATTATGATATTATCTGCCTTTGCTTAATATTTTTTTTTAAAGCTTAGCTTAACTTTAGGGCTCTATAAATCGGCCAGGTAGGCTATGCTCATTCTAGAATGTTAGCATTCAGCTAAAAAAATTTCAAACAGATTACAGCTTCTGACTCGTGGCAGTGCACTAACTCTACAATCAAAAGAGTCATATGCTTGTTACTACGGGTACTATCTTAAGGTAGGTAAGTAACCAACTGAACTATTTTCGATTAATGTCAATATCAATGTACACATATTATCATGGATAACTTTTTCGGAGGCGAATGAATATAATCAAGGCTAAAGTTTTACATGAATAAATCATATGAAACATTATAACTGTATAAGTTCTTTTGGATATTTACTAGGTTTTTCCGGAAGACAATTTAACCGTTGACGTGGAAATTGTAATGCCTGTTTATGAAAACTATTTCGTTGTATTTTTCTGTCCCCATTATTACATAGAGACGGAAAACAAAAGCTGTAGGTACTTTGATAATATATCATATGCACGATACCATACATTATCAAAGTACCTACGGTCGAAATGTCAAGATAATAAATTATAAATTGGTGAAGTGTTAAATAAAAAACCCGCCATGCACTTATTATGACATATTTTTTTAAATATAGGTATATAAATTATTCTATAGAGGCCAATCTATTTGTTTTTGTCTCTAACATTTGTCCTAAAGATAAGAAATCCGAAATTATTTGATTACACCTTTTTAAATTACGCACTAAATGCATATTAATCTGTTAAGACTTTTGCATTAGTTCAACTCAAGACCTTAGTTAAATTGCTTAGAAGTTTTCCAGCTAACATCAGTCAAATCAGAAATGTAGACAGGAAATGTTACGCTAGCCAAATTTATATATTTATAAATACTAAAACTATAATTTGATGGCGATTTAAAAGAGTGGCCTTGAGTTTCTTGCAGGTATCTTCTCATAGGCTCAATCTTTTGCCTGAACCTTGCAACTAACATAGGTATATGTAAATTCAGTAAATGTATCATACTCACTAAATCCTTTGACGTTCATAAGTGTTACATAAGTGAATAAATGATTATTGACTTTGACTATTTAAATTGAACCCTGCGTATAAATAAGTCGAATTTGTGTTGTAGTCAGGCAGATAATCGCTTTAAGCTTTTTTAAACATTCAAACCATGAATGAGGACTCTACCTCTACAAACCATTGCTTTACCAAATATACTGTTCAAGACCCAGCCTCAATACAATAGGCCAAAGAAACAATTTTAAATCCTAGTAGAATAGAACAGGGTATCCCACCCTGTTTTATTTACTCTATTTACGTAGTACATAACCTGATTTCCTCTCATAATGTATGTTGCTAAAACACTTGACACTAGTAACCTAGATAAGAAAGCAGAGTTTCATTCGACATTACTCTGCAATTAAAAGTTTTATGCAACTTACAAACGTATATTAACATAAATTTATTCCGCCCTCTTGCAATGAAACAGCGTAAGCTGAGCTCATTAAGACCAATTGTTTTATCTCGAATGAAAAGCGAAATTTGTACCTACTAGTGCTGGCCTGTTATATTACTATGCTGAACTAGGATCAATTCGGCAAAATTTCTCTATTTAATATTGTAATGTTGTATTGTAATGATAATGTTACTTTTGATCAAATAAATCGACTTTCTTTCTTTTTCCTTTTGTTATATTGCTAAAGAATGCAATTCGGGTAATATTGATGCAAGATTGAAAAAGACTATGATCCTGTATTGGACGAATAATTTATGTGTTGTTACTAATTATCATTTGAATACATATACAATAAAATGTTCGATTGTCATCGAACATTTCTGGCTCTTTTACACGATACAGGTAACATGCGTAAATAAAGGCACTTGCGCGAGTTGTATGCATCGTGAACAACCGTCATGACAAATAACTTGTATAATAAAGGAATGTGTATCCCGCACGACTAGCCTTCGCATGGTACCCGCGCTACTTACGTACTACGTCATACAATCATAATTTGTAATTAAATTCTTATATTATTCTACAAAACGTCTCCATTCTACTCGAAACCTAAATCTGTGACGAAGGACTTTTTTTCGGAAGGACAATGAAAATTCGTTGTATACACAAATATATGAAAATTTTCCTTGTACCTAAAATTGATCTTTTGAACGATTGACCTGAATAACATTTCTGACACACTGTTTTGAAAAGTAACTTTTGACGGAGGACTATTTTAGTAAAAGAAATTTCTCATATCCTGTTGTAAAAGCTTTTTGTAACTTGAAAGTTGTGCGAATCTAAAGGAACACTAAAGGTCAGGACGTAGACAAGAAATATTTCACGAAACCAACACAGGACAAATATTAATAAAAGATTTGTACTTTATAATTTTCGTAGTAGGTAATTGAGTTACGGTAACAGGTTACACTAACAATAATAATGTTAACAACCCTCCTTATAAATTACAAAACTACAGAATTAGCTAATATTACACAGAAGAAAGTTTAGAATTTCGGCTACCACGATAGGCTAGTTTAGATTGGCTGCAATCTTAAATCTTTGAGAATAGTATTTATTTCTCACTCAATAAAACAAGCAATATATTAACAATCAAGTCCATCTTGTTCTTTTTTGTCTTTAATTTCACTTGCAAGTCGATTTCCTTGAGAATTGCACACGCGCATTAACGTCATAAAAATAAACGTAATAGAGATTATTTTTGTCTACTAGATCTATTTCTAGACTCCATGCTGCTACTCAGACGTCTTAGACTTATTAAGTCATAGAAACTCACAATGTTTATAATCTCATGAAACGAGACTACATCCTACACGTGTATATCATACATATATTCGGGTTTGATTTCCGCACAAGTCAAACATTTGTGTGCATGAACACGGATATTTGTCTTGGTCTAGGTGTTTCTATGTATAATATATAGATATTTAAAAAAAAAGTATATATGAATGTTTATCCATTGTCTAGTAACCATAGTACAAGCTCTGCTTAGTTTGGGCCAGATGGTGCTGTGTGTACATGTAATAGAATATTATTATTATTATTATATATTAGACGCGTTGCAAATATGCAAAACGAGGCGTACTAAAGTCATACATGAGCCTGCAATATGTGAATGCAAAAGAAATATGGATTAGAAATTACGTCCAATGTAGCCATGCGTCATAAATATGAGGATATACAAGACGCTAGGAACTCAGATGTCAAGAAAATGCTATCTATAGTAAAATAAACTTTTACTAGCTTAGATTTATTTATGTCTGTATATAGAAGATATTGAAGAAACATTAATATGACGCAAACATATATATAAGGCAAAACAATTATATTTTAATTATCTCTTATTTGTCGGTATTTTGTACGCTCATGACGCAAAAACGACAGAACAAAATTGATTACGGTTTGAAGCTGTATTTCTGTAGATCCAACTTTAGATCTGGTGCATGTTGCATCTCGATATGCCGTCTAGAAGTAGCTTATCTACACATGAAATACTCGATGTCTTACATGCAAAGAAAGAAAATATAGATAGGTACCTACTTCAAAATTCTACGCATGCTACACGGCTATTATATAACATCACGCCTTGAGCCACGGGAGCAGATACACACACCGATGGCTAGTCACAATAGGCTTGCAATTAAATCTAGCATTCCAAAAATTGACAAGTTAAGTAATATACAGAGGGTATAACATGATTTTTAACTTAAAAGCAATAGTAATACGTACCTCAAAAACAAAGGCCAGCTCGATACGTTCGCTACCATCTCCCTCTCCTTTAGCGGGGGAAGATCCACGAATATATAATACAAGGTGATGGCGAAGACCATCATGATCAGGACGTTGGCGATCGCTGAGAATGGCACCAAGTACTTCAAGTTCCTTATCTGACAGATCAGGACTAGAGGTATCAGGGTGAGACCGCAGTATGCTTGGATGGACAGCAAATCTGGCATGTAGACATCTAGAACCTGGAAGTAAAGAGTAAATATCGTCGTATATCTTTTTGATCCCATATTATACGAGATGAGTCAAAAACCGTATATCGTTTTTTTAAGCGGTGTGCTTTGATATTATAATGTTTTTGTAGAACCAATAGAAAAACACAATAGCACTTTCTCCTACTGGGTATCAAAGCTGAAACCTTACGATCACACATAAACTATGCAAACTTATCGCACAGAGCTAGAGACGGTAAATAAGGAATCAAAAATCATATACAACGAATGGTCATCAGGTTAATTTTGTTATTTATTTAGAGTGGTTCAAGCAGTTTTACTCGTAAATATTTATATTGCATAGAGTTTTGGGTTGGATGATTTTATTAAAAGGAAAAGTTCTAGTTTAAAATGTCATTGAGTTTTGCAAGAAGTTTTGAATTGTGCGCAATAGACGCCTTTCACCTTATTTTTAATAAGTAGTAGTCAAAATTAATATGTATAAATTGGTCTATACTTTTACCAAATTCATCAACTATTTTATAAGATCAGTAAGCGAATTACATAGTCACCTATGTCAGTCTGTCTAACCAGTCAACTTTTCATTTTAAACATGAGCCACAAGTCATGTTAAAAAAGAAAAGTAATAAAATAATAAATGAAAGCAAAAGTGCTTACTAAAATGCCGCTCAAGTTACAAACAGCTCAAGTTTAAATAAAAAAATAACCTTTCGCTCATGTCTTCTTTACATACTCAAAAACGTTTGTTCTTTTTTAATCAAGCCTGTATAATTTTTTTATATGTGAGCTCTTGCTCTCCATAATAGTATCTTAAAGTCACAAATATACTACCTACGGTGAGAAGCGAAGGACAATTTCCTTAAGTGCCTTCAGCTTTACGAAGAGCAAAGTTATTTTTAGAATAATTAATTGTTGCTATTTGGAAATGGAAGTAATGGTACCATTGTCACTAAAAACACAATAGCTTCAAAGGTCATTGAAAGGCAAACTGAATAGTCTTTACAGATGAATGAAGGCTTTATATTTGCCCTAATCTTAATTGTTGGGACCGTAGGATGCGAGTAGCGTTATTATCGATTAATATGAAAAGTCTTTGTTCAGCAGGGGATGGATATTAAATTATATATTATGTTGTATCATGAGTATCATGATATAATAATACTCTATCGGTGGACTAAATATTTGTTTTTAGATGTTTAGATTATATTTAGTATTGTTTTTTTGGATCTAATCCCATCCGCTCTTTCATCAGTGTAACACCTCTGTGGTGCTCATTGAAAACAGTTAAACTGTCAAAATATTATGGGTATTTGGAACTAGAATATAATTGAATGATGCCATTAATTTAAAAAAATGTATGTTTTAATGAATTCTGAATGAATTCTGTTTGAAGGAGTCAGGCCCCGTGTCTCGAATGCCTTTACATCATACAATTAACGGATACAAGTATACCCAGACTCAGAACAGTTATTATTTGTGAGACACACAGATCAATACCCCACGTGGGCTTCGAACTTACAAGACTAAGCTCAGTGACAACAGCAAAGCGATCATCACTCATCCAAGCTTGCTTATCTAAGTTACGTCTTACTATACATAAGATACTAACCTCTTTCAAAGAAGTTCCAATGAAGACAACGTACACGCACAAAACGCTAAAGTAAGTAAGACCCAAGGAGAAGTCCACCAATATTCTAAAAATAAATCAAAATAATTAGATCCAGACTAAACATAACTGTAACTAAGATTATAGCTTATTTCCAAGAAGAATCGTTCTTAATATTTTTATCATCGTGCATTATATTATTAGTAGGAAACAAGGGCTATTTTGTTAAACAAGACTAGCTAAACCGATGTTACTTCTATAGTAGGAACAATAGTGTTAAGAGCAGTATCGCTTCAGTGATCCTTTTTTATGTGTCAACAATTTAGATTGTTATACCTGGTGCTTGTAACAAGCTACTTTACGTACGCTAACATTTAGGTTTTGTTACGTCAAGACATTTTGCTCTCAATACCACTTGATCAGAAAGGGTCCAATCGTGATGGTGTCCTTTTTCGCTGTCATTTAGCAAACATTGCGAGTCCTATTGGTAGTGGATGGCACGATAATTTACAGATTGCAACTACTAATATACAATTTTAATTAACAATGAAATAATTAATATAATTGAAATTAAACTCATTTATACGGATTTTATCGCGTTGTTTATTTAACACTGTATTGCATAATTTTGAAACTGTTACATTACTACTACATTGTTGCTTTAGCCAAGGTCACGTAACCATGGCTGCTGAAAAGCAACCAAAACGTCGTGGAAAGTGTAAACCTAAATATAAATAGTTTTAATAATTTTATTAGCTTAAAAATGAGTAAAGTTCAATAGTAGTAGTAGTGTAACAGTTTCAAAATTATGTAATACAGTGTTAAATAAACAATGCGATAAAATCCGTATAAATGAGTTTAATTTCAATGAATAACATTCACGTAAACAAGACAATATTATGTTATTCATATAAGTTTCACTATATAATATTTTCAATTTAATTTAAAGTCGCACATCGCTAATTTAATAGTAAAATTATACTCACTTTATAAAATTGCCCCATGGTTGCACTTTCTTGGGGCCACAAGAAAACACGGCGCCGCATGTTTCAGAAAAACTTAGCGAAGGTTTTTTGATGACAACACAAATTTCTTGAGAAATTCTGACCTGTAAATAAACATTTTCTATCAATATTATTTGATACTGATAAGGATTTGCCATTATAACAATATTCGTACGTTTCTAAAACAAACTATTTTAATAGTTGCTCTCTTTGAAATGCTAAAGCCGGTTCACCAGATCGACATGACACTTTTTAAAAATTGTAACTGACATTCTAGTAGTTTGGTTCCTAACCCTCCGGTCTAATATTGGCCGAAAAGTGCTCTGCTCAACACAATGTATGCCTTTGGGCATACTCAACAACATTGCAATTCAAATATTTCCCGTTTCAAAGCTCCTTAATTAACTAATCACCTAATATCGATGTAAATTGGTTCAAAGATTATCTATACATAAAAAGGACAAAGGTTTTTTAAAAATATAAAGGGAATCGAGTTACTGCTAATTTTATTTCGAATAAAAGTACACCGATAACTACCCAAATAAAAAATTCGTTCGCATTTACAAAAAAGCTTTACCTCCGTCGCGTAATGTACAAATTTTAACACGGAATGTAATCAGACTTTTGTCAGTTTGATGACAGTTGGAACTTCCTCGTTCTAAAGATTGCTGAAATACTTTTAAATTGCTTTCGTATGCTTTTCATACAAACTTCCTTTTTTTCTCAGTTAAAAAGGGCGAAGGTATGCAATGTAAAACGAAACAGATTATTTTAAGCTTTAAAATAAAAGATTACTAGCAATGTAGGTTACATATTACTATCGCTCTTGTTAAATCCTCCAGCCAAATTTGTATTTGTAAAGGTTTGAGGTCGGTGTTAGAAAGGGTTTTTCAATAAGCCCTTATTTGAATTAGAATGAAATAAAACAAAAATTGAATTTAGTTAATACCTCACACACAGTTTGTTTTATTTCATTTCAACATCTACCCGCCCTTATTGAAAATCCTTTAAGTATAAAGGTAGGGATTAATTCTATGACAACCACCACTTTTAAGATATATAATATGGCGTATATAATTTAAATGGCGAAATAAAATTAAATAAACGCAGGAGTGAAAACTGGATCAACTTGAACACGTTAAGGATTTTAAGGATAAACTAACAAATCACGGATACAATTATTTGGATGCGTTTAATACAAGAACTAAAAATGCGTAAAGGTATTCTTTAACGCATTTTTAGTTATCCAATACCATATCAAATCAACGGATATTATCTATATATTAATACGTGAAGCAAAAACTTTGTACCCCTTTTTACGAAAATTGCGGAGGAGTATGAAGTTTGGCACAGCTAAAGTTGATATGGAGAAGGAGTGACGAATTCTAATATTTATATAAAATATGCATTAGAAATACATTAAATTAATGAAAAACACTACACGCACACAACCATGCATTTGACACACGCAGTCGAAGCGCGTAACTATGGTTACATATATCAATTATAATGACACATATCAGCAATATCTTACAGGCAAACTTTGGTCGAATTTCGAGCACTAGGCGACCGCTAGTACTACTAAACACACTTGTTTAGTAATAATAATAATAATAAAAACATATATATAAAGATAAACAGATTAAATATCTCGATTTGGCTCGCGAGGTTGTCGACATGTGGGATGTAGATTCGGCAATCATTGTGCCGATAGTCATATCTGTCAATGGTCTAATAGCCAAGAGCCTCGATCACCATCTAAAGAGGCTCGCGTTGGGTGCTTGGATCAAGGGTTTGATGCAGAAGGCAGTGCTATTAGATACAGCACGCATTGTAAGGAGGTTCCTCTCTCTGGGGCCCTAACCACCGGCAGCTTGGACCTTGTTCCCGATGTCGGTGGGTCATTTCAGTTTTTATATTTTTAAATATGTATTGTTTTTATATTTATATTTAAAAATGTAATGATTAGAAAAAAAAATAGAAATAAAGAGAATAATAATTTATTGTTCCAAATAGTATAAAGTAGTATAATATCCGTTGATTTTATATGTTGATTGACTATTCAAAGATGCTTGCTAAAATATACGTTATATGTGCTAAATAACTGAAGGTATTTTTTACTTTAATTGTTATAATTCAGTGGGAGGCCGTTGAATTGGTTCACGATGAGGTCTCGAGTAGGCCTTGTTTCTGATCCCACGCACCTCTTAGCTATTGAAGTTACGTACGTATTACATTGTTAATTATTACTCGTTGCTAGCAAGCAAACGCAACTGTGATAGAAAACTTCCCGAGGCAAATTTAATGTTAAACAGTTTTTTTGAGGGTTAGTAAAATCTGCTAATTTGCATTAGGCCAGCGAGGTGGCCTAACCCTGAGAAGAGTCGTCGTGTCTCGCTGTGGGACAGTTTGTGCGAAGAGCTGATATAAAATAAATAAATAATCATTTATTTCACAAACACACGTACCATTATTTACACGTAAAGTTTACGGATTTTTATATACTAATTATTCATTATATTATTGTTATTTTGATCTTACGTGATAATTGACAACCTCGTTGGTCTACTAAATATTACATACTGTCTCTGGTGCATGAAGTTCTGAGTTCAAAACCTGTTTCTTGCTAACCAAACGTTATTTGGTTAATCTGTTAAAAATTTACAGTAGCAGTCTAAAATTATGAGGTTGATAGCGTTTCATCCCCGTGACTCGGAAAATACGTAAAACCGTTGGTCCAGAGCTTAATTTCTCTCCGGACGTGTTGGATTGCCGTCCCATTAAGTCTACTCTCTCATAGTCATGAGAGTCGAAATAAAAAGTGCACTTATGTTTTAGCACACATTTTTGCTCATTATATATTATAATACACTAGATGTGCCCGCGGTTTCACCCGCGTTTATAGTTACTGCCCCACCCCCGTGGGTCGTAGTGTGATGTTATATAGCCTATAGCCTTCCTCGATAAATGGGCTAACCATCTCTAAAATATTTTTTAAATTCGAACCAGTAGTTCCTGAGATTAGTGCGTTCAACCAAACAAACAAACAAACTCTTCAGCTTTATAATATTAATATAGACTCTATCGTGCGTAGATGGCTAGTTGCTGTTGCAAGCTTGAAGGACATTATTACAATTTTTCTTCCGTGAGACTAGAATGATTTATGTTTTAGCTAATGTTTAAGTACTAGAATTTTGTTTGTACTAAAAAGATTTTATAAGATTTATAGTGTGTATGTAAAATTATAAGTTAAATTTAGCTTAGTTTACAATGGAACTGGCATAATCTGTGTTCAAAATTTCCTTATATATATAAGAAAATATTCTTCTATTGTAAACCAAACTTAGCTCATTATAAATAACTCTTTGTCAACTGTAATTTGTCAAAGACAATACTTAAAACTGAAATAGGCTTCGTCGTTTAAATCTCATCTCAAACAAATAAGATATTTATGTTTTAAGTGGCACTTGCAAAGGCACTTTCATTATATAGATAAAATTGACAAAATGTATTTGATTATGCTCATCTCTTATTTAGAATATTGAAATTATTGCTTTTATAAATAAAATTTGTGGGCGTGAAATTATAAAGCTGTATTGTTGTATCTTTTTGGTTATGCTAATTAAATTTTGATTCAATATGGGTAGTAAATAACGACATATGTATATTTGAATAAGTTAAACTAAATACTTTATGGTGCTGCAGTCGGGGACAAACAATACTTTGTTACCTACGGACAAAGAAAGATCTACCAAAACTACGTTTGTCACCGCATGCGGCACCATAAAGTTTTTAGTTTAACTTATTTGAATATACATATGTAGTTATTTCATTATTTGATAAAGTAAGCTTACAAAACAATGCATTAGTCAGTCGAATTTTATATAGATATTGTGATACTTGTTTTTCTCTTTTCAGTTCATTACTATTAAGCAGTCGGGTTTTTGGTTTTTATAATAATAATTTTATTTCAGACTTTTTAGTTTTATTAACCGTTAAGTTATTTCTGTTGTTACTTATGTAATAATATAATATAACGTAATATATACATAGTTTTATTTTAATATATAATTAGGTACAGGCAATGTCATTCCTGACTTGAATACATTCTTGCTAGAAAATGATACTTCGGGCGGCCTGATATATAATTGGTATACTTTTTGACAATTTGTGTTAAAACAGTAATATAAACGTGATATGATACATATATTTTTGAAATGGTCTTACGATCTTTCATTTTATATTTTATTGCTAAGGTAAGAAAATACAAAAACAACCCTCCTCCCATTTTTTTCATTTGCGGGCGCCATTTTGAAAATGTATATAGCCTATGTCACTACCACAATTCTGATGAATTCAACGACACCTCATATGTCAAAAACCGTCCAGCCGTTTGGGCTATAGGGCGTGCCAAAGAAATGGACATACATATGCACATACATACATATATACATACATACATACATACATACATACGCTCAAAAACATTACCCTTCTTTGACGCAGTCGGGTAAAAATGGGTGTAATAGATTACACATTTGCATGTTTTAGATGCAATGTAATACTAAGCGAACCTATTGGAAACATTTGTGGATAACGATCTGCTATTAACAATTTTCAACAACCCGATCTGCGTATAGAGTTCAGAAGTTCACAAAAGTACGCAAACTTAAGCGCAAACTTTGTATATGCTACAGTACTGATGAGGATTGGAATATGAAAATTGTGGAATTTATGCCTCGGTGGCGCGATAAATGCGACCTGGTTCGATACCTGAGAAATGACCTTGATTTTTTAATAAGAACTACTCAGTAGAGGCAAAGATTCTTGCCCAGTAGGAGGCAATAGGCTCACCAGGAGGTAAGCCTATAGTATAATATGATATGTTTAAGATATGGGATCTAAAACATATTTGTCATAATGATGGTGTAATACACCTCTGCCTACCCCTTTGGGAATATAAGCGTGAGACTATGTTCGAACGCTCCACATAATTATTATGTACCAAGGCACCGATGACTGTTGGAAACAATAGAAGACCGCGAATTGGCAAACGTTCGACAGTTAGGTCAACGTCTTAATAAAGCCTATGTCAGATTGGAGGCAAGAAACGAAATATCACATATTACTACGCAAATATCTTTAATACACTTCATATTAAAGAGCTTTGCGGTTTTCATATCGCCAAAAAATAAACATAAGAATTCAAAATAATATTTTATTTAAGGCACAAAGTGACTCGTTCTCTACAATATATTGAATTGCCACTGGTACGTTCTACGAAATTGTATTCCAACTCAATATAGCCGATGCGAAAGTTCTGTTCAAATTCAAGGACTACATGTTACTAAAGGATTATTTTTGGTACGGTTTTATTTACGCTGAAAAGGGCTGGCGTACGCTACGCTTTCAAACGTCCTTCAAGTATTAAATAATATTAAGCAAAACACAAGGTTAAGGAAAAGAAAACATCTTATGTAACCTTAAGGCTGTTCTTTTTATATACATCCTTACATGATAATGTATAGTATGCATATGTAAAGAAAGAACATAGTATCATTGCAAATTTTATTAGAGTAGATTAGATTTTTGTCCGTGTCTTCAGTTATGTATTCAGTCTTCACTTATTATATAAATAAGTGAAGGCTTAAAAATGTCCCAACTGAGACGTTTTATTGGTCTCAAAACAAAATCGCCGTTACAGCCCAATTGTGCGAATGATAACTACTCATAACTCTTTCACGTAAACTCATTGGATATTTATTTTGGATATACATATTGCTCTACTTATTAGTTTAAATTATTCCATAAGTGCATCATTAATAAGTAAATACTCTGAGTTATAGATGTTGTCCATTTCTATGAATTTAACATACCTATCTAGTTTAATATATAGCTAATGTATATCCCAGAACAAGCAAGCAAAGATGCATTATAACTATATTTAGCTACAGCTATAGTTTTAGATTTTATTACGTAATTATAGAGACAAGTGGTCGCCAAGTGGTCGAAATTCACCCATAATTTATTTAAATTTATAATTTGGTCGTTATTAAATTTTTATTGGCTATAACTTAATACACTTATAATCACATTTCATTTAGTCACCTACTCCACATACATATGTATGCAACCATAGTTACAAAGCATTCTACGAAGTCAACCGAACAATGCCGAAATACTACGAACGCGATTCGACTGCTTGTGTAAAATGCATGGTTGTGTGCGTGTAGTGTTTTTTCATTAATATAATGCATTTCTAATGCATATTTTATAAAAATATTAGGATTCGTCCCTCTTTCTCCATATAAACTTTAACTGTGCCGAATTTCATACTCCTCCATTCGCACAATTTTCGTAAAATAGGGTACAAAGTTTTTGCTTCACGTATTAATACTCGTATATAGATAAGCCTATAGCCGTTTACCGGAAACATATTTAGTCTTCGTGCTGCTACTAAAAATTCAAATTCTTAATAACATTGTACGTGACCCTGCACAGTCCTCACATTTACTACTACTAATTTGAGCCAGATTTCATTAGAATATTTACGTAGCAGTATAAGGCGAAACTCGTGTCGACGCATATTTAATATTCGAAGCGGAATACTGCAAGTTATGGGTATGCTCGTAACCCAGGACGCGGTTATTCCTTATCAGAGAACTTCGGTATTATAAACCTTTTACTATGGCAGAATTGGCATGGTCAAACCGAGGGTGCGTGGCGGGCTCTCCTGCCAGTTATTTTATTTTACAATGGATTTTCGTCAAGTAACGCCTTATTTGATCTATTCGAGATTTTAAGTTGAACTTTTGTTGAACTTTGAAAACTAAAGTCAATGTCACAGGCAAAATTCATTTACTAACACAGGTCACAAGTGTTAGCAATTATAGGTAGAATATAATTATTATATAGAAATATTTAGTTAAATGTAGCGATGTAGAAGCATTATTTGAATATGTTTAATTGTATCCGTTATTTTCTGTTGGCAACACTGATTTTTCTCGACTGCCCCACTATGCTTGATAGTATAAAACTAACGCGCGGAACCATAATGGGCAGTCGTGCGTTGTGTGGCGATCGGATAAGTTGGTGAAGTAAAAGTATATTAAGTGGCGGATATTGCATTGAATTAAATCAGGTATGCATATTGTGTAACTATGTAAACTATTAATATAAAATATAATTATGTTACAATAATATTAAAGGAAATAAATACTTGAGAACTGATACTGGAGTTTCCTTACACAAGGTAACACTTATGAGCGTAAAATACATATAATTATAGGTTAGTGAGTTTACTAAGGTACCTACTAAAGCCAATATAGGTTAGTTGCTAGGTTCAGGCAAACGGTTGAGCCTATGTGAAGACAACTCTCGACCACTCTTTTAAATCGCCACTGTTAAGATATTACCAAAATCCATCGGATAATGGTTATAAAAAGTGGCAGAGAGACCGATCGAAATTGAGAATGGACTATTTTAATTAAAATACAATCTAAATTTACACAGTTTGTTTGCTCCACTTCTAATTACCGCTTTGTTAAATATTACATATCTGGAAATTGCAGTCTCTAGTTTATCTCAATACCAATGATGAATTGCTTATGACTGTCAAACTGTCTATTAGAATATCAGCGCTTCTAACTTCTGATTAAATTAAGTCTCAATTACATTTTCAATTTCAATCGCTGTATTTATTAAGAAACTATATATTATAATATCAGTTCTGTGTGTAAACTGCCAAACAGCTTCTGGTACGGCCCTCTTCTTGGTGTCATAAGAGTTAGGCCGCTGGGCTGGTGGTGGTGGTGGAATACCACCACGACTCAGTTGAGTTGTCAGACTTCACATATCCTCGAGAACATTATGAAGTACTCTTACTTTCTTACGATGATTTCCGTCAGCGTTAAAGCGAGCGATAATTAACTATTTACTACGTAGGTACTATAACTTCAAAAAGTCAGAGATCGTGTCTTAGGATTAAAGTTGAGACCTCTGGTGTGGCAGTTTAACGGTCTATTGTTACTTTTATTGAAACTATGTTCTAATAAAAGGTCGTTAAGATGTTAGGATTCATTAAATATTTCAAGCATTAAAATATTGTTCTATAGATTAAGAAATTCAATGTTAGAAATCATTTATTGATTTAGTTTACAAATTAACACCTATGAACCTGAAAATATAGGTTAGTGAGTTTACTAAGTTACTGAAGCCGCATTTAGGTTAGTTGTTAGGTTCAGGCAAAGCGTTGAGCCTACGAGAAAAAACCTGCAAGAAAATCACAGCCACTCTTTTAAATCGCCAATTAAGTATAATTTCAGTACCTATGTAAAATACTGATCTCATATCAACAAGGTGTTACAGCCATTGTTCTATACTGACTATAAAAAGATCTAAAATAATAACAATAATTACTTTATAGTATTAAGGAAATTGGAAGTATTGTTGTATTTTTGTATAAACAAAGATTAAACAAACATTAAAATATTGCTCTTATTAACTTGTCTTCCGTTGCAAGGTAGCACTTTGACGTTCATACGTGTTACTTTGTGACCTAAATTAATAAAAGTATTTTGCAGCGCCTGACTTTTCAGGTGCTGACAAAATGCGCAAAACGCTGTCAAATAAATTCATTTTCACAATAATTTATGCGACCTTAATAGATCTTCATTTATTAAGGTCGCACAAATTGTTGTGTTTAGGACCTTGAATACAAATAAATTTCATTTGAAATGCAGGGTTGATATTTGCATATAGTGCACACTTTAATTCATATCGTTGGTCAACTGAGTTGCGAAAATTGGATAAATAGGTTGTCTAGACTTGAAGCATTAGCTTCCATTATGCTATTAAGCATAATGGTGGCTCATATATGCGCTATATTATGAGTGCTTAATTTTGTCTCCAAGAAGATTCTTTTCCGTAGTTCTTAAAAATACATGTATACGGTAGTAGAACAGTGTTTTCTCCTAGGCAGTACTGTATTTTTACTTTCCAAGAAATTTATTTTACTTCTCTTCTGGGTGGCGCAGCAGGAACGGATGTTGTGCTTAAACCATTTGTTAAAGGTAAGATAAGCTACGTTTATTTGTGGTTGTAGACAAAATAAACCAACTGTTTATATCTGGGACAAGTTCAATGGCAACATGCTTAGAAGTTTGACTCCTTTATCTAGCAGCTAATAAACTCAGAACTGCCTCTGTGGCGCAGCGGTAGTGAATGCGACTGCTGTGCATGAGGTCTCATGTTCGAATCCCGGGTCGGGCCAACATAAAGGTATTGGGTTTTTCTGTTAAGAAATCTCAATACGAGCCCGGAGTTAGGAAGTTGGCGGTGTTAGACACCCCCGTGCCTCGGAAAGCACGTAAAGCCGTTGGTTCTGCGCCTGATCTCTCTCTGGTCGTGTCGGATTATCCGTCCCATCGGATCATGAGGGTAAGGGAACAGAGAGTGCACTTGTGTTTGCGCACATACTTGTGCACTATAATATCTCCTGCGCAGATGGCCAGTCTCCGTTAAGATTGGCCGCCGTGACCGAAAATCGGTCTGGAGGACATTATTATTATTAATCAACTCAGACCAGACCAGTTATCGAGTTCGGAGATATACATACGAAATTAAATGTGAACGCAAACTTATGCTATTGAATGAGGCAAGGTGCGGCAAAAGCTTTTTGTACCTGTTTTAGATCCTGAGTGATATGACAAGACTAAAGTGAATGCATCTACTGAGGAGATAAGTCCATTAACGATTTTGCTTGCAGATGACTGTAGTATATCCCTTTTAGAAAACACCGAGGTTTATAATTATTTGTATAACTAGGTAGGCAAACTCTTGAAAAATCCGCAAAACAAATGGTTAAATCATATAGAAAATTTTACTGTAGTTTAAAAGCCCGTTTTTTATGAATAAGTGCTACTTGAAATATTTGCAAGCAAATGTCAAAGGCAGCATTGATAAATTAAAATGGTATTATTTTATACACGCTTTTAATTTAGGGGGAAAAGAACTTAAAAAAATAATCCAACCCTGCAACAGGTTGTATCTTTTCTTTATCTCAATTTTAACTGTTACCTACTTAGAATGCTATTAAAATCATAGTACATACCAACATAGCAACAGTGTGAGTGCAAACGAATCCCGCGATCAACGTGCCGATGACACCAGCCACTAATCCAGAGTTTTTGAAGGCAGCTGGCATTGCCAGAATGCCAGAGCCGAGACATGCCTTCAATAGATGTACAATAGATCCAATAGTTCTGTGAACAAAAATCTCTGTTTACGTTATTTACATACAACACTAAACTATTTATTTTTTATTTTGCTATTTATTTATAAATTACCATGATCAATACTAGATTGTCTTAATAATACGCCATTTTGACGGTCGTATATTTAAATCCAATCAAAAAATTTATTAAAAAGTCTTGACAAAATAATTAACATATTATCAAAATGCCAATCAATTTTCGGCTAGGTTATTTTCCTTAGCAACAACAAAAAAGTGTGATTCACGAAAATGTCTCTGTTTCTACTTCAAACATTCTAATAAGATACTTGAAAGTTGTATCGCGTTTGAATGGTACTTGGCTTTTCTCAGTATACCTACAGCTTACGTTTTAATAAAAATCTTTCACATGGAAATTTTTTAACAATAATATATAGCTGTCTACTACTAAGGAATTCCTAGCAGAAAAATAAAAGAACATTTTCTTAGCCTGAGAATCAAATCGAACATTCGAAGAATTTTTAAATTGGTTCGTGAAAATTAACCTCCACTTCCATTAAAATTCATATAAATCACTCTCACTTTTTGATTAGTATAAATTTCAATACTTACGAATTGGGGTGTTCGATAGTCCTATGCTCAAATGGATTGTACGGTTTCTCATCAGTAACACCTTTTGATGCGATGCTAATTGACGATTGGAATCCAGGATTACTCGTCAGATCAGCTCTGGAAAAAAAGTACTTGTCAGTTAAACATGTAAAAATCATTTAGTACAATGCACTAAAAGAGATATTTTCTCGAACTACTACTAACCAGTTGTTACTGTTCTTGACAAATCTTTATATACCTATTAGGTTAAGTCTCTTCCAAAATTCATAGTTAATGAAGATTTAATCAGCGGTCGCCTAGTGGTCAAAATTCGACCATAATTTATTTAAATTTTAAGTTTGATCGTTATTAAGGTTTTATTGTCTATACCCATTTCATTTAGATTTCGCCAAGGCTATAAAGGTAAATTTACCTATCTTTTTCAAACAAATTATTATTTACTTAACTATAGTCTTTCATTGATGATATTCCTAAGCTTGCTACTTCGTTTCCTTTTTTCTTTATTACATATAAATAAGTTATATGTAACCATAGTTATGAAGATGAATTGTACAACGTCAGACGATCAATGCCGAAATACTACGAACGCGATTCGGCTGCGTGTGTCAAATGCATGGTTGTGCGTGTAGTATTTTTCATTAATTTAATGTATTTCTAATGCATATTTTATAAAAATATTAGGATTCGCCACTCCATAAACTTTAACTGTGTCAAATTTTATACTCCTCCGTTCGCGCAATTATCGTAAAAAGGGGTACAAAGTTTTTGCTTGACGTATTAATATATAGATATACAGAAAAACCACACAAGATTTTTATTAGAGATGCTGCGCTGCCATATTATAGTGCTAACTGAATGGAAAATACTTCATCTACCACGGTTGCTGCCGGTTTTATGACATCACTAGATCTAGCAAATAAGTTAAAACGGCCTTAAAAATACCGAATGCAGAAAGACGATCTGGGGTCATTATTAAATCATCATTTCAGGTACCGTGTCAAGATGACAACTTAAGATTTTTTACCATGTTTGTTTGTTTTTCATTAACAAACTTATTTGTTATCGTTCTTATGGAATGTCTTAATATTATCATATTGAGAACTGCAGTTAATACTTTTATAACTAAGCAGTAAATGTTATACATATTATTATTACATGTAAGGAGTAATATAATAATTTAAGACAAACTTATCTGATATTGTAAAAATATTATCATTATGGAATTATACATAAATAATAATAATATCAGTCCTGTATTAATGAGGCTATAGTCCAAAACGCTGGCCCAGTGCGAGTTGGCAGACTGCTTACATGTTCAGGAACATATGTATCTTATCTTATCTTATGTGGGGGCTAGTCAGTACAGACCGGCGACACTTCGACCCAGTGGGATCTTAGTGTCGACTTACCCAATACCGACTGCCATAGATGTTCATGGCAGCTGGGACCGACGGCTTAACGTGCTCTCAGAGGCACGGAGCAGGCGATAATTGTTAATCAATACGCACATAATTTCGAAAAGTTATATTATTTCCGAACCACTGCTCTTAACATACGTATACTCATTAAATTTATTTACGTATCATTTGTCACAAGGGTGGACCAACGCCGTGGCTAACACAGAAACGAGCGATATGTGTAATATAGAAAGCTAGTGAAATAGAGAGACATATACTACTAATATCAACCGAAGTATGACAAAAACAAATGCCTCTTGAAGTCCAATAGACCCCACGCGGCTTATTCAAAGTTACTGGATGTATTCTTTTTCTTTCTTTCTATTCGGAACTGAACTGTGCGTACACAGATTTTCAGATATAAATATAACGTAGCAGGTAGCAAATAATAACAAAAAGCCGTCGTATCTTTTTATGGTGTTTAAGACCTAAATGCTATTTCCAATTGGTGTTTTATCAATAATATGACTCTAAACGTAAACAAATGTAACTTTATAAATTTCACCCGTAACACTAACATCATCCAGACAGATTACCATGTCGAAGGTGTAAAGCTCAAAGAACTGGCCATCATTAAAGACCTTGGAATACTTTTTGATAAAAAACTTACCTTCCTACCACATTTTGATAATATTATTAAAAAATCTTCCCGAATGTTAGGATTTATTCTTCGCAACTCTAGATTCTTCCGTAATCCACAAACCAAAATATCTGTATTCAATGCTTACGTTAGAAGCAATGTAGAATATTGTAGTGTGGTATGGTCACCCAGTTATAAAGTACACCAGTTGAGAATAGAACGTATACAAAGAAGATTCGTTGCACACTTAACATTTGCTGCTAGGATACATAAACAGTCTCTTTCATATGGAGAAAAATTAAAACATTTTAAAATAGATAGTCTTCTGACTCGTAGACAACTCCATGACATGACCTTTTTATATAAGATGCTTAGAAATGGTTTAGATTGTCCAGCGTTTTTGTCATCCATAACCTTTCGAGTGCCGCGTCGAATTCCAAGACAGGCTGCAATTTCCGGGTTACTACATCAGCCCATTGCAAGAACAAATTTAAAACAGTCGTCTGCACTATCCAGATTGTCTAGAATGTACAACTCCTTGGACTGTGAAGTAGATATTTTTAACACTAGCTTAACTAAATTTAGATTTATTGTGTTGAGGTTGTTGAGAAACCGTAATTGTGTGTGATCAATGTTTCTAGTAATGTTGTGTATACATATATAATACTTGTCAATATCGCAAATCATCAAACATTGTCTCCTTAAAGTTGCATACGATGTATAATTTACTTTTTTTAAAAACTTGTATCTGATCTGTAATTATAACCTAAGCACGTGTAGTGCTACTGTCCGCTAATTTAGTGCATGCGGTGACTCCTTAAAAAGTTGTGCAATTTGTACTAATAACAACCAAACTGTAATTTTTGTGTCTTAAATATTTGTAACAACTACTGGATGTCCTTGTAATAAATAAATAAATAAATAAATAAATGGTGTTATAGCAGCGACAATAAGGTCAAGTACATGAGCATGGCAAGGCTCAGGGCCAACTGCTTTTATTACCGAATCGAGCTATTCAGAGATTGACCGTGGTGTATACAATGTATTCACAATGTATGCAGGAAAGTATCGTCATAGATTAAATCATGTCTATCATCGATGGCGTAGTGGTGTGAGTAGTCGCCTCGCCACTGCGACTACGCCGAGGGTTGTGGGTTCGAATTCCATACGAGACAAAAATTGTTTGATTCGCAAATGATTGTTTAGAGTCTTGGTGTTCTTTGTGTCCGTTGTTTGAATGTTTGTAAAGTCTTCTACCACTCAGAACTATACATAATGCGGGAGTTGTCTTTTCAAAATAACAACAAAATAACAAATAATATTAACTTCGGCAATGTTAGCCCGTAGTAATTTAATTGAAATTTAATTTAATTCTTGTCGTTTATTTTCAGTTAACATAGAATATATAAATAAACGTTAAGTTTTTACACCATAATTATAAATACCTTTTAAAATATGTAAGCAATTTCAAATAAGAATTCTATACAATTTACTTGAAAACTAGTTTATTAATTTTTAATTAGGTTTATTGATTAGATTATATTAAAACCGAATAAAATTTCTGGATTGCCTCGTTGGTTTTGAGGTCGAATGCTATATTATTGTTATTTACTTATTCTATAAGCATTTTTTGAACCTATTAGTAAAGAAATTGAGGGTCCAATACTCTTCTGTCTACCCTATTGCCATAAAAACAAGCGAGAAACAACCAGCATTTAAAACTAGCTGCATGAATAATGACAACATTAATAAAAAAGATGCAAAGTAAGGTATCAGCACTCCATAAATCTCGAGCTCGCTCCGATAAATTGATGTATTGCCAGCATAAAATATTTTTTGAAATAAAGCATTTCAATATTCATGATAATTTAATGTCAGCTTGAGATCGGATCGTAAAGGATACCCACTAAGTGGTGTTTCTTATAATTGTACATTAACTGACTTGCGCAACTTCGTCCGCTTCACATAAAAGAATTATCCCCGTTTTTGCAACATTTTTCATTGGTGCTCCGCTCCTACTGGTCGTAGCGTGATGTTATATAGCCTTTAACCTTCCACGATTAATGAGCTATCCAAAAATAAAATAATTTTTCCATTCGAACTAGTAGTTCCTGAGATTAGCGCGTTCAACCAAACTAACTCTTCAGCTTTATAATATTAGTATAGACACACGTATAGTTTGTTTGCACGAAGCCAGTAGGGCTACATGCATGAATTGCACGACCTTTTCAGACATCAAGTTCTACTACTTGGTCGCTTCACTGAGCATTGTTGACCCAAGCCCCACACTAGACGTACGTAGGTATGTATGCACATTTATGAGTTCTACAAATACATAGTTGTTCTGTGTCTGGGTTTACCTTTACAGATATAGAGCTAAATAAAATAATGTTACCTGTATCTTCAATAAACAAATAAACAACTTTTATTTTACCACTTTTTACAAAACCCAATACTTTTTCAAAAACATGTTTTAACAAGTTGAAAATTCGCACCCCGCGGTGTGTTGTTTGGTTACGGCCGCTGCTTTCTTATACGACCATGTGTGGTCTTAAGTCTTAGTTGTGCAATTTGAGAAACCAATTTCGATATTTGTATTTTTATATAAAAATATCAAATAATAAATCGTGAAAAGTGGTAGAACAAAAGTCATTAACTAAGGTATAAATAAGTCTCGGGTAAAAGATTATTAGTATTTTTAACCCCCGACGCAAAAACGACAGGGTGTTATAAGTTTGACGTGTCTATGTGTGTGTGTGTGTGTCTGTCTGTAAAACGTAGCTCCCGAACGGATGAACCGATTTTAATTTTGTTTTTTTCGTTTGTTAGGTGAATTAGTCGGGAGTATTCTTAGTTATGTTTGATGAAAATCGATCCAAGATGGCCGCTGCCAAAAAATGGCAGATTACATATTTTCACAACTCCCTCAATATGGGTATTAAATGAAAGGGCTTAACTAGTAGAAAACTATACACTATGATAAATTTCAAATCTAAGATGGCCGCCTCCACAAAATGGTGAATTTCCTTTTTTTTCACAACTCTCTCAATATGGGAATCAAATGAATTTTGTGTCGGGGGTTCCTAAATTATTTTTTCAAATTTACCGTGACGTATATCACAGTAGACGCCATTTAAAAAAGGTGTGAATAAAATAACCTTGTCTTACCTGTCTTTGACAGGAAAGCGGCAATATTAAGTGACAGTTAAAATTAATGAAATCGCGCGAATACGACGAAATCTCTTAGAGTGAGCTAAAAATAGACAAGCGGGCATTTGCTAAGTAAAATTCTTTCGTCGCTTCCTTCTCATTGTCACAAATACAAGGAACCATAATTCCTTTTGCAAAATAATTACACTTTAAAAGAAAACAATTTCCTTAATTGAAATATTTATTAAGCTAGTATACTTAGAGTTGCCCAGCGGACGAAATTCCATGATCATAATTGAACATTTTAGGAAAAAAATATTGTATATTTTGACAACTTATTTTTCTGCTTTACTTTGATATTCGTTTATTGTATATCCGGGAACATATACTTTTATAGTATTCCTCTTACAAACAGGCAAATAAAGTTCATAGACAGTATTGTCTTTAGGTACCTATCTATATAAAATAAGTTCCCATTTTTGGTTCATCGATTACTAATACCCTAATTATGAGTACATATAACATTAAATGGAGCAATCGTCAAAGGTCATAAATAGAAAATTATTTTTAGTATACAGTGGGTATAGTATATAAATAGATTTAATAAGCAGAACAGGTACTAAATAGTGAATAACAAGTAAATTTTTTTTTGATAATTAATACAATTGATTCGCTATGGTACACCCGCCATCTTGACTCTCACCTTCACACAAGAGCGACTCTTTATACTACTAGCTTATGTGTATTTGGCCATGTGAGTTACCTAATTATGAACACATAGGCAGATAAAGAGTATCCTATGTTCAGAGTATGGTCTATCTCTATGGCAAACTTGATCCAAATTCATCTAACGGTTACCCGTAATTGAGTTACAAACATTAAAACATCTTAACAAACTAAAATGAAGTATCTGTTTATAATATCAGAATAACAGCTTTTTACTAAATGCATATAAAAGTATACGCGGCATTTATATAAAAACCAATTTTATAATTTTTGTCTGCCTGATAGTTTGTGCCGGCTAATCTCTGAAACGGATTGACCGATTTTAACGGGACTTTCACTGGCAAATAGCTAATGGTATGAGGAGTAACTTAGACAACGTTTATCTTGGAAAAAATTGTGTTCCGCAGAAAAAACAACTAAACGCGGACGAAGTCGCGGGTAACAGCTGTTTATTAATATAATTAATAGATGGTTTATATAACAGATAACTTATATCATTAAAATTAAAACACTTTATATTATCAACTGTTTAAATTTGGATTTACAATATCCCCTACATTTCGGTTACTCTTAAGCAGCCAGTAAAATAACGTGAGCACACAGAAAAACTAGCCACAGTCAAGCATATAAAGTTAATAAATTTAAACAATTAATATAATTAATTACATGACTATATTTATAATCAATTATAAATAAATTGCTAGTCCGGATGCAGTACTTTTTATAATGAAAGCAATGGTTTAACCAGATACCTGTTCCAACTGTTGACATTTAACGTACACTATAGTACCAATATAAACTAGTGTATTTGTTTTATTTGTAAAAGTTCACGGACTTAAAGGGCGATCAGCTATCTACAACATGTTACAGAACATAGCACTGTGCCTCTTGTGATGATTGATATAAGTCGAGTTGTACCCCTTTTGTAATTTTTACATAGAAATAATCAGGATATAATTAGGATTCTTTTGATCTAACTCAGGTTCTTCTATCTACCATAGTGCCGGATATAATTTTGTGCAAAGTGATAGAACAGGCAGAATTTTTGCAAAAATATCGTGAACATATATATTTGAAGTCGTAACCTCTATAAGTAATTGCTGCACTCATTATTTTCCGTGTTTCATGTCTTTATATATTATATAATTCTTCTGTACGTGTGTTGACAGTGAACTCCTCCTAAACGGCTGGACCGATATTAATGAATTTTTTGTGTGTTTTCAAATGGATTTGAGGATGGTTTAGATATGGTTTTTTTATTTTTCGCCTCTACAGGACCACGTCTGTCGGTACACAGCTAGTGTGATATATATTTATTTACACATTAAATTTTTCATCTTACACGAAGACAACTTATAAGTGCAATATAATGTAACTGTAGTTGTATCATTTATCAGGTCATTTTAGCATGTATTAGAAATAAAATAAGCTATAACTTACATGTTTTTGAAGTGGACACTTCTTTAGGCGCGTTGAGTACTTTTTGGGTGAACAAAAATCATGGAACTCGGGTCATCGTCACCGAACGCTTTCCATGAGTTATATGTATACTGTGTATATATGTGTACTTTTTGGGTGTTCAAAAAGCGGGAAGGTCGAGTTATCGTCACCGCACGCTAGTTACTTAGTTTTCACTTCTATCGGCAGTCCCCATGCCCGGCAGTCACGTACTGCCCCGCATGTTTTTTTAAGAATTATTTTAAAATATAATATAGACCACATAAATGTAAATGAATAGTGAAACTAAATGTTTTTATCCACAAAAAAAAGTACTCAAGTTTAATCTAGCCCACTTAGAACGCGAACTGGATTTTTTTAAATCTTATTTTTGCTCTCCTGTAAAGTGTTGATTTCTGATTTGTATCACTTTTTATAGGAGGCACAGAGCAATATTTATGAATCCTACGGCCAGTTTCACCACTATCGAGTAAAAGTTATCCGAAAGATAAATTGCATGCTGTCTCACTCTTGTTAGATTAAAGAAGAGAGATGGCGAGACTTTGTATCTTATAGATAAATGCTATTTGGAGCTGGTGGAACAGGCCCTTAATCTGATAAATGTCCTTTATTTTATGAGGGTGCCGTACTTAAAGGTTGCAAGAGGTGTCTTATATTACGTTTAGTCCACGCGCTGCGTTTATCTGTCTGTCCTACTTTTAAAACCGTAATAAGTAGTATCCAGCTGAGATGTTTAAATAGTATGTGTTATTATAGCTGCCATCGTAACGAATATTTAAAAAGGAAATCTGTTACCTTAACTGTATAAAGGTTGAAAGTATTATATCTGGACATTGCCGCGGCGGTGCCCGCAAGCCGTTGGATAAATTAAGATTTTTGTTGATATTCTTCTTCTTCTTCCTAGCATTTATTATTCCCAAGTCACTTGGAGTCGGCTTTTCTAGTCTAACCGGATTTGACTGGATATCAGTTTTCAGTTTTTACACGGAGCGGCTGCCATCTGACCTCCGCAACCCGAAGGCTAACGATACCCTAAGGCTAGACCAGTGTCAGGATATTATAGAGCACTGACTTCCCAATAACGACTGCCATAGATGTTCATGGCAGCCGGGACCGACGGTTTAACGTGATCTCCAAGGCACGGAGCAGGCGATAATTGTCAATCAATACGCACATAATTTCGAAAAGTCATATAACTTCCGAAAGTCAGAGGTGCGCGACGTGGGTTCGAACTCGAGACCCTCTGCATTGCAGTCTGTTGGTCTCCCCACTGAGCTATCGCTGCTATAGCTATCTTTTTGTTGATATTCTATCGAATGAATAATGCATACAATCAACTGTTGTACAAAAGTAGCCTTTTTGCAGCAGTTTTTGGCTCCTTAAGCCAAAGATATATTAAAAATATTCATGAAGTATTTTCTCAATGCTATTTCATCAAATTAAATTAAGTTATAACTTATAAGTTATCTGCTTGCTGCATCCTAAAAGGATTGCTCGCTGAACCATTTAATTTTATTTGTAAGAACTTTACAGACGTGATTGCAATAAAAAATCGTGGTGTAGTTGTTTAAGTGTTCTCCTCGCTGTTGCCTCTGTGCCGATTATTGTGAGTGCGAGTCCCACACGGGTCAAAAACATTGTGTGTTCCACAAATAATTACTTCGAGTCAGGATGTTTATTGTGCACGCTGTTTGAATGTTTGTAATTTTTTTTTATACATCATATCTGACGAACTTGCATACTGCCACCTGATGGTAAGTGGTCACCGCAGACTATGGACGCCTGCATCATCAGAGGCATCACTTGCGCGTTGCCAACCCTTTAGGAAAGGAAGTGGGAAGGAGAAGGAACGGGAAGGGGAAAAGTGGGCGATTGGGCCTCCGACACTCTCGCTCACCAACGAAACATAGCAGTAGGAATACTGCTAATTTACTTTGATATTCTGTGAGAGGGTAGTCCTTCCCCGGTCGAGTCGGCCCATACATGCTGAAATCAGCGAAGGAGTGGTTTAATAAAAAAAATTTGAAGCTTTACGTTTAAAGTAAGGTTTGGAGTATTTTTTGTAAACGTACTGCTAATCGTAATAAGAAACACCACTATCCAATTATATTGGTAAAGAAAATATTCCATCTTCGCAATAAAATAAATGCGTCACTTCAATAGCTTCAGATTATTTAACTCTCTACTTAAAACCCCCTAGATAGAAGTCTCAAACATTGCGCAGTTGTTTAAGTAAGTTGTCTGACTGGCACATAAAGCTACAGGTCCGTGTCTAAGTATTCAGTGAATCCTCTGCTTGAATGCTTGTAAAGTTTTGGTACAAGGATGATTTATAGCAAAGCAGTTATCTTTTTTAAAACAAAAAAGTAATGTAAGGTATTACTCACATTAGCGATGTAGGTACTTACTACCATAAAAAATATGGAAATATATGAAACATGTATGATTATTTTAATGCATTCTATAATATCTATTAATCAATTAATTACCTTTCAAATATTCAATCATGATTCGAATTATTATCACTAAAAACATATTAATCAACATTTGAATGCACGATCATACGAAAATGAATGTTCACATTAAATTTTTCTTAGGAATTGCACATCGCTTATTCATACTATTTCAAAAAACAATAATTTTTCAATCACTCGGTCGGAAACACGCAAATATTGCCTCTACCCGGCCTTGGATATCCAACAAGCATGGCCGATCGCTCGGAACGGTGTGTCGTCAATGAGAATTAAAGTATTCTAATATCCATTGTAGTTATGCCTCACTGATTTTTTGTTAGTATATTTATAGCAATGGGTTTTTATCTCTTACGAACGTACTGCGACCTATGTATGTAAAATACTGGTGATAATTACTAATGGATAGTAGCGACATCTTGAAAACTTATCACATTTCTTTTTCATATTTTTATTTAGTTTAAGTTTACTCTTAATGTTGCCTATATAACGTGAATGCTGTGTATACTTTTAATAGGCAAACATATATACCCGCGATTTTATCCATAGTGCTTATAATTGTAACATTTGTATGTATTGCTGTAAGCGTAACTTATAATAAATAATAATAATAATATAATTATATTAACAGTCTTCTCCCTAGCCTTTATTATTCCCAAGTCACTTGGGGTCGGCTTTTCTAGTCTAACCGGATTTGACTGGATATCAGTTTTCAGTTTTTACACGAAGCGGCTGCCACCTGACCTCCGCAACCCGAAGGCTAACGATACCCTAAGGCTAGACCAGGTTTAGGATATTATAGAGCACTGACTACCCAATAACGACTGCCATAGATGTTCATGGCAGCCGGGACCGACGGCTTAACGACGGCTCTCCAAGGCACGGAGCAGGCGATGATTGTCAATCAATATGCACATCATTTCGAAAAGTCATATAACTTCCGAAAGTCAGAGGTGCGCGACGTGGGTTCGAACCTGAGATCCTCTGCATTGCAGTCTGTTGGTCTCCCCACTAAGCTATCGCTGCTTCATTATATTAACAGTCATTGTTCGAAAAAAGAGTTTATAATAATAATAATAATAATAATATTTTACCACATACACACAACACCATCTAGCCCAAACTAAGCAGAGCTTGTACTATGGGTACTAGACAATGGATAAACATACATATATACCTTTTTTTTTTGTAAATACATACATATTATACATAGAAACACCCAGACCAAGACAAACATCCATGTTCATGCACACAAATGTTTGACTTGTGCGGGAATCGAACCCGCGACCTCAGGCGTAGCAGTCGGTTACACTAACCACTACGCCATCGAGGTATTTACATTACATACTTAGGTAGGAAACTGGCTATCACAGGAATATGCCCATTATTATTCAAATTTTATCTATTTACTGGCTGTCACACTATATTTAAATGGTATAAGAAAATAAATTTAAATAATAAAATTTTCTATGACGAACCCAGCTAGAATATTTTAAGAAAATCTATGCAGCATAGAGTCTCTATATCGTTATCTATTGTGTTTTTATTGGTTACAGCTGTTATTGGCCAGTAATGTGTAAAACAAAGGGGCGTTAGTCTTTAAGTATGTAGTATATGTGTATGTATGTACATACACTTAACAGCGACGCTTAAATGACGTATCTTCGTATTTTGTACAACAAAGATGGCAAATGTGCGTACGGCCGGTCTGATGGCAAGCTATTACAGTAGATAACGATCGTTTACAATACTAGGGGTATAACTTGTACGTTGCTAAACTGGGAAAAGGAATTAAAGATGGGATGAGAATACCTAGGGTATCATTTGCGTGAAAAGAAAGAAATGGGATAAGAAGTTTGTATGTTAGCTTCTAGAACTTAGCAAGAAATGAACAAATAAGTATTGGCTCCTATTGTACCTACAGCTAAGTTATGTAAGTATTTTATTGATTTCTCATGTTTGACACGTAATTAAGATTCAGGTTCGATTGAATTGATAGTGAATCAAATCTCAACGAATCTGTCACACTCAGATAGGCACAATCCATTGATAATCTTGAAAATATCAGGTGACATGAATTGGCCGTAGTAGGATTTTATTGCTATAAATATACTAATAAAAGATCAGTGAGACAGACTGGAGTTACATGAGGGGCAACACAGTGTGATCTCCTGCCCCCCAGCCACTGAGTTGGAGCGACGCCCTCTGTCGTGCCGGGGCTTCGCCCGCAGACCTTTTCTTTTCTGCATTAGGCCCTGCTAGGTGGATCGCTGATGTTGTTTCAGTTCCAGCAACTCACCCACCATACAAAGCAGTGAGCTGGCACACCATGGTAGTTGTAGTCGGTAGGTTTGAAGTCTCGGGCGAGCCCGACATAACCCTCTCACCTCCCCTTCTGGCAAGGGCATATGTATCAGGAGGATTTCCGCACGTAGAAAAAGAAGAGAGCAACGCAGTATTAAATTTAATACCATTGTACTTAGTTGAGTTGAGGCTGAGGAAGAAAGCATTTTCTGATAGGCGGTTTGAATCTGGTACTATGTTTTTACTGATATTGTAATTAGACGGGCTCTCTCGCCCTTACTTCCTAACTAAGCTACGATCCCTCTAAATCTATTTAGCAAAACGAAGCGAAATTATATAACAGGTGAATGAAATCATTTAACAGACTGTTGTTTTTATGTCAAATGTTGTAGCTGAATAAGCAATAATCTATTCTATAAAAACAAAAACAAATTGATGAAGCGGTGATATCCTAATGAAACAGGTATCAAACTTGCGAACGAGAGATTGTGAGTTGAGTCCCGTTGATTGCAGTACCTACTTAAACCTAATTCTAACGCTAGCATATTCAGTTATCTGGAAGGATTAATTAAAATCTAGTAAATGGAAACCAACATTGTTAGAAATTCGCTTATACTACAAAAAAACCCTTAGCATGAGTCAACACATTGGTGAGTATCCTTTCAGAATATGTCTGTTATTCTAACAACTTATACTAGCTTTCGCGCGCTGCTCTGCCCGAGTGGTACTTACATCAATAAAAAGTATGGATATGAAAGACATATCCTTCCCCAGGTTTTTAGCTATATCTGTACCAAATTTCATCTAAATTGGTTACCGTTAATTACCGTTAAAAGGTAACAGATAGACAGAGTTATTTTCGAATTTATAATATTAAATTCATAATAAGCATTAATACGGGAAGAAAAAACTTTGTGCCTCTTTTTAAGCATATTGAGCGCATGTGGTAAAATTGACATAAAGACGGATAGCAGGAAAATAGAATTTAAAAAAAAATGAATCATAGTCAAATTTTGACCGCTGAACTACCACTAATAAATATAAAACTACACATAAACGAGCTATTACAAGCAAGTATGAGAAGTTTTTTCATTACCAACATTTTAAGAACTGCAACAGTTCACGAAAGTTTGTAATGAACTACAGTTTTATGCACACTTTCAGACTATTATAAGCTTTTATATGCATGAAAGTCTTTATAAAGACTCAAAAGAATGTAAAACAGTTGCTTCAATTATCATACAAAGTAGTTTATTTGTTTTTAACCATTACAATTGGTGAAACTTCGGCAAACGCATTTTCAGCAAATTAGAAATGTCTTTTGCTTTATTTATATACATACATAAATGCCTCAGCAGAGCGGTGTCGGTATCGAGTTCGATTCCCGGGTAAGATAAATTATTGTTGGGTTTTTCTGTCTTACCACTCGAGTGCCAATGCCACGCATCAGAAGAACCGTAAAGTGCACAACGCTGACGTCACCCATCGTTAGGCGACTCGAGTTCAGATAAACAATTTATAAAGAGTAAAGACATTGCTAGTCTGCTTATTAGAAAGAAATAAGTATTCTCTTGGTGTCATGTCGCGCTTAACCGAAAAAGCGACAATAGCTCTTTTATGCATTTTGCTGTAAAAATATAAAATGGACTAAAGTCCATTTAGCAGCGATAGCCTATTGGGAAACCATTGAACTGCCACGCAGAGGTATCGAGTTCGATCCCAAGGCGCGCATCTCTGACTTTTCTAAGTTATGTGCGAATCAAATAGTTAATTATCGCTAGTTTTAACGGTGAAGCAAAACATCGTGGGGAAATATTCTGAGAGTGAGTTAAAACAAAATGATCTGAAGACATGTAAAATCTACCAACCCGCGCTGGTGGACTATGGCCTAAACCTTCTCACACTGATAAGAGGCCCGTGACCAGCATTTGGACAGTGTAATACAGGGCCCAAAAAGTAGTGTATGTATAATATATATACACTACTTTTTGGGCTCTCTCGAGGTTAGAAGTTTTTAGTAGCAGCACTGAGGTTGAACCTTTTTCCGGTAGACGCCAATGACCTCGTACTCGACCTAATATGTGTAGTGTGTGATTGTACACCTGTGCCCACGAAAGTGAGTTTGTTTGTCTGTTACGCCTTACCTACTCGACCGACAATCATAAGAAAAAAAGACAGGGGACAGTCAGTTCATCTAGAAAAAAGTACTGATCCCAAGGGATATAAAATTATATACATAATTTATATAAACACGAGCGAAGCCGCGGTCAAAATCTAGTAGATACATAAACTCATGCCTATGTCACGATAAGCGAAGACTGGGGATTTTCATTTGCTGTGAGAGCCAATTATCTCTTTTGAAGATATATAAGAGAATTTAAGAAGAAATTCTCATAACATGGTTCTTACAAGTTTGTTGATTTAGACGTTAAGGCTGCCCGTCCATTGAAGAGGAACGAGGCTGCGGAGCAAAGAAACGGAGAAATATTAACCAATAGGACTGCAAATAATCGCCGCTCCGCTCCAGTATGCCATCCTATTAGTTAATATTGTGCGGTTTCTTCACTCCGCAGCTTCGCTCCGCTTCAATGGGCAGGCAGCCTTAAGGCAAAATCTTCTATTAAAAGCCTATTCCAGAATAATACGATGATTCAGATTTTCTATTCGATTCAGTTAATGTGTTACAAAATTAAATCATAGCATTCGATTTATTAATTGTTTTTATTATAATATACTTAGAACTATGCATGAATAACGTGGTCTTTTAAGTGGTCACATCGTCACGTCGTTGTGGGTTCTAACCCCAAACGTTTTTAAAACTTTGTATGATTCACAAATAGTTGTTTCGAGTCTAGGTGTTCTTTATGTCTGTTGTTTGAATGTTTGTTTGCAGGAAAGAAAGAAAGAAAAACGAATATTATTAAATCTATTCAGTCACAGCGTTACACCAGCAGCCAGAAACAACAGGTTTTTAATTCTATCTAGCATTCCTAGACTTCGCAGGTTAAATGATAATCGATTATTCATGGCACGAGTTGATGACACATTAATATTGCGCGCGCTACTTCTTTCATTTTATTGCGTCCGATTGTCGTGTTCGTGTCAATGACCTTTATCTTGTGAAATTAAGTCTCTGCCTTTTCCTCCAAGCAACGTAAGTTCCGTAAGTCTAACGTATAATACGGGTAAGTAAACGCAAACGGTGACTGTGAAAATTAAATTCACGTAAGCATATAAAATAACAGTGAAACAAAGTTTTCAAAGTTACCTAAAATTCGCAACTTTCTTAATTATAGATACAAGGACACATTTAATTAAATTTTCGAGAAATTTTGTAGAATTGAATATACTTCCATAATATGCTAGCAGTGCCACACGGTTCAACCACGTTTATGAATACTGTTCCATTCCATTAGCTTGTATTGTAATGTTATATAGCCGAAGTTAATATAAGTAACAGTTTAAGATGTTGCTCGCAGCTACTTTTTATCATCGCACCGCTCGCCATCGACAGGGTTTTCATTCTCACACCTTACAACCTCATTGGTGCCGCATCAAGCAGTTCTAGAGTAATTTTCTATCGTGGACGCTCAGGTTGCGGAATGAATTCCCTGCCGAGATTTTCCCACAAGACTACAGTATGGGATTCTTCAAAAAGGGTGTTAAAAGATTTTTACAGTATCGGCAACGCGCAAGTGATGCCTCTAGTGTTGCAGGCGTCCATAGGCAACGGTGACCCATTACCATCAGGTGGACGGTATGTTTGTTTGACAAGTACAAAAAAAAATTACTTCGGTATAAAACAACTTAACGGTGATCGGTAGGGTAGCGTTTCGCAAATGAGAACGATTCTCGCGACCTCGCCGACTCTGGTAAAGTCGAGAAACACTGTGGTAGGTTTAGACGGTATGACGGGGACGTCGTCATCTTTCCCCGGATAAGTCCGACATAGCCTCTCCACCACCCCGTGGAGAGGTATGCGTTAAAACATTTTTAAATGTAAAAAAAGCGTAACCGTGATAGAATTCTTAAAATGGTGATGTGTAATATTATGATTGATGGAGAAAAAGTGGAGCAAGTGAAAGAGAGTTTGTATATTTGGGTACTTTGTTTACAAGGGATGGTAAACTTGAGGGAGATATTGAAAGGAGAAAAATAGCTGGCACAAAGTGAAAGGAGCTCTACGAGCTTTTATGAACAGTCGAAATGTATCCGAAAAAGCACGTTTGCTGCTCATAGAGGAATATTAGTGCCTACACTTATGTATGGAAGTGAAAGTTGGGTATGGCAAAAGAAGCATGAGAGCAAAATAAAAGCTGTAGAAATGAGAGCGCTGATAAGCATATATGGTGTGACTCTGAAAGATAGAATAAGGAATAGTGTGATTAGAGAGAGATGCGGCATGAAAGTGGATATAGTGACAAGAATAGAAAAGGGTACGTTAAGCTGGTTTGGGCATGTAAAAAAAATGAACGAGGAAAGACTGACTAAAAAGTTTATAAGGCTAGTGTCAGAGGAACGGTCGCAAGAGGAAGAAGGAAGACCTAGGCGAACGTTTCTCGATCAGATCGGAGGAGGTCTGGACAAAGGCCAGGTTAAGAGCACCTTGAACCAACGGGCATGTATGAGGAATGTGATGAATGATGCCAGAGAAGTGTGTCAGAATCGTAGCAAATGCAAATATGTAGTCTCTGCCTGCCCCTCTGGGAAACAGGCGTGAATGTATGTATGTAGTTTTAAAGTTTATCTATCACAAATAAATCACTTGTTATAATGTTACTATACGAGCTGTTCTCTGCGGTTTTACCTACGTTTCTGATTACTGGTACGCTCGTAGATATTCTAGACCCTCAAGCAAGTGGAAGCAATAAGTTGTTAGTTATATAGTTGGTATGGCAGCACATTATACACGAATAAATAAATATTGATTTGTATATTAGTAGGTATAAATATAAATTGTACTTACGTCGACTTGAAGTTGTTTATCTCCACCGTTTCTTTTTCTTTCGACATTTCGAAAGTCTGCAAAAAGAAAAATCTGTTTTAAATAACACGTAATATTACTGGCATTTTAATATTGTTTATAGTCCTTAGATATAATATTAATATCAGCCCTGTATTAAACGGTCCTACTGCACGGGCCTCTTCTCAGTGTGAAAAGGTTTAGGCCATTCCACCACGCTGGCCCAGTGCGGGTTGGCAAACTTCACATGTATTCGAAAACATTATGGAAAACTCTAAGACTTGGAGGTTGTTTTTCTTCACCGTTAAAGCAAGCGATAATTAACTATTTATTACGCACATAAATTCACTACTATGTATGGCGATACAAATAAAACATTGGTCTTTCTCTCTATCAAAATGTCAGAGATGCGCGCCTTGGGATTGAACTTAAGATCTATATGTGGCAGTTCGACGGTTTTCCACTAGGATAGGCTGCTTAGTATTTATATATTTTATTCTATATGTAGAAACATTAAACAAAAGATTCGGGTTCAATGATTTTGTAGCAATTTAACGGTACTCGATTGTTCAGAGCGACTGATTAATAAAACCATACTTTATATATCGGAGCAATCTTAACTGAAACTGGCCATCTGCGCAGGAGATATTACAGTGCACACGTGTGTGCGCAAACACAAGCGCACTCTCTGTTCCTCATAATCCTATTTTTCGGAATTCGACACGACCGGAGAGAGATCAGGCGTACGTCCAACGGATTTACCTGCTTTTCGACACACGGGGTGTCTAACACCACCAATTTCCTAACTCCAGGCTACTATTGAGATTTCTTGGCAGAAAACCTCAACTGCTTTTTTTTTGCCCGCCCCAACAGCAGTCGCATTCATTATTGCTGCGCCACCGAGGCAATACAATTAATTTGTTTCATCAAAATAGTGTAAGTAGATTTTGAGATCCAACAAATAAAGGCGCCCACTTAACCCGTCAATGTTGGGCTGCCAACCATAATTGAAAACCTATTGTATCTGGTCGTCGATTCATCCTTTATCCTAGATTTTCCACTCGGCTTCGCTCGCATAAATGTAGATTTTACAAATACATTTTTATCCCTGGGTAACACTACTTTGTTCTGGATGAAAGTTACCCTTGGTCATTTATTGTACCCCTGACAACGTGTATGTGAAATTTTAAGATAATCGGTTGAGTAGTTCAGCAGTGAAAGCGTAACAAACAATGTTACAGTTATAATATTAGTACGGATACGGATTTATGAACACGTGTAGAGTTGTCTATATCTTATAAACATATAAATAGGTATGCACTTGCAATTGAGGACATATTATGTAAAATTAAATAAAATAGATAAGTATAAACGTATATTAAAGCATTATGCACTCGGTATGCATGTTCGTATTTAAAATTCAAAGCTCATATTGATTACCTAACATTTATTGCTTGTTGTATAACCTGTTTGCGACATATTTAATTAAAATGCTTTAAGATATTACATAGTAGAGACTGAGGCATTGCCACGAGAGATCACTAATTCGATTCCAAAGCTGTATGCGCTGCTGAAAAGGTCGCACACAACTTTGTTGTTTGAAATGAAAGATCACTGATAGTTAAAATGAGATGCGATTTATTGATCACATAACTATCACGTACCTTATGATAATATGTATGGTACGATAAATGAAGTATAATCGCACACTGGTGTTGATTTACACAATTCATATGAGGCGTCGTAAAAGTGCTGATGTAAAGGAGGCGCGCATGCCATGTACGATGTTATAACTCGTACAGAAGCTTATTATACATAAATAGCATTCAAATCTGTCTTTTCAAAGTTATGCGCTTGCTTTAATAGTGAAATATTACATCATCATGAAACCAGCATGCTTAAGGGTTCTTCATATTTTTCTCAAAGATTTGAATAGTCTGTTGTACAATCGTTCTCAGAATGAAAAGAGGCCATTGTCCAGCAATGAGACAGTTTGTAAGCAGGACTAATAAATTCTTGTTTTAAATGTGAAACAGCTACTACATAACACTAACTTATGATTTAGTAAAAATCCTTTGAAATATTAAGAATGCATAGAACCGTCTCGTGTGTATGGGATCTCGGGTTCGAATCCCGGATCAGGCAAAGTGTTATTGAATTTTTTACAAGAAAATTTGGATAGGTAGCGATATAAAGGTGTAATACAATACTGCTTATCCCTTTGATTCCCCACAGATCATGTTGACCAACCAAAACACTTTTTAACTGTTATAATATCGTATATAAAGATTTCATTATATGCAAATTAAATGTAATAGTACATACTTCTAACGAAATTAACTATGGTTTAATTAACATCGGAACTAATATGGTTTAATTAACATTGTCGGCCTCGATGGCGTAGTGGTTAGTGTAACCGACTGCCACGCCTGAGGTCGCGGGTTCGATTCCCGCATAAGACAAATATTTGTGTGCATGAACATGGATGTTTGTCTTGGTCTGGGTGTTTCTATGTATAATATGTATGTATTTACAAAAAAAAAAGTATATATGTATGTTTATCCATTGTCTAGTACCCATAGTACAAGCTCTGCTTAGTTTGGGCTAGATGGTGTTGTGTGTATGTGGTAGAATATTATTATTATTCACATTTATTCATTAATTATCAATAAAAATTACATTTTTAAATATATAATTATAAAAAAACACATTTAAAAATATAAAAATTATGGATGCCCACCGACATCGAGACAAGGTCCAAGCTGTCGGTGGTTAGGGGTCCAGAGAGAGGAATCTCCTCACTATGCGTGCCGTATCGAGGAGAACCGCCTTCTGCATCTGACCCTTGACCCAAGCACCTAACGCGAGCCTCTTAAGATGTTGGTCGAGGCTCTTGGCTATTAGACCGTTTACCGTAACGACTATCGGTACAATGATTGCCGAGTCCACATCCCACATATCGACAACCTCGTGTGCTAAGTCCAGGTATTTTAGTTCTTTTTCCTTCTCAGCTTTCACGAGGTTGCCATCATGAGGGATGGTAATATCGACAATCATTGCACGGCGCTCTGATCGATCTATTACCACAATATCAGGCTTGTTGGCAACAACAGTCCTGTCTGTGATAATAGATCAATCCCAATACAGTGTGATATGGTCCTTTTCGAGAACTGGTTCCGCTACATACCTGTAGTAAGGCACCTCGACCTCTACAAGTTTGTACTTCAGAGCAAGTTGCTGATGGATAATTCTGGCTACTTGGTTATGTCTGTGCAAGTACTCGCCGTTAGCAAGACGAGAACAACCGGAAACTATATGCCTGAGGGATTCACCGGGTTGGTGGCACGCCCGACATATGTCAATCGTACCATCCCTCAGGATATATTTCCGGTAGTTATTCGTCTTGATAACTTCGTCCATAATTGCACAGACAAACCCTTCGGTTTCCCCAAAGAGGTCACCGAAGCGTAGCCAGTTCACGGAGGCGAGAACGTCTACATCAGGTCCATATAGGGCCTTGTAGAACCTACCGTGAAGCTCCTTGCTCTGCCATACACTCTTGCGGTCGTCAATGCTTAGTACTATAGGGATGCGCCAGTTCTCTTTAGCCAGGTTAAGCGGGGTGAGTCCGTTATCCACTGCGATAACATCACGATGCATACCCACGTTCGCTTGAAGGAAATATTCTCTAAGGTTGCACACCTCACGATTATGGAGGGTTTTGGCATTTAGAAAACCTCGACCCCCACATTTCCGCGGGAGGTACAACCTCATCACAGACGAACGAGGATGATGCATTCGGTATGCCGTCAACAGTGTACGGACCTTCCTGTCCAGGGCATCTAACTCAGTCTGAGTCCACTTAAGTATGCCAAAGGAGTATAAAAGAAGCGGCATGACCCAACCGTTAAAAGCGCGCACATTGTTGCCGCCTGATAAAAGACTGTTAAGTATTTTTCTCAGGCGACCAAAAAAGCGCTCCTTCAACGATTGTTTCATGTCCGCTTCATTTATACCTAAGGCTTGTGACATACCCAAGTATTTGTAGGTATCAGTAATGAGAAGCGATCTTAGGTTAATGGAATCTGAAAGTTCAATGCTCTCAGATTCCACCATCCTTCCTTCCTTTACATGCATGACTGCACATTTATCCACACCAAACTCCATGTTGATAGATTTACTAAAGCAATCAGTTACTCTTAGTAAGTCTATCAAATGTGAATCAGTGCGGGCAAACAGCTTTAAATCATCCATGTATAGCAAGTGTGATACGACCTGACCGCCTCTCTTTAACCTGTAACCTAGCCCTGAACCCTCTAGTAATGTACTGAGAGGGTTCAACGCTAGACAAAACCACAGAGGACTCAGACTGTCGCCCTGAAATATACCTCGCTTAATCTGTATTAGCTCGCTGGTCACCTGGGTCTGTCGACACCCTGGATAGTAAGGAGCCGTTTTCCATTGCCGCATACATAACTTCAAGAAGGTGCATAGAGTTGTATTTACTTTATACAGCTCCAGCACCCTCAAGAGCCACGTATGCGGCACCGAATCGAACGCTTTCTTGTAATCTATCCAACATGTCGCCAGACTCTTGTGATTACGGCGAACCTGTTGGCTAATGGCCATATCAATGAGGAGGAGTTCCTTCGTACCACGAGCCCCCTTCCTACAACCATTCTGAGAGGCCGACATAATAGAATTGATTTCAATATGTTTTGAAATTTTGGCTCTCAGAATAGACGTAAGAAGCTTATAGACCGATGGTAAGCAGGTGATCGGTCTATAATTTCCAGGCTCGTGAGTGCTACCTGCTTTGTGGAGCAGGTGCGTAACTCCTGTGGTCATAAAATCTGGCAACGACCCAGATTCTACGGTTGATTGAAACTGCGATGCCAAGCAAGCATGCGAACTACGTAGCCATTTCAACCAGAAGTTATGCAGCCCGTCCGGACCTGGAGACTTCCAATTTGATAACGAACGGACTGCACTAGTAACATCCTGGTCTTCAATGACTACGTCTTCCATCTCTGGAATTTGTTCAACCGCTCGCTCGACATCACGGATCCAATCGCCCTCTGTGTGGCCCATGGGCACCGACCAGATGCTACGCCAAAAGGTATTTGTGGTATCAGCATCCGGCAGCCGCCCACCAGTCACACATTGATCCGGTCGTTCCCAGCTTCTATAAACACGTCTTTGGTCTTTTTGAAATGTGTAATTCACGGTATATCGGTTCACGCGTTTTTTGTATCTGCGCAAACGGTTTGCCCACGCATAAACTTTCTGCTTCAGGAAGTCAATGCGCTCTGTGACCCGAGATGTATAGTCTTGTGGGCTGGTGTCAGTTCCCAAGAAAGCTCGAATCACAAAGCGCATCACTCTAGGGCGAGTATTGCCCTCCCTGAAGCAGATTAGTTTACCAATAAGTGCCCTTGCCTCAGCGATACGACGTTCAATCCTGCATTGCCATGCCGGAGCAGCTTTTCGCCATACAGCAGTGTTGTTCAAAGGGAACTTGACGCCTGCTGTACGACATGCCGCTACAGCAGCACAATACAGGATTGAATGGGTATCACTGAGATTCTCGCTATTCTCTAAATAACTAGGCAGTAGCGAGTCAAGGGCACCTACAAATGCCATATTTTGTCTATGCGTAGGCAACCGCGGCAGTCGAGGCCTAATAGTATGGGGTGTATACCGATATTCCCGAATCGCACATTCCAAAGCTACCCTTACCTCATCATTGTACTGGATGCTTACATTATTAGTCATGTCATCCTCATCCTCGCTGGTAATGTTTTGGGGCAACGATGTAACACTACTTGTTGTTACACCAGGATGGACGTGAATGGCACGACTCGAACGTAAACACTCTGAGCGAAGCCTATCAAGTACGTTATCATCCAGCATCCGATTGCGCTGGATAACTCGCACTTGATCCGATAGTCGTTGTGCCGTGACGTTGAAGCCTGGTTCAAGAGCCTGAAACAGTGGCAGCATTCGATTACGTTATTATTATTATTATTATTATTATTAATATTATAAATGCGAATGTGAGTTTGTTAGCTTTCATGCCTTAACTACTAGACCGATCATCATGAAAAGGATATAGGGTACCTTGAAAGCAAAAAAAAAATACTGTTCGGATAGAAATGTATTGACAAAATCTACATTAACGCGAGCAAATCCACGGAAAAAATCTCGGATATTATATATCACATTATTCAGATATAATACAGTGACGTAATATATTTATAGCACGCCGATAGCAATTTACGTAATTATGATTTACTGCGCGGTAATGTCGTTTTTTGCATGACATGACTCATAGCTAAAGAACAATACGTAATTAGGTTCTTAATTACTTGCCTTTGTATTGTTTATGTGTTAATATTGGATCTCTAACAATGATACTCGGTTTCGTGTAAATAGGGTCTTACAACGATTGTGATCGCAGCGTTCCTTTTTTTTGTATTGGAGACAAACGAGCAAACGGATATTATATTATACCCATGGACACACTACGCACTTGTGACTCCTCTGGTGTTGCGGGTAGCAACAACAGACGAGTTGCAAGTGCGTTGCTGGCTTTTTTAATTTCCCCCCTCTCATAGAGAGATTGGGCCTCCGGTACCCTCACTCACTCGACAAAACACAACGCAAGCGCTATTTCACGCCGGTTTTTTGTGAGGCCGTGGTATCACTCTGGTCGAGCCGGCCCATTCGTGCCGAAGCGTGGCTCTCTCACTTTAAAAAACAACAAGACATCATATTATCGAAACGGATGGTGTGTTTAGAATCTAGTGATTTGGTTCTAGCAGTGTAAATTATGACCACTGCCAGTGTGTCGAACTGGGTGGATTAGATCTCAATAAAGAATAAAAATAATGCAGTGGAAAACCGAAGGACTGCGACGCAGAGGTATCAAGTTCGACTTCAAGGCACGCACCTCTGACATTGCGAAGTTATGCGCATGCTAAAGCACGCGATAGTTAACTCTTTAATAATGTTAAAACAGTGAAGGAAAAAGTCATGAGGAAATCCGCATGTCTGTAAGTCCTTTGTAACATTATGAAGGACCCACAGACATGCGGGTTGGCAGACTTAACATATTTCTGAGGACATGCTCAGAAATATATTAAGTCTGCCAAGCCGCACTAGGGCGACATAGTGGACTATGGCCTTACCCTTCTTATACTAAGAAGTGGCCCGTGCCGAGCAATGGGACAGTTTATAAAAATGGCTGATGTTAGGTATTACACATTGTTAATTCGTATATTTCAATAAGTTAATGATTAATTACTAGTTCCGTCCGCGCCTTCGCTCGCGTAAATATAGGTTAGTTTAGTAAATTTTTTCTGTATAAATTTACCCCATGTTCTTTTCTGTTTGCCTGACAATGTGTATGCGAAATTTTATGATGATCGGTCGAATAGTTAATGCGTAAAAGCGTAACTAATAAACAAACTCACATTGTACTTAATATTACTAATTAGGACATTTCGAAGATTTCAATTTCATTGAATATATATTATTATATTGAATATTTCATGGAATATTTTGATTATCATCGATAATTATACTTCGCTTATTTATATTAATGAGAAAGAAATAAAGAAATAAGTTTATTTAACGACATAATCATAATATTGTTTCTGTTCTGTTTACGCGAATGTTATTCATTGAAATTAAACTACTATACACGGATTTTATCGCGTACATACTCATGCAAATACAAAATAAAACAAATCTAAAAGAAAGATAAAACATATAAGGGTGTCGTTAAAAAGGTATTATTTCAGTATTAGTCGTGACACGTCAAAGGTGTGATGACGCTGGTCTTCTGTTAATAATATTATTAGATAATTAAAACTTAAGCCAAATGAATAAGACTGTTAAATAATGATAAGGAATAATTTACTTAATACCCGGAACTATTTAGAACATCAACATCTTAAGATGATATCGCCAGTCTGACATCAGTGCCACGCTTCTCGAACAGACATATTACAACGTAACTAGATTTTCTATACAAACATTTACATGCAATTCAAATATTACGTAAACGCAATATTATTATGTAAATGTTTGTTTGGAAACATTTAGTTCAACAGCGTACAGACTGTCTGCGTAATGTTCGTGAAAAATAACAATGCTAAGCTATTATTTTTATTATAATAATAATTATACTGTAAATATGACAACTCTTTCGGGAATATAAGCGTGAGACTATGTACTCCGTGAACCTTTCACTTTCACAAAAAACCTTTCACAAATTTCGTGACAGAAAACCCCAGTACCACTCCGCCTAATTCGAATTTAAGCCCGATACCTCATGCACATCTGGACAGTCGTATTTATTATTTGCACAACGGAGGCACGGAGAGGTTGGTTAATTTGGCTTCTAAAGGAAATAATTATATACTATCATCAAACCTTTTTACGACGCAATTGTTCGCTCTCTGCAATGTATATATATGTATATCCTCCTCGAAACTCTTCAAATATACTGCTGTTATTACCGCCTAAAACGTGTCCAGCGCAATGACACCTATATATATAATAACACATATACCTAATGGCCAGTGTAGTTCCTTTGTTATATTTACATTGGTTTTTGTACAATTATTCACACGTTTGTTTATGCTCCGTTAAGCTTGGTTTATTTTATGTAAATAAACAAAGACTGTTCTGTAATCGTTGTACGGATTTATATTTGTATACATAGTATTACATAGTACAGATGTACGCTTATGTTATATTTTAAAATGTGGTTAAAAATTTACTAGACACAGCGATAGTTTAGTGGAAGACCGTTAGACTGCTACGAAGAGATCTCGAGTTCGATCCTAAGGCACGCATCTCTGACTTTTCGAAGTTATGTGCGTATTAAAATAGTTAATTATAGCTTGCTTTAACGGTGAAGGAAAACATTGTGAGGAAACCTGCATGTTTGAGAGTTCTACATAATGTTGTCGAAGATATGTGAAGTCTGCCAACCTGCACTGGGCCAGCGTGGTGGACTATGGCCTAAGCCTTCTCACGCTAAGAAGAGGCCCGTGCCCAGCAGTGGGACAATTTAATACAGGGCTGATATTATTATTTTATAAAAGTGTACTACATACATATTTTACCAGTTTCCTTATTTTAAGACAACTTTTGCGCTAATAACAATTCCTGCGTCGCGAAGGAATTTGCAGACATTTAAACGACGGACACAAAGAAGACTCCGTATTGGAACCTTTATGAAAGTACTTACTAATTACTATTTGTGGAAAATAATTTTATGTTCCGATTGGATATCAAACCACAAACACTCAGAGCAGTGGCAATTGCAAAGCGGCTATTTGAACCACTAAGTCATCCGTGTAACCTTTGGAGTCAGCATTGTTTATAGATCCACCTAAAAAGATGGCAATCCTATACCGATGGATACCCATCGTTGGATCGTTTGGAATTGACCTGTATAGGTATGCCAGTGCCATAGGTAGGGTACATAAACGTCATGTTGTTGCAGAGAGTTTTCCAAAAGAGACCACTCCAACGGCAGAAAAGATAAACGCGAAATAAAATATATAACATTATACCTTTGCTTTAAACTCTGCCCACACCTTCCGAGTTACGTGACAATCTAAGAATATTAAATGAATATAATTCAAATTAAATCTATAAATGGGACTTAGATAGAATTTCACAAGAAATCTTATTGCCCGATATTTGACCTTGACGCCAATATTGGAGCATAAATATTAATTTATGTTTCTCGAAAATCTAATTTTGATGCCCTCACAAAAGGCCATTGACGTGTATAGATTTATTTTAGTTGAACAACTTTTGAAATTATGGTAAATACATTTTTGGTTCATGTCAATCACCTTTGTCTTTGGAAACTATCCTGAATAATATTATAAAGTCGAATGTGACTTTGTTTTTAACATTTTTACATTTCATATTCTACCGATCATAATGAAAATTCGCTTAAGTACAAGTTGTCAAAGGCACAGAAAAGTACAAAAGGTACCTTTCTTAAATACAGATAAGTAAAAAGTAGATACGCAAACGGCAACTACGAAAATTAAAATAATGTAAGCTTATAAAATAACAATCAAACAAAGAATTCGATGATACCTCAAGTTCTAAGCATTCTTAATTACAGGTACAAACAATTACTTTCGCATACCGCCGGAGCTTTGGGCTAAAATCAGCACAGACTGGTGCCCAGATAATGTTAAGCGGCAACGTGGTAGACCACTAAAAAACCTGGGGTGTTCCCTCTCTCACCCAATGGGGGGAGGCCAGTTGGGAACTTAAAAGATTAGTGGTAGGACGAATTAGGTAACTACAGGAGATACTGGTGCAAACTAGCACATAACAAGGATATGCGGAAAAGCTAGAGGGAGGCCTTTGCCCTGCAGTGGGACAATACAGGCTGAAATTAAAATGAATAAAAATAATTCTTTATTTCCTTCATCAAGGTGCCTAAATTCACATCATCTCGTATCCATTCTAATAAACTGAAGTACCACTTGTTCTTATAGTAAAGCAGCTTTGGCAATCGTCTCAATTTACTTAGGGATTTTATTTAAAATCCTCTTTAAATGTCTGGGAATATGGCGCGATGCCCAATTAACTTCGAAAAGGATCAGACAAAATTCCTTCTTGAATATCAAAGTCAATGTTCTTATATTTGCCGTTTGATAGGTTTTTATTGCCGAATAATAAATGTTGAATGGGCAAATGAATATACTGCTACGTTAAATTTGAAATCTTCCGCTTGATATTTTGATAAGTCTATGTGTTGTTTATTTATTTGGGCATCCAGTAGTTGTTATATTATACTTGCATTTAAACTTGCATTTGCCGACAGGTCAATAATAGCTAAGTATATAGTATACACGAGTGTATATACACGAGTCGGAAGCGAGTTCTGGGCACACGAACGATTTTTAGTTCTCACAGGGTGAGTGTTGGAAATGGTTAATATGTACTACGTATTAGAGGATCTCCATAATTTTTTTTGTATTACGTATAAATGCTTTCATGCTCTTTAAGTCACTAATAATAATAATGTCCTCCAGACCAAATTTTGGACCAATCTTAATGGAGACTGGCAATCTGCGCATAAGATATTATAGTGCACAAATGTGTGCGCAAACACAAGTGCACTCTCTGTTCCTTAACTCTCATAAATCGATGGGACGGTAATGCGACGCGACTGACGAGAAATCAGACGCAGGACCAACGGCTTTACGTGCTTTCTAAGGCATAGGGGTCTGCCACGCCTGAGGTCGCGGGTTCGATTCCCGCACAAGTCAAACATTTGTGTGCAGGAATATGGATGTTTGTCTTGGTCTGGGTGTTTCTATGTATAATATGTATGTATTTACAAATAATAAGTAAATATGTATGTTTATCCATTGTCTAGTACCCATAGTACAAACTTTGCTTAGTTTGGCCTAGTTTTTTTTTTTTTTTTTTATATGTTGGCAAATGAGCAGACGGATCGCCTGATGGTAAGCGATTACCGCCGCCCATGGACACCCGCAACTCCAAAGGAGTTACAAGTGCGTTGCCAGCCCTTTAAAAAGTAATGAAGGAGGGAAAGGACAAAGGAAAGGATAGGAAAAGGATCGGGGTAACTGGGCCTCCGGCTCTCTCACTCACCAATACGAAACGCAACAGTACGGGTACCGTTACTTCACGCCAGTATTCTGTGAGAGGGTAGTACTACCCCGGTCGATCCGGCCCATTTCATTCCCATTCGTGCTGAAACCAGTACGTAGTAGAATATTATTATTATTATATTATAATTACGTCCGCCATTTTTTGTTGGCCCGACCCGAAGGAACTCCAACCCGAGATCTTATACACAGCAGTCGCATCCACTACCGCTGCGCCACAAAGACAGCTAACTCACTAAGCCAATTATGACAACAATACGTTTGAGTTCAACATTTTAATATTTAAAACATGTCATCATGTGTACCTATTAAGCTACTACTTAATTTATTTTGCACTCAAATATGTTTCTTATTTAGGTCACAACCTAAAGCCGTAATTGGTGAAATGTTAATTACTTAATACACTGTTTGTATATATCTGCCGAACGATCAAGGCATGGAATTCTCTGCCAAGGCACGTGTTTCCTTCTTCCTTCAATCCTGGGTCCTTTAAGCGGGGCGTGAAAAAGCACCTTCTCAGGCCGTCAAAGTAGAGACCTCAACATCGCCTCGGCTGCTATGAGGACGATGTGGAGGCCACTGCTCTTAGACCACACGACTGCTTACCATCAGGCGGAGTGTGGTCATTTTGACGAGCAAAAATTAACAATATTAATCATTATTCATTACACTAATTAATCTAATATACATTTTTTCTTATTTTTTAGGGTTCCGTACCTTAAAAGGAAAAAAACGGAACCCTTATAGGATCACTTTGTTGTCCGTCCGTCTATCTGTCAAGACCCTTTATCTCGGAAACGCATGGAGGTATCGAGTTGAAATTAAAATAGTATACTCAAATCTACAGTCTCTTTAAGCTGTGGATATATCAAATTTTCTACGTTAACGTAAAAAAAGATACGGCCGTTTATGCCGCAAAATACGTATATTTCGTTATTCTCAAGGGAATCAAAATTTATAGGGTATTTTCCGTTGACCTAGAACTATAAAATTTGGCAAGTATTATTACTTATTTATGATCTTGTAGTATAAGATGTTATCGTCTTATACTACAAGTACAGGGAAAATCTGAAACTATACATTTGTAATTAAATAATAAAAAACAGGATCTTTATGCAAGGTCGGCGGTCCTAATTTTGAATTGAGTTATCCGTATCATGTGTGGTGTGGGGTATCATAAGAAAGGGCTTCATTGACACAAGCTTAAACAGATTATAATAATGTTTTTATGTGTAGTTTTCGATTTATGATGAAGAATGAAAAAATAAACATGCGGGGCAATCTTTGGGGACTGCCGATAGTAATGAAAACTATGAACTAGCTTATTGTAGAACTTATTGTTTACCCAAAAAGTACACATATATATACAGTATACATATAGCTCATGGAAAGCGTTCGGTGACGATGACGCGAGTTCCATGATTTTTGTTCACCCAAAAAGTACTCAACGCGCCTAAAGAAGTTTTCATTTCAAAAAACCTTCTGCCTTAAATTTTTACGAAACCCTCGGTGGGCGAGTCCGACTCGCACTTGTCCGGATTTTTATATTTTTATATTTTTATAGGTCCATTTGACCGCGATCTCATCTGATGTTAAGTGAAGATGCAGTCGACGAATATCATCGTCATATATTTACAAATGACTGATCGCACGGAAGGCGTCGTGGCTTAAGTGGTCGCCTCGTCACTGGCACTGCGCCGAGTGTTGTGGGTTCGAATCCCACACAGGACTAAAAGTTGTGTGATTCACAAATGGTTGTTCCGAGTCTGGCCGTTCATTCTGTCCGTTGTTTGAATGTTTGTAAAGTTCTCCGCGATACAGTCATTATTCCCAGTGCGGGAAATATCGTATCATAATAATAATAAATAATAATAAAACGTATTAACAAAGACAAAGTAACAATAAAAATACTAATAATTGAAATTAAACACTTTATACGGATTTTGTCGCGTAGTTTATTTTACTTTATAACACTTTTATTACATAATTTTGATTTTCTAACACTACTATTATTGAACTTTACTACTATTTAAGCCATATATTTTTAATTAAAACTATTTATATTTGAGTTTACACTTTGCCCCGACGTTTCGGTTGCTATACAGCAGCCATGTTCACGGGGAGACTAAGATGGTCCCAATAAGGAGAACGTTGGGACAACTACCATCTTAGTCTCCCCGTGAACATGGCTAAACAACGCGACAAAATCCGTATAAAGTGTTTCATTTCAATGTATAACATTCGCGTAAACATAAGACAATATTAAATACTAATAATTATTATAATACTAAATATTTATAGAAATGGTTTAGGCATTGTAGAATTCGTCAGCATCGCTGTCGACTGGTTACGTGCGTAGAAGACTGGCAGCATAGCCACGTTGAATGTCGATGCTGATTCTTTGGGTCAAGAAAAGATCAGACTTCTGATCACGTGGAGCGTCGATCAGAGATTTGAGACCTCTCTGAACAAGATACGAGCGCTCGAGCTCCATAAGCCTAAGGTTTCCACCCCAAACAGCTCAAAAATGTAATTATAATAATATCACCCCTGTATTAAACTGTCACACTGCTGGGCACTGACCTCTTCTCAATGTAAAAAGGGCTGGCCCAGTGCGGTTCGGTAGACTTCACATATCTTAAGAACATTATATAGAATTCTTAGACATGCAGGTTTCCTCACAACGTTTTCCTTCATCGTTAAAGCGAGCGATAATTAACTATTTATTACGCACGTAACTTCGAAAAGTCAGAGATGCGCGCCGAGGGATCGAACTCGAGATATCTGCGTAGTAATCCAATGGTCTCCTACTAGGAAACCGCTGCTTCAAAAAAATATATAATTGCCTAATATTCTTTCTGTGTGGAAATGGCGTACCTCCGCTTACCCTTTTTATGATAAGTGTCTTATGTATGTATAAACGTTTAAAAGGATTTCCATATAAAGATAAATGTATTCAGTCATGAATATATACTAAAGAGTGTTTCTCCATACGTCTACATTATTTTAGGCTAAATGTTCCTTATGTTTATTTAAGGAAATTTAGTTCAACAATATAACTGCTTTCTATAAGCTTCTTTGTAATTGTAAGCGCTTTTGTTTAGAATACGTATTTGGCCTTTAAAAGACTCTTTTGATTTTATTTTTTGTTTAGTTTTTATATGGTTTCAGCGTTCTTGTAACCTTATAAATAATGTTGTTAAGGCGTTAATTGTTGTAAATATCTTAATTATACCAATCAATGGCGACTTAAAAATGAAGGGAATGTAGGTGAGTCTATTGAGGTTAAAATAATTATGTTGATTAAAACAATATTAGGCATGTGCCTCGTGGTACGTAGTTCGTTTGCGTTTAATAATAATAACAATGTCCTCCAGACCGAATTTCGGTCACGGCGGCCAATCTTAACGGAGACTGGCCATCTACGTAGAAGATATTATAGTGCACAAGTATGTGCGCAAACACAAGTGCACTCTCTGTTCCCTAACCCTCATGATCCGATGGGACGGTAATCCGACATGACCGGAGATCGGATCAGGAGCAGGACCAACGGCTTTACGTGCTTTCCGAGGCACGGGGGTGTCTAACACCGCCAACTTCCTATCTTCGCTATTCAGATTTCTTAACAGAAATACCCAATGACTTTTTTTTGTTGACTCGACCCTGGATTCGAACCCGAGACCTCATGCAAAGCAGTCGCATTCACTACCGCTGTGCCACGGAGGCAGTTAAGTTTCGTTCTCGTTTATATGTGTACTGTCTTACTATTTCTTACTTATTAGTTATTATATTTATGTATGTATAACAGTATGCTCACATAAAGTATAAAATGCTGTGCTAACCTTTAATTTAAAAGCATACATAAATATTATATAATAAATGTTATTTAGTTAAATGTCTGGTATGTATTTTAGTTGGTAAGCCTTATTATTAAATAAATAAATAAAAGTATATAACAGGGGCGTGCACAAAGATTTCTGGTAGGGTATGCACGCCCTACCCGAAACCTCTGCGAGGGCACTACATTTCATTTATAAATGTTTTTGTGTGTATATATATCTGTATATTATATTGTAGTATTTAATAAATAGATTTCGATTATATAGATTTACATAAGCCAGCGGACTAGGCTTATTTGCTTGTATGAAGCGCACGCGCCTGGTATATAATTCTTCTGTACGTGTGTTGACAGTGAACTCTTCCTAAACGGCTGGACCGATTCAAATGAATTTTTTTGTGTGTGTTTAAATGGATTCGAGGATAGTTAAGATTTGTTTTTTTTCTTTTTTTCGCCTGTATAGGACAACCTTTGTCGGGACAGTTAGTATTGTTATATATTTATATATCTTTTTGTAAATTTCGCTTATCGAGCCAGTGTACGATAGGTATCTATAATAAATGTGAAATTATTCATTAGCTTAAGCCCAATTTTAAGTTTTAAGGTCTCGACGATACAAGCCTAGAGGTTAGTGTCGATACCACTAAAAACCAAATTTATTGTACATTTTTATGCTAAAATAAATTAATCCAATTTTATTCTTAAAAAATAATAAGTGGTGTGGATTGAGGTTCGATTCCCGGGCCAGGCAATGTGCTATTACGTTTATCTATTAGAATATTTTCAGTAAGACAAAATGGAATCTATCAACATAGTTGTAATAAGATAAGTAAGTAAAAACTCCAAATTAGAATTTCGTCAAACAATTAATTTTATTTCCCAATTATTTGTTTCAAGGTCAAATACTCAGAACTTGGAAATAAGATTTATGTGTCTCATTTTATCCAATACCAGTTGAAGAATTTATTTAATTTTGTTATATTTTGTGCTCATTCAGTTTTCAGGAATAGATTAATTTATATTCCAATACGCTGAATCACTTAACTAAAGAAACTTATACAGATGTTATATACAGGGTGTCGGGTAATTAATGGATAACCTTGAAATGTCTTATAGTAGAACAGAAGGCCGTACAGAAAAATTAAAAAAAAAATTAAAAACAAAATATATATTAAAAAGTGCAAGCTATTATAGCATAGCATACTTTTGACTGTCTATCTATTAGCATAATTAGTGTTTAATAATAAAAAAAACAAAAAACCGATGGATTTCATTCATTTATGGTCGTAGTATACAAGAAAGTTATATATGGTAATTTTAAAAAAAAGATATCTCAGGTAGTAGTTAGGATAGATTTTATATTCATTTTTTTTTTCTGAACGGCCGGCAGTTCCACTAGAAGACATTTCCAGGTTATCCATTAATTACCGAACATCCTGTATAAGGTTTAATATTTAACACTAGCTTTTTTCCCGCGGCTTTGCTCACGTAAAAGTAGGTTATGTTAGTAACAGTACCTTTCTTTTGAAATAAACTGTAGTCTATGTTGCTTGCTGATAATATAGCTTTCTATTAGTGAAAGATTTTTTTAAATCGGTTAACTTGTTTTTGAGTTAAACCGTCACAAATAAATAAACAAAAATTTTTCTTCTTTCTAATATTAATATAGATAATCCTACTTTACTTTTTTCACTGGAATTGCTTTTATTTCATAAACAGAGCAACAATTATAATTTACAACTTAACTGATATTAACAAACCTAACCACTTATAAATAAAACATGAAAAGTAACAAAATATGAAACTATAAATTTAATATAAAGAAAGGAAATGGCTAGTTTAGGCAGCGTCGTAAAATTCCTCAGCAAGTGCCCAGAAGACTGGCAGCATTGCTACATATATTTCCCTGTATTGAACTTTCTCACTATTGGGCACGGGCCTCTTCTCAGTGTAAGAACGATTACGCCATAATTCACCAAGCTGGCCAGTGTGGATTGTCAGAATTCACACATCTGCAAGAACCTTATGTTAAACTCTAAGACAGGTAGATTTCTTCACAATGTTTTTCTTCGCCGTTAAAGCGAGCTATAGTTAATTATTTAATACGCAGACAGCTTCAAAATATCAGAAGTCCGTGCTAGGGATCCAAATTAAGACCTCTGCATGGCAACAGTCCAACAGTCTCTTTTTTATTAATTTTTTATTGCCTTTGTTGGCAGACGAGCAAGTGGCCCACCTGATGGAAAGTGGTAACCGCTGCTCATGGACTTCAGCAATGTCAGGACACAGCAAAGCCGCTGCCTACCTTGAAAGAAGAACTCTCTTTAAACCTCGTTTGAAGAAGGACATATCATAGCGCTCGGGAAAAACCGAAGCAGGCAGTTCATTCCAGAGCTTGCACGTACATGGGAGAAATGATCGCTGTCTCCCACCAGGCGTGATAGCCTATGCTTCTAGTAGAATATAAAACTGTTTATATTTGTGATGATGAAACATATAGCTATTTGATTTTTATTTTTCTCTTTAGTTTAAATTTGTTGTAAATAATTTGTGTATAGGTATAAATTATATTAATTATTTAACTATATCATTGTTTATTTGAAATAAAAGAAAACTAGCTCTATTTGAATGTATACATGTTTGTTAATCAATCACGCAAAAGCCATTGAACAGCAGACTTGAATGAAACATAGCACACAGACGTCTATTTGTCCAGGATTAACAAAAAAGTTTCTAAAGGATACACGTAGGCGGCAAAAACTAGTAGGTATTTTAAATGCTCCAGTCGCTATCTTATCAAATAAATAATGTTTAGCTTGACTGGTTTTCTTTTACTGTATAATAAAGCAAATAAAAATATCATCACGGTGGACCCTTGTAATAATGTCTAGAGCAATTATTATTTGACAAATGACCTTTGATAAGGCAGATAGGCGTGAAACAGTTTATCCGTTTTCCCTCAATTTCAATCAATTAACGGATTAATTTAATTAAGATAGCAGCGATAGTCTAGTGGGAAACCGTTGGACTGCCACACAGAGGTTTCGAGTTCGATCCCTAGGCGCGCATCTCTGACTTTTCGACGTTATGTGCGTATTAAATAGTTAGTTATCGCTTGCTTTAACGGCAAAGGCAAATATCTTGAGGAAACCTGCATGACTGAGAGCTCTCGATAATGTTCTCGAAGATATGTGAAGTCTGCCAACTCGCACTGGGCTATACTCTGGTGGAGTATGGCCTTATCCTTTTCACCCTGAGAAGAAGCTCATGCCTAGCAGTGAGACAATGTAGTACAGGGCTGATATTATAATACAACAAATTTTATTGAATAATTTAATCAAACAGTAAATTCCTTCTTCTTATACATATATAGAAAAAAAATTGGTTACTCGAGACTTTTTTTTTAATATCTCTCTCTTAAACAGTAGTGCTATAGATACATCACTACATATTATAAAAGAAAGTACCCCACCACGTCTGTTCACGATAAACTCAAAAACTACTTAACGGATTTTCATGCGGTTTTCACCAATACATAGAGTGATTCATGAGAAAGGTTTCGATGTGTAATTTGTTCAGGTTTTGTACTATCCGTGCGAAGCCGGGGTGGGTCTCTAGTTAGATATAAATTTGAACATACACAGTTAGATGACGTCCACACTAGGATGTTTTTTACTCACAGATCAACAATTATATTATTTACTATAAGATTATCATGTTAGTGAATACTGAAGTATTTTTGACGTAGTTTAGTATATTTAGACTATGTTTAGCGTAGTTATTTTTTTGTTGTTGAATATTCTTGCGTCCAAGTTTAGTTAAATATTTACACTGAAATTACCGAGAAACCAGCGGTTAAATTATGTTATTTTCACGCCCATTTGCGGTACGTTCACACGTTTACAAATTTACCATTCGGTTTTGCAAATACGTCTACATTGTTATAATAAAATTGCATGTACACGAGATGGGTGTAAAAACCCAGGATACTTTTTCATCTTCATGTTTTAACTTTTTTTTTCATTCATCAACTTTTTGTATTGTACCGCTGCTGGGCAAAAGCCTCTCCCTCGGACTTCCAAATCACTCTGTTGGTGGATATCCCCTGACCTTATGACCTTGTGACCCCTATATTTTGGGGGTATTTTGACCCACAGGGCCCATATTCAAACTCAACTGAGGGTCACCCCAAGGTGTCTGTACACCAAGTTACAAGTCAATCGGTCCAGTGGTTCCGGAGTTATGCCTGTCACTAACAAACTGTCACTAACAGACAGACACACAGACCCACATAGTGTTTTCATTAACCTCTTCGAAGAAGACTCAGAGGTTAACAATGCTATGTAGTCTGCACGTTTTTTAAATTGCACGGATGATGTATTTGTTTAAGTGATCGCCGCTATCAAATAGTTGTTTAGAGTCTAGCTGTTATTTGGGTCAGTTATTTAAATATTTGTAAAGTTCACCGCGATACAGAAAATATATCTAATGCTAGATTATGCTCGCGGCTTCACTCGCGTAATTGTAGGTTAGAATAGCAGTACTTTTTTCTGGATGAAAGGTACCCTATGTCCATTTCCGTAACCTTGACAACGTGTATGCGAAATTGCATGATGATCGATCGAGTAGTTAAGGCGTTAAAGCTTAACAAACAATCAGACTCATATTCGCATTTAAATATTAGTTAGGATGGAGGCGTTGTCTTTGTAAATATAAATAATAAACTCGCACTACCTTACTCACAAAGAGAATCTTTATACAACACAGCTGGCTTATAAGCGACATGTGTGTTGAAAATTAATCTATACTAATATTATAAAGCTGAAGAGTTTGTTTGTTTGGTTGAACGTGTTAATCTTAAAAACTACTGTTTCGGGTTAAAAATTATTTTTGTGTTGGATAGGCCATTTATCAAGGAAGGCTATAAGCTATATCACATCACGCTACGACTAATAGGAGCGGAGAATCAATAAACCAATTTTGCAAATAACGAAAAGTCTCTTATGTGACGCAGACGGTCAGCTAGTTTTAGAATAAAAACAGAAACTGACTAGTCTTGAAGACTGTACCTATATGTGCAACATAAATGTCATGATTGCATAATCTTTCCAACAAGGTAGTTTTCTTTAAAATAAGTATTTATGTATATTAATTTTGACGGCTCCTTATAAATACAAACAATCTTCTTTGCTCTTGGCTAATGTTTCTTTGATACCAGTTAAAACAGTGATTGAAAGTTCTCATCAAAACTTTTGCTGAAGGGATCCGCAAATAAACAAAACTATTTTTTAAAAAGCACTTGTTAAATTTTGGTTAAATTTACATAGGTCTACCTTTGACCCACCAAACATATTGGAATCATCGAAATCAATTCCTAAATGCCGGAGTAATTACATAAGAAACATACGGAAAAAATACAGTTGAAATGAGAAACTCCTACTATTTTGAAGTCAGTTATTAATAGATTTAAAATAGTTTGAAAGACATTAAGGGAGCTAAGTATGCTAGATATATAAGCCTTTGAGACCCTTATTCTTCTGTGAAAGTGTTACAACTCTTATGCCGATAATATTTCCCCAAGCATGCCGTACCGTCGACAAATAAATGCACTTCCATTTACTCTTCTTCTTTTTCTTCCTTGCGTATCGATGGCAAACATTTTTAAATTATATAATTGCTGCCCAGAAAGCCATTTACTAATTCGTTATTTAAACTCATATAAAAAATATTAAATTGGTTGGTAAATAAACATAATCATGTAGCTACTAATTTAAAACAATTTAAATCAAACAATATCTATTAAATGATATCTCCGAAATACAGCCAGAGCTTATGTCAATATATGTATTATTACAAACCACAGCCTAATTATTAAGCCATTATGTAGTTAACCTACGCATAGGCAAACCACGAATATTCTATATAAAATCAGTTTATTATAAATTGTATATATTTGACATCACACTAGAAACGAATTATATATTCACTACCGACCAGCTTCGGCATCGTACGTGTGATACAAAACCTTAACAAATTATACACCTAAACCTTCCTCATGAATGACTTTATCTATTGGTGAAAACTGTATGAAAATTCGTTCAGTAGTTTTTGAGTTTATCGCGAACCGACAAACAGTCGCGATGGGGGACTTTGTTTTATAATATCTAGTGACGATAGGTTTCCTATATTTCAACGCAGCATATTTAATTGTCGACTAGTCCTGTCAACCATGACCTATGCAATCCGGTTTGATGGCATCAATTCACTCGAGGACAGCTTTATAAACCTGTAAGCCAAGTCAGTAAATTACAAGGAGAGTTAGCAGACTAACTGGTTATGGTGCGGTCGATAATGCGCCAAATGTTGTATTTATAAATTCATGCTTTTATATACATTAAGGGGTAAGCAGAGGAATTATATTGTACTCATATTTTACACGGATTGCGTAGTGGTTTAGGTGGTCGCCAATGCTATTGCGCCATTCAGTGTTGTGGGTTCGATTCCCCGTGGCACAAGAATTATTCCTATACTCCATTTGGTTAGGTACTTAACTAAAGTTAAACAATCTTGATGTGTCTTTTTATCTACAACCACAGTTTAAAAATAAAATGCTGCTTAATATCAATCTAAATACAACAATAACGATTACTAAATCAATTGAACCGTTAGTTTAAGCAGTAGTTTATTTGTTTAATATGTGTTTGTGTAAAAAGTCACATCAAGATTATTTACCTTTAGTTAAGTACCTAACCAGTTTATATATAGGGTTATTATTAATTTTAAACTATTATTATTAAAATTTACTTTTAAACTAACAGGGAAGTATCACTACAGTCAAAAACATCACTATTAGTTCAAACAATACATTCTTAGTAAACCGGAGACAGAAAAAATAAACCTTGACGCTTTAGAAAAAGAGAAAGTAATGCATTCAGGGTTAATACTAAATCTGTTAGCATTGACTTAATTTGACGAAAAAGTAGCTGCAGACCGATTCGTATGTTTGCAGTGTTGCTTTTTTTTACTAAACAATGTATTTCTACATAGAAGTGATTTTAAATACCTGCTTTTGTCTTTCATATGATTATTCCACTAGGAATCTTTCTAATAGGAATAGTTCTTGGGTCGCGGGGTACTATACAAAGATTCAAAGAACCGACACAAAGAACACTCCAACGAATTGTGGATCACACAAATTGCTTCTAGTTGGATTTCAACCCTGAGATGAGGCGACATACATTCATCAACTTTTGAACCCAAAATTAGCACAGAAACGGATATTTAAAATACCAGACTAAGCCACTTCAAAGCGTAGCCGGCTAGTTACTTATAACATCACGAAAAAAAAACATGCGGGGCAGTCTTTGTGGACTGCCGATAGAAGTGCAAACTAAGTAACTAGCGTGCGGTTTTCACTTCAAAAATCGCGCTTAACACGTAACACGTACTTTATAAAAATACATTGATGTTATAACAAAAACAACACCAGTTACATCAAAATTTCATTTTTCTCCGTCGCAAAAAACAAGGGCACATTGTACATGAAATATTTCAGACGGAACGTATGCTACCGCAGATAAACTGCTGCCTCATATAAAATACTCAAGTACGTAATCCCTTCCGGAGTTTTCAGTCAGCCTCTCGTGTGAAACGCTTTTATCCTTCATCCGAGAACGATATTAATCAGAATTTAGGTCAAATGTTTTTTATTCAACGGCTAGAAGTATTTATTGTCAATATGTCGATATATTGATGACCTATTTTATGGCTCTGGTAGCTATGTAATAGCCAAATGTCAAATTAAGTAATATAATTATTAGAAATAATCTTAATAGCGCATTCGGAGTAAAAACGACTGCTGTAATATAAGGTTGGGCTTAATTCCTTAGTCGGGTTATTGTTATCGTTTTATGTTTTTTGTTCCATAATATTGTCTCAAGTTCATCTTAATGTTACACACATTGAAATTAAACTATTATAAAATGATTTTGTCGCGGTTTCTTCTAAAAAATAATGTATACAGTAAATAATGGATAAATAATATAATCTATGTATTAATACGTGAAGCAAAAACTTTGTATCTCTTTTAACGAAAATTGCGCGTTCGGAGGAGTATGAAATTTAGCACAGTTAAAGTTTATATGGAGAAGGATCCTAATATTTATATAAAATATGTATTAAAAATACATTAAATTAATAAAAAATCATCACTACACGCACACAACTATGCATTTGACACACACAGTCGAAACGCGTTCGTAGTATATCGGCATTGTTCGGCTGATGTAGTACTATTCTTTGTAACTATAGTTACATATATCAATATATAATGACATATATCAGCAATCTTACCTTTGGGTGGATTTGAATGATATATACCTACTATTTATATTATAATATATTTACGTAATTTTTATATTATATGAAAAAAAGAAAATAAAGTAGCAAGTTTAGGAATATCGTCAATTAAAGAGTTTGAAGAAGAAAAAATAATAATTTGTTTGAAATAGGTAAATTAACCGGTATTCTAAACAATAAAACCTCGATAACTATCGAACTTACAATTTAAATCAATTATCGACCACTAGGCGACCGCTAGTGATTTCAATTATACCTGAATTATTATAGTTATTTTGGAGCATGCACCGACGCACACATAATAACTGCATGAACGGTGTAGGAGTTGAAGCATCAAATCCTACACGGAATTTTGTATGAACTCAAAGATCGTTTCGAGTATGGATGTTTTTTGTGTCTCCCGTGATACAGGCTTCTTTTTAGTGCGAAATCTGTCTTTTGTATAAAAGCTAATTTAAAATGGCGATTTATGTCATTTATTGCATATCAAGGTTAAAGTGATAACAATTGTCCCAAAGATCTCCGAAGAAACTTCACTTAAAACTCAAAAACTTAGTTTATTTTCTGCCAATTAGCAGCAAAACAAGTAAAAATTTCGTAATACACAAAAAATCCTTGGTGAACAGTAATTTGTTCAAACACGAGTCATTTGAATATTGTTTTGGAGAGGTTTCAACACCATCATTAGAGAATATGAACAAAGTTATTATCTTTACAAAGAAGGAAAGGATAAGACGCCAGCCTTGGCACGATGACTTTCACTCAAATATGGAAGAGAATATTTTAAAGCATTTGAAGTGGTTATACATATATAGTCTCCCGGCTCTATACTAAAAGGGGTAGGCAGAGATGTATTACACTCATATTTCAGTAGCTGTACCTTTAGACCCCACGTAATAGATGCCGAGCTTATTGACATTCCCGGGTACAGTTCCAGACTCTGTCTGTTTCTACTGTTTTTTTTTTAAGTCAGCGCTCTATTTATGAATCCTGTGTCGCGGAGGACTTTACAAACATTCAAATAACGGACACAGGAACACCCAGACTCGAAACAACCATTTGTGGGTCACACATATTTTTGTCCCGAGTGGGATTCGAACCCACAATACTAGGTTTAATGGCAATGGCGAGGCGCCCATTAAGCCATCGTGTAGTCAAACTTTTCTTTATTGTCTTTATTGACAGAGAAACCTAATAACATTTATTTCGACCCGGGAATTAAACTCATGACCTCAAATGTTTACATTTAACACGTTTTTATTAGTTCGGTGTGCATGTATCTATGTAACGGTATTTTTGAACGTGATTTTCACCCCTTTCAAACCGACGGATAGATTTCAGATTTTGCACACTTATCGCGGACAATACAATAAGTTAGAAAAAAAAACGTTTAAGAAAACTAAAAAACACGCTTTCTAAGATATTTTGATAACCCACGCTTTTTTACATTAAAATTATTAACTTACTTTCTACTTTATAAAGCGTGTTTTTTAGTTTTTTTTAAACTATTATTTATTGCTAACTTGCGTGTATCCGTATCTTATTTAATTTTTGTCTACAGGGTACATATTTAAAGGATTATCAAACAAAAAGTCTTGAGAATTCTGCCTAAGCCTAAGCCTAAGAACTCATTATCAGCATCGCAAATACAATAAAAAAACACAAATAGACCAACAAACTGAATATTTTATAAAACATATAACTTGTACGTAAGAGTTTTCAGATAAAGTTTATTTCGTAAAGTAATGAATATCCAAAAATAACATAAATAAACTCTCATCTAAAGACCGAAACCAACCGCAACAGTCCTTGCCAAGGGCTATAAAAGCGGTCTTAATCAAGTTAAACCGTAAAAACCGTAATAAGAGAACGGATTACACATTCGCGGCTGTTATAACCGTAACTTATAATAATTGTAATTATATACGCGCGAACATAATTACGTTGAGTTTAGACTGACCCAGTGGTGCAGCAGTATTAAGTGCTTGCATGAGATCTCAGGTTCAATTCTCAAATCGAACAAATGATTATTAGGTTCTACTGTAAACAAAAACCGCAGGAGTGACATGGAGTCTAGAATCATACACGATATACTTAAATACCAGCGATAAGTGCATATAATGCATCATAAATCTGCCCACTCTTTGGAAATATAGGTTTTGAGTATTATATTTTACTATTAACATCGCTATTTCAAACAATCTTCTGGGATTTAGCCGCGTATGACTGATTTTCCATGAAATGGTAAGCCGTTAGCAGTGATTTTATTCGCGTTTCATTATAATATATAACCTATGTTCATTTTATACGTGACTTAGAACAAAACATCCTACTCCAATATCCTAATTCTACTTATTATTTTTAATTTTATAAATGCGGATGTGAGTTTGCTTTTATGTCACACCCGAAATTGACGAACAATCATAAAAAATTGCACACGTTGGGCACAGAAAAGAACTCGGGTATCTTACATCTATAATAAAAAATATTGTTTAAAAACTATAACCCGACTACGATTTTTTAAACTTTATTTCTTTATTTAATACTTTATTGTAAAATTTTATAGCCTATGCCACCATTCAATAAAATCGGTTCAGTAGTTTAGGCGCTACGGTGGAACATACAAACATAAATACCCAGACTACTAAAATCGTTACCCTTCCTTTTGGCTTCGCCGTAGTCGGGTAAAAAAGGACTGCCGAGAGAAAGCTTATTGACAAAATATAGATAATTCCGAGAGAAGCCGAGAGCAATATCTAGTAATATTATAAATGCGAATTTAAGTTGGTTTGTTAGGCTGTCACGCCCTAACTAACTCCATTAATTATCATGAAATTTCGCATACACTTTGACAGAGGAACAAGGACATAAGATACTGTTTCCGAGTGAAAATCTAGTCCTTTATAATTCAATGGAATATTCGAATAGTAACCCAATTTTCGCCCTATCAACGATTTTTTTATTTTGCGGTCACTGCGTCGGGCTAATCTTTAATTATAATTCTAAGAAGCTAACATATTTTTTTATATTATTACATCACTATACTTGCTTTATCATGTATACGTGACAAAAATGAACACAATTCGTAAGAAAGTATTAAAATATTATTATCAAACTTTACTTAGAAGTGAACTGGCACGAATGGTTTAAAAAAATACTATCAATTGTTTTAGTTTTCGTATTCGGACTTGAAACGTGACGCCGAAAATACGATTGCAAATAATTATATTGTTTGGAAACACATGGCAACGCAGGTATCGCTCAGCATACTACGTACAGCTTATACTAAACCATAGGATGGTATACAGGGTGTCCGGTAATTAATGGATAACCTGGAAATGTCTTATAGTGGAACCGAAGGCCGTTCAGAAAAAAATATAAAAGAAATCTATCCTAACTACTACCTGAGATATGTGTTTTTTTTTAATTACCATGTATAACTTTCTTGTATACTACGACCATAAATGAATGAAATCCATCGGTTTTTGTTGTTTTATTATTGAACACTATGCTAATAGTATGCAATGCTAATATAGCTTGCACTTTTTAATATATTCGTTTTTAAAATTTTTTTAATATATTTTTTCATTTTTTCTGAACGGCTTTCAATTCTACTATAAGACATTTCAAGGTTATCCATTAATTACCGGACACCCTGTATATGCTTAAGGATTATTGGTCGTTTTAGCAAAGAACCTATAGAATGGATACCTCTAGTTGGTCAACGTAAAATTAATGAACGTACGAAGTGACTAAAAGTAATGGCTGGATGCATTTTATATTACAGAATCAATCTGAAATGAACATAGGCAAGCCGTTGCGTACAAATTAACGGCTATTCTGCTTTAGTCAGCTGCTATCGCGGATTTTGAGAGCAAGGAAATAAAGACTACATTTGTGTTTATACAATTAATTATATCAGCCCTGTATATGAACTGTCCAATTTTTAGGCACGGGCCTCGTCTCAGAGTAAAAGCATGTTAAGATCATAATCTATCACGCTGGCCCCAGTCTGGGTAGGCAGAGTTCGCATATCTTCATTCTTATCTTTAGAAACTGGGTGACAGTATTGAAAAGTTAACACTTACCACCGTGACCAAAATTTGTTCTAATGGACGCATTATAACTTTATAAAATTATAAATGCGAATGTGATTTTCTTTTTTAAGTTTGTTATACTTTGCCTTAAGTACTTGACCAGTCATCATAAAATTTGATACAAATTACTAGGGGTAAATAAGAACGTCAGGCACTTTCCCTCTAGAAAAAGTAGGTACTTTTTCTGAGCAAAGCCGCGGTCAAAGGCTATAACATAAAATAATTATAACATAAAAACACTGAAAAATACTGTGGCGTGCATAATTAATTTTGTGTTACATACTTTAAAAACACGATAATAGCATAAACATGAATAAATACAATATACTGTAAATCTCTAAAACAAAATAAAGGACCGCAAATAAACAATGTAGAAATATAACCGCTTATTCTTCTTTATGATTTAAAACAACGGTAGACTTTGTGAATACAGAGAAACAAAAGCATGATTGACAGATTTCATTCGACAAAGAAAGGTTTGAATACGAACAGACATTGCTTGTCATTTTAATGTACACTAGATGTTCCCGTGGTTTCACCCTCGTTTATCATTACTGCGCCGTCCTCGTGGATCGTAGCGTGATGTTATATAGCCTATAGCCTTCCTCGATAAATAAGCTGTCAAACAATAAAATAATTTTTCAATTCGAACCAGTAGTGTCTGAGATTAGCGCGTTCAAGCAAACTAACAAACAAACTCTTCAGCTTTATAATATTAGTATAGATAAACGTATCAGAAATTTGGGAAACTGGGAAATTTTTTAACGAAGTGTTATTTTGTAAGTGATATTTGTGTATATTTGCATCTGTCTCTAAAACGGATGTACCGATATTGATCTGACTGCGCGCATCACGTAGTGGGTTAAGTAGTCGCCTCGCCAATACGTGCACTAAGTGTTGTGGCTTCGCTCCTTACAAAGAGGTCTGTGTGCTTTGTGTGATCCGTACATAGTTGCTCTGAATTTGGGTGTTATTGTTATGATGGCTGTTTATATGTTTGTAAAGTTCTCGACGCAGAAATAATTCATAGCGCGTAAACTGTCTTTTTAAAAAAAGAAATATATATTAACTATTTTGTGTTTGAGAGTGTTCCTGCAATGAGAGAGATATTGTAGACTGTAATCGCTTGTAAAACTAGGTTATCACTCGCGAGTTGCCAAATCTATAAAAAGATTTCAAGTTGAGATGAAACAATGGAATGAAGTGGTGTATGTGAGTCTCTGCAGCTTTCCTTGTCGGGCGAACGCAGTTCCTTACTTAGTCTTAGTCAATCACACAGAGACTAAGTAAGTAGACTCGCTGATTTCAGCATGAATGGGGCCCATTAGGGCCCCAGGGTAGTCCTTCCCCGGTCAAGCCGGGCCGGCTTGACCGGAGAAGGACTACCCTCCCACAGAATATCGAAGTGAAATAGAAGTATTCCTACTGTTGTGTTTTGTTCGGTGAGTGAGAGTGCCGGAGGCCCAATCACCCTCTTCCCGCTCCTTCTCCTTCCAACTTTCTTTCCTAAAGGGTCGGCAACGCGCAAGTGATGCCTGTGGTGTCACAGGCGTCCATAGGCTACGGTGACCACTTACCATCAGGTGGGCCGTAAGCTTGTTTGCCACCTTAGTTATATAGAAAAAAATAACTGCGTACTGTGTTAAAATCTATTAGCAGTTTAATCTGCCTATTATTGGAATGCCAGACATAATTGAAAACCTATTGTGTCTGGCCGCCGGAGTGCCTACTGCCGTACTGGTTAAGCGTGATAGAGTAACAATTATTTGCAAAATATTTTATTCAACAATGATTTTGTAGAATAATAAGATAACAAGGATTTTGCGTTTTCTATGAGTCCGAAAATTCTAAATAATGATTCTAATGCTCACATACTAATATTAAATGACATTATACGTCGTATGTTGTTGAGAACACATTGAATAACATTGCAGATCAATGTTATTGAATGTGTCAAAATACAATTAGTTGACAACAATCTTTAAAACAACACTACTAAGACAACCAAAAGAATAATGGGTAAAAAATAAATTACACATTATGTGATAAGTTAGATAACAAACATGTATACTAATATTATAAAGGCAGGATTGAGTTTGTTGGTTAGCCCTTTTTTTAATTTTGTATAATTCGAGTTAATGATTTCACACAACTATAGTTTATGGATTAGGGCTGTCACTCTTACACAATACCTTACAGCTTATGTCAATAAGCTAGACAATAGAAGCGTAGCAGCTAGTAATATCTTTCAGACCGAATTTCGGCCACGGCGGCCAGTCTTAACGGACACTGGCCAACTACGCAGAAGATAATAAAGTGCACAAGTGTGAGCGCAAACACAGGTACACTCTCTGTTCCCTAACTCTCATGATCCATTGGGATGGTGATCCGATACGACCGGAGAGAGATCAGGCGCAGTACCAACGGCTTTACGTGCTTTCCGAGGCACGGGGCTATCTTACACTGTCAACTACCTAACCCCAGGCTGCTATTGAGATTTCCTAACTGAAAAACCCAATAACATTTTGTTGGCCCGATCCGGGATTTGAACCCGAGACTTCATGCACAGCAGTCGCATTCACTACCGCTGCGCCAAGGAGGCAGCGAGTATAATCTAGATAAAGATGTTAGAAAATATCTATTTTCAAAAATACGGAGTATAATTCCGATGTCTCTGGAAACTTCACAAACAAAGTACACCAAGATTAGGCCCTATATGTAAATAATCATCAGACTATGTTTCATATAAGATTCAACTAAAGCCAATTTTCAAATTTAGAACTAAAAGTTTAACGAACTCAATTTAGACTATCACACGACCTCACTTTTGACAGCAATGATGACATCTGATATTTCCTCATTGCAATTCTTTACACGTCCCATTGGGTCAGACACGGAACATCCTGGACAGCTCATAATTCATAATTACGGGGGTCATTTCCTTGTATGACTACCAAAGGGACAGGTAAATAGTGATCTAATTTTAAAAAACCAGGCATGTCTTATCTTCCTCCTTTACGAAGAATGAGACGTCCTCGGCGGTTTCCATCTCGTTTATCGATAACTGATCTGCTCCCGTAGCTTGTAGCGAGATGTTACATAGCCCATGTTATTTCTAGATAAAGTAGCTTTGTAATGGTGAAAGATGTTTTAAAACCGGTTCAGTAGATTTTTAATTTATTTATGCAGAATAGACGGCGGCGCAACGGTAGTGAATGCGACGTTCATAAGTTATAAGGTACGAATTCCGGATCGGTCAAAGTATAACTAGGTATGTATTTGAAAATAAATTCTTAGTTCTCATAGCTGATGAAATACACCTCTACCGACCCCTTCTCAACAGTACGAAGTTTTCTCACCTTCTTCGTATGACTTAAACTCATAGATGGCGGAATGTGTGGGTAATGCCTTTGCCTACCTACGTACCTTCGTAAAATGCAAGCGCGCGTAAAACGTACTAGGTACGTACATAAAACAAAATTAATTCAATATATAATCACGTGGAATGTTCTCGTAAATTTAACCTTGACTAAAAATCTGTTGCATTAAAATGCATTTGTTTGAACATCAAAGTTCAAAATACTTTATACGAATAAAAACAAAAATACACACTCATACAAAAACATGCTTAACATTTATTCAAACAGGTACAAAAAGGCACTCATAGAATTTAACAAATATATTCCATTCTTTTATTTTTTGTTGTTTACAACAATATTAGTATTTGACTTATGAAACTTTGATGTGATCTCAAAGATTGCTATTTTTATTGAGTATTAGACTGATCGTAAATAAAAAAACAAGTATACACAACCCACCTATTGGTATGCGATCACCACACCTTATTGATTGAGTGTAATGTACAATAATACTATCATCCTTGTATACAGGTTGTCCGGTAATTAATGGATAACCTGGAAATGTCTTATAGTGGAACTGATGGTCGTTCAGAAAAAATATGGAAAAAAATCTATCCTAACTACTACCTGAGATATGTGTTTTTTTTTAATTACCATTTATAACTTTCTTGTATACTACGACCATAATTATATGAATGAAATCCATCGGCTTTTTGTTGTTTTTTTATTAAACACTAATTATGCTAATAGATAGACAGTCGAAAGTATGCTATGCGAATATAGCTTGCACTTTTTAATATATATTTGTTTTTATTTTTTATATTATTTATTTTTTTCATTTGTTCTGAACGGCTTTCAGTTCTACTATAAGACATTTCAAGGTTATCCATTAATTACCGGCCACCCTATATAAGCTATCATACGGCTGGATACGGGCCTCAACTCAGTGTGAGAACAGTTAGGCCATAGTCCAGCACGCAAGCCCAGTGTGGATTGGCAGACTTCACATGTCTTCGAGATCATCATGGAGAACTCTCAGATATGCAGGTTTTCTCACGATGTTTTTCTTACCATTAAAGCAAGCGATAATAAACTAATTGTCGCTTGTTTTTACGGTGACAAAAGTATTGTGAGTCATTGTTTGTAATAAAACGACTGGCCTACTCGCTGACCTTTAAAAATTTTAATAAGAAAAAATATGTATATGTAAAATAAGAATAGGTGAAGTAGGAATTTGAGCCACCGGCAGACGGGTTAAAGAAACATAATATTTTTAGTGACTCATTGATGCCATGGACAACGACCTGCGATCAATTCTCGATTGTGGCCGCGGTTTTCTTGAAAAATAATATCAGGTTTATCCTGTTAAGCTATTTTTAGAAGCAGCACGGAGTCTAGGAATAGAAAGGATAAACGGAAATTAGCTCGCCTTTGGATCGGATTGAGCATATCTTCGAGGAAAAACAGGCGTAGTTATTTTTAATATTTTATTTTAATTGAGATCTATTTCGAGATAGTAGATACTATAAAATCAAAAAGTACCTAGTAAAATAGGATCGTCTTGGCGAAATATCTATGAATTGTATATTCACTGCGAACAGGGCTAGGTGCCAATTTCTTTTAAAGTTGTAAGTGAATACATTGTTCTTTTTAATTATTTTATATTAGCGGTTCGCCCCGACTTCGCACGGATAGCACATAACCTTATAACCCATACACGTAAACCTTTCTCATGAATCAGTCTGTCTATCGGTGAAAACCGCATTAAAATCCGTTCAGTAGTCTTTGAGCTTATCGCGGATAGACAGACAAACGCGGCGGATAATTTGTTTTATAATATGTAGTGATTATTAATTTTCTAACACGCAGTCAGTTCCAACAATAGGTACGTGACAACTTGCGCCAATCATACAGCGGTCGACATGCGGTCAAAGAGCAAAGGAACTTTGAACCGGTACAATGCACAACTGACTCCGTGGCGCGGTGTTAGTGAATGTCGCATATGTGCTGTGCATGAGGTCTCAAATTCGAATCCCCGGTCGGGCCAACAACAAATTATTGGGTTAAAGTTACTCAATACGAGCCCGGAGTTAGGAAGTTGGCGGTGTTAGACAGAGCCAACTTGCCTCGGAAAGCATGTAAAGTCGTTGGTCCTGCGCCTGATCTCTCTCCGGTCGTATCGGATTACCGTCCCATCGAAACATGAGAGTTAGGGAACAGAGAGTGCACTTGTGTTTGTGCTCACGCTTGTGCACTATAATATCTCCTGCGCAGCTGACCGGTCTCCGTTAAGATTGGCCGCCGTGACCTAAATTCAGTCTGGAGGACATTTTTATTACAACTAGCGGTCGCCAAGTGGTCAAAATTCGCCCATAATTTATTTAATTTTTAAATTTGATCGTTATTGAAGTGTTATTGTATATAACTTAATACACTTTTAATCAAATTTCATTTAGTCACCTACTCCACATACATATGTATGTAACCATAGTTACGAAGCATTCTACGAAGTCAACCGAACAATGCCGAAATACTACGAACGCGATTCGACTGCTTGTGTAAAATGCGTGTTTGTGTGCGTGTAGTGTTCTTTCATTAATTTAATGTATTTCTAATGCATATTTTATAAAAATATTAGGATTCGCCCCTCCTTCTCCATATAAACTTTAACTGTGCCAAATTTGATACTCCTCCATCCGCGCAATTTTCGTAAAAAGGTTTACAAAGTTTTTGCTTCACGTATTAATATAGATGTACAATTAGATTCACATCTTACCTGCGTCCGTTTGGGGTGAATATTAATTGCATTATCTCGTGTTTTTTAAGTGATAGAATGATGAATATCCTTACAAATATTATAAATGCGAATGTAAGTCTCTTTGTTTGTAACGCTTTCATGCCTTAACTACTCGACCAATCATCATGAAATTTCGCATACTCGTTGTCAGGAAAACAGAAAAGCATAAGGTACCTTTTATGCAGGAAAAAGTACTGTTATTAAGCTAACATAACCAACATTTATGGGAGCAATGCCGCGGGAAAATCTTGTAGTTTTATACATATTGCTATAATTCACACTACACAATACTGAAGGTTTGCTGGTGATTAATTTAGCAGCGCATTAAGAAACTCACAAAATGATAGAAATACTCACACAAGTCATTGTAATATATCATAATTCGCACTCTTATTAAAACAGAGACATATCTGAGTATTTTGGATTAAACAAATTTGGACTCTGTTGCTATTACTGAACACAAATATAATATTATAATTTATAGTTACAGTGTTAAAGTTCAAATTGCGTTACTTCCAAATTTCGAGTTAAGTCACTGTTTTATTAAATGCGCGATTATAATAACCGCATCAAATAAAAATAGCTTCAATATGATATATATTTCAGTCTCAATTGTCACTCGAAATGTCAGATTTAAATGTTGCTGTTTATCCTAATCTTATCAATATTTGTTGAAGTTTACTATAACTAAAATTAGAACAACATATTATCATAAATTTTTCCTCAGTTACATTTTTTCGCCTTCTGGAATTTTGAATTCACAACCTCGGAATCGTACAATCAATTCTTTAAATATTAGTTACACTTACAACTCGATATAAAATTATAGTTTTCCTTTTACGAGGCTCAAACTCAACAGGCGAGAAAATGAAACCTTTCGAGATTCGAATTCACGACCTCTCGATTCGATCGTACTTCTCGATTGACCAACTAATATTTTAATTATATCTTAGTTATTCTTACAATCACAACATATTATAAAATATGTGTGTTTATCTGTGTGTTCGCGATAAACTTAAAAACTACTAAACGGATTATCTTGCGGTTTTCACTAATAGACAGAGTGATTCGTAAGGAAGGTTTAAGTGTATAATGTTACCCTTGCGCAGCCGGGGCTAGACGCTAGTTTAAAATATAATTACTGTTTTCCTTCTTCTTCTTTGATATTTGAAGTCAGCAGGTATGGAAAACAAACGCTTTCGAGAATCGAATTTACGACCTCTAGATTGCACACCCAATATTTTAAATATTACTAACACTTCAATATTATCTTACGCTTTGACTTTATCAATAGATTGTCACTATCTTCATCTTTGACAGATTCGTTGAGATTGGATCCACTATCACTTCAATCAACCTTGAATTTCAATCTGTCAATCGTAAATCCCGGTAATATTATAAACTAACTGACTCCCGCAACTTCGTGTGCGTCACATAAGAGAATTTTCACTGTTTTTGCAACATTTTTTATTGATGCTCCGCTCCTATTGGTCGTAGCGTGATGTTATATAGCTTATAGCCTTCAAAGGTAAATGGGCTATCCAATAGTAAAATATTTTTTAAGATAATGTAATAATAATGTCTCCGAGATTAGTGCCTTCAAGCAAACAAACAAGTTTAGATGTGAATGTTTGTTAGGATAGATAAATGGATGGATGAATGTTTATTAGTTTTTCACCCAAAAACTACAGAACCGTTACTATCTACATTTTAAGTTTCATCGCAATGATGAAATTTGAAATATAGATAGCTGCAGACTTGGATTAACACATAGACTACTTTTTATCATCTTATGGGATTTCATCGGGACGTACTAATTTTTAAGCTAATTAAATTATTAAAACTATTTAGATTTAATTTTACACTTTCCCCGACGTTTCGGTTGCTTTTCAGCAGTCATGGTCACGGGGAGACAGAGATAAGTAAAGTATAATAGCAGTAGTATGTAGTGTAACAATTTCTAAATTATGTAATAGAGTGTCAAATAAATAAAGCGGTGAAATCCGTATATAGTAGTTTAATTTCAATTTATATTTCTATTTTAAAATATTTGCCTCATGTGGTCTTTAAAGCCACAACGCAGCGCAGTGGTCAGGCGACTGAATAAATAGGTAAGTAATCCGTTCGTGTAGTCACTTCATGTGCTATTAATAAGACGTAAGTATATCAGGCTTGTCTATTATGAAACTACAGGCATGCCACGACAACAATAATTTTGAAGTAGCACACAATTATCGTCAGTTCAAAGCAGAAAAAATCCTGAATCGATCACAGTCTGCGATCAAAATAGCTCATTAATTAATGCCCAAAGACTTACAGTTAATTTGTTATCGCGCAAACTGATGGATAAATAAAAGTCAATCAAGCGTGGCTTTTGAAACGGCTGATTCACGTTCATGGCCGTGTGAATGGACGTATGGAATATAAACGATTTTTCATTTCTATCCACACAGCTTCTGATTCTTTGGTTTAGCGATACGACTGCCAGTCAATAGGATTTGAATTAGATGCGTGATCGTGTCACTGCTAACCGTGAGGACTCAAATTTAAATCAGGTTTTTTCCTTCTTAAAAGCAACTTACTTAGTCATAATAGGAAACCGGCAAATTGCTTTGCCCTATTATACAAAGAAGTAAATTTTGGCCACGGCTGCGCTCGCGTAAATATAGGTTAGATTAGGTTAATAAGTAACAGTACTTTTTCTATATGGAAGATACAGATACTGCAATCCACGAAGACGCGCCCCACCAATTTTTGGTTGAGGTGATCACGGGGTGCTGGGAGTTTGAGACTCGTCACGAAAGTATTACTTTATATATTTTTCAAATGTCGAGAAAATCACAGCAAGTTGTACTTAAAAGCCAATTATGTAAATGATATTTACATTGTTTAGAAGTTTAAAGTTACTAAAACACATGAAATAAGCAGAGGAAAGTAATTTAATTTTGAAAACAGCAAAATTTGCTATAAAAATAATATAAAAATGGTAATATTATCGTATATTAACTATTTATTGAAAATAAACAGCTAAAAAAAATTTAAGTAGAGCATCTTTCCCTTTGACCGTGACGCTCTCTCCTGATTAGTCTATTCATTGTAGTAAGCGCGTGCACTCATAGGTGATTATAGTGTGTACCGATAACATTTAAGTGTCATTGTCATTGGCGGAAGCTTGCATACATTTACTATAAACGGTTAGGAGGAATAGTGGGTCGCGTCTTCGTGGATTGCACTATCTGTATGTCCTTATTCTGAACCCCTGACAACGTGTTTTCGAAATTTCATGACGACCGGTCGAGCAGTTTAGGCGTGAAAGCATAACAAACAAAGAAACTCACTTTTACATTTACTTATAATATTAGTTAGGACATCTGAATTTGCGATTTTCAATTGTCCTAACGATAAATGTCAATAACACTGTACGATTCGTGAATGAAACGTGGTAAACGATTATTGGTATTCCTATCAACTACGTCAGCTAAGGGCTCTCTGCGTTAAACCGCAGTGTCAAGTTCGTACTGCGATTCAACTGCGTAGATGCAACCACGTGAATGCCGCTTCGCATTTATACAGCTCGCATTTAGTCGCAGAATTAAATGATCGGATTTTGTATCTGCGCTTACTATTAATATATAATAATAATATTTATTTATAATACTAATAATGTTTATTTTCTCTCCACAATATTTACAATGTTGACAAAAGACACAAATTGCTTAATATTAAAAATAAAACTGACGGAACATTGTGGAAGACTGGAGTCTAAGCCAAGCCGGAACCTGTGTTATAGGACACCAGGTCTCCACCTAGAGACACTAAGTCTAGATTTCGTACAGAGGCATTAGCATTAAGATAGTTATAGTATATTCAATGTTTTACTTGCATGTAGATCGTTAGTTTAACAAAACCTTCACCCGCCTTCACACCCCACACTCTCCCGAATTTGCACCCTCGCTCGTCCTTTTCTTATCAAAGGTCATTAGCCTTTTTTTTGTAGTGCGGCACGCTCGACAGCTGTGTGCGACGCGCGCAGTGTCAACTTTTTAGGGATATTTCATACAAATTTTCATCAAGGTTTTCTTTGCAGGTTACACAGATTATATTTTTTTATTCGTTACATCTGATCCTTAAGTATGTACAATGTTTAACCAGTCACCCTGTTTATATTATGTCTACCCACCGATGTGCCCCTGCGACTTAATAGCTTAAGATAATTAAATACAAGAAATCAAAACCTAGGAAACATTTTTAAAGACTTAGACTTAGAAAACGATGTTGATGATGAATGATTATATAATTTTTGTATCGGAAAAAACAACGTTGTACTTGTAATAATTCTTGTGTAACGGTTGACTTTACACAACAGACAAAAAGAAAACTTAGACGCGAAAATACTGTTTACGGATCACACAAATTTTTGTCCTGTATAGGGATTGAACTCATAACACTCGGTGCAGGGCAGCGACGAGACGATCACTTATGCCACCGCACCATCCGTGCATTCATTTATTTATATTTATCATGTTCTAAGTTCAGAAATGCGCAACTTATACTTTTAATATCGGCTACAATAATATATACCTAGTACTTCAGCCATATGCATATTTGCCATATATCCTTACTTAATATTATAAACGCGAAATTTTGTATGGATGTATGGATGTTTGTTACTCTTTCACGCAAAAACTACTAAACCGATTGCGATGAAACATGGTATGTGGATAGCTGGAGTCCTGGATTCACACATAGGCTACTTTTTATCGCGATATTCCCACGGGAACGGGACTTACTCGGGTGAAACCGCGGGGAAAACTAGTACCTATATACATATTATTGTCTTACGTTTACGTGAATGTTATACATTGAAATTAAACAAATTTATACGGATTTTATCGCGTTGTTTATTTTTATTTTATACATAATTTTGTAACTTTAAACTACTATTGTTAATAGGGGACGGCGCAGTAATCATAAACGCGGGTGAAACCGCGGACACATCTAGTAGTGTTATAATTTAAATAGTTTAAATTGAAGTTAACAGTAAATAAGTAAAAATTAGTTTCAAAATTATGTAATAATAGTGTTTTATAAAAATAAACAATGCGATAACATCCGTATAAAGGTTAATTTCAATATATATGTATACCTATACATAAAAAAATCGTAATATTAAAATCTAAGTTCATTAACTGCACAAATAATTAGTAATTAAGGACACAGCGAGGTCAAAAGCCAAATTACGCATGTAATAACAAAACAGCATTTACTATTCTGTATTTTTTGTAAAAAAGCAGTTTAAGATATTGTGTAAACCTAATTCTAATATCCATTTTAAAATTAATAAGACCTTGTAAGGTTGATGATTACTTGGAATTCTTTTCCTTAGCCTTTATTATTCCAAAGTCATTTGGAGTCGGCTTTTTCTAGTCTTAGTTTAACTGGATATCAGTTTTGCGAGCGGCTGCCACCTAACCTCCGCAACCCGAAGGATAACTATACCCTAAGGCTAGACCAGTGTCAGAATATTAGGGGGTACTTACTTTCCCAATAACGACTGCCATAGATGTTCATGGCAGCCGGGATCGACGGCTTGTCAATCAATACGCGCATAATTTTGAAAAGTCATATAACTTCCGAAAGTCAGAGGTGCGCGTCGTGGGTTCGAACCTGAGACCCTCTGCATTGCAGTCTGTTGGTCTCGCCACTGAGCTATCGCTAAGTATCGCTGATTACTTAGAATTATCCTTACTAATATTATAAATGCGAACGTGAGTTTGTTTATATGTTACGGTTTTACGGCGTACATACTCGACCGATCATCATGAAATTTTGCATAAACGTTGTCAGGGGAACAGCAAAGGACACAGAGTACCTTTCATTCAGAAAAAGTACTGTTACTGATCTACTCAAGCCTACATTCACTCAAGCAAAGCCGTAGGCAACATCTAGTTATACAATAAAAATAAAATATACAAGATTGCTTATTATTTTGATTTGTATATTAAGGTTTTAATAAATGAGCTTAACTTTTTAAATCAAATTGAATTAAATCCTATGAAATTGCTCTTTTGTTTTTATATTAAATTTTGTGACTCTTGTTATAAGTACAATAGCTATTTTAATAATTATTCTTTATTTCAAGATAAGACTTTATAATTATATTATTGATAGCTTCTCTCATTAGTGATGTATAGCAATTGATTATTATTCCATTTGTGTTTAAAGTTAATTCGTTTAGTGACTTCATAAGTTTAATTGACGTGTTCGTCAACTGGCGAGCGTGAAACTCGCGAGTGCGTGCAAGTTAGCACCGTCCTATTTTACCTATCTTTTTTACCGTCAACTCGCTTGTACAGTCATTTACAAAAACGTATTTATATATATTGTATAGGCAACTACTATAAATATAAAATAAGACACTATACGATTTGAGTTTGAAATAAAAGACAATATAGTTTTTGTTATAAATATAAATATAAAATAAATCAATTGTTGATAATTATTAGGAAAATGAGCAGTTTCAACTTTTATCATGTTGTTTTATATTATATGTACTACTATCTCTAAAACTATATCGTATTTAACTTTAAACACAAATGGTATAGTGTCTTATACATTTAAAGCTGGTAAATATATTAAATTTATTAAAACGTTGAAGTACATGATTGTACATAAATACGTCAGGTTTTTACGATCAATCGAGTTGACGACAAAAAATATAGGTAAAATCAGAAGGCGGTCCGAGAGGCGGCGTGCGTGTTCCCACGCGCGCCTCTGTATCGTGTGTCCGTCCCGCCCTCAGGGGGACAGTAAAATTGAATGAAATAGTTTGTATGAAAAATACCATGTTATAGATTTCCTACATACAAAACAGCGATTTCGTAGGTTAATTACAAAACGAATTATGCATAATCTTTTGTGTATATTTTTTATAGTGACTGTCAATTTAGGTTACAAATTACAAGTATTTTTAATATGTCTGAACGCCAGCGTCTGTACGTCTATACACGAAATATAAAAGACTAGCTTTTACGCACAGCTCCGCTCACGTGGTTCATATATAAATAAAAAGTAACCTATGTCCTTTCCTTCAGCAGGTTGTAAACTACCTTTGTACCGAATTTCATTCAAATCGGTTGTGTAGTTTAGTACCAGGCAGCAGATAGATTGAGATACTTTTGAATCCTAACTAATGTTATCAATGTGAATATGAGATTATTTGTTACGCTTACACTAATAACTAACTACACGACTGATCTGGTCTTCTGTTTACGCGAATGTTATTCATTGAAATTAAACTACTATATACGGATTTTATCGCGTTGTTTATTTTACACTCTATTACATAATTAAGAAACTGTTACACTACATACTACTATTATTAAACTTTACTAATTTTGAAGCTAATTAAATTATTAAAACTATTATAAATATTTATATTTAATTTTACACTTTCCCCGCCGTTTCGGTTGCTTTTTAGCAGCCATGGTCACGGGGAGACTGAGATGGTAGTTGTCTCAATGTTCCAGTGTAGTTATTTCAAAGTATCCGAACATAATTTAATAATCGGTGTTTCTATTTACGCAGAATAAACTCAATGTATCATGAAGTCTAGCTGTGGTTTGCTTTTTCTTGGGTTTGACGACTGATCATCATGAAATTTCGCATACACATTGTCAGGGTCACAGAAAAGGATTTTGGATACCTTTCGTCCAGATAAAACTACTGTTGCTAATATAACCTAAACCAACCTAACCTACATTTACGCGAGCGAAACTGCGGGCAAAATATAGTTTATAACATGAGTAAGGATTGCTACCAACGTGTGTTACACATATTCTATACTAGCTGCCCGGCACAACTTCGTCTGCTTTACATAAGACAAATTTCTCCGTTTTTGCAACATTTACATGAATACTACGCTCCTATTGGTCGTAGTGTGATGTTATATTTTTTCAATTCGAACCAGTAGTTCCTGAGATTAGGGCGTTCAACCAACCGAACAAGCAAACAAACTCTTCAGCTTTAATAATAATAATATATTCTAACACCATCTAGCCCAAACTAAGCAGAGGTTGTACTATGGGTACTAGACAATGGATAAACATACACATAATTTTTTTTTTTTAAATACTTTCACATTATACATAGAAACACCCAGACCAAGACAAATATCCATGTTCATGCACACAAATGTTTGACTTGTGCGGGAATCGAACCCGTGACCTCAGGCGTGGCAGTCGGTTACACTAACTACTACGCCATCGAGGCTGAAGCCATTTATAATATTAGTATAGATATATATTACTAATATTCCCGGTAACCCCTCCAGCTAAGCTTATATGCCTTTGTTAGAAGTGCAATTGATATGATGCGAAACCACAGCTGATTGTATCATATTGCATATTAGATTTTTACCTCGGCTTTGCTCGCATAAATGTAGGTTAAGTTAGATTAGAAAAAGTTTATTTCTTATTTTCTTTCTTTGAAAAAAGCCACCTCTCACATTAAAAATAGTTTCTGCCTCTGTGGCGCAGCGGTAGTGAATGCGACTGCTGTGCAAGGGGTCTCGGGTTCGAATCCCGGGTCGGGCCAACATATAGGTATTGGGTTTTTCTGTTAAGAAATCTCAATACGAGCCCGGAGTTAGGAAGTTGGTGGTGTTAGACACCCCCGTGCCTCGGAAAGCACGTAAAGCCATTGGTCCTGCGCCTGATCTCTCTCCGGTCGTGTCGGATTATCCGTCCCATCGGATCATGAGGGTAAGGGAACACAGAGTGCACTTGTGTTTGCGCACATGCTTGTGCACTATAATATCTCCTGCGCAGATGGTCAATCTCCGTTAAGATTGACCGCCGTGACCGAAAATCGGTTTGGAGGACATTATTATTAGTTTCAGTATCGCGGGGGACTTTACAAACAATCAAACAATGGACACAAAGAACAAAACAAATAATTTAGTTAGATGTATACATAATTATTTTTTTATCCAACTAAGGTGGCAAACAAGCATAAGGCCCACCTGATGGTAATTGGTCGCCGTAGCCTATGGACGCCTGCAACACCAGAGGCATCACTTGCGTGTTGCCGACCCTTTAGGAGAAAAAAGACGTGGGATGGAGAAGGAGTGGGAAGGGCGAAATAGGGTGATTGGGCCTTCGTCACTCTCGCTCATCGAACGAAACACAACAGTAGGAATACTGCTATTTTACGTCGATATTCTGTGAGAGAGTAGTCTCTCACAGAATATCGACGTGAAATAGCAGGACTCAATACTTTCCCCAGTCGAGCCCATTCATTCTGACATCAGCAAGGCTCTACTACTATTTAAACTCATAAATGCGAAAGTAACATTGTATATTAATAACGTTTACACAGCTGAACCATTAAAATAATGTTAATGAGATTTAATATGGAGTATGAGGCAAAATAAATTGAAAAATTGAGATAGATTGAGTTATAAATAAAGTACGAGGGAAAACATAGCATTGAAATAAAATTTACCTTTTTTAATATTTTTTTGATGGCTCGGATGTTGTAGTGATTGAGCCTTTGACCGCTACGTTAAAAGCAAAAGCGAGCTCTCGGCGCCAAGCAACGATTTCATCCTTTAATACCTGCATCGTTTTTGTGATCTTATGCTATTACGATTATGAATTAAACAAATAATAAGCAGTTCACATAATATAAAGGAGATGTTTCATTTTTGGCTATGATCATGTTTCATTTTTGGCTATTAAATGTGCTATCAGACAAAAAAAAAAAAAATACCAGCAATCGGATCAGGATCAGGAAAAAATTATTTCCTGAATTTAAGTCGAATTACGTTTGCGCTTAAAAATAATAGTTTTTATATTATTGCCATTATATTCAATATGGCGGTGGTTCTCGGTCACATAATTTTGTATGCGTTCATAAATCATATCGAAAACTGTACGAAAGTACTATAAAATAATAGAAATAAGTATATATATCAACAATAAATATGTTTTAGAGTATCATATCATACACATCTCTTCAACAAACAATCAACATAAAAAATATATTCATATAATATAATACTGATTTTGCAAGGTGCACTCCGGAACGAAACATTTTGTTTATGTTTGACATTAACTGTCAATGTCATATTAACTGATAATAAATATTCCAATGCTGAATTGGTGTTTCTTATTTATAATATTTTTATACAATTATGCGAAAGAGGTGTGCGTCTCTGGTGTGCAGGGTGCAGGTTAGCCCCAATAGCATTCTAAACATGATTGCTGGTCGGTTGGACTGTATATACGTGAATCGATGCGGTGCCATCTCTCACGGAATAATAATAATAATATTCTACCACATACACACAACACCGTCTAGCCCAAACTAAGCAGAGCTTGTACTATGGGTACTAGATAATGGATAAACATACATATATACTTTTTTTTGTAAATACATAGGTACATATTATACATAGAAACACCCATACCAAGACAAACGTCCATTTTCATGCACACAAATGTTTGACTTGTGCGAGAATCTAACCCGCGATCTCAGGCGTGACAGTCGGTTACACTGACCACTACACTATCGAGGCCGACAGTAATGATGACAGGAATGGTACAGAGGTGAGTCGCGTGTATGCGGTCCAGCCGACAAGACAACTAAAGTTTTTTTTTTAGTAATCATAATAATAGTTAGTTTATAGTTTGTTTATTATTGTCACACTAACATAGTTTGTAAGTTAAACTAACAATTTAATTATTATTTTATTATGAGTCTTAGTTACTTGAATAAATGAAATTTATTATTATTATTATTATATTATTATTACACTTTCCTGTATTCATACGTTTTCCTTTCATTGTTACAAGAATGATCAATTCTTTGGTGAATATAATTCCAGCAAGATTTCTTTTACTTCTGACAATTCTAGCATTCTAGGTTATGTATAAATGTCATCTACCAACTTGTCATAGATAGTCCGCACGATAAACGGCAAACAGTTTATATTTTATTTTACGCAACGAAAATACTAGAAATTAATAAAGAATTGCTTAACTAAATGTATTTAGGGGTACATTTTCCAGGTTTCTAGAGGATGTATAAGTTAAAGCCGGAGTCCTATGCAAAAGTGAAACATCTGCTTTGGATGAGTCTAGTTACATAATTAACAATACAAATAAGAAAAAAGAAATATTTCTATAAGATTTATTAAATATATTTAATACGTTTAAAAGTCTGTCATGTAGTCGTGATCGTGGAGTGCTGGAAACATTTTGCTTTGTCATGTATACATGACTGTGGTGGTCAAAAATTATGTTTAAGTACGGAACAAAAATGTATGTTTCACAAAAATACTTGTTCCAAGTCTGGATGTCTTTCGAGTTCATTGTTTAAATGTTTATAAAGTCCCCTCAATATAGAAATTATTACATAATACAGCATAAGATTTCTTTAACAAACAAATAAAGTGATGGAAAAATACACGTCGTTAATTCTATTGAATGTCTAAGTATATAAAATTTATTTATATAGTAAATGGAAACTATAATTAAGAAATTAATCCAATTCATTAAGTATTAATTCTGTAATTACTATCGTTCACTAGCAAACCACAATTAGTTTTTAATTATTTTATTTCAATTAGTTTTCAATTTAATCTTTGTAATTTTCTTTGAGATAATATTTATTATTTTATTCGAATGAGACACTATTTTACTTACAAGTTGCCCCGCGCAACTTCGTCTGTTTCACATAAGACAAATTTCCCCGTTTTCGCAACATTTTTCATTAATACTCAGCTCCTATTGGTCGTAGCGTGATGTTGTATAGCCTATAGCCTTCCTCGATAAATGGGCTATCCAACACTAAAAGAAATTTCTCAATTTGAGTCAGTAATTCCTGAGATTAGCGCGTTCAACCAAACAAACAAACTTTTCAGCTTCATAATATTAGTATAAATTGCTTGAGTGTTTTATGAGTAGTAAGTAGTTTCATGGTTGCAGCTCCTTACAGACAAGACTTGTAAAATGTACAATACTGTAAATTTGGGGTTTAAAAAGGATGACCATGAGATTCTTGCCAGTTCTTCTCATTGGTTCTACGCCCTTGCTTTACTGAACATGGCAACAAGTAAATGTAAATTCATATTAATAAGTGTAACTTTGTCGTTCATAAGTGTCGTGACAATAAAAGTAGTTTAATTTCAATGAATATGTATTTCTTCATTTAAAATGTTTTTATAACACTTTATGTAATTTCTGTGTTTCCTTTAATTTAGGTATCTCGTTCACTAAAATATAAATTTTATACGCCATAGTTGGCTAAATATGCAGATCGTATTTCAACTAACCACCATGTATCTATTTATTTGTTACTCATATTATTACAAAAATGTCTTTATCTTTATCATGATCTAAGCACTTTTTTTAAAGAGATTATATCTTGAAGAGATTTCCACCATACCTCCGCAACTCGGAGGTGAAGCCATGTTCTAGCGTTCCAAATGTCACAATAATTCATGCCCGGTTCCTGTATTCAAAAAACGAGCTACGCCCAGTTACGTTTTGTAAATTTTTCAAAGGATATAATTATATCAAAAGCTTCTTTGCTTTTAATTAGTTTCACATTAATGTATTTTGTTTTATCCCTCATTGAAATTTTGTTAGAATTCGTAAAACTGATTCACGTTCGATTACAATATTGTGCTTAACTTTAAATTAGAAGATTACGTATTTTGTGTTATTTTAAGTCAATGTTCTGTATGTACTTTAGTTGGTAATCCAAACCTTAAATAAATTAAATTAACTGTCCGTAGGTAAAACGTCTCGTTCCTTAAATATTGGAATCAGGCCTAAGAGAAGGGACTATCTGCATTCACAGAGTCGGTATTGACCGACTGTCATAAATTTTCATTACAATGGTCTCATCTATAAGCATATGATAGCAGCCCTGTATTAAACTGTCCCACTGCTGGCCATGGGCCTATTGCGGGGTAGCAGACTTCACATATCTTCGAGATCATGATGGGCAATTCCCAGACATGAAGGTTTCCTCTGGATAGGTTCCTTCACGCGAGCGATAGGTAACTATTTGATACGCATATTCTATCACATGTACACACAACACCTTCTAGTCCAAACTAAGCAGAGCTTGTACTATGGTTACTATACTAAACATACATATATACCTTTTTTGTAAATACATACATATTTTACATAGAAACACCCAGACCAAGACAAGCATCCATGTTCATGCACACAAATGTTTTACTTGTGCAGGAATCAAACCCTCTCTATAGCACTCCATCAGTCTTCCACTAGGCTATCGCATCAGCTATAATCGTAACAGTGACAGCCAAATAATAAATCATAGTAGCCCAATGGATAAGGTATTGGATTAGCGATCAAGAGGTCGTTGGTTCGAATCCCACTCATTGCACTATTGACGTGAAGCCACTCGTAATACAAGCATTCTAGCTTAGTTGGTTAATAAGAATACTAGTAATTTTAAAACCAAATTCCTAGCAGTCTATTAAAAAAAAAGAGTAATGATTAATCACACCAATTGATCGATTCTAAAATCTCCATTACGTCACAATAGCCGCAGTCGTATTAAATTCTGCTAATTACATACTTTTCTGTACTATGAAGGACATTGCATTGATTGAGATTATATTATTTTCTCGTTGTGAAGCCGTAGCTACTATAATCATATTATCTCCTTTCATAAACTTTAACACTGATAGGCACGGGTCTCTTTTCACTATTAAAGATCCTAGACCAAAGTTCATCATGCTAGCCAGCCCAGTGTATCAAATTTCATATACCTTCGAGAATTATGGAGAACGCTCAGACATGCAGGTTTCCTAACGATTTTTCCTTATATGGGAGCGATAATTAAATATTTAATATACACATATCTGTTAAAACGATGCAGGTATAATCTAGTGTGGGAGTGGTCGTTTCTTAACTAATATTAACTATATAAAAACAAATGTTTGTTTGTTCGCTTCTTACGCTTTCACACCTTAACTACTCGACCGCTCATCATGAAATTTCTCATTCGCATTGTTAGGAGTACATGATAGAACATAGGGTACTTTTAATCCGGAAAAAAGGACTGTTACTAATCTAACCTAACTTACATTTAGGCGAGTGAAGCTGCGGGGAAAAACTAGTATCTAATAAAACGACGCAAGAATAACCTTTGGTGCAGGAGAGGTCATATTAAATATAAGTTTCACGCTTATTCCTAACGCAGTAAGGGTCACTTTAAATAAATAAAAAATACCTCCAATATCACGGCTTATAACATACACACATATAATCGCGAATCGTAACATTTATATCCACTTTTATCCCGATGTTGTACAAACCTTTCATCGCGACCAAGGCCACGTTTTAATAATGAATAAATGCAGGGTAATTTGTAATCATTCGCACTACAAATTATTGAGGCAATTGACAAGAGTAGGTATACGGACAATAGCATATACCCACATATTACAACAATTACTTGAGAAAATAGCGTAATAAAATAGTTAAGCTTTAATGAGTAAAGTTACATTTAAATTAAATAAATAAAATAAAAATAATCCAGTTGTTTCTATAAGAAATTGTATTTTATAAGATGGCGGCGGTGATCGAATAATAACATATATATATTATTACTGAGTACTACTTCGAATGTGCCTATCTTTAGAGACCGTTATAAAATTGCATTTAAACATAGTTTAAATTTGATGCTGAAAAACAAATTTAACAATAATATTGAAGTTCCTAGTTATTTAAAATATCTGTTACACAGAAGTCCGGCTTACTGAACTATGGTAAGAAGGTTTATTAATGTAAGTGTACAAAAAAAAAATAACAACACAAAAACAAAACACAATAGAAAAAAATATATACGAACCTAGAACACGAAACCTTATAACAAAAAACTTCGTCAATCGCAACTTTGTAAACGTTCTTAAAAAATCAACAGAACAAAATAAATCAAATATTTATAACGAAGGCACTATTGACCGCACAGCACTCGAAAACTGAATGACCGTCGTACCGGCGCTCGCGCAGAACCACGTTTGTCACAAAATCATTATCACAACACAACCTACATTGCGACCTCCGATTAAGACTTGCCATTCACGCGCCCGTTTAGCTTGTTCAATAACATTTAATAAATCTAACTATACAGTGATTACCTGCTTCATATAACTAGATTTCACCTGTGGCTTCACTCGCGTAAATATAGGTAAGGTTATATTTGTAACAGTGTTTTTTTTTCTGGATAAAACGTACCTACATCCTTTTCTATTTCCCTGACAACATGTTTGCGAAATTTCATGACGATCAGTCGAGTAGTTAAGGCGGGAAAGTGTAACAAACGAACTCACATTCGCATTTATAATATTAGGATTTGTTAGGATTAATTGCCCTAATGTATAACTTTAAATATGCGCATGTTTTTGCAGTTCATTTTTAGGCTTTACAAACACAAACAACGGACACAAAGGACATCTAGACTCGATACAAATATTTGTTGATCACACCATTTGTTGACCGAGTGTTGTCGGGATCGAACCAACAACACTCGGTGCAGTGACACTGGCGAGGCGATCACTTAAATGACTACGCCATACATGCAGTCAAAATTATATTGTATAGTAGTAAAGATCTATATAATAATAAAATATAAATAAATTAACAGATAGTTCGTTTTTCTTTTTTTTTTACTTGGGGTAGTGCTTTGACGCATACCTCTCCGCGGGGCGACGGAGAGGTTATGTCGGGCTCACCGGGGAAAAGGTACCCCGGTAATACCGACTAAACCTACCACGGTGTTCCTCGGCATAACCATAGACGGCGAGGCCGCACGAATCGCTAAATCAACTTTAAATTAAACCTTAATATCTAACAATAATTCAATGCCTTAATTAACTAGTTTATAACCAAAATAATAATTATAGTTATGGCAAGAAAAGATAATTTATCATCTTTAAATTATTATAAGCTACTTGCCTGAACTAGGTTAGACCTGTGTTTTAACAAATACACATATCATTTTAGTTATAACAAATATCAAGAAGGACTTAACTCATAGTTTCATAATTCAATATTTTACTGTAACTGTCTTAACTGTCTTTGGATATTACTTAGAATTGTGGGACCCATTTTAAAATCTGTTATTCCTTTTATGATCAAAACTGCATGACTAATAAATAAATGCAAAAAAAAAAGAGGTTTCCATAATGTTCTTAAATGTGAAGTCTGCCAACCCGCACTGTGCGAGCGTGGTGGACTATGGCCTGATTCTTCTCACATTTCAGAAGAGGTCCGTGCCCAGCGGTTAGGCAGATTAATATAGGGCTGATATTATATAAAACCTTCCACGAAACAGAATTAGCCTAGTGTTTTCGGTTTTTTAACACGCTTTTATCAGCTTGGTTTGTATTTATGTACATATCTATCTAACGGAATCTTTGAACGTGATTTTCACCCCTTTCAAAACGACTGATTGATTTGAAACTTTGCACACTTATCGAGGACCGATGACAATACAATAAAAAAAATAAAGGATATAAAAAAATAATAATAAATGATGTTTTAAAAAACTAAAAAACACGCTTTATTAAAAAAGGTAGAAAATATTTTACTAATTTTAATCTAGAAAAGCGTGGGGTGGGGTTGTCGAAATATCTTAGAAAGCACCCCACGCTTTTTTACATTACAATAATTAAATTATTTTCTACTTTTTTAATCAAGCGTGTTTTTTTTAAACTATTATTTATTCTATTTGTAAAATCGTTACACATGCAAATTTGTTTTTGGCTAGAAATTATTTTTATTATTCATTATAATACTTAGTTTTTCCCGCGCCTTCACTCGTGAAAATGTAGGATAGGTTGTGTTAGTAACAGCACCAACACAAACACACAAATAATACAGCTTATATTACTCGGTGATAATATATCTTTCTAATGGTAAAAGTATTTTTAAATCGGTTGTGTAGTTTCCAGTTGATTCCTTACAAACAAACATAAAATCAAAGCTTTCCTCTTTATAATATGAAGTATAGATTATTATTATAGTTGTTGAAATCTAGTCTTAAGACATCTCTGCTTACCCCTTAATGGATATACGGAGGTATACATACAACATTGAATATAACTACACCTTTGTATTGCACATTGTAGCAAGCAATTAACTTACATTGACCGTGATCAATATCACTCACATTCAGCTTCCGACCACGGTCTGAGCGAGTGTCGATCATTTATACAGTGCATACAACCCGCGCATGTACGATAATGGATGCACGGATGACCTTGAGTTTTAAGCGGTCGTCTCGCTACTACCATTGCACCTAGTGTTGTAGGTTCGAATCCCAGACGAGACAAAAATATGTTTGATGACAAATGATTGTTCCGAGTCTGGATATTCTTTGATTGTCCGTTGTATGACTGTTTGAGAAGTCCACCGCGACACAGGAATGATAGCTAGAAGAAGAAGGAGAAGTCCTTAAAAGAATGTGTACTGAACATTTAACAAATTTGTAATGGTATTCTATTAATGAAAATGTATATATTTATTATATATACTGTCAAAACCGCATATAACGACATTGAAGGGACCATATAACTTCAAACGTTATGTCCGATAGTTGTTATAAGCAATATCCAAAAGTACGTAGTCATATTAATTGTCATTATGTATGGTTGGGATTTTTAAATATGTACAATTATGTAGTATGGGTAAAGGTTATGCTTAAAAACTTGTTTTCAAATAAAATATCGAAAAAGAAATAAAAATGTAATTCTACAAAAACGTATATACAATATATTATGTAGTTTATAAGCTGTACTCAGCTTAAAATTTTCCTTCATAGATTGGAATAAGTGAAATTAAAAAAATATTTTGTTCGTTTTGTTTTGTTTTGCTGGAACAAGTAAGTCGGTTGGTTGCTAAAGCCGATGAATATCGATAAAGTTTCGTCGTTTTAAGCGATATGTCGCTGTATCCGATGTTGTTATAGGCAGTATGATTACTTAATCGTTTATATAGGGATTCGGCCAGGACCTTGCCATTTGGTCGTAATAACCGATCCGTCGTTGTGAACGATGTCGTTATATTCGGTTTCGACTGTATTAACAAATTGTGAAAGATGGCGTAGTGGTTAGTGTAACTGATTGCCACGGCTGAGATTGCAGGTTCGATTCTTCTTAGTTTGGGTTTTTCTATGTATAATATGAATGTATTTGCAAAAACAAAATATATGTAGATATGTTTATCCATTGTCTAGTACCTATAGTACAAGCTCTGCTTAGTTTGGGCTGGATGGTGTTGTGTAGTTATAGAAAAAAAATATATATATATCATTTAACTGTTACTGAAGTAAATTATGAGAAATTTCCATTATTGATTGTGTAGCCATTCAAAATCTAGCGAATCTTAATCGACTTATGACTTTTGAGAGTACCAGTTGAGGTCGGGGATCGTACCAAAATCTCCATGCACAGCAGTCTTATTGATTGAGACTCGTCATTGGGTTTTAGATTTACTTTTTTTGATATTGAATCGTGCAAGTCATTACATTTAGCACGGTTATTTATACCTTGCATACAACTCGCGCATATGCTTCTTTGCATATGTGACTACGTCGTGTAAAAGAGCCATAATTGATAAAATGTAATGGTTTGTGCACAAAAGCAGCGATAGCCTAGTGAGAAACCGTTGGACTGCCACGCAGAGGTCTCGAGTTCGATCCCAAGGCTATATAGAGAGAGGCGCGCTGTAGCTGAAGTAGCTGACGCGGATTGCATGTTCAAGCTGCTTATCTTGTCTCAGTGGCGCAGTGGTTTTTTAGACGACTGCGGTGCATGAGGTCTCGGGTGACATTACCGGGTCGGGCAAGGTGTTATTTTGTTTTACTGTTAAGAAATTCTCAGTAATAGGTATTGTGTTTTTATTCTATGTTTGTAGGTCCCAAGTAATAGAGAGCGAGCCTACTACCATCTACTGAACACAATTTTAGACTTTGTGCTGCTACTAAAGATTTATAACAAAAAACCCAAGACAACGTTGCTTGACACGGGAATCGAATCCGAGAACTCACGCTCGCACGAAAACTATCACTAATTAGAATCATATTATAGCTTATTAGGTTTTTTCTATTGGAAAATCGTTAATTAATGCCTACCTATATTAATTAGTGGAATTATTTATGTATCTATGTCATTTAGAACTTTTATACAATTTTAGTTATTAAGAATCCCATTAAATTCTCGTCATCAAATTAGCCTTTGTTACTTTAATGTGTATTTTGAAATTAAACACTTTATACGGATTTTATCGCGTTGTTTATTTTACATTAAACACTGGTATTACATAATTTTGAAAACTCTAACACTACTATTATTGAAATTTTACTACTATTTAATCTATATATTTTCTAATTAAAACAATTTATATTTGAGTTTACACTTTGCCCCGACGTTTCGGTTGCTTTACAGCAGCCATGTTCACGGGGAGACTAAGATGGTATAAACTCAAATATAAATTGTTTTAATTAGAAAATATATAGATTAAATAGTAGTAAAATTTCAATAATAGTAGTGTTAGAGTTTTCAAAATTATGTAATACCAGTGTTTAATGTAAAATAAACAACGCGATAAAATCCGTATAAAGTGTTTAATTTCAATGTATAACATTCGCGTAAACATAAGACAATATTATGTTAATGTGTATTCTTAAAACTAATCTTTATCCTTGAAAAGGTAGGTAATGGTGTTGTACGGTTTCGTTACCGTACGTTTATTCTGTCGACGCAGAAATACTAAAATGGGCACAATGGGCGTTGCAATTTACCTCATTCAAATCATATAATTCATAATAACATTCGAGTACATTTATAACTATAAAACAACACACTTGACGAGGGAAAGATCACACTTATTAATTAACTTGTAAACATTGCACAACACTTTAACTTATAATAATATAACGTTTAAACATAACTCGTGGTTCTTTCTGTGTACCCCAAGAACTTACATATACATATCTTCGAGTGTAGGACCACTAATTGGCTCCTTAACCACATTTTATAAATTATGGTTTCATATTTAACGACTGGAATGGAATAGTTGAATGGAATACCCGCAAGAGGAAGACCTAGGCGAACGTTTCTCGATCAGATTGGAGGCGTTCTGGACAAAGGCCAGGTTAAACCGACGAGCGTGTATGAGGAATGCGATGCAAGTGAATGAAGCCAGAGAAGTGTGTCAGGATCATAGCAAATGAAAATCCGTAGTCTCTGCCTACCCCTTTGGGAAACAGGCGTGACTCTATATATGTATATATTTAACGACAAGACCCAACTTCCAAACTCTGTGCGAGAATCTTTTGAGAGTAAAATCCAGTAATATTCTGCCCGACTCAAGAATCGAACTCGAGACCTCATGCACAACGGTCGTATTCACTAACGTTACTGCACCGAAACCTACATGTCTCTATTTTATTTTAGGAAATAATTGCCACATCAGGATTTTCCATGTGCCGTTGGAGACTGTGCAAAAATTCAAACAACGGATACGAAGAACATTTAGTCTCGAAATAACTATTTGTGAATCACACAAATACTTGCCTCGGGTGGGTATCGAACGCACATCATTCGACGCAATGGCAGTGGTAAGGCCATTGCGCCTTTCATGCAGATGGTCAAAGACTTCTTTAGAATATTCTCAAAGTAAACCCTCACTTAGCGATATTGTTAGATTTTAACATAAATTGTTCTCAAACCCGCTAAAGGTCATGTTCAAGTTTACTTAGATTGTGTACAGACGACTCGATGGCGTAGTGGTTAGTGTAACTGACTGCCACGCCTGAGGTTGCGGGTTCAATTCCCGCACAAGTCAAACATTTGTGTGCATGAACATGGATGTTTGTCGTGGTCTGGGTGTTTCTATGTATAATATGTATGTATTTACAAAAAAAAAGTATATATGTATGTTTATCCCTTGTCTAGTACCCATAGTACAAGCTCTACTTAGTTTGGGCTAGATGGTGTTGTGTGTATCTGGTAGAATATTATTATTATTAGTTTTTCTGGACGGATATCGCAATGGCTTAAGTGATCATCCCTGTCGAGTATATGATACGCCTGGTTTCATCGACATAAATATTTTTCGATAAATTAGTAGGAATTATCAAATAGGATACATTTTGTCCAGTTAATGTGTTGCCATAGGTTTCGCAGTAGCTGCAGTCAGAAAATAGTTTACAAAGCATCACCGCATTATATACAAGATGCATAAAATATACACAACTTACAAAATAAGAACTATAATAAGCAATGTAAAATTAATATTAATAGCCATAAAAAATTAGGAAATACTTAAACTACATAAACTAATAAGAAACCTAGATTCTAAGCTTAAAAAACACAACAAAATTCAAGTATTGACCCAAAAAAAACAGGAAATGATCATAGAGCGTAAGGAGTTATTGTCAGATCTAGATAATTACAGTGAACAATTAGCTATAGGTAAATTACAGTATGACCAGCACACACAAGATCTCGAAAAAGAAATAGATGAATTACAATCACAATTAAGTAGTCTCAACATTAAATATGACAAAGAAGTCTGTGATTATATAAGGAAGTATGATGAGATTGCTTGAATAGGCAAAGAGAACTTGGAACAAGTCTTAGCTTTCAGTAGCGGTAGTATCTGTCCAAATTGTTTAACATCAAACTCAAATATTTGTCAGTCTCAAGCAATCAAACATGAATCTAGAATATGCAGTCCCGTCTCTGATCAGATAGGTAGTGCTTTGTCAGTGGTAAATAGTAATATTGAAAAGGTATATATTTTCTCTGATCATTTAGGTATAGGTTTTGGTAGCTTAATTAAAAGTCACATAAAACAGCAGATTATTAACTTCTGTTTCCCTAATATGACTATCTCCAAACTTATTCATAAACTAAATACAGCTAGTTTAGATATTAACTCCACAATTGTATTTCTATATGGGGATAGCTTATTAGTCACAAAAAAGGATATTATCAATCTGACAGAGGTAATGCTGTCAATACAAAATAAATTAGGATGTAAATTTATAACATGTGCATTACCTTACTCAAATAAATTTCATTGTCATGAAAATAAATATATCCATGACATGAATTTATGTATGTATAATCTGACATGTCAATATAAGGACATTTTATGTGTTGATACTAATATATTTATTAGTAATTTTATTTTGACAAAAGATAATATGTATCTTTCATTATATTACAAACGACAACTTGCTAAATTATTAGCATATAATATACAAAATGACACAGGTACCTGTAGGGTATCCATGAATTTAATTTCTGTAAATAACTCTATTTCAATCAATTCTTCTATTATAAATAATGACAAAGTTGATTTAAACTTAAGGTTGGGACAAAGGATAGAGGTTATCAATTGAGTGTTGCTCACCAAAATATACAAGGACTATCCGGCAAAGATTTAGAGTTAAGTTTATTTCTAGAAACCCACAATGTTCAGGTTATGTGTATAACAGAACATTGGCTCAAAAGCTATGAAGTAAGTTTTTTAAATAGTATGAATTATATGGTACATAGCGCCTCTTCAAGAACACAAGCCATTCACGGTGGTTCTTTAATACTTGTTGCAAACACAATAACTTGCAGGGAACGTAAAAACATAACTTGTCTGTCTATAGAGCGTACCATAGAACTGTCCTGTGTTGAGCTTGAATGGTATATAATTATTTGTGTATATCGCCCCCCATTGAGTAACTTTAATCTGTTTGAATCAGTGATGGAAGATGTAATTACTAAAATCAGAACTAGTAGGAAATACATATTATTAGTATGCGGTGATTTTTAATATTAATATACTAGATGGCTCTTCCTTGGCTAATAGACTTATAAACTTATTTAAATCATTTAATTTAACGAATTTGTTTTTGGAACCAACAAGAATAACTGCCACGTCCACGACGTTCCACTTGTTTAGATAACATTTTCAGTGATTGTAACGCTTCATACAAATTAGTTACCACTGACTTAACCTCAGATCACTGTGGACAATTAGCAATGTTTCCAAACATTAATAATAATAATATTAAACAAAAGATACTTGTTAGGCCTTTAACAAATAATCGCTTCAAACATTTTAGAAATAAAATTACATGTAATATGTATTCTAATATAAGGGAAGATAAATCTCCTAATAAGGAGTATGACAGCTTTTTTGGTATTGTTAAAAAAGAATTTGATAATACGTTTAGGTTTAAAGTAAAAGTTATTATTACTACATTTTATTTAAACAATTAGATTAAACTACGGACTATAATCACGTCTTGTCTTGATTATTTATGTACATGTAAGTGGATGCTCCTATTTACCATACTGCTGCTTTAGAGGCTACCATCAATTTTTATCAAATGCTTGAGTATGTTGAGTAGTAGTTCATGGAGAAATGGTTGCAGCACCTTACAGTTATGATTTGTAAACGAAATATTATTGTACACTTGGCGATTAAAAAGAGTGGTTTTGAGTTTCTTGCCCGTTCTTCTCATGACTCTCCCTACACACCCTTGCTTTGCTGAACGTGGCAGTAAATGTAAATTCCAATTACATAATATATTTCATAATTACCTCGCATTACTAATTTGTAATGGATTCGTGTTACAGTCAGAATAAAGCCTTTGAGATAATTACACCGCGGTACAGTTATTTTGCGGCACGGTAAGTTGAAGTCAATTTTGTATAAGTTCAGTATGCTGAATACGAGAAAATATCAGATTTGGTAAATTGACTCTAGTTTATGAGATAAGACTTTATAACTATATAACTGAAAGAAGGTCAAAATAAAAATACAATTACATATTAAATATATATTTTAGGTAGCGGCTATATAATACTGACAACAAAACTTACAAAAAATTATAATATGGCTGTCCCCGATGGGGCGGCCGATGCCTTGGTATATTTATTTCATTGTTCTAATGTCCTGATGGAACCGTTCTTTATGTTGAATATCTCAAGAACCAGAGTCAATCAATACAAAGTAAATACATTTCGGGTATGACTGACGAAGGTGTTTATTAAAACTAGTAACAAATTATTGCCGCAGAAAATGTATATTTTTTGTTGGCCAGTGTTAACTTGTTTTAATACTGATATCGATATAACACGTTGATCTCATGGCACATAACTGTGAGCGATCCTGTGGTCTAATTGGTCACCTTGCGCCGTGTGTTGTGAGTTCATAGCACACACAAGCTAAAAAAAATGTGTTGTCTACCAATGGTTGTTCCGAGTCTGGGTGTTATTTGTATCCGTTGTTTGAATGGGTCGGGACCCGTTGATCCCCTAATATTCGTCCCCCAGAATAAAAGTTGTAGATTCTGCACCTATATAGGTGCCCATTGGTCCCGTGGTAGGAGGCCAATCAATATTAATTTATTTTTAAGGTACCCACTCGTCCTCTGGAATAAAAGTTACACACTCGGCACCCGCTTAGGTGCCCTTAAATTGGCAGAGTGAATGGGAAATATAAATGAATTTAAATAAATAATATATCAGGGGACGAGTGGGCACCTCAAATATTTGTGGGGACGAATGGGCACAGGGTGCGAATTTCAGGGGACGAATGGGTACCGACCCGTTTGAATATTTGTAAAGATCGCCGTAGCATAGGAATTATGTCTACTGCGTGAATTGTTTTTTAACATGCTTTTATTACATTGGTTTGTATCTATGTAACGGAATCTTTGAACGTGATTTTCACCCCTTTCAAACCGACAGATTGATTTGCAAACTATACACACTTATCGAGGACCGATGATAATACAATAATTTAGAAAACAAACTAAATAACACAACTTAAAAAAATAAAAATAATATAATTTTAATGTAAAAAAGCGTGGGTGCTTTCTAAGATAGTTTGATAACACCACACATTTTTGCATTAAAATTATTAAATTATATTATATTTTATTTTTTAAAGCGTGAGTTTTTATAAACTATTATTTATTTTTAATTGTAATAATTACCGGGTCAATATTCTTGTTAGTTGCTCAAACTGTTTGGCGATTTAATTGAGATTTTAGGTTCGAAAATTCTCTTAAGTCAGAGTCAAATAATGTACTCAGTAGACTAAAATGTATGAGTAATTGATCGGCAGACAAAGCCACGGGCATAAGCTAGCTAAGCGTACGTTAACTCACAATGTGACAATATAATGTTTAAGTTTAGAGCAATAAAATAACACTAAAAGGTTTGAATAACACGTTGAACTTCAGTCACGTTTTACAAAACTATAATGTCACAAATTAGTTCAATACAGATGGCCAGGTGTATACAACACGCAAATACTGACGCACCCACATATAGACATTTGCATACTGCAATTTCGGATCAATGTAGGGCAGGTTCTGGTAGGCAAATTTTATTATTATCTACTGTATTTTTTCGATATGATCTGAAATTGCTATATACCCGCCGTCATCTGTGTGAGCCCGTCAGTTATACTACTACTAGCAAACTAAACGGCAATTTGGAGCGGCGGTAGCCCAATGGATAAGGCATTGGACTTGCGATCGAGAAGTCGCGGGTTCAAATTCCACCCATTGCACTATTGTCGTGAACCCAGTCCTAACACAAGCATCCTAGTTTAGCTGGAGGGGTTAACAAGAATACTAGTAATTTGAAAACCAAATAGCTAAAAAAACTACTGAATGCATTTTCATACGGTTTTCATCAATAGACAGAATGATTTATGTGGAAGGTTTAGGTGTATAATTTGTTAAAATTCTGTACTGCCCGTGCGAAACTGGGGTCGCTAGTATTAACTAGTATTATTAACACGAATGTAAGTTTGTTTGTAGCGTGTTTCACGCCTTACAAATTTATCGATTATGCAAGTCATAAAAAGACATGTGGCACCTTTCATCCTGAAAAATAAACTGTTTGCGAGTGAGCGAAGCATAGTGCCCACCTGATACCTTTACCATAGTTTATGATCATTTGCAGTACCAAATACCCGATGCTCGTCGATGTTAGGGAAAAGTGAACATGAACAGAAATAAATAAACCTGTGTCATTCCATTTAGTTATTTATTTATTTTAAAACTTTATGCACAAAATAGTACAATGGCGGACTTAACGCGAAGGGCATTATCTACCAGTCGACCTGTGATGCAGAGATAAAAAGAAGTAAGAAGAATAAGTAAAAAGAAGGATATAGGATAATGACATATGTAGGCTTGTGAGTCTACATAACGGTCTAATCTGTGACAAAATGACTAACTATTTTTAATAATTACTTCCCTTGGTTTGTAGATAAGGATTGGTTCGTTTCAGAGATGTTTTTTAAGCAGTTTTAGGCCGCTCGCACATTGAGCCACTAGTCGCGGCCACTGGACGCGACCACTAGACGCGACCACAAGCTGTGGATGAGTTTTCAAACATTTTGTATAGTATCGGCGCAAACCGAACGTTCGAGTGGCCGCGCTCGAGTCACAAGCGGAAGTCGCCTGAGCTCGCTACTTGTAGCCGCGTTTTGTCGATCGCATCGCATCAGTCTTGCTGCATGCACGCAACCTAATGCACGTCACGATATCGGCAGATTTCGATGTAGATGTTTTTTGTCAAAAGTTTTTTAGCCACAAGTAGCGGCGACTGGTGGCCGCCACTAAGCCACTAGCGGCTGCGATTGGTGGCTGCGTCTAGTAGCTTGACTGAGCCATTAATGGTCGCGTTTTGTGGCCGCAACTAGTGGCTCAATGTGCGGGAGCTCTTATTTACACTGACGAAGACGCGGTCAAATTCTAGCTTCAAGAATAGTACAATATATTCAAATATTTTTTTTTTGTTACTACACGGATGGCGTAATGGTTTAAGTGGTCGCCTCTCTACTGCTACTGCACCGAGTGTTGTGGGTTCGAATTCCACACGAGACAAAACTTTGTGTGATGATGATGTTCCGAGTCTGGGCGTTTTAGGTCCGTTGTTTGAATGTTTGTAAAGTTCCCCGCGACACAGAATTAATCCTAGTGCAGGAGTACTCATTATAAAAACAAATAATTTTTTTTATCCTAACATCTAAACGTGTATTTCAGCACAAAGTAAAATAAAGATGTTAAAAAAGAAGATAATGTACCTCCCGGAATACCGACTAAACCTACCACGGTGTTCCTCGACACAACCACTACCGACGGGGCCGCGCGAATCGCTTTCGCATGCGGTCGCGACCCCGCCGAGGTTACGGCCCGCCGTATGAAACGGCAGGCCACTACACGAAAGACCTACCCAAAATAGGCACTACTTCAAATAAAACCCTACTGTCTCTCCCCTAGAGGGAAGACGGACTCGACACAGAGGCGCGCGTGGGAACACGCACGCCGCCTCTCGGACCTGGTGCTGAACGGATGGCGGGCAGGCCCACAAAGCCCGCCACCCCCAGGTCAAACCTCAGGGTGGCTGGAGGTCATCTCGCGCCCTCCGGCGCCCGGCTCTGCGGTTGGGGAGAGGGTTTAAACGCTCCCTCTCCCGCTCCGCCGCCTCCTTGATGGAAAAAGATACAATGTTGGATTAACCAAACACAACACATAATGAAGATAATTCATTTGACCTGAGGATAAACAACCTCAAGCCATAAAATTCACAAATTTTAATTGTAATCACGTTTCCAGTAATGAGCTCTAAAAAGGTTAAGAATATATTAAATACACATTTTTGAGAAGTAGTGCAAAGAGGGAACCTTGCTGAAGCCTTCGTATGCGAAACCAATTCACGCAAAATAAGAATTCATTACTTTTACTGTGGACTATGTATACTTTATTCAACCAAATAAGTATTCTTTTGAGTCGAAGCGGTACACCGGCGGCTAGACACTGTAGGCTTTTATTATTATGGCTGGCATTAAAACACTTGACAGATTAAAAAAGCTTTGGTCCATCTACGCGAGTTGCTATGTCTTTTTTCATTATGTCTGTCTACTATCAAGCATGAGGTTAATTCAGGAGTCTTGATTAAATTATAATGACTGGCAGAGTACCACATGTATTCTTACAGTATAGAGGTTTGCCAGTCGTACCTCGGGGAGCACGATAAGCCGTCGGTCCCGGCTGCCTTGAACATCTATGGCAGTCGTTATTGGGAAGCCAGTGCCCTATAATATCCTTTATAATATCCTTAGGTTATCGTTAGCTTTCGAGTTTCGGAGGTCAAGTGGCAGCCGCTCCATGTAAAAACTGATATCCAGTCAAATCCGGTTAGACTAGAAAAGCCGACCCCAACTGACTTGGGAATAATAAAAGCTAGGGAAAGAAGAGGTGTGCCAGACTGGAGCTGGAACGTAGTTCTTCGAGAGCGATACATCTGATATCGCAAGCGTCCGTTGGCTATAGTAAGCGTTGGTCATCGGGCGAGGCATTTTCTCGTTTCTTATCTTGATTTAATATGTCAATAGCCAAAATCGAGACTGGTGAAGAAACATTGATAAAAAAGTAACCTTTTTGTTGATAGATTTTTTACAAAATGTGTAAAGTGTTATCGTTTAATAAAGCAGTCTGACTGCAGCAGTAACTGCATCGTACAGAAAAGCACAGCCAAATAACTAGAAAAGCGCAATTGTTATAAAAAATATCAAACATTTTCGAGTCATTCGATATTTCTACGATATGTTCGAACTGATGATGATCGAAACAAAAATAATATCTTTTTAATTAATTTGTAATCATATACCAATCTATATATTAATACGTGAAGCAAAAACTTTGACCCCTTTTTACGAAAATTGTGCGGATGGAGGAGTATGTAATTTGGCACAGTTAAAGTTTATATGGAGAAGGAGGGGCGAATCCTAATATTTTTATAAAATATGCATTAGAAATACATTAAATTAATGAAAAAACACTATACCACACAACCATGCATTTGACACAAGCAGTCGAATGGCGTTCGTAGTATTTCGGCATTGTTCGATTGACTTCGTAGAATGTTTCGTAACTATGGTTCGGTACATACATATGTATGTGGAGTAGGTGACTAAATGAAATATGATTATAAGGGTATATAGATATAGTCAATAAAACCTTAATAACGATCAAATTAAAAATTTAAATAAATTATGAGTGAATTTCGACCACTTGTCGACCGCCAGTAAGTAGAAATATATCTGAACGAACATTAGTGCATAGGTCACATATTGCTTGTATAAACCCGTCGTCTGCGCAACATATTTGATGGAATAAACCACTATTTGATGACATATTAATGATTTTACCGTTGTGTCGATCATTAATCTTCTTGATGTGTTGTATTGCTTCTACACGTGCGCGTCGAGAACTTGTGTTTTTTTTTATTTGTACTATGGATTGGTTGATTTAGTTTTTTATATCTATAGAATCAATTACCAATTAATTCATTCGAATAATTATTAGTATAATTTGATTCACTTAACCTAAAATTTATTAACGAATACTGCAATATAACAACTCACATCATAACTGAAAATAAATATATATAATATATATTTTAAAATATATATTATAAATATATATAATATATATTTTAAATATATATGATAAAATGTTTGTTTGTTTCGCTTCACTTCACGCCTCAACTACGTCTCCTTATGAAATTTCACGTTGTCAGAGGAACAGAAAATAATTAATATCATTTAGAAAAAAGTAAGTACCTAGATTGTACATGATACGCGATACGCGAAGTCAAGGGCAAAGTCTAATAAATAATAAAAGTTAAAACTTAAACCCGCCTAGAAAACTAACAAATGTTAGGTGAAATGTTGTTAAGTGTTATAGATTTAATTTATAAAAAGCGTTTATAATATATAAATAATAATAAAACATCGACCCTGTATTAAACTGTCCTGTGCTGTGTCCAGAGCACACTGTGGAGCTGAAGCGTAGTTCTTGGAGAGCGATACATCTGATATTGCATGCGTCCGTTGGCTAATTTAAAAAGTAAGCTGAAAGAGTAATATTTTTTGTGAGCTGTGTCCCACAGCTAGGTACGGGCCTCTACTCAGTATGAGAAGGGTCCATCGAGTTAGGCCATCGACCACTACGCTAGCCTAGTATGAATTGGCAGCCTTCACATATCTTCGAGAACATTATGGAGAGATCCAGGTTTCCTCACGACGTTTTCTTTCACCGTCAAAGCGAGTCTTAATTATTAACTACTAGCGGTCGCCAAGTGGTCGAAATTCGCCCATAATTTATTTAAATTTAGAATTTGATCATTATTAAAGTTTTATTGTCTATAACTTAATACCCTTATAATCAAATTTAATTTAGTCACCTACTCCACATACATATATATGTATGTAACCATAGTTATGAAGCATTCTACGAAGTCAATTGAACAATGCCGAAATACTACGAACGCGATTCGACTGCTTGTGTAAAATGCATGGTTGTGTGCGTGCAGTGTTTTTTCATTAATTTAATGTATTTCTAATGCATATTTTATAAAAATGTTAGGATTCGCTCCTCTTTTTCCATATAAACTTTAACTGTGCCAAATTTCATACTCCTCCATCCGCGCAATTTTCGTAAAATGGGGTACAAAGTTTTTTCTTCACGTATTAATATATATATTTAATATGCACATAACAAAAAGTCAGGGATGCGCGCCTTAGGATTGAATTCAAGATCTCTGCATGGCAGTCCAAGGATATCCGTTAGGCTATCGCTGTTAAATTTTTTTCTATGATCCTGAAATATTTGTGTCAATGCTGAGTGTTATTTGTGCCCGATGTTTTTGTATTTTCGTCGACTTTAGAATTATTTTACAAAAAATACATGCGGGCAGTCTTTGGGGACTACCGATAGAAGTAAAAACTAAGTTACTAGCGTGCGGTGACTATGACGCGAGTTTCACGCTTTTTGTTCACCCAAAATGTACACATAAATACACAGTATACATATAGCTCATGGAAAGCGTTCGGTGACGATGACGCGAGTTCCATGATTTTTGTTCACCCAAAAAGTGCTCAACGCGCCTAAAGAAGTTTTCACTTCAAAAAGTTATTCAACTGTTGAAATTGGATCTACTGATCCATTATCGGATATCCGCAATAATATACAATCTAATAACGACGCAGTCTGATAGAAAATCAACTTTTCCATAAATAAACTCGATTGATCTATGAAGACCAATAATATTATTATAACGTAAAACGCGTTTGTATTTGTATATAGAAGTTCATATCTGGTACTACTAATACGTTTCTAAATAATGTTTTATTAGAAAGAAAGAAAGACAGAAATATTTATTGCTATGTAGCTAACAGAACCACGTGGACAAGGAAAAAATAATAGTGGCCTATGACAGGTTCCAGTGGAAGACCAGTGCCTGGTTCTTGGGACCAGGCAAATGAGACGCATGTGTCTCAAGATGTTTATTGGTTATATTCTGTTATTATGTTTTATTTTTTCATTTTTCCTTATCCATATAGTGCTGTTAGCTATATAGCGATAAATATTTCTGTCTTTCTTTCTTTCTAATAAAACATTATAACGTAAGTCATTATGGAAGCCAATAAAGCTAGTGACATTATTCCCGATCTAGCTGTTCCCCGCGATAGGACCTACGTACATGATTATTGCGCCGCTTCCATGTCTCGTAGCCTGATTTATGTAGTCTATGTTATTTCTCAATAAGGTAGATGTTTTAATATTTTTTTAAATCGATTCATTTGTTTTCAATTACATACGTTCATAAATAATATAGATTTTTGTACGAGTCATTGTGAGATTGAGAGATGATACGACTATTTAGATTATTTTCTGGGATATTTAAAAATCCTGTCTATGTTGAGTAGGTCCCAAATAACGAGCGCTGATTGGCTGATACGATTATTATGCAAAGACCAATGCGCTGGTTGGGTAACAAATGTAAAATAGTAATTTTTGTCTTTGTTTATAATAATTTTATAATTAGCCACGCGTTGTTCACGTCTTCGCTCGTCCTAAAAAAACTGTATTTTTATATCACATATTATGATTTTGAAAATCTGGCCCAGTTTTCTAGACCAAGTTCGAGAATTTACGTAAATATTTGATTTTATATTTATTCTACGAAATATATAGTTTGAAGATGTACCACTTGAGGAAAACCTGGTCGTATATGTAAAAGACTAGATATTGCCCGCGGCTTCTTTCGCATAAATGGAGGTTAGGTTAATAATGGTACTTTTTTCGGTCAAGTAAGTAAGGCATATATACAGTGTGTATAATAAACCCTGTCCGTTCCATAAAGGTGTTATACAGTAGCTTATTATGAGTACGTAAGTGACATCCTTTTATAAAAATCGATCAAAAATATTACCCCAGTAAATTTAACCGAAAACTAATCTTAATATCTAGGTATCGCGCTACGCCGCGCCTACCTACCTACGCCTAAGAAAAATGCCGACAAAATTATGCTACGCTCCGCGTCCTTGTCAAGTTTAGTGGAGTGTTGCTAGACTGTGTGAAATTTCGATAATTTAAGGGTACACACTGTATAATATATTACATTCGCATTTATAATATTAGTTATGCTTTTAAATCTGTTACTAGGCACTATCATATATCATGTTAGTGATGGGTGAGCGATCTGAACATATTTTACATCTACATATAACAGATAGAGATTTATTGATAACGTTATCAATAAAATCATACCTGTTTTATGTAGATCTCAATCGTGATCGCACTTTGTGTGAACTCTCAGTGACTGAGATAATATGCTTAGGCATGTGCTTTATTGGTAACTAGCTTTTGGTGGCGACTTCGCTGGCGTAGATTAGGGTATGTTAGTAATTTTTGTAATAAAATATAGTAATTACTCGGTGATAATAAAGCTTGCTAATAGTGAAAGAATTTTCAAAATCGGTTGAGTAGTTTTTGAGGTAAACCCTAACAAACAGTAAATAAAAGAATGAAATCTTTCCTCTTTATAATAATAGTATAGATGATTAGCGAGAAACAGTAACTGAGCTAGAATCGCTAGGTTTTTTTCACTGAGAAATTGTTGCCTGTAGTAAAAACAGTCAGCAAACAACTGTTAATCCGAATGTATTATTATAAATGTGAATCTCAGTTTGGTTTGTTTATTGCGCCTCGCTTTAACTACTCGACCGATCACCATATAATTTCGCATACACGTTATCGTAATCGACGTCGAAGCAAAGGACATTGGGTACTTTTTATCCAGAAAACATAACTGTTCCCAGCGAACCAAGCCGCAGATAAAACCTTGCAAATACAATAAAAAATGTTTATGGCAACTTTTGCTTTAGTCATTATTCTTGAAAAATTAACTAATATTGAAACAACTAGATCCAAAGACTACTCAAACTGGAAACAACTATTTATGTATCACATAAAGTTTTATTCCGAATGAGGTTCAAATTTACAATAATTTGATACTCTGATAGCAGCGAGGTGATTATACAGGGTGTCCGGTAATTAATGGATAACCTTGAAATGTCTTTTAGTAGAACTGAAGGCCGTTCAGAAAAAATGAAAAAAAATTATATATATTAAAAAGTGCAAGCTATATTAGCATAGCATACTTTTGACTGTCTATCTATTAGCATAATTAGTGTTTAATAATAAAACAACAAAAAACCGACGGATTTCATTCATTTATGGTCATAGTATACAACAAAGTTATACACATGGTAATTTAAAAAAAAAACACATATCTCAGGTAGTGGTTAGGATAGATCTTTTTTTCAATTTTTTTCTAAACGGCCATCAGTTCCACTATAAGACATTTCCAGGTTATCCATTAATTACCGGATACCCTGTATAAGCAACTGCAACATCCGTGTAGACAAATTAATTTTTGTACTTACTTGTTGGTAACGATAAAAAATTATGGATCTTTTTTATTTACATACATTAATAGTTTCAGACCTCTGAAACTATTTGTGGTATATTATAGTATGTGACGTTGTAGTTAGTCAACCAGCTTTAGAGGCGTGGTTGACTTAGGAAGTGAACTAAGCGGAGATAATTCAAACAATATTCTACACGATCTAAAGATTTTTATATTTGATAACAATTTGTACTAGTATACAAACACTTTTATAGCAAACAATAAAGACTAGAAGTTAGATAGAAAAATAGGGCGTGGTTCTAAGAGTCTTGTTGCGTGGTCTTTAATAATAAAGACCACTTAACTTCGCGATGGCTGCCCAGCAAAAACCTGGCACCAGGCGCGGTTGCATTCTTATAGCGGCTACCACCGGCAGGAGGCGAAGAGGGGCGCCACCTCCACGCTGACTCGCGCGCAGCCACCATGGCGCGAGCGGTCCGCGTGACAAGTATACCCACGTTAACTGCCTTCGTGGCGCAGCGGTAATGAATACGACTGCATCCCGGGTCAGGCCAGCAAAAAGGTATTGGGTAAAAGCCTCGGAAAGCACGCAATGAGTCCTGCGCCTGATCTCCCTCCAGTCGTGTGGGAATACCGTTACATCGGATCATGAGACCTTAGGAACAGAGAGTGCACTTGTGTTTGCGCACATACTAATGCAGTATAATTGATGACCAGTCTCCGGTTAGATTGGCCGCCGTGACCAAAATTCGGTCTAGAGGACATGATAGGCGGTGAGACTATTGCCATCTAGTAAGGTCCAGACTCCGTACAGCTACTATGAATTACTTTACAGGAACGTTGCTCAACCTAGGAATCGAATCCGTGACCATCACGTATAGCAGTAGCATTTGCTACCGCTGCCCCTCCCTCGTTGCGTAAAAATAGATGAAAATCTTGGCTTATGCAATCAAGATAAGATAGATATCAATTAATAAAGATATGAAATCTATATCTTTATGGTTTTTAGTAGTAACAGTTGTGGTTTATTTATTGATTGTGATATTGACAGTCTTCGACATTTCAAATGGTTTATCTCAAGTTCAGTAGATATATTTGTGACAACGATTTGAATTAAACTATGAAGTCGTTGGGGGCGAACTGGCGTGAGACTATTTATATTACTTTTAGGTCTATAACCAAAAGGGTAAGAGCAGTACTCCTACATATCGCCAGCTTACATTTTAGGTATCCCGTGACAAAAACAGGGTTATTGCAGTCTACCAGCTACAATGGCTGAATTCTTGCTCCTACTTAAAATTTCAAAACAAAAAAACACAATATAATTTTCCCGACCCCGGAATTAAATCCGAAGTCTCATTCACAAACGACGCGTTTACTACCGCTGTAACACTGTCGTTTAAGAAATACTGACAAGATTATTTCAATCAATTTTCCCTTAAATAGGTAAAAAGTATAATATTTAAGTCATTGGTATAAAAAGTATCAAATACCGTAAAATTTGCAAAAAGTAGCCAACTTTCGCGTCGATTAAACTTAAGTGGAAGAATCAGTTTATATTAGTCGCTGCTTCCTTTGTAGTTATTTTATTATTCTGCTTTCCACTTCCATAGATTTATCAGAGTTTTAACAGTCTTCATAGCAATGCTGAAACGGCTGCAGCTCTTAGCACACTAGATTTATAAGCCTTCTTGATCTTTCCAATATTTTGAATAGATTTTGCTGCCAGGAAACTTAACTGTACGTGACAATAGACTATTAGTATTTTGTGTAACTTTGACTTGTATAGGTGTTACTCTGTGACCTACATTATTAGGGATGGTTAGATTTGATTTGTAATAATCGATTATAAACGCTGTTCTGACTTTCTAAAGAGATAACGTGATATATAATTCAGACTTGTACGTCGTAGGGAGCTACCTTTTTCCGTTTATCGCTTATATTCAGTAGCACGTGCTTTTGATGAGAATATTCTAACAGAAAAACAAAAATGTTCTGTAAAACAAACAGCTTTGTAAAACAAAATCAATCACGAGAATAGAATAGACGCAGACTTATGCTACAAGATCGACGAGGCTTTCATTGACTAGCCTGGTCAATATTGGCATATATATTGTTTGCAAGTATTTATTTGTAGCTATGAAGTGATAATGTAAAAGAATAGGATTTTATGTTTTAATTTGGTGATGATCCAAATTTATCCAATTGTAACATAAAATCCTCTGAAATTAATAATGATGATGATGACTGAAATGTTAAGACTTATGTAATACATCTCGGTATTTATAATCTAATACTACCACATCACATTAAGTAATCAGTCTTTAACGAAATGTTGACACCATACACGTTTAGAGTCTTATCTATAGATACATTAGACTGAGATATTCTGACCGCCTGACAACTGCTTGACAAATCTAACAACATTGCGTCAACTTGTCATCAGCCTATTTACAATAAGAAATTCCTTAAGAAACTGATGTGGCTGCGATTATTATAATAATATATTTATTAGCAACCAAATAAATTACAAATGAAAGTTGTATCTGCCTCCTGGACTAGGTGGAGCCTATATTCCAGCCTATAAACAGTGCGATCCTCACAGCTTAGGTCTAATAAATATATTTGGTCAAAACCTAAAACAAGGAGTGATACAAAATTAAAATTTATGTTATTCTAATTATTAATGAAACATACATATTTATAAGTTAGTGTAATAGCAATTTATAGTTTAATAAGTACAAAGTTTACTTGACAACGAGTGACTGCCTTCTGTAAACTACAAAAGTAACAAACGAGCGCACTTTCTGCCTGATGGTAAACAGTTTCCGTAGCTTATATGAAAGAGATGAGTGGAACCAGGCAGGAGAAGGAAGGAAAGGTAGGGACCGAAGGGATGATTGGGCCTATGGCATTCGCCAAACGAAACGCACAAGCACGTATAGTGCTATTTTACGCAGATGAGAGAGTAGAACTTAGCCAATCAGCGCATCTTTTCCGAAACCAGCAAGAGACGAACTCTCTTGCTCGTTTCGGAAAGGATGCGCTCTCGTATTCTTAGGATATAGACGTAAGGCTAAATTTTTATACATAATTATTATTAAAATGACTATTTTTAGCCCTACTTGACTAGCCAGTTACTTTGAAACGACAATTAGCTCGAGAAATAAAAGAAGCAGTGACATTTTCTTTTTAATTATGTGTCTTATTTCTTATGGACGATAACATAATTATATGCAATTCGTGTATCGTCCTTTGTATGTATTAAATAACATTATACATACAAACGAATTGCATACAAGAGAGTTAACTCCTCGAAAAAGGTAATTACAAAAGCGTCATAAAATTCCTCGGCATCTTTGCCAATTGGCAACAAAGTGGAGTGTATTGTTGCCAATTATTGTCAAGTGGATGAGCTCAATCATTATTTTCTACTGTACTGTAGTTACAATTATAACATCTCCAGAGCGTTCACTTTGCAGAAAAGGGCGATAAGAATGATCGTAGGTATAAGGCAAGACGTATCTTCCAGACAGCATTTTGTCGAGCTCGAAATTTTAACAGTACCGAGTCTGTACATAGTGGATTTGTTAACCAATTTTGCGAAATACGTTCATAATTATGAAACGGAAGATGAAAGCCAGCTAAGAGAATACACACGTAGAAAAGATTTTCAGTGTAGAAATACACCTAAATTAAATATAGTCAAGCATAGCAGTTATTACAGCGCTATTAAAATGTTTAATAAGTTACCCGTTGGTTTAAAGAGCTTGCTATATGAAAGTAGTTTTAAAATCAAGCTCAAGACGTTTCTGCTGGAAGGGTATTTATATTTTCTGGATGACATGCAAAACTGTATTTACCGTGAAGTGGAACAACAATTATAAATATAATTAATACAATAAATTTTATTTTCAGAAAATAATTGATTACAATTAATTAAATTTTTTACTATTTTTATATCTTTATTGATATTGTTATTTTATAAAGCGTTTTTTTTTGGATTATAATTAATTATAGACCTCTGACTATTCTCTTGACATATATGTTAAATGGTGTATGTGTAATGCTTAATGTCATGGAATTGGACTAATTGTAATAATATGTTACTGTATAAATATCTTTATAAGTTTGCATTCAAACACAATGTGAAAATTGTTTATGAATAAAGTTTGAATATGAATATGTCCAAAGAAGCTTAGTTGACGTTCTCGGCATAGAGAAGTGAGTCGTTTTTTGATGTGGAGCTCTTGTAAAATTTATACGTTTGTACTCAGGGCTGTGGCCATGGTATCTTTAGCATTCGTTTCCAGCACCACATTTCAAAAGCGCTTAATTTGCTTATGTCTCGAAATTTACACTGATACCCACCCAATAATTTTAAATGCTGTTATATAGGTCACGTGCTGTCACCACGTTAAAAAGTAATTGACATAATGTAGCTATTCCGTTGATATTATGGAAAACCTTCAGTCAAATGAGATTTATTTTGTGCTATGTTTAACCGCTAAGCAACAGATGTTGGTATTTTAATATAGATACAAAGAAAATTATTTTTTTCGAGGGTATACGCTATTTATATTAATACTATTAGTGTCTGACTGTTTTACCCGCGCGTAGTCAGGACAACGTTTATCGGGATAATAACTGGGATAATATTTGTCCTATGTGTTAGTCACAGACAAGGTCTATCTGCGTATTGAGTAGGCTAAATCCTAACTAAAATTATTAATGCGAATTTGAGTTTGATTTTTACCCTATCTTGCCTTAACTAATCGACCTATCATCATGAAATTTTTCATACACGTTGTCAGGGGTACAGAAAGCCGTTCCCAAACGATAATAATAATAATAAGCCTCCCAAAGGGCCAGGTATTTCTAATATAATATATTAGAAAGTATCTGTGATAAGAGAAACATAATAATAATAATTTTATTTCCATAATCAATACTACAAATATTGTGTAAAGGTAAACATATTAAAATTACAAGTACAAAATGTTTAACTAGTAGAAAGGTCACCCATCCCTGTTCTAGTCAAGAAACTGTATCACAGGTGACGGGGTCTTACAACACAACAAATTCAGTAAACTAACGCAAGGAGCAGATTTAAGATATATTCAAATATATATAAATACACTTACATTTACATAGGTAAGAACTTAAATACAATTAAATTAAACACATCGCCTAAATAATAAAGTTCGTAAATAAAGCATAGGTAAGAATCTAGGTTATTATCTAATAAATTATTAAGAACATAGGTACATATTGTTCGTGTTATAATAATAATTGTTGGTGTGCAGTTTTGTGTGTTAACGAAATGTAATGTAAGAAATGTATTGACAAAATAGTCAAGTCAAAGTCAAGTCAAAAATCATTTATTCATTTAGGTCACAAAGTAACACTTATGAACGTCAAAATATATGGGTTAGTGAGTTTACTAAGTTACTGAAGCTACATTTAGGTTAGTTGCTAGGTTCAGGCATATGGTTTAGCCTATGAGAAGAAACCTGCAAGAAACTCACGGCCACTCTTTTAAATCGCCAATTAAATATAATTTCAGTATTTTACAACTCAGATTAACAAGATGTTGCAGCCATATATACTACCGACTATTAAAAAAAAAACTAAAGAAAAACATTAATAACTTTCGGTTTTTGCAAATAAATATTATTATTATTATTATTATTATTAATAATATTTTAGAGATGGAATCATTTGGGCTAAGGTATATGTTTTAATATAAATCTAAAATAGGGAGTAGGATGGCATGATGGCGCATACACTTACACTTTGTGACAATGCAAAGGCAGTCCGTGACTAAATGCGGTTGTGCATTTATATTCTTCAATAATAATCAAATTAAGAAACAAGTTACTTGTTAACATCACAAATAATCACGAGGTACCTCTACATTACTAAATAAAATCTGGATAAATTCGCATTTACTACAGTTCGTCCGCCCATTTACCGAATGGTGGTAAATAATAATAACAATGTCCTACCGGCCAAAATAGTTCAGGGTAGCTGAGAATTAGATGATTTATTGATTCTGGTAAGTATTCGAATATCATGACTCGCAGTCGTATACTCTAGCCAGTAGACCAATGAGATAACTGCATAATTATATTCTTTACGTAATGTGCAAAATATGAATAACTGGGAAGACCGATGCGAAAGCAAGATAATACAATGACGTCATTTATGTCCAAATTGAGTGGTGATAAAAAGAGCTGATATACCTGTCTATTATAAATCCTCTATAGGGATTTTTTATATGTATCTATATCTCAAAATATTTTAAATCTTGTCTCAAACCACCTATCTTGGAGTTCAATTGACTACTCTTACCAATATCCGATGATATCAGATTATTGACTATCGAACCAATAAAATGGAAGCTAGCATCACTAGTAGCGAAGATTATGGTAATCTTCGATTTAATCGAGGATAAGAGATTCTTGTCACATATACATACTCTCACGCAATTATCCCTGAAGGGGTAAGCAGCGGTGTATTATACCCACATTACGCCAAGTATGATGTTCCTCATGTAATAGGGGGCGAGCCTAGCGTGCCGCTACTAAGTAATGTGGGTGAGTGGACCATACAAGACCATGCTCCTTCGAAGGCCAATTAATAATACATTAGTTCGATGGTGTCAGTGTGAGTAAAAGGCATATGACATCGCATGGCAATAACTACGACTTTTTTATAATTAGCCTTCATAGGAGCATGGCCTTTCATAGTCCACCTAATAAATATTCCATAGTCTTGACAGATATATATGCAATAAGACTTTGCGTCGTGCAAAGTGCTTTTGAGTTTTGCTGTTAAAATTCGGGAATTGAACTCGACTCGAATACACAGATTATTATCTATACCAGCGATATCTATACTATCTATAATTTATATCTGTACTTCTATATCTATACTCATACTATAGAGGAATAAGATTTGATTTCTTGTTTCTTTGTTTGTAATGATTTAAATCAAAAACTACTGAAATGATTTAAATAATTCTTTCAACTTTTGATAGCTTTATTTTTGACATTTTCTGCACGAGGCATGATTCCTGTATCGCGGTGGACTTTAAAAACATTCAAACAACGGACACAAAGAACACCCAGACTCGAAAAACCCATTTATGGATCACACAAATTTTTATCCCGTGTGGGATTTAAAGCTATAACTCTCGGCGCCGTAGCACTGGCACGGCAACCACTTAAGCCACTATTCCAGCACGGATGGCTATAGTCAAGGTCATATTATCACCGAGTAATATATCTATATATTAATACGTGAAGCAAAAACTTTGTACTCCTTTTTACGAAAATTGCGCGGACTATATTTATGACGCGTTATATATTTATTAAATGGATCGAGCCAAGGGTTAAATATTTTTTATTTATTATTTGTTAATTTGCATATTTTTGTTTTTTATTTCCTATTTGTGTCTATATTTTTATTTTTTATTATTGTTTATTATTGTAATATTTATTTTAATTAATGATGCCATTTTATAATATAATTGTATTTTAAATTGTCATTTACTTGTGAGATTGTGTCTTGATATGTATTTGTTCAAATAAATAAATAAATAAATAAAAAAAATAAGAAACTTTTGTCCTAGTGTCCCATTGTCTTTGCCTGTCTAAGTGTATATTACGTTTATGCTGTCTGCAATATGTGTTGTGTGTTTTCTGTCAAAATAAATGTATTTTCTTTCTTTCTTTCTTTCATTTGAAATGGTGAGCTCGGTTTTACCGTGTAAACTAATCCCACCCCAAACCATTACGTTGGGACTACCGAAATGGTCAACTTCGTGGTTGCAGGACTCCGAAAACCGCTCGCCGTGTTGTCTCCACACCCTAACACGCCGATCATCATTAAAAAATTTTACTTTGCACTCGTCTGTAAAAAGCACCTTGCCCCACTGATTAATCCCCCAGTTCAAATACTGACGGGAGAATCTTAAACGGTTTGCACGTTGAACCCTGGTCAGAGGAACTCGAACAACTCGTCGTCTTGACATTTGCTGGTCTTCGTGCAATCGATTACGTATAGTTTGATCACTGACACGGGTACCCGTTGTCAGCCGTAGGTGGTGTTGTAACTTACTGTACAATCACGACGAGCACTTAGTTGGACGTACTGATCCTCGTGCGCCGTTGTTACACGAACTCTACCTGAACCGGGTCTCCTGGCAACACTGCCGGTCTCTTGGAAGCGATTCCATACATTTTGGACAGCTCTCCGAGAAAAACCCAACTGCAAACCCACGTAACGCTGAGAACGTCCTTCTTGAATCATAGTTATGGCTCGGGTTGCTGTAATTGTATCCATGTGCCTTCGTACTGGTGGTATGATTAACGCGAGATGATAAATGAATCAATTAAAATTGAAAAAGTAGAACTTTTTTCCTAAAATAATCGAAACAAGTTAATAAGACAATCGAAGAAAAACATAAGTATAACATCCAATAATTTTTTTCTTAAGATGATGGCCAATACTTTTCAAATTAGGAACACGAACACCAGCATAAAAGAAATCAAACACCAAAGAGTTCGTAATATCAATATAATGCTACTTATCAGTTACTTTCAGTTTACTAAAGTGCACTTAAATGTAAATAAACTAGTGGCCCTTATTTTGTTTTGAGTAGTATATGTAATATGGGTAAAGTTATAGACAATAAAACCTTAATAGCGATCAAACTTAAAATTTTAATCAATTATGGTCGAATTTTTAACAACTAAGCGACCGACAGTACTTACAAACAAACAAACAAAAATCAAATTATTCCTCTTTATAATATTAGTATATATATCTATGTATTGCGACAGTTTTATTCTTACTAAATAGATACAGCCAACAGATAAACACTGTCCGATCGTATGTTTGTTTATCTTGTTGCCACACGTACATGTGTGCCAACAAACGAAGCTCGAGATACCGGCCGGTGACAAAATTTATCAGTGACAAAATAAAAACACTTGAATCAAGGTTGCTCTCACAGGCTTCTGTTTATTTAGATGTTTAGGAAAATACTATTTCGTAACATGAAAAGGGATTATAAAATGTTAGTGGAAAGATTAAATAAGTTTAACATTTATATAACATCTAGCTGTTTCCTACATCTATGTTTACTGCTCCGCTCTCGTGGCTCGTAGTGTGTTACTTCTAGATAAAGTAACTCTCGAATGGTGAAAGAATTATTGAATTCGATTTGTTAGTTTTTGAGTTTATTCTTTACAAAAAAATATACAATAATTTTTTACTCTTCATAATTTTAGTACATGTAGTTATAGATAACGATTCAAAATATATAAATGGATAATATATAAAATATACTGATATGGAGCAGTCATTTTATTCTCCGTGTTTTGTGCAATTATTTACCGACATGATTGTTTAATATTGTCTTATGTTTACGGGACTATTATAAATTGAAAAAAAAAGAGCCAGCCACAGTCGAGCGCAAGCCTGCCATACTACCATATGTAAGGGGTGTCACTGACAAGATTGGTTACATCTTGAAGCGAGCTTGAATCAACACATACTTCAAGCCACCAATGAAGATAAGTAAATTTTTACCATCCGTCAAGTTCCAATTGCCTTTAAAAGATGCAGGGTTCTATAAAATAGATTGTGACTGTACTCTCATACATTGGTTAAACCAAGAGAAGCATAGGCACCCACGTATAAGAACATATAGCTGATGTTAAACATCAACGCTTGTTGCTTGTCTGCTGTGTATGAACACGTGCAACAACCACTACCTACGGTTTGATAAACCACAGATACTCACAAAAGAACACTGATTCCTGCCAAGGATGTTTCGCGAGACTATTGATATTAAAAAACATCGTAATTTCAACAGAGAAGATGGTTGGAATATACCATCAACTTGGGATCCAGTAATTCAAATAGTCAAACCCAAAAAGAAGTAAAACACAGCTAGACTTTATGATACTTTGAGCTCATTCTGCGTAAATAGAAACACCAACGATTAAATTATGTACGGGTACTTTGAAATAACTAGGTACACTTCAGAACATTGAGACAACTACCATCTTAGTCTAGAAGCGTAAATATGGCTGCTGTAAAGCAACCGAAACGTCGGGGCAAAGTGTAAACTTAAATATAAATTGTTTTAATTAAATTAAATACCTTAAATTTTAGTTAAGTACAATAATAGTAGTGTTAGAGTTTTTAAAATTATGTAATAAAAGTGTTTTAAATTAAAATAAACTACGCGACAAAATCCGTATAAAGTGTTTAATTTCAAAGCCATTATTGTTTTCAATAGACGATTTTAGATATCCCTAAGTCTTGAACAAAAATCGTCGATAGAATAAACTAGGTAAGTCCAGCTATTCTTCGCTGTGGCTCAGTCTGTATATATTGTTTGTTCAGATTGAAACATCGACCTAAAAGTAGGTGTATATAAACACTCTTATGCATAGGCTTGTTGACCACTGTAATATGTGCAGTCACTGCAATATTTGGCTCTCATGTTTTCAACTACAGCCATAGCTCGGCCATCTTTAAAACATCAGTCATTCCAAATATACATTTTTAGATAATCATATCCATGAAAATATCTTGACTAAAATATTAACGAGTATTTTATAATAGAACAGCGACAGCATAGTGGGATTCCGTTCGACCGCCGCGCATAGGTCTTGAATTCAATCTTAAAGGCACTCATCTATGACTTTTAGAAGTTATAATATGCGTTATAGTTATTGCTATATTTAACGATCAAGGAAAACAACGTAAGGAAACCTTCATGTATGAGAGTTCTCTATAATGTTCACGAAGATAATACGTATGTAAAGACTTCCAACCCGCAACCCACCCAGCGTGGTGGACTATGACCTTACCTTTTTCATACTGACAAGATGCCCATGCCCAACAGTGGGACATTTTATATACAGGACTCACATTATTTTCCTATAATATCACAATAGTGATATTATAGAAAAATAATGTGATGTGAATAATAATTACCGGCCAGTATATTGCAGCTACACATTGCAATATAAATAACGGCGAATAAATTATAGCTTAGATTCGTAATCACTTTAATTCGTTTGCATTAGGCAAACTATTGTATTACCGTATGGGGTGGCACTTGTAAGACTAGCATGATAAAGCTAGAAAGAGCCCAAAGAGCGGTTATAAAAGTAAGCCTATCGTTACCATTTTTCTTTTCAACTAAAGATCTCTATTCGCTTTTGGACGTGTTGACAGTACGTCAACTATACATTCTGTGCACAGCTCTAAGGCAACATTCATTAATAGGGTATGATCCATTACTAAATATCAACAAAAGAATTAAACACAGAGTATGCCAACCACTGATTAAAAGAAATAAAGCCTTCTCACGCAAATTCTTTGAATTTCTAGGTTACTACTTTTATAATAAGATAAACGAGAAGCTAACAGTCTACTCCCTTACAAAGGCTAATTGTTAACGGGTAATAACGTTCTGGCTGAAATCCCTGAATTATGACGAGAGCGAGAATCTACTTAAGGTCCCTTTCTAATTAGCTGCCATATCACGCATACACGTACATTCACACTCACCTGCGCATATATACACACAGCTTTACACACACACACACGCACACGCACACGCACACGCACACGCACACGCACACGCACACGCACACGCACACGCACACGCAAACGCACACGCACACGCACACGCACACGCACACGCACACGCACACGCACACGCACACGCACACGCACACGCACACGCACACGCACACGCAGACGCACACGCACACGCACACGCAAACGCACGCGCACGCGCACGCGCACGCGCACGCGCACGCGCACGCGCACGCGCACGCGCACGCACACGCACACGCACACGCACACGCACACGCACACGCACACGCACACGCACACGCACACGCACAAGCACACGCACACGCACACGCACAGGCACACGCACGCACACGCACGCGCACGCGCACGCGCACGCGCACGCGCACGCGCACGCGCACGCACACGCACACGCACACGCACACGCACACGCACACGCGCACGCGCACGCACACGCACACGCACACGCACACGCACACGCACACGTACACACACACACACACACACACACACACACACACACACACACACACATACTCACACACAATACACCTAACTAATTCCAATTACATAACGCTTTTCATAATTAATGTTGTACTTACCTGATGTACTTACCGTTGTCCACTTCCGGAGTCCGGGGAGGCTGGTTATCTGTCATACAGGTCTCCTAGTACAGAAACCAGTCTCTCACATGGATTTAATCACATGTATTGTACACAGTGTAAGGGCACGTTTTGCAATGTCCAAATGGGTTTTGGGGACTAAATCGCTGGCTCCTTTTCCGTTCGCTTATACTGCGAATGGTGGGAGTGCATTGGGGTTGTCTACCTGGGGCCTGTTGGGGATTGTAAAGCGGACCCCAATTGTATAAAAAAAACATAAACTTAAATTCCTCGAATGTTCAAATTATAATAATGCATCGCCAGCTTCAAAGACTTTAACGCAGTATATTTCTTCACCACAATAGAGAGAATGCAAAATGCACTGCTTTTATATGGCTGCTTTGAATCTATTCCCAAAAGTAAAATAAGCTTAACTAAAAGTTGGGCTAAAGATAAGTCCTGACAAGTACTTCAATTTGTTTAGTATGCCTTAGGGATGCTGAACGGAGTTTCGCTGGTGTTGCTAAACTGTTCTATAGAAGCTTAAGACGGGTTTGCATATTAATCCCGTCTAATTTTGGATACAACAGTTACACTTCATGCAATATCGAACCTTGTAGATCTTTAGGATCAATGGTGGGTGATTTTCTGACTGCATTGATGATATAATGACACGCGTTATTGTCTTCAATCGCAATTCAAAAGTCGCGTTGCTTGGTTTTGGTTTTAAATAGACAACCCCTGTATTAGGAATAATTCCTGTGTCGGAACTTTACGAACATTAAAACATGCGACACAAAAATCACCTAGTCTTGGAACAACAATTTGTGGATCATACAAATGTTTGTCCCGTATAAAGATTGAACCTACAACACTCAATGCAGGGGCGAGGCAAATACTTAAACCATTTCTTTTTTTTAACATAGGGTTATGCTCATGATACATATCACCTCGCCACATGGGGAGGCCAGAGGGCTATGTTGGGCTCTCCCGAGACTTCAGGCCTACCAGCTGAAACCACAACGGTGTACCAACTCACTGCTTTGTATGATGGGTGGATCGCTGGAACAAAAATAACATCAGCGACAGGCAAATACTCAAACCTACGCGATCTGGCAATCCTTTTCATCTTTGACTACAAATACTACATGGGTAATGTGTAGGTCTTTAGTAAGGGATGCAACTTGTGTCGACACCCTTGCGCCATCACATCTTTCTAGCACAGCGGGTTGTGCTGATGCTACTGCTGCATCAGCGAAGACGCTTAAACGACGCAAATATTAAAATCTAGAGTACATATTTGAGCCTTTTGATGTCGTAACGCTGGGGCCATGGGTGCGTTGCAGCGTTTGCAGAGCTAGGTCTGTTTATAGAGACCTAGCTAAGTGGTTGACCGACGCTTAAGGTGACCAGAGGGTTGGTATTTTCTTTGCACAAAGAACGAGATGGGTGTAAAACCCCAGTATTCAACCTATACCTATATAACGGAAAAAAGGTCACATGAAAAAGAAGACTTTTTCATGTAAACTTTTTTTTTTCATCAGCTTATTGTAATGTTCCACTGCTTGGCAAAAGCCTCTGCCTTGGACTTCCAAATCACTCTGTTGGCGGATATCCCCTGACATTATGACCTTGTGACAACTAAATCACGGGGGTCTTTTGACCCACAGGGCCCATATTCAAACTTAACCGAGGGATGACCCCAAGGTGTTTGTACACCAAGTTACAAAATATTGTCTTCTGTTTACGCGAATGTTATTCATTGAAATTAAACTACTATATACGGATTTTATCGCGTTGTTTATTTATCACTGTATTACAAAATTTTGAAAATATTACACTACTACTACTATTGATTTTATTTTACTAATTTATAAGCTAATAAAATTATTTAAACTATTAAATCTATTTATTTTTGGTTTACACTTTCCCTGACGTATCGGTTGCTTTTCAGCAGCCATGGTCACGGGGAGACTAAGATGGTAGTTGTCTCAATGTTCCAGTGTAGTTATTTCAAAGTACCCGAACATAATTTAATCATGGGTGTTTCTATTTACGCAGAATGAGCTCAAAGTGTCATGAAGTCTAGCTGTGGTTTGTTTCTTCTTGGGTTTGACTAGTTGAAGTACTGGATCCCAAGCTGATGGTGCATTCCAACCATCTTCTCTATTGAAATTGGGATGTTTTTTGATTTCAATAGCCTCGCGAAGCATCCTTGATAGGAATCGGTGTTCTTTAGCGAGAATCTGTGGTTTGTCAAATCTCAGGTAGTGGTTGGTCCCCTGTTGTACATGTTCACACACAGCAGACTTCAACGAGCGTTTGTGTTTTACGTCAGCTATGTGTTCTTTTATGCGGGTGCCTATGCTTCTCTTGGTTTGACCAATGTATGAGAGTCCGCAGTCACAATCTATTTTATAGACCCCTGCATCTTGTAAAGGTAATTGGCACTTGACGGATGGTAAAAATTGACTTAATAGACTAGATCTAGACGTTAAACAATTAATACCAGCTTGCGTAAAACCTCCAAAGCTGTATGGGTTACCAAAAATACACAAGGAAAACGCTCCTCTACGGCCTATTGTGAGTCAGATCGACACACCAACTTACAGACTGGCTCAGCACGTAGCGAAGATACTCTCACCACTCAGAGGCAACTCGAGAGCACATGTAAAGGATTCATACCATTTTGTGAGTGAGATTAAACACCTATGTCTCTCTAACAATGAAACAATGGTTAGTTTTGATGTACAGTCATTATTTACATGCATACCTGTACATGACTGTATTGAAATAACTAAAAGGAAACTAATAGAGTACAATATGCCTGAGGAATATGCATAACTACTTAAACATTGCTTAACAACTGGCTATCTGTTGTGGGACAATAAATTCTACATACAAGTCGATAGTGTGGCAATGGGCTCCCCAGTATCGCCTGTTGTTGCCGACATATATATGGAGGACTTCGAGGCTCAAGCTTTACAGACTGCCCCATCACACCTAGGATTTATAAGAGGTTTGTAGATGATACTTTTACAATATTACCAACAGATAGTGTTAGTGTATTCCTAGAACATCTTAATTCCATTAATAATAACATCCAATTTACTATGGAATTAGAAGCAAATAATTCATTAGTATTCTTAGATGTACTTGTCATCAGGAATCTTGATCATACTTTGAGCCACACTGTGTATAGGAAAAAGACCCATACAAATAGGTACTTGAACGGTGAATCTCACCACCATCCTAAACAGTTAGCTACCGTGGGAATGTCTTTGTTTCAGAGAGCCCACGGGATCTGTGACAAGAAACACCTGGACGCCGAGCTTCAACATGTCAAGCAAGTACTGAAAGACAACAAGCTCCAACAGTCGCGCCGCTGTCACAGATCCCGAGAATAGCCAGCCACAGTCGAGCGCCAGCCTGCTATACTGCCTTATGTAAGGGGTGTCACTGACAAGATTGGCTACATCTTGAAGCGAGCTTCAATCAACACATACTTCAAGCCGCCAACGAAGATACGTCAATTTTTACCATCCGTCAAGTGCCAATTACCTTTACAAGATGCAGGGGTCTATAAAATAGATTGTGACTGCGGACTCTCATACATTGGTCAAACCAAGAGAAGCATAGGCACCCGCATAAAAGAACACATAGCTGACGTAAAACACAAACGCTCGTTGAAATCTGCTGTGTGTGAACATGTACAACAGGGGACCACAACTACTACCTGAGATAATATTGTCTTCTGTTTACGCGAATGTTATTCATTGAAATTAAACTACTATATACGGATTGAGTGTAAACCAAAAATAAATAGATTTAATAGTTTAAATAATTTCATTAGCTTATAAATTAGTAAAATAAAATCAATAGTAGTAGTGTAATATTTTCAAAATTTTGTAATACAGTGATAAATAAACAACGCGATAAAATCCGTATATAGTAGTTTAATTTCAATCACTACCTGAGATTTGACAAACCACAGATTCTCGCTAAAGAACACTGATTCCTACCAAGGATGCTTCGCGAGGCTATTGAAATCAAAAAACATCCCAATTTCAAGAGAGAATATGGTTGGAATGTACCACCAGCTTGGGATCCAGTACTTCAACTAGTCAAACCCAAGAAGAAACAAACCACAGCTAGACTTCATGATACTTTGAGCTCATTCTGCGTAAATAGAAACACCCATGATTAAATTATGTTCGGGTACTTTGAAATAACTACACTGGAACATTGAGACAACCACAGAGTACATTTGTATATAGGAAGATAGAGACGTCACTCAATGCATTGGCGATACTAGCGCTAACTGGCGTTCGGTTCAAGCAACTTTTTCAAATACATACCTATGCGTGGGTATTTATATATCTATTATAATGATGTAGTGATTATAATATGTGAATTTTCCGGCTAGCGAAGTTTATAGTTAAGTATGTGTATACTTAACTATAAATTTCGCTAACCTGAACATTTACTTAAAAATTAAAACCAAGACCAGAGCAAGTATGGAATTGTAAAAAATAAAACAAGGTCTTGAGTTTATTATTCAAGAGGGAATAACGGAATGATTAAATGTCAAATTTGACAACAACTTTATCTATGTGACAGGTTCGAATCGTTCGAAAATAAATAACATTAATCGAATATGGTAAGCGATATCTTTAGAACTTCGTTTTTAAAACAAAATTATTGTTTGATAATAGTTTTATGTACTAAAAGCTGAAAATTGTTACAATAATTAAAAAATTGGTAATAAAGTGAAATTTTCAAAAACTGATTTCCCCGTCATCTAGCGGTTGTCACATGCAACTTTCAGAGTATAATACAACTAAATTGAATATCACTTAGTTATCTTATAGAAAGCCAACATGGTAACCTATGTAATTTGATTACGTTATAATTCAACTGTTTTCTTCTAAGTTTTAACACCATGGAGACAACTACCATCTTAGTCTCCCCGTGACCATGACTGCTGAAAAGCAACCGAAACGTCGGGGAAAGTGTAAACCAAAAATAAATAGATTTAATAGTTTAAATAATTTTATTAGCTTATAAATTAGTAAAATAAAATCAATAGTAGTAGTAGTGTAATATTTTCAAAATTTTGTAATACAGTGATAAATAAACAACGCGATAAAATCCGTATATATTAGTTTAATTTCACCAAGTTACAAGTCAATAGGTCCAGTGGTTCCGGAGCTATACCTGTCACTAACAAACTGTCACTAACAGACAGACACACAAACCCACATTGTGCTTTCTTTAACCTCTTCGAGGAAGACTCAGAGGTTAATAAGTATTGCCATTCAACGGGGCAATGCTGCTAGTCTTCTGGGCACGTTGCCAATTGACGACGATGCGGAGGAATATTATGACACTTTTTAATTTTGTTGTTTTATTTTTCTCTTTAGTTAATATTTCTTGTAAATAATTTGTGTATATAAATACTACATTAATAGATAAGATGTTTACTTTGCTTTGACAAAAACATTTCTTCATATGATGATAATTAAAGACAACAGCGAGTTCACGCTTATACGATTTATTGAACATCATATCTGGTGTGATTTTAGTGACGCATTCAAGCATTAGTGTCCACACTAGTCGAGTGATCACACAATAGAACAATACATATTTTTTATGTTAACACCTATCTCGGTCGTGCTTCATAGGGTTTAAAAATATAACTGGAAATATATAAATATTTTATGGTTACAACAACAATACATGACTATAAATTTATAGTGGTAGGTTTTTGTTGCTTGTTTAACCTTTGAAGGCAACCACTGCATGCACTAATAGAGCTGAAGAGCAGTCGAGTAGAAACCGAAATGAGTTACATTATGACAATATATTTAGATATAGATTTTGTGAGTTTATGTAAAATTATTCTTCTTTTACAAATAATAAAAAATGAATAGGTAATTATGAACGTACATATTAGTAATAATAAAATAAGACATCATTTAATAATAACGCTAAGATTCATCATGAGAAATAACAAATAATTAATAAAATACAATCCTTAATAAAATAGAATAATAATATCATTATATATAATCATAATCTTATTATCATTTTAATTTATTTATTTAGCAGGTCCAACAGCTTTAATATTATGAGTAATAGAACACCAGATAAGCTAATTACAGGTCTTCACGATTAGTATTTTTATGTCATAAAAGAAATATCATGTAATTATGCAATATTAGATTTTGCCTGCGGATCCGCACGCGTAAATGTAGGTTATGTCAATTTATTATTCAATTTTCGTTGGGACCTTGATAAGGGTCTACGTGGAACACAACACGAGTCCAAATGTATCGGAAAATCATGTGTACTTACTTAGAAGTATCGTTAATTCGTTTATATTTGCTATCAACGGCACAGGATAATCAGTTGCCATGAAACAAAAATGCCGTAGTTTCAAACCTATTATTTAATACTTAATAGGTACTCAATATTTTATTGCAATAAATTTTCATACTGTTCTCACCACATTTATGTCGAAATTTAGTCTCAAATTGCATACGTAATGATTTGATCGTTCTTAAGCCTACCATGAATTGATCCAAACCGCGTAGTAATGACACTTTTGCAGAAATAATTCAAAGAAAAGTTCATTTTAGATATAATTATTATAAACTACGTCCCGTGGCTTTGCTAGAAAACAGTACTTTTTTCTGGATGAAAGGTACCTTATGTCGTTTTCTATACACCTGACAATGTGTATGCAATGTTTCATGATAATCGGTTGAGTAGTTAAGGGGTAAAAGCATTACAAACAAACAAACCCACATTTGCATTTATAATATTATTTAGGATATTTCGTTGGGTCCCAAGTTTCGAAGTAAACTTAAAAAATGCATTGCTGAGTGAAACCGATTTAAATTTTTAATGAATTTTTACTTATTTGTATTTTATTTATGGATTGTTATTACTGTTAGATACTCTTACTTATAAAGTCACTGTTTTAACCGAGAGCGTAAAACTGGTTACATATATGTTATAATCGAGCGCTAATCCCGCTGACAAACTGTTATGCAGTTTGGTGGGTTTAAAAGAATTATAAAATGTTTTTATTTCAATAAAATTCTTATTTATTTGTCGAAGAGTAGGGTGGCAACTCGCTTTTGACATGATGAAGCAACAAAATATAGGCGTGGTATTATACTTCGTACATATATTAATGATAGGCAAATACAAGAGAAATAAAACAATAAAGGTTGTCTGTGATTATCTCTTATTTGATCCATAACACAGCGATTTCGTCACACCAAATGTGTCCGCGCACGAGTCTCCGGCGCTTATATAACATCAATATGACACTGACAGTTATAACTGTCACTCCAACTGATACATTGGCTCTGTGGCGACCTCACTTAAGCTTACGCTTGACGTTTCAACGAACCAAAAGATGGCGCTTTATTCAACTCCAATTACAGAAATAAATTACATTCCAATGATAATTTTCTTGATGCTCCGACATATTATTATTAAAAAAAATACATTTTCATGATAACCTACTGCCCCAGTTGGTCGTTCTTGTAACTTACTACCTATAACAAACTCAAAGAAACAGAATGTGGAAAAATAATACAAAGTTTTGTCCTTATCCCTGAAGTGTATGTCGGCGACAAGCCAGGATGTCGGATATTCTGAGTCCATTATAATGAAAATATACAGTCAACAACACTTAGTTTATTTTCGCACCATCGATTTTACAGAAATCAGCCTATAACAGTTTGTTCCTGCTTTTTATATCTGCCTCACAACGCCTTCAAACGGTTATAACAACTACAGATTCCCTTAAGACAGACTAACGAATTTAGTACAAAATAAATCTTGAAATATAGCTTAATATTCGAAATAATTATTTTAATGAATTTTACATAGCTCCAAATTATTTATTTTACATAGATTACATTTATTTAATATAAACAAATACATATATATATATATCGATACATAAATTGGGATAATTACACAGATTCTATTTTTAACGATTACACATTAAATTGAGAATTTGAAGAATAAATTAAATCTCAATATTAAATCTCAATAATCTTCAAAACATTCAAACAGTCAACAATGCGTCTATTAAATATTAAAGCTTGATACATAACGAATTTATGTTTACAAATAACTATTTGAATACCAATCTAATATATTTCAGGCATTTTAAAAGTAATATAATCATTTAAACGAATAGCTGAAACTTAGAGATCAATATTTGACAATTATTGTGAATTATTGCCGATAAATGGCAATTTGCGCCCATATGTACGTTCACACAATACTTTTCTTGGTCTGAGTAAGTAGCAAAAGATGCTTATCAAATTTTTTTTGTTATCTCATATTTACTAATCAGATATTCATGTTTAAACTAGCAATGTTTCAGGAGCAGTGCTTTTTTCTAGATGAAAAGTACCCTATGTTCTTTTATGTACCCCTGACAACGTGGGCGCAAAATTGCATGATGATTGGTCGACTAGTTAAGGCGTGAAAGCATAATAAATAAACTCACATTCGCATTTATAATATTGAATTAGGATTTAATAGAGATATTGAATAAAACTGTCTTGTTGAATGTTAAGCTGGTTTGGGCATGTAGAAAGAATGGACGAGAAAAGACCGACTAAGAAAATTTATAAGGCTAGTGTGAATGGAACAGTCGCAAGGGGAAGACCTAGGCGAACGTTTCTTGATCAGATCGGACACGTTCTGGATAAAGGCCAGGTTAAGAGCACCTAAAACCGGCGAGCGTATATGAGGAATGTTATGAAAGTGAATGAAGCCAGAGAAGTGTGTCAGGATCGCAGCAAATAGAAATCCGTAGTCTCTGCCTACCCCTCTGGGAAACAGGCGTGAATCTATTTATGCATGTATGTTGATGTCAAAGCATAAGTTTACAATCGTATTTGTGTTTGATCGTAAGGGCCCAGTTTCTCTTTCCAGGTCTGGCAAACAGTTGCTTGGTTTTTTAATTAAGAGATTCTTAAGTACAGTCTGCCAAAGGTAGGGCAGATAGTTTTTAGTAATAGTGCACCATTGGCGCACTTAACCTATTGAGTGGCAGCGAAACACCGGTGACCAGACAATAGGTTTTTAATTATGTATGGCATACCAATAATTTAATTAATATGTTAGGGTACTAAAACCTTCCATACAATAAACTGAACTGGTACAAAATTGATGTAATACTTCTAACAATTTCAAACATGGCAACATAAAGACTTATTAAAAGATTCATATATTAAAATTGTTCATAATTTCGCGTCTCAAGAGATTAACAAAATGCTTTTAATGTACTCGTAAAACAATCTAAGAGTTGAAAGCGTTTTGCTGTTAATAATTAATTAACACAACTTTTGTAGAAATGTATGCAGTGAAAGACACTTTGAGTTTATTAACCTTAACATTGTTTGTTGAATCAGAGACTTTTTATAATGTTGGGTAATAATATTATGAATTTCTCCTTTATTTTAGAATTTGTTTTATATGGAATGGCATAATGACTGCAACTACATTTAGTCACGAACAACCTTTTCATATGTCACAAAGTGTAAGTGTATGTGTCTTCATGCTATACTAATGTCTATTACAAATTACTACTGATAAACATTATTTCAGACCTGAAATGCTTCTTTCATAATATTATTAATCTTTCCTTTATTTTTAGAATTTTGTTTTTTATGGACTGTAATATAAGGTATAATGACTGCAACACCTGGTACATAAATAAGATGTAAATTATATTTCGATGTCGATTTAAAAAGTGAGCTTCTTGCGGGTATTTTCTCATAGGCTTAACCTTTTGCCTGAACCTTGCAAGTAACATAAATGTTAAATATTTAAGTGTAATAAACTCACTAACCCGTTTGACGTTCATAAGTATTACTTTGTGACCTAAATTAATGATTTTTTAAATAGAAATAGATGGTGTTTCAATATGACGCGGTAAAACAATCACACGTGTAGATGCGTGTGTGTACGATGTCGTATTAAATCAGTAGGTCTACCATAAAACGTAAATGCTGTAGTTTCGCGCCAACTGTCTTTACCGTGAAATACATGTGTGGCGAAATGTGTTGTGACGTAGCCTGTTGATTCTCCTAAGCCTTTTCATGAAGTAGACCGCACAACAGAGTAATGTCATTTTGATAGAAAGAAAGCCGGGAAAACTACATTGCAAGTTATCCGACTATCGTTCCGCCAGAAGTTTCGGAGAGACCCTATAACTTATCTTCATCTTCTACAACAGTAACAGTTAAATGATAGTAATTTACACGAATGGCGTAGTATTTTATGTGGTCGTCTAGCCACTGCCGCCGCGCCGAGGGTTGTGGGTTCGATCCCCACACGGAACAAAAATTTGTGTGATCCACAAATGGTTGTTCTGAGTCTGGATGTACTTTGTGTCCGTTGTTTAAATGTTTTTAAAGTGTGTGGGAGTTGTCGATTATAAAAAAATGCACTTAATTACTAAATAATTAAAATAAGTAAATTATTATTTATAAAATACTGTAACTTGCTTATGTGGCTGACTATATTGTAGCTTAAGTTGTCTCTTATGCTTTCATGGACTCTGAAAGTGAGAAGGTTACACGTCAACAGGATCACGTAGTATTTAGGGGCCAGGCTCTAAATAAGAGCCAAATATGCCGCGCTTTGCCAGGCATCATGTATGCCTTATTCTCCGACTCCAGTTACTATGCTATGTTTCAAAACGCGTGGAATGTATAATTGTAATAATTTATTGTCTTTGCAGTGTTTCAGTCTCCTTTTAGGACAGAAAGTAAAATGTTTTATTTGAATCTCCATGTACCTTCTTTGACAGCTTAATATTGTCATAAGTTTACGCGAATGTTATACATTGAAATTAAACACTTTATACGGATTTCGTCGCGTTGTTTATTTTACTTTAAACACTGTTATAACATAATTTTGAAAACTCTAACACTATTATTATTGAACTTTACTACTATTTAAGCTATATATTTTCTAATTAAAGCTATTTATATTTAAGTTTACACTTTGCCCCGACGTTTTGGTTGCTTTACAGCAGCCATGTTGCTTAAATAGTAGTAATGTTCAATAATAGTAGTGTTAGAGTTTTCAAAATTATGTAATAACAGTGTTTAAAGTAAAATAAACAACGCAACAAAATCCATATAAAGTGTTTAATTTCAATTCTTTGATAGCTGGCAAATTGTGGGTACAATACACGATCCCTGATGTAGCATCATGAATAGTTTAGTCGGCAAAGCGATGTCACCGTTTGTAGAGGTCTTAGTTTCAAGTCCTGCTTCATGAATTGTCTTTACTCGTTTATAATTTATATTCTACCTTAACAAGAGCTTTGAACACTGTATTTAATTCCCTAGTTGAACTAATAGACTTTCATGTTGAGAAATTCTCAGTAGCTGTGATGAATGATGGCAATAGGAATATGCCTTATTAATGATACCTAAAATATCAAAGGCTTACTATCCGTGTGTTATACCTTTGCTTTCCATTCAGGTCTAATTATATCAATTATAAGACTATATAAACATGTTCATTCCGGGCGACAGGTGCTCAGTGACGTAGGTGTTTTCAGTCTGTTACAATCTCCCACTTACTTCCGTTAAGTTATACTTTATTCAATATCAAAAATATTTTGCGATGTTATATTAGCTTTTACCCGCGGCTTTGCTCGCATGGAAACTGTACATTTTCTGAATATAAGATAAATAGGTACCCTATGTCGATTTCTGTACCCCTGACAACGTGTACGCAAAATTTTATGACTATCGGTGGAGTTGTAAATGAGTGACAGCATAGCAAACAAATTTACATACATATGTTTTTAAACATTATTTCGAATTTTCCTTACTGGTATTATTTAATAAGAATATAAGGTGTCTTGTATTGTCTCTAGCTGTAGGCAAAGACAATAGAGACCCATCTTTGTGTACTATCTTTCTTTATGTCATCTCTATTTATTAGAACGACAAATATATTCTGAAAGTAGTAACTTTATTATAATAAATTGTTTGCTTGTAAATGAGCAAAGAAAACACGAGCTATATGTTTTATGGCAATATAGATAATGATAATCGCCCCTTAAAAAGTATAACATCGGTGTCAATTTGTGACAAACCTTCGCCTAAATACCTCACCTTGACATCACTGAAACTGGATTAGTTCAGAGTATTTATTTAGCCTGAACTAGAATTATAATAAACTATATTATACGCGTGACGTCATACGCGTGGAATTTACCAATGATATTTTTTTATAATACCACTTTTTTTCTAATAGATTCTCAATGCGCATCCATTAAATAATATATTGATTAAATTTCTTGATTTTCTTGGGTGGAATTATCTTGGTGCACATTAAACGAGTGCGCTTTAAACTGGTGCGCTACATGGCATGCCTCGTTTATTCGTAATGCGTATACAAACATACAGATAGAAATAATACTATTTTATTGTATGAGATTTTCTCTGTGTAAATAGTTCTTAAAATAATGACTTATCAGACTCACGACCTACAATCAGCGGTATCTTAGCATAATTCTAAAGCAAAAATATAATATGGAGGGATTTTCATCTAAGTGTAATTTTGATTGCCCGTGTCAATATTATTATACCAAACAGATTCCTTTATTAAAGGTAGAACAATACAGGTACTTTCTCTTATGAATGAATCTACACTTTATCTAACCTATTTACTGCACGTATATAGGGGTATATATAGTATTTAGGGGGCCTCGATGGCGTAGTGGTTAGTGTAACCGACTGCCACGCCTGAGGTCGCGGGTTCGATTCCCGCACAAGACAAATATTTGTGTGCATGAACATGGATGTTTGTCTTGGTCTGGGTGTTTCTATGTATAATATGTATGTATTTACAACAAAAAAAAGTATATATGTATGTTTATCCATTGTCTAGTACCCATAGTACAAGCTCTGCTTAGTTTGGACTAGATAGTGTTGTGTGTATGTGGTAGAATATTATTATATTATATTATATTATATTATTATAATACATTTACATACATAACCTCAAACGTAACCTTACATTTCGTTAGCTATTTTTAAATCCCACGTAATAAGGACTACTACGGTGTTTACCAGGCACCACTGTAGTTTGCGTACTGCTAAATAAAATTTATTGACATAAAATCCAAATAAAATTGCCCTACATGGAAATTGAACCCGAGATCTCATGCTCATCAGTTGCGTTGCGCCACCAAGGTAGTCTCAACTCAGCTCTCAAAATCTGGATATAATATACATGTAGAATTTCGTAGATAGTATATAATTACTTAATCAGTAAAGTAACTGGTGATTATCAGCTGACCTTCCTGTCTGCGCTAAAATAACTTTAATTACACCTAACAACCTTAATTCAATTGTTCAAAACTGGTCATTCGGTCAACAGACAGAGCATTTAGAGATAACAAAGACTCCTGTGTACACCTAATTTAAGTACACAAAGGGTTCAGTTAAATTGGTCTATCTGTTAACAAATTTTCCGTATCTTTGTTTTGGGATTTAACGTTGTTCCAATTATTTGAGCAATCAATTAAGCCTGAATTGTTTGTCAGTTAGAAATGGATTTTATTTTAAATTAGCTAACGGTTTTTCTTTTGAATAAGTGAACCCAGTGGAAATGTATTTCGTTTTACTATTTATGAGATACCTCGTTGGATGGCTTAGTTTGAGTTTGTTTGCGTTCGGTTGATCATGGGGTCTCGGATTCGATTCACAGGTCGGTTATTGCCATAAATTCCATTCACGAGATCATATGGGCCACAAACCCATCTTTTGTCTTTAAGGTCTCTCCTTAACTAGGGAAATGAAAATACCGTTAGTTCTTTCTTTTACAAATATTACCGCTGTTGCGTTAATATCTGTGATACAAAGATCAACCGGACCGGGCACTAACCGTGAATCACATAAGTTATTATTCCGATGGAACTTACACTAGTGGCGAAGAGACCCATTAAGTGAATTGCCTCCATAAAAAAGCATTTACTACAGTTTTATTAAAAAAATATTGCGTAGAGAGGAATTTGCCATACAACTTCGGATTGCCACCCCAATAAGGAGTTCGGTATTTTAGACCTTTTTCTATTGTAATAGATGGGATGGGCCATGAGAGTGAGTGGCGGGGTCCTCTCTTTGCAATTATTTTACTACAATGGATTGCCGTCAAGTAACATCTAATTGGATGTTTTTTACTTTATATAGTTTTACAATGACTTTAATTTTTATATTAACTTGAGACGCCTTCTTAAACATTAATAGCAAAAGTTTAAGAAAGAAATTGAAAGTGGCACAGGCACTTCTCTGTCAGATAATTTATAACACTTTATAAAACTGTTCATACTTTCCAAAAACTTTGCTATCAAGTAACAATTTCTTTAAAAAGTAACTAAGTAGGCGGTACTGTCGGATTAAAATTTAATTAAATCATCATAACAACGACTGATAGTACATAATTCTCAATAGTCGCTTTACCATTGTTTTACGCCAAACGTGATGGTTTGAAAAAAATAGGTCTGAAAAGAAATAGCTTATAGTATCCTCATGATCAACAATAGTTTAATTGGAGATCGTAGGACTGCCATGTAGAGGTCTAGACTACAAACGAAATCCCTATGTCCTCATTCAAAGTACCCTGCTATTTGACACGGCAAGCGTAGCACTAATAGCATCACGGGTTTGCTGGGGCACAGGCATAAAACATCGCCATCTTCCTAGCTTCAAACTGCTGAGCCCAATACGTTTTTTTTTGTCCAAGTTAGGACTTGAATGCGAAACATGTACTTACATTAACTATTAGGAAAACGAGGCATTTACTGAGAAATTGATCAATACTCATTTTATAAAATAGCATCTAATATAAAATGGAACTAATCAAGAGGTCAGTTACCTTTTCCTTTTACGGACGTGTCTTCTCGAACAAAGTATCTAGCTGAAGTACAACCTAATCAAGCAAAAGCAATGAAAGTGGGTCAACAAGATGATTGGCGCAAGATGTTTTGTAAGGGTTCTTTTAATCAGTCCTTGGGAAATAGACAATGATGTTAGTTATACGGTTCAGTGCAGCCGTATATTCTGTGAGGTACTATAGAGAATTGGTTTTCCGTAAACCATAAAGAACTCACTAACTGTAATTGTGTGAAAATGAGAATGGTAACGCGTTCACTGGTAAAAATGAGTCTGGCATTTATTCTCAAGGTATTTTCTCGAATGAAAAATCATTTAGGCTATCTACATTGCTTCTTTATACCTAAGGTACATTCAATTGTCTATTCATGCTCGATCAATTAGAATAGGTCAAGCAATCCAGCCTTACTGTGTAGGACCTAAAACCTAAAAGGGTTTTGGTACACTCTAAAAAATATACAATGTTTGTACCAAATAAAAGGCACGAATAGCGAAAATTCCAGTACGGTTAATGGCTGAAACAATCATGTATGCATTAAAAAAACAACAATAGCACGTTCGTGCAGCAATATGTAAAATGTTTAACACTGTATTTAGCAGATGCTAGCACGGTTTAATGATCCGGTCGAATAATACATTAAAACGCCTGAACATTTTATGTTAGCAAACAGTTTTGTGTGGTTATGAGAGTTTTGCTCTGATAAAACAATAAGGCGTTTTAAATACAATATTTTTACCATAGGCTTTTGTTATCAAGTAACACTTCCGGCCTCACATATACTACTAGTTCGGGTACATCTTAACCACTATATGTACATTAAAACCAATATATCGTTTTATAATTTAATAATTTTATAATCAAGTATCTAAATAGTTACTTAATTATATTTATTTGCTTGGCGCCTTCCGCTTGTCAGCTTCCGGCGCGATTAATAAATAGTACGTATTGTTACTGATCTCTGTACTTTTTCTTACACTATGTCGAATAATAAATCCTATAATCATTTTGTTTACTATGTATAATATAATGATGACGCTATTAGATTCTTACTGATTTTGGGTTAGGCATAATTTTGTCACACCGGCGCCTCTGCTTCCGGTGTAATAAATCCTTAATGTTACATAATTATGTATTATTAAATAATAATTGTATGTAAATAATCATCAGAATAATTAAGATAAACAATGTTTAATATTATCTATTGAGTTTGTGAATTTAGTATTAAATTAGGTCAAATGTTTGTATAAATACCGGCGGTTAGAATATTTTAGGGCATTCATATTCTAACCGTTGAAACGTGCATTAAAAGGATAATATAAGTTCTTTTCCGTACAACTTGTGTCTTCATTGCCGCCGCCACCCTGACCGTTCGCATTTACACTTTATACTGCTATTAACGGGATCAATCGATTGATTTAGTACCAAGCCTGGAGTAAGTGTATTAAGTTCCCGGTGGTTCACAACCCCTTTACGTGAGACAACTGCCTCCGTGGCGCAACGGTAAGGAATGCCCTTGCTGTGAATGAGGTTTCGGGTTCGAATCCCGGGTCGGGAAAAAAAAGTTATTGGGATTTTCTGTTAATAAATCTCAATACGAGTCTGGAGTTAGGAAGTTGGTGCTAAAGCACGTAAAGCCGTTGGTCCTGCATCTGATCTCTCTCTCTCTCTTTTTTTTATATAATATATTCAGCAATGTCAGGGCACAGCAAAGCCGCTGCGTACCGTAAAAGAAGAACTCTTTTTAAACCTCGTTTGAAGAAGGACATATCATTGCGCTCAGGAAACACCGAAGCAAGCAGTTCATTTCAGAGCTTACTCATACGTGGGAGAAATGATTATTCGTCCATCGGATCATGAGAGTTAGGGAACAGAGAGAGCACTTGTGTTTGCGGTCACACTTGTGCACTATAATATTTTATGCGCAGATGGCCAGTCACCGTAAAGATGGCCACCGTGACCGAAATTCTGTCTGGAGGACATTATTATTTATTACGCAAGACTTAATTACATATAGCTGCAAATGTATGGTGATACATATGTTTTACCCCTTTGGGAATAGATTCCCTTTACATTGGCCTTGTAGATAGATAAATGTTTGGTAGACTAACATTTCCCTCAAGAGTTTACAGACGTGAGTTTATGTTTGCAAATGTTTATATCTTTTCATGTCTGTATGGCATAAATAGCATTAACTGTATTCGGATAGTGTAGTGGTTGATGTGATTGCCTCGCCAGTGCCAGTTGTGTTGTGGGTTCGATTCCCATATGGGGCAAAAATTTATGTGTTCCACAAATGATTGTTCCGAGTCACGGTGTTCGTTGAGTCCGTTGTTTGAATATTTGTGAAGTCTCCCGCGACACAGGAAATATTTGGAGTGCGGGAGTTGTCTTTTTAAATAAAAGAAAATATCGACTGCGGCTTTGCTCGCGTAAATGTAGGCTAGGTTAGATTAGTATCAATACTTGGTTTAGATGAAAGCTATCCTTTTCTGTTCTACTGACAACGTGTATGCGAAATTTCAGAATGATCTGTCGAGTACTCGAAAGCATATCAAACAAACTGAACTAAACTCACATTCGTATTTCTAATATAAGTTAGGATAATAATAATTATGGTATCGCATAATATTACGTATATTTCATTCTATGTTGCTCTCGCTGCATAAAATAAAAGTACCCAACGGTTAAATATCACTTCATAATGAAGAGCCGTACTTTAACTAATCGAAGGTTTTATTGCTGCAATGGCTTCGTGCGTTTTGCTTCTTCAAATTATAATACTATAAACTATTGAAATTGAACGGGCAATTTATAAATATTCTTGCGTAAAGCAGGTTTTCCTAGATTTTAATGTTTCTTTGTTTTTCGTTTATAGATTTACGACTATATATTATTATCCCTAAGCGATTAGGCAGCTGTATGTTATGCTCACAGTTTGTCAGCTGCGATTAATACCTAAAGACCTTAGTCTGGCGTCTCAATAGCAAACGCTGAGCTACTACTGAGAATTTATTAATATAAACTCAGTGACACTTCGCTTCAGCAAAAGTTTTGTTTTCTTTTTTATTATTTCTGTGACATAGTAAGTTCGTTTTTCAACAATGGTCTATTTCTGTAGCCGATCTCCATCAGGATTTTAATATTCTCTAGATATATCTAATGAAATTCAGCTACTTTATACGGATTTTATCGCGTCGTTTATTTGACACTTTATTACATAATTTTAAAACTATTAAACTACTAATATTGAACTTTAATACTTTTGAAGCTAATTTTATTAGCAAACTATCAAAACTATTTAAGTTTACACTTTGCCCCACGTATCGGTTGCTTTTCGGCAGGCATGTTTACGGGAGACAGTGTCCAATTTACGGTTGCCTGTGAATCTGGATTTTAAGTTTTGAACACTGTGTTTCAATGGTCTAGTGAATAGCACTCGCTCTGTGCCGGCAAGCTGTACCGTCAATTTGTTGACGTGTGTTGATAACCGTTCTTGATACTATACTTAATTACTATACGCAGCTATATCTTGCCTAATTGTGTTAATATTCAGATCGTCATCTCAGTTGAAAGACAACCAGTGCTGGACATAGGTCCTTAAGGTATTCCACAAATCCTGGTATTGGGCCGAATGAATACAACCACTTCCCGCAACCCTTATCAGGTCGTCGGCTCACCTAATGGATTGCCTAGCTCTACTGCGTACATAAATATATATTATGTATATATTTAATACTTTTGAAGTATGGTATATGAAGCATGGTTCTTTATACTATGTTTTGGAACCACGCAGAAGAACATTATAAGTTTCTGTATACGGCGGTACCCCTCAGGGTTGGTCTTAAGCGTACCTTAAGATTACCAATGAATATAAATGCGAAAATGTGGTCCCTTTGTCTCTTTTTATTTATATAGCACTAACAAGGCGCTATACGGTATGGAGTACACGTCGATATACTTCCAACTAAAAGCATCCAACATTTGTCAAGGCAAAGATTATTTAGTAAAGAATATAAATATAGTCGATCTAAACAAGATTGTTTCAATAACCTAGATCTGAATAATAAAATAATATTCATAAGCAGTCAATTTAACTTTACTACACGACCGCGATATCATACTTGATAAACACATTAATTATTTACAGGAGGAGGATCTGTATCAAATCAAAGGCGATTTGATCTGTAACTTAACAAAACTAAGTATAATATAAGGTTTTCAATACTATAAAACAGATGAGGGCATTCATCTTTTCTTATATTTGTCTGCGTAAAGATGTTTAAATAACTGGGTTACTGGGTTAGCAAATATCATGCGTATGATATAGACATGGAAATGGAACGCAGGGCAATGTATGTAGGTAAGAAGCTTATATGGCTTCTGTGCTATCATTCGTAAGAAAACTGCATCCCTTATGCGTCGGGTGCAGGATTGCCAATGGTCTGCTGGCTGTTAAAGCCGATGACTTTAACGGCAGTATATCGACTGGCTAAGTGTCCATAAGCCAGTCGCCAGGATAGTCACCATATAATATTAAACTATATTCTTAAACTTCTGTTACTACCTAATATGTATTTTTAAGGTGCGAAATAAACGTTTATAATTATTCACCAGAATATAATTTAACAAACAAGCTTCATTTTTATCATAGATTTGTGTTCTAAAACGCTTGTAAATAGTAAATGATCTGAACGTTTAATAAAATCATGAATCGTGAACATTCGATCTATCAACATGCATGATATGTCATTCAAATTCAGTTATTTTTCTACTACCCATGGCAAACAACCAATCATGACATTAATAATTGCATCTATTTATGTTGATTAATACTAATTATTACTAAAGGTTGTTGGTAGTAGATCCTCGCTGGTTTCAGCATGAATGGGCCGGATCGACCGGAGTAGTACTACCCTCTCACAGAATACCGTCGTGAAGTAACGGTACCCGTACTGTTGCGTTTCGTATTGGTGAGTGAGAGAGCCGGAGGCCCAGTTACCCCGATCCTTTTCCTATCCTTTCCTGTGCCCTTTCCCTCCTTCATTCCTTTTAAAAGGGCTGGCAACGCACTTGTAACTCCTTTGGGGTTGCGGGTGTCCATGGGCGGTGGTTATCGCTTACTATCAGGCGATCCGCCTACTAGTTTGTCAAACTATACAGAAAATAATATATATATATTATTCCAATATGTGTGTGTATATTATTTTTGCTTTGTTTTGTATTTATTTTGATACAAATATTTTATTTTATTTTATCATAATACTCTATCATGTCATGCCAATGTACTGTAACAAACACAATGTTAAAAATTGTTATATAAAAACAACGAATACCAATAGGTAACGTAGCTTATACACGTTTGCTAAACGTGATATACGAGTTGCGCAAAGAACACATTCAATCGTCCTCCTGCTGATACCATGACTCAGTGTCGCACGACAGAGGAAATTTTCTATAGGCTGATCCCTAGCGGGTACAATCCAGGTTTAAAAATCGTTCAGCTACAGTGGCTTGTCTGACCTCCTTTCAGAATCCAAAAGTATTAATTAGTTTTTCGCATGTCTTATCACAAAAAGTAGCTACAGTTTCTGAAAGGAGATTTATTCTAAAGCACTAACTTTGAGTTAAATATTTGTATCTTGTCAAATATGGTGGACTCTGCCGATTTTGGATTTCGTTCTTTAGACACCCGCATGCAGTCCAACCCAACTATCTTTCTCAGGCTATCATCAACCTCACGGAATAGATTATCTATTTCTTTATCTACCTGGCGTGCAGGTGTCCTAACTTGCCTTTACCAATTCACGGCCTTCACTCTAAGACTATTTTCCAAAGCTAAATATAGCTGAAGATAAATATAGCCAGTCAATTGCTAACTTTATTATTCTGCGGGTTATTTCATTAACATAGGTTTCAAAGTTTGTCCTTGAACTACAACAAGCCCACGTCGAACTGATAGCAGCGCCAGTTAATAACTCGAAGCTATAGAAATTTTATTTATAGCAGAAACTCTTGGCAATGCTATTGGATTGCAATCAACAGTAGAGTAGAAGCACTTTTGCAGCTGCGCTCCCGTTAAACCTTGAGTAATTAATCGCTCAATAAACTCTCGCCTGTTTGTCAGGGTTAATAGAAGTATATTACACAATTCATTTACTATGGCGTAAGATCTCACGTAATAGGTGGTGAACCAGGTGAGCCTATTGGCGTGATCCGGGTAGTAGCAATGCCAGACAGAAAATCTCAATGCCCGGCAATCAAACTCAACACAAAAAAAAAGAAGAACAGAAAAAGGGGTTCTTCTATTAGTCCGTTGGTTGTACTTCTGGCGCTATCATTGACTAAAACAAAATGTACGTAACCGTAAAAGTGATAACGGAATAATTAGGTGAACTTAATTACGCAAACCCAGAAAGTAGTAGGTATACACCTATACTATAAAATTTTAATTAGCATTTAGTTAACTAACTGTTATTCGTTAGTACTTTCTTGTTGTAAATTTACATAAATAACTTGTTCCTAACCAATCGGCTACTGTATACTGTCATCGATTTACAAGTTACAACTTATGAACGGTTCACTAATAAATTTGTACTAATAAAATTTGGTTGCATCCGCGTTATCACAAAACAACAAATTGAATTAGTAATTTATCACTTTTAGTAAATGACTGCCTCAGTTGCCACCACATTAGTTAAAGTAGCTGCTGAACATGATATTTTTAATTCGATTTACAGCTGGGGTAAACTGGAGCTGTATCCGGTTGGCACTAATATACTCGCTTTCTATTACGTGGAACCTCAAAACATAATTAGCATTAAGTGTTTGAACTACACCTGTGTCTACCTTGCCAGGAATACAGACGTGTAATGATCTATGTATTTAACAAGATGTATAAAATATACCCGTTTAAACAAAATTATAATACCCAACTCGTCAACGTCGACCGACCCTTAAAGATAAATCCAACGTTCTTTACCGGGTTGTTCCGTATTCATCCCAAGACGCCTCTTCCTATTTCTTTACTCATCCTAAACTACCTAATTGGTCCGATTATATTATTTTAATAAAGCTTCTTTATTCAACCGAAATACGAACCTTACTCTAACCGTGGCAAATATTACTGGAAAACGTATGGATAGTTAAACAATTGAAATTAAACACTTTATACGGATTTTGTCGCGTTGTTTATTTTACTTTAAACACTTTTATTACATAATTTTGAAACTCTAACACTACTATTATTGAACTTTACTATGCTATTTAATTTAATTAAAACTATTTATATTTTAAATTACACTTTGCCCCGACGTTTCGGTTGCTTTACAGCAGCCATGTTCACGGGGAGACACAGGGCCCGACGGCATTCCAAGCCTAGCATTGGCCCTGGCCCTCGAAGAGCTAGTGCCCCGACTCAAGGGGCTCCTCAGCGAATGTCTAGTGCAGGGCCAGTTTCCACGCAAGTGGAAGGTGGGAATCTGGTCCTCATCAGAAAGGAAGGGCGCCCGGCGGACTCACCGTCCGTCTTAAGGCCATCGTGTTGCTGGACGAGGTGGCTAAATAGTTCAAATTTTTCTCGAGGAGCGTAGTCCAGCGGTTTTCATCAGTGGGCTCGGATCTGGCGGACAACCAGCATGGTTTCCGCTGCAGGAGCTCCACTATTGATGCTGTCCTGCGAGTGGGGAGTGAGGAGCCTGGCAGAGAATGCGGTGTCCCGGGGTGAGGTTGTCAAGTAACAAAATGGTTTACTTTAAATAATTTAGTACTGAACCCCAAAAAAACAAAATGTGTTAAATTCATACTGCCTAATGTAAAACATCTTGGTCCTAGCATAACATTGAACGGTGAGGTACTGGAAGCAATAGAATTCACAGTATTCCTGGGCATTACACTTGATTCAAAGTTACAGTGGGGTGCGCAAATATCTTGTCTCTCAGCGAAACTTAGTTCGGCCGCTTACGCCATTAGAAAAGTCCGTGGATTAACTGACGTTGATACAGCTAGATTAGTTTACTTTAGTTACTTTCACAGCGTTATGTCATATGGAATATTATTATGGGGAAAAGCAGCTGATATACAAAGTATTTTTATATTGCAAAAAAGAGCTGTGCGTGCAATTTATCAATTAGGAACTAGAATCTCGCTCCGAGAAAAATTTAAGAATATAGGTATTTTAACTGTAGCATCACAATATATTTATTTTAATATCATGCATGTCCGTCAAAATATATATTTATACATAAAAAATAGTGACATACATAACATCAATACTAGAAATAAATATAAATTATGTGTTCCATTCTACCGTCTACATAAAGTTCATGGTTCCTTCATGGGTCTTGGTATACGTTTTTATAATAAAATCCCGAGTAATATTCTAGAATTACCAGAGAATAAATTTAAAGTTAAAATTAAAACTTGCTTAATTTCTAAAGCATATTATAATATAGATGATTATTTAAATGACAAACATCCATGGCACTAATATTTGCATTAGATCACAGGATATTAAATGACCAATACTAACACTTATGTTTTTTTTTTAATATATGTATATATATATATATATATATATTTTTTTTGTAATATTACACCTTGCTTAAGCTGGAATTTGCATTGCTGTTACATTCAGTCGTATTTTAATCAAGAAGAATGTGCAATGAAGACAACTCGTGATTATGGACAGTTCCGTTAAGCTTTCTTTTGAGTCTTATTCTGTATTCTGGTTTAGTGGAATTCGATAATTTACTTCTACATTTTATTTAAACAATTAGATTAAACTACGGACTATAATCACGTCTTGTCTTGATTATTTATGTACATGTAAGTGGATGCTCTTATTTACCATACTGCTGCTTTAGAGGCTACCATCAATTTTTATCAATTGCTTGAGTATGTTGAGTAGTGGTTCATGGAGAAATGGTTGCAGCACCTTGCAGTTATGATTTGTAAATGAAATATTATTGTACACTTGGCGATTAAAAAGAGTGGCTATGAGTTTCTTGCCCGTTCTTCTCATGAGCCCTACACACCCTAGCTTTCCTGAACGTGGCAGTAAATGTAAATTTACAGGAAAAAATTTACGTGTAAGTTTGACATTCATAAGTGTTACCTTGTAACCTAATTTGAATAAATTTCTTTTGATTTTGATTTTGATTTTGCCTTTAATACCTTGACCTGGAGTTGTATTAGGGAGACAAGTATATATGTATGTTTATCCATTGTCTAGTACCCATAGTACAAGCTCTGCTTAGTTTAGGCTAGATGGTGTTGTGTGTATGTTGTAGAATATTATTATATTATTATTATTCATTTACCATCGAGGGTCGACCTACCTCCGCCGCATTATCGGAGCATATTTGTCTGAGAGGGTAGTAGTTTACTCGGGTCACGACAGTTGGAGTCGGTGAGAGATGTCGTGCGGTGTTCCACAGGGATCGGTTTTGGGTCCACTCCTGTGGAACATCGATTACGACTGGGTGGTGCGAGGTGCACTGCTCTGTGGCGTCGACATCATTTGTTACGCCGACGACACGCTTGTCACGGCGAGGGGTAAGTCGCACCGGGCGGCGGTCATACTGGCGACCGCTGGGGTCGCACAAGTCGTTAATCGTATCCGGCGGTTGGGCCTCGAGGTGGCCCTGTCTAAGTCCGAGGCAGTTTGTTTCCACGGCCCTCGGAAACGGCCACCCCCAGGAGCCCATATCATGGTAGGAAAGGTACCTAAAGTATCTAGGTCTCTTGCTCGACAGCCGGTAAAACTTTAGAGCTCATTTTAGTCGTTTAGCCTCATTCTTCGAGGCGGGTTTGCATTCTTCGAGGCGGGCAGGTTGCGCAAGCGCATCTGCAGAGATTCGCTTGCGCAACCTTAAAGCTTTTGGGTGATTTCGTAATCGGTTAAGCTAGGAATACTTACAGGATGAAGAAATAATTGAAAATGAAATAATTGCTGTCGGTTGAATAAGGAACATAAATAAGTTAAAAATATGAAAAATAGCAGTGTGGGATGAAACGTCATTGGATGACGCCGGAACAACCCTCTTTACTGCCAAACGTCAATTAATTTTCATAATCTCGTCAAGGGGTATCCTAAACACACATAACAATATAAGCAGCCTACACAGTACTGTATTATGCGATGTTAAGTCGAAAGTTGTTCAAAACATCATATCCTTAATAAAATACATAAGAAAATAGACTAAGGGCGGTATATACATACGAAACTCTACACGCAAAAACAAACCCTAAATCGAAAGAACAGAATCTAAAGGGGCATGCCAAGACGCCATTGTAATTCGGGCTCACAGTGCACACCTATAAAGGCTAATGATAAGGATAGTAAGCAATGCCAATAATTAAGTAGCATAAGAAGTGATTTACAAAAAACTTGGCATATTCAAGTTATCAACTCTTCTTAAATCTCATCAATAAAATTTATATTAAATATGTGCCATATCATTAACCCTCGACGCAAAAACGACGGGGTGTTATAAGTTTGACGTGTCTGTGTGTGTGTGTCTGTCTGTGGCATCGTAGCTCCCGAACGGATGAACCGATTTTAATTTAGTTTTTTTGGTTGAAAGGTGAATTAGTCGGGAGTAAGAACACTCCCGATTAATTCACCTGTGAATTAGTCGTGAGAGTGTTCTTAGCTACGTTTGATAAAAATCGGTCCAAGATGGCCGCCGCCACAAAATGGTGGATTACATATTTTTTCACAACTCCCTCAATATGGGTATCAAATGAAAGGGCTTGACTAGTAAAATACTATAAACTATGATAAATTTCAAATCCACGATGGCCGCCACCACAAAATTACATATTTTCACAAATTAAAATTTTCAATATGGGTATCAAATGAATATTGAGTCGGGGGTCTTTTAAATTTTAAATTAAATATTTTTATACATTATTTTAATTTAGGTATTTATGAGTACAATCTATTAGGAATTAAATAAAACAGAATACATTGCAGTTTTAAAGCTTATAGGTAAAAGTCGTCGATATTAAATTAACCGCAATAAATAAACACAATGGAGTTGCAAAACAAGCAATGATATTGACATTTACGTTTTCCGGCGTCATACAATTTAAAGATGGTGTAATAATAATAAACACAAAAGCTCGGTACATCGATAATAGACATCACTTTAAGCTAATCAAAACAAACTTGCAAAAATAAAAATAATAATTATTATTAGTTTTTGTATTACTTTTGTATAAATAAGAAATGAACGATTAAAATAATAATTATATAATATAGCAATGGTAAATTACTATTTCAATTAATTACCCGTCAACATATTTTGTGTAAAGGCAACATTTTCACGTTAATGTACTTGCTTGCAAGTTCCATTATATAGTTTAATCGTTTCCTTGTTCAATATTTTTTTAAATACTACCAACTTGTACAGAATAATAAATACAAGAAAATACTACGATAAATATTAATATATTTTTTAAGTATAGCTAATTTGTTGTGCACCTCTGGGCATAATAGTGGCATGCCCCTTTAATTGGAGGATATACTATATAGACGTTGAGAATTTCATTGCCTAAAATACATAATTATCATGCCAATTTGAACTTTATATTAAAGCAATAGAATATACATTTTAATGGTTAGTAAGTCATTAACATTTGCGTAATACCACTTGAAAAGTTTGGTATATGTGTATACGTAATCCGTAGCAGCAAAATCACTCATATTTTCTTTTTTTTAAATGATAATTTTTCCGCTAGGAGTCTTTCCTGTCTTGGAGAATTTTATAAACAACCGACATAAAGAAGACGCTGACTCAAAATAACAATTGGTAGGTATATTTTGACCGCTGTGGGGATTGAAACTACAACAATTGGCTTAACAGCAGTGGTGAAGCGCCCACTGAAACTATTACACCAACCGTGCAGGCTTTATGTCATTATATTTTATTGCCTCAGTGCTCAACGATAGTGAAATTGACTGTTTGGTCGATCTATGGTTAAATTTCTGGGTAAAATATAGTGCTATAGGGTTCTTCTGTAAAGAAATTCTCGGTAGAAGCATACAGTTTGAAACTTTGCTGAAGACTGCAAAAGGCTAACCTCTAATAGTTGGGTCTAAAACTATAACTGTAATTATATCATATAATAATATCAGCCCTGTATTAAACTGACCCACTGCTGGGCACGGGCTACTTCTCTGTGTGAGAATGGTTAGGCCATAGTCCACCACGCTGGCCCAGTGTGGGTTGGTAGACTTCACATATCTTCGAGAGCATTATGAAGAACTATTAGACAGGTATCCTCACGATGTTTTCCTTCACCGATAAAGCAAGCGATAATTAACTATTTGATACGCACATAAGTTCGAAAACTCAGAGATGCGCACCTTGGGATCGAAGTCGAGACCTCTGCGTGGCAGTCCAACGGTTTCCACTATGATATCGCTGCTTATAACTGCGTATTGTGGGTTTAATATACAGCGATATATTACACCCACAATATGCCAATTATAGTTTCACATTAAGTGAAACGTGTATAAAAGTCTAAGTACGTGTAAGTCTCTCTAAAAAGGGTAGAAAGCGGCCCACGCCCTTTCAGATTTAGGCGTGAGACAAAGGTCTGTATGTACATATATTATGACAAATATGTAATGAATAAAATATGTAAAGGAATTCTAAATGTTGTAAAACAACTTTGGATTGCCTTGTACCATATTTGTAAAGGGTCCTGGGTTCGAATTTCGGGTTGGGAAACGTGTTGTTAGGGTTTCTATTATTATACTCATAATAGAATCTCGGGGTCCAGTAATGTGTAAAAAAACTGCATTAAGCCCACTCTTATTACGTGTGAATTAAAATGCAACTGGTGAAATGTAGACGTAGTAATTATGTAGGAAATTAATTATTCCGCACCTATATTTCCATATTTATACTATACATTACTGCGCACAGATGAACAGCTATAAGTAACCAAACAAAACACACGTATGAAATCTAATGGACATAGACATATATTAATCTTGACACAGAAATAAACAAAAGTAGCTTTGAGTAGGTATATATCCACACTAATTTCGCCGCCAGCAAGATGAAATCTAACATACTATAACATAATATTTTACATGCAGCGATATAGATAATGCCAACATAAGAAATTTAAAAAAAGGGGGATACCGCGTCAAGAAATTAATGTGTGTGTACTGTGCACTTCTACAATAAATTTCCGAGCTTTCAAAACCTAAGTTTTAATAAATTTAAGTCGGTAATAAAACGAAAATTATATACCTAATACGGTCTTCTGTTTACGCGAATCATTTAATTAAAATTTAATTCATTGAAATTAAACTTTATACGGCTTTTATCGCGTTGTTTATTTAACACTTTATTACATAATTTACAAACTGTTACGTTACTACAATTCAAACTTATAATTATAATAATTATATATTATAATAACAGGCGTGAATCTATGTATGTAATTTTAATATTACCAACAGATAATGTAAATGTATTCCTAGAACATCTTAATTTCATAAATAACAACATCCAATTTACTATGGAATTAAAGGCAAATAAATCATTAGCTTTCTTAGGAATTAATTTACTTGTCATCAGGAATCCTGATTATACTTTGAGCCACACTGTGTGTAGGAAAAAGACCCATACAAATAGATACTTAAACGGTGACTCTCACCACCATCCTAAACTGTTAGCTACCGTGGGAACGTCTTTGTTTCAGAGAGCCCACAGGATCTGTGACAAGAAACACCTGGATGCGGAGCTTCAACATGTTAAACAAGTACTGCTAGACAACAGGCTCCAACAGCCACGCCGCTGTCACAGATCCCGAGAAGAAAGCCAGCCACAGTCGAGTGCCAGCCTGCCATACTGCCATATGTAAGGGGTGTCTGTGACTGACAAGATTGGCTACATCTTGAAGCGAGCTTAAATCAACACATACTTCAAACCGCCAACGAAGATAAGTCAATTTTTACGATTCTTCAAGTGCCAACTACCTTTACAAGATGCAGGGGTCTGTAAAATAGATTGTGACTGTGGACTTTCATACATTGATCAAATCAAGAGTATTGGTAAAATATTTACCAACGCTCGTTGAAGTCTGCTGTATATGAACACGTTCAACAAGGAACCAAAAGAACACCGATTCCTAACAAGGATGCTTCGCGAGGCTATTGAAATTAAAAACATGCTAATTTCAATAGAGAAGATAGTTGGAACATACCACCAGCTTGGGATCCAGTAATTCAAATAGTCAAACCCAAGAAGAAGCAAAACACAGCTAGACTTCATGGTACTTTGAGCTCATTCTGCGTAAATAGAAACACCAATGATTAAATTCGGGTACTTTGAAATAACTATACTAGGACATTCAGACAACTACCATCTTAGTCTCCGCGTGACCTGCTTAAAGCAACCGAATCGTCAGGGAAAGTGTAAACTTTAGTATAAATAGTTTTAATAATTTTATAAGCTTACATTTTTTTTTAATTTAATAGTAGTAGTAGTGTAACAGTTTCTAATTTATGTAATAGTGTTAAATAAACAACACAATAAAATCCGTATAAAGTAGTTTAATTTCAATAAGATATATATAGATATATGTTCAAAGGGATATTAGTCGGTCAAAGACTATATTGAAGATAAAAATATTTGAGATTGAACTGCTCTCATCTACAGACTAACTATTAAACAAAACATTGTAATGATAACTGGCGATTGAAAAGAGTGGCCATGAGCTACCAGATTCCTGTCATAAGAGCTTTAGTCCTCGAACTGGCATTTTTATCTAATCTATTTCTTTATTTCCTATTATGTTATTATACATTGACGAGTCCAAGAAACGTTAAATAATATTCATAGAACTAAAGATTTTTGACTTTTGCTTTAAATTTTAAGGGTCGAACCTAATGCAGTCCATGGAGCAACGTTACATTTCCAAACTACATATTGCTACTGAAACGCATGGATATCATTTCTGTTATTTGGACGCCCCTCAATAGGAAATCGATCGTAACGATTTCTAAACAGCACAAAAATGGTACGCTCAACATTTTTCCGGATCTTGGTCAGCTAAAATATTTATTTGTTAACTTAACCCGAAACGAATTTTACGCGTGTTAAGAAGGTGATGTTCTTGCGTTTTGCCAAGTCATCACTCTCGAATTCGAATCACAGCTCAAAGAAGTAGTAAGAAAAATATTTGTTTATTATTCTATATCACATACACAGACTCTGACGTGTTGCATACAGACAACTACAATTGCCTGTATGCATTTAGTTTGTTCGTGATAAAAGATCCTATCACAGAAAACATCCCTGATATATCATATCATTTGACTTGATAAAAATGCCGATAATTTAAAAATCTGCAAAGTTTATGTCACCGCAACACCGAGCCTTTTATGAAACTTGCTTATAAATACATCGGTCAGTAATATTTCGCTTTCTTGTATAAATTACCAGTAATAAAAGAAATATCGCATACACTTTATGAAGAAAATTGCGTAGATAAATTTTTCTTATGAAGTTATATTACGTAAAAGGCACAATACAATGTTGTGTTCGAACGAATATCCGACAGATGGAACGTTCAATATTACAATTCCTGAAAGACGTTACATGAAAAATTTAATTATGGATGAAGGTAGATATATCTTTATTAAAATTTCTTATAACGAAATCATTGCCACGGTATACCTACCTATTACGTCACAAAACATATTTTGCAGGATTCAGAATATGAATAATATTATTAGACTTAAATTAATAGACGGTGACCTGCTACGACCACCTTTAGGACATTTAGTTGTCATCCGACACACAATGCAAACATAACATCTTCATAGAGTAGGTAGTTGGCTCAGAATTTTTTATTATTATGTAAATAGTTATATTATCCAAACTCTAAAATACAAAGAATTTTCGTAAAGTATGTTTGAAAAATACTTTGCATTTTAATAGAATAAATAAGGTACAAGCGTTTCTAATCCAGCAGTAGGGGGTAATTTTCAAATGACAGAAACAAATGTAACGGCCTTTTAAATACAGCTGTTCGATGAAAATAGCAAGATGTTCCCACTACACCCTAAATTTTCAATATATTTAAATTTAAAATATGAAATATTCTTTTAATTACTTTTAATTTTGAAATTGTTGCACAGTAGATTTATTTTATTGCTTCTCATCAATGTAAAAAATAGGGTAGTTGCTCTATTAAAAATATATCATTATCACGAATCACAATCATACGAAAATCACCTTATTGAAAATTGTATACTACCGTTTTTTGGCATGTAAAACTTTTTATATAATCTAAGTACGTTGACAACACATCTATGATTATAATATAAAATGTAATACATAGGTTCATATAAAACTAGATTTTTGCTTCGTTAGAGTGAATGGAGGAATATATTAGTAACTGGCGTAGCTGGAGACTTAAGTCTTGACTTAAGTCTTCTCCCCTACTGCAGAATCGGGCGCCGGAGGGCGCGGGTGACCTCCAGCCACCATGAGGTTTTACATAGGTATGGCGGGCTTCGTGGCCTGCCAATCCAAGAGGCGTCGTGCGTGTTTCCATGAGCGCGTCTGTGTCCTGTCTTCATACCCCTATAAAAGGACAGTAGGGATAAAATTAGAAGTGACAGAAAGGGTAGGTCTATTTATGTAGTGACCTGCCGTTTCATACGGCGGGATCGCGATTGCATGTGAAAGTAATTCACGCGACCTCGCCGAGTCTGGTTATATCGAGGAACACCGTGGTAGGTTTAGTTGGTACTGATTACCGGGATATCCTTCCGTGGACGCGTCAATGCATTCTCCCTCGTAAAAAAATAAAAGTTTGTATTAGTTAACATTACTTTTTTTTGGTTGAAAGGAAGAGGACATCGGGTATACCTTTCTGTACTCCTGCCAACGTGTATGCAAAATTTCATAATGATTTATTGCATAGTTAAAGCCTTGAAAGCGTAACAAACAAACCCACATTTACATCATACTATTAGTTAGGAAGTTAGGATGGCCCTTCAAAACTCGGTCTTGCTGCTTTAAACTACACGTGTCGAAACACTTCCGAGAGTAAAGTTATAACTATCTATAAAGCATTCCGTTTTTATTTAATCTAAGGTGTACTCGATGCCCTTGTCGCACCTGCGATGTAATATATTTGTTCATCTCACTCATCGTGCTTTAAGCGAAGTGTTTGGCAGGTTAAAGCATTTAGATAATATCTAGATTTTATTTTTGGCGCATATGTGTCACATTTGCGGCGATAGCCTAGTGGGAGACCGATGAACTGCTACGCAGAGGTCTCGAGTTCGATCCCAAGACGCCCATCTCTAACTTTTCCAAGTTATGTGCATATGAAATAGTTAATTATCGCTCGCTTGAACGGTGAAGGAACACATCGTGAGGAAACCTGCATATCTAGGAGCTCTCTTTAATGTTCTCGAAGATATGTGAAGTCTGCCAACTCGCACTGGGCTAGCGTGGTGGCCAAATCTTTTCACACTGAGAGGAGGCCTGTGCTTAGCAACGGGGCAGTTTAATACAAGACTTATAATTATGTATCATATTAACGTATTTTTTACCAGACAACGCAAAGGATAGTCATGTGCTTTTCGCGTTCAGCATATTATGTATATGTATGTTTGTTCCTTTGTAGTGCTCTCTATGCTATGCTCTCTGCGCCAAATGCCTCGTCCGATTTTGGTGATTATATAATTTAATTATATTATATAATCACCAAATTAACCTTATTGCTTATTGCTTATTTATATATACATATAATAAATAAATTAAAATCACCTAAATAAAGAAAAATTTAACATTATTTCTCCTAAAACGGAAGATCTTTCCATTGAATACCTTCTTTAAATTGCATTATATAAATATGGCAAGCATTATAAAGTGCCTGTTAAAATATTGTTGACTGATATCACAAACTGACAGAATTATTCTGTGACGACGGGAGGCCATGGTACCGAAAACGTGTACTTTCTAACGGAGTTATGTGTGTACTGGCTCATGAGCTTCTACTCATTCTATGTTTGGTACACGTGGAATATCGAAGCCGCGACTATTACGGAAATACCACGGTAATACACCCAATGGCAAACATTAAGTTGCTCTAAAATTATAAATTAAAGAAAAACGCTATGTATATTTTCAAAAAGCCAATCTCAGAATAATTACTTCTGAAAATGTTCAAGTGTTTTAAGCCGATTTTCACCAATTAAGCACATACCGCTGCCGTAAAATTAAGTAAAGATTTACTGAATACATAATCACGCAAAAAGGTTTGCCCTTCGTCTACGTACGGAGGTGAATATTACAGAAAGTGTATTGGTTTTCGAATATTCGAAATTGTAAAAGCAGAGTTTTGCTTGAATAAGTAAATATATACGGAATAAATAGTTACATTAGTTTGCTTTAAATACATTGTGTAAAATTTGGAGTTGCCCATAATGTTCTCAACCAACCTGCATCTAGTCAGAGTGGTGTACTAAGGCCTAACTGCTCTCATTCTGATAGGAGTGTGTAGCAAAGGGGCAGGACCTGAAATAATACTATAAGTATATTTTTAAATATTTGATAGATACCACCCGCACTGGGAATTATTCGTGTTTTATCGAGAACTTTACACAATGTTATAACTTTACTCTCATGATATAAAGACAATTTTAATGCGAAAGCTGTCTTATCAAATAAGAAAATATAAATTGAAAAGATATATAGATACGAGGCAGAACTACTGCAGCCACCAACATAGCATTATGTGAAACATTCTTTCTGTATAATACTGACTGCCTTATGGTAACTGTGTATAAATTTGCGTAGACAAAAAAAAAATAATTTCGTTCTGATGACAATCACGGCTTTTCCTGAAGATCTTTTAGTAGCAGCACGCGGCAGTCGGTTTTTTATTATTACGGTATTCACAGTAGAAAATCTATTGTTATGTTCATATGTGATACATCGTAGAAAGAACCTATTAATCCATAGCTGAAATGTCAACCCATCTCTACCTACCTCTTTGGGGGATATATAGGCATAAGTCTATCTATAATATGATAAAAACTATCGGTGCCTCATTAATTCTCATGTGTCAACATGCATTGAAAGTAATTCATTCCTTTTCACTAATTAAATAGCTTCATTGTATGTTTTCGCATACAATTAAAATTATCCCAATTCGAAGAACTACATGTTCATTAAATTAAATATAATATACGCAATCGAGTAATGTGATTCGACTAATTTTAACTGAGTAATAATTGTGTGTGGGAATTCTGTCACTAGTAATTTCGTGTGTTAAATGGAAACCGCATTGTATATTGTGTTGATGTTTATTTAAGTTTTCGAAATTATGTGCGTATTGATTGACAATTATCGCCTGCTCCGTGCCTCGGAGAGCACGTTAAGCCGTCGGTCCCGGCTGCCGTGAACATCTATGGCAGTCGTTATTGAGAACTCAGTGCCGTATAATATCCTGACACTGGTCTAGCCTTAGAGTATCGTTAGCCTTTGGGTTACGGAGGTCAGATGGCAGCCACTCCGTGTAAAAACTGATATCCAGTCAAATTCGGTTAGACCAGAAAAACCGACCTCAAGTGACTTGGGAATAATAAAGAAAGGGAGAAAAAGTTTATCTAAGTGTTCTTATACTACAAACGAAACATTTGCTCGTGTGTATATTCACTATCTCTTTACTTCACAAGTTAGTCTTTATGGCACTTGAACACGACGCGAGTAACATGCTTAAGGTGTCCTTGTGCAAGTTGTATGTTTCGTGTAAGCAACCCAGTTACAGGTGCGTTTAAACCACGGAAGAGATAATAAGGTCTTCCGCGGGTTGGATCTTTATATGAATTAAAAGCGCATGAAACTCGCGCGAATAGTTTGCGCGTAAAGCGGGGTAGATTTTGCATCGTGTAAAACCCAGACTCATAATTGGAGTTTTAAATTTCGATCGAGATCTTAGTATTCCTTAAGTATTGCCGTTCTGATAAAAAAAAAGCGGTGTAGTGGTCTTAATACCATAAGGAGCCACTATTCTATTTCTCCTGTGTGATAAACCAATACCCATTTCAAGGACTTTGGAAACTGATAAACATCATCGAAAACATAAAGCAGTTTAATGTCGAGGTGACAAAAACGTTGAGACTTTATAAAAATAAACTGTGAATTATAATTTAATGTGCGTGGCGCCTCAATCAGGCTGCTAAGGAATTAAGAAGAATACATAATGTACCTCTCTTCAGTCATAAGTTATAAGGTGATTTTAATTTCGTATAATGGTCTGGCGGTTCTAGCAGTTAGGAAAGCTAAGATGTCTAGTATAAACATGTAAGACAAATGATAATTATAGATTAATAAATTAGGTATATTAATTCACCAATTTGTAAGTAAAACCTTTTTATTTTGTTCAGTTTCGTTAATATTTTGTTGCTAATGACTGCTTACAAAATAATGCCTTTAGACTAAATTGTACAGTAAATTAAATATATATATTTTATTTGAAAATCCATCAAGTTAATCCCGAGAGCTTATAAAAAAGAAAACGGACTCGCTTTCAAACTAATGAATATGCTTACATTGTTTACAGATATATCACACGTTTACTGTAGAAATCTCAACTTTGCTAATATGACTTCGGTCCGGGAGCTTTGATATTGCATTTTAATATTTATTACGATACACTAACATACATATCGGTTTGGAATGAAATGTAGGAAATGATGTAGTGGTTACAGCTTTTTATAGTTGTTATAAACGCAAAATATCAGAAGAAAGTTATAAACAACATTATTATATTATAAGTATTCAAATTGACTGCACGGATTACGTAATGAAAATTTGTGTGATCCGCAAAGGCTGTTTGCGTGTTGTTTGTATCCGCTGTTTGATTAACTGTAAAGTCCCCCGCAGGTAAAATGTTTGTTATGTATTTTGTCATGGTTTCGGATAAACATGATGTTGGCTATCTGATAGAATTTTGATTTCAGCTGCTTTATAATAATGTTATCAAAACATCAATTATAAAATATTTAGCAGCATTTATTTGATTAACAGAATAAAAAGCAAGAGCACGGGTTCGTTTTTTATTGGCTGATAATTGATAAACATAATATTTTCACGAGATATAGGCAGAGGCTACACATACATATGTATATGGCACCAGCTATGTTGATACATTGTGGACCTTACCCACGATATTAAGGGCATCTATTGAGATGGCATCCAGTTTCGTTGTTGCTACTGAAAATCCTTTAACAGAAAAACCCAATAGAATTCTAATCTAGAATCGAACCTGAGATCTTACGATCTACAAACCTATGCTACGTAACTAACCACACAGAGTACAATCTATGCTTCTAAAACATAATTCAATTGCATATTACATAACGAAATCACAACTGGTTAGCGAATCCAGTTTAAAAGTAAAAAGAAACGTGCGTTTGATTTCAATCAAACAAAAACTATCAATAAAACTGTTACACAACAGTTCATCGTAAGATCGGTAGGTAAAACGAATGCCAAATATAGTCACGTGTAGTGAAAGTTTCAGAAGGTGCCTGACTCACGAATGACTGGTATTTTGACTAACTGCCTCCGATACTAAGTAGGCTTAAAACGTTCATGGCACTGGACACGATGATATAGACATTCATTATTTAGACCAATACTAATTTCTATACATTAGACATTAGACATTTATTTTGAGTTTATCGCGGACAGACAGACAGACGCGGCGAGAGACTTTGTTTTTATAATATGCAGTGATATATTCTGTAAGAAAACTATAATGACATTCAGTTAATTAAAAAAACTATCAATAAAATATAATCTTAACCTAAATGTTACAAAAACAATTCTAATTGATTTCAAGAGCATTTTATGTTTAGAAAAAAAATAGCGTTGAATTGTTTCTGTTAAATCTTAGGTTGCTACCACCTATAAAGTGAAATTTAAAAACTTAAGTTTATATTATGATTTGTTAACTATAAAAAAATAGATAAAAACGCGTAACCAAATAGCGCAATATTTATATATTTATTTAATTAAAACACATTTATAATTTACCTTTACGGGATATTCTAAAACGATATTATAAGCTAATACATAATATAATATAACTAACACAATAAAAATATTTTTATATATTTTACACTTTAAATACTTATGCATTATTGCGTAACTTCTTTTTTTATTTTGTATTTTAAAATAATTTTATCTCATTGATATTTTATTGCCAAACCTAGCGTTTGTTCCCCAGAGCTGTGGACACGGACGTGTTATTTCACAATTGCAGAGGTAATAACAAAAAAACAGACAGTGTTCTCTGTAAAATAAAACGTAAACAGGAATAATATTATATATACTTGCTTGTTTGGTTAGTTTTAAGTGGAAAATATCAATTAATACAGGGAATATAAAAAGTAAGTTTTGTACCCTAAAGGTATCGGATTTGTGTTCTGTGGGTGTATTTTTTTATTTTGCTCTTCAAAATGCCCACACTCCGCCTGATGGGAAGCAGTCATGTGGTCAAAGAGCAGTGGCCTCCGTCCTCATAGCAGCCGAGGCGATGTTGAGGTCTCTACTTTGACGGCCTAAGAAGGTGCTTTTTTACGCCTCGCTTAAAGGACCTAGGATTGAAGGAAGAAGGAAACACGTACCTTGGTAGAGAATTCCATGCCTTGATCGTTCGGCAGAGGTATGAGGACCCAAACTTGTTGGTACGCACTCTAGTCGACTCTACCGTGTAAGAATGGTATCTGAGCCCAGCACGCATTGTTCTGGATAGGAAAGGGGAGGGCGGGATAAGGTGGAATAACTCTTAAGAGCACTCCACGTGGTATATTCTGTAGAAACATGGCAATGAGGCAATGTCCCTACGGAGTTGCAGACGTTCCAGTGAACTCGTGACCTCTAGGGATAGCCCGCCGCTGTAACCTGTCGAGAGTGTCCAGCAAGTACTGCGCGGAGCCATCCCTAAGATGAGAACAGTACTCCACGCAAGGGCGCACTTGTGCCTTATACAATAGGCACAGCTGCCCAGGCCCGAAAAAGCGCCTCACCCTGTTCAGAACTCCGAGTTTTCGCGAAGCATGCTTAATGACTCCCGGTATAAGGGAGCGGCAAAGATCCATACCTAAGATGGAGAGGCTGTCACGTATCATCAGTGGAGTGTTCTTCAGAGAAGGGAGGGGAAGGAATGGATACTTTTTTGTTGAGAGCGCGCATTCCTGGGTCTTTCTGGCGTTGAACTGGACACTAAGTTCTTGGCACCCTATTCAGAGATGCGGTCCAAGGTCTGGTCAAGTTCAACGACAAAATCCTGCCTTTTCCCCTCAACTTCAGCCTGTTTAACCCTAGGATGTCCGAGATATCGCCCATACACGGTACTGTCGTCCGCATAACAATTTATGTTGACGAGATTCAACATATCATTGATATACAGAAGAAAGAGCGTAGGGGATAAGACGGACCCCTGAGGCACTCCTGCATTGACCTGCATAAATTAAGAAGCGCGACCGCTGCAAAGGAACTGAATACGACGCTTCTGCAGGAAACTTACAATCCAGGCGCACAGCTGATGGGGCAAGCCATAGGCTGGCAGTTTGGAAAGAAGAGACCGGTACCAGATTTTGGCTATGTCAAGGCTAATAGCCGAAGACTTGCCGTGCTTGTCCATAGCCTCACCCCAGAGGTGAATGATGAACGCTAGAAAATCATCGTTTAGTCCGAAAGCCGTATTGCCGGTCATTGATCAACGAGTGATCCTCCAAGTAGTGGACAATTTGGGTATTTATAATCTGCTTGAACACCTTGGAGAGCGCCGAGGTGATAGCTATGGGTCGATAGTTGCCTGGCTCGGAACTTGGACCTCAGGCACAATGCTTGCGGCGTAAGATGTCCGGTATAGGCGCGTAAGTGTGTGAGACAACACCGCTGCACATTTTTTGAGGACCACTGCTGGGATGCCGTCAGGTCCACTGGCTTTCCGAACATCGAGAGACTGCAGTATGGTACGATCGTCACGTTGCCTGATACGTATATCAGGCATGTTGTAGCCGCAGTTGGCAATGTTAGGCGACTGCGCACCGCAGTCATCGATTTGGGAGTTGGCCACAAAGAGATTTGCAAGCAGATCTGTTTTCTCCTGCGGCCAATAAGTCAGTGATCCATTCGGATATCTCAAAGGGGGCAGCGAGGTCTGGCAGAAGTTGGACTGCACGGCTTTAGCCAGGAGCCAATAGCTACGACTGCCCGTAGGATGCGCCATGAGTTCCTGGCAGAACCGTGCGACGCGCTGGGCATCCGTTCTTAAGTACGCCCTCTTGCAGAGCTTTGTGGCTTAGTTTAACGCTGCCTTCAGGTGATCCACGTTAGGGTCGTGGAGAGCACGAGCCCTGGTCCAAGCGCAGTACGCTGTCTGTTTGCGTTCACCAGCGACAGCAGTAGCACTCTATGATGGATCCCTGTTCTCAAAGCAGTCAAAAATACCAAATCATTCGTTGTCCTACCTACGGATGAACAGAAAGTTAAATCAGTTATATCAAGTTTAAAACGTGACAGTGCTGTAGGCCTGGACATGATACCAGCTGCCATTTTAAAGGATAATAGTGATTTATTAACTGCACCCTTAACCTATATTTGCAATTTATCTTTTTCAACTGGAGTATTTCCAACGGCTTTCAAAAAGTCCAGAATACACCCGATTCATGAGACTGGTGACAAAGGCTGTGTCTATAACTATAGGGCTATTTCGATTCTTCCATCTGTTTACAAAATCCTGGAACATCTTATGAATAAGAGACTGGTAAAATTTTTACAAGACAACAATCTAATATCATCTTCACAATACGGTTTCAGGTCAAAAAAATCGACGGCAGATGCAGTTCACGAATTGACTAACTTAATTGCCATAAATATTGATAATAAAAAGAAAATTACTGCCGTTTTTTTAGATCTCGCAAAGGCATTTGACACAGTCTCTGTTCCCATCTTAGTCAGAAAGCTGGAACATCTAGAAATCAGAGGCCTTCAGCTCAAACTGAAAATTATTTGACCTACCGTACACAACGTGTTCAAATTAATAATGTTACTAGCAATGAAGCTCCGGTACAATTTGGCGTACCGCAGGCATACTGGTTCCCACAATATTTCTCGTATATATAAACGATATTTGCCAACCAATACTCCCTAAGGCCAAAATCGTAACGTTCGCTGATGATACAGCCTTACTTTTTATTGGAGACACTTGGGAGGAATCTTTCTTTAATGCCCAACAAGGCTTTAATATATTAAATAGGTGGCTGGGTGAAAACTTCCTGACAATCAATGTAGAAAAACAAAATACATTGCGTTTTCGTTAAAAAAAACCGAAGACTAGAGTCCTCTCAAATAACTATATAATATCACACTCATGCAATAACTTTGGTAACCATCAGTGTACTTGCTTTAGGCTCCAAAAAGCTTCCTCAATTAAATACTTGGGCATTATGATTGATGATAAGTTAAATTTTCACACCCATATAGATATGCTTGCAGCCAGATCACGTAAACTTATAGAAATTTTTAAGAATTTGCGATATGTGGCGGATGTACAGCTGATCAAATCCGTATAATAATATCTCGCCTTAGCATAATCACAATTTACTTACTGCATTACCTCATGGGGAGGTGCTACTAAAACGCATTTCCTGAAAATTAAACGAGCTCAAAGAGCGATTTTAAAAGTTAGAAACTTTTTACCTTTTTTTATCCTACGACTGATCTTTACAAGCTAACAAAAGTGCTAACGGTCCGACGGCTGTTCATCCTAAATACTGTCGTCAAAAAACATTCGCAAATAAACTATGACCCGGAAATAATAAAAAAAAACCCGTAGAAAAGATAGGGTTTGTGAAAAACAACTGTTGCATACGAGTTTCTTGCACCGTTTCTATTGCTATGAAAGCAGTAAGCTCTATAACAAATTAAATAGAATTTTGTCAATCTATTCGCTAGCAAAGGATAGATGTAAATCATTAGTGAAAGAATGACTGCTGGAGCTTGACTATAAAGAAACAGAAAACTTATTAAGTTAATAATAAACTGGGCAAACATACATACACAATACACATGCATACCACAACATACACACACAAACACACATAAACACGCATACACGCACACACACACACGCACACAAAAAAACTTTAATGTATATTTAGATATTCTCGAACAACTTATGATAGAGCATTATACCCGTCACATATGGTAACAATTGTAATTGTAAGCATGTTATTCTGTGGGTGGGGACCTGGTGATCGGTAATACAGGTCTTAACCTACTACAGACACTAGCTCCTCACATATACTAGACTGTAAAATATTATTAGTTATATGTGTCACTATACTGTATGGAAATAGTCTATTTGTGTGAGGAGAAATAAATGATATTATTATTATTATAAAACAATTAGTGAAAATATGGTTAAGTGTAACCGGCTCGCGAAGGTCTATTGTGTAGTAGTTCTTTTTTTGTTTCACTTTTTTACTGCGATCTGTCTTCATGGACATTTAGCAATATTTATACTTGTCATGTAATAATCGTTTGTGGTCCGGTACAGTGACTCGGCCGCTTTGTTTCCATAAAAACTTTCTAGCTGGAGTTCATGGTCTTAAACAGATTCAACAATTTATTTTATTTACTAATAGTAGAAGCGACTTTTTAGTTTTAATATAGTTGATGAAGAATATCATTGCTTAGATTCGTTTTGTTAAAGCTAAACCAATTCTGATGCTATAATTTGTCGATTGCAGTGTACACCAGCCTTAAAGACTAATAAAGGTGAAGAGAAAGTGACAGTTTTGCCAAACATTGTTTCGCGAGCCTTAAACGTTAGCGCAAATAGTTTCAATACTGGCGATGGTACGCTTACACATCTTTGGTTTGATGACTCATCGCTAAGTGCTGTCGTAAGGCGTAAGATATACAGAAAGAAATCGTTATTATGAAAGTTTGTAAAACGATAGAAGTATATGGTCAGTTATATAAACAGAAGATTATGAATGCCAGTATTAGCTTTATACGAAATTCAAAGTCAAAAGTCTTTATTTTCATATTTTAAGTTACCTCGATGTACTAATTACTAACCCTCTATGGACCGAAAAGTATGAAATAAAGGTTTTGAATTGAATTAAAAATTAAATAAACATGTACCTATTACCGATTCTTGGACTTGTCAATAATTAGGGTTTATTATAAAAAAAATAAAGAAAGCTATAAATTTTTTAAAGAAGGTGTCTAGAAACTTATCTTATTCACTCAACTTTTCAATCACCAATTTTATAAAACTTGTTTCTTTTACCTTATATTATATGGTTTGCGACTATGTAATATAACATAATTTACGTTTAACTCACGTGTGAAATAATTTAAATGTCTTTTGGGAGATAAATAATTGAAGAACGCCAAGCCAAACCAGAATGCGGATGTTTGAGGATAAACGGAAGAAAATTTTGTCAGTGTATCTAGAGTACTGTGAGACAAATATATAACTGATAGTCTTAAAGTTGGTTTAATATTCTGTACTACACAACTTTTTTTTATTGTTACTTTATCCCGCGGCTTTGCTCGCGTAAAGGTAGGTTAGTACATTCTTATTGATGAAAGGAACTCTATGTCCTTTTCTGTACCTGGCAAAGTGTATCGTGATGATCGGTCGAGCAGTAAGGACGTTAAAACATAACAAACAAATTCACATTTGCATTTATAATATTAGTTAGTTTGTAAGTTCTAAGAGGGTCTCGGGATCGAACCCACGTCGCGCACCTCTGACTTTCGGAAGTTATATGACTTTTCGAAATTATGTGCATATTGATTGGCAATTATCGCCGGCTCCGTGCCTCGAATAGTACGTTAAGCCGTCGGTCCCGGCTGCCATGAACATCTATGGCAGTCTCAGCATCTATGCTGAATCTCTAGGCTCAAGGCTCTAGCCTTAGGATATCTTTAACCTTCGGGTTGCGGAGATCAGGTGGCAGCCGGTCCGTGTAAAAACTGATATCCAGTCAAATCCGGTTAGACTAAAAACGCCGAACCCAAGTGACTTGGGAATAATAAAGGCTAGGGAGAAGAAAATTATAAATAACATATACAATTAATATGACAGGGCTAGCTCCCATCTTTCTTACTAGAATCTGTTTCAAAATAATTAATCTCTAACTCGAACATAATTCAGTCGCAAGAGAAAGACTTAGACGAACGTTTCGTGATCAGATCGAGGGCGTTCAGGACAAAGGCCAGGTTAAGAGCACCTTAAACCGACGAGAGGGTACGAGAAAACTGAATGAAGCCAAAGAAGTGTGTCAGGATCATAGCAAATGGAAATCCGTAGCTCTGCCTACCCCTCTGGGAAACAGGTGTGAATCAATGTATGTGTGTATGTTATCTCTAACTCAAATCAAATAGGTAAATGAGAATACTAAATATAATAATCCCAAAAGGTTATTTCTGACTTAATTACTTTCGATAAATATGATATAACAACGAGGAATTACTATTGTACTACTACTTTAAGCGGGGCGTGAAAAAGCACCTTCTCAGGCCGTCAAAGTAGAGATCTCAACATCGCCTTGGCTGCTATGAGGACGATGTGGAGGCCACTGCTCTTAGACCACACGACTGCTTACCATCAGGCGAAGTGTGGTCATTTTGACAAGCAAAATAAAAAAATATAAAATAGGTGTAACATTGTAATTAAAACTAATATTAAAGGTTATAGGTGAACTTGAAACATTTGGAAATTGTATTTAGACGGAAATACTCTTTGAACGGCATTTACAGAAAGGGACAATCCATGAGATTATCATGCAAATACTTTTGTTAAGAACGAGTTAATAAGCAGCTGGCACAAAAGAGTTGAAACGTATTAAAATACTGACGACAATTATTATTCCGGGAATATCTTTACACCGAAAAGTAAAATTTTATATTATAGAAATTTACAGAATTCGTTTACGTTACTTTTTGTTTTCCATTCTCAGTAGATGTAATTACTTCATTAACTTTGTATCATATTTAATGATACGCATAATGTACAAAAAAAATGATAAAAAGTCTTAAGAAAATATACAGTTATTTCATTTTAATAATCGTAATAAATATAATGTATTGCCATAGATGTACATAGTCTGTACTTATACCAATTAGAATATGCTGGTGATACCAGCATTTACTTATTTACCTTTTAATTTTTAATAGGAAAACCGTATCCGTGGAAATCTGACGTAGGTATATTTCTATATTTACTTGTTGTTCCTGTACTTTTTTCCTGCTGTGGGTAATAAATAAGTTACGTGTTTCTTAGAGCAGCGATAGCTCAGTGGGGAGACCAACAGACTGCAATGCAGAGGGTCTCGGGTTGGAACCCACGTCGCGCACCTCTGACTTTCGTAAGTTATATGACTTTCCGAAATTATGTGCGTATTCATAGACAATTATCGCCTGCTCCGTGCCTTGGAGAGCACGTTAAGCTGTCTGTCCCGGCTGCCATGAACATCTATGGCAGTCGTTATTGGGGAAGTCGACACAAAAGAACCCACTGGGTCGAAGTGTCGCCGGTCTGTACCGACTGGCCCCTACACAAGATAAGATAAGATACGTGTTTCTTAAAGAGTGTAGTGAGTCAGAAAGATTTTAATTCTTGTACCCACATAAAGGGAATAGCTACTTCCGGCTTTATATTAATTGCTCATAATAATTGCTCAGTAAAATGTCTATTTATAAATAATTAAAATTAATTAATTAAAAAATACCTCGTTGCAGGAAATAACTCGGTAAAAAGGACGCATAAATAAATATTTAAACTGGTAACAATCATAGGCACCGCCATTTTCCTTCTTTTGCGCTCCATTCTGGGTTACCATATAAATAAACGTGCATTTTTAATAAGACACTTATTTTCTTAACATGTTCTTCTTTATTACATAAATAATGTATCGTTTTTATAATAAACACAGATATTATACAATCAATGAAATATTCATTTTCAGTCAATTATATGTGACAACACTGCAATATTATGTACTTATATCAAGAAAATGCATATTTTAACAATTTGCTGCAGCTTTATTATCATATTTAGTTTGTTTTGGGTATAAGATAAATATAAAAAAGCAATGCATTTATTACTATAATTAATGTTCACGTCAAGCCGAAGCATCCTAACAAACTGAGCAATTCCCTTTATACTTTTCAAAGCTATGTACACATAAATCAATTTTAAGCTAACATTTATACATGCCATCCTTCCTAACTAACATAAATGCGAATTTGAGCGTGTTTGTTCGTTTGTTTGTTTGTTATGCCTTAACTACCCGTTTTATCATAATGAAATTCTGCAGACACGTTGTCAAAGTTACAGAAAAGGACCGTACTATTGAGCAAAAAAAAGTATTGTTCCCAAGGGTTAGAAACTTATTCATAATATCAAAATTAAATCGAGAAAAGCCGCAGGAAAATTCTGTAAATTAAAGATGCGAATGTGAGTTCGTTTGTTATGCTTCACGCCTTGACTACTTGACCAGTCATCAATCAATTTCGTATAATTGTTGACAGTTATATAGAAAAGGACATACTGTATCTTTCACCCAGAAAATAGTACTGATACATAGTGAAGCCGCGGAAAAAACTAGCTAGCAAAACTTATGATAAATATTTTAATCCCTTAAAAAACTCCAGTCATGATAACTTGAAAGACAAAAATTTTTCAAGCCTGAATTCGACTTACAAACAGTAAGGCCCGCCTTGAGATCGTCGACGAATATAAATAAGTTAGTTTGAATCAGTGCTGCGCTCTCAATCGTAAGGCTGTCTCGACGACGAACTCAACGTACCGTATAGCGACAAAATTGTATTTATGAGTATTGCATAGCTTTGTTTAGCAACTAAATTATTTAAAACTAAATGATTATGATTGCACGGATGACGTAGTGGTTTACGCGGTCACCTAGCCACTGCCATTGCGCCTAGTGTTGTGAGTTCGAATCTCAGACGGGACAAAATTTTTCGTGATTCGCAAATGATTGTTCCGAGTTTGGACGTTCTATGTATCCGTTGTTTGAATGTTTGTAAGTCCTCCACGACACAAGATTCAACAGTAGTCTTTGTTTCAGAGAGCTGATGTAAAACACCGACGCTAGTTGAAGTCTGCTGTGTGTGAACATGTGCAACGGGGGACCAACCACTACCTGAGATTTGACAAACCACAGATTCTCGCTAAAGAACACCGATTCCTACCAAGGCTGCTTCGCGAGGATATTGAAATCAAAAACATCCTAATTTCAATAGAGAAGATGGTTGGAATGTACCACCAGCTTGGGATCCAGTAATTAAAATAGTCGAACCCAAGAAGAAGCAAACCACTTCATGATACTTTGAGCTCATACTGCGTAAATAGAAACACCAATGATTAAATTATGTTCGTGTACTTTGAAATAACTACACTGGAACATTGAAACAAGTACCATCTTAGTCTCCCCGTGACCATGGCTGCTGAAAAGCAACCGAAACGTCGGGGAAAGTGTAAAATTAAATCTAAATAGTTGTATAATTTAAATATCTTCAATTGAAGTAAACAGTAACTAGTAAAAGTGTTTAATAATTATTGTAGTTTAAAGTTTCAAAACTATGTAATAATAGTGTTTTATAAAAAAATAAACAACGCGATAAAATCCGTATAAAGTTTGTTTAATTTCAAAGTCCCTTCTATTTTGCGAAACTACGTACTAACAGGTTATATCCAAGAAGCACATTATATTTAACATTTATTTATTATATCGATTACCTAGAGGTATTAAATTTGATTAGTTTTGCTATTGGATTACGTGCCACTGTCTTTTTCAATATCTTATGTATGTCTCTTTCAATATCTTATGTACCTACATATGTACTAAAATATTTATAATAGCCTAGTGAGATTGAATTACTACGCGGGCTATCGAATTCGATCCCAAGAAACAAATCTCTAATTTTTATGTTAATAGTACCCAAGTAAAAATATCGTCGGGAAACCTGTTTGTCTAAAAGTTCTTAATAAATAATTTTTTTTTACGTGGGGTATGCTTTGATGTTTACCCCTCCGCGGGAGTAGCCGGAGGGGTTATGTCGGACTCACCAGTAATACCGAATAAGCCTACTACGGTGTTCGCACAGCCGGCACGGCCGCGCGAATCATTTTCACATGCAGTCGCGACCCGGCCGAGGTTTTAGCCCGCCACCGCCGTATGAAACAGCAGGCCACTACGCAACAAGACTACCCTTTGCGCACCACTACATTTAAGCCCTACTGTTCCCCCCTTAAGAGGGGATGAACACACGACACAGTGGCGCACATGGGAACTTGCACGCCGCCTCTCGGACCTGGTGCTGGTCGGGGGGCGGGCAGGCCTACGAAGCCAAACCTCAGGATGCCTGTGTAGGTTATCTCGCGCCCTTTCTATTTGGCGCCCGGTTCTACGGCTGGGGAGAAGGTTTAATCACCGCTCCACCGTCTCCTTGAGTTATATAAATACTGAGCTTTTTTTTTTTTTTTGATACCCTGGAAAAAATGCTTGATGCACTACCCGCCAGCTAGGGGACGGCACCGGCGGGGCGTGTGGGACTCACCAGCCGAGTGCTGGTATACCCACTAAAAAAAACCTGGGGTGTTCCCTCTCTCACCCAATGGGGGGGCCAGTTGGGAGTCTAAAAAGATTCATCCATAGCAGGCCCCCCCGTGTGGGTGCCGGCCGGGTCAATTGGACCCGACCTCCTCTCGTCCCCGGAGGAGAGCATTTCACTGCTCTCCCCTTTCGACGTAAGAAGGCGCGCGGGAACACCGCGCGCGCCCTCTATGGGTTCTTACTCACGGGTGGCAGGGTCCCCTGAGGCCTTGCCACCCAGAACCCTTAGGTGGGGGGCAGGAGAGCAACATAAGCGCGTCTCCTGCGCCCCCTTCTCCGGCGGCGGATGTCCGGGGCGTAAGGATCTTCCTCACGACCCCGCTCCGCCGCCTCTGTCATCTCGCAGAAGGACCTCATTGCGCCCCAGCACCTGTCGTCGCCGACCATGATGGATACGACGGTCGGCAACGAGAGGTCGGGGCCAATCACGGCGACTAGGACACAGCGCTTCTCCGCCCACGCCGGACACTCCTTCAGCGTGTGCTGCGCCGTGTCCCGGTCGCACTCCTCGCAGTGGTGACACCTGGTTGTCGGCTCCCTACCGGCTATCTTGCACAGGTATTCTCCGAAACAGCCGTGTCCGGAAAGCACCTGAGTAAGCCGGTAGGTGAGCGGTCCGCGCCGTCTGTCCGTCCACTGCCTTAGCACCGGACGGACAGCCTCGACTGTCCTCACCCCGTAGCGGGGCTGGGCCAGCCTTTCCTCCCACTTGGCCTCGAGGACCAGTCGAGCCTGGGACCTTCGCGTCTCCACCGCCCCGTGAGTTGGTACCTCACCATGGAGCCGGAGGTCCGCGCGCCAGTGATACACCGACGCTTGGACCTCCGCCTCCAAATCCCAGGGCGGCGATGGCGCCAGGACGCACGCCGCCTCAAAGGAGACGATGCGGTACGCCCGCGACACCCTGATCGCCATCGCCCTCTGAGGTTTCCTCAGGAGGGCGATGTTTCGGCGATCGAGGGCGCCAGCCCAAATGGGCGACCCGTAGAGGGCCGACCTAACCTAACCTAACACATCCCAAACTAAAGAGAGCCTGTATCCAGCAGTTGGCCGCCATATAGCCGGGGCTGATAAATAGATTCGAACTAGATGAGAATAACAGAGTGGGTGTTAATCTCCTAAAACAATAAACAAAGTCTGTCTAGGCCTGTAGACTTTCAGAAAACAATATGCAAATTCATATTACAAGTTAAAAGACATTATAATATCGTTTAACAAGTGTACATACTGTTTGTTAAAATAAAATGTATTACGTGTTTTAATTTTTCTACTTTTTTGGTCCTGGTTTTGCACAACGTCCTTATGTAAGCTTTCAGCGTCGATCTGGTTTCTATCGAATAAGTGTTGTTAGAAAATAGCAAAACAGAGTCTTGCGATGAGTATAATAGCCGGCAACATACCCGCTCACTATTACGAGTGATTCATAACATAACTAGCGAAATTTAAATGTGTAATACACATTCGTCTAACCTTTTGAAGATATAAACAGGCAAGAGGCCATGATTGCTTTGTGTAAATGTATCGGGGATGTCCCCGATGCATATAATATGCCTTCCAGGAGAAGGCAGCATAAAAGGCAGCAGTTATGGTTTGAATATATTAAAGCCTGATTACGCTTCAGTGTATTCAAAACATAACTGCTGCTTTCTTAGTATAATGATGAAAGCGATACTGAATGCATGGATTAATAACATAGGTGTTTAACTCTTAAACATAAGAAAATAATCTGTCTCACAGTAAGTGGTTTCTTAAGCGACTAGCTTCGCCAAGAACAAGAGTATTAATGGTGCAAAAACAAGGCCTTCACAAGAGGAACTTTAACATAGTTAGTTTTTAAAGCCTCTTTATTTTACTTTAACAGTAACATCGAACTCCAGCAACAATAATTAAAGGCTATACTTATAAATCATGGTTTAACTTATAATTAAATTGTTGGAATTCCTCAATTGGTTTCGCAAAAAGCCATAGATATTACAGCTTGTCCTAAAGCACACACGCCTCGATGCACTAACACTAATTCTGTTATTAAAATCTAAAGAATTGTTTACACAACTAATCTTCAGATTTTTTGTGTGATCTGCATAAATAGCATTGCGGGTAAATTGTACAGCAGTCGATGCAGACAAATTCACAGCATCAATTTAGTTTATAATAGACTAGCTTTTACGACTTCGTACGGATGAAGTTCAGAATTTGGTACACATAGCGACACATCAACCTAGACTGTTTGGACTTTGAAATATTAGAAGTTACATGCTGCGTTATATTTTTGTTATTTTGTCTCACTCACGCTGAACGGGACGCGACGCTCTATCCTTACCATTACATCGACACCACTATGCACTGTTCCTTCCCGACAATTCTCTATTTTGTATGTAGCGTAGTTATGAGTATAATTATAGGGAGTCTAACTTGATGTGTAGCCGTGTGTACTAATAAATATTTTCTTTCTATCTTTGTAGGAAAAAGCTGATCTTCACACATAATACTCGACTTCTAGGTGGCGTATCATAATTAAACATGTACCAGATTCTTACTTTGAACTCTAGTAATAAAACTAGAAAAACCGCATTCAATTGCATGACGTACTTGATGCAATGCGCGTACAAACATACAGGCAGATAGAAAGACAATATTCTAAATATAATTATTTCGGCTTCTATAAGTTTTATACAGAGAAGAAGACATAGACCAGTTACAATTTTATTATATGCATAGATCTATACTAAAATCAATTCGAAAAATTCGAAATTCGAAAGTAACTCTGTCCGTCTGTCGGTTTGTCTGTTTGTCGGTCTGTCTGTCTGTCGGTCTGTCGGTCTGTCTGTCTATCTATCTGTCTGTCTGTTAGCTATTCACGGCTAAACCACTCAGACAATTTGGATAAAATTTGATGCAGAGGTAGTTTAAAACCTGGGGAAGGACATAGGTTGCTTTTTATTGATATAAATACCACGCGGGCGGAGATGCTCAAAAGCTAGTATTAAATAAAATTTGAGATTACCTAAGTATACAGCAATTAGTTAACATAATAACTATTATACGTCGAAAAGGTGGGAGATTGGTGATCTGGTACACAGGTTTTCCTATTATAGAAACCAGTATCTCCGCAAAGGATAGAAATAAATACTCATCATTATTATTATTATTAGTGAGATATTGACTGTAGCCTCGCTGATTTCAGCATGAATGGGCCGGCTCGACCGAGGAACATCTACTCTCTCACAGAATATCGACGTGAAATAGCAGTATTTCTACTGTTGTGTTTCGTTCGGTGAGTGAGAGTGCTGGAGGCCCAATCACCCTCTTTCCCACTTCCTGCTTCCTTTTTCTCTACTTCCTTTCCTAAAGGGTCGGCAACGCGCAAGTGATGCCTCTGGTGATGCAGGCGTCTATAAGCTAGGATGACCACTCACCATCAGTTCGTATACTTGTTTGCCACCTGAGTTGTATAAAAAAAGTTCAGCTTGAACTAAAACCTCACCATAATCAATCAATAAATCAATTTTTTTTTATTGTATGCCATTTAGTTTATTTGACAGGTCAATGAATGGGTACCTCATTTGTCAAACCAATGGATGATTAAAAAGAAATTATTGACGTAGACGATTAACGCATTTTTTGTTCATAACTGCTTTATCAATGGTTGAAGAGGTTTTTTGGGCCAATATTTGTGCAGGTTGGCCCAAGTCGAATCATCTTATTCAGCCAATCAGCTATTGTCAAACTGTAATATAAAATTAATCGTTTATATTAAAATTTTGTGTACGTTTATGATATTTGTTTTAGGAGCGAGCTTATTGTCGATTACCGAGTATAATTCTAGACTCCGTGCTGCTACTGAAAATATCTTGAGAGAAAAACTCAACAACAATGCCTTGCATGCATTCATTTCGGTACATGTGCTACCGAGATAGTCAAATCTATACTAATATCATAAAGAGGAAAGATTTGTTGTTTGTAAGAGTTTAACTCAAAAACTACTTAACAGATTTTAAGAATTCTTTTACCATTAGAAAGCTATATTATCACCGAGTAACTTAGGCTATAATTTATTTTAAAGAAAATACTATAGTTATTAGCAACGCCTAACCTACTTTTACGCGAGTGAAGCCGCAAGTAAAAGCTAGTAGTATATATCTTGCTTGTATTGTGGCTTGTATGGTGGCCTCGATGGCGTTGTGGTAAGTGTAACCGACTACCACGCCTGAGGTCGCGAGTTCGATTCCCGCACAAGTCAAACATTTGTGTGCATGAACATGGATATTTGATTGATGTTTGATGTTTGCTTCAATGTATAATATGGTTTTTTTATATTACTAAGGTGGCAAACATGCATGTGGCCCGACCTGATGGTAAGTGGTCACCGTAGCCTATGGACGCCTGCAACACCAGAGGCATCACTTGCACGTTGCCGACCCTTTACCCGAATGTAAGTGGGAGGGAGAAGGAGCGGGAAGGGGGAAAGAGGTTTATTGGGCCTCCGGCTCTCATTCACCGAACGTAACAGGAATACTGCTATTTCACGTCGATATTCTGTGAGAGGGTAGTCCTTCCCCGGTTGAGCCGACCCATTCATGCTGAAATCATCGAGGTTCTACTACCTTTAAATGTTTGTATGTGTTTGTAAGTATTTACAAAAAAAAGTATATATGTATGTTTATCCATTGTCTAGTACCCATAGTACAAGCTCTGCTCAGTTTGGGCTAGATGGTGTTGTGTATATGTGATAGAATACTATTATTATTGTAAATGGCACACATAAAAATCATAGTAATTTACATTTTTCTTTTTTCAAGAAATTCTCGTCATCGAAGGTGGTAACTTCGTCACGAATCCAGGACATGGTTGGGTATCGAACCCAGGACCTCATACACAGCAATCCTGGTCATTGTTATTTAACTTGATAGTTAAACATTAGTATAATAACATATACTTTTCGATAAGATGGCGCCATCAATACAAAGATTCTTAGTTATAATTACATCACTATACATAAATTATCATAAAATACTTCAATGGCGTTGCGACGCATAAAGTGTCACCTTATCTAACGACTCAGTTAATGAAGACGTTGTATGTGGAGGAGTAATTACTGCAAGCGTACGGTGCATCGTTACGGCAGTATACACGGTCATTTATAATGAATGCACTATAGATCTTTTACCTCCTCAAACGTTATATGAGCTTCGAGCCCGATGTAAATATCGATGCAAAATTCGAATCATTCGAATGAAAAAGTGATTCGAAAATTAGTAATTATTTGAATACATAAATTGTTGATTGATATGTAACGTGCGCAAAACGTAAACGAATGGTCAGTGTAGTGTGTAGTGAAGCAGTATGTAATTTGGAAACTTAACAAGAAGACGAATTTTGCAGGCGAACCAACCCAAATATAATTGAAGTTAAAACAAAGAGATCGATATTTAAAATAACTTACTTAGTTCTATTTTTATCGAAATAAATTGAAATACAAGGAATTGTCGGCCTCGATGGCGTAGTGGTTAGTGTAACCGACTGCCACGTCTGAGGTCGCAGGTTGGATTCCCGCACAAGTCAAACATTTGTGTGCATGAACATGTATGTTTGTCTTGGTCTGGGTGTTTCTATGTATAATATGTATGTATTTACAAAAAAAAAGTATATATGTATGTTTATCCATTGTCTAGTACCCATAGTACAAGCTCTACTTAGTTTGGGCTAGATGGTGTTGTGTGTATGTGGTAGAATATTATATTATTATATATACGACAGGTGTGCCTAAATTAATATCATCTATATTAATTCAGGTTTGTATTATTTATAACCGGACATGAGACTTAATAATAAACATGAGATGCTAAGTACAGGAATAATATCGGTATAATTAAGATTAATATATTAATTAATTAATTATATACTAAGTAATATAACTTAGCTCTTTAGACGTATCTAATAAGTGTGTCTGTACTTATTATTAGTCCTAAAATATAAAATTCATTACAAAATTAACATAAAACGCCTCCATCTCTAAGGCCTCGGTCTCGAAGTTAGCGTTTGCGGGGCGGCGGTGGTGGCGGCGCGGTAAGCGGCGCGGCGACGCAAACCCGCTTAAAGTCAGCTGGCAGATCGAGGCGCTAGAGCGGCGTAGTGTTTTGTGATGAGAAATTAGTAACAGCAAAAGATATAGCTAGTGTCTTTGTTCGCGAACGATATGTCTAAACAGCGCCGACAACATCTTTTTGATACAAACGTTGATCGTTAAAAAGCAATTAACATTAAAATGCACAATACTACATTAATGCAAATGCGCGGGCTCCGCTATACTGGCGCGTACCGCTCGTACGCCGCTCGCCGCGCCGCTGCCTTAAAGGCCAGTTCCATATAAAGCTATGCATTGGAACCGACTGCTCTGAACCCGCTGACTTTGTGAACGTGGCCTAAAATCAACAAACTTTAGTTTCGTGAAGACCAAATTTGTTTTGCGTTTGAAACAAGATGTATCACGACCGGTTTCCATAGAATTAATCTTTTATCGACTGTTAAATACAAATTGTTAATCTAAAGAGGATCTTTGCATTTAGTATGCCAATTATAATTTGGAAATTTATTAGTGAACTAGATTTTGCCCGCAGCTAAGCTCGTGTTAATGTAGGACTTGTCAATACTTTCTATCCATCGGGAACAGTATTTTTTTTATACGTGCAAGGTACCGCCGAAAAAACAAACAAACAAACTCAAATTCACATTTATAATATTATGAGTTAGAAAGTTAGAATAATTATCTTGCTTTATATTATGTTATGATTGTGTACTGCGCTGTCTATTTTTTGTATTTTCTTCGTGTTAGTTAAAAACAATATTAGATAATAATTGTTATCTATTGGTAGGCAAAAAACATTGTCAAAGTCTAATTAGGTAAGTAATATCGTCTCGTCTCGATCGTTAAAACTTGGGTGCTTTTGGTATAATAATAAATTCTATCTTCATCCAAAATTTAATTACAAGGCTCTTGTCGATGAAGTAATTACAATTTCCTTGATCCCTTTCTTCATCCATCAATTATCATTATGTTTCTACATTATTTTTCCTTTCAGTTGATCTGTATTCTGTTGCATTGACTTTAGTTTTTTCTGTCTTTGCTTCTATTTTCCCACTTATATTAGTATTAAATATATCATGTGTAAGTGACCTAGTGTTCCAATATTTGATAATGGAGAATTTGTCTTGGGCAGACAAAGAGACTAATAAAGATATATTGAGAAGAGTAAATAAAATACTGGAACAAATACACTACACATCAAAAACTTTTGGTCATACCTGATATCTTTTGGTTTGGCACTATATTTCACAAGCATAAAAGTAAATGCTTTATATATTATAAACATGTGTTAGTTGGATTTTTATAAAGTTATTTTTTAATTTTAGAAGTTGCCTTTTTGTAAATTGGTTTCTTTGCTATTCTTGATTTAATGTCGGATGCAAAACTTGCATTCCTTATATGCTTCAACATGACTATTTTCAGATGTAAGATTAATAGATTATAACGTTAATATACGACCACTATCCCATATAGGCAATTACTTATGCATCTATATTTGCGAATGACTGTAAAATTTTGAAATTTCAATTTTGTTATAGTATAGTGTTATTGCTTTTAAGATTAGTAGATTTTCTGGCAATATACTCGGTATATGGTTGTAGACTCGGGTACTAAAACAATAGCTGGTAATATGGGCATGTTATCCATCTCTGTTCCCCTCTTAGGCATCTCTATCTATCTATGTCTACCAGCGTAAATCGGTGAGTATATATTATTACATATACATACTCACACATTGTAAGTATCATGACCTAACAAAATTTCATACTAAGTTCTATATAAACTGATATATTACGTAACTTATTAACATGATATTAAATACAACGGCTTTGATACTACTAATAGTCTAATAAACATATTTTAAGGTTATGGCACTACAAAGCTTAGTCTTAAATTGGTGTTTACTCGATACTAAATCCGTCCTATATAGTGACATGCTATGAAGTAATTATGTTTAAGTACTTACCACGCTCCATAAAGTAGAGAACTATAGATGCAAGGATGAATAATACTATCGAATAAAATTGACTATACGGATGATGAATTGGTATAGGTGATTGGTCGCCTTGCTAGGTGTTCATGTGTTTGTGTGTAGTGTAGGTTCGATCACAGACACACACCTACATAAGCACATGCATTTTCAAGACGAGGTCTTTATCGGATACAAAAAAAATATACTCTCTAAAAGTTTATAAAGTCTGCTGCGAGATAGAAATTATAATATTTAATGTGACAGTTTGTTTTTCTTTGTTGGAAGGCTTTGATGCGTTGATTCACATATACAGGGCGTCCGGTAATTACTGGATAACCTGGAAATGTCTTATAGTGGAACTGATGGCCGTTCAGAAAAAATATGAAAAATATCTATCCTAACTACTACCTGAGATATGAGTTTTTTTTTTAATTACCATGTATAACTTTCTTGTATACTACGACCAAAAATGAATGAAATCCATCGGTTTTTTGTTGTTTTATTATTAAACACTAATTATGCTAATAGATAGACAGTCAAAAGTATGCTATGCCAATATAGCTTGCACTTTTTAATATATATATGTTTTTTTTTATTATTACTTTTTTCAGTTTTCTGAACGGCCTTCAGTTCTACTATAAGACATTTCAAGGTTATCCATTAATTACCGGACACCCTGTAGAGTACTGGTGTATAGCGATTTCGTTGTATGAGCACTTAATGGTCTCAAACATGAAGAGAGGTCTGAATAGGTTCGTGCCTAATAGTAAAACAGCTTATACATAATGCAGGCGCTATTATTTTTGCAAGCATACGGCTTATGGTACTCAGCGATAGCCTAGTGGGAAACCGTTGTCCAACGGTTTCAGATGTAAAAACAATTACACTTAGTCGTGGTTATGTAATAGTAGGTAGGTATGTACCGATCGCTACCACGAAATAATACCTAGGTACGTGATTATTATGAATACTACCCATACCTTCGTACAAAAAGAGAGTACGTATTACTTTTGTTAAATAATAACTTTTAAAGAGCAGTGGCAGCCTAATGGGATACCGCTGGACTGCCACGCAGAGGTCTCGAGTTCGAACCCAAGGCGCGCATCTCTGACTTTTCGAGGTTATATGCGTATTAAATAGTTAATTATCGCTTGCTTTAACGGTGAATGAAAACATCGTGAGGAAACCTGCATGTCTGAGAGTTCTCCATAATGTTCTTGAAGATATGTGAAGTCTGCTAACCCGCAGTAGGCCAGCGTGGTGGACTACGGCCTAACCCTTCTCACAGTGAGAAGAGGCCCGTGCCTAGCAGTGGGACAGTTTAATACAGGGCTGATATTATTATATTATTATATTTTATAGGTGCCCCATGCCATCCGTTAAAAAGTGAACCCGCTGTGCTGGCAGGCAAGGGGTGAGATGACTCTGCAACAGTGGGTACATCGACTCATACCAGGAATACAATACAAAGTTCCTTGGTTGAAATTGTGACTTTCTGCAGGGCAGTACTGCTACAGTTAAAAATTCAGATAGATAATATTTCACATACTTATATTGTTATAGTCAGCTTCCGAAAAACTAATATATTATCATTGCAGAACTTATACTGTTGTAATGTGATGAGGTATTTATTGATTTTTTATTAGATTTAGTTTAGTTAGTAATGTATGATGACTGCAACACAAGTCATTGTTGACAGGAGTTGAGAAATACAGAAAAATTAAAAAAATATATTACTGGCTAGTTTAAATAGTGACCGTGAGCTTATTGCAGGTATTCTTTGATAGATTCCCTTTGTCTGAACCTAGCAACTAACAAAAGTAGTGTCCCACACGCAATTAATTTCTTTGTTAAGTGTTCCATGGAATCTAAATATATAAATGATTTTTTATTTTTGACATCAACTAAATCACCAATTACCTTCATGATATATCTGATTAGGGCCTCAATTGCCTCACGTAGAAACTGTATCCATCATTGCTGTTAACAAACTTCAACACGTGCCTCGAAATTTAGCAATTCAATGGTGGATATGGTTACCCTCTCTTACAATGTGGTCACGTCCTAAATACCAACAATGACGTCAAATGCTGTCATTAGTTACAAATATACATCGTCAAACATTTCGGTCTCATAGCTACATTATATAACAGACGGAAACACGTCTATTTTCTTAGATCAACATACAGATGAGCTTTGATGAGTTTAGAATGTTATTTTTTCGCATTCTAAGATGTAAATGTTTGTCGGCCTCGATGGCGTACTGGTTAGTGTAACTGACTGCCACGCCTGAGGTTGCGGGTTCAATTCCCGCACAAGTCAAACATTTGTGTGCATGAACATGGATGTTTGTCTATGTGTTTCTATGTATAATATGTATGTATTTACAAATAAAAGTATATATGTACGTTTATCCATTGTCTAGTACTTATAGTAAAAGCTCTGCTTAGTTTGGGCTAGATGGTGTTGTGTGTATTATTATTGTCATAATGATTAGATTTTTTAGTAGTTTTGAAAGCAAGCACTTGATGGGTATGTTAGTAGCCACATTTTTAATCAAGATTTTGTGATGGTATTAATTTCATTTCTGCGGCAACTACGTATTTTAAACGTAAATAATATATATTTTATGATTTTGAAATAAATTGAAGCAATATTCTTGTCAAAAACTATCTACTATGTAAGTCTGATTTTCAAAGTTTCATAGTTGATTACATAAAAGGATTCCATCGACAATAATATAAGCATACTAGAATTTTAGGTTTTATTGTTAATCTTTTAGTTTCAGTGTACGTCCCGAGTTGTGGAAATATAATATTTTGTCACCTTTAATACTGTACTATATTTCAACAAATAAGCAGTACGAATTTAAAATTGGTCTTTAAATATAAGCCAATCTAACAATAATTTGATAAACACGAAGAACAATCTTTACTAATATTAAAAAGAGAAAAGATTTAATTTTGCGTTTGTTTGTTTGTAACGATTTAACATTATAAAGCTAAATCATCACGCAGTAACATAGACAACATTTTATTTTAAAAGCATACTATTATTAACCTCTGAGTCTTCTTCGAAGAGGTTTTTTTTATGGTATAGTGTGGCAAGCGAGCAGACGGATCGCTTGATGGTAAGCGATTACCGCCGCCCATGGACACCCGCAACCCCAAAGGAGATACAAGTGCGTTGCCAGCCCTTTAAAAAGGAATGAAGGAGGGAAAGGACAAAAGAAAGTAAAGGAAAAGGATCGGAGTAACCAGGCCTCCGGCTCTCTCACTCACCAATACGAAACGCAAAAGTACGGTTACCGTTACTTCACGCCGGTATTCTGTGAGAGGATAGTACTACCCCGGTCGATCCGGCCCATTCATGCTGAAACCAGCGAGGATCTACTACCTACAAAACAAGGTTAATGAAAACACTATGTGGGTCTGTGTGTCTGTCTGTTATTGACAGTTTGTTAGTGACAGGCATAGCTCCGGAACCACTAAACCGATTGATTTGTAACTTGGTGTACAGACAACTTGGGGTCATCCTTCGGTCGAGTTTGAATATGGGCCCTGTGGATCAAAATACCCCCGAGATATATGGGTTTCAACGTCAAGTTCAGGGGATATCCACCAACAGAGTGATTTGGAAGTCCAACGGAGAGGCTTTTGCCCAGCAGTGGGACATTACAAAAAGCTGATGAAAATAAAAAAAAAAGGTCACATGAAAACGAAGAGGTTGAATTCTGGGTTTTTACACCTATCTCGTTAACATAACTGAACCTATATTTATGCGAGCGAAGCTGAGGGCAAACCACTGACCAACAACAACAACCGGGACCGCTGAACGCCCGCAATGTGGCCGGCGCCTAAGATTTACGGCAATTCATAGCCGTTTCTCACTTGTTTAGAAGCCTGTTACGTGCCCAATACTCCTACTCACAAAGTAAATATAATGTTATTTATTGAAGGAATTATAAAAGGCGTAAACCAATTATCAACAGCCAAACTGACCTGGTAACTGGGAAAGACAAATTTCTAGTCAATTAAAGATAAAGATCATTAATGATCCTTAGAATATTGACTTAAATTGTTATATAAATCCTTCAACGGATACAACAAACCCTAAAATATCAAAGGGCTGCGACGCTGTTTATTCTATGACTAGCCTTTGCCCACAGCTTCGCTCGTGTAAAAGTAGTTTAGGTTATGTGAGTAGCAAAGTATTTTTTTTAAATCAAGTATAGCCTATGTTACTCGGTGTTAATATAACGTACCAACAGTGAAAAAATTAAAGTCGGTTAAGTAGTTTTGAGTTAAATAATTAGAAACAAACAAACAAAAACTCATCGCGCATCTCTGACTTTTTGAAAGAAAGAAAGAAAGAAAGAAAGAAAAATGTTTTATTTGAATCTGTATACATACATAATATAAAAAAAAAACAGTAATAAATACAATTTAACAGAAGACGGTACATGGAGATCAAATTAAGCACTGATGAAGATGAATGATGATGAATAATGATAAAGTTATGTGCTTAAATAGTTAATTATCCCTCGCTTTAACGGTGAAGGAAAGCATCGTGAGGAAATCTGCATATCTGAGAGTTCGCCGTAATGTTCTCGAAGATATGTGAAGTCTACTAACCCGTACTGAGCCAGCGTGGTGGCCGATGGCCTTACCATTCTCACACTGAGAAGAGGCCTGTGCACAGCAATGGGACATTTTAATACAGGGCTGTTAAACAAAAATTTAATCTTTCTCCTTTATAATATTAGTATAGATACCTACCAAATTCTCTAAGCCATTGACAATTAGCACTCTTAAGTGTTCAAATGATGACACAAGTGTGCACACGTAATGTACCATACAAAAGCCATTAAGTGAAGAAGCTTTTCGCGATTTTACTGTGGAAAGAAAGTCTAAGTAGCAAGTATTATTTGTACACGTATTGAGTTATTTAACAGGCTTGTTGGCTATTCTAAATACGCTGCGTTTGTTGAGTTTAAGAGATTCTTCTAAGAGATTATTTAACCACTAGCTGTTATCCACGACATCGACCGCGTGGAATTAAACAAAAAATCTAAAATAAAAGTAATCTAAGTTACTCCTCACACATCAGCTATCTGCCAGTGAAAGTCCCGGCAAAATTGGTCGATCCGTTTCAGAGCTTAGCCAGCACAAACAGACGGAAAGTTTAAAATTGTTTTCTGATATAAGTACCGTATATACTTTCATATGCATTTAGTATACAACCTGTTATTTTGAGATTACAAACAGACATTTCAATTTTATTTATTTGTATATCAATCAATCAATCAATCAATCAGCCCACCGCAGTCCACTGCTGGACATAGAACATATTATTTGTATATATAAGTAGAAAATATATACATATTCTGGCATCAAAAATAATATTTGTTTTCTAAAGTAGTAATAATGTAAATATTAACAATATTATTAAATTATATTTATGATAAGTTAATTTAAAATAAATATTTGTTGAATTGGCGGCGAAATATCCAAATATTGCTCCCGCAATTCGACATGCAAACAATTCACAGTGGTTTCACAACTACTAATTAATCCTAATATTAGAAGTAATTAATATACTACTCGTATTATATATCAAGCAAAATGTAAATTTATTTTTATTAAATTTGCATACAAATTCTTACGCGTATATTCTCGTGCAACCATACCTGATATAAACTATAGAGGATCTATACACTACCCTAGTTGTGTAACACGTTTTTTTTTTATTGTCATTTATCGCTGCCTACCGTGAAAAGAGAACTCTCTTTAAACCTCGTTTGAAGAAGGACATATCATAGCGCTCGGAAAAAACTGTAGCAGGCAATTCATTCAAGAGCTTGCTCATACGTGGAGAAATAATCGGTAAAAGCGTGCCGTCTTAGATTTGAACGCTTCCAGGTGATATGGATGAACCCTGCTTCGTTGTCGAGTGGTACGATGATAAAAAGGGGCCACTGGTACCAAATCAAACAGTTCTTCAGAGCTCTTCCCTTGAAAGACTCGGTAGAATAGAGCAGAGCGACCCAAAGTCTTTCCGTTGCTCCAACGACTCCAATCCATCCGTGAGACAGGGATCTTCGACGATTCGAACTGCCCGTCTTTGTAGGGAGTCAAGTGGATCGAGCTGGTATTTGGGGTTCCCTACCCAGAGATGTGAGCAGTACTCCACGTGCGGCCGGACCTATGCTTTGTAAAGCACAAAACGTTGACCTGGTGTGAAGTACCGCCTCACTCTGTTCAGTACACCCACTTTTTTGCTCGCTAATTTAGCTGTGTCCTCCAAGTGACTCCCAAACTGGACTTTACTCGAGATTTCCACGCCGAGGATCCCAATACTCTTCGAGATACGGAAAGTAACTCCTTGGAACTGTGGCGTCATGATAAAAGGGTCCTTCTTGTCAGTGAACGCGCACACTTGTGTCTTCGAGGTGTTGAATCGAATTAAGTTCTGTTCACCCCATTCCGAGGCCCGCTCAAGAGAGTCCTCGACTTCAGAGACAAGTTGTGTTCGTCTTTCATGTATCATATTTCGAGGGACATTCGTATATCTGCTATAACGCGCATCACCCGTGTTGTCATCCGCATAACAATGTATGTTCTCGATTGACAACAAGACATTGATATACAGGATGCACAGCGTTAGGGAGAGCACCAAGCCTATTGGAACATCAGCTACAGGTTTGGTCTCATATTATAAAAGGCAAGCCAATTTTCGTCCACCACAGTCGCAAACTCTCTCTACTATAGAAAAATCATCAGGAAAACCCAACAACATTTTCTACGACCGTAGAATCGAAGAAGCGAAATCTCAGGCACAGCAGTTGGTTGGTTCTCAGGCAATATATAAAAGTTCATCGTATGATTTATGGAGTATAAGAGTATAGGCTATATATGTATTTTCTTTTTTTAAGTCGTCTCTCGTACTGTGGCATAATTTCTGTATCAGAAATGATAGCCAGACTCCGAACAACCATTTGAGGATCAAACAATTTTTGTCCCGTGTGGGATTTGAACCCACAACACTAGGCGTAGTGGCTGTAACGAGGCGTCTATTTTAATTTGCCATTCGTGCAGTTATATATGTAGGTATATAGAGAGAAACTACCTTCGGTAATCTATTTTACAACTAAAGAGAGGCGTTATATGAAACGTTATTGACGCTTCAAACTTTAGGTGTGCCGATCTAAAAGCTTTGGGTGTCCAATCAACCAAAATCCTTGTTAGCACACGTTGTACCGTTAATTGGAAGGTGACGTCACTTCGTCCGGCTTCGTTTGGGACAATGACGGTGCCGCAATAACAGGAGTTTAGGTAGTACTATTGAAGCACTGTAATAAAGAGTTGGTAAAGTGTCAAAATGTCTCCGACTGATATGAAACACGGACTAAATACACAGAAAATATTTAAGCAATTGGTATATGGATTTAATTACGTAAATTGCGTATTCTTATGTTTTCTTTGTTTTTATTTTTGTATTTCTAATTCCTCTTCTTGTTTTTTTTGTTTTGTGCCAGTGTGCCTTTCTTTCTTTCTTTGTATATAATAATAGGGGTTTAAATATGCCGATTTGTATGAAGAAAATCGGTAACGTTGTGGCTTTTATTCTAACTATATCATTAATGTCAAAAGTCAAAGTCAAAAATATTTTATTCACTTAGGTCACAAAGTAACACTTATAAACGTCAAAGGGTATCATTATTTGTAATGGTCGTTTCGAATGCTGTTTTTTATGTTTAATTGCTTGTATTTAGGCCAATACGGCTTTTCTTAAATTAACAAAAACGTCAACCAGCATGTATTTATGGAGGATTGAAACAACAAATACAGGCAGACTCTAAGCGATATGAATTTGAATACAAATTGTATCAAAGATTAATATCTACATGTTATGTAGTATGTAGGTATAATATTGCCTTATGTTTACGCGAATGTTATATATTGAAATTAAACACTTTATACGGATTTTGTCGCGTTGTTTATTTTACTTTATAACACTGTTATTACATAATTTTGAAAAACTCTAACACTAGTATTATTGAACTTTACTACTATTTAAGCTATATATTTTTAATTAAAACTATTTATATTTGAGTTTTGAGTTTACACTTTGCCCCGACGTTTCGGTTGCTTTACAGCAGCCATGTTCACGGGGAGAAAAATAATAGTAAAATAGTAGTAAAGTTCAATAATACTAGTGTTAGAGTTTTTCAAAATTATGTAATAACAGTGTTATAAAGTAAAATAAACAACGCGACAAAATCCGTATAAAGTGTTTAATTTCAATGTATGTAGGTATGTTATAATCGATGTAGAACATAAAAGGCAATTTCATAGTTAAGGAACTAATATATAACTGTATTACGGTATTCTATGTTACATATAATGCAGAACTTGCTCTATCAGTGTCTAATCTGTTTACCAATTTACGCAAGATTGTATAACAAACATTCAAATATCCTAACAAACCTTCGTTTGTAATATTAGTTTTCTTTTACCCAGAATGGCGTTTTAAATTTTACTTTTCGACTGTCGACTTAACTGTCAGCAGCGCTCTACAAAATGTATTGTTCATTATTTTTTTTTTATTGTATAGGGGGCAATCGAGCATATGGATCGCCTGATGGTAAGCGATTACCGCTGCCCATAGACACCCGCAACCCAAAGCAGTAACAAGTGCGTTGCCAGCCCTTTAAAAAGGAATAAAGGTAGGAAAGGACAAAGGAAAGGATAGGAAAAGAATCGGGGTAACTGGGTCTCCGGCTCTCTCACTCACCGATACGAAACGCAACAGTACGGGTACCGTTACTTTACGCCAGTATTCTGTGAGAGGGTAGTACTAACACGGTTGATCCAGCCTATTCATGCTGAAACCAGCGACGATCTACTACCTTACATTTTGAAGTTAAACTACGATTGATCCAATTCAAACTGTCTTGTACAAACCGCGATATCATAATAAGTGTAGCAATAAAGTTATAAAAAAAAGGTAACATTAATAAATTATGGTTCAGCCGCCTGTTTTATTCTGTGACATAATAATGTCTTTTGGTTAGATTTTTGGGTCGAGCGAGCAAAGGTTATTGGGACTTCGTTTTGGTATATTTAAAGAAGCAACACGAAGTCTGGTAGAGTTCATTAAGCTTACTGCCTATGTTATTGATAATATCCTAATAGGTAAATTCAATAAGACTCCTTGAAACTTCGTAATTGAACCCGGAATCTTGCGGTCGTCTGAAAACATATTAAGCGCAAACTTTCAAGAGGAGGTCACGAATAAGTTCAGTTAATAACATAAGCAGCTGGGCCAATTTCTAACACTACTAATTGAATTAAAACTTTGTAATTATTACTGTGTAGTTATTGATTGAATTAACTACCCCATAACCGATACACACACACAATATAGTCTCACGCCTATACTGCTGTCTTTAGGAAAGAAAACGTTTTTTTTTGGATATAGAATTTTTGTCCTGCCAGTATTTTTACCTTAAATATAAACATTCTGGCAGATACGTCTTTTTTATTATGACGGCAGTATATTTTATTCTAATTAGACAGGAGTTACAGAAACATTTTGCTACCTAGGGTTTAAGAACCTACGACATAAGGGCTTGTCCTTATGACGTAGGTTCTTTTGCTGTCCACTTAACACAGTTCTAGATTCTGTTCTAATACTGAGAATTTCTTGACTAAAAGATTTAATTGAAATGATTCCAAGTGAAATAGTTACTAGATAAATATTTTAAAAATTACTAACTGAATGTAGAGCTTTAAGAATTTCGATACGAGAGCGTAATTTAAAACTTGGGAAATGTCAATCGAATTTTATCGCTGTCAGAACTAACGATTTCCTATACCAGAAAATTGTACGCTTCTATTGCACTATAAAATTTGCAACGACATTTGAAACGAACCAAGGTGGAAATTAAGACTGCCATGAGGTTGCATGAACAAGTTTCTTGATAATCAAGTCGATTGAGAACAGTCGTTTTTTATCTAGACCAAATAGAATTTATGTGAAATATTTTCGGATGTAAGAAATGAGTAATAACAGTGTTTCCTTTTGAAGTTCTTGAGTGAATTTCTGTTTATTTGTTTATTTATCATTGGTTGTCATGTCACTACACACATCATAATTTTTCTAAGTGACCCGTATTAATATATTATTTCTGACTTGACTTAATACGAGTTTCGTTTTCATATAAGTTATGTGCGCTTGTATCTCAACATGCGCATGTTAATTACAATATTCAAATATTTCAAGTCACTGATACGTATCTAATAAATCATTTTACAATATTCGAAGAAGATTATACTTAAAACTAACTGTCTGAGATCGGTTCTTCATACTGTATTTCGATAGGTTTTTGAAAGATGCCAAAAAATAGAAGTGACACTACTGTCATATTTGATAGAGAATTCGTGGGTTCATTTTTTTTGTTCATTCCTATCATAGCTTAGCTGAAGGGGTTAACATTCTTGTGAACCCTTTTAGCTTATAAGAAGAAACACTGAAAGAAATAACAACTAAATGGCTTGCATTAGGAGTGACTGATGCAATTAATTTGATAATCTGAAGGGGAATACTAATATCATAACCCACTAGTTTTGATATTAGCATTACATTTCATAATATATAACGCCAAAAACTTTTAAAACCAAATTTTTGGTAGGTCAAATCGCAGTTCAAATCACAAATAAACTTTTTAAAGTGTATGAGCGAGCAATATTTTTACATTTGTATAAAACCCAAGCTACACGATCCCTTAGCCGCAGACACGCACATTGTACCGCCGACCCACTCTTTAATCGGACTCCCTACCAAGCCGCACTTTCGTTTTTATCATAATTCAACATGATCAATCAAATAACCAAGCCTTGTCCACAAATTCTTCGCACTTGACACGCAACGGCTTAAACATTTTCGTTTTGATACATGGTGGGGATTACCTACACCAAAAACTTTACGCACACTAACAACGATATTTACATCACCACATACACACACACACACAAACACACACAGCCAAAACGCCTACAAATAAAGAGTGACGTCATGTGAGGTGTTCTGCCTTCATGTAAACGACGACAAAGCCACCACGGTCGTATAGCAGGTTTCGTTATTGGTGCCAAGTTACATAATTATGAAAATACACAGATCATCCACTGGGTAGGCAGAAGCCATGTGTAATTACTACGAAAAAAGAAATCGAATAACCGATTGACATATTCATGTTCGTCAATCAATATACGATTGATGTATTTTTGGTTGGATGTTCTCATAGGCAAAGACGACGGTGATAACATTATCTTTCATCTTAATGTGCAACCGTATTATGGCTAATACAAAATCGAGTAATCAATCAACATCAACAACGAATATTCGAATAATTATGAATAACCGGAATTATCCGATTTTTATCGGTAACGCATATCGCTTGTATTCAGCCTTTGTTCACAAACCTATATTTCCAAAGAAACAAAATATGCTGACGCATTTTGTGTTTCCGACATTTGCACAGGATGTTTGCAGAGTCAGATGTTAAAAGGCAAGTTTTGTCAGCGCGACTTTAATATAACCTATTTGTATAGTATTATTTGGAATTGAAATAAGATTCTTTGAAACAAAGTATGGAATTAAATTATATAAACTCGTTGGTCTTTCGGTATAAGCTAGGGCTTACGTTTGCGTGCAATCGAGGAATTTCGGGTTCAATAGTCTAGTTGGGTTTTCTGTTGAAAAATTCTGAGTAGCTGCGGACGGAGTTATTAAACGAGCTGATAGATGACAATAAGCTCGCTTTCTACTGCGTCAGACATAAACAAATGTCTTGTGACATGTAGGCTTAATAGGAGGTGTTAATACGGGGTGTAGATGCTTACCTCTTTAGGGTGAGAAAGGTGTCAATCTATATGTCGGCCTCAATGGCGTAGTGGTTAGTGTAACCGACTGCCACGCCTGAGGTCGCGGGTTCGAATCCCGCACATGTCAAACATTTGTGTGCATGAACATGGATGTTTGTCTTGGTCTGGGTATTTCGATGTATAATATGTACGTATTTACAAAAACAAAAAATATATATGTATGTTTATCCATTGTCTAGTACCCATAGTACAAGCTCTGCTTAGTTTGGGCTAGACGGTGTTGTGTGTATGTAGTAGAATATTATTATTCTCTTTATTTAAATATTTTCAATATATTTTTCATTTTTAAATATACATATAACAATAAAAATACATTTAAAAATATAAAATATATGGTACCCCACCGGCATCAGGAACAGGGTCCAAGCTGCCGGTGGTTAGGATTCCAGAGATAGGAACCTCCTCACAATGCGTGCTGTATCTAAAAGCACTGCCTTCTGCATCAAACCCTTGATCCAAGCACCCAACGCGAGCCTCTTTAGATGGTGATCGAGGCTCGTGGCTTATTATTATTATTATTATATAATAAAATTATGTAACATGTGCACTTAAATGTGAATGCCAACCAACTTTGTATTTCATAATAAGGCAATCCCGATATATGTTTTATCGCAAGTTAGTGCTAGAATTGCAAGTGACAAGTTATTGTAGTACTTTACTCATAAAATAGACACAACTGTTCAGTGACGTAGTTAATTAAAAACTACCAGTTACAATATCTGATGTATCTACATTAACGTATATTTTATTCAATATCGAAGTACCTTCAATTTGACTAATAAATTCGCTTTTTATCAAAAATAAATAGTCATCCCAACAATAAAATTTTATTATAAAGGACTGTGGGCAAAACACACCCAGCTCCGCCAGGCATATATTAAATATAATATTGTCTTATGTTTACGCGAATGTTATACATTGAAATTAAACACTTTGTACGGATTTTGTCGCGTTGTTTATTTTACTTTATAACACTGTTATTACATAATTTTGAAAAACTCTAACACTACTATTATTGAACTTTACTACTATTTAAGCTATATATTTTTAATTAAAACTATTTATATTTGAGTTTTGAGTTTACACTTTGCCCCGACGTTTCGGTTGCTTTACAGCAGCCATGTTCACGGGGAGACTAAGATGGTAGTTGTCCCAACGTTCTCAAGTGTACCTAGTTATTTCAAAGTACCCGAACATAATTTAATCTTTGGTGTTCCTATTAACGCAGAATGAGCTCAAAGTATCATGAAGTCTAGCTGTGTTTTGCTTCTTCTTGGGTTTGACTATATGAATGACTGGATCCCAAGCCGGTGGTACATTCCAACCATCCTCTCTATTAAAATTAGGATGTTTTTTAATTTCAATAGCCTCGCGAAGCATCCTTGGTAGGAATCGGTGTTCTTTTGCGAGTATATGTGGTTTGTCAAATCGTTTGTAGTGGTTGGTACCCTGTTGCACATGTTCACACACAGCAGACTTCAACAAGCGTTGGTGTTTAACGTCAGCTATATGTTCTTTTATGCGAGTGCCTATGCTTCTCTTGGTTTGACCAATGTATGAGAGTCCACAGTCACAATCTATTTTATAGATCCCTGCATCTTGTAAAGGTAATTGGCACTTGACGGATGGTAAAAATTGACACCCTTTACATATGTTAGTATGGCCGGCTGCATGCTACCATATGTAAAGGGTATCACTGACAAGATTGGCTACATCTTGAAGCGAGCTTCAATCAACACATACTTCAAGCCGCCAACGAAGATAAGTCAATTTTTATGCGCGACTATAAAATCTCATGCGGTCGCGCTTTCCCCCACCCGTCGGCGACGCCTTTTCATGCGTGTCATGCTTGTTTCAATAGGTAATGCTCATTAAGTTAAAACTATTCGACTTCAAATAATTTGAAAACCCTCGGACAGAATTTGATGCAAATTGGCACAAAGAAACATTGCTATGATACCTTACAAACAAAAGAAGTCTAAGCTGTGGCGGACTTGGGTATGCCGTCCATTCATTTTTGCCCACTGTCCTTTGATACTTCCTCTTAAATCGGTGTGTAGGAACGTTCATTGATGTCTGAAGTTGAAGAAAGGATTAGGTTGAATGCAGATATGGAAGAATAAAAATTAAATCAACAAATTGGAATACAACCGAAATGGCACATGTTCTCAATCTGAAAACTGTAAATTTAAATTTGAATATTTTTATTGTAAATGTCAGCATGTATGAAAAATATAATATATATAATAATACTTTATTAAGTATCTATTACATCTATTGTAGAGTAATGCACTTACATACTTAATGAAGGAACTTATAACATTTCAACATACATACGTACAGGTACTTACATAACAGTAGAAAGGATTGAAATAGCGATAAAATATATTTACATCTTATTTATAGTTGCATTTTATTTTATTATATGATATTATCACAAATATAAGAACTCATAATCAGTCCATTTAATATTTACGATTTACCGTTTTATAAAGAGAAAAAAAAATTATAAAGTGGTAATAATAATTAAAAAACACACGTCAAAAGCCTAGTAAGGGACCAATGGGATGCGACGCAGAGGTTTCGAGTTCGATACCATTTACGCACATCTGACTTTTTCAAGTTATTTGAGTATTAAATCGCTCGCTCGCTTCGAGGTAAACTGCATGTCTAAGAGTTTTCATAATATTTAATTATTTAAGATTTGCTAAATTTGCCAACCCGCACTAGGCCAGCCTGGTGAACTGAGATCTAACACTTGGTTAAGTAAAATCAGCTCGAGAAAAAGATTATTTCCAGGGCTATAATAATATGATTATTTTTCTAATCAATCTATATATAAATAGGCAAAGATAAAATAGTTCAGTACCATTTTCTTCGCTATTTGCCATATAATTTTCTATATTTTTCATCAGCATCTATAGATGAGTTTTTATTAAGATAAGTTATTTTTTTTAACTCAAATGGAACTGGGCTGGCCATATCTGTCGCATGTCTGAAGAGAAGTGGGCAAAAGTCACCAGAGACTGGGCACCAAATAACAAACGGGCCCGCGGCAGGCCCAGAATGAGATGGCGGGATGAATTGCGTTCAACCCGGATTGGAGACAAGGATTGGCGCTGGACAGAAATGAGTGTAAAGATCGAAGGGAGGCCATCACCCTGCAGTGGGACGGTACAGGCTAAAACTGTAGTCTAAATCGACAGCCCTACTAGATAGTTCCGGTGTTGCAACATGAGAGTCGAAAGCAAGTGGCATTCCGTTGCCTTTCACTGGTTTATTACATGATGCCTTTGTGACCGAAACAGATGCTATATTTGATGTTGAGTAGGTCAAGATTTTATAGTTGGGTACTTCATATCTAAACTTCTTAATACTTATAGTAATTATTTAATTCTTTATAATTTTATTTTATGTCTTGTAAATTCATATATAAAAACTTTGAGAAACACAGATTATATGTATGACACAGACACACACTATCACATACATATATTATTATATAATATATAGCAATATAATATGTGATTGTGCGATTATTGCCTCGACTTGTTATTTTCGTTAGATACCAGTTTTACATCCCATTTTTAGGTATTAACGATGCTATTTCTATTAAATCCTATGTTACGCCAGCATGTGTTCTTTCCAGAAGAAAAGTGATTTACCTTTATCAAACATTTAAAAAGTAGCATGTGTTCGGCCTACCGACTATTAAAATAATTAAATTAATGAAAGACAGGAGAAACATGAATATATTCATACTTCATTTGCACACAAAGATATAAGAGTTAAGTCGTGGGGAAGGCACTGTTTTCTGGGATACAGGCTACAACCTAGTCCAGGAGGCAGAGCTCACTTTAATCTGTAACTTATTTGGTGGCTTTTATATCTTTTATTATAATTATTATATGTTAGGTCAACTTTTTACACTAAATTCGATGCTTTTCCTAACACAGTCCTACTCAGATTCGTTTTTTTCTATATTGTTGCAAGGCATAGTTTATCCATTCGTATTTTCTTTAATCTCAACATTATGATTACTTGGAGTAAAACAATTTTTCAAAATGTTTTCTAGTGGCTAGTATACGACTCTGAATCACAAGATCCTGACTTCCAATACTGGTTTGGTACAAAAAGCTATCGAGCTCTTCTATCAAGAAATTCCTAGTAAGTCTTAGAATAATGCCTCGGTCGCGCAGCCATATTGAAATTTTGTTACAAACTTTAAATGCGACTACTATGCATGAAGTCTTGGCTTTAATGGAGTGAAACAACTTTGTGTAAAATGGGATAGGCAGAAATGTATTACAGACATGGTTTTAGATTTTACGAAATAGGGAGCGACCTTGTTGTCATGTATTTGGCACCATACGAAACTCCTTGCTGATACTGTCGGCAAGATACAAGAAAGTTAAAGAAAGAAAGAAAATATATTTATTTTGGTACAACACACACATTACGTATAAACCATAAAGACATTAACACTAAGGAGAAATTTAGACATAACAAATTGACATATACTTAGCTACATAATTAACCAATGATGGCTGAAAATTAACAAAAAGAAGTTATGAAAGCTCTCGTAGCCGCGCCACAATAGGTACCCAGCTTAGCTTGATGCCGGGCATAGTTATATGCCCAGCGCTGGTTTTACAGTGGTCTACCAGTAATGATAAACATTTCTGTGAGATCTAATTATCGCTAAGGTCGACTTTTCTAACGAAGTGAAAGAGATCTTAGACAAGAGGTGAGTTGTTGTTAGCTGTGATAATTCAAGCTTGACACATGGCATAACGTTACAAAATAAAGAGAGCAATGGTCACTGTCATAATATTATTGCTAGAGGAAATCGACCTTGTTGTTTCATGACGTTCAAATGAACCTCAACCTTAGGGTGGTAGGTGACACCACATTTGTGGCCGATTGTACTGAAATTATCTTGACAGGTAATAACATTTCCTAACACACACAGTTCTTAATAATACTTTGCCAACCTAGAAATCAAACCCGAGAGTTCATGCACTTCTTCTTCCTAGCCTTTATTATTCCCAAGTCACTTGGGTCGACTTTTCTGGTCTAACCGGATTTGACTGGATATCAGTTTTTACACAGAGCGGCTGCCACCTGACCTCCGCCACCCGAAGGCTAATGATACTCTAAGGCCAGACCAGTGTCAGGATATTATAGGGCACTGACTTCCCAATAACGACTGCCATAGATGTTCATGGTAGCCGGGACCGACGGCTTAACGTGCTCTCCGAGGCACGGAGCAGGCGATAATTGTCAATCAATACGCACATAATTTTAAAAAGTCATACGAGTATAACTGCCGAAAGTCAGAGGTGCGCGACGTGGATTCGAACCCGAGACCTTCTGCATTGCAGTCTGTTAGTCTCCCCACTGAGCTATCGCTGCTTCATTTCATTTGAGTTCATGCACATCAGTCGCATTCATTTGCGCTGCGCCTTCAAGAAATAATTTAAATAATATAATTACAAAAACTCTTATTGTGAAGTACTTAATTAAGTATAAAACTTTATGGCGATGCCGACACTAAATTCCGGATTATAATTTTTCATTAACTTGTTAAGGTGTTGTGAAATATTTTGAACATCGTTGCATACCATGTTAGGGTTCCGTACCGATTGAATTTATTACTTAGGCCCGGCGCCCATTGGCGGGATACTACAGCAAAAGAATTTTAGTTGATACATAGCGATATAATTATAATAACTCATGAAAAATCTCTTAAAAATCTTAATTATAAAAATTGGCCAGGAGTGATAAAACAAAGCATAATAAGCGTAGTTGATGATCGCTTGCGATGCAACGGGTTGTCAATCTCGGATAATTGATCTTAAGGAAAAGAGATCAAAGATGCAAGAAAGGCAGGAGGTTAGAAGTGGGTTTGTATCTGTAAGCATCCGGAATTCATCTGTTCCCCAGAAAGGCAGGCGGAGACTACGGATTTCCATTTGCTACGATCCTGACACACTTCTCTAGCTTCATTTACTATCATCACATTCCTTATACACGCTCGCCGGTTTAAGGTGCTCTTAACCTGGCCTTTGTACAGAACGTCTCAAATCTGGTCAAGAAACATTCTTCTCTTACGACTGTTCCGTCTTTTTCCGGCCATTATTTCTACATGCCCAAACCTGCTTAACATACCATTTCTGTTCTGGTCACTATATCCACTTTCATGCCGCATCTCTCTCTAATCACACTATTCCTTATTCCATCCTTCTTTCAGAGTCACACTTCATATGTCTCTGAGCACTCTCATTTCTACAGTATTTATTATGCTCTCGTGCTTCTTTTGCCATACCCAATTTTCACTTCCGTGCATAAGTGTAGGCACTACATACATAAATTGTTATAGGAAACGTTTTACTACAGCCAATATATAAAATGTTAGGTGTCGGCACCGTACGCCCCTTGGATTTCGCCCCTTCCGATAAAATGTTCTGTTCGCCCCTTATTCGTGGCCACGATCGCCTCTTCACAGGGGGCGAACGGCACATTAATATTTAATTATTTATTTTAGTTGCTGGTCGCCCCGTACAAGATTTTTATAGAAATTTGATGTATCTAAGTACAGTCAACCGAAATAAAATAATGTAATACTGAATATACTAATAAAGTATTATTTAAACACTCAATTTGTAATCATAAAATAAAGAAATATATATCAATTGAAATGTAGTTCATTTAATACAACGATGACGATGCTCCTCATAGTCAAAAACAAAGTTTTTGACTTTGAGGAGCATCGTCGGTCAGAGCTTGACTCCAGACGTGACGAACTGAAAGCCCGACCACCTGCGGCGATCAGTTATAATTATAATAATGGTGTGCTCACATGCCCGCAATGTGCGCGGACCTTCTCAAATAAGATTGGCTACTGTAGCCATATGCGAGCACACCAACGACAACTATCTGTACGGAGTTGAGGCAGTCGCCGTGACCGAAACCGGTCTGGAGTCTTCATCAGTCATCACACATCCCAAACTTTTTAATCAACACACACACACTCATTCTCTACGCTAAAACTTTTCAAATAGACGGAGTCACTATTAATTTACGAAATAGCATTAATGAGTAGCTACTGTTCTTTATCCTTTTAGTTTAATATTTCACATATTTGTGAAATAGACGCTCGACATATAAAAAACAAAATCCAACATGCTGATTGCTAGCGTTTCTGACTGTACTTTTCATCGGCTAGTAATCGGGGGCGAAACTAAGTATCTAAAATGCCACGGGGCGAACGGGTACACTTAGCTAATCTGGGGCGCAACTCAAGGGGAGGACAGAGCCGACACCAAATGTTAAAGATATAATATATTAATATTTTTTATTTATAAATCTATTTATTTTTGGTTTACACTTTCCCCGTGACCATGGCTGCTGAAAAGCAACCGAAACGTCGGGGAAAGTGTAAACCAAAAATAAATAGATTTAATAGTTTAAATAATTTTATTAGCTTATAAATTAGTCAAATAAAATCAATAGTAGTAGTAGTGTAATATTTTCAAAATTTTGTAATACAGTGATAAATAAACAACGCGATAAAATCCGTCTATAGTAGTTTAATTTCAATGAATAACATTCGCGTAAACAGAAGACAATGCTATTAGTGTATTCAGGGCAGACGCCGTTTTTCATCCATAGTTAGTAATATATACCGGTCCATCAAACACCCATACCCATAGCCCATATATTAGAATCTATACGTAGCAATAGTCCTACGCCTGCTGCGGCTAGTGCCGTTGTAGGTGTTCCACCCCACCTTTGATTAAAACTCTCGGGGGGCCTCTTCACGTTGGACCCATGTCTCCGCGTAAGCCTCCCAAAGGGCCAGGTATTTTCTAATATAATATGATATACCTGTGATAAAAGAAACATAATAATAATAATGTCCTCCAGACCGAATTTCGGCCACGGCAGCCAGTCTTAACGGAGACTAGCCATCTGCGCAGAAGATATTATAGTGCACAAGCGTGTGCGCAAACACAAGTGCACTCTCTGTTCGCTAACTCTCATGACCCGACGGGACGGTAATCCGACACGACCGGTGAGAGATAAAGTGCAGGTCCAACGGCTTTACGTGCTTTCCGAGGCAGAGGGGTGTCTAACACGCCAACTTCCAAACTCCGGGCTGCTATTGAGCTTTCTTAACAGAAAAACCCAATAACTTTTTGTTGACCCGAACCGGGATTCGAACCCGAGACCTCATGCATAGCAGTCGCATTCACTACCGCTGCGCCACGGAGGTAATAATCATAAGTGGAAATAGGAAAATACTTCCACTCTACAGAAGTTTGTAGCCTAACATGTACTTCCATTTGACAGAAGAAGGAAGTTAAGCAAATTTGTGATGCTCCTGTAATAAATAAAAATTCCTGGTTTTCATGCTAGTAGCGAGGAACCAATACCTTTATTCTTTGTGGATTAGCGGTTTCGTTATAAAACATAACAAGCAAGGTGAGCTTTCGAATTTATTAGTATTAATTACAACATAGCCCACGGCGTTGTGTATGTCATCATTTAGCACTTCATAAAATTTTGGACACAATAGTTTTAACCTTTAGAGAGTGTGCCATTAATTAACTTTATAGCTTTCATATAAAGGAAAGTAAGTATATGTACGTTTATCCTTTTATCACCTTTATTTTTTAGATCGAAGAGATGATGTGTGATAATAGATGCCTTTATCTTTCAAACATAATATACATAGTTTTTTATTTTTTTTATTTTATTTTATTATTTGGGATCTCCAACAAAGAATATACACTACAATTTACACAGAATTTTACACAAGAGTATTATGAATGTGTACCCCTTCAATTATAGGAAACCACAGCATGCAATAACCGGCAAATTAACAACTAAGATTAAAGGGTTAAAAACAATTTAAAATATTATGTGGTTCATGACCAAAACAGATATAAAGAACAATAGGGTTTTATATGAACAAACAAATAAGACATGTCAAGGCAAGATGATTAAAGAAATTCATTTAACTGTTTCTTGAATTTATATAAAGGTTCACAAATGTCAATTTCATGGGTTTTAGATATGTTGTTGTAGTGCCTAAAGAGTCTTGGTATTGCAGCATAATGACCTAAATTTGTTTTTGAGGTGGGTACGTCAAAAAAGTTGTACGTATTCTTTCTTGGTATTCGAGAAGGAATTTTAATGGGTATTGAGCTCAATAATTGACTGCTTTCTATAGTGCCATTAATTACCTTGTGTAAGAAGATATAATCTAATTTTTCTCTACGGCTTGCAAGTGTTTTAATATTGAAATGTTTCAACCTATCGGTGTAGCTAGTGCATTTTCTTGCTATATGATCTCCATAACACAGATGATACAGAAAGCGCTTCTGGACACTTTCCAAGCGTTTTTTGTATACGTCATAGTGTGGATTCCAAATTACGGAGCCATATTCCAGTATCGGTCGAACCAAAGTATTAAAAAGGTTTATCTTCGTAGATGGTTTTTTTAAAATCCTTGCAATTACGTATAACAAACCCGAGTACTTTGAAACCTCGTGCAACAGTATTCAATATGTGTATGTCGAACTTTAGTGCTTTAGTGCATAGTCTAATTGAACACCCAGATCGCGAATTAGATTAACATTTTTTATTTGAACTCCTTGTATGTAGTAAGCGTTATTAATTGCAGATTTATTTCGGAAAAATTGGATATGGTGACATTTATTTATATTTAGCTGCATTTTATTTAATTTGCACCAAACTGTTAGACAGTTTATATCGTCTTGTAGTTTTTTTGTATCTTCTTTGCTCTGAATGGGCATCATAAGCTTAAGATCATCAGCAAATAAATAAAAATTTGAATTTTTGAAACAGTGGACGATGTCATCAATAAACACGTTGAATAAAATTGGCCCAAGATGCGATCCTTGCGGAATGCCAGAAGTTGCTACATAGTCAGCAGAAGAGAAGCCATTTAGTACTACTTTAGACGTTCTATTAACTAAATATGATTTAAGTAATTTGATTAAAGATTCGTCTATGCCAAGATTTCCTAATTTTTCAATCAGGCGGCAGTGGTCCACTTTATCGAATGCTTTACTAAAATCTGTATAGATCGCATCTACTGATATTCGTTTGTCGAGGCATTTAGATATAGTTGATGTAAAACATAGTAAATTAGTATTTGTGGATCTGGATTTGACGAATCCGTGTTGATGTTCAGTAATGTGTATGTAGTCAACTTAGTCTCAGGCCTATAGTCTCGAAGAGGTAGTATTACATTAACATTTTACTAGATACGGTTTTAGGTTTCACGTAATAGCTACTATAATTTTGTAAACGAAATATTATTGTAAGCTTGGCGATTAGAAAGAGTGACCATGAGTTCCTTACCCGTTCAAAATAAGAAGCGATAGCTCAGTGGGGAGACCAACAGGGGTTCGGGTCCGACCCCAGGTCACGCACATCTGACTTTCGGAAGTTATATGACTTTTCGAAATTATGTGCGTATTGATTGACAATTATCGCCTGCTCCGTGCCTCGGAGAGCACGTTAAGCCGTCGGTCCCGGCTGCCATGAACATCTATGGCAATCTTTATTGGGGAAGTCAACACAAAAGATCCCACTGGGTCGAAGTGTCGCCAGTCTATACTGATTGACCCCCACACAAAATAAGTTAAGTTCTTGCCCGTTCTTCTCGCACTACACCCTTGCTTTGCTGAACGTGAAAAAAAAGAAAGAAAAGCAGTTTTGAAAATTCTATTTAATAATTAATCATGTCACCAAAACTTGATTATTTCAAAATATCACACACCTACAATATAATAGTACCACGTCCTATAATATCAGGACTAACACTATGCTTTATGCACCACAAATAAAAACGTATAAATTAAACATAATTAACACAGTTAAAACTAAATTAATTAAAATATATGCGCAGATGCGTCTAAACGTCTGAAGTCACTCTACCGTGGGGCACTTTCATTTTCATTTCGTAAAACTAAATTTTAACGAGTTTACGTAATAAAGTAATACATACTAATATGAAAAGAAAACAATTTGCCATCTTTAACTTCTTATTTTATATATTATATATCACAAAGGCAAGTTTTAATCCTTGACTTGTAGGACCATGAATAGCTCAATTGTTATAGCGACGACACGATTTGTCAAGGTTGCAGGTTCAATTCCTGCTTCATGGTGTGTCTCTTTGATCTGTTGTCTTTACTAATATTATAAATGCGAATGTGAGTTCGTTTATTTGGTACGCTTCCACACCTTAACTACTCGGCCTATCATCATGAAATTAGTGTTAGAAACATAGGGTACCTTTCATTCAGAAAAAAAGTGTATAGTATTATATAGAAATTTATTGACAAAATATACATTAACGCGAGCAAAATCGCAGATAAAATCTATAAATATAATAAATAAAAATAAAATACTGCACCCATTTTTAAGGTTCCGTATCTCAAAAGGTAAAAACGGTACCCTTATAGAATCACTTTGTTGTCCGTCCCTCTGTCTGTCAAGATGCTTTATCTCGGGGACGCGTGGAGGTATCGAGTTGAAATTACGAATAAAACGATATACTCAGGTCTATAACAGTCTCTTGAAGCTGTAAAAAAATCAAACTTCTAAGTTAACATAAAAAAATATACGGCCGTTTATGCCGCAAAAAACGTATATTTCGACACTCACAAGGGAATCAAAATTTATAGGCTATTTTCCGTTGACCTAGAACTATGAAATTTGTCAAGTAATACCGTCTTATACTACAAGTATAGAAAAAATTTGAAAACTATACATTTGTAATTAAATCATAAAAAACAGGGTCTGTATGCAAGGAACGGCGATCGTACCTACAAATTTGTACGGACCTCGATAGGCGAGTCCGACTCGCACTTGCCCGGTTTATTTTTTATTGTGTTATATTTAAAATGTAAATGTTCGTTCGTTTTCAATATTTCATATTTCAAATATTCGGAACTCTGGTTCCGTATTAGGTACTTTACGAAATTCAACCAGGAGCGGAACAAACACAAAAGTATTGCTTCGTGTGCCAAACATACACATCCGAAAGACCTTGGTAGTTAGACCGCAATATTTGCGATACGACGATTTCCAATGGAAAAGCCAGTTTGGAGGAAGTTTGTTGAAGTTAATAGCAAGTATTTCATTTTCTCGTGAATACCGTGACTGAATAAATGAGAGACATATGTATTTAACGTCATGACCCCATTTGTTACATGATAAATCTTATTCACATGTATACGGACTACCTACTCATATTTAATCCAAACGTTAATTTGATAACACTACATCACAAGTAATTCCAAAAATGAGGGTCATATTATAGATTATTTTTGGACAAAAGTCTAATTTTAAGATTCATAAGTGTTACCGTGTAACCTAACCTGAATAAATTTATTTTCATTTTGATTTTTCACTTACATAGACTACTTATCCTCGAAATATGCCCGGTACGTGTAGGGTATATCCCATATAAAGTAGTAAACGAATAAAAATTCAATCGTACTAACATTATGGATATAAAAACTTAGTGAAGATGTTTGGCTGTTAGTTACCCAACGACAGCAAAACCACCGAGCGAATTTGAATAAAACTTAGCAATTAAATAGAAAAGTCAAGTCAGTGCAAAGTTTATTTTACTACCTCTAGAACGTCCTCAAAGAGCAATTTTAAAGGCCACATTTCGTCCTTTCATATTTCCATCACATCAGCCTTACACGACATGTAAGGTACTAACTGCCCGACAATTATTTATTCTGCACATAATACCGAAACAGCACAATGAAGTTCAGTGTGCTGTTTCAGTATTGTCCCTATATCTTCAAATAAGAAAAAAATACCTGGTTTGTAACAAATCTCAAACTAAGCATGCATTTGTTAACAGATTTTATATAATAAGTAAAAAAAGTTGCTAAATAGATACAGCGTCAGTAATAAGAATTGTAATGTTATGATAACGGAATATTTAGGTAAACTCAATTATGGAGACACATAAAATTTGTTCCAAATATTAAAATAATGTAATTATATTTTAGGTGCCTAAGCATTTTATTGTATGACACAGTTGCTTGTATGTGCACAGGCACTTTTAGCTTCAGTTTTAATCATATTAATGTTCTAAGAGATTTCTTAAATAAATTTCCTCTTTAAAAATAGATAGTCGAGTGATCGCTTGAAACACAGGTCTAACCTAGTTCAGGCAAGTAGCTTATAATAATGTAAAGGTGTTAAAGTATCCTTTCTTGCGATAACTATGACTATTATTTTGGTTGTAAACTAATTTCTTGAGGCATTAAGTTATTGTTAGATATTTAAGTCCATCGCTGTACTCCTTTTAGCCGAATAACTTTTATTATCATTTATTAGAATATATCTTGGATTACCATATTATAGCAGACTTTTTATCTCATGATATCCCCCTATAAGATTCAGGCGAGCGAAGCCACGAGCAGAAACTATTAACTAATAATTAAACACCTGCCTATAAAGCTCTCATAGTCTCTTCTGAATTGTGAATTTTAATTTCTTTTCTGCATATGAATTTCGTATGCAAACGTACTTTTGTATTAAAAACGTGGCTGGCCACAAAAGTTGTGTTTTTACTAAATAAACTAATTTTAATTTGAATGCTGGACTTACAGTAGTTTTATTTGTAAATAGTTTGAATTAACATTTATACTAATGCGATAAAGCTTATCGGATATATTTATAATAATAATAATAATATTCTATTACACACACACAACACCATCCAGCCCAAACTAAGCAGAGCTTGTACTATGGGTACTAGACAATGGATAAACATACATGTATCTATACTTTTTTTGTAAATACATACATATTACACATAGAAACACCCAGACCAAAACAAAAATCCATGTTCATGCACACAAATGTTTGACTTATGCGGGAATCGAACTCGCGACCTCAGGTGTTGGCAGTCGGTTACACTAACCACTGCGCCATCGAGGCCGACAAAAATATATAAAACATACAAGAGGCTTAAAACGTCGTTATAAGTAAAAAATCTAAAAATATTGTTTATAATAATACTATAGCAATACCGATGCTGTATGTTATAAAAGTTTGAAAGAAAATATTTTCTTTTGATTTTTCTTTTTAAATGCACTTCGCATTTATTTCTTAAATAGACAAAGCAGCACTACAGATAACAAATTATATATACAAATAATAATAATGATAGAAATAATTTACATGTTAATTTGAAATACGATTATGGTTAAGCACAGCTTTTTTTTTATAGGTTAATGCAAAAGAAAAATCAGTCAATTAAATTCAGTTATTTTAAAATTAAGTAATATAATAAAACAAAAATATCTAATCATAAAAAAGGTTCATATTTTTCAATCAATTCAGAAAATTAAATCCACAATAAGTGTCATAAAAATTTTTCATGGCTTTTGGCATGTTCATTATAACCTTTGCACATTCTAGCAATTGGATTTGTGCAAGTGACATTGTACTCGTATAACCAAAAGGCAGAGTAAATAGTTTTTGAATGCGCTTACTGACCTCTTTTTTTTATACAACTGAAGTGGCAAAGAAGCATTCGGCCCACCTGATGGTAAGTGATCACCGTAGCCTATAGGCACCAGAGGGTGTTGGCATCACTTGCGCGCGTTGCCGACCCTTTAGGAAAGGAAGAAGAGAAAAAGTTAGTGAGAAGAAGAAAGAGCGGGAAGTGGGAAAGAGGGTTATTGGGCCTCCGGCACTCTCACTCACCGAAACACAACAATATGAATACTACTATTTCACGTCGATATTCTGTGAGAGGGTAGTCCTTCCCCGGTCAAGCCGGTCCATTCATGCTGAAATCAGCGAGGTACTTTTAGGGGAAAATGGCTCAATAACTGATTAAACATACTAAGTATTTTATCTACTCATCTTATTAAGCCTTTAGTAAGACATGTTTTATGAATAAGAACATGTTTGTTTTTTGGTTGAACGCGCTAAATGAATGCTTCAATTTGAAAACCTAAATACTAGGCCTTACAGCTAAGGAAAGTGATTTTCGAGTTGAATCACTTTTTATGCGCGCTTGGGACTTGCGTTGCATCTGTAGTCGCATATGTAAAAATAATAGATCTATTACTAACTCCTTGGTGGATATATGTATATATATATGTATGTACATGTGAAGAAATTATAAATCGATTACTGTATAACCAGTCTCACTCAAATACGCACATTACGTAAGTACGTGTTAACAAGTATCTATCTATTGGACTTGTTTAATCAATTTGCGCTTATAAAAACCTGTTTTAGAAGCTTTCTGTTATTTGTATGTAGGTTAAAATCAACACAGTTAAATTTAACGCCAGTATGCGGCATATCGTTTTAGAGACCGTGACTTGGTAAGAGTAAGGTAAGTAGGCAGATAGTTTTAAGAAGATTTATTAGATTGGATTTAGAAAGCGGAAGACTGACCGTCGAGAAGGCTGTTTTGGCCTCCGCTACCTTTCTAAGAGGGACTTTAAGTGCCGTGCAGTTGCTGATATAATATCCGAGGTAGGCAGCTTTTAAATCTTCCATTTTGATAATATTAGTTATAAAAAGAAGATTACCCCCGAAATAGGGATCAAGGCTAAAGTACACTTGGAACCATCGTTTTTAGAGCTCATAAATAATTATTATATATTCGAATTCACTGAAATTAAACACTTTATACGGATTTTTTCGCGTTGTTTATTTTACTTTAAAACACTTTTATTACATAATTTTGATAACCTAACACTATTATTGAACTTAATAAATAGTAGTAAAGTTGTATGTGAATGTATAACATTCGCGTAAACATAAGACAATTATTATTCGAATTCACGATACTAAACACCGCTGCAATGGCGAGGCGACAGCTTTCCCATTGCGTCATGTGTGCAGAAAAACTTTTGTTCTCCCCAATAGTTTTTGTTCTATATAGATTTGGCTAAATATTTGGTTTTCCATGGAACAACTGTCTTACATTTACAGCCAAAATAGATAACAATTAAACAGTGTAACGAAGCATAGAACATAATTAAGTGTATATGAAATTGGAATGATTTTACGAATGGAAGAACTTGTTGTTGCCAATTATTTCATGACAGTTCAAATAAGTAGTCTGGGGAAATAACACAGGCGTAAGAGTTGTAACACTAATTAATATATTATTTGATAATATAACTATATTTTTCTTTAAATGGCAACTAGTATCATACTCCGCACTAGGTATATTTCCTGTGTTACGGGGTTGTTTAAGGGGGTGTTTAAGCAACGGACACTAAGAACATCCAGACTCGAGACAACTATTTGTGGGTCACACAACTTTTTGTCCCGTATGGCGAGCCCACAACGCTCAAACCAGTGGCAACAACGAGGCAACCACCTATACGACAACGCATTCTATTCATGTAGAAATTGTATGGTTACTAACCCTATCTTTATCCTACAAAATTTTTGTTGGGTTTAAACAACCCAACAAAAATTTCATTCATTAGAGGCGAGGCGATCATACGATCAGATTGTTGGAACCTGCAAAATTGTAAAGGGTATGATCGAGGCACCGATTCTTCACGACACATGTTGCAGATTGTTTGTGCCTAACAATTACTATTGTCGTGGTAGAAAGCACCGATTGCTAGCGGTTCCAGCGAGCTGTACTTTGGCACGCTGTAACTCACCCATACCTCGGTCACCAAAGCAGCTTAACGCTCTCTTGGAGTTTAACCCAGAAGTTGATATTTTTGCAGATGAATGGAAAATATTATTATTAGAATGTATGAAATACTGACAGCAGAAGGCATGAATGCTAAATTTAAAATTTATATTATTTTATTAAATAAATAATTATTAAATAGTGTAATTAGTGCAAGTCGTTCTATTTAATGTAAATAAATAAATAAAAAAATAAATGTATTTTCCTATGATTCAACTGACTTGCATCGGACGAAGTTATTGAAGGTTTCTTTATAAAAGTTCCAATTTCTAATGTATTCAATGTTGATACAAATCGCGTAGGTCTGACAACATTCAGTGGAATTAGTAGTAACACTGTGTTAGCTTTTGGCCAAGCAACTAAGAGTTTTGAAGACTTTATTACGCCTACAATTCTGTTCCTTTCATTTCATGTTTCATTTTTAATCGACAGGATTAGCGATGTGCTAGTAGATACTACTGTAGTTGCCTTGATTATAATAATTTGTAAGTAATATTTCATAGTGGGATGATTTAAACCAAAATACTACCAACTTTTCTCATATAAGTGTATGCGTTATTGTCACGCCTTTTCTTTTTCATTACGGCGTGCCAATACATTATTAATAAGTGTATTAAAAATGGTATAAAGAATAATCATTAATAGCCAGAAATTACTTAGCCTTGGTTTATTCTACTTTTTGTAAAAACAATAATATTTTCTACGAGTAAAACTTCCTCATTATAAACGTAACAAAAGCAATATTTTTGTCATGTTTATAAATTAATGATACTTTAGTTCAAAATGTCAAGGTGTATAATATTTTGAACCCTTCAGTAAACTTGTTAGAATACTTAATTTTAGTAATATGTTAATAGTTTTATTTAATTTAGTTATTTTTTTGTAAATTAGATTTTTTGTATTTGCTTCACTTTAATACTTGGGTACTTTAATATCTCAGTCTTCTTGTCACCGTGAAGACTGAGAGTCATCTGATACGTCAAGAAGAATAAGGTAAGTAAGTAAAATATAATTCAAAATGGTATGTTGTTGTTGTTATTGTTTTGAATTTGCCCCTACATTACGTCCTACGTTTCAAAATATTCCGTATTCGCCCCTCTTTTTAAATTAATCTTTTTTTGTCCTACATTTGTATGCATATGGTTATTGTAAATCCTTTCGTTGTCAGGCTCATGATGTCATGCAATGATAAACCCAATGTTTTGCTGAGAGGTCAAATATAGCAATAAAATATTGGTCAGTTGACGTTACAACAAAAAATCCAAACAGAAAAAACAGGGCAGAAAAAGAACATAATTTGGGAAGAAATGGGAGTTAAACGGGTTCGATTCCCGCACAAGTCAAACATTTGTGTGCATGAACATGGATGTTTGTCTTGGTCTGGGTGTTTCTATGTATAATATGTATGTATTTACAAAAAAAAAAAGTATATATGTATGTTTATCCATCGTCTAGTACCCATAGTACAAGCTCTGCTTAGTTTGGGCTAGATAGTTTTGTGTGTATGTGGTTGAATATTATTATTATTATTATTATTATATTAAGATATTAATATTTATTTAAATTAAGGCGCATATAAGGAACAATTTTTGGGATGAATGCGTATTTCTACGAATGCGGAACAAATGTTTATAATTCATGTTACTCGCATTAAGCTTATGAAAAACTAGTTTAATAATGTTAACTTTAGTATAAATTTGTTTTAAATAAGTAATTCAACTTTATACAATCAGAGACATGGTATACCAGGTCAAACATTATTCTTTATTGATGCTGCCTATTTGCAGCTTCTGGAGCTATCAATGCAATATATTTTACCCCAACCGTCCCGAAGGGAATATTCGTGTCCTAGTCCATACCCATTCTGTCCTACTTAATTTATCGCGTATTTGGTCTGGTGCGCATGAAAATAATAGCGTACATTACACTCCTGAACCACTCGAGATTTACGCTTACAGAAGCCGAACGGATTAGTGCCTATCTATGTAATTCAGTCGACAAGCTGATTTCGTATCCAACTGTAGGGCAGTAAAGCTTATTCTGTATAATTACCTAATTCTCTCCTTCTTCCAACACCAGAAAAAAGGAGAATTCTTAGTACTGTGTAAGGAAGCGACACTCATATATGTAGTAGTACCCCTAGCAGTACTGTAGTGCCAACGTCTATCAGATGTGGCAGCTCGCGCGAATGAGAAGTACATAAACGTTTCTTACGTAGCTATAGCGTCGTTTTTGTCCCGTACGATGAATTTAGCCCTAGGATGATAAGCCCGGTGCTTCCGTAATAATAGTAGGTGCTTTCGTGTTGAAATGTTGGGAGTGTAGAAGTAGTATAATATTATGTTACAAAAAAACACGGGTTAGTCTCTCTCGCTATGTTACTCAGTCCCGATCTATTTTACTCTAGAAATATACTTTAGGCTAAAATTAAGACCTCAATGGCGTAGTGGTTAGTGTAACCGACTGCCACGCCTGAGGTCGCGGGTTCGATTCCCGCACAAGTCAAACATCTGTGTGCATGAACATGAATGTTTGTCTTGGTCTGGGTGTTTCTATGTATAATATGTATGTATTTACAAAAAAAAAAGTATATATGTATGTTTATCTATTGTTTAGTACCCATAGTACAAGCTCTGCTTAGTTTGGGCTAGATGGTGTTGTGTGTATGTGATAGAATATAGAATAGAATATTATATATATAATTTTATAAAAGCGAATAGATGTGGGTTTGTTTGTTACGCTTTTACGCCTTAACTGCTTGACCGATTATAATGAAATTTCGCATACATGTTGTCTGTACTAACCTTAGTAATAGTATTCATCCGTTCCTGTATTTCTGACAACGCGTAAATGTAAAATGTGAAGGTTAGGTAATCTTATCTACATTTACGCGAGCAGTCTCTGGCAAAATCTAGTATTTATATAAAGTAAAAGAATTCTCTCCTCATAGGAAAGTTTCTTGTTTTATAATATAGCGAATAATAATTCAACCTTCAAAACTATACATATAAGAATGCAGTTCTTCTTTTTCTTTTCGTGTGGTTAGTGGCCAACCTGTTGTCAAGTTGTTCAAACCTTCCGTAGGCCTCTGACAATGCTTAACGATTGCTGTCAATTTGGCAACAACCGGGACCGACTTTTTACGTGCCCTCCGAAGCACGGAGACGCTCAGATGAAATACCACAAAGCGGTCACCCATCTATAGACTGACCGCACCCAACGTTGCTTGACCTCGCTAAGTATCTGGCTATGAGCGAATATATTATAATATAAGAGTGCAGTAACATATATGTATGTATCATATCGGTGGCTCAAAGCTAGACAAAGTGATAAGGCACTATTTATGATAATATGCTTCTAAGGTTTAATATACTTAGGCTTTTTATAAATTGAGGCTGACATTCTGCTAAGATAAATTTAGAGCTTTTATTACAGGCTATTGTTTGTACAGATGTGTTTGATATGTAACCATATTGACTATATTATTATTTTCAACTGTCATTTTATTAGATAGCTACTTAAGATTTACAGAATATTGTTTTCTGTTTACGCGAATGTTATTCATTTAAATTAAACTACTATATACGGATTTTATCGCGGTGTTTATTTGATACTTTAGAATATGACAATTTAGAAACTATTACACTACATACTACTACTATTAAACTTTACTAATTGTGAAGCTAATTCAATTATTATAAATATAATAATATATAATTTCCCAGACGTTTCGGTTGCTATTCAGCAGCCATGGTCACGGGAAGTATCCCCGTTTAATAGTAGTAGTATGTATTGTAATAGTTTCTAAATTGTCAAATTCTAAAGTGTCAAATAAACAACGCGATAAAATCCGTATATAGTAGCTTAATTTCACTACTTACGATTTGTAAAATTTAGAGTTTATAAGCTATGAAAATTCTGCAGCAGGTGTCTGGACTGGTCCTTTATTTATTAAAAGCTTCATTATTATCAGTTTAATTATTTTTAAGATTATATTTCATTACTGTCATAAATTTCAGAGGTAATTTTATGTTTTATTGGCATACAATTATATTCAATCAAATGAACTGAATAATTGGTTAATAAGAGGAATTAGTCAATTAGTATAATTATTTGAAAGCACGTTATCGAAACGTATTGAATTATTAAATTTGCCATTGCTTTGAATATTATTATATTACGATTACGAAAATGTTATACGTTGAAAATAAACCATTGCATTTAACACGACGTATCAAAAACAAAGTTGTGTCAAGGGATTTGATTCAATATTACTAATACAGTTAGCCGCAGTTACAGAAGTTAACATGCGTTAAATCGTTTAAGAAAATGTTGTGCAGATCTGCCTTTTACCCCGTAACTGCATTATGTTAGACTTAAAAGCAGAAATATATTTAGTTAGAACAAACAAGAAACGTCAGAAATACAAACATTCTTGAATGGCATTTTATAAACGACGTCAAACTATCCATGTACTTTTGTATCCATGGTAACTAAATCTATATATTAATACGAAGAAAAACTTTGTACCCCTTTTTACGAAAATTGCGCGAACGGAGGAGTATAAAATTTGGCACAGTTAAAGTTTATATGGAGAAGGAGAGGCGAATCCTAATATTTTTATAAAATATGAATTAAAAATACATTAAATTAATGGAAAAACACTACACGCACACAACCATTGCATTTGACACACGCAGCCGAATCGCGTTCATAGTATTTCGGCATTGTTTGCCTGACAGAGTCCGGACCCGTGCTTCACCTAGGTTATCTACCTGGGTGAAAAACAGGGACTACATAGGGTCCCGTGCTCCAACTGATGATCAGTACAACCAAGTTATTAAGAAAAATACATCATTTAATAATATAATCCATAGGATTTATTTTAACGCATTTTCTAAAAAATGGACGTCGTACAATTCATTGTAACTATAGTTTCCTATACCTTATTTATATGTTATATAGAAAAAAGAAAACAAAGTAGCAAGCTTAGGAATTTTGGTCGAATTTTGACCACTAGGCGACCGCTAGTACTTATAAACCCAACATTTAAGGCAACTACAACATTAAATAAAATCCTTTCAACGGCGCTAATATCGTGCTGTTTAAAGCGCGCGGAAAGTAACAAGAGCAATTTTACGAGTAAATTTGAATATTAAAAGGTTGGCTAGCGAATAAACCGACCAGCGGTGGAGTTTTGAGTAACTTCAAATAGGGTTTTTTAATTTCACTATTTCACAGAACTAACTGGCAATTTACATATTATATTTGAAAAGCGGACTGGGCCATTCTAAGATTATTCTGGTACAGAGACTTTTAAAAATATTTATTAAAAGGTGGCCTTGTTTTTGCTTATTTTTCCATGGCAAAGGTAGTACTTAAGATGGCTGCCAATAGTGAAAAGTTACTGCAATCTTCCATTGAAATAATTTTAGGAATTTCCACTATGTATGGAAATTCAGGCTTTATATACAATATACATATTGTTATATAAAATGCTTGCATGTTACAAATATTTTTAGAATAGAAAATGATAATAAAATTAATTGGCATTTGGTATTATTTTTATAAGAAACATTTATAGTCAAAGTTTAATTTGAAATATTTTTTAATTATTTCAATTAATTTCTAATTTCTGTTCATTTTATCACTTTTTTTAAGTTAAATAGCATAATATAGTCTATAATTCAGTTAATAAACCTAAAGTCTAACCACAAAGCAAAGGCATTTTATATAATATGGTATTTTTTTTAAAGAGAGCCTCTGCTTGCGTTATACCTCTAGGTATAAGTCCACCACAGTGAGAGCTCAGAAAGTCTAAGCTAGAGTTTTAAAATATTTGAGCTGCTACTGTCCTCAGCAGAAGTGTAATGTAAGTTTATTCGCTAGATTCGTAGATTAGACTTAACGATTTTAAACACTGATCGAATTACACCATTATAAACAAATTTCACTCACAAATATAACCTTCTTCTACTTGTAGATCAAATGTGTCTTAACACAAAGTTTTAGCTATACATATGTATGTTACAACACAAACTCTAACTAGATTTTCACATTCTAGGGAATGCTCAGATTAAGAGTATCCTAAGCAATCACTGCCATGCATGAAAACTGTGATAAGAATGAATGACCTAAAAACATATACCCCTGGTATATCTTTTCGGGTCATTCCTCATCACAAGTTAAGTGAAAATCCATAATCTCTGCTTATCCTTCAGGGAGACTGACTATATGTGTTTATTAAAACACAAAAAAATTTTAAGGATGTGGTAACTCATCCATATTTTATAGTACTTTCCCACATTTTTTAATCATGCCGAAATAAATTACCGAAAAGAAGCAAAAACATCATTGTACCACTCTCTGTGCTAAGTTATTACGTTACATAATGTAAGTATAATTATTGAGGAAAACGCACGGTCCACCCCTGTTCGTGAACGTAAGGAACTAAGGTTGGATCGTTTGTGAACAATCGTGCGCAGTCGTATTTCGTGTGCGCGGCGCATCGGCTGCGCCGGAGTCGGTTGTGACAGTGTGTTGTATTTTAAGGAATTATAGTTTTATTTCTTTTAGGATTTTTAAAGGTGAGTTTTCTAATACTAATATTTTTAGTAGTAATTAAAATTAAATCACATTTAGTTGAAGAATATTTCTGTAGGAAATTTTAAAATTTTATAGAATTAAATTTAAAAAAATAATAATAAAAATAATGAACTCACAATGATCAATAGTTATACATTTTGCTTCATTCATATTAATTTATACTATTACGTTATATTAATACTACGAGTCGCGTGCGTAAAACACTCCGCGTAATAATTTATGCGAATATTATGCAAAATTATTCGGATCCTGCGAACTTGAACTATTGATAATATTTAGTGTATAAAATTCTCATATAATTTGATTTTAATTTGGAATATGATTCATCGTGAGAACTATGTCAAACAACTTAAACACTGTGATATACTTATTAAATTATATTTTATATAATTTTAATTATTTACGTAAAATTAATTATAATAATACCCTTAATTAATGAGTTGAAGTCTGATGAATTAATTGTTTTGGTAGTGATTTATTTCATTGCAAACAAAAGTTTGTAATGAATGACCTTTTCCGACGAGACAAAACAGCATCTCGAGCCGATTATTACATATATATCTATCTAAAGTTGATACAATAGACACCAAGAAGAGATATCTATACATACACAAATTCCTGCTATTGTCTCCCAGAAGATGATATGTATAAATAATTTGACATGTGAATAATAAAATATAAAATAAATAATAAATCGATTACGATATAGACATTGCAATATATTCAATTCTTTTAAACCTGTGCAAGTAATCTGCATTCCTAAATTCTCTTTTTCAGTTTAAAAAGAGCTGAAAACGAGATCAAAGTGCACATCAGATTCTTTTATAAAAGTAATATATTGGATATTTGAACTCTAATATATAACATATTTTTTAGAAAAAGAAAATAGTAAATCGTTTTGTTTGTTGTTTGATATAGCAATATAAGATTAAAATAAAAACCTTTAATAATTTTTATTTGAAACGTTTTAAAGAAAAATGGCTCTTGACAGGACTCTTGAGGACATGCCAATTCAAAATCACACTTACAGTTTTTTAACCATGCAAACCGGGCAAAATAAAATTTCCAGCTCGCAACTCGGAAATTGAAACCAGTACCTACTTAATATGAACAGCAGTTACACATAGGCACACTTAAACGTTTCCTAATTAAATTCTGTAAGTGTCTAAGAAACATAACCACTTTTATACTAAGCATTTTCAATTAGCACTAAAACTATTAAGTGACTATATATCAATTAATAATGAACAAAGTAAAAACTTTTACTTCAATTAGATACATATAAGATTTCGAAAGTTACATATATATATATATGAGATAAAAGTCTTTTACTATACCTCTGAAGAGTTGCATTATTTCTACATTTCATCAGAAAATAAGTGGCATTTTTTCGAAGAATAAGCGGAAAGCCTCGCTTTAAATAGATACATTTCCAGACTATATGCCGCTGATGAGAATATATCCCGACTATATAAATTGCTTAAATATGTTGGCTGCCTGATCGTAAAGTTCCAGGTCGGCTCCATTAACTTGTACTATTAGACAATTATTAGTAGTTGCATGGATTCTGGAAATGTGTCTTGTAAAGGACAGTAGGCTCGCTCTCTATAACGTGGTACCTCATACTTAGTTTGTCAAATATACAATGCACCATCTCTTAAAACTTTTACAGATATTAGTTAATATCAATCAATATAATTATATTATATAGACAGTTCTGACTCCCTTCTTAAATTACTCATCAGCCCCGGCCCAACCCTTTGATCTAGAAAGTTGCACACAGATTCCGATAACGATTTTAACAACGATAAGAAATCTTACGAGATTTGGTAAATCCCTAATATATAAAAAATTAATATAATATATTAAACGTGTATATAACGTTATATATAATAAATAGGGACTTTCACCTTGTGACCTTAGCATGTAAGTAGGTAATTATATTGACTAATAACTATTTTTAGAACTTCTTAATTCCCTCGGGTTAGAATTTAAAAAAAAACATGCGCGGCAGTCTTTGGGGACTGCCGATAGAAGTGAAAACTAAGTAATTACCGTCGGTGACGATGACACGGTTTCACGCTTTTAGTTCACCCAAAAAGTACACATATATACACAGTATATATATAGCTCATGGAGAGCGTTCTGTGACGATGATGCGAGTTCCATGATTTTTGTTCACCCAAAAAGTGCTCAACGCGCCTAAACAATTTTTACTTCAAAAACTTTACAATCTAATAAAATACATGCCGATTAAATCGGGCAAACAAATACATTCGGATCGGGCAAAGGCTAGTAACTATGTAAAGGTGTATATTTTGTTCTACTCGGGAATTGACAGGTACCTTATTACTATTACAGCAAGTCGTTAACACTACTGGACTAACAGACATTTTAGTTTTTAATTTCGAAAGTCACTGTTTCTAATTGTTTAGAGTACTATTTTATTTATACAATGCATGAAGTGTGTGCGTCGGAATATTTCGAGTATCAATATTATTACAGTGTAACGAGTTTTGTGCTAACTTTCACTTATCTGGTGTAGCTCATACCGTTGTGGGCAAAAGAAAGGCGTAACTGTTATTTCGTTCTGTGTAAATTATGCTGTTATGATATTAACGTAATAAGGAAGGTCATAAGAACACGAGGACAGGACACATAAACGCAAGGTTTCCTTGAAGAAATATCATTATCGCTGCAAATAACATAAAAAGTGCATAAAAATTTCGAAGCATATCATCAGGCTCGATTTGTTAATAAGAGATGAAATAAACAGATCTTTAACAGTTCTAGTATAGGGAATGTGTTAAATGGATTCTTTAAGAAAATTTGGCGAACGGCTAACTGTTAAAAAATTGGACTTAAATGTTCAAAATATGTTCAAATTAGAGAGATACCATCTGTAACGTTTATATACATCATATACATCTTATTTTATCGCCTAGCTTTTACATATCTTTTTAATATCGATAAGATCTTAATTTCGTTAACGGTAAAATGTGTCTTTTGACAGTTGTTTTATGTACAGGTATGTATTAATGATGTATGGGAAATATATCTTTATTCCATAAATAAGTTATCTGACATAAGCTTATTGTGTAGTTTATCATTGACATTATAATGCTTTTGATAAAAGTCGTGTGTGTGTTTCAATATCTTTAGCAAGTAAGGAAAAGGTTGTCATTGATACTTATTTTAATTATTGATTGTTATATTAACAATATTAAGTTATATTATTGTAGCAACCAGTCCCGGTTATACACAGATAGTAAAATGAAAAACCTTAACAAATTATACACCTACTCTTTCATCATGAATCAATCTGTCTATTGGTGAAAGTCACATGAAAATGCGTTCAGTAGTTTTGAGTTTATAGCGAACAGATAGAAGGGGGCTTGTGTTTTTCAATAATATGTAGTGATACCACCAAAACAAAAAATAATTTATAACTCAATAGCAATTTAGTTTTTATTCTTTAAATGTAACTACAAGGACCGATACTTTAAAGATCTATAGTTAACAATGTGGCAAAAATATCATTCTGTATATTTAATTGTTAGATGTGCATATCACAGTGCTTAGAAGTTAGAATCATAAAGCTAACGACTATGCTCTGAGACAGATAGATTGTAGGGAAGAGTAGAAATTTTCTAGACGACTGTTAAATATAGATATTTGTGACCTACGATAACAAGTCTGATGGCCGCGGAACAGTCTATATATAGATGTGTGTGTGTCCCACTATCTATATATGTATAATAATAATAATAATAATAATATCAGCTCTGTATATAAACTGTCCCACTGCTGGGCACGGGCCTCTTGTTAATATAAGAAGAGTAGGCCATAGTCCACCACGCTGGCCTAGTGTGGGTTGGCTAACTTCACATATCTTTGATAACAATATGTAGAATTCTTAGACATTTATTTTTCTTTAGACGGTTTCCTTCACCGTTAAAGCAAGCGATGATTAACTATTTAATAAGTACATAACTTCAAAAAATCAGAGATCTGCTTTAGCCTTTGGAATGATTGGATATCTCATGCACAGCAGTCAAATTCAATACCACTGCGCCACAGAAGCAGTCGGTATAAATAATCTGCGCTATAGCATTATTTTATTGCTCGATCACGGCCACATTTATAAACACGTGTGCGGTTAAAAACCTCACGCTGACCCATGATTTCATAATTCCGGAAACGAAAGCGATTTTGATCTCGTTCCATGCAATTTTATTTGGAATTTAATCTTTTTTAATGTCAAGTGTCTTGTAAGTTCACCTTTAAGTTCAACTGGATTGACTTTTGGACGGTTAATTGTAACTTGTAAGTAAGAATGCTAATTAAATCGTCGTTTTAAGTTCACATTCTTTTGACCTGTTAACTTAACTATATTGATATATACAAAAGCATTGCGTCTAGACACAATGCTTTTGTATATATCTGTTGAACGAATTAATATGTAAGTTAATTTTGAAAACTTTAATGATTTCTCGCGTACTAGAAATTTAGTCATGAGTCGTTGGATAGTTTGCAGAAAAGTATTAAAATACAGTACAATGATTAGTAGATTACAAAAATAAAGTGGGATATATGGGTCCCACAATACATAGACCGACGGCATCGATAAAACTTGCTCGCAGTATTACCCGTTTTTATTAAGGTATGGAACATTCAAATTTCGTAGGACGAGCTTATTGTCATCTATCAAGCACATGTTCCGATTGTACTGGGACTTTGCAAACTTCACAAATCAATCCGCGATTTGGATAAAACTGGCAAGTCATCTACGATGTTAGTGCACTTTTATAACATTGGACGAACGAGGCACACGTTAAACTTAAAATAAGCTTTAAATTTAAATAAAAGTGTGTTTTAAATTTAAATAATATCAATGGGCTTAATAGGTGTGGGACCGCCAGTCGGCCTTTCTCTAATACATCATACGAAGCTTGGCGGTAAGGTGTGGCCAGTTGTAAGAGCTGTCCCATATTTTACAAGAATAATGTGAAGAGACTAAAATGAAGATCACGTCTTGTGATTTCATTGTTATTCCGATTAATGACTATTAGCACATAACTGTTAACACGTAAAGATATGCCTCGATGGTGCATCGGCAGTGAATACGTTTAAGGTCTTATATTCGATTACCGAGTCAGGTAAATTTTTATTGCGTTGATCTTTCAAGATATTCTAAGTAAGAGCACGGAATCTGCCCATTAGACGGAAAATCATATTTAGTGAAATGTGTCTCTATCTAGGCTACAGGTATCCAGTTGTTATACTATGCTTTGTATTACATGGTTATAATATGGTATGGTTATATAATTATATACAACCATAGGTGATAAACATCGAAGATTTTGGTAATAAAGAAATACCTACAATTTTGCGTGAAAAATAATTGTCAAAATGTTGATAGGATGATTTGTATATCTGAACGGAAAGGAATTTTTTTTTTTTAATTTTGTTAATAAAAAATATGGCAGGTAACAAAATCATGGATGGTAGTAAGTGTGCTTCGTTTGCTAAATAAAACTTAGACCAGGAAGGAAATGTAAAAAAAATTTTTTCTTTAATTACGATTGGTCATTATTCATAATTATAATTTGTAATAAAGCTGATGCGCAGGGATATCCTAGTGGAAGACTTGACATTGAACTAACTTGACCAGATCTCAGGAAGAAGGAAGGTGTAAAACTTTACATACTTCAGTTTAGATCTATTAACTCCTGCTAATTGGAGACAGATATAACGTATTATATTCATCGGTGTTCCACATGAATATGATTGTGTCTGGAAATGTGACTTGTTACCCTAACTCAATAACTGATTACGTACAATAAGTCAAATCGCTCCTAAAATAAGAGTACCATTTTCTACTACACGTTTTATTGTGTAGATTCCCGCACAAGTCAAACATTTGTGTGCATGAACATGGATGTTTGTCTTGGTCTGTGTTTTTCTATGTATAATATGTATGGATTTACAAAAAAAAGTATATAGGTATATGTATGTTTATTCATTGTCTAGTACCCATAGTACAAGCTCTGCTCAGTTTTGGGCGAGATGATGTTGTGTGTATGTAGTAGAATATTATTACATTATATTATTTTTACTGCACTCATCGATTTTCACCATATTCGCCGGATCATACTGTTTTAATTACAAACGAAAATTTCACGGCTGTCTGTGTATTATTTTGTTGAATATTCTGTTCTTAACATTTAACTAATATATTAATACAATATAATACCTTCTGTATATTAGGGGCGGCGCATCCCATGCTACATTATTCTGTCTCCGTATTAACTTACGTATAATAACTTAATAAGTTAATACTAGCCGTCGCCTAGTGGTCAAAATTCGACCAAAATTCCACGTATTAATATATAGATTCTGTTCTTAATTATTTAGTGATCTATTAATATAATATCTTAATTATTTGTTTTTCTAGGGGCAAGACGTCCCCTGCTATGTTATTACATATTATGCTGCACTGATGATGTGGTGGTTTAAATGGTCGCCTCGCCAATGCCATTGAGCAAAGTATTGTGGGATCGATCCCCAAAAAATATAATAGCTATACCAAGACAGAGTGTTCTTTGTGTCCGTTGTCTGAATGTTTATAAAGTCTCCCCCCCCCCCTCCCCTCCGGCACAAGAATTATTCGTACAAAGGAAGCAGCCTACCGATTGTTTAAAAAAACGGGGGCCGCATATCAATCTACTTACGTTAAATTGATTAAAATCTACACTCATCTTTTTAAAGGTCCGTCAATATAATACCTTATCACTGCGATATACTGTCTGCATATTTTTCTTACGTATAATTAATTAAAGCTTCTGCTCTCATCCTTTTTAAATTTCAATAAACACGATATCTTAACAATCAGTCAATCATCTGTCCATCCAGAGGTGGGGCGACTCACGTGGCGTGATTTTCTCTGTGTATTATATCTTAAGTTTAATTAGTTAACGATTCCACTCTCACCTTTTTAATGAGACATCAATACGATATCTTAACAGCCAGTCAATAAATTTTAAGAGTGATTAATAGCCCAATCGTCTGCCCAACCTTTAAAAGTCCATACTCAGTAGAGTATGGACTTTTAAAGATTGGACCCCACAAGTCATTCTTGGAGAATTTCTGTACTTTGTAAGTGGTCGTTGCATCAATATGCAACGACCACTTACAAAGTAAGAACATTCTTGTTACGTAATGTAAAAATCCAGTTTTGAAAGCCAGTCTTAAATACCATGTGTAACATCTTCCTTTTATTTATTAATAAAAAGTGAAACACAAGAGCTGCACCCAGACCTGTGTGTACAGTCGGCCAAAAATGTGGTCTGGCACCCTACGGTCGAGGTTCATTTGAACGGCATGAAACAACAAGATCGATTTCCCCTTGCAATAAAACTTAAATTAACTTGACACTTAAAAGTTTTAATTGAAGGAAAGATTATATTATTGCAAAATAATAGCCTATTGCTTTGATAATAAAGGTCAAAATAACTCATACCATAACCCATGACTATAAGTCATAATCGTGCATCTCTAGCACTCCGTTAGAAAAGTCAACCTTAGCAAAACTTAGAGCTCACAGAAACTTTTATCAAAAGGTATAGAGGTATAGATATCTATACCTCTATACCTTTTGATAAAAGTTTGTGTTCCACTTTTTATTAATAAATAATGAAGGAAGATGGTACACATGGTATTTAAGACTGGCTTTCAAAACTGGATTTTGACATTACATAACAAGGATGTTAATCTCACCAGTTCGGATTTTAAAATTATATTGATAATAATTAAAACTTGATAATATATTCTACGGACAACCTTGATGCAATGGTAGTGAATGCGACTGATGTGCATTGAATTATATTGCCAGGTTGGTCAAAGCGTTAAGGCCTTTTCAATTGGCGAATAATTTTTTGTAGTGGCATTGAGTCTGGATCTTTACCTATGTACTGTAAAAGGTATACTGTAATAGGATAACCCTAAATTACGTAAGATCTGAACCCATAGCTGGCAAAATATGGATGGAATATACCTTTGTCTTTGGTGGTTTTTTCATGTTAAAATATTACAGAGCAAAATTCATGCACTTCTCCGACGCGGATGTCTATGTGTATGAGTAAGTGAGGCCCAACCCTTAATCACTTTCTCCGTCGGAAACACTTACGCATTATTTGCCGACAGCAAGCTATATCTCAATGTATTTATATATAAACCGGTAACCATTTCTTTTGCGTTAATGACAAATTGAGCTTTGAACTCAGTGGCATGTATCAATTCATGGAGTTAAGAAATGTTGTCACGGACCAGTTTTTAGATGGGTGAACATATTCATATTTTCAGGTATGGTTTTGTTAGGCAATATACCTATTACCGATAGGTAGATTTCCGAATGCTACCGAGAATTTCTTAAAAGAAAAACGCAGTAACGTTTTACTCGATCTGAGCATCAAATCCAGACTCATACTAGCTTATAACGTCAATACTGTAATTGTCACTCCATTACCGATGCTATCTAAACTGAACCTATAATTAAATACATATTCTGAGTAGCTACTGGCTACGTCATAACTCTTGGCAAAAGGTTGCAGTTAACTATAAGAGCGATCTCGAGGTTCAGGATTGGATTCCCCGTCCATGGGGCAAATCGTTATTCGTTCATATTAAATTATAATAAGATTTATATTCGATATAAATCTTATTATAATTTAATATGAATTAATTAACAGCGGGCTGTGCTCAAAGTACTTCTTTTCCTTCCGTATCGTCACTCTACACATTTAGTTTATGAAAAAGCTGATGTTTTAACTGTGTGAAAATTATTTATCTACTAAAGTTTACGTAAGTACCATAAGACTATTGTACCCCTTCTAAAACCGTCAGGTAAAAGAATAGATAACTGTCCAGTTCCAAGAGTCAAAAGCAAATTTTCCCAGCAACACTATGGTAACGTTGCTCCTAGACTGTAAAATTATCTTAATTCAACCTATAAAACAAGAAACCTATATAACTATGAAGTTAAAATATTATTAAAATATGGCTTAAACAAAATAATTAGGATACGATAATGTAGAAAATTTACTACAAATTGTGAAATGAAGTGAAAGTTGCAACTCCGACTCAAACATCATACAAACACACATACACACACACACACATACACAGACACACACACTCACACGAAAGCGCGCACAATCATACAATCATAAATACAATTTTTTCACATATTCATGCATAAACACACTCATGCGCGCACCATACATTATTAAAACACGTATTATTATTATTGTAACTAACTAAAAGAAAAAGAAAAACAATTTGTATCTACTAAACAACTTGTAACTATTTTGATTTAAATTGTCTTTGGGAAGGAACTAACTCCCGACATACAGCTCACGCTAGTTTGGGAATCAGGGCTGCATAATGTTTGTGTTCACCTAGCTGTTACAAATAAAGAATTATCATTATTATTATTTTAACCGACTTCATTTTTAGCATATACTAAATAACAGATCGGTATTCGAAAATCGGCCTAGCAAGTGCAGATTCAGTACAGTATAGTATAGTAGACGGCAGTAGTTTTTCCGCTTATTATGTAGAAAAATACTGTTGTTTTTTTACTTTAGACACAGATATTTCTCAGAAATAAAACCTATAATTAACTTTGAAAGTTTCACATAAGCTACATCGTCCACATTCCGACCTTAAAACATGACCACACCTTACTTTTACCCGCTGTATACTTATTAGCTTTACTCAGTACATTATCTTGGTAAGCCTTTATTACGCCTTGGGATATGAAGGTACAATTTATTCGTGGATTATGTAGTAAAGTCAAAACCACCGATCCTTCCTCAGCCCCAACATGGAAGGGTCAAATTAAAACGAACATGTTTAAAACAAAAACAATTTGCTAGGCTTTGGTTAGTAATCTTATTTAGCAGCGATAGCTCAGTGGGGAGACCAACGAACTGCAATGCAGAGGGTCTCGGGTTCGAACCCACGTCGCGCACCTCTGACTTTCGGAAATTATATGACTTTTCGAAATTATGTTCGTGTTGATTGACAACTATCGCCTGCTCCGTGCCTCGGAGAGCACGTTAAGCCATCGATCCCGGCTGCCATGAATATCTATGGCAGTCTTATTGGGAAGTCAATGCCCTATAATATCCTAATACTGGTCTAGCCTCGTTAGCCTTCGGGTTGCGGAGGTCAGGTGGCAGCCGCTCCGTGTAAAAACTGATATCCAGTCAAATCCGGTTAGACTAAAAAAGCCGACCCCAAGTGACTTGGGAATAATAAAGGCTAGGGAGAAGAAGAAGGTTATTAATCTTATAATTAGGTACATTTGTGAGTTGAAATTGCTCGAGCTTGGCAAGTTCCTTCAACTCATACTTACTACTACTTCCTAATGTATTATTGGTAAAGTTACCAAGCTTAATATTGACTTACGTTTACAAGAGCGCTATACATTTAAATTAAAATACTTACTTTTGCTTCGCGTGACCATGGCCACTGAAAGATTAAGCAAAGTGTGTGTTTAAATCGTTATAAAATTATTTAAAAGTAGTGTCTCTAAAATAAGCTGTGATAAAATTTATAAATAGTAAATTTATTTTAAGGTTTTCAAGCTAATAAAGAATGCATTTTTAAGGAGCTTGAAAACATTACCCTGTTTTCAGCAGGCTATATTATATTTGTCCCAGCAGTACATCAGCCACACAAAAAGAGCAATCATTAATTTGTTTCAAATGTTTACAAAGTATACAGAAAAAAATTCTTGTACTAGAGTTATCGTTAATTAAAAATCTATAACTGCAGGAATGTAGAAATAATTATAGACCTTCTGTACATTGAAAAATATATATAATAACCTTAAAGTAAATAATGATGATGACTGAGACCCTCATCGTACAAGTTTTTAATTGTAATATTAAGTATTAATCTGCGGCTGGCAAATTAATAAAAGATTTTGCTGAGTCTTAGAATACTTATATTTATACTTATATATAATATTTAGATAAATATAATATTTCAAACTTAATATTTTATCTACTCGAAACAATTAAAACTAACTAAAGTTTTGATACGTTTGAGTAATTAATTCTGATGCTGTTTCAATGTAATAATGTGTATTGATATAAATTAATTAACTTGTAAATGCTATAAAGTTGATTGCTACTAACAATGACGATTTCGATGTTTTTGTTTTATTTGTGGATCGAGTTTGATTAATTAATGAAGAAAGTTTTATATAGATAAACATTATTGACTATAGCAAGTTCAACATTGCGTCTGTAATCTCGATTTCAAGGGCAATGCTCTTATTGCATTTAAGCATGGATGGCGTGGTATTTTTAGTGGTTACCTCGCCACTTCCATTGTGGCAGGTGTTGCGGGTTCAATCCATACGAGACAAACATTCACATCCGCAAATAGTTCTTCCAAGTCTAGGAGTACTTTGTTCGAATTTTTATAAGGCCCCAGCAACACAGGAATTATTTTAGTAAGGCAGTTGTTCTTAAAAAAAAGCAAAAGCTGGTTTTATTATTGTATTGAGTTTTATATTCTGCTTGCATCTTGCACTTTTCGAATTGATGTATTTGTTCACAAGGCATAGAATTCTCTGTTATGTGTGTTAGTTAATTAACACTTCCTTTGATGGTCAAGGAAAGTATCGTAAGGAAACCTGCATGTTTGCGTGTTCTACGTAATATTCTCGAAAATGTGTGAAGTCTGTTGACTCACAAACAGTTGGCGTGTTGGACATTGCCTTTTACATAGTAGGGAGAAACCCGCGCTCAATGTCCAAGTAAGACAGCTTATAAACGCGCAAAATACTAGATTGACCCTTGGCTTCACTAAAATATTCTAAGATGATCCGTTCTAAATTAAGGATAAATAATTTATGAACTCGGATGAATTATTACAATCTTAGAAACTTCACCTTTTTATAACATTAGTATAAATTCCAATTTCCCCTCTATTATCGATGTATATTTATTTGCATATCGAATTAAAACAAAATTATTTTCTCAACTATCCCCTATTAATTTGCTCTGATTGTCAAGGAACTGACAGTTCGAATAAAGTTATTTATTTATTACGAAAATATTTTGTTTCTCAAAAGCCGTGGATTAAATTACGTGGATGCTTTTACTACGATTGTCATGGAATAACTTATTTATGACTGCCGCATTTTCCATCTACATGCTAACCCTCTTCACTGTTTATATGATATGTTTTTTGTGGCACTATGTGAGGTTTATGTTGTAATATAGTTTACATCATCATCATGTTTGCCTGGCTATAGTTTCAGATCCCACGTAACAGTACTTCAAATCGCTTCGATTGGATTGTGATAGCTTCGGGTGACGCTTTTCTTACATAAAAGAATTTGAAAAGACATTTTAATTTGTATGAATAATTGTGATAGCCTATTGGGAGACCGTTGAATTCTTTTTTATTGATTTGATTACACGGGTGGGATTTTTTGCGACCCTGATTGTTCTTTGTATCTTTTATCTAAATGTTTGTAAAGTCCCTCGCGACACAGGAATGTGAACCAGTGCGGGAGTTGTCTATTACAATAAATAAAAAATAATTGCACTGTAACGCAGAGGTCTCATGGTTGATCCCATGGAACGCAATTCTATTTGCCGAAGTTATGTGTGAATTTAATAGTTAATTATTATTTCACCCTTTTACGGGATTGTAGAGCATCCTACAAGCATGCAGTTTGGAAAATGTGCCTAGTGGCCACGGTAATAGGCTCGCCCTCTTAACGTTAACACACTTATGTTTACTCCTTAAAAAATATAAAGGCATAAATCTGTATACATAGAATTTTTCAAAAGGAATCCGCCTGCGTCCATTATTCATTTAAGAAGTTTACAAATTGTAAAAGCGTTGGGAAAACGGTGCATTTCCTCACTTAAACTTTATAAGGATAACTTTATAAGGTCTTGAAAACTTGCCGACTCCTAAGCTCTGCACTTAACTCATAACTTCTTTAATATAAAAGTTCTAACATTACGCCGGCAATAGGATTCAACATTACAAATCCAAAGCTATCTCGACTTGAACCATCAGTTTAAACTGTCATATTATTACAAAAACTTAAAGATGATTGTGCACGATGCAAGTAGATGGCGCAAGTTACAGGCGCAAACTGCTTTGCGCGTTACAGGCTCAAGCTGCTCTGCGCGTTACATGCGCGAGCTAGCACTGCATTGTTAAATGCGCGGATGGCATGCGAGGCTGGTTTATACGATGCATATTACTTGCTTAAGTGTGTCAACTTGCGCATGTTACCCATGTCGTGCAAGAACCAGAAGTGTAAACATATGCGAAAATGCCGTTCTCAAGGTACACACAATTGGACCTGCGTCCAATATTAGAACTGGTTCTATGCTATAATAAACATAGAACATCCTATCCACAAATATACCAAATACGCTGCTTGACTCGAAAACCGAACCTGAAACATCAGGCGTGGTGGTTACTCTCTCCAAGCCTCTAGACCAAGAAAATACCAAAACCTGGAAAATGACTAACCACTAAAAACATGGACAATTATCAAGCCGCCAATTTATTTTTCATACTTATCTAATTGCAAGCTATATAAGAAAGAAATTGAACAAGGCTAACTATTATATAGTTATCAACCGAACCATTATTCATGTCAGAACGTTGTATGACTTTAATTCGAGACATTGTCGAGAATATATTGTGCCTTTCAACGCATAAGACCCTCGTCAATAATAAGCAAGTCATTCGCTAAATAAGACGTGATCTATTGTGCTATGTATGGGAAAGAGACAGCTCATGATGAGCTACCGTAGTCTATGAGCGTTTGCTATACCAGATATATATATATATGCCCATGTATTCCTGACTCTACAAAAACAAATATAACATAATAAATTCTCTTTTTTAAATTTGGTTAATATTTGAAATGATTGAATGGATAGATTATTTATGGTTTTATAAGAGATGTAAAAATAAACTTATCAGACATAATGCACAAGTGTGTGCCCCAAACACAAGTGTTCATATTCCCTTACTCTCATAATCCGATGGGACCGCAATCTGTCTGTATCGGAAAGAGATCAAGCGAAGGACTGACGGCTATATGCATTCGAAAGTAATGAGTGATTGCTGAATCGTGTAAAAAAAAAAAAAGCACCAAGACTCAGAACGACTACATGTGTTTGTTACACACAAATTTTTGTCATACTATATTGTTTCACATATTGTGCACAGATGATTACTAGCATGCGGCTTCTTTGCCCGTACACTTGTTCGCTCATTAGTGATACATATATCATTATACCGTATTGATTAGATACCATTAATTAATAATTTATTAGTTATGATTTAATGCCAATACCTGTATTAAATATATACGTTATCTTCAACCGGTGTCGCATTTATCATCTCGATAATGCCTAATTAATTACAGGAAATTGGCTTGTAATCTGATTGGATACATACATATATATTCACAACCATCTTTATTTTAAAGATTTCTTAGTTGTTCAAACTTTAAAAGTTAGCATAACTGGCGGGTTTTAGATTAGATTTTCACATTCATCTTATTAGCATTAGGCAGTCTAGACTAATTTGAGGTTAATAGATGAAGTTTATTTAGCATATTGTCAAACCAGCCGCCATTTAACGTACATTCTTTACATAACTATTAAATTTTAAATGTGCTTCAGACCTTACACTTGAAGAGACAAGATGCTGAGTATTTTATTTTAATTTAATCAATTCAGTGTGCTAGTAAATATAAGTCCTTCAGACACGAGCGCATTTTACCATAAACTGCAAAGTTTCACTGTCATCCCAAGAACTAGCTTTAAAAAAGGTACCTACAAATATTCACTGAGGTTTTGAGACCCACAGCATGTAGCATCGACTCTTTGAATACTTATTTGTTATGCACCATCAAAAAGAATCACAACCATAAAATACATATTATTGGTCACAGCATACAATTAAGGAAACTCCTTAAAGTAAAGTGTAAGTTAATATTTTGATGTATAGCGGAACAGCCTTTATTTCTAAAGGTACTGTACCCTAAAATCTGGGCTGAAATATCAGCGATATCTGTCTCACTATGCAGTGATGATCTCATGATCGAATCTCAAAGTGCCCTTTGCCGCTTAATAGAATTTTACGACACAACGTTAAGGCTTCAGTATTTTATACGTTTTCCTTTACTACAACATATTTGAGGCACCAGTGACTGATATGCCAAATTTTGTTGCCTGAAATGGTATTGTGGGTTCCATGTTTGCAATATTTTTCTTAGCCTTTTAATTGTTAGAATACCAAACATAATTGAAAACCTATTGTGTGTGAGCGTCGCTGTGCCGCAACTGCAACAAATCAATAGGTTAAGCATCCGTATTTTTAGCCATGCATTTAAGGATCTTACTAAAATTAAATGCATAGGTACATTAACAGTTTTATGCCTACATCCTCAAAGAAGTGACGTGGATTATTACCACAGTTCACTATTTCTGTTTTTAGGGCTCATTTAACAGAGGGTGAGCTTATTGCCATCCATCCGCAAAAATTGCAGAATGTGTTACTACTAAGATTTCTCTGACAGAAAAACCTAACATCAATTCGCCTAACGCAGAAATCAGACACAAAAAACCTGACCTGGAAAACGCGCTTTTATAAGCACTTCATTTAAAAGCAAAAAATAATGAATAACCTCTTCGTACATACTCTTTACGTTTGAGGTTACATTTATGGTTATATAACAACCTTATTTCTCTATTATCATATCAGCCCAGGAACATTAAGTACATTGCCAACTGAACTATATTAACTATATAAATAATTGCTATATCGCATGTTATTATGACCATCAGAAGTTCTGAAAATGTAGTTCTATACAGGTTGATTGAATGCTTGTAAAATCGGCGAATCGTAAACAAAATGTGCCATGGTTAGTAACTGGGAGAGGTTAGAGGCGATCTTGGTACCAGTTTTTGAAAATATTGATAATAAGGAATTCTAATACTAAAAGTGTGTCTGCTATGAGCCAACAGCCATTGTATCATTCGTGTTGGCAATTTCCTTTTTCATTTCCGATTGGAAATTAAAATGTCAGTTAAATGTTCTTCTAAGTCTAAATAATATATTTTCATTTATATATGGGTTAACATAAACAAACAAAAAACAGAGATATATATATTAATAGGTACGTAAAGAATAAACTTTAACTATAAAGTGGGTACAAGTTTCTTATAATAATTAAAAATAACTTCTTTTACAAAAAAACGTAATGTTTTATTTTTAAAATACAATCAAACTTAACCTCTGCGCGGCCATTCGCAATAAAACAAAATTAGATTACTGATAATTTTTTTGTTTCATGTTAATCAGAAAGGAGACGGGGATTTCTGGGCCTGACTGCTTTAAGTTAAGATATGGTTTAAAAAAAGCGTTGTATTTTTCTATTGTAAAATATAAAAAATTTGCTTAATTCACAATCTGGAAGACGAGAAATCTTAAAAATAAGTTTGTCACTAAAAAAATAGGATATCGATTACTATAATCGGTTAATGTGAATGTATTAAATATAAAAACATAAAATCACTTGCACCAGATGATTGATTCAATCAAAGTAAATGTATTTAACAATAATTAACATAATGTCAACAGTTAAAAATATCGAAATACTAACTTGATGAAAATAAATCTGTAAATTGATTCTCGTTTACAGATCGATTTATTATTACCTGTGTTTGTCAACTGTATTTTTAATCTGTGCTAACAGTGACAGCTACTTGACTTTCAATCTATGATCACTCGTCTCGTATCGTTTACTGCGTGTGCGTTTTGAGTGTGTTTCCAGTTTTTTTATATATATTCCGCAACCAGTGCTTTCTTTCTACGGACTTCTGATCTTGCTTAACTTGTACGACCCTTGCTATCTTAACGGACACGGATAAACTCGTTTACTCGTCTGAATTTGACTTGTTATTTTGGATTTTACATCCTGCTTATCGATTGGATATTGACACTATGGATCGCTGTGTGAATTGTGGTATAGCGACTAGTCGCTGTAATACACTGGGGCAACGAGCTTTAGATGATGAAACGACACTGTCAGTGATTCGTCAATGGCGTGCACCAGAACCTGTAAGTACAACCTTTTGTTTGTTGGCTTCCCAGCGTCTCTCACTATAGGTTCCTTCCTGTTTTCCATAACCATTATGCAGGAGCAACATTAATGCTTAAGGTCGTTTTTTAACGCGTTATTGGATACCTACTAAACATCGAATTTGAGAGGTTGATTTTCCATAAATCCTTTCTTAGTGGCGGCTTCATTATAAAAGAAACCTACCTTCTGTAAAAAAATCATGCTTGTTGCTATAATAGTTGACTCTGCTTGTTAATAAGTGTTCCCAAACACGTTAATAATTATCGGCATTAAACCTAAGTGTGTGCATTATACTTACAAATAAAGTATAGATACTTAAACATATTATAATAGTCATATGAAGATTATTTACATGTAAAAACAACTAAAAACCTAAACTGCCTGTATATTTCGCAGTAATCATGATTTTTTTTATTTAAATTCTTTTCTCATCTTTCAGTTAAACAGCAGTGACTATATTTGCCAAGCTTGTTGGGATTTGGCTCAACAACCATCTGTTGATGAACCACAACAACTTGGCCACCGTAGTGTATGTCTCCGCTGTGGTCGTTCTCTTGCATCATGAGTCAGCCATCTACCACCTGCGCACTTCTTAGATGATATTCTGATTATAATTGAAGATAATTAAAAGATAATTATTATTAAAAAAGTGACTTTTATTTTTAAACATCACATCCTTATCTTCCCTATATTTTAATCTATTTGTGAGTTTCCTAATATCCTCCCACTCAATATAATTCAATAAATACTACAATTTATATAGTAAATAGCTGTCTAGTAAAACAAAGTAGCAAGTGCAACTCAAAAATCAGCTGTTTAGTATAGATTGTTGTCAACTTGTTGCATAACCTCACTTTTGCTAAATCTCTTATAGCTCTGCTCTCAGATTGCCAAAATCCGCAGAATTTTCAGAGATGGTTTGATAATATATAAGCTCTAAATTCATTTAACTTTCATCCTTTTACATCCAGGCCCAAGAATGTATGAAAGCGTATCCGTCTCCTTTCTCTGTGTGATCAAACTCATAACAACTCTTGACTCAACTTCACCACTAAAACTCATAGGATCGTCATTTTAAATATACTATAATTGACTATGATATATTATAAACTCGTTGAAAGATAAATAAACAAACTACTCATTGAGAAGTTCCGAACGGCTGGTCAAGAAAAAGTAAGACCCACGCAAAGTTGTTTGCGCCGCGAAAGTCAAAAGATAATTTTAATCATGCCCTACGGTTCTTGCGTAATGTTATTTGGTGTAATAAAGAATTGTGCACCATGCGGTAGGTCCAATATTATCATTAATTTCATTTTCTGCCTCTCATCCAAAAATAAATGTCTTTTAGGGATATACCTAATACAAATTTAATTCAATTTATGTATGTATGATGTATTAAGTTGATATTACGCAAAACAGAAAGACGTGTGTCATATTTTTTATGTCATAAAACAAGACGTATTTACTACGTACGTTTATCAAAATTGTTACGTCTTTATAGTGTTATTCTTTAACCGAATAATAAGACACCATATTTTCAGATAAATCTATTTTTCCGTGAGAATTTCTTTTTAAGGTATGAAATGTAATTAAATACTTTAAAAGTTATTCTCGCTTTACAAGGAATAATGCATAAAGAAATATCTTAGGTAATCCACCTTTTCTTTAGACAATAATTACTCGATACAGAAGATGAAGTTAATTCGCGTTGGTTACACCGCTTTAAAAGGAATTTTTCCTTTAACATTGGACGGTTCTTCCGGGCGTTGTAAAACTGTGATCACTGAATTCTAATTTATATCCACTTACTTTCGAATTTCCCTTCCCTTTTCAGTAGTTTGAAACTTCGTTCAATCGTAGTAGGTAAAATCAAATAGAAATGTTCCTTTACTAACTCTCAAGATTGTTGAAATCTCTCACAATGATGTAGACGGTATGCTTCTTCACCAACTTACTATACAAATGATAACTGCCTTCATGGCGCAGTGGTAGTGAATGCGACTGCTCGTGCATGAGATCTCGGGATCGAATCCTGAGTTGGGTCAGCAAAAAGGTTATCGGGTTTTACAGCCAAGAAACCTCCATAGCCGCACGGAATTACAGAGTTAGTGGTATAAGATACCAGCGTGCTCGCAAAGCACGTTAAGCCATTGGTCCTGCGTCTGATCCCTCTCCGGTCCATTGGATCATTTAAGTTAAGGAACACAGTGTACACTTGTGTTTGCGAACGTACTTGTGTCACCCGGCCGGTCGCCGTTAAGATTAGCCACCGTGACTGAAATTCGGAGGACATTATTATTATTACTATACAAATTAACTTTAAAAAGAAGAGTCGTAATATTTTAAAATAATTTTAATTTCCCTCACATATCGTATAACAACGATAACCCTCATATAAACAACCGTAAAGGAAAAATGTCATTGACTTAAAAGGCGCCTAGTGTGGGAAACTGTGGTTTAATTTGTTTTAACCTCCGCTGCTGTCCAAACGAATGAGGGTTGCAATAAATTCTACGCGCCGCCACTTTTTCATGTCAAATGAAATATCTTTCCACATCAATGAGACCTTCGATTTAAAGGTTTTTCTTGTTGGTCGTCCCTAAAATATAGCAATGTTGGTATATGTTGGTCATATTGCAGAAGTATGGCATACCGGGATTTCCACTTAAGCCTCGTTATACTTCAAAACAAAAGCAGCCGAGCTAGTGAAAGAAGACTAGATATAGGACTTTAGTCCTATCCTTCTACCTTTAGGTAGAGATACGTTTCTAGCAAAAAAATAATATTCTATAAAAAAACTAACAACCTTGTGTTGTATTTCTACAGTGAGTTTGGTAAACAACCTTTCGACAGAGGATCAGTAAGATTTATTCGTTGAGCTGTCGGCACCGTGATCCATCTGATGGTAAATAGTCACTTACCGATAGATACAACGTGTCACAGATGTAAAGCATAACCTCAAACACCCCAATTAGATAATTAAATCGTAATAATAATATAATCATTACTAATGTGACTTTTATGTACTTAAATATTTTAATTTAACTAATTAGTTCTCCTTATTGCGCGCGAATAGTATGGGTATATTACAATAAATCTAACATTATTGCATCAAAAACCTTATTGCCTTGAATTATGATACGTTTTCGTATATTTCGACTGTTTAAAGAAAAGGATGGCTATAATTTACGTTGTTTTAATTATTTTAGGACAAAAAAATACCTATATCAAAATATCAGAATGGATTCAGTAGCCGATTCTGAACCAAGTATTTTCAGGAAGTGCGTTTAATATGTTACACGTTGTGTATGAGACTTATACTTGTCTACCATCATAGTAGTATATAAGACGTACTGACGTATAAATAAAACATTGTCCATAAAATAGTTTGTATCTTAATTAGTCGTTATTTATTATATTATTGATAATCAAATAGATTTTTATTTAGTTAAAGAACAATATTGTACGATATTGTAGAATGATACTATTTATTAAAATCATATCTATATAGATATGATTTTAATATATAGTGTTGTTTTACAATTTTATATCATGAATACAAATGCATAATATTCATTTTTACTTTTTGTTTTGCTTTAAAATCATTTTATACTTGAAATGCGATAAACTACAAGGCGTGCATTACTATAGAAACAATTTGAATATTCCAGCAGTAAGATATATAGTCCTGCAATACCAGCCGTATCACTCTCGGGCCACCGCTCTTAGGGTAAGGAATTAAAGATAGTATGAAGAGAATAGGAGAGATAGATATGTCAACCACCAGAATTCTTACTTACCGTGCAAAACGCAGTAACACTGTTACTAAATTTACTACGTTTGTAAAATCATAGCTATAAACGAGCCGCTTGATCCATACGGTCTCCAAATTAATTATATAACTCTAACTCCGTGGTTGATTGGGAATAGATGGATGTTCCTCATTTAAATTATAGAAGATGTATTGCCAGTAGACGCATTCCTTAATTTGACTTCGAAGAAACATTAATCTATTTCCATTTGTAAATTACAATTGGTAAGATTTAGAGTTTAAATATAAATTCTGGATTCCTGTCCAAGTTGGAACAGTTTGACGGTCTTTAACTGCTTAAAAAATGCTCGTTTCTGAACGCATTTTCCCACGTGGGAATCGCACAGGAACGCATGCAATATAAATAGTATCATGAGAGTTAATCCAGGTCATAGTCTATCGATGTACCAAATTTCATCCAAAATCTTTACAAGCTTTTACATTTATACTGTTTGTAGGATTCCTGGCAAACAACTTTATCCTCGCTGTGGCATCAGAAATGGGAAATAGGTGTTTTTCCTAATACTGACAGCACAAGGAACACTTGGGTTTAGGGTTAGAAAGCTTGGGCTTGTGTAGCGGTTTGTAGTAACCAGTTACTATTAGGAGGACCGTCTGCGTGTAATTTCAGTTGTAAACATGTCGGTTCCATTCCACACAAGAATTTAAAACTTATGTATTACATAAAGTTGTGCCCAACTTTATGTATTTTTTTCGGGATTTCTTTAATTACCTAATTCGTAAAACCCTTAGCAACTTTTCTCGTGTATATGTATTACAAGTATTTTTCTCGAAGGTTTCTTACAATCGGGTTCCGTCAAACATCAATTTTTTTTAGATCACGATACTATTTTCGTCAAAAAGACTCTAAAGTATGATGTTATATGCTGTTTACTGAGATTTATTTTAACCGGTAAATATCTTATTGCTTTTGTGACAATAATATCACTTATTAGCGACCGACCGTAAGGTCACAGGCTTAACCGTGGCGTTGGACAAATTATAATTGACGTCTCTATGACAAAATTGTCAGAAGCTGAATGAAATAAAATAAAAAAGACAGAACTAATATTGACCGCTGCTTTAGTAAAAATTTTACTTAAAGGAAATATACTGTGTGGTTCCGTCTAGTAATAGGTATCTTGGCCAACGCTCTTACTAACGACCCTAGGCTAAATGCGTTTTTCATTGTGGCTAGATTCCAGCTAATGAACCTATTGAAAAATTCAACCTCATTTGTCAAAAATTAGTAAAGTTTAATAGTAGTAGTAGTGTAATAATTTTCAAAATTATGTAATAAAGTGCTAAATAAACGCCGTATAAAGTAATTTAATATAAATTAATAGCATTCGCGTAAACAGAAGAATCTATCAAAGTTGCTAAGTAAAGAATTAGACTTACTGAATTCACACATCTACAAAAAGAACATAGACAGTAAATAATATTTAATAGCACGTAGAGGTTTTACTAATAGACGTCAGAATTCTCCAACTAATTATATAAAAATCACAAGTGTGAAAATCACCTTATATCCACAAGTCTCCAAGTGAGTGGTTGCTTAACGCGGAACACTTACATCTCAAAACGGCACGTGATTCAGAAGCTCGCGTCGTCTCACTCACACCTATACAGATGCATAGGCTGTCCCCCTCTAAGATTTCACTTTCTCCACAATGACCATCGACATAGGAAGTTACAATGCCGCTATCCGACGCCGTTACACTACAGTTTTTTGTGCTAATAAGTTAGTTTAGAAAATAAAAGGTTGGTTATGTAACTGTGTAATAATAATGAGTTGTAACTTTCGTGCTTTTTTACTTACAAAATGTAGTAACAGATTTTCGTAAACAAGATTAAAAAATATAGTTGCTATTTTCTTTTTTGTATACATCTAATGTGGCAAACAAGCATACGGCCTACCTGATGTTAAGTGGTCACCGTAGCCTTTGGATGCCTGCATCACAAGAGACATTACTTGCACGTTGCCGACCCTTTAGGAAAGGACGAAGAGGAAAAGGATGCGGGCAGGAGAAGGAGCGGGAAGGGGGAAAGACGGTGATTGGGCCTCCGGCACTCTCACTCACCGAACGAAACACAACAGTAGGAATAGTGCTATATCACGTCAATGTTCTATGAAAGGGTAGTCCTTCCCCGGACGAGCCGGCCCATTCATGCTGAAATCAGCGAGGCTCTACTACTCAAGAAAAGTTCATCAACTTTTGATTAATTTCTATACGCTATATATTTTACTACATTTTGCCTACGTCTTCGCTAGCGTTAATATGGGTTATTTAATAAATTTCTATCCCTCGAGTAGCAGAATTTGCTAGATGACCCTTTGTCCTTTTCTGTACCCTGAAAATATCTATGTTAAATTTCAGGACGAGTGATCGAGTTGTTAAGGCATAAAAGCATAATAAACAAACAAACAAATTCACATTTGCATTTATAATATTAGTTAGAGTTAGTACTTTAACTGCAAAAATAAAAATCTATTCAAAAGAAAATTGTATGAGCTTAAATGTAATTTATAAAATTACTAGCTGTCCTGACAGACGTTGTCCTGTAAAGGCGAAAAGAAAAAACTACATCCACCGCGAATCCACTTGAACACATACAAAAAAAAATCATTCAAATCGGTCCAGCCGTTTAGGAGGAGTTCACTGTCAACACACGTACAGAAGAATTATATATATAAAGATATTTGTACTTTTATTATTGCTATATATTTCATACAAATACTCATATGTATGTAAATACATAAAGGAAATCTCTCTCCATTTCCTAGTCTTTGGAAATCCAAAGACTAGGAAATGGAGAGAGATTTCCACTTCGCTAACTTTGTTTCCAGTCTCAAGTTGGCAAATCATGACTGTCTAGCGAAGCCGCTTAAAATCATGTCGATTGTAAGATATTCTTAAAAGAAAAGTACACAAATAATTTTCCGTACTTGGGCTGTTCCCGGGACCTCATAATTAGACGTAAATTTATGCTAATTGGCCAACAAGGCAGTAGATAATATAAAAGCCAAAATTGTCAGTTTCTCATTATTTAGCGGCAATTTAGTAACTATTCTGAAGTTAGGTGTAAATGATATGAAAACCTATTCACACCTACTATAGAATGTGATAAATTAGGCGAAGTATTGGCAATTCAAGCAATGAAAGCCTACAATCTCATTTCTGTAAATAAATAAATAATAATTATTATAATTTATTCAAAAGTTAAACTTTGGTCTAAATTACGTCTAAATAGTTTAGATCTATGTACTACTACGCAATAGATTTCCCTTGTTGTTGTATACAATTTACTAAATTTTAGCGTTAATCGAGAGCTTATCAATAGATTTCTATCCCTCGGAAATAGTACTTTTTCTGGATAAAATTATCCATTGTCTTTTCCGTTCCCTTGACAATGTGTATAGCAAATTTCATGATAATCGATCAAGTAGTTAAGGCATGAAAGCGTAACACACAAAAACCTCTGATGAGTGCAAAAAAGACATAGGTTACCCTTCATCCTGAAAATAACTATTCCCATAGGATCGCAATTTATTATTAACATCTACTATAACGTGAGCGAAGCCGCGGGTAACAGCAAGTAATATGAACGTTTTGTAACAAGAAATATAAACATGCATTTCGAATGTCTCACGACGTCGCCGGCAATTATTATTTTATTGCTCATCCTACGCATCACGCACGAAACACGGTAACCCGTTTATTCGAGACAACGCGACGCGGAACCGTGTGCACTAAAGATATTGTGTATTACCTTGTTTCACGGAACACGACAAAGTAAAAGTGCAGTTATATATTATGTATACTAGATGTGTTCGCGGTTTCATACGCGTTTATGATTACTGCGCCGCCCCCGTGGGTCGTAGCGTGATATTATGTAGCCTTAACCTTAAATCGTAAAGGGAATAAATAAATAGGCTATCCAACACTAAAATAATTTTTCAAATCTAACCAGTAGTTTCTGAGATTAGCGCGTTTAAACAAACAAACAAAAACAAACTCTTCAGCTATGTGTATATATATTGTATAATAATAATAATAATAATATTCTACCACATACACACAACAACATCTAGCCCAAACTAAGCACAGCTTGTACTATGGGTACTAGACAATGGATAAACATACATATATACTTTTTTTTTTGTAAATACATACATATTATACATAGAAACACCCAGACCAAGACAAACATCCATGTTCATGCACACAAATATTTGTCTTGTGCGGGAATCGAACCCGCGACCTCAGGCGTGGCAGTCGGTTACACTAACCACTACGCCATCGAGGCATATATATGCAAAATGATGTATGGGTATAGGCGTGAGTGTATGTATGTACATATGTTTAGAGTATACTGCCTCCGTGGCGTAGCGGTAGTGAATGCGACTGCTGTCCATAAAGTCTCGGGTTTGAATCTCGGGTCGGACCAACAAAAAGTTATTCGGTTTTTCTGTTAAGAAATCTCAATTTCCCGGCGTTAGGCAGTTGACGGTGTTAGACCCTCGTGCCTCGGAAAGCATGTGAAGCCGTTGGTCCTGCGCCTGATCTCTTTCCGGTCGTGTCAGATTATCCATCTTATCGGCTCTTGAGGGTTTGGGAACAGGGTGCACATACCTGTACACTGTAATGTCTCCTGTGCAGACGGCCAGTTGCCGTTAAGATTGGCCGCCGTGACCGAAATTCGGTCTGGAGGACATTTTGTTTAGAGTATTAGTACTATGGAAACAATATTACTAGTATCCTTGTTGGCTTTACTTTTGTTCAGTAGCTATTTCAAAAGTTACTCTATAACATCTTTTATACACTATTAATGACAGAGGAAGTTTGCAGCGCTTCGAGATCTTTATACAAATATGCGCTTATGCTCATCTCTATATTTTAGAAAGGTTGGCATAGGAGTTTTGTCTAAATTTGAGCAAGTATCGTCTTAGCCTATTACTGTATACCGTAGACTCAGATTCCTAAATAATTCCATGACAGAAAAACCTATTATAACTTTGCCCTAACTGGAAGTTAAACCGAAGATTTCATCTACAGCTACTGCTGTCAACATGAAATTTCATGACAGAGAAACCTATTATCGCTCTGCCCTTCCCAGGAGTCGAACCGAATATTTCATCGACAGCAAGCGCATTCCCTTATTTCTAAGATTATATAGCACATACGTAAATACTTCTATGACTGCCTAATGATGCTTATATACAACGCAAGTATAGAATGCAAACTGCATGCGTGATATGCGTGAACTATTTAGTCATTTACACGACGCATACAACGCCCACTAGTGATTTAGCTAGCGGGCGTAATGATATCAGTATGTCGCACTTGCATGCTTTTAAAACTAATATCGTAGTCCCTGCGCAGAAGCGTCAAGATGAAAATACTTTGTCAGTTATCACAAGTTTTCAAACAACGCCAATATGATATTACACAGCGAAGTGTAATATCGGCTTCCATTATGTGTAATACTGTATTGTTATCAATGTCTAGAGAATATTAATATGTTCTTCTACGTTATAACATGCATATAATACCTTGTAACAGGAATGATACTATGATAACAACGATTTAGAGAAGTGTTTGTTTACTGAGATAAACCTCAACAGTAAATAGTAGATGCAAGAACCCAAGGTTATTGGATTTGACAAAGAATTATACGATTTTTCTGTAAAGAAATTCTTAGGAGAACTGGTTGGCGTCAATAGGTTCGACCTCTGTTTCTATAACTAGCATAATGTTCTTATAATATTCTGCATGTATGTAGAAACATCATTTAGTCAAGCTTATTCAAGAAAGCATTTAATCTGTTAATAGTTCCAAGGCTGAGTCCTTCCCATTCAAGTGTTCCATTTACAGCAGACACAGACAAACGTTCTTCAGTGATATTGTAGCGAAAGGCTAGGTTACAGGTACAAAGAAATGAGCAGTCAGTAAAGCATGAGAGATAATATATGCCAGGATAGTAGCTAGTGGCAAATTTGTAGGCTTTGCTTTCAGGAAAGAGGTATGAATCTAGTCTAGAATGAATAAGGTGTAGTAAATACTGAAACATAATTTCTTTTCGTTCGATGATTGAGAGCGCTAGAGGCACCATCACCCGATATGCTACCTTCCTTATCTTCTATCCTCTTCTATGGTACCTACTGCTTACCATCAGACAGACCGTGTGCTTCTTTGTTACTGCTTGCTGTGATGTCAAGTATCTCGGTCTATCTATCTATGTCGATCAATCTCGTCTGCAACTCATAGAATCTTAAGCAATGGTTCCAAATAAGAAATATTTGTAAACGGTACGTGACGCATGACACGGCAAGATGCCGGTTATATCCTTTGTAAGTTCTGCTGAGCACATATTGACTGCGACCAAATATGTACCGAAAAATTGAGGAAAGTCACGAACGTATTTGTATTTGTACTTGTTTAAAGTATTTTTACCCAACTGCGTCAGAAAGGTAATATTAACACGCTTTTATTAGCTTGATATGTATCTATGCATCTATGAATCTATGTAACGGAATCTTTGAACATGATTTTCACCCCTTTCAAACCGACGGATTGATTTGAAACTTTGCACACTTATCGAGGACCGATGACAACACAATAATTTAGAAAAAAAAAGGAATAAATAAACAAAAGTTTAAAAAAATAAAATAAATAGTAGTTTGAGAAACTATTTTTAAAATATTATTTATTTATTTTACGCATGTACATATGTATATCAGATAGCCTCGGTAGTGCAGCGGTAGTGAAAGCGACTGCTGTAAAAAAGGTCTCGGGTTCAGTTCGGGTAATGCGTTATTGGGGTTTTCTGTCAAGAAATTCTGAATAGCGATGTGCGGCAATACTACGCCCTAAGGTGCTTTATTCGTATTAGTTTACGTAAGACCTAAAATGATTTTTGGTGAAACGTGGATCATCTCCCTAGCCTTTATTATTCCCAAGTCACTTAGGATCGGCTTTTCTAGTCTAACCGGATTTGAATGGATATTAATTTTTACCCGGAGCGGCTGCCACCTGACCTCTGCAATCCGATGGCAGACGATACGCTAACGCTAGACCAGTGTCAGGATATTAAAGGGCACTGACTTCCCAATAACGACTGCCATAGATGTTCACGGCAGACGGGACCGACGGCTTAACGTGCTCTCCGAGGCACGGAGCAGGCGATAATTGTCAATCGATACGCGCATAATTTCGAAAAGTCATATAACTTCCGAATGTCAGGAGTGCGTGACGTGGGTTCAAACCCGAGACCCTCTGCATTGCAGTCTGTTGGTCTCCCCACTGAGCTATGCTACTTTGGTGAAATTTGGATGTAATATAATATATGCCAATTCTAAAGTTCTTTAGACCGAGACATTAGTAAGAAACATTTACTATACCTATCTAAGAAATAATGAAACTTTAAATAATAGATTCTTCACGGATAGTGTAGTAGTTTATGTAATTACCTCGCTACTGCCGCTGTGCCGAGTGTTGTGGGTTCGATCCTTACACGTGAAATTTTTTTTCCACAAATACATAGATGTTTCGAGTCTGGTGTTTTTTGTGTCCGTTGTTTGAGTGTTTGTTAAGTCCCCCGCGACACATGAATAAATCCTACTGCGGGAGTGCTCTTTTTAAAGAAGAAGAAGAAATAAAAATATTTCTTATCCCTTCCATTCTAAACATTCTATAATATAAGAAACTGTCTGCATATTAAAGTAATATTTTAAATTTCAAAACGACACGATCAATACAACTTGCATCGTAAAAATTTTCCTCATAAAAATGCATTATATCTTCGGCGGCCTACAAACGAAACTGGTTATCATGACACGATGCATATTTAATAGCACCCATGTCGCGAAGCCACGTATAATAGGTGTAGCCGGCCTAAAATAAGATTTCACCAATTCATTCGCCGGTTCACATGATAATATAATTATGTTGTTTAATTTATTTTTACTTTCTTATGGTGTTACGAATGTATGTGTTATTGTGTTTATACATTAGTGGAGAATCTTCATTTGTAAAGTTTCCACACTAATTACAACCATATACCAGTGGAAGCCAGTTTGACTGCTCAAGTGGTGTGGTAGTTAGACACGGGATAATAATCCTTACTAATATTATAAACGCGAAAGATTGTATGGCTGCTTGTTACTTTTTCTTGCAAAAACGACTAAACCGATTGCGATGAAACTTGGTATTTAGATAGCTGGAGACCTGGGTTCACATATAGACTACTTTTTATCACAAAATTCCTACAGGAACAGGACTTACCCGGGTGAAATCGCGGGAAAAAACTAGTATGTAAGTACATATATCGACAAATAGTTGTTCTAACTCTGGACGTTCTTTGTGTCCGTTGTTTGAATGTTTGTAAAGTCCCCCGTGACACAGGAGTTGATTACAATGCGGCAGTTGTCTCTTAAACAATAAAAACACACTAAGAATGAAACAATATAACCAAGCGTAGATAAAGATTGAAACTACATTCACATACAGCGTGAGTTTGTAATCGCAATTTCCTTTAAAGCACGTATTTGATGGAACTGATTTTTTTTTATTTTTCTCTTCAAAATGACCACACTCAACCTGATGGTAAGCAGTCGTGTGGTCTAAGAGCAGTGGCCATGTTGAGGTCTTTACTTTGCCTATATATTCATGTGAAAAGACAATTATTATGGCAATTATGAAATTACGTACTTATCCTAAAATACAAAGATGATACATAATTAAGCATATGAAATCGCAGACATTACATAGCAGGTTTGATCTCTTACAATTAATTTGGTAACGCTTTCGGGCATTAATTTAAATAGGAATTCCTTTAATCTGTAAAATAAATGCCGAGATGGGATTGTTAGTAAGTATGTAACCCATTGCTTATTAATTTGGCTTAAATATAAAGTTTCTCTTTGCGACAACAGAAAGAACAAAGGACCAAGTTTGTTAAAATGGGATTTAAACATATTAAAAGCCGCGTGGGTTTACTGGACTGTTTGAAATATTGCGTAAATGTTATTAGTTAAGTTTCAATTGGATGCTTGGATCAACAAAGAGTTATGTATGTGTGAAAATTCAATGGAAAAGGTTCTGAAAATTCACTATAGACTGCTGTTTGGCTGGCGCAGTATTCTAAAATTATGCTGCTTTAAGTCAATATAAGTAGCGATATCCGATAGACCGATGAACTTTCTCGCAGAGGTTTCGATCCCAAGGCATAATATATGCCTTTTCTGACTTTTCGAAGTTATGTGCGTATTAATTAGTTAATTATCGTTTGGTTAAGAGGTGAAGCAAAGCATCGTGAGGAAACCTGAATTTGTAAGAGTTCTCCATTATGTTCTCGAAGATATGTAAGATGTGCCAAGGCGTACTGAACTAGCGTGTTGAATCCACTACTCTGGCTTGAGCTTATTACGTAATACTCTATGAGAGCGCGAGTCTATCCATTCTTAAATTAGTAAGGTTATAAACTCAATCAGGTGGTTTGTTTACTACTTTTAGAGAACAAAAAGCAATAGTTTAATAGAAGATTGTTAGGTCAAAACAATTATTAGCAAAATTACTCGCGATATTCTGGGAAATTCACGGCGAATGCTGCGCAATATGCAATTTAATTATCAGTTTTCTCATTATTCTCCCGCACTAGTCGACAATTAATTGTTCGTTTTGAATCCTTGGTGCGAAGCCAAGGTCTTTGTATGAATTAACACTCATTAATGTTGTACGTTATTGCTTTTTTTAACAGGAATATAAGAATTGATGATGTATTCAATATGCGGGGAATATTGTAAAATGTAAACAATTGACACAATTTTTAGTTATTTTTTATTGGTTATTACTTACATAAGATAAATTTAGGTCAATATATTCTCGAAAAAGTAAGCAGAGGTGAGTTATATCCATAATTCCTCAATTGTGTTTTGAGGTCCCATGTACTGAAAATTCCAGAGCCCGTGATGGGAGTTTTCTTACAGAAAACCCAAAATTTATTTGTTCGATCCGGGAGCCAAACCAGGGACAGCTCGATCGCATATATACGACAAGAAATAAACGAGGAAACAATAAAATAAAATATCAATTATTAAAAGAGCTTAACACTTAAAGATTGTCACTATCAAAACTTCCATCAATCTTAAAGGAATTCCCTTTAGATTGATGGAAGTTTTGGAAGATTGCAAAATATATATATTAATGGCATGTCGAAATGGCATGACTTTTTAAAACGTGCCATTTGAATTAAGGCGAGGCAAGTTTGGTTGCGTTTACCGCTGCTTTTTCATGCAACCTATCGTCAACGTGCAAATATAGGCTACGCTAAGTGTGAAACTCTTTTATATTTTTCAAAACAGGAATAAAACCTCATTTGCTTGGGCTTTGCAAACAGTTAAACAGCGAACACAAAAATACCCAGACTCGGAACAAGTTTTTGTGGCTCAGACAAATTTGCGGGGATCGGACCTACAATAGTCGGCGCAATGGCAGCGGGACTACCGATTAAACCACTACGCCATCCGACCAATCAAAATACCGCGATCATTTTTAGCATCAGACAGGCCGATTGATTTCATACTTTCTTATACAAAAAAAAACTAACAACATTTAATATTCTACATAAAAAAAAACGTCATTCGCATAAATAAACATTCAGTTCAAAAGTTCCGTGCCTCACACGAAGATCTCCAAAACATTAACAATTCCGGCTCACCTCAATACCTGACCCACTTATTTTTACCATAAATCTGTCATCCAATAGTGCAGTGTAGGAAATGCGGCTGCATGAATCCGTAAAGAATACGACCTTCGTTATGCTAAAGCACGCGCGCATTGACACATTAGCTTAGAAACTCTATTGTATAAAACATATAGCTTAAATTTATTGATGAAATGCTATTCAGGAACGACTAATGGCGTATGACACGGTTAGAACTCCGAAATTCAATTGATTCTTAAAGTCTCGCCAATTGATGTCTTGATTATACTACAACACGTACTATATATAGGATGACTAGCTGACCCGGCATATGTTATTCTACCATATAATGGACTTCCTAATAACCTAGCAGTATGAAATATACTTTACGACCTATTCTCATATCTACTAAATAAATATACATTTAAAAATAAACATTAAAATGGATCGAGCAATTTTGGAGGAGTGCGACCACAAACACCGTGACACAAGATTTTTATATACCTGATTCCGGCTTGACATCGAGTTCTGGGACACCTGTATATAGCTTCACACGCATCGCGTAGTGTGGTACAGTAGATTTAGTGGTAGAGTAGTAGATCTTAGATTTGATTTCTGCTTATGGAAAAGTGTTATTTAGTTATTCTGACGTGGAAGTCTTAGGACCAGCACGGAGTCTAGATCTGTGCCTCGTAGATACCAGACTTTGGTACAGACTTTGAGCTGCTCGATGGCCAATTGAGCCAGATGGCAATAGACTCATCCTCTATTACGTGGGATCTGAATCATAACATGCAAAATATGGGTGTTATACCATTCTGCCTACCCTTTCGGGATTTAGGCGTCAGATGTATTACATATACCGAAGAGATAATTATACATATTTTTATCTCATCTGCAAACTGGCAACCCTTCATGCACTGGTAACGGCGAGGTGACCTCTTAAGCCAATGCGCCATACGTGTAATTAGACACCGCGTATATAAAACAATGCTAAATAAATTCTCCTTTCTTAAGTTTAATCTGTCAAGTCTTAGAATACGAGACATAATTAAGATATAATGCGTCTGGCCACCGGTGTGCCATTGCGACTAAACAGGTTATAAAATATTATGAAATAAAGTGCCATCCTCCATAAAATCGGTATGTTTATTTAGGTAACATTATGACGTAAGTGGCTTAAACAATATTTATAGCTTGAAATTTAGTATTCCGTTTATGTCGTCGACTGAATAATATCCTTTTTAGGTTCATCATTTTACCTAAAACTGCAAACTCAAAAAACAACTTTAGTTTATGTGGGTAATCAAATTTACTACTCCACGAAAATGTGTCCAGTAGCAGATATTTTAAACTGGTGTACATAATATGTTTTATACCTTCGAATATTAATATCATGAAGAGACAAGGTCACTATAAGGTATCGGCATAATATGTTAAGTGCAATTTGGAACAAATACGAGTATATGCCAGACGAATGAATGTTTATAATAACCTAACTATCCTAGTTTAATATTAGAAATACGAATGTATGTTTGTTTCTTTTAACTACTTGACCGATCATCATGAAATTTGCGTACACGTTGTTCAGGGTACAGAAAAGGAAATTACGTATAACAGACCTTTCATCCAGGAACAAAGTACTATTCCCGAGGTATAGAAACTTATCGACAAAATCCAGGTGAACGCGAGTGGAGCCGCGGACAGAATCTAGTAAAATATAATCATAATGATTTATTTGCAAATTTAGTGGATTAAGGTCTTAAACATTTTATAATAAGTACTTAAAACTTAACGGCCTTTTACGACCATAGCAAATTTGAGGGCCTTACAAAATGATTGAATGATTTTAAAATTAATTATTTGTTTATCAAGCAGGTAAGAAAAAAATACTATATAAGTAAAGTCAGATACTCAACACTAAATATAATGTATACGATTGCCTCTCATTAAACTCTCGGTCTCCGAACTGCAAAATTTTACCACCAGCCTCGATAGATGGCGTGGACCCGATATCCTGAATCACGCTATGGTTTCGTTACCGTCGTCAGTATAAAAGCCTTGAGAAAATATGGATATTTTGGATTCGCCACTCGACGACATCGCTATCACTCAAATTTTTAGAAGCCCAGCTTGTTAAATCCAATGCTGAGGCAATTATGAGTAAATACTTAGAATTACGAGTAGAATATTTTCGTTACGCTCAAACTAAATATGACCAGAAACTTACGCGGCTGCGCTTGGCACGGATTTCTAAAGAATTTTCACTTTAACTTTTATATTCAGTATTAAAATACCCTCATTTTAATACTGAATATTTATATCTACTAGCGGTCTAAATTCGACCATAATTGATTTAAATTTTAAGTTTGGTTGTTATTAACGTTTTATTGTCTATAACTATACCCTCCTAATCACATTTCATTTAGTCACCTACTCCACATACATACGTATGTAACCATAGTTACGAAGAATTCTACGACATCAGCCGAAAAATGCCGATATACTACGAACGCGATTCGATTGCTTGTATCAAATGCATGGTTCTGTTCGTGTAGTGTTTTTTTCTAATGCTTATTTTATAAAAATATTAGTATTCGCCACTCCTTCTCTACATAAGCTTTAACTGTGCCAAATTTCATATTCCTCCACCCGCGCAATTTTCATAAAAAGGGGTACAAAGTTTTTGCTTCACGTATAAATATATAGATTATATTATAATATATTTGGTATTATTTAGTTATATTATTTTAAGTATTTTGTTTAGCTGTGTATTTATAAGTAATTATGGTTTTGGGGATAAAACAACATTTCTATAAATTTCAGAATTGCAATTTATTCTAGTTATTATATTATTGTAGTTTTAGTAAATATTCTCTTTTTTTAATAAACCAGAAATTAATCTGCCGGCTTACATTGGAAATTATATTTTGTGTATGACAGAAAAATCTAAATCTTGACAATGTATATTCATACTGAACGTAGCTCATGTGCGTGTAACAAACAACAAGATACTCTTATGATGTCGGTATCTGCTATGCTTTTAAACCGCGAGAAGATAAACTTATTCTCCTATACTATAAAAGACTCCTCGCAACCGAATAATGCATACACTATCAGAGCCCATACTTGTAATAAATAATCAATCTAGTGCCTTATTTTATACTATTTCAAAATAAAGATGAAAGAACCATAATTTACAATTAATTTAGTATAATTAACATAGACAAAGAAATATCAAAAAATAATATTGTAACAAAAATATTAGTCTGTAATAAAAAATCTGATGATGTGAGACATTTGGCAAAAGTAACAAATAAATGAAACTTCTTTCAAGTGCACGAACTATTTTCATCTCACTGGGAATACGCATTTAATACTTCAGAAAGGTTGCATTTATGAAATACTTTGAAGCAAAAAATTACGATGGAATTGCATATTGCTTGTATTCGTAAAGTATTTTACATTATGAAGTTTTATTAAATTCTTTGAATCGAATTGCATGTGGATCGGATTGCTGATCGGATGAAATCAAACATTAACCTATCCTAGCGATGGGCAATAATCGATTACCGATACCAATTATACGACTTTTTGACAAATATTTAAATGCGTAAAAATTTTATATTGTTTGATTAATTAGCTTACGCCACTTAAATTCGAATATCAATATTGGCATCCGATTACACCGCGGTATGACATGTAAATATGAGATGGAGAATGGATAAAGAAAGAATGTATCTACATAATTATGTACATATATATGTTATAGTAATTGAGTTTCTAATTTTCTGACAGTGATCCAATTTCTTTATATCAGTAATTGATGAGAATTTACTATATCAAAATTGAAGTCCACATTCTGAGTCGTCAAATATTTTTTTGTTTTCAAAAATGCATTGAAAGGAATTTTCATATAATTTTGAGAGCCTTAAATTATTGAAATTAAACTACTATATACGGATTTTATCGCGTTGTTTATTTAGCACTGTATTACAAAATTTTGAAAATATTACACTACTACTACTATTGATTTTATTTTACTAATTTATGAGCTAATAAAATTAAACTATTAAATCTATTTATTTTTGGTTTACACTTTCCCCGACGTTTCGGTTGCTTTTCAGCAGCCATGGTAGTTGTCTCAATGTTCCAGTGTAGTTTCCATCTTAGTCTCCCCGTGACCATGGCTGCTGAAAAGCAACCGAAACGTCGGGGAAAATAAAATCAATAGTAGTAGTAGTGTAATATTGTCAAAATTTTGTAATACAGTGCTAAATAAACAACGAGATAAAATCCGTATATAGTAGTTTAATTTCAATGAATAACATTCTCGTAAACAGAAGACAAATCCTTAAATTAGTCAATATACAACCTCAAAATATGACCACACTTTATTGTCACACGATGTATATACAAACCCTGTTTAATAACGTACTTTATTATATTGTTACAGATATCTTCAAAATGGCTGAAATAATAATGAATTCGACGCAAAGCGTGCTCAAAGACACATACGACTATTATCTTTGGACGTTGTCACTCTCAGGTAAGATACTGTTATATTTTCACATGTCAATATTAAATGATATACGAGTAGGTGCTTGTACCTATGAAGCATAATTATATTAAAGTAACTGCTTTTGTGGCGCAGCGGTAGTGGAAGTAAGTGCAACTGTTGTGCAGGAGGTCTTAGAATCAAAACCAGAATTGGGCTTTGTCCGTTAAAAGTACAAAGTAACAGCAAACAGCGTCTAGAATTGTCCTTAGTATACGGCTTAAATCTAGCGAATAAAGCTAGCATAACTTGGTGTGATACATCGTTACCTATTTTACCTTTCCTTCTTAATAAATCTATATGTTTTTGTACATTAAATTGAAGAACAAAGATACATAAAAAATACCAAAAGAAAAATAATGCAATGAGTCTGTCTAAAGAAAAAAAAATGGAAAAAGTACCGGCGATCATGTTAGCGGTTCCATACGTACCTAAAATATAAATATAACTATAATATATTCAAGTAATGACTTACTTAGAACTTCATACTCATTTATTATTAATGTAAAACGCCTATGTCTTTATTTATGATTGCTTATCAAAATGATTTCAATCCACCTGATAAACAAATAAATGTAAACAATTATTGGAATTCCAGAGTAAAAGCCATCATCGCAATTACTTCTTCTTTATACTTATATAAAGTCGTAGTAAGTATACTTATCGGTGGAGTATAAGCGATTTTTCTCGATATTCTGCTAAGACCTACCCTTATAAAACATGACCTTCGCCTTTTCCTATATTTGGTCAGTGAATTTTTGGTCTACTTCTTCCTCTCTTTTCTTCTGTGACGTTATTTTTTAAAATACATAAGTCGTCTTATTAGTAACATAGGTTACGTCTACGCGATAGCTTAGTGGGAGACCGTAAGACTGCCACGCAGAGGTCTCGAGTTCGATCCCAAGGCACGCATTTCTGACTTTTCGAAGTTATGTGCGTATTAATTAGTTAATTTTCGCTTGCTTTAACGGTGAAGTAAAACATCGTGAGGAAACCTGCATATCTGAGAGTTCTACATAATGTTCTCGAAGATATATGAAGTCTGCCAACCCGCACTAGGCCAGCATGGTGGACTATGGCTTTACCCTTCTCACACTGAAAAGAGGCCCGTGCCCGGCAGTGGGACAGTTTAATACAGGGCTGATACTATTAATATAAGCTATAATTATTTTCTACATTTAGAATATATGACTTTGAATGAACGAATATGAATGTTATTAATTACACTACTAGCTTAAATTGTAGTGAAGTTTCAATAATAGTAGTGTTAGAGTTTAAATTATATAATAGAAATGTTTTAAAATAATCAGTGCGACAAAATTCGTCTAAATTAGTTTAATTTCAATAGCTAAAATAGTACGTTTGACACAACAACTTGAACCAAAAGCATTTTGCTCACATTAAATTTGAAACTCACATCTTACCAAAGCCTAGTTCTAGACGGTTACGACGTACGACTGAGATAAAATAATTGTTCAATGTTTCGTACTCAATATAATCTGAAATTCTAAGTCGAACACCAGATATCTCATTCCACGTTGCTCTGTATACATTAAGTATATATTATATACTAAATATTGCCCGAATCTTCGCTCGTGAAAATGTAGGTTATGTATTTTTCCTTTGGGCACAGTACATTTTCTGGATGAAAGGTAGCCTGTCCTTTTCTGTATCCCTGTCAACGTATATGTTGAAATTTCATGATGATCGGTCGAGTAGTTAAGGCGTGAATGCATAACAAATAAACTCACATTTGCATTTATAATACTAGATTTTTCCAAAGGTTTTGCTCGCATAAATGTAGGTTAGGTTAGTAACCATACATTTTTCGAGATAAGAGGTACCCTATGTCCTTGTTTGTTCTCCTGGAAATGTTCAAAGTTTCATGATGGTCGGTCGAGAAGTTAAACAGTAAAAGCATGAAAACAAACACATAAACAAACTCGCATTCGAATTTATTAGTTAGGATGTAAATTTTCTATCCCTCTGGAATATAACTTTTTTATGAATGAGTAGTATCATATAACTTTTTTGCACTCCTGACATTGGTCAAATAATTAAGGCGTGAACGCGAAACAAACGAACTCACATTCACATTTGTAAGGATTATTTAATACTCGAACATCTCACACTTGTTAAACCATTGTAACATTAATTTATTCAGATAGAAAGATGCTTGTAACAGAGTTTATACGCCAATAGTCTCGGTTCTGTACATACCTTTCCTTCCTTTTGACGAGTTCGAATTATCTAGTTTTTGGTTTTATAGACATGTACCTACGTTTGTTGTGTGCTATAGTTTTCTTTTTGTTACACATACAAATAAATAAAATTGAAGTGTCTGTTTGTAATATCAAAATAACAGCGTTTCACTAAATGCATATGATTGTTTACACGATATTAATAACAAAACACCAATTTCTAAATTTTTGTCTGTGTGTTCCGGGTAATCTCCGAAACGGCTAAACCGATTTTGACGGAGCTTTCATTGGCAGATAGCTTATTTTATGAGGAGTAACTCAGGCTACTTTTTATTTCGTGAACAAGTACCAACGGGTTAGGACGCGGGTCGGAGTATTTTTATCCTACGACGTGGACGAAGTCGCGGGCTTCGGCTAGTGGTAGTAGATAATTAGTAAGAACACTTAATACCAAAAACAATACAATAGAGAGTATGAGATATGTTCAATAGTGTTTAAGAATATATTACGGTATATTTATGAGACTATCGCGATGGCATAGCGGGTAGGAATGCGACTACTGTACATTGTCTCGGGTTTAGTTTTTGGGTCAGGCAAAGACTTTCTATTCTTTTTTTAATACGTTTTATTAGCTTCATCTACATGTTTTTTTGTTTGTTAGTTTGTTTATTACTGACTCTTTTGGATTGATTTTGACCCACTTCAAACGGTCAGATTTCATTTAAACGTTGTAGACTTATCGAGGACCGATGACAATACAATAATTTGATAAGATTATCTCATTATGCTGATCGACGAACCTATCGTCAGGATTAATGATTTTCTCACTGATCCTTTGCGTGAGAGCGAGAGAGATAGAGCAAGTGCGTGGTCTGCAGTTAGCCGAACTAAAAAATAGAAAATAAAAAAAGTATAAAGTAACTAAAAAAAAACGCTTTATTTAAAAAAACAAACTAAAAAGTAGTTTTTTTTTATAATTCTTATTTAGGGTAGATTGATTAATAATAGAAATCATTTTAATGTAAAAAAGCGTGGGGTGCTTTCTAAGATATTTTGATAATGATGCTACTTATCAAAATATCTTAGAAAGAAAAAATTTAAGAAAATATTTTTTCTTAGCATAAACCTACATTAACGCGAACGAAGCCGCGGGAAAAATCTAGTTAGTTATATTTAAATAGATCAATAAGGTGCGCTGAGGTGGTAAGAGTAACCGAACATTATTACGCGTCTGTTACTTACGCACAATGGCCCAAAAATTGTAGGGCTTAGTGGAAAACACACGTCCAACTAACTACTATACATTAGATACCTACAGATTCTTGTCAAAATAAAGTCAATATCACCACATCCTACACCGTTATTACTTAAGAATACACGTAGAAGGTAGCCTATCGGACGCATAAATAATACATGGATACGAACCCTGAATAAAACCGCGCTCGGTAATCTGATTAAACTATAAATAATGTGGATACCTGTTCGAATAAACTGACTGCATCATTGTATTGTAATAAATTGGTAGATGTTCCTACTGATATAATATAAATAATAAATGGAAACAAAATAATTTGTTTTGTTATCATTGAGTTATGTATTACGAAGTAAAGGTGACATGTGTCTATGTTGCGTGTGTGAGAATTGTTTAACATATTTGATTGATCAGGAAAAGGTTTAATGTGTTTGATGTATCGGTGTGGTTAAACACCCAAAATAATATAAAAATACTCAACTATTGACCATTTTTACTTACTCGATAAGTACGTAAAAATAGTTTATTTAAGGGAGATTTATTGATAAATAGCAAACTCATTTTACAAATCATTCAATTACTGATTTCAGGTGTTACTAATTAATTCTCGAAAAAGGTTTATTAAAAATACGTTATTATATGGCTCTCTATGCATTATCTTAAACACTATATTTGCTTACTAAATTAAACAAGAAAGAAAAATGGAGTATACTTTGTTTCTAATACGCGTTTGAGTGCATGCTCTCTAACTCACTTAGTTGCAATGACACGTTTGAGTGCAATATTTCAGTATTTAAAATCTTCTCTTATGTGAAATGAATAACATTTTACTTTAATTTAGTTGGTGATACAAACGCGTTTCTATATACAACGGTGCATAATCTTCAACTTCACAATCTACTTTATATATATAATTCTTCTGTACGTGTGTTGACAGTGAACTCCTCCTAAACGGCTGGACCAATTTATTTGAATGATTTTTTTTGTGTGTGTTCAAGTGGATTCGAGGATGGTTTCGATTTGGTTTTATGTTTTTTTTTTCGCCTGTACAGGACATCGTCTTTCGGGGCAGCTAGTATTAGTATAGATATATCAAATATCAAGTGAGAATACTTTCGAGTATATTGCTTTCTGGTGCCCGTTTATAAAGTTGAACGTCATTTCCATTGGATTGAAATCGCTCTCCAAATATTTCGCAATAAGGAAATTCTTTCTTTTACGACCTCACAGACAGGTGTCATCAAATAAGTAAAAGTTAAAGGAATGCTGTTAGTACCTACTGATAATTTATATTATCTTCGCCATTTAAGTCTTCTGTTATTAAAAATAATGTTTTAAATGTTTCATCATTTTATTTACTTATATCTTCATCTTCATCAGATATTTTGCTCGCTGTTTCCGTGAAGATAAGAGAAATGGAAAGTCAGGTTCGAGATTCAACAAGCTTTAGGCCGTTGACCTTGGTTATCACTAGCATCAGTCAGTATGGGAAATCAGTTATAATCTCAATTATTCAGTCATCTGTGAACCTGAAAGGCAAAGATACGCACCGATTATTCTTGTTATTTATACCATATTAATTCCGAATTTTGGCACATAAATTTTTGATCACCCTTAACCATACGGCGAACCCATCTGAACAACGTAGTAATGTTACTTCGAAAGACAAAAATCCGAAGACACTTCTTTGTAGTATATTTTCAATATTATGTTAGGTTATCTGTAGATTTTATTTTATTATGTATAGATTTTATAGTGGACTTACTGAACTATTCCTAAAATATCGTTAGAATTTCGAAATGCTGGGCCATATAAATGCAATACGAGAGATAGGTATGTGAATTACCGAAAATTATGCTCTTAGGGAGAAACAGAATCACTTTGTTTTGTTACCTCTATTACTACTCTTCTTCCTAGCCTTTATTATTCCCATGTCACTTGGGGTCGGCTTTTCTGGTCTAACCGGATTTAACTGGATATCAGTTTTTACACGGAGCGGCTGCCACCTGACCTCCGCAACCCGAAGGCTAACGATACCCTAAGGCTAGACCAGTGTCAGGATATTATAGGGTACTTGACTTCCCAATAACGACTGCCATAGATGTTCATGGCAGCCGGGACCGACGGCTTAACGTGCTCTCCGAGGCACGGAGCAGACGATAATTGCCAATCAATACGCACATAATTTCGAAAAGTCATATACCTTCCGAAAGTCAGAGGCACGTGATATGGGTTCAAATCTGAGACCCTCTGCATTGCAGGCTGTTGGGCTCCCCACTGAGAAATTTATTTTAAGACGACGTGTGCTTCGTTGGGTAAGGCGACTTATTTGTTCCGTCATCTAATACCACACCACCACCACAATTTTCTTCTGCCATAGTCCTACTGGGTATTTGACTATGCAGCAGCAGTGAATGCGATTGCTGTGTCTTGGGTCCTTAAAAATTATTGAGTTTTTCTGGCAAGAAATTCTCAATAGAAGCCCGGAGTAGACGAGTTAGCAGCATTGGCCTCTATTCCTCGAAAAGCACGTAAATATGTCTTGCATCTGTTCCCTCTCCAGTCGTGTCGGGTTACTGTCTTATCGGATTATGAGAGTGAGTAAATTGTGTTAGCACACACGGTTCTACACTATGTAATCTCCTGCTTGCTAGTCTCCGGTAACATTGCCCTTCGTGACCGAAATTCGGTTTGAAGGACCAAAATTTTGTTGCCTTATACGGTCAGATTTAACCTACTGATCTTTAATAACATCAAAAGGCTTCTACTACCTATATAATTATATAGTTGAATGATCTTTTGGATGGAAGCTTTGATAGTTTTTCCTTTAACGTTGGTAACAGATGTTTACGTAACAAGGGTCGACATCTTTAATTTTCATCTAATTATAAAACTTATCTATTTATTTTATTTATTTATTTATTTATTCAAGGTACACCAACGACATTTTTACAAAATAATTAATATTAGACATTCATTAACTGGGATGCAGAGTAAAAACATCACTTATAGGTGTGCACACCATTCACAGTTTTCATTACACTATTACTACCGCATAAATGAAAATGAAGTAAAATTACAAAATAAACAATATAAAAAATTAAATTACATTAATAAAAAATTACACTACATTACATTGCCGATTAGATTACATAATAAAAACAAACAAAATATATGAGAAAATTATAAAAAAAAAAAAAAAATTGTCTTTGTCTTGTCACCATTAATAGTTAACTGTATAAAATTTTTGAATAGCCTAATGTATAAAAGTATAAAAGTGAAAAATGTGTAAAAGCATTGAAATAATTACATATGGTCGAAATTTTATGCTTACGCTTGCATTTTATCGCGAGGCTGCTTATTCGGTGTCTGAGTATTAAAAGTTATAGGGTATTTTTGCCGGGAAACACGTTCTTGCTACAGGTAACGAAGTTAGACCTCAAATAATAATACAGCAGAAGCTAACAAATTGTGAGTGTAATACACTTAATGTACTTAATACACAGCTACTTCTTTAAGTAAGTAGAAAGCTAGAATTTTCGTAACCTCGGTTCGTAACCTAAAACAAATTCACCGCTGTGCCATCGAGGTGAACAGAAACATTCGTTGTTCTATAATTAAGCAGGCCTATATATAAAATATCCCACTACTAGATACAGGCTTCTAAGTTTGAAAGGGGTCAGGCAACACTCAACCACGCTGGCTTAGTGCGGGTTGCAGACTAAGGTTCTATGTATATAATTATTTTATTCTTTGTTACAGACAACAGAACGAAAGGCTGGCCGCTAGTCGACTCACCAGTACCTACCGTCATTTATACTCTACTATACCTCTTCATAGTGTGGATAGGCCCCAAGATGATGAAAGACCGGAGACCGTTCAAGCTGAACTGGCTTCTTGTACCATATAACCTGGCTATGGCAGCGCTGAATGCGTATATAGCTTTAAGGTTGCTGACAGCATCATTTAGATTGAGATATAGTTATATATGTGAGCCGTGTCGGCAGAAATATGATCCAGATGAATTGCAAGTGAGTATATATTTTTATTTATTTAAGGCACATTAACGACATATTTACAGATGTTTGGTTTAGTATAGTATTATCATTTGTTCTGAATGCTGTGTAAACACAACCTTTAAAGGTATTCATAGTATAAATCAATCATACATTACTGTTTCAGAATTACTGTTTTAGAATTTTATTGTTATATTCTTATTTCATTAAGCACATACATTCGTGTAACGATATTCAAAAGTCAATCAGTTAAGTATCAAATGGTAGAGAAAATTAATATTAAGGAAAATAATGAAAAATTGCATTTCATTGGTTAAAATAATAGTAATATAAAGTAATTGTAAGAAGAATAATATAAAAAAGCGCCTAAAGGATTATTTTTAACTTGTTAATCATATAACAAATGAAAGTATCAACACAATAAGCAACAACCAACCAGCTGCTACCCATAACACTGCAGAATCTAGCATTTACCATCAGATTGGCCGATAGTTCGTTAACCATTATGGTAATAAATAAGAAAGTCTGTATTAACAAAGCCTCGTCGATGTTATAGTAACGCTAACGTAAGCATGATAATGCTAAACGCTCAAGTCTGTTAGCGTGTAAGCCGTTGAAATGCAATTGTATAAGTGCACAATATGCGTTTGTATATGAACTATCGGCACTCTTATTTACTTGCCGAAATGCAGCATCAGTGTTCCTGTTCTTACATCGGTTGTCTGCCACAATTCATATCATCACCAAATAATTGACATATACCACTGAAAATTGCAACGTTACTTGACACCAAAAAATCAATAAGTCGCAACACGTCTTCTAATAAGATACCAGCCTGCCCTTTCAGTCGGGTTAAATATAATATGTAGCCTTTGTCCATCAGGAATAATGTAGCTTTCAAATAATGATAGAATTTTCAAATAGGTCAGTGGTTACGGAGATTACCTTTGACTTTGTGAAAAATATGATGAATATTTCTAAAAGGAAAAATATTTTTATTTTAAGAAACGTACTCATGATTTTGAGAATGTCTAGTTTATTTCAGGCTTAGGCACAAACATGACACTTTAACTAATATTATAAATGCCAATGTGACTTTGTTTATTTGTGTGTATTTTTACTGTCACGCCTTAACTACTCAACCGATCATCATGGAATTTCATAAGACACGTTGTCAGGAGTACAGGAAAGGTTACACTTTTTATTATTTGAAAAGTACTATTACTAACGTAACCTAACCTACTTTTACGTGAGTAAAGCCACGGGCAAAAATTAGTATTCATATAAAGTAAAATAATTCCCATCTCATAGGAAAGCTTGTTGTTTAATGTAGTTAATAATAATTCAGACATAGGTTACCTTTCATCCCGACAAAAATACTTTCCTAAGCATGACAAAATCGTCAAAAGCTAGAGCTTTTAACTTTCGCTGTCATTAAGTCCTTCATTTAAATGTCTAACTCAGTATTAATTTGTTATATTGGCTCAAAAAGCAATAATTTAAAACAAAAATAATTACCGCATCTCAAGTCTGAAGTTTTGATTTGTTTTAAATTTTAATTTCCTTTAAAAGACAAAAGTATCTTCATTAATCATATCCTAAATATATTTTTGATATCTTAAGAGCTCTTTAAAGATAAATGATATTTAGCTATTTGGATGATCTCTTTGTCACAAGAAATATTCTTCTTATAATTTGTTGTATATTCATGCTTGAGGTAGGCATCGTAGTGTGTTACCTCTTTTCGATTCTCTGTCATCTAAATCTTTATTTGTATAGTGATTTTATTTTTATCTGAATTTATAAGTGTATATTTTCTCAGTACCTTTCCTCTTTTTCTCCAGCTATCGAACTAAACTTATTTTTAAATAATTATTTTTCATTTATATTATATTACTTATTAACAACACTTTTTTTTTTTTTTTTTTTTTTACGTGGGGGAATGCTATGACGCATATCCCTCCGCGGGGGCGGGCGGAGGGATTATGTCGGACTCGCCGGGGTATAGAAAGATGTTGAAAATATAATGTACCTCCCGGGATACCGACTAAACCTACCACGGTGTTCCTCGACACAACCACTATCGACGGGGCCGCGCGAATCGCTTTCGCATGCGGTCGCGACCCCGCCAAGGTTACGGCCCGCCGTATGAAACGGCAGGCCACTACACGAAAGACCTACCCAAAATAGGCACTACGTCATATAAAACCCTACTGTCTCCCCTAGAGGGGAGACGGACTCGACACAGAGGCGCGCGTGGGAACACGCACGCCGCCTCTCGGACCTGGTGCTGAACGGATGGCGGGCAGGCCCACAAAGCCCGCCACCCCCAGGTCAAACCTCAGGGTGGCTGGAGGTCATCGCGCGCCCTCCGGCGCCCGGCTCTGCGGTTGGGGAGAGGGTTTAAACGCTCCCTCTCCCGCTCCGCCGCCTCCTTGATGTAAATTACTTCCTCACAAAAGGAGGCGACAGCGTTCCACGACCTCTCACTCCGGACCATAGACTGAACTACGGCCGGGAGCGAGAGGGCAACCGATCCGACTGCCGCGATCAAATCACGGCGCTGCGATGCCCAGGCGGGGCAAACCGCCAAAGTGTGCAGCGCCGTGTCCTCAACAACGTCGCGGCAGTCGCCGCAGTGGTGACAACCGGGCGTCTCTTGCCGGCGTATACGACACAGGAACTGGCCAAAACAACCATGGCCAGTCAGAACCTGTGTCAGCCGGAAGGTGAGGGCGCCATGCCGCCTCTCCAGCCACTCCTCAAATACGGGCCTTACCGCCACAATCGTGGCGTGCCCGACTTATTAACAACACTATATTGGGTTCAAATATGTTAGGCAATTGACTCGAATATTATTTTTTAACCTTGAAAAAACGTATAACAAGAATGTTTAGACGTGGCTCACACATCTTATGTCCAGCAATGGATTGTGATAGGCTGGTAAATATTGATACGTCTGTAGGTCATACCACTTTTTATCCCATGTAAAGTGAAACGTGGAAATTTCGCCAGCATCAGCGCTATGATTTTATTATAAATTCTACAACTAGCTATTTTCTTTTTCAGATAGCGGATGCGGTCTGGTGGTACTACTTCTCGAAGCTTCTGGAATTCTGTGACACATTCTTCTTTATTCTTAGGAAGAAAGATGAACAGCTGACTTTCCTTCATGTATACCATCACTCAACTATGTTTAGTTTTTGGTGGATAGGAATTAAATGGGTGCCTAGTGGATCAAGTAAGTACTTTCTCTGTCATTACGTAAAAAGGTTTCTTTCAAAACTAAAACCAGCTCTACCATGCAAATATTTTTTCGCAACTTCGGGCTGAACGAAAAATCTTATAACGAAGTTTTTTCGGAATTCTTTCTTTCAAAATGACATTACTCTGTTGTCCGGACTACTTTATGGAAGGGTTTAGGATAATCAAGAGGTTATGGACCGGAATTTAGGAAGAATTTTGGAATAAATGTGTTTTATGGTGCGAACATTTAGCCCGATACTTCGACTTTTAGGTTTCATGGTAGGCTTTTATAAATGCCAGATGATCCAACAAAACTTCGTCATGACGGAGTCTTTACCATTATTCTAGTCCATTTAACTCTATTCGTTAATATTTAATATATGGATAACGCCATTTCGGAATTACACCTACACAATTTCGTGGACGAGGTCAGTTCTGACATTTGAATGAAGCTATGTCTTCAAAAAAAACACGGTATTAGGTATAATTATCTTCTATCACCGACCGTAGATAGCTTTTAATACCATTTTTTTTAAATATTTTGTACATTATATTTCGCAAAAATAAACAAGATAAATATATGAGAGGAGACTACATTGCCAGCAAGAGCTCTAGGTCTAACCAATACAGAGAGAGAGAACTTGCTGCACCAAATCGAACTATTAAATTAGATAACAATCTAGTTGACGGAAAGTAGAAGATACAATGAACATTTGTATAAGTAATAGGACAGTAGTCATGGCTGGTTCATATAAGCGCTGGCACTTGCTTACTTGCTTATGATCCAGTGAAAATGCTAAGTTCTACCTGGTAATTTAAATCTGGTAGTAGGGTTGTCACGCGGACCGCTAATAACCACACTAAAGGTTACAGGGTTAATTGTCAAATGGCAGAAAAAGGAAGCACGAGGCAACTTCTGACGAAACCTTTAAAAAAGATAACCGTTATCATGCAGTATTTCTCGGAGGGAGATAGCGAGCTCTACACTCAACATTTTCAAATTAATTATATTAATTACTCCCTTATTCAAATTCTAATTTTGAGGCTGTTTTCCTTCGATTGCTTAATAAAATATAAGTCCAAATGGTATGTAAAATCAATCATAGGCAACTACCTTAATAAATCCAATTATACTCGATTCTGTTCCCAATATTATAAGAAAGCACATCAATTGATCTGATTACGTAAACTAGGTATTACGCTGTGCACATATTTTAAACTGTCTAAGTAAGATACATTGTAAGAAACGATACCTCTCTAAAAAATAAAGCAATTGTTTTACAAAAGATTTTAACTCTAGACTCCTCAGTCATAAAAAGATACAAAGATTTCTTCCTCATAAAAACAAATTCGTGGAAATTGCAAATGGCCTCCAATTTTGGCGCCATAAAGAAATTTATTGCGCATGTCACAGATGCGTATCAGCTGTAAAGTGTGAAATTAATCAAACTTCAATTGAACTTTTTCGCTTACATTTAAAACAATTGGCAATGCGATGTGATTCAGTAATTTTTCTGAAGATTTTAGGATGCGTTTATAAACGTGAGCGCCAACTGGTTAATATTAAAAAAGATATTATGGAACTTCGTTTAAAATTTAATTCGAAGATCAAATTAATGCATTATTTGATTTATGCTCCTACTGACTACCTCGATAGCAAAGCGCAGTGGGACTGAATTTGACAGCTGACCATGAGGCCTAACAAACGTTAGGCCTTGATTAGGGATTTGATTTGACATCCGGTGTAGAATATTCTTATTGGGTTTTCCTGTAAATAAACTTTCAGTAGTAGTATAGAGGCGGCATATGTGCCGTCTATTACTGGCGAAATTAGGGTGAATTACACCCCTGTTTACTTTTTCGGGTACACATATAGATGTGACACTATTATGTATAGTAATTTGTACTATACATTCATTAATATTATGAACCTACGACACAAGTTATAATATTATTATATTTTTTCTAAGTACATCTTTTATTTTGCTAAAACATGTCATATGATAAATGAACAACGATATAAAAATAGAGACGCTTTTTTTCTAAGTATAATACGAATCAAGGTTGACTAAGATTGCGTTAATAGAAGCCTACGGATATGATATTTCCTGTCTAGACTTAAACGGATTAATCTAGCTTTCAAAGAATTTTTCAGTTAGCTTAGTTCTTGAAAATCATTAATTTTATTTTAAGATTGAGTCATTTAAATTAAATTGCTGGATTCGTCTTGTTAAAACGTTTCATTTACCAATTTTAGTAGATAGGTACCTATTTAATAGTTTTTTTCATATAGTCTTATCTTATCTTATCTTGTGTGGGGGCCAGTCAGTACAGACCGGCGACACTTCGACCCAGTGGGATCTTTTGTGTCGACCTCTCCAATAATGACTGCCTTAAATGTTTATGGCAGCCGGGACCGATGGCTTAACGTGCTTTCCGAGGCACAGAGCAGGCGATAATTGTCAATCAATACGCACATAATTTCGGAAAATCATATAACTTCCGAAAGTCATAGGTGCGCGACGTGGATTCGAACCCGAGAATTTTTCCTCTGCATTGCAGTCTGTTGGTCTCCTCACTGAGCTATCGCTGCTCTTATATAGTCTTGCTACTATGCGAATGTTATACATTAAAATTAAAATACTTTGTACGGTTTCTATCACTGTTTTCTTTTTATAAAAAACACTACTTTCAGATAAATTAAACTCCTAAAATTTACACTTTTCATTAAATTCTCAGTAGCAGCACAAAGTCCTAAACCTGCTTTGCCTGGTAGAGAGTAATATGCTCGCCTTCTATAACGAAGAACATAAAAAATGCTCATGATATATGGGTACAATACTGCTCTGCCATGCCTTTTAAAAGTAAGTGCGTAAGAAGTTTACGATATCCAAAAAAAAAATAATAATAATAAAACAGCCCGCTTGGTTTTATAACCTTCCCTTGCTGTATGGCAATAGGTAAATGTAAAAGTAAATTTCATAGAAGAGCTTAGTAAGTATATTTTGAAGTTCATGAGTGTTAGTTTGTGACCTAAATGAATCAAGATATTAATATCTAGGAAAATCTTTTGACAAGATTGTTTAAGTCTCCGTATTTAAATTAATATAATTATTATTAACCCGCATGTATGTACATAATCCTACACAATTTTCCTCTGAACAGAATACAATCAATTCGTCCAACAAGAAATCCGATTTAGGCATCAAATAAAACATCGTAAACATATTCAATGGTACCGTTCTAATCTGTTTAAGTATATTAAGTGGGTGTACTAACAAACCACGGCTCAGTAAACGGATCAAATTTTTCTTTTTTTAAATATAAAGTAATTTATAAATTTTAGATATTAAATAAGTATTTTATACTATTTAATATTATGTGTGTATATGAATTAGTCTGTAGTCTGTTACTGTACCTATTCAATAAAATAAAAATAAAATGTTACCAAATCCAACTGCGCGGTTATTGAGAATCTATTAATAATATGAAATCTGTAAATTTTTATATGTGGGTGTTTTCAATCGTTTTACCCTTCAAAGAGTAGAGCCTACCGTACAGAGAAAGCGGTAGCGGAGCGGTGCCGGAGACGGAGCGTTACCGGTGGCAGATTTTTTGTATTGTTAGAATTAGTATGAAATGTTACACACACTGTCTGTACCGATTGTGTCTGTCCGCTGTTTGTGTGTAGTGATAGGATTAAAGCTTTATACTTAAGAGCTATGCTCGTATTGGTGTTATACGCCATGTTTCTCGATTATCGGTGAATACCTTGACCTCCTTATAAGACATGACCTTCCCCTTTTTTTATTTGATCTGTGAATGCCCTTTTGTGTCTGCCTCTGGTCTGGCTTAAAGCAGAATACCTTTATTTAGGAGGCTCTATATATATTGTACGTATTAAAAAGAGGATCTGTTGCCATCTTTTAAGCATTTTTAGACGTAATATTATGACTAACGTGTTTCGATCCAAAAATGGATCTTGAGGCTTCTGCTTGTTATATTAGCGAAGCCTTAAACCGATAAGACCAATAAGGCAGACAGGCAACATCTATAACTATTGTTACATACATAGATGTATTAAACCTCTATTTGGTCGAAAATAGTTAACGTTTCATATAACAGTCTACTGTCATCAACTAGGTTCTGTTCCAGACTCTGAAGTAGCTGAAAAATTCTAGATAAAAAGTTCCAAAACACCTTGCTCGATTTGAGATCAAACCCGAGACTTCACTGCAGTCACAATCACTGTCACTGTCTTTGATCAATATTTTTATGGAGACTTAAAACGTCTACTTTGAAAATATTATTGGTTTCATTATAGACAGTCACCTTTTTTTGCTTTAGTTGCTTATTTGCCTCAGATTTATTTAAGCCGCTTACAGGCGTCTGGGAAGATAGCAAATACATAAATATAAAAACTAGATTTTTATATTTCTGTAAATGATGAAATGCGGAATAAATCAAACAATTTTTGTATTGTTCTAATTAGTATGTAACATTACTTACGTAATTGACTAAGCAGCGATAGCTCTGTGGGGAGACCAACAGACTGCAATACAGAGGATCTCGGGTTCGAACCCACGTCGCGCATCTCTCACTTCCGGAAGTTATATGAATTTCCGAAATTATGTGCGTATTGATTGACAATTATCGCCCGCTCCGTGCCTCGAGAGCACGTTAAGCCGTCCGTCCCGGCTGCCATGAACATCTATGGCAGACGTTATTGGGGAAGTCGACACAAAAGATCCCACTGGGTCGAAGTGTCGCCGGTCTGTACTGACTGGCCCCCACACAAGATAAGATAAGATACGTAATTGACTGCCACCGCGGCAAGTGTCGTTGGTTCGAATCCCACACGGGACAAAATATTGTGTGATCCACCACAAAATAAATGATTGTTCAGATTCTGGTTGTTTCATTGTGTCCATTGTTTGGAAAGTCTCCCGCAGGGAAACAGGAATTATTCCTAGTGCAGAAGTTGTCCTGTTGTAAAGAAAAAAATATAAGAAATAAAAAGTGTTCCTTACGTCTAGTTATGTTTATATTTTGCCTGAGCAAGACATAACTTGTGTTTCAGGCGATAGAAGATAACATAGAGTCTATAAAATTACCTGTAAATTACGGGTATGCAGTAATCTATATTTAGTACAAGCAAAATAAATAATTATAGGTCGTTATTAGAAATAAATTAATCTAGATAATGTATATATATGACAAATAAAGATCATAGAGATATTTAAAGCAATGTGTATAGGACATCCCCTTTCTCTACCACTATCCCAGTTTATGATATAGCGTTCCCCTACACCAACCGTTAGGTTATAATAGAGGAGCCGCTGTACCTTCCAGTGCCCGAGAGCACCTTCCGGGACCAGTTATAGACAGGTCTTGTCCCCAAATCCCGACTCTCCACCTACCTCGTGCCCAAGTGACACTACCTATTCTCCAGATAGGTACCGGAGCAATAAAGCCGCTCACTACTCGCAACTCAAGGAGTTGCTAACGATAACCTCGCTGAAGCCGACGGAGAAGCCGCCTCCCATATCTCCAGTATGGTACCGGAGCTGTGTAAGGCACGCTCACTTCCCGACATACATCCGTATGCCTACCCAAATAGGCCTACAAGCCGGGTGTGGCCCGAGTCACTCCAGCTATGACTCTTACTTGCTGAGCAGGCAAGCTCTCGAGATGCGTTGCGGCAGTGAAACCACACTGCCACTTTGCTAAAGGCAACTCCGTGCCTCATGCGACCGACTGGTTCGCACGGGCCGCGTCTGAGTCCGACGCTCGAACGCAACGTGCTTGCCGAGCAAACGAACATGTCGTCCACAGCGGCCAACCACATACCCCTGCGAGTCCAACACCAATGTCAGGCACCGCGCACTCTAGTCAGGTATATCTAGTAGGTAGGCTATCTAGGTATAATATAAACTGCGTAGTGGCCTGCCGTTTCATACGGCGGGCCGTAACCTCAGCGGGGTCGCGATGTATGCGAAAGCGATTCGCACGGCCATAGCGATAGTGGTTTTGTCGAGGAATATCGTGGTAGGTTTAGTCAGTATTCCGGGAGGTACATTATTTCTTTTCCATCTTTCGTTTACCCCGGCGAGTCCGACATAATCCCTTCGCCCGCCCCCGCGGAGGGACAAGCGTCATTGCATTCCCGACGTAAAAAAAAAAAAACCTATAATTATGGAAAATATGTTTTTTTTTCTCGTTGCTGAAATAATCTTAATGCAATAAGTATGTTAAAATTTACTTTATAAGCATTTCCATAATCAGATAATTTAATTTAAAAATCAAGCATTTGTTGAACTTGCGACTTAAATGGGTCGCAGGATCTACTGATCCTGTAAGTATATTATCAAAGAGAAAAAAAAAATTATGAAGCAGAACTCTGCTTCATAAAAAATATTTTTCTCGTTGATAATTTACTTTTAAATGCATTAAAATTATTTTATATAGTTTAAGTCAATGATCTAATAAGTATTCATTGTCTAGCAGAATAAAATTATTTATCCTTTTTGTGCACCTTTATCGTCACAAATCTTCAATATAAACATGCTTAAGGCACTAACTATTGGCAGCCTCGATGGCGTAGTAGTTAGTGTAACCGACTGCCACGCCTGAGGTCACGGGTTCGATTCTCGCACGAGTCAAACATTTGTGCGCATGGACATGGATGTTTGTCTTGGTTTGGATATTTCTTTGTATAATATATATGAACTTACAAAAAAATAATTATAATATGTATGTTTATCCATTGTCTAGTAGCCATAGCACAAGCTCTGCTTAGTTTCGGCTGGATGGTGTTGTGTGTATGTGATAGAATATATATATACTATAAATAATCATATCTTTTAATAATAATTAAGTAATTAATATTTGCGAGGAATGGTTGTTCCTCGAAGATATATCGCCCATATTCATATTGGGCATCCACCTAATGATAACACACACAAAATCTTAATCACCAAGCGTAAATACAATAATATATTAATCCGCTACAATATATTGTTTTCCGATAAAATATTACTTTGATAAATAATATCAACGCTATTCTGGTAATTCTGCCAATATTAATAGCCTTTCACAATATGGAAGGTCTCGTTAAACTTCGGGCATATATGTTGTTTGATCCCGTATTTAGAGATTTTCTGGATGATGATGGATGGAGTTTGAATCTATGTATATCCTATAACATTCTGCATCCGTTACGTGAGATTTTAAGTCTCCAGAAAAGTGTTTGTATTGCTGTACCTGGTAAAACAGATAAAACTATAACAGCAGATAAAACTAGTTCTTCACTAATAACACAACGCTTCTTCAAATGAACTTAAAAGCTCTATGCATTGCAGACGATCTATGATATGGTAGACGTTCAACCCCGTGTAAACTACTCTAACTAAAGCAAAATTTTTGAATAATAAAATAAATTATTTTCTTTACAGCTTTCCTTCCTGCTATGGTGAACAGTGGCATCCACGTTCTGATGTACACCTACTACGGGCTCTCTGTCTTTGGCCCCACAGTCAGCAAGTACCTCTGGTGGAAGAAATACCTTACTATTTTGCAACTGGTAAGTTATAATTAATTTAATACAATATATCAATTAAGCAGCGATAGTCTAGTGGGAAGCCGTTGGACTGCCACGCAGAGGTCTCGAGTTCGATACCAAGGCGCGCATCTCTAACTTTTCGAGGTTATGTGCGTATTAAATAGTTGATAATCACCCGCTTTAACGACGAAGGAAAACATCGTGAAGAAATCTGCATGTCTGAGAGTTGTCCATGATGTTCTCGACTCCTTCTCCCTAGCCTTTATTATTCCCAAGTCACTTTGGGTCGGCTTTTCTGGTCTGGCAAGATTTACGAGGCACCATTTCTAACCGAACCATGTCTAATAGAAATATTTCTAATGACACACAATCGCGCGTGCAACTGTGTGAAATTCCCTTTGTTATAAAATAGTTTGGAGATTAAGATTAATATTAAAATTTACACGACGATTAATGTTTGTATAACTTTCCCTTCCGTAAACAAAGTAGATAAGGTTTGAGTATGAACTGCTTCAATAATTTTTTTAAATAGTAATTTTGTAGGTTTTGATTGTAAATTACTACAGATGTATTAATGTTTATTCTTTGCACATTTTTTATAATCTTTGTCTCATTCTGTATTTTACTTAAAGCTTTTTATATTACTTCTTGTCATCCTTATCTCTCAAATGTGATAAAACATTGATTTTCCTATTGTTATGGCAGTATAATTAGAGAGAGTTCTTATTTTCTGTTGTTTTAATTATTTTTTACTAAGTTCCTAAAATATGTTTTTTTTTTGTTTTATGCAAATTTAATTATAATAATTTAATTTCTTACAATTCTTGGTATCAATAGCATTGTTAAATAATTTCACAGGTTCAAATACCGCATCATCGTTCTTAAACATATTATCATAATTTGTAAATGAATTAGTTAAGACTTCAAATAATCTTCGTAATTGACCACTATACAGTGTGTCCGGTCATGGACTAGCGATATTCTAAATACTTATATTATAACAACAATTTTTATACACAAACACACTTAACACTTGGACCCAATCCACTTCCCCGCTATGTGGCAGCCATTTTGTTTTTCGTCGAAATATTCCCTATGTGGATGCAATAAAAATAATATCTCCCAGTTTTGGTCTTATTGAGATAAAAATTGGCTTATTCGAAGGGCGAAACAACAATAACTTTGAAAGTAATAGACACACACTTGTAAATTAAATTTTGTATTGTAGCTTAGCTCAACATCTGTCGATTTAGTACAAAAATGAAAAGTTTTATGGGGGGTGTATTTGAAGTAATTTACAATAATTTGTTGATTTACATAATTTTCTGACCTTTTTTATTGAGTTTCATATTGTTTTCAAAAATTATGGACATGTGAACACTTTGTTTTGTAATGTAAACAGTAGACAGTATTGTTGCCCTTCGAATAAGACGACTATTTTTATCTCAATAACACCAAAACTTTGGGAGATATAAATTTTTTTGTACCCACATATGGAATATTTTGACGAAAAAACAAAATGGCTGCCACATAGCGGGGAAGTGGATTGGGCCCAAGTGTTAAGTGTATTTGTGTATAAAAATAGTTCTTATATAAGTATTTAGAATATCGCCAGTCCATGACCGGACACACTGTACATATTTGTTACCCTTCCGGCTAAGTGAGCCTTGTTACCCTCCCATGCCTTTATTATGCCCGAATGCTGGCATAAATTACACATGTTATGAGACCCAATTATGGAACAACTGTGCGGGGCCTTCTGAAACAAGGACATCTGCCAAGGGCTGTAAGGACAGCTACTAACCTACATTTATGTCTCATATTTGTAATGATAAAATATTTTGAAGTAGATACTCGGTTTAATTTAGGTTGAAAAGCAATTTCTAAACAATGTGAAGATTTTTTTACATAATAAGAATTGGATAAATAAAAAGAGGATTCTTCCACATATATGTATAAATAATATAAAGAGATTTCGCTATTTATATTTTTATTCTTTTATATTTTCATTTTAGTTTAGTAAGCAATATTCATTGTAAGGTTTAACTTATTTCAGCAATTTATGATAAACAAACAAAAGAAACGAACAAAGGACTTTGAAATAAAACTATACCTTCATGAGTTACTTTTTAAAACACGTCATCTTTTAAAAACATATTTTCTTCTTTCAGATCCAGTTTACCTGCGCCCTAGTTCTTGGTATCAATGGCATTAGGACTGGGTGCGAGTTCCCGCTGTGGATGCACTACGTTCTCATTATCTACATGATTTCCTTCATCATTCTGTTCGGCAACTTCTACATGAAAGCTTACCTAGCTAAGGTGACTATTTTATTTCGATAAACACTAAAAAAATAATATTACTTACGTAGCCATTTTGTATTAATAACCAATTTATACGTTGCTTTAATAACAACCGTGAATCTGTTGAACAGAATTCTTGATTTCGTTTTTCTGTTAAACTAAGTTTGGACTACGACACTTTACACAGTACACTCAGTGTATGCGCGAAGTTTCTCTGTATGAATGCTTGATTGCGAAATTTATTGTGACACAATAATTATTAGTGTCGCATTAGCCCCTATGTAAATACGTTGTATCCAAATATCTAGTGTAGTTAAAAAGTTTTCGAACATGTTCGACATTTTCATAAAGATCGAATCCTGTTTATTGACTTACTTGATGCCAAAAACCTCCTTGTTAGTGAAAAATTGATAATCGTTCACCTGAAGTAATAGACAATTAATGTCACATTTATGTCGTAATTTCTGTCGTAGCCTAAAGCCTAGCTTTCGAGTAAATTTTAACAGCACAAAAAACTAGAAAGGTTCCCCATTATATGTACATAATGGTTGAAATTTAATATGGGTCTGATATATCACCGCTGAGCTATTCAGGGATATAAAACAGCGATTCAACCATTTCATTTATTGACTATTATATTATTTATACGACAAAAGCAGGAAACAAACATACGGCTTACAAGATAATTAGTGTTTGCTGACTATAAGGAAGGGAATGGAAGACATAAAAAAGATTGCTCCGTCTCTAAAACTGTTACTTACTGGACGGAATACAGTAACAGTATAACTATGAGAAGTGTATTTACGCAAACGAGACAGTTTATGCGTATCTTCGCCAAATAGTCATAGGTAATAACCTCAAACTTTTGTAAACTTCAAATAGCGTTAGAATAATCGTCACCATTTATAACTTTTTCTATACTAATGTTATGAAGAGGAAAGATTCGATATTTGTTTGTTTGTACATATGTAAGGCTTAAACTTAAGAACTAACCAACCGATTTAAAAAATATCTTTCACCATAAGGAAGTTATATTATCACCGAGTAGCATAGAATATATGTCACGCGAGCAAAGCCGCGAGCCAAAGCTAGTCTTTAAATATAAGCTTACTAGAAGATTTTCAAATATTTTTACCCAGAAAACGTACTTCAAAATTTAACTAAGTTGTTCCATAACTACTTGTCTGTAGAAAATCTCTATATTAACAATAATAAATTTAAAGCGGGTATTAATGAGCATTACTGTTACGTCGATAGTTACGTAAGTTCCGAGTGAAAGTTCGGACGAGTGCTTATGACGGGTACGGTTATGTCATGGATCATTTTACTTTCTTTAACTTCGTGATCTTAGTAGGAGAAGTTGAAAGTACTATGGCGCGGCTGAAATGTAAACGGTATGTTTAAAATAGAAATATATAAAAACTAATACTTGGTTCTAATATACTGTGATTTGGCTGAGACTTAGGGCTAGGTACGATCCTCGCTTAAACTTACGATTTCGTTGAAACTGGATCAGTCCAGCTAAGGAAGTACATCCAGAAAATGCCTACAGATTTGATTGTTGTGTTATGGGATGGTAGATGCAGTGATTAGGGTTTTCAAGCTTCTTAAAAAGCCATTAGCAGCAACGCGTAAGTAATGCACTTGGTGTTCCAAACGTCATTAGAATATAGTTTATAATAAGTGTTTATTAATATTATGCAATATTAGTTCTAGCCACCTGAGATGTGAGAAAAATGTATGAAACTGAAAATCTGTTTGATTAGCTCGTTGGTTCTATCATAAATACTCGTAATATGTTAAAATTCTCATCGTGATGTCTTGCGTAAAAATTTCAGATTAAGAAATCTTAACAAGGTGTTTTGTTAGGAAACTCTCAGAAGGAAAACTAGAGTCTATAAGAAGTAATATTTGAATTTAACTGAACTGTATTTAACATAAATGAATAAATCACGATATTTGGCGTATTAGTGCAACAGATCCTAAGCAATTATATTGGGTTTAATTTACACTATTCCAAAAATGTGTAAATTGTCATACAATTCATTGTTTTAATAGTCCGTAATGTGTATCTTTTCACATGAATTACACGTAGAAAGGAAGATTCATTTTAAACAAATAAATTTGAATTTACCTGACAGATTTCGCGATGAAAATAAATAGAAGTAAATTTATTAAAATACTGTCTGTAGAAAACTGACAATGCAATTGAAAATGTTATTATAAAAGTATCTACCCGTTGCAGAGTCTCGAGATGCGGAAGACGGAACATGTATATTATGTTATCGTTATGTCGATATAGAAAGCGGTGAAATTGTTTTACATATTCTTTTATATTATATACTTTTTTACCTACATATATAACAGTGGTCCACCAGTAGGCCACGCAGTCAAAGATTTTTTTGTAAAAGAGCGCTCACCGTACTTAGGTCGCACGAAAACTGTCAAGACTAAGAAAAGTGAGCTCACACATTAGATATGGAATGATAGTCCAATATTAAAAATTAATAATAATAATATTCCACACATACACACAACACTATCTAGCCCAAACTAAGCAGAGCTTGTACTATGAACATACATAATTATATACTTTTTTTTGTAAATACTTACATATTATACATACAAGGCAAAAGCCCTAATACGTGGGACCTAAGTCTGGTGAAATGGGGATGCAATATACCCCTGCCTTCCACTTTAATATTATAATTTAATAATATAATATTCTATCACATACACACACCACTATCTAGCGCAAACTAAGCAGAGCTTTTACTATGGGTACTAGTCAATGAATAAACATACATATATACTTTTTTTTTGTAAATACTTACATATTATACATAGAAACACCCAGACCAAGACAAACATCCATGTTCATGCACACAAATGTTTGACTTGTGCGGGAATCGAAACCGCGACCTCAGGCGTGGCAGTCGGTTACACTAACCACTACGCCATCGAGGCAGATATAATGTTGGCACTATGTCAACATTAGTCAGATTACATATTACTCTCCAGAAAGGACCATATTTAAACAATACTTTGCATTTATATTTAGGATTTAAATCTTTAGCCACAGCATCATTTATTCAGATCACGCAATAGTATAACCAAAATAGTGAATACACTATTTTGGTTCTATTAGATGAATTAGATTGAACTTAGCTTAGATTGTAAGTTAACCAGAAGCTTCAAACTCTGTGATTTCGTCGTATGATTTTGAAGCTTCACCAAACAGATATAGTTTTGGATACTTAAGTAGTTAGTCTAAGTTAGTTTTCCAACTATTTTTAATGTCTAGAGAGCTTCTATACTTTAAATGACCACAGTTGCAATAATATGTATTAGAGAAAATCTTGACTTACATTCGAAATAGATTTACGTCCGTATCAGTAGAGTTTATTATACCTAAAATTCATCAGCTTCGTTTTTCAAGTAATAAGTGATAAAGAGTGAGCTTTTTGCTATCTTCCAGACTTCTTGCTACCATTGAAAATTTATTAACAAAAGCACCTACTCACATTTATCTGATGTATGTCCACCCATAAAATGGAAGCTGAGAGCTTACGATTGGCTAAAAAGATTAGTGAATTGAAAAAACCACCGGTCTTAATTCAAATATTATAAAAAATGTTTAAAATAAGAGCTGATGAACCTTTTGGCAATATAAATACTGAAAACATTATCTTTCCTGCTCCATTAAGACAACAATTATTGAATAAATATGCATTATTTTTAATTTATGCATTTTCTATTTCCAGGGAAGCAAATGTATGGAAGTTCGGTATGGCCAGTGTCTTGACGATGAAGAAACTATAACCAAGAGAAAATTGAAATACAACTGATGTGATGGGATACTTAATATGTTAATTTATTTAAACCTAGTTATAAATTTTACAGTTAGTTAGTAAGCTTTGTAAATGCGAAATAATATAACTTTATAATTTATATTTTATGTTATGCGTTTACTTATTTGTGTTCCTACCTATACCTGTTGTTCCTATAAATTGATTTGTCTGTCAATACATTTAAATATCAGTGTTTATGTGGCCCTTGTATTCTTGATCTTTCACGGTAAGCGTAATTGGAGGCACTGTTTGCACAAGCAAGTTAATCGATTTTATTATGCACGTAACCTACGCAGGGTTCATGCATAATGAAAACGGTTAACGATACTCGTGCAAATATCACGTGTGATTACCTCGCGCATGTAACTCACACGATTAGTTTGCGCATGTAGCTAATACAAGTAGGGTTGTCTATTAGCACCAAAAGTATGTAATAAACAGTAAATAATAGTTAAAAACCATGAGAAGAATTATATTGATATATATATATATATATATATATATATATATAAATAAAAAAATATTAACAACAATTAAAAAGTTTTTAACTATGAAATTGCCACAGTTCAACGAAACGAAACGTCGAAACGTCGGGGAAAGTGTAAACCAAAAATAAATATATTTAATAGTTTAAATAATTTTATTAGCTTATAAATTAGTCAAATAAAATCAATAGTAGTAGTAGAGTAATATTTTCAAAATTTTGTAATACAGTGATAAATAAACAACGCGATAAAATCCGTATATAGTAGTTTAATTTCAATGAATAACATTCGCGTAAACAGAAGACAATATTATGAACTTACCTTTGTTTGTTTAGCAAATACGAGTAATATTTGTAAGTGCAAATGCACAAATTTTAGTTAATAAGTAATGGTTTATTTATTTATGAAGTGCTGTTACTGTTACAGATAACCTTATCATGCTTTTAGTAGTATTAAAATCTATATATTAATACGTGAAGCAAAAACTTTGTACCCCTTTTTACGAAAATTGCACGGCCGGACGAGTATAAAATTTGACACAGTTAAAGTTTATATGGAGAAGGAATGTCGAATACTAATATTTTTATAAAATATGCATAAGAAATACATTAAATTAATGAAAAAGCGCTACACACCACCATGCATTTGACACACGCAGTCGAATCGCGGTCGTAGTATTTCGGCATTGAGGAGTCTGCCCACGTCTCATACCATGACCGTGCTAGGAACGTGTCAGGCAAAAAAATAATTATTTGTAAGGAAATGTATAAGACTATGCCCACTAGACCGTTCCGTCACCGACCAGCAGTTCCAATAGCAGGGCGTATCGTGTTGCTTTTCGTGTCTGATACGTTCCTAGCACGATCATGGTATGACACGGTGTAGTGGGCAGACTCCTTTGTTCGGCTGATGTAGTACTATTCTTCGTAACTATGGTTACATATATCAATATATAATAATATATCTTATCAATATCTTACAAGCAACCTTTGGGTGAATTGGAATGATAAATGCTATTTCTAGTTGTCCCGAAAGACGTAGTCCTGTACAGGCGAAAAAAAACAAAAATAGACCAAATCTAAACCATCTTCGAATCCACTTAAACACATAAAAAAAAATCATTCATATCGGTCCAGCCATTTAGGAGGAGTTCACTGTCAACAGACGTAAAGAAGCATTAAAAAAAATACCAAATCTTAACCATCCTCGAATGCACTTGAACACACACAAAAAAAAATTATTCAAATCGGTCCAGCCGTTTAGGAGGAGTTCACTGTCAACGCACGTACAGAAGAATTATATATATAAAGAAGATAAAGAAAAAAACAAAGTAGCAAGCTTAGAAATATTGTCAATGAAAAAGTTTAATCATTTGTTTCAAAAAGATAAGTAAATTAACCTATATAGCCTTGACGAAATCTAAATTATAAGGATATATTAATTATAGACAATAAAACCTTAATAACGATCAAACTTAAAATTTAAATCAATTATGGTCGAATTTTGACCACTTGGCGACCGCTAGTTATTATAATTATTTGTTTCTCTTTCACTTTTATTTGCCTGGAAAATGACACTATAGCATATATGTAGCTCTCCTCCCTCTGACGGGCGACCAGGGCGAGCCAGAGTTGAGAGTCCTACGGGCGCTCTCGAGGATCCACCCCAGGCAACCAGTAACGGCAAGCCGAGGACGAGGCCTTAACCGACTGTCTGAAGCATTTAGGACCACAGTGTCGTCATTCATATTCAGATCGCCACGAGCAGTCCTGCGGTTTGTGCGCTTTAAGTTAACCTGATGATACAATTTTTGTTTACATCACAAGGTGAAGGTGATATTTTAAAAGCTAGTGTACTGTGGCCTCCGATATCGCGTTAGTCTCATGATGAGATAACGACTGTCCCAGAGTGGTTTTATCATTATTATTTATCAAATACTTTTCATATAATTAATTGTATGATTTATTTTTAAGAGTAAATTTTTATATAGCAACGAGAAAAATATTGCCTTCAAAGAGTCATTAATAAAGTGTAGATCTGAAACACCATCAATCTAACATCTACTCAAGCGTGCATAGATCTACCAAAGAAATATTCGCATATTTTTCTCACATTATTCAATGGCATGCCATTGTTATTAAAGCGATACCTTTATACCCAACTTCCCATAGTCGGGTAAAAAGGTTAGGGTTATAAATCTTACTGACTATGTGTAAGTTTCGCTTGATTTTTTAATGACATATCCCAAACAGACATTATTTCTGTGTTGTGGTAGACTTGACAAACATTCAAACAACGGTCACAATGAACACCCCAGAATCGAAATTCAGTTATGAATTTCATAAATTTTTGTCCCGTTTGGGAATCGAACCCACAACACTCGGCGTAGTGGCAAAAGTGATACTACCACTAATTCTACTACGCTAACCGTGAGCCGCCAGAGGTGCAACCATTACAATCGAACTTGACACCTCTGCGTGCAGTCCAACAGTCTCCCACTATGCCTATATACCCTACCGGCCAAAAGTTTGAGACCACAAGTTAAAATATTGTTTCACAATAAAATTTGTTAAAAATACATATGATAAACAATTAATTTGAACACCTGCATATACAATGGATATTTAACTATTTTTCGAAGTCATTATTTCTATTTATTTTTATGTAATCATCGTACAAAGGTCTTTTGTCTAGAAACATCTATGGGCGCCGCGTGCGGACCGCGCGCTAAAGTCATTGTAATATTATTGTTACCTGACTATTATTCATTATTTGGGCTTTGTTTTGTGTTAACAGAATTTTAGGAAATTTTAACTTCCTAAAACACTGTGAACACCTGAGTTTCCATGGAGTAAATATTTCTTAATCTTGGTTAGTCCGAGCTCGTCGTTCTTACAATGAAGACATCTCATTATGGGAAAAGTACGCCAAATTAGCGGTGAAACTCGTGCTGTCATCATTGCTTTACACAACGAAAGCAAATCTGAACGTGCGATTGCTACTCAGCTCAAGTTGTCGAAGACTTGTGTTTATAACACAATAACCCGATACAAGGAGACTGGCAATAATCAAGATCGTTCGCGGTCGGGAAGGCCGAGAGCTACCACTTCTAGCGAGGATAAGTTCATCGTGGTAACAAGCAAGCGGAATAGACGCCTGACAGCACCAGAAATCCGCGCTGAAGTGAACAAATCCCGGTCTACACCTGTGTCATTGACCACAGTGAAAAGAAGACTAAGAGACGCTAAGTTATTTGGTCGCGTAGCAGTGCGAAAACCTCTCTTAAGGCCACAAAACAAAAAGAAGAGAATGCAGTGGGCCCTTACCCATCGAGACTGGAGTGAAGAAGACTTCAAAAGAGTTCTTTGGACAGATGAGTCCAAATTTGAAGTGTTTGGGAGCAAAAGACGTGTTTTTGTTCGGCGGAGTGCCGAGGAAAAGATGATGCCAGACTGTGTCCTGCCCACAGTGAAGCATGGCGGTGGTTCCGTTATGGTTTGGGGTTGTTTCTCGAGCCGTGGAACTGGAGATTTGGTACGAGTCGAAGGAATTATGAAAAAGGAGCAGTACAAAGCAATATTGGAGTGTAATGCTGTACCATCGGGACTTCGGCTAGTTGGAGATACCTAAACCCTAAACACAGCTCCAAATTATGCCGGGGTTATTTAGATACAAAAGAAGCAGAAGGGGTGTTAAAAAACATGGTGTGGCCCGCTCAGAGCCCCGACCTTAACCCTATAGAACTTTTGTGGGAAGAGCTGGACAGAAACGTGCGCAGTTGTTGTCCCAGCTCACAAGAAGATTTGTGGAGAGCATTGCAAGAAAGCTGGAACAATATTTCACAAGAAACAATCGACAAATTGATTGCCCGCATGCCAAGACTTGTCAACAAAGTGATTCAATGCAAGGGAGAGTTTTTTGATGGAAAAGCTGTTTAGCTTGTCAACATATATTTTAAGTTAAATTGTCGAAATATTTAATATTTTTTATTTATATTTAATTGCATTTGCCATACTTAATAAATATCACAATAAATCCTTTCATGTTTAGCTTTTTATTTTGAGTTTTACATCCATTTGCAACTTTGATGTAGGTGGTCTCAAACTTTTGACCGGCAGTGTATATTGCTGCCTGTTGCTATTATGTTTCAAATTTTGGCAAAAATGCTAATTGACTTGTAAATGAGATAGATTGTTACCTCAGACAGCCCATATTGCTGTACAGATTATAGGTAACTAATGAGGTGTTTTCAGAGTTCTTTTGGTACCGGTAGAATGGGGTGACTTTGATAATCAAAAGGTAGAATCGGGACAAAAACTATATTTTTCTTAAAATATGCGAGCGAAAAAATATTTAAATATCGGTTTTGTACGTACTGTCGATTTTTTTATTAAAAATATTTACTATTCGATTATTTTCAAGAAAATAATAAAATGTCAGTGATCAATTTTAAACTATGATCGAGGTTACTTTGATACCCCCTTTTTTTATTACGGCGATCGAAAGTATCCCCAAACAGAAATAAAAATTACACAAAACTAGCACTTACATATTTTATGTATTTTTTCGCAAATCGTCACGGATCCATCCACAACGATTGAACACACAATAACAATCATAATCAATGCTGCCAACCGTAAAAGAAAGACTGAAAGGATGCGTTGAGAATTCGCACAATTTAAGTTTAAAACTAAAGCAAAGTTTTTATGAAATTCACACCGTGATTCAAAATAAACTCATTCTACGGTACATAGAATGTTTAATTTTACAGAGAAAATAATATAATAAACGATAAAAGAAAATTTTACTAAAAATTTATCGGTGACGCAACAGTAGGGAATGTTGCCTTTACTGCCGCAAAACCTGCTTGCCGAGCATGTGGCCTCTGATTCGATTTCTGGATTAGGCAATGTGATAGTTAAGTATTTTGTCAAGATATTCTTAATAGCAGCACCGCGTCTAGACTGTGTCTAGCAGACAGTGATAAATAATCAGCTGCATAGATAAAAGTTGGCGCAACATTGGTGTAATCTCTGTGCCTACGCTTTTGGAAATATTCCTACACGCATATATGCTTGAGACTATAAAGGAATGTGTTACATACATATATACCGTACCACTCGACAACGAAGCAGATTTCATTCATATCACCTGGAAGCGTTCAAATCCAAGACATATCATTTCTCCCACGTACGTGCAAGCTCTGGAATGAACTGCCTGCTTCGGTGTTTCCCGAGCGCTATGATATGTCCTTCTTCAAACGAGGTTTAAAGAGAGTTCTTCTTTCACGGTAGGCAGCGGCTTTGCTGTGTGCTGACATTGCTGAAGTCCATAAGCAGCGGTTACCACTTTCCATCAGGTGGGCCACTTGCTTGTCGGCCACCAAAGGCAATACTATAGAAATAAAAAAATAAAAATTTGGTCTCACGGCTATATCCCCAAAGCTCGATGGCGTAGTGGTCCTGCGGTCGCGGGTTCGATTCCCGCACAAGTCAAACATTTGTGTGCATGGACATGGATATTTGTCTTGGTCTGGGTGTTTCTATGTATAATAATAATATGTACCTATTTACAAAACAAGTATATATGTATGTTTATTCATTGTACCCATAGTAAAAGCTCTGCTTAGTTTGCGCTAGATAGAGTTGTGTGAATGTGATAGAATTATTATATTATAATATTAAAGTAAGGGTGTTTTACATGCCCATTTCACCAGACTTAGGTATTAGGGCTTTTGCCGTTGCTCAAGCAAAGTTCCAGCTTACGTTCTGTGAATTTCTTGATAGAATAACTCAATACTGCTTTGACCGACACGGCAATAATTAATACCGAGACTTCATACATAGTCTACGCTCTCACTACGCTAACGACGCAGGCCACGTATTACTAAAACTTAACATTGACTCCACGGATGGTGTAGCGGTTTATGTGGTCGCCTCGCCATTGCTACTGCGCCGAGTAGTGCGGGTTCGAATCCCACACGGGACAAAACTTTGTGTGATCCACTAATGGTTGTTCCGAGTCTGGGTGTTCTTTTTCTTTGCGACACATGATTTATTCCTAGTGCGGGCTAATAATAAAAAATTCAACAGTTTGCTTCAACGAAGTAGGGTTCCGTTATTTCCTACATTTGTTTCTACCCACTGTTATTGTTAGCTAGTATTTAGAGCAGCGATAGCTCAGTGGGGAGACCAACAGACTGCAATGCAGAGTATCTCGGGTTTGAACCCACGTCGCGCACCTCTGACTTTCGGAAATTATATGACTTTTCGAAATTATGTGCGTATTGATTGACAATTATCGCCTGCTCCGTGCCTCGGAGAACACGTTAAGCCGTCGGTCCCGACTGCCATGAACATCTATGGCAGTCGTTATTGGGGAAGTCGACACAAAAGATCCCACTGGGTCGAAGTGTCGTCGGTCTGTACTGACTGGCCCCCGTACAAGATAAGATAAGATAGCTAGCATTTCATGAACAATTTTATTTTTCGACAGTCTGACTGTTATTGAAGCCATGTCCATCAGTCAATTTCACCTATCAGCCCTTTAGACATAATACGAAAGCGAATTCAAAATAATGTAAAGAAAAGGAAAATTACCTACGGCTTATGCGTACGTCGCAAAAGGCTTGAAGAAAATTAACACATTGAACGCCATGCCGGTCACAAATGACCGCAAACAATACATTTTATATTGTGTCTGTTAAATGGCAGTCAACGTGTCATCAAAAAACAACATACACAGTTTATTCAGAAACGTCTATCGTTAGATAAAAAACATTCATACGATATCACGTCTATATAGATATATAACCTTAAGGTGTATTACCCTTAGCCCCAGCTATGTTTTTAGGTCTTAAATGACGGCCTCTGTGGCGTAGTGGTTAGTGTAACTGACTGCCACGCCTGAGGACGCGGGTTCGATTCCCGCACAAGTCAAACATCTGTGTGCATGAACATGGATGTTTGTCTTGGTCTGGGTGTTTCTACGTATAATATGTATGTATTTACAAAAAAAAAAATGTATATGTATGTTTATCCATTGTCTAGTATCCATAGTACAAGCTCTGCTTAGTTTGGGCTAGATGGTGTTGTGTGTATGTGATAGAATATTAGTATTATATTAAAGCCGCCTACCGGGTACTTTACCAGATGCTCTGCTGTTATAGAGTAATTCTAATAAAATACCAACAAACTTTTGCCTGATTCAGGAATCATACCAGATTCTCCATGTACGGCAGTCGCATTTATTACTGCTGCGATGCATGTATCTATGTTCTCGAAGTGATAGGCAAGTGGTGTATTACACCCATTTGACTACCTATATTTTTGGTCCCACCCCCTTAAAATGGTTAAAGCAAAGGTGCTTCGTATTGTTATTAAGATTTTCTATAACATTTCTCATAACCCAGAAATTAACACTCAGTCATCTTTAATAAACTGCCGGTGGAGATGAAGGGTATTTACTGCGAAAATAGATTTATAAACAAGTTTAGGGCATTTCTTTTGGAAAAGAGCTACTACAGCGTAGAGTAGTTTCGGAGTAACATGTCAAATATATAAGTTTATCTTGGTTACATCATGATTTACATTTAACATTTTCTTTTATAATATATATGGATATATTATAAAAGAAAATGTTAAATGTAAATGCTGACATTAGCTAATTAATTTAAGTGATGACATAACATAAAACGAATATCCTCCTATAATTAATATGTTATTTATATTGTACTCGTATTATCCATTTTAAGTTATTTAATGTTTTAAATTTTATTTGTATATGTGCACATTTAGTATGTAATTTTAAAATTCTGCACAATGTTTTTTGTATTGAATAAATGACTAATGACTAACACCGAGACCTCATGCACAGGAGTCGCATACCACTGCGCCACGTTAGTTGGATGCCACAAATTCTTCTGTAAAAAGGTAAACGTTGACGAAAAGAAAAAGGAAAACACCAGTTACTTAATATATTATCCCTAGACACCATCGTGTAATGGCCAAGTTAACCCAAAGCGCCTTTATTATTATAATCGTCACTCTTTTTCCTTTCAAACGGTGAGCTGGTTTACAAGATGGCAGATAATATTTATGAACGTTGTTTTCTTCCTTTCGAATGCGGAAATGTTTTCAGAACATTAGCGTGAAATGTCCTTGGAGTGTGAATAAGGATAAGTCAGGTGCGAATTGGTGCGCTTACTGAGGGTTCCGTAACATAGGAAAGTTATTGTCAGCTATTGAATTTTTCTGTCCCGTATTTCTGAGTAGCAGCAAGGAGTCTAGAATTTTACAGCAATAGGCTCGCCTCGTATTACACGGGGCCTATACAGAAAGCCTCAAAAAATTCGGTGTAATACATTTTCGGGAATACAGGCGTCAGACTGTGTATGTATAATTATACTCTTTATGTTTTATTTAAGTTCACCCTTACTTTGAAGCTAGTTTGTATAACCGTTTCTACGAAAGGAACAATCTGAAAATTCATTTGTTTCTAGTTTGGGATCAAAATTCACGCGTAACACAATGCTTTTCATCCTAACTTATAACTTGAGGTCGATACTACGGCATGCACTTTCTCAAAATTATGTGCATATTAAATAGTTAATTATTATCACTCGAAAATATTCCAAAGAATCCGAAATATCTGAGAACTCCGCATAATGCTTTCAAAGATTTATGAGAAGACAGTCTATTCGCAAAAAGTCAACGTGGTGGATTTTGATCTAGCCCTGCTCATCTGAGTAGAGGCTCATGCCCAGCAGTGGGACAGTTTGTAATCAGCGCTAATATTATTATTAATTTTAAGATCACATACTCTCAAAATTAGAGTATGTGAATTATTACAGCGCAAAAGCTAGAGAACCTTGGTTTACTAGTAGGTTAAAAGTTTAATACAGGATTGACTCCTTTTGGGTACGGAACCCTATCCTAAATTTAGCTACGAATGATACAGTTACGTAGAAGCAAATAATAGTACAGAAATAAAACGAACAAGATATTATATTTTTGGAATTTATGTATTTAGTAACTGTCTACTTCGGTGGCGTAGCAAAGCAACTGTTACGCATGAGGACTTGGATTTGATTGCCAAGTCACACAAAATGTTATTGGGTTTTCTGCCAAGCACTTTTGTTGCACGGAGTCTGGAACTTTACTCGGCAGACGACTATAGGCCACTTTCACCAACTATGAGTTTAGATCTCACCTAATAGCGTACAGCCAAAAACTGTCTGGCAATGTGCGCAATAAATCGCTTGCATTTTATACCGTGGACTCAAAATATACATAACTAGCCGTCCATGGCAGTATCACTAACGTTTATGGTTACTGCTCCGCTCTAATGGCATGTAGCATGATGCTATATAGCCTATGTTACTTGTAGATAAAGTAGCTGAGATGAGCCCTACAATAATATAGAATATTCTACTGCTGGGTGCGAACATCTTCTCAGTCTGAGACGGCCCATAGTCCGCCACACTCACCCAGCGCGGGTTGGAAAACTTCACATATCTTCGAGAACTTTATGTAAAACACATACCTTCATGCACATGAGCATGCAATTTTCCTCAAGATGTTTTTTTTATACATCTGAGGTGCCAAACAAGCATACGGCCCACCTGATAGTAAGAGGTCACCGTAGCCTATGGACGCCTGCAATACCAGAGGCATCACTTTCACGTTGCCGATCCTTTAGAAAAGGAAGTGAAGGAGCGGGAAGGGGTAAAGAGAGATTGGGCCTCCGGCACTCTCACTCACCGAACGAAACACAACAGTAGGAATACTGCTATTAATAGTTAACTATTAAATAACTTACGAAAAGTAAAAGGCCTTGGGATCAAACTCCAACAGATTCCCACTAGACCATCGCTGCTTATCGAATACTTTTTTAACAGGGATAATTATGTTATTTTCCTACTTATCTGTCTGTATGCTCTATGCTTTATGAACAGTCAAAATGAATCCGAAAAGGCACGTTTGGCTGTTCATAGAGGACTATTAGTGCCTACACTTATGCATGGAAGTAAAAGTTGGGTATGGCAAAAGAAGCATGAGAGCAAAATAAATGCTATAGGAATGAGAGCGCTGAGAAATATATGTGGTGTGACTCTGAAAGATAGAATAAGGAATAGTGTGATTAGAGAGAGATGCGACATAAAAGTTAATATAGTGATAAGAATAGAAAAGGGCGTGTTAAGCTGGTTTGGGCATGTAGAAAGACTGGACGAGAAAAGACTGACTAATAAAGTTTATAAGGCTAGTGTGAATGGAACAGTCGCAAGGAGAAGACATTTTTTTTTTTTTTTTTTTTGATACTCAGGAAAAAATGCTTGATGCACTACCCGTCGGCTAGGGGACGGCACCGGCGGGGCGTGTGGGACTCACCAGCCTAGTGCTGGTATACCCACTAAAAAAACCTGGGGTGTTCCCTCTTTCACCCAATGGGGGGGGCCAGTTGGGAGTCTAAAAAGATTCATCCATAGCAGGCCCCCCCGTGTGGGTGCCGGCCGGGTCAATGGGACCCGACCTCCTCTCGTCGCCGGGGGAGAGCATTTCACTGCTCTCCCCTTTCGACGTAAGAAGGCGCGCGGGAACACCACGCGCGCACTCTATGGGTTCTTACTCACGGGTGGCAGGGTCCCCTAAGGCCTTGTCACCCAGAACCCTTAGGTGGGGGGCAGGAGAGCGACATAAGCGCGTCTCCTGCGCCCCCTCCTCCGGCGGCGGATGTCTGGGGCGTAAGGATCTTCCTCACGCCCCCGCTCCGCCGCCTCCTTCTGCGAGATGACAGTCTCGCAGAAGGACCTCATTGCACCCCAGCACCTGTCGTCACCGACCATCATGGATACGACGGTCGGCAACGAGAGGTCGGGGCCAATCACGGCGACCAGGGCACAGCGCTCCGCGGCCCACGCCGGACACTCCTCCAGCGTGTGCTGCGCCGTGTCCCGGTCGCACTCCTCGCAGTGGTGACACATGGTTGTCGGCTCCCTACCGGCTATCTTGCACAGGTACTCTCCGAAACAGCCGTGTCCGGAGAGCACCAGAGTAAGCCGGTAGGTGAGCGGTCCGCGCCGTCTGTCCGTCCATTGCCTTAGCACCGGACGGACAGCCTCGACTGTCCTCACCCCGTAGCGGGGCTGGGCCAGTCGCTCCTCCCACTTGGCCTCGAGGACTAGTCAAGCCTGGGACCTTCGCGTCTCCACCACCCCGTGAGTGGGTTCCTCACCATGGAGCCGGAGGTCCACGCGCCAGTGATACACCGACGCTTGGACCTCCGCCTCCAAATCCCAGGGCGGCGATGCCGCCAGGACGCACGCCGCCTCAAAGGAGACGGTGCGGTACGCAAGGAGAAGACCTAGGCGAACGTTTCTTGATCAGATCGGAGACGTTCTGGATAAAGGCCAGGTTAAGAGCACCATAAACCGGCGAACGTGTATGAGGAATGTTATGAAAGTGAATGAAGTCGAAAAGTGAGTCAGGATCGTAGCAAATGGAAATCCGTAGTCTCTGCCTACCCCTCTGGGAAACAGATGTCTATGTATGTATGTATGTATCTGTCTGGTTTAGTAAAAAGATTAATGCCTGTTATTTATTTATTCAAAATCAAGAAAAGGGGTCAAATTTTATTTATTTATGACGTTAAAATATTGCGTAAACATGTTTATGACACAAACAGGTAAATTAACCTAATAACCTTCTTTGAAGACGTACAATAATGATACAATGAAATTGATACAATTTTCTCTGTTTAATCAGGTTAAATCTTGCTTGGAACATCTTTTGTGAAGTATTAAATGAACAGTGATGAATCGGTATCACGTGTAAGGTTGCCAACACCTTGTACAAGAAATAAAGAATCTTTGCATTAGAAAAGGCAACAGCATTTAGAAAAATCCATTTTTTTTTTTTGAATTTTTAGAAATAATTTTCTAAGTTTATGTTTAAACAGCATTCATTGAAAGATACTTTAAACTTTCTACTCATTTTTCTACTTATTAACATACGTTGTTAAGAAAAAGGTTAAAGATTATATTAGTTTTCTTTTAACCTTGTAAATCTGGATATCCGTAATATTAAATGGGATATTTTTTTTTACTTTTTTTTTTTTTATCCGTAAACAGTAGCATTTTGATAGATAATATAGTGTGGTTGGCAACCCTAAGTACGTGGCCCATTTCCTATGAACTAGCGGTCGCCAAGTGGTCGAAATTCACCCATAATTTATTAAAATTTTAAATATGATCGCTATTAAAGTTTTATTGTCTATAACTTTATACCCTTATAATCAGATTTCATTTAGTCACCTACTCCACATACATAATATGTATGTGGAGTAGGTGACTAAATGAAATGCTTCGTAACTATGGTGACATACATATTATGTATGTCACCATAGTTACGAAGCATTCTATGAAGTCAACCGAACAATGCCGAAATACTACAAACGCGATTCGACTGCTTGAGTAAAATACATGGTTGTGTGCGTGTAGTGTTTTTTTATTAATTTAATGTATTTCTTATGCATATTTTATAAAAATATTAGGATTTGCAGGGGCAAATCCTAATATTTTTCTAAAATGTTTATATGGAGAAGGAGGGCCTTCTCCATATAAACTTTAACTGTGCCAAATTTCATACTCCTCCATCCGCGCAATTTTCGTAAAAAGAGGTACAAAGTTTTTGCTTCACGTATTAATATATAGATATCACAATATTACATAAATACGTATTTTTGTAACAGTTATAGAAAAAAGAATATTATATAATACCTATCACTGGTTCGCAGTAATAGAGTAATCGTATTAGGGAATAAATGTTGCATAAGTAACAAGAATAATTATATTAAGAGGGTACTGAGAAGCTTTTTGTAAGAATCCGGGTAAAATATTAAGGTATGGTAGGTGTTTAGTTGGCCTGCGGTAGTGAATGCGACGCCTGTGTATTAGCTCTCGAGTTCAATCCTCATGTAAGCTCAGCAGAAAGTTATTGAGGTTTCTCTGAAGAATAATCTCGAGAGCATCCTGGTAACAGAAAGTTAAAACTGTCGCAGACTTTATGTGGCATTAGCTTCTATGTCTGTACATACATCCCTAAAGTAGTAGGGAGATGTATTTAATACATATTTCACTAGCTATTGCTTTTGGTTCCACGTAGAGGATGATGACTTCATAGCTGTCTACCGGGCAACGTTTCAAACGCTGTGATTCTATTGAAATTAAACTCATTTATACCGATTTTATCGCGTTGTTTATTTAACACTGTATTACATAATTTTGAAACTGTTACACTAAACAATAAACTTATTAAAACTATTCTTATTAAGTTTTAGACGTTCCCCGACGTTTTGGTTGCTTTTCAGAAGCCATGGTCACGGGGAGACTAAGATGGTAGCTGTCTCAATGTTCCAGTGTAGTTATTTTAAAGTACCCGAACAGTGTTAAATAAACAACGCGATAAAATCCGTATAAATGAGTTTAATTTCAATTAATAACATTCGCGTAAACAGAAGACAATATTCTGTGATGCTACTGAGAATTCCTGGGCAGCAGGGCAAAAATCCAAGCGCACTTTGACGATCTGTAACCTCTTGCACAGCAGTTGCTGCAGTCACTACCGCGACGCCATCAAAGCTTCTCTTTTTGGTGTATAAATAAAACTACATAGCACTTTGACCATAAAGTTGTAATTAGATCTGCTGGCACTGAGCGCGGGCCATGTACGCCACTTTCTGCGCACGTTGGACAACTTCAGGGCAGCGTTTACGACGCACCAGCCTGCAGTCCTGGAAGAACCCTTCGTTGCGAGGGAACCCGTTGCTCCCGTCGCTGAAGGTCACCAATCCTGGAAAAATAATTAGTATTATAAGTATGTGTTATTTTTATATACGTACTACTACTACCAAAACAATGTATGATAGCGCCATCTAGTTTAAGATTTATGGTAACACATGATTTAAATATAATATATTGACATAAACCTGTAACTAGATGCAGCTGTTACTAAAGGTTTTTTCATAAAAAATGTAGGATAAAGTATTATTTATTTATAGCATATAAATAGATGGCACAATGTGCAACTGGACGCCGTTGCCATCGCGCTGACTATTGTGTGGTCGAATCCCACATAGGACAATTTGTGTGATATGCAAATGATCATCCTCATTTTGGGTATCTCATTGTAGTTCTGTAAAGTAAAGGCCACCTGTGACACAGAGAATAAACTCAAAAGTAAAAAATAAAAAAAAACAGAATCTCTTATGTCTATTCTCGTGTAAAATGTTACTAAAATCTGTTAGCAACTCAGGCGTGATTGAGTAACAAACATTTAAACGTTATTCTAGTAAAAACAGAAACAACAATGCCTGCACTAAGTAAATCCCTGAGGTACTCTGATTTGAAATAGCTAACTTGTAACACAACAATGTATGTTCCCTTAGGAGGTTGAAAACGATGCATAAATACTTGGGTACTTGATTTACATACTTGAAAATGACCCTTTTTAAAGAGCACTATGAAATGATCCCATGTGAGTAATATTAGAACATAGTAGAAATAGACTTTAGACAATTTTAATGGCACTCTTTATTTTAGTTTGAATTAATGTTTGCATTCGATTTATGAATTTTTCTGTAGATTATCACATAGGAAAACAAAATACAGATTCAGAGATCAATCGTTATGTAGACTGATGATAGGTAGATTACTTTCATTTACTTACACCAGATCTAAGTAACAATATTATAACATTTAAGCTATTATAAATTAATGATACAAGGTTATTGTCGTACGGTTGAGCAAATAGCTGGCTTTAAGTCATTTATTTAGCTTTATGTAACATAGAATTTTCCTCGCCATGTTATGTCTAACATTACATTGTGTCTTGCTAAAAATGCCAGATACCGTATTGCTGTTACGAAATTTTCTAACGGAAAATTCAATAACATTTTGCCCGATCACACCGTGCACATTTTCAGAATAGTAGTATAACTAATTGATTTATTATATAATATGATTCAAAATAAATTGTTGATCACTCGATATTGTAAACACTGAAAGTAGATCTGGATGTAATTTAAAGGTCAAAATAAGAAATATTGTCGAAAAATAACAAATCTTTATATATAAATCTTCTATGCGTGTCTTTGTAATTAAACTCCTGCTAAACGGCTGGACCGATTTTTTGTGTATGTTCAAGTGGATTCGAGAATGGTTAACATTTGTTTTTTTTGTTTTATTAATTTTTTCGTGTGTGCAACGTATGTCGGGATAGCTAATAGATTTATATATATAATAATAAATTAAAGGGTCTTCGAGGGACGGCAAACCCAATAAGAAAATACTAAATGCTATTATTTGAACCATGCAATGCTGCCAGTCTTCTGGGCACACTACCAGTCGAATGTGATGCGGAGGAATTCTATGACGCCTATTAGTTTACTTCTTCTTTTTATTTCTGTTTTATAATATTTTAGGTATAAGTTAGTTTTAAAGAATTGTGTTTATATTATGTATACAATTTATTAAAGTTGATAGGTATTTAAACCATAGAAAAGTGAATTATATTGTTGGTATTCGTCGGATATTATTATAAGTTTAGCTTTTATGGGTATAAGCAACTTAGAGGCCTCATTTTAAATTACAATATGTAAAAAACCTTGTCATTCCGGTTCTTATAAACCATTGGTATCAATAGATAGCAAAACAGGGGTTTAAGAAGTTTTAGAATACTTTCCTATCATAGCAAAACCACACAAGTTCACTTATTCGGACTAAGAAGGTCCTACAAAACGAATAGACAATTTCAACAGAGACTGGCCATTGAGTGCACAAATGTGTGCGCAAACAGAAGTGCACTCTCTATTTATTCACTCTTTTACTTTGATGAGACGGTAATTCGATATGTCTGAAGAGAGGTCAAAGCAGAAGTTGGTACTGCACCTGATCTCTCTTCGAATATGTTGTTACGTGCTGTCCGAACGCGATCATTGAAATCTGATTTTTGATACAGCTATACATACCAAGGCCCCACACTCTTCCACCGCGGAACTCCCCCTCGAATTTCATTCCATCAGCGCGCCAGAATACTCCATGACCGTGGAACCAGCCTTGCATGAATTCACCCTCATATCTGAAATATATATAAAAGCATTCTTCAATATACCTTACTCGCATATCTATAAGGATCCACATTCATTGCAAGTGGCAGTGTTTTTAATTAAATTTATTACATATGATCCCCACATTGGACAAAAGATTTCTTAATCTATAAATGGTAGCTGTTCTGAATCTAGGTGTTAAATGAATCATGATTTTAAATTTTTGCTAAGTCTCGCCGTGACATGAGGCTTAGAGCATCGAGTTAATAAAACAAGAATACATCACATGTTAAGGTAATGTAATCTTTATATACTTCAGATCAAATTACGGACAATTATGACGATCGAGGTGATATTATACGCACACGTGAGAGTGCAAATACAAGTACACTCTCTATATCTTCACTCTGATAGTCAGATGCAACGGATATCAAGCAAAATCAGAGTGAGATCAAGCTGTTAAATAAAATATCTGTTTACGAAACACGTGTCTCGTAACAAAAGTTTCCATTTACGACCTGATTACAAATATTTTACAACAAAGATTTAAAGCACCTTGCGTGGTAATCCACTTAATGTACGAATACTTTACGTATATAGAAGAACGTTCCCGAAAGAGTAAAATAAAGTTATTAATTACTTTGAATCAGCTTAATAAATTGCATGTACAAAGTTCTTGTGCCTGTACAAACACTTTTTACATACCTGGAATTGCTTATGGAAAAGTTTAATGTAATGAAACATATTATGTTTCGAAAGGGCTGTCTTCTTCAATTCGTGGTACGAGTTTGCTTTAATGTATGAGGCTGATCGTGAGGTGACATTTTCGGGACTGGAATTTATTTTTGAGATTTCTGCTAAGGAATTCTCAGTGGTATTAGGGAGTTCGGTATTAGGCTATAATCAAGACTGCCAAGTTAATACGCGAGTGACTTCTGCCCTGTAGCCACATACACTACTGTATACGGGTTGTACGATGTTCCTTTTTTTTTTAAATATATTTTTAAACTAGTAAACATTTTTTTAAACTTATTTTCACACTTTCGTCGACATTAAGATTCCTTTTCAGTAACTGGTTATGGAGGGATTAAAATAGTGGTCGTCTCACTGTCTTGAAGTCAAGTTATTTCAAAACACCTGAAAATAAGTCGGGCTGTGATTTGCTTCTTCTTGATTTAAAAAAAATATTAATCAGATCCCAAGCTATGCATTCCATTATTAGCATAAAAGATCAAATGAACAGAACAGTAGTAACAACTACCGGAGTCTGCATTAAATGGGCAATCATAATTAATGTGGTACCCCATCAGTAATGTTACAAGGAGGAAGCTATGCGCCGTTTAGGACAAAAATTAAGCAGAGAGAACTATATTATGTCATAATTGTGCAGCATTACAGCTTTGAGACCGCCGTATCAGTCTCCAGGATACCTGAATTTTAAACCAATAACTAACCATCGGGACATCACTCAAATGTCTGCATAGTTTGGCATGAGGTCAAAGTGGCCGCATAACACAGGTTTGATTCATAGAATAAAAACAAAACAAAAACTGAAAGCTATTTTCATTTGTATAAATAAAGAATCGTATATCTAAACCGTCCTGATACTATCAGAAATAAATAACTTTTTAAGGATTTATTCTATCTATTCGTTATCATAATATGTTAAAAATAATCTGGAACCTCGGGCATACGTGTCATCGAAAGTTATGAACAAAATAAGCTGCAATAAAGTCAATACAAAGTTGCTTAAATCAAATAAAAGCTACAAAATAATTATTCTTTACTTAATATAATTTTTGCAATATCAGATATGAATTTTATTAAAAGTATATAGCTTATTTATGGCAATTACTTAGGTTAGTTTTATACACAAGTTCGTCATTTTAATTAAAACTGATATTTTGCCAATAAATTCTTACAAGTTTTATTATAACTAACATCAAGCAAAGACTAACCGTTTTATCCCATTTAAGCCATTTTATCAAAATAATATTATAGAAATAATAAATATAAATAAACACGAAGATTATATTTCCACCTTGGATTACCTACATACATAATTGTATGCCTATTTCCTCGAAAAGGTAAGTAGAGGTAATGAATACGACTGCTGTGGTCTCAAGTCCGATTATCAAATCGGGTAAAGTGTCATAAGAATTGATTTTCAAGAAATTCTCACCAGTAGTATGAAGTTTTTAAATGTACCCGGTACGGTAGTAGGCACGCCTCTATGTGGGATCTAAAATCATGATTGACTAAATGTGGGTGTAATAAACCACCGCCTCCCACTTCGTGGTTTGAGTCTTTGTTAAGATTTTTTACAATAACAAACGTGTTACATCGTCCAGCAAAGGTGCCGCGTCAGCAATTTACACCATGCACGATTTTATGCGATGTAGTTCGAGCAGTGTTCATGTAAACCGCGTCGCGTTCACTCATATCATTTAGCAATAATTAAGTCATATTATTGTATCAATTACGTTGAATTCAATACATCAGTTTTCTATCATAACTCGCGGTATTATTTATCATAACCTTTATGTTCTGAATGAACAGCTCAAACAGTTGATGATTGAATCCAACTAAAGATAATAAATATAAAGTTAAAACTTATAACATAATAGTTTATGTTTTTTAATTATAAGTTTAGCGTTAGGGCTCGAACGTAAACTTAAAAGTTTACGTTCTCAAAACAACATACAAATTTCTTTACCTCTGTTATTCTTATCAAGCAACTAGATACAGAGGTTAAAAGCCTAAATCAGGCTTAACTAGCAAAAGCTTACTTAACAAAATTCTGAATGTTTCATTCGGGGACAACTTTATAATTAATTCAACTCAGTAATACAATTTGGCCTTGGCTTGTGGTAAATAAATTATGATTACTTGTAATTTATCAACTTAGTTTAAATATTCGAGACATGCCATGTTGCACACCAGTTTGAAATGGCCCCGTTAGAAAAGAAATCATGACAGCAATATCTTATGTATATATCGCAAATCGCCATCTATCGGCAATAATTCACAAAATATGACAAATATTGATCTTTATGTTTTAGCTTTTCGTTTAAATGACTATAATTAGACTGATATTCAAATAGTTATTTGTAAATATAAATTCGTTATGTATAGCTCTAATATTTAATAGACCCAGTGTTGACTGATATCGGAGGGCACAGTACACTAGGTTTTAAACTATCACCTTCGCCTTGTGATATAAATAAAAAATGTATCACCAGGTTAAATAAAAGCGCACAAACCGCAGGGCAGCTTGTGGCGAGCTGAATGTGAGTGGCGACACTGGGATCCTGAAAGCCTCAATCGGTTTGGGTTTACAGTTTTAAAGATTATTGAGGTTTAATTTATTGTTCAAATTCTCAATTTAATGTGTAAACATTAAAAATAAATTCTGTATAATTAGCACAAATAGTGTATCGAATTTAATTATTTTAAACAATAAGTAATTCATGTATGTACTACTATGTAAATACATCATTTGGAGTTATGTAAAATTCATTAATAATTATTTCGAATATTAAGCTATATTTCAAGACTTATTTTGTAATAAGTTCGTTAATCTATCATAAGGGAAGTTGTACTCGATATCGGGCACGCCACGATCGTGGCGGTAAGTCCCGTTTTTGAGGAGTGGCTGGAGAGGCGGCATGGCGCCCTCACCTTCCGGCTGACACAGGTACTGACTGGCCACGGTTGTTTTGGCCAGTTCCTGTGTCGTATACGCCGGCAAGAGACGCCCGGTTGTCACCACTGCGGCGACTGCCGCGACGTTATAGAGGACACGGCGCTGCACACTTTGGCGGTTTGCCCCGCCTGGGCATCGCAGCGCCGTGAGTTGATCGCGGCAGTCGGATCGGTTGCCCTCTCGCTCCCGGCCGTAGTTCAGTCTATGGTCCGGAGTGAGAGGTCGTGGAACGCCGTCGCCTCCTTCTGCGAGGAAGTGATTTCCATCAAGGAGGCGGCGGAGCGGGAGAGGGAGCGTTTAAACCCTCTCCCCAACCGCAGAGCCGGGCGCCGGAGGGCGCGCGATGACCTCCAGCCACCCTGAGGTTTGACCTGGGGGTGGCGGGCTTTGTGGGCCTGACCGCCATCCGTTCAGCACCAGGTCCGAGAGGCGGCGTGCGTGTTCCCACGCGCGCCTCTGTGTCGAGTCCGTCTCCCCCCTAGGGGGGAGACAGTAGGGAATTTTTGAGGGAGTCCTTTGGGTAGGTCTCTTTGGGTAGTGGCCTGTCGTTTCATACGGCGGGCCGAAACCTCGGCGGGGTCGCGACCGCATGCGAAAGCGATTCGCGCGGCCCCGCCGTTAGTGGTTTTGTTGAGGAACACCGTGGTAGGTTTAGTCGGTATTCCGGAAGGTACATTATTTCCTTTCCATCTTCTTTTACCCCGGCGAGTCCGACATAATCCCTCCGCCCGCCCCCGCGGAGGGATATGCGTCATTGCATTCCCCCACGTAAAAAAAAAAAAAAAAAAAATTTTTACTCGATATAACTGTTTGAAGGCGTTGTGAAGCAGATATAAAAAGCGTGAAGAAACTGTTCTAGGCTGATTTTTGTAGTAGTAATTTGTAGTTTCTTCGTACCGTGGTATCTTAATCCATGGTGCGAAAATAAACTAAGTGACTGTATTTTCATTATAATGGACTCCGAACATGTCCATCCTGGCGTTTCGCCGACATATACTATAAGCCAAGTTTGTTCTATCGTTAGGAATAAGTGACTATAATACGAGACAGCATATTTTATTAGGTAATACCCCCAATACATGATACTGGTGCGTAAAGTGGAATAGAAAATTAATAAATTTAATATTTAATGTTTGAGCACCAAGCGGGTGCGCTGCGTGGAATACACTTGATACGCTTTGAACAGGTAGGTTTTAAACTAGTGCGCAACATGGTATGCCTCAAAAATTGGGCATAAATTATGAGTTGAATTGTTTTTGTCGACTTGATGGCGTAGTAGTTAGTGTAACCGACTGCCACGCCTAAAGTCACGGATTCGATTCCCGCACAAGTTAAACATTTGTGTGCATGAACATGGATGTTTGTCTTGGTCTGGGTGTTTCTACATATAAAATGTATGTATTTACAAAAAAAATGTATATATGTATGTTTATCCATTATCTAGTACCCATAGTACAAGCTCTGCGTAGTTTGGGCTAGATGGTGTTGTGTGTATATGTGTTAAATATTATTATTATTATTATTATATGACTGTTGCGCATAGTTCTGAGTTCTATAGTAAAAAAAAATCAGTACAGCATTGAGTTTGGAACTGGATAACAGTACGGAGTCTGGAACTGAGCCTGTTATACGGCAATAGGCTCGACCCTATTAAGAAACCTGACCTAAGCTGCGAAATGTATATGTAATACACCTATGTATGTCTATTCCATCGAAAATATAGGCGTGAGACTATTTATGTATTATAAGAATTAATATTGGTTCGTTGACGTTGGTATGCACTTACATATATTCACAGCAATATACGTAGATCCTATATAGAAACCGAGGAGACATATGGATAATGTGTCTTTACACTGCTGGAGCATGAGCAACTGACCACGAATGCCTCTAAACAATCCAAAAGCGATGAAGAAAGTACTCGACAGAGCTGAAGTGGTATGAGCAACCGAACACTCTCAGGTACAAACAATGAAATAATCGCGAGAATAAGTGCGAAAAACACTTGTTCAACTAACCAACTATGGATAGCTAGCCAGCATCTTGATTTAATCCCGGGTCGAGCTATGTGTTATTTAGGTTTTTCTGTTTGGGAATAATCTATAGCTACATAAATTGATTGAAGCAATAGGCTCTGCTTCCTTTAAATGGTATCCTAACTGATATTGATACTATTGATGCGAATGTGAGTTTGTTTGTTTGTCTGTTACGCTTTCACAAATTAACTACTCCGACCGATCATCATAAAATTTCGCATACACATTGTCAGGGGTACAGAAAAAGGAAGGGTACCTTTCATCTAGAAACAGAAACTGTTTCCGAGTGATAGAAAATTGATTTTACCTACATTTAGCCGCGGCGTCTAGTATATAATATATTGTTGACTTGAATGTCGGTGTAATACACATTTGCCTACTCATTCGCGGATATAGGCGTTAGTCTATGCATATATGTAATAATATAAATACAGAAGTACAATAAAACAAATGTATTGAACCAGACATCAAAGAAAATTAAAATATTTTACGAGAGAAAATTCTTTAATCCAAAGTAATTAAGTTCTAACTACATTAAAGAAAAATAAGCAATTAAATTAAGTTTCCAGTATTTGTAGTTATTTTTCTTTCTAGACACGAAATTAACCTGAAAATGGTTTTCTAAACAGATTTTAATCTTACCTTCACTTAAATCTTCATTAATATTTCTTTTTATTGTGTGTTAAGTTAGTCTTTGACTTGTTCGGGCACGCCACGATCGTGGCGGTAAGTCCCGTGTTTGAGGAGTGGCTGGAGAGGCGGCATGGCGCCCTCACCTTCCGGCTGACACAGGTTCTGACTGGCCACGGATGTTTTGGTCGGTTCCTGTGTCGTATACGCCGGCAAGAGACGCCCGGTTGTCACCACTGCGGCGACTGCCGCGACGTTATTGAGGACACGGCGCTGCACACTTTGGCGGTTTGCCCCGCCTGGGCATCGCAGCGCCGTGATTTGATCGCGGCAGTCGGATCGGTTGCCCTCTCGCTCCCGGCCGTAGTTCAGTCTATGGTCCGGAGTGAGAGGTCGTGGAACGCCGTCGCCTCCTTTTGCGAGGAAGTGATTTCCATCAAGGAGGCGGCGGAGCGGGAGAGGGAGCGTTTAAACCCTCTCCCCAACCGCAGAGCCGGGCGCCGGAGGGCGCGAGATGACCTCCAGCCACCCTGAGGTTTGACCTGGGGGTGGCGGGCTTTGTGGGCCTGCCCGCCATCCGTTCAGCACCAGGTCCGTGAGGCGGCGTGCGTGTTCCCACGCGCGCCTCTGTTTCGTGTCCGTCTCCCCCTTTAGGGGGAGACAGTAGGGCTTTTATTTAGAGTAAGTACCTATCTTGGGTAGGTCTCTTTGGGTAGTGGCCTGTCGTTTCATACGGCGGGCCGAAACCTCGGCGGGGTCGCGACCGCATGCGAAAGCGATTCGCGCGGCCCCGCCGTTAGTGGTTTTGTTGAGGAACACCGTGGTAGGTTTAGTCGGTATTCCGGAAGGTACATTATTTCCTTTCCATCTTCTTTTACCCCGGCGAGTCCGACAAAATCCCTCCGCCCGCCCCCGCGGAGGGATATGCGTCATTGCATTCCCCCACGTAAAAAAAAAAAAAAAAAATCTGACTTATTGGTCTTTAAATACTTTTTCCTTGTTTTTATTTTCATTTTGTATTTATAGTTTAAATATTGTTATATTTAAGTAAAAAATTTAGTTTAATAACCCATCTTGATCTAAGCATAGCTGTCATTATCTATACTAATATCATAAAGAGGAAAGATTAGATTATTTGTTTGTTTGTAATGATTTAACTCAAAAGCAACACAACCAATTATAATGATTCTTTCACCATTAGAAAGCTATAAAAAATCACTGAGTAACAGGCTTTATTTAATTTAAAAGGTACTGTTACATCTAACCTACTTTTAAGCGAGGGAGCCGCGAGCAAAAGCTAGTTCTAAAAAAAAATCGAATTATTTGAATGTTCAGGTTATTTCAATAATATTTTATTCGAATAAATCTGTCTGTTGTTCCAGAGTATGACTTGCCATTTAATAATAATCTATTAGCAACAGATTACATGATCTGACGCTAATAGATTAGAAATCAGCGAAATCAATCGCGAAAAAAAAAAAAAAAAACACTTTTAATTGTTTATTGAGTCAATGGGTTCTTTTATGGTATAGGAGGCAAACGACCAGACGGATCGCCTGATGGTAAGCGATTACCGCCGCCCATGGATACCCGGGCTTTTAAATTGAGTCCCTCTCCCTCCCTCCTTGGAGTTGGGCCTCCGGTACCCTCACTCACTCGATGAAACAACGCAAGCGCTATTTCACGCCGGTTTTCTGTGAGGCAGTGGTGTCACTCCGGTCGAGCCAGTCGATTCGTGGCACTACCACGGTGAATATGGGTAATAGATATGCGATAAGCAAGTTGATCATTTGAATATTGGATTGTTGATCAAACAATAACCGATGGCGCAGTGGAATTCAATGCGATAGATATGCATGCAGTCTCCGATAAGATTTTTGAGATGGACACAGTGCTATATGCTTTTTCCAGTTAATTAATATTAATTAGCTGTCTGGCACTTTGTCTAGAATACGTAAATAGGTTCTCCTGCTATTACATGAATTCCTAATATTATTCCGTAGCAGGCAATTCTCATTAGTAAATCATTTATATATTAATACGTGAAGCAAAAACTTTGTACCTCTTTTTACGAAAATTGCGCGGACGGAGGTGTATAAAGTTTGGCACAGGTAAAGTTTATATGGGGAAGGAGTGGCCAATCCTAATATTTTTATAAAATATGCATTAGAAATACATTAAATTAATAAAAAAACACTACACGCACACAACCATTACCATTTGACATACACAGTCGAATCATGTTGGTAGTATTTCGGCATTGTTCGTCTGACGTCGTACAATAAAGAAAAAAAGAAAACAAAGTAGCAAGCTTAGGAATATCGTCAATGAAAGAGTATAAGTAAATAATAATTTGTTTGATAAAAATAGGTAAATTAACCTGTATAGCCTTGGCGAAATCTAAATCAAATAATATGATTATAAGGGTAGAGTTATAGACAATAAAACCTTAATAACGATCAAACTTTAAGATCAAAATTTAAATCAATTATGATCGAATTTTGATCACTAGGCGACCGCTATTAAAAATAATATTATCACGCTCACTCATACTGAAAATTGTAAACTACCATTATTTTACATGTAAATGTTTACTCTTCCCAGTATGGACAATTTTTCTTGCGATCCAAGTAGGATATTAGTTGTAAGCTAGCTAAATTATATGATATAATATCAGCCCTCTATATAAACTGTCCCACTGCTGGGCACGGGCCTTCTCAGTGTGAAAAATAGGCCATAGTCCACCAAACTGGCTATTCATATCTGAAGATCTTTAGGGAGAACTCTTAGGTATGCAGGTTTCTTTAAAATGTTTGCCTTCACTATTAAAGCGAGCGATAATTAATTATTAAATACAAAATTTCGAAGAACAGAGGTTTTCTTTGGGGTTGAACTTAGACCTCTGCGTTTCAGTTCTACTTTCTACCACTAGGCTTTCACTGCTCGGAAAATAACAGGTATAAAACTACAAATACTTATTTTAATTTTTTTATTTTTGTTGGACATGTTTATTATTTTTGCTTTTTTACAAACCTAAACATTTTTATTTTAGCTGCAATTATAATAGGAATTGTTTATTTAAATTATTAATTGTGGTGTACATATAAACACAATTCTTTAACACTAATTTTTACCTAAACCTTACCTTTCACATGAATTCTTGTTGCAGAATCCTTTTCGTTCTTCTTTTACAGGTATTCGTTTAACGAAAAATACAATGTTATAATATTCTATCGTAATAAAACCTTTTTACATAGATTGAACCCATTAATCTATACAGACGCCCAACAGATTTCGAAGCTCGCAATATTTTAACAAGATATTTGCATTCTCGATACGATGTTTACCAGCAAACGTTTCAAAGCAATCATAGGTCAATGAACTTATACGCGCATCGGTAAATGTGGGTAGTATCAAAATATTGGAAACATATTGGAGATCATTTCTTGAAGATACAAATACTGTTTACTTTGCGTAATTATTTTACAATCAATTATTGATTTTCTACGGTGAGGGTCCTCATGAAAACATAGTTTATTTTCAGTCATCTTTAGCAAAAAATGTATGACCTCCACATTTCAGTCACTGTGACTCTAGGTCGCGGGTAATAGTCCACGTCCCAGACTATACCGAGCACTGGACAATTCCCAGCAACACCTTAGGTCAGAAATATCGAATAACACTTTGCCAGGCCCTAGAATCGAACCCGAACTCTCATAGACAGCAGTCGCGATCACTACTGCTGCGCCGCCGAGGCGCCCAAAGGATAATACATTGTTCTTGCGTTCGAGAGATTGCTGAGTCAAATCCCATCCATTGCACTAACTTACTTGTCGGCTTCAATAGCGTAGTGGTTAGTGTTACTGGCTGCCACGCCTAGGGTCGCGGGTTCGATTCCCGCACAAATCAAACATTTGTGTGCATGAACATGGATGTTTGTCTTGGTCTGGGTGTTTCTATGTATAATATGTATGTATTTACAAAAAAAAGTGTATATGTATGTTTATCCATTGTCTAGTACCCATAGTACAAGCTCCGCTTAGTTTGGGCTAGATGGTGTTGTGTGTATGTGATAGAATATTTATAAAATATTAAGTCTTTAGCTATGAAATTGCCACAGTTCAAGGAACTTACCTTTGTTTGTTTAGCAAATACGAGTATTATTTGTAAGTGCAAATGCACAAATTTTAGTTAATAAGTAATGGTTTATTTATTTATTAAATGCTGTTTCTTTTACAGATAACCTTATCATGCTTTTAGCAGTATTTAAATCTATACATTAATACGTGTAGCAAAAACTTTGTATCCCTTTATACGAAAATTGCGCGAGTATAAAATTTGGCACAGTTAAAGTTTATATGGTGAAGGAGGAGCGAATCTTAATATTTATATAAAATATGCATTAGAAATACATTAAATTAACCATGCATTTGACACAAGCAGTCGAATCGCGTTCGTAGTATTTCGGCGTTGTTCGGCTGATGTCGTAGAATTCTTCGTAACTATGGTTACATAATATGTACATTTACGTGGAGTATGTGACTCAATGAAATGTGATTATAAGCGTATAGTTATAAGCAATAAAACCTTAATAATGATCAAACTTAAAATTTTAATCAATTATGGTCGAATTTCGACCACTTGGCGACCGCTAGTAGATATATTCAGTATTATAATTCACCTTTCAAACAAAAAAAACAAAATTAAAAGAGGTTCATCCGTTCGGGAGCTACGATGTCACAGACAGACACACACACACACACACACAGACACGTCAAACTTATAACACCCCGTCGTTTTTGCGTCGGGGGTTAAAAATGGAGAGTAAAACTTAAAGTGAAAAATTCTTTAGAAATCCGTGACAGGCTTAGCCGTAGCCGACATATAGTATCACTAGTTATTATTTATATTAACTGGAAACAAAATAGCCATTCTAGCTTAACTGGAAGGTTTAATAAGAATACTAGTGATTTGTAATCCAAAGTAAATTGATTAATATTATTTAAAATACGTTTTTAAAATACAAACTGACGGCGCGGATGGCGTAGTAGCTTTAGCGATCGCCTCGCCACAACCATTGCACCGAGTGTTATGGGTTCCAATCCCACACGGAACAAAAATTTGAATGATATACAAATGCTTGTTCCCAGTCTGTGTTCTTTGTGCCCGTTACTTGAATATTTGTAAATTCCACCGGTTATAGGTCTCAGTGGGGAGACCAACAGACTGTAATGCAGAGGATCTCGGGTTCGAACCCACGTCGCGCACCTCTGACTTTCGGAAGTTATATGACTTTTCAAAATTATGTGCGTTTTGATTGACAATTATCGCTTGCTCCGTGCCTCGGAGAGCACGTTAAGCCGTCGGTCCCGACTGCCATGAACATCTATGGCAGTCGTTATTGGGGAAGTCGACACAGAAGATCCCACTGGGTCGAAGTGTCGCCGGTCTGTACTGACTGGCCCCCACACAAGATAAGATAAGATAAGATAATATAAATTCCACCGCCACACAGGAGCTATTCGAAGCGCGGGAGTCGTCTTCTAAAAGAATAAAATAAGTGACAAACTATGAATTGCCGTAAATCTTAGAGTTCGAAAAAATGGTTCAAGTAATATGCAAAGGTCCCGTGATACTAAGTGACCTCGAGGTCAGAGGTCAAAGGTCATAGTCATTTCGGGGGTGTATTGATTATGCTGAGTCGAATGGCGTTGACCTCGGTTCTTGAGTTGAAAGTTGTATATAACAGACAGACGGACGGACAAAGCTGTTGTATAAGAGTTTTTTCGAACTCTAAAAAAGCCTCTGATACATTGAAAATGTTTCTAAAACTCACTTGGCTCCATCAGGAAACGCCATGACGCCCAATCCAGAGCATAGACCACCGATCAGCGCGCCATCGTATCTGGTACCATCGGGCAGTACCAAGTGTCCCATGCCATGCTTCTGACCTTTGGAGTTCCATTCACCCACGTAACGCGTCCCATCTTCGTATTTGTAGGCGCCTGTTTTGACCACCCCTGGGTCCACAACTGTGAATAGGAATATTATTTGATGATAGAAATTTACAAGTTCAGGTTTTTCTTTGACAAGAAAAATCCTTGAAATGTAGATACATCTCTTTTTTTTAATATAATATTGTCTTCTGTTTACGCGAATGTTATTTATTGAAATTAAACTACTATATACGGATTTCTCGGATCTCGTTGTTTATTTGACACTTTAGAATTTGACAATTTAGAAACTATTACACTACATACTACTACTATTAAACTTTACTAATTGTGAAGCTAGTTTTAATAGTTTAAATAATTTTATTAGCTTATAAATTAGTAAAATTTAATAGTAGTAGTAGTGTAATAGTTTTAAAATTATATAATAGAGTCATAAATAAACAACGCGATAAAATCTGTATATAGTAGTTTAATTTCAATGAATAACATTCGCGTAAACAGAAGACAAAATTATATATTTGCTAGCTAGATTAAGTGCTACGTAATGGAAAGCGAGTCTTGCTGCAAATCTTCAGAATGTTACAGAGCTGCCACTGAGAATTTCTTGATAGGAAAACCTACAAACACATTACACGACCCGGGAATCGAACTCGAGACTGATGTACCACAGCTGCGTCACTGAGACAGATGGTAGGAGATATGATCAACTACAAGTAAAAATAAGGAAATATATTTCTTACCGTCTACCATCGCGTAATAAACCACTGAGACTGGCAGTGGCCACAGTTTGCAGGCTTCTACCATTATACAAGTAATTTAATTAAGATCGTGTACATATGAACAGGCGTATTGTTTGGTTTATGCGGCAGTACAGTCGGCAACTTAAGTGGATACATACATACAAAATTACGATCACCTCTATCTTTGGAAATTATAACGTACTAGATTTTGCCCACGGCTTCACTCCCTTAAAAGAAGGCTAGATTATGGTAGTAAAGGTACTTTTAAAATAAAATAGCCTTATTACTCGGTGATAATATAACTTTCTAATGGTGAAAGAATTTTTAAATCGGTTGATTAGATTTGAAGTTAAATTCTAACAAACAAACATACAAGAAATCAAATCTCTGCTTTTTATAATATTAGTATACTTAGATATATACTAGCTTTTGATAACGGGACGACTGACAACATCAGTATTTTCTTTATCCAGATGATAAGGTACCTTTTTCCTTTTCTGTTCCTTTAACGTGTGCGTGAAATTACAAGATGATCGGTCTAGTAGTTGAGACGTGAAAGCGTAACAAACAACTAAATTAAAAAACTCACATTCGCATTTACAATATAAGTGTTAGCAATTATAGGTAGAATATAATTATTTTATAGAAATATTTAGTTAAGTGTAGCGATGTAGAAGCATTATTTAAATATGTTTAATTGTATCCGTTATTTTCTGTTAGCAACACTGATTTTGCTCGACTATGCTTGATAGAATAAAACTAACGCGCGGAACGACAAAGAGCAGTTGTGCGTTGAGTGGCGATCTAATAACTTTGGAAGTAAAAGTATATTAAGTGGCGAATATTGCATTGAATTAAATCAGGTATGCATATTGTGTAACTATGTAAACTATTAATATAAAACACAATTATGTTACAATAATATTAAAGGAAATAAATACTTGAGAACTGATTCTGGAGTTTTCCTTACATAAGTAAGGATCTTAATTTTTATAGCAGTAAATGATAAAATATAGTTGATATAATCACATTTAAAATTCAGAATAATTATTCATCATTTCAGCCGAAAGACGTCCTCTGCAGGACATTGGCCTCCCCAAAAGTTTTCCACACAAACCAATCTTGGGCTACACGCATCCAACCGCTTCCCGTGACCATTACCAGATAATCAGTCCACCTTTTGGAGGGTGATACAATTACTTTATTACCTTATCTTTACGCAACATTAACATTCTTTATACAGGTTTTACTGCGTGTTTATTTTAAAACACTATTATCACATAATTTTGAAACTATTCAACTAGTAACGCTTTCGTTATTATTGGGAGATGAGAAAATGTTCCTATATGTATCCCATATATATTAAGTAACATGTTCATGTGTTGCAATTTCAATTTATAAATGCTTACATTGCCAAAAATAAGCTCTATTTATTTGTAATATACATATGCACGTATTGTACGTACGAACACTCTATTTTTCGAAAGAGTCTAAATTTTTGATTATCCCAATGGAGTCTGATCCCAATTGATTCGGATAATTAGAGTTCCACTGTGCTTTACTACTATTTAAGCTATTTAAATGATTAGAGTAAATTTGTTTATTGTTAACTTATATGGCTGACTGTACAATGTTGTAACTGTTCTGACAAAGGAACACAACACTACATGTGTATCCCTGAAGGCACAACATACAAAGGTACGAAAGGTCGACCAAATATAATACGCGAAAATAGACATATGCACGTGTAACATAATGTATATATTCTGTGATGTTGGATTAAGAAACATAATAATAATAATAACCTCGTGAAAGCTGAGAAGGAAAAACAATTAAAATACCTGGACTTAGCACACGAGGTCGTCGATATGTGGGATGTGGACTCGGCAATCATTGTACCGATAGTCGTTACGGTGAACGGTCTAATAGCCAAGAGTCTCGATCAACATCTTAAGAGGCTCGCGTTAGGAGCTTGGGTCAAGGGTCGGATGCAGAAGGCAGTCCTTCTCGATACGGCACGCATAGTGAGGAGGTTCCTCTCTCTGGGCCCCTAACCACTGACAGCTTGGACCTTGTCTCGATGCCGGTGGGCCTCCATCATTATTATATTTTAAATGTGATTTTTTTAAAATATATATTTAAAAAGTAATTTTTGTTGGTTAGTATTGAATAAATGTGAAAAAATAATCCCCTCTGGAGCAGTTGTTATCTCATCATGAGACTAACGTGATCTCGGAGGGCATAGTACTTTAACTTTAAAATACCATCTTTACCTTATGATATAAACAAAATATGTATAACCGGGTTCACTTAAAGCGCACAAACCGCAGGGCAGCTTGTGGCGAGCTGAATTTAAGTGGCGACACTGCGGTCCTGAATGCCTCAGAGAGTCCGTTCGGACCTCGACCCCGGCTTGCCGTTACTGGTTGGCCAGGGTGGAACTTCAAGAGCGCTAAGACTCTCAACTCTGGCTTGTCTTGGTCGGCCGGTTAGAAGAAGGCCGCTAGAGCTATATGCTCGGGGGTGGCAGTGTCATTTTCAAGAGCATAACTATGGTGAAACCCGCTCCGAGTCTCCGTTGTTACGAGACCCGTGATGGTGAAACCGGCGCCGCACTGCTCGACCCCTAGCCACTCGCAACGGTGTTGCCTTCTTGCCTTCTGCTGCCTTTAAAGCTTGTATTCCTATGGTGGCTATTCAGGGGGCCCATCTAGTGAGTTGGCGAGTCACCGTCTGCTCATCCGATTGATTCTATTAGAGAATTCAGAGCAGACGCCGTTTTTCATCCATAGTTTTAATTATACCAGCCCATCAAACACCCATCTCCATAGCCGAGATTTATTAGGTTCCATTATGTAGCAATAGTCTACCACACTTACTGCGACTAGTGTCTCTGTAAGTGTACCATGTCACTCTAAGTTAAAACTCTCGAAGGGCCTCTGCATATTGGACCCATGTCCCCGTGTAAGCCTCCCAAAGGGACGGGTTTTTCCTAACGCATTAGGAAAATACCCGTGAAAGAGAAACAAATATTAATAATATTCTACACATACACACAACACCGTCCAGCCCAAACTATTCAGAGTTTGTACTATGGGTACTAGACAATGATTAAACATATATAATTAAATATATATGTTTTGTAAATACATACATATTATACATAGAAACACCCAAAACAAAACAAACATCCATGTTCATGCACACAAATGTTTGACTTGTGCGGGAATCGAATCCGCGTCCTCAGGCGTCGCAGTCGGTTACACTCATCACTACGACATCGAGACCGACAATATGAAAATGAGAACTATATGAAATTTTTGTCTCGAAGTATTTACAGAAACGAGAAATTAAATATAACAAACTGGCCAAAATACGAAGCGTGGTCGGATTTGGCTTGTACAATAATAAAAGAGTATCTGTTACCAACTTATTCTCGCCATTTCACTCCATTTTAATGGCCACGTCAGTATAGTCGTAATTCTGTAATCCTAACAAATATTATAAATGCGAATATGAGTTTGTTTGTTACGTGTTCACGCCTTAACTACTCGACCGACCATCATGAATATTTGTAGACACAATAGTTGTCAATAAAAAGACATAGGATAACTTTCATCCAAATAGAAACAGGACTATTCCCGAAGGATACCCTCGGCCACAGTACAGATTTTTCACGTACTAGCATAGCACACTACTTAGAATCGTTGTTACCGTAGTAACGTTAACAACGATTCAAAGTACATTTATATCACGTGATTGTTAACAGCAGATATTACTTGATTCACTAGAATTTGTTCTAAGAATGCAATGATTACCGGAGTAAACCGGTCGTGATCCGTCTCAATTGTCACTTCCTACTTTACTAAATATTAGCGCTTTTGTTATTGCAATGTCAACTCTTGTTATGTATCTTCACGTACTTTGTTGTCGCTGGTATTAAATTGCACACACGTTTTCGTTTATAAAATCTGGGTGCCTAGAAACTCATCGTGAATTCGTTGAATATATTTTACTAACATACAATGTTAGCAAATTGTAAAAATTAAAATTTCGCATATGTTACGAAATTTATTCTAAAACAGAAAGCAAAAGAACACGCCGTAATATTAATCAAACATTTTTAGTTATTATCCATTTTAGGATTTCATACCCGTAGGGTGTTAATGGATCCTATCTCTAAGCCTTCTGTCCATCAATACGTCTATCAGCGGGCTGTATCTCATGAATCGTAATACCTAGGTACAGAATAAAATTTAACAGTTTGAAATATCACACAACAACAAATAATAATAAATGTACATAGTATTATATTTTGTACGATGGTAAGGAACCAAGGACCAGTTTTTTGAAAAGACACATCCTACAGTGCTAATATTTCTTGTGTCGCAGGTGGCTTAGCTTAGCTTAGCTAACATTCAAACAACGGACAAAAGGGACATCTTGACTAAGAACAATCGAGATATCACAATCATGGGTCTTGATACTTTGAGCTCATACTGCGTAAATAGGACACCAATAATTAAAATTATATTCCAGTACTTTCAAATAAATACCCTTCAAGAAAAGAAGATCTTAATCTCCCCATAACTTGGCTGCTGAAAAGCAACCGAAACATTTGTATAAGTGTTAATCTAAATAGGTTAATAATTAATTTCAATAATTTGAAATAGTAGTAAATCTTAATAGTAATAGTCATTTAATACATACTTAAAAAAAAAACTGAGGAATAAAAAGAAAATAAGTTTACCAAAAGTAGACTTTAATTTTATAAGAAAACTGATCACAATATAACGCCTATAAAAATACGTACGTCTCGTCCGAATGCCGCCAAAAAAGTAAGCGCGCTACACTAGCTGCGCTGGAGGCGACCGCTACCTTCTCTACTGCTCACGTCACGTGACGTCACGATGGCGTGATACTTGATTCCGCGCTTTGGTCGGATAATTCTAATAATATAATAAAATGAGCCCTGTATTAAACAGTCTCATTGCTGGGCAGGCGCCTGTTCTCAGTGTGAGAAGGGTTAGGCCATAGTCCATCACGCCGGCCTAGTGCCGGTAGGCAGATATCACATAATATCTTCGAGAATATCATGGAGAGCTCTCAAGCATGCAGATTTTCTCACGACGTTTTCCTTTACCGTTTAAACTAGTGATAATTAACTATTTAATTCGCACATACATAGCTTCGAAAAGTCAGAAATGCGCGCTTTGCGATAGAGCTTGAGACCTCTCTGTGACAGTCCTCCAAGGCTATCGTCTTCCGTAGTACCTTAATAGTTACAAAATTATTAAAAATTGTGTTTTGAAGTAAACAACGTGATAAAAATACGATATTAAAAATGTGTCTCGCCCATATTACATATACAACAGGGCAGAGACCGTTCTAGAATTTATAAATATGAAAACTAATGTTACCACAAATTGGACTTTTATGGCAAATTCTGTGCCCAACATTAATTTCTAATTGTACATGTAGGCATCTACATTAACGACTATGTTACATAATTATGATGAAAATAGACGTGTCTGTGTTCAGAATTAAAATTTTTAATTAAAGAGTAATAATTATTTGCTTAATACAAAATTATAAAATAATACTTTAGATTTTCTCGTAGTATTATGATATAAGATTACGCTTATGTATGTGTGAGGTTGGATACCACCGAGATAGGATATATATAGATATCTCCTTCTCTTCTACTTTAGCTGATTATGTTAAAAATATAATCATCTCTGTAGGAGCATGGAGTCTCGTGCTATGCAGGTAAACGAATATAGACTCACTATTACGTGAGTAAGAACAAAGCTATATACATATGTACATATAAAAGTGTAATACATAGAGATGTAGTAGAACAGTAGGCAGATGCCTACTGCTCATGCTACATATAGTCTGGAGTGTACTACGTAGGCAAGATTTTGTATATCTATCTGTATAGAGACAGCGTTAAATTCTAAAGTCTATATAGTCTACAAAAAAATAGTTTTCATAGTCACTGATGGTTAAATTTGGAGACAAAATTTAGTATCAAATAAAACTGTGCCCAGAATGAAGTTCTTAATTATTAATAAAACAATCCAAGTTGGAGGTCAAACAATTCCAGTGGGTTAAAATGCTGTAACAGTTATTACAATGCTGTGTAATTGAGAAAGTTTCAGTCTAGCTCTCAGGCTTATTAAAAAGGATTCAAGTTATGTAATGTGTTATCTCTATATAGTTGTCGTTTACGTAGAACACACTCCACTTAATAAAATGCTTAAATCGTATTGCGTTAATGCGTAAAATATAGAGTGCCGATTTAAACCATTGATATATTATTTTTTTATCTAATAAAGACAACTCCCGCACGAAGAATAAATCCTGTGTCGCGGGAGGCTTTACAAACATTAAAACAACGAACATAAAGAACATCTAGACTTGGGCAACCATGGGTGGTGTAACCTTTAGGGGGTTTATTAATTAGAGAATCAAAGATGAGATGAGGATTAACACTTTTAATATAATTTTAGAGAAAGTACAGCCAATATTAACTTTCATACAAGACAAAAGTTAGGGCGTGGTTCGTTTAAAGACTTGCTTTGTGGTCCTCCGGGAATCGGGACACTTAGCTGGAGATGTGCAGCCGGCCGGAAGAGATCCTCGTCTGTTTTTTTTTTTTTTTACATGTTTGGGAGCCTTCTGCACGGGTTAAGAGCCTTCTGCGCTCACCCACAGTCCGCGTAAAGTTGTTAAGGCTATCTGAGGCCAACAACTAACACATTTAAAAAAAAAAAAGATCCTCGTCTGACACCGTCCGCTCCTTATATAGTCCGGCGCCGCCGGTCGCGAGAGGTGGCTAGTGACGTGCGCCCGCGCTCGACGGGCGCCTAGGCGATTAACGTCACAGTGGATAACACAAATTTAAAGTGTAGGTTTCGAACTCACAACACTCGGCAATGGCGAGGCAACCACATCATCTCAGTCATATTGAAAGAGGTGAAGTATTGCAGGTGACGCATGCAACTTCTAAACAGGCATTATCTTTGCAATGTGTGGCTAAAATATTGCAGCCAGCGACTTTGACAATAATAACAACAACACTGTGCAATGCACGGCACTATTTTGGTGGTTATACGTCCGTATCCATATCCAACAACAATTGCTGTTGAAATGGCTGGAATACAACTGAAAATATTGACGTTAAATATTGACCGTTTAGACGAATCTCTACAACCGATCGTGAACAGTTTCAAAAAAGTGTTATTAGGTTTTTCTGAAACATAATGCTGGCGATAAGCCTGTGTAGCCTAAACTGATTTTACTCATGCTTCGTCTCCTATTTTTTACTCCTAACATAGCTGCTGTAATGTGATTGAAATATTCATTCTGCCTCTACGATAGTTACAGATATGATTCTTCATACGTAACAATGTCTAGCAAATAATTTTCTAAATAATATATTACGTTTATCAACAATGTCACCTGATGTTAAGTAAGATATGATCGATAATGCAGCACGCTTAAGAATCATTACAGCAATTCTAATCATGACTTTATGTTGAAACCTTTTTTAAAAGTATTACGAACATACTTTTAGCCTTTTAAACCTGTTCTCCAATTAGCTAACAATTTCTGTCCTAAGCAAATTTAAATACTTAATTTTTCACTAAGACCCTTTCTCTTTATTAAAAAGGTCTTTCGAAAACAAGATTTCACTTGGACCCAAATAAGGCTTTCTTTTGGAGCTCTTAATAAGCTGTGTTTAATAAACTAATAGCATTATTAGTTTTTAGGGTTCGCAAAGAATGCCAGGGAGACCTTGTAACTTATGTTTAGTATCTATTGCCGTTTCCCTAAAAAGCTGCATCATTCGTACCTTAATATACCTACAAGATGTTCCAATAATAGTTATATGCGAAAGAAGAGAGGTAGAATAACCTTAGATATGGTATCAATACATGGAATGCATTTTTTTAGTTTGTCAATGTTTTCTATTTCTTTGTAATTACAATGAATTATTGATCTTGGAATTAAGTATCTTACAGATTCTTCACTGAGCCATAAAAAACGTTGCATCCTTGATAGTAAAAATTGTACAGCTGGATGAAATTTTCAAAGAATATTTACAAATTATTGCACGCATAGCTCATTTATTGCCGAACTTATACACCCGGTATAGTGACGAGCGTTGTACTTTCAATCCACACAAGTAATAAAAAATCCTGTAATCCAAATAAATGATTCCCAGACTTGGGATCTATCGTTTGAATATTCTAAATGTTATTACTGACAAGACTTCTCTATAAAACTAAAAGAAAATAACCTAGTATTGATTTTTTATCGGATTAGTCCAATATTTAAGGAACGACGCAATACAGTATTATTGTTGTCGAAAACCCAGATGATTGAAATTACATAAAATCCAATTTTGATGTTTACGACTTTGATTAGTATTCCGAGTGGAACTAAATATAGGTGAGTGGGTCTGCAATATTGAATTCAAACATGGAATATATATATTATACTTGCAAATGTATTGTGGTCTTGCTCGAAGGTTGTATTAGAGTGTATTTCAATTTGATCGATGGGTGAAGTTTCATTCGTGTGGATGTGTGAATTAAATTGTGCTGAATAAGCAAGCTTTACGTCCTACCTTCTTCTCCTCTGTTTGTTAATCGATTTTCGGTTTTTGTTTTGTTTGGCACCCATTGTAGTATATCAATAGGTGAGGTTAGTTTCAATAGGTGCGCTCGAACTATGACAGTTTTAATAATTTAATTAGCTTAAAATTAGTAAAGTTTAATAGTATAGTATAGTAGTTTAACAGTTTCTAAAATATGTAATAGAGTGTTACATAAACAACGCGATAAAATCCGTATATAGTAGTTTAATTTCAATGATATTGAGGTTTCTAATATCATTTTTTCTAAACTGAATAGTTTGCGCGAGAGACACTTCCAAGATGATAAAATGTGTTTCCCGCCCCCCCCCTCCCCCCCCCTCCATGAAACTTCTAAAATAAGAGAATGATAAAACTAAAAAATATATGATGTAAACTTCCACCGAAAATTGGTTTGAACGAGATCTAGTAAGTAGTTTTTTTTTTTAAAACTTTATAAGACATAAACCGCAATTTACTTATCAATAACATAATTTAAAAAAAAATACACTATTATTAAAACATCGATCAAGGTTACAACGAACTACAAGAACTTTTTTATTATGTTACTTGCTGCTACGGAACCCTTCATGGGCGAGTCCGACTCGCACTTAGCCGCTTTTTTTTATAAATTAAGTCGTGCCAGAAAGCGTTTCCTAGCTTGCGCTACCATTAAATATAAGATAAAAAAAACATGCGGGGCAGTCTTTGGGGACTGCCGATAGTAGTGAAAACTAAGTAACTAGCGTGCGGTGACGATGACGCGAGTTTCACGCTTTTTGTTCACCCAAAAAGTACACATATATACACAGTATACATATAGCTCATGGAAAACGTTCGGCGACGATGACGCGAGTTCCATGAGTTTTGTTCACCCGCGTGCTCAAGGCAAGAAGTTTTCACTTCAAAAATTTTAATTAGCTTTTAATCCCTATATTGCGGAGGACTTTACAAACATATATACGATGGATACAAAGAACAACAAGACGTGGAACAACCATTTGAAGATCAAACCATTTTTATACTGTATAAGATTCGAAGTCAAGAATCGTAGTGGCAGTAGCAAAGCGACCACTAAGCCCTTCTACTCCCTCGATTATTGAAATTTGTGTGATCATCAAATAATTATGCCAAATGTTGGTACTATCCTGCGACACTTTAATAAGTACTAAAGCGGGCCATGTGCCTTCTTAAAAGATATAATAATATACCAGCCCTGTATAAGCTGTCCCACTTCTGGGCACGGTCCTCTTCTCAGTGTGAGAATGGTAATCCACCACGCTGGCCCAGTGCGTGTTGGCAGACTTCAAATATCTTCGAGAGCATTATGGATAACACTCAAATATGTAGGTGACCTCACGATGTTTTTCTTCACCGTTAAAGGTTATTTTAATATAAAAGATAAAATACAATCTAGTAGGTACAAAATACTTTCCCAAACTATTATTTAAAACTCGGAGAACAGAATGTCTAATAAAAGGTATCCACGTAAAATGTGATGACATTACCCTCTTTTCAGGGACATTTATCGTTCAGACAAACGGGAATTGAAGATTCATGTCTTTGATTTGCACTTACTTTCGATCTTGAGAACATGTTTAGATAGATACCAGTTTTTTTTGCCCGAGGCTTCACTAGCCTAAATGTAGGTTAGGTTATCTTATCTTGTGTGGGGGCCAGTCAGTACAGACCGGCGACACTTCGACCCAGTGGGATCTTTTGTGTCGACTTCCCCAATAACGACTGCCATAGACGTTCATGGCAGTCGGGACCGACGACTTAACGTGCTCTCCGAGGCACGGAGCAGGCGATAATTGTCAATCAATACGCACATAATTTCGAAAAGTCAGATACCTTCCGAAAGTCAGAGGTGCGCGACGTGGGTTCGAACCCGAGACCCTCTGCATTGCAGTCTGTTGGTCTCCCCACTGAGCTATCGCTGCTCTTAGGAAAAAAAAAAAAAAAATAAAACAAAAAACAGGTTAGGTTTGATTAGTAACTTTTTTCTCGGCAAAAGGTATATGTCCATTTCTGTTTCCTTGACAATGTGTATGAGCAGTTATGGCGTGAACGCGTATCAAACAAACAAACAAACTCACGTTCGCATTTATAATATTAGTTAGTATAGTCGAAGCACATTAATATTCATCAAGTAATCGTTTATTAAATTCCAATCACATGTATTTAAAGAGTGGAAGACCTGGTGACTTGAAATACAGGCCAAAAGCCTAGCTTAGGCACCAGTCTCCCACTGTATAAATTCCATTGTTGTAATTGTTTTAGTCATTGTAATTGTTGTGATATTGTGGTGGAAAATAATAATTATTATTATTATTAAATTACAACATTTTAGTTTTCTTCGGGTAACATAATACGGTTACGAAAATATTACACATTGAAATTAAACAATTTAGAACTATTTAAATATATTACCTTAAGTTCTTATATTCTCAACATATTATTAACAAACTTGAACGTAGGTAAATAATTATGTTCATAATAATTATGAGCATGATACTAGCGATCTGTGTATTTCGACAAAGAATCGAATTATTCGAATCATCGACGATTATTCGTCAGTAAGTGTCTTGCGTGTGTGTCACCGTCATATTGCGCGAGCTTAAATCTCTCGAAGGGCCTCTTCACATTGGACCTATATCTCCGTGTAAGCCTCACAAAGGCCCAGGTATTGTCCTTATAATAATAATAAAGTTTATTTCACTATAAATTCACTATAATAGAACACAAATCATCAATCATGTCATCATCAATTGCTCAAGTTTCGAATATTCGATTACAAGTACAATCGGTGACAACGAATTGAACAATCAAGTGAGGCTGGTTTTTTGGCTACATGTCACATGGCTATACATCAAAATAAAACAAACAAATTGTTGTATTCTTGTAAGAATATGGACGGCACAGACAGTAGTGTAGTGTTTTTATTAAGAAAAACTGTCGCTCGTAATTATTCCTGTGTCGCAGGGAACTTAACAAACATTCAAAGAACGGACATAAAGAACAACTCACAAAGTTCGATCACACAAATTTTTGTTCCGTGTGTGAATCGAACCCACAACACTCGGCGCAGCGGCAGTGGCTAGGTGACCTTTATGCCATACGAGGAGTCGTTTAGGTGACGTGAGTTTGAAAGTGAGAAATAGAAAGAAGGATTAGGGAGAACTTAGTTCAATAATAATGCAATAGAAACATGATACATGGTTCTTTTTAAAAGCCTTGCTTAGTATTTTCATTAAAGACTTTAAAAAAAAACACTAGGGTTTAACTTTGGTGTTTTCTTTAAAAGTCTTAAAGAAAACACTAACGTCATAAGTTTAAGTTGATCTGTATAGATGTTTGCCTCCCTCATTATTCAACCTTTTAAAGTATCGACTATGTAGGCGTAATATATTCAGATTTTACGTTTATTTAATTTAGTTGCCAAATTACTTTAATTTATGTGGAAGGGTAAAATTTGTAATTAAATTTTGTAATTGTTAAAAGTTATTCAATAAACCTTTTAACTTGACATGTAATTTATTCTGTAAGTTTAGTTTTAGATATAAGATTTAATCTATGTAGGTATATATATATATAATAAAATTTGTCGACGTCTGTATCTACAGCATATGCGACGTCTATATGAGATAGTTGAGAAAGCTTAATGTGTGGTCATTATAAGAGCTATATAATACTTATAATTGTCTCGACTGGGATTCGAACCCATAACACTCACCGCGGCGGCAGCTGCAAGGCAACTACTTGCTCGCTGCCATTCGTGCATAATTCTGAACAAATGTAATTTATTTATTTATTTAATTATGGTACTCCAACGACTTATTCACTAATACACTCTAATGTGCCTTAATGTTAAACAATTATTATCATCCAGAGTGAATTTGTCACTTGCAAGTGTGCACAGCATTTACAGATGTCGAGGTCGTTTATACAAGATTAAATTAAACTTCATAAGTTAATTAAAATAAGATTAAATTACTAATATAATACAATATTGACTACTCCGTCTAAGCGGAGGCCTATGAAAATAAAAAGAACCTACTTTTCATAAAGGGAAACGTACTATGGAAATGTATGCGAGGTTTGTTTACATAAATTATACAATGGGTTTGGCATATAGTGTTGACTTTTCTGAAGGAATGTTAATGGATTTCCTGGTTTTACGCCCACGTTACCAAGTTATTTTTGAATTGTATGTTATTGTTTGAGTAACACATAATTTAATTAGTTCCGTAGTAAAACATATAGCTAAACCAAATAACATTTCATTGTGAAAATGTAACCTTAAATACGAGATTCAGTCACAAAATACATAAGCATAGAAGAAGGAACAACAAAATGAAAATAGATACACTAACACATAAAAGAATATGTACAATAATTTTAGAATAAACATATATCACTGGATGTTGCCCGTGACTTCATTCACGTGAATCTACATTACTACTACATCGAGAAAAGTACTATTACTTGTCGGCGTAGCAGCAGTACTAGAACCCATAAGCTTGGTACGTGTCGATGGGAAGAGACCCGATGGTATGCCTTTCTTACCTTAGAAAATGGGAAGGCCTTTGTTGTGGGACGCCACATGCGTCGACACCCTTGCGCCATCATTTCTTCCGAGTGCGGTGAGCTGTGCTGCTGCTGTAGCGGCGGAAAACCTCAAATGGCGCAAATACAGTAATTTAATTGGTAATTACGTTTTCGAGCCGTTTGAGGTGGAGACGCTAGGTTCATGGGATCCGGGCGCTCGTGCGATTTTTAGAGATATATCTAAGCAGCTAATCGATGCTTCGCGTGCTGGACCTTTTTTGGCTCAGAGAATCAGCATTGCCATTCAACGTGGCAATGCTGCCAGTCTTCTTGGCACATTCGCTGTCGACAGCGATGCTGAAGAATTTTACGACGCTGCCTAAACCTGCCATTTCTTTTTATAAAATTTTAGAGTCCTATATGTTGTTACTCTTCATTTTGTTTTATTTATAAGTGGTTAGGTTTGTTAATATTAGTTAAGTTGTAAATTATGATTGTTGCTTTGTTTATGTATATATAATTTCATTTAATAAAATTTAGATCTATGTACCTACGTTAGGTAAGTAATAGTAATAAATATTTTTTCTCGATGAAAGGTACCCTATGTCCTTTTCTGTTCCCCTGACAACGTGTACGCGAAATTTTATGACGCTTGGTCGAGTAGTTAAGGCGTGAAAACGTAACATACAAACAAACAACCTCAAATTCGCATTTATAATATTAGTAAGGGTGAGTTTGCATAATTATCAACATGCCTTGACACTTAATCGTTGGCATATCTTTTTATATACTTTGATTAGTAACAGATGTTGCCGCAAGAGGCGCTTTTGGGCAATCTGTGGCAAACCGATAAAACTATGCACCACTTCCACTCCTCGAGGCGGCAGCATTCATTACCTCCAGCGTGGTTTTCATCTCCGGAGTGTAAATGCACTGTATTTTTTCTGAGATTCTAGTTTATCTTTTCATTTCAAGGCTTTTAGACAAGGCTTTTTGTCCGTCCTATATGTTTTGAATGTAGTAATTTACATTCAGTCAACATGATCCTTTAGAGTGATCTGTGTAAGTGCATCAAATCCACACGTCGTAATGAGATGGCATCTGTATTTATGTAATTTGTGGTTTTAAGTTATCACCATGGTCACACACTTGTCTAATTTCATATAGCGTCCACCATTTAATGCATTTGCAGTTTTCTTCGTCGGGCAATTCGAGTCCGAGGGAGCACGGCCTCTTTACAATACATAAGTAACTTGCTTTTCAATTTACTATACGACTTATTTGTCCAATATTTCCATGCACACATTGTTATATAGTATTCTTTTATTCAACTAAAGCTTTCTCGTTCTTACATGGCATGAGTTTGCGCTTTACCATACAGCAAGTTTTGCAGTCCACGATTCGCTTCCTATTTTTTTTTTTATTACTTTTGGTGGCAATCGACCGGACGGATCGCCTGATGGTAAGCGATTACCGCCGCCCATGGACACTCGCAACCCCAAAGGAGCTACAAGTGCGTTGCCAGCCCTTTAAAAATGAATGAAGGAGGGAAAGAACAAAGGAAAGGATAGGAAAAGGATCGGGGTAACTGGGCGGAGGCGTTTCGTATCGGTGAGTGAGAGAGCCGGAGGGCTTTCTCACTCACCGATACGAAACGCAACAGTACGGGTACCGTTACTTCACGCCGGTATTCTGTGAGAGGGTAGTACTACCCCGGTTGATCCGGCCCATTCTTGCTGGTTTAAGGTATTTCTATTAGGCTATTCTTCAGTAGTCTGGCAATATGCTCGTTAGATGGCAAGAAGCAGTTTTTTATTACATAAGATCTAAAATATAAATGACGATTAAAGGCCCCTTGGGTGATATATAGGTATACGTGTATATATATATATATATGTTACATAAATGATTATATATGTCCACATTATATAAATGTGTATGTTTCTACCAAAGTCTTCAAGCCGATATACCCATCGATCACTATATACATGTCTGTTGACATGGAATAGTAAATGGATATCAATTACACCCTAGGGTATTTCTTCTTCTTTCCTCTAGGGTGTAAATTAATACATTTGGAGCAGCTATCTTGGATAATGAGACATATTCTTTTGTTTAGAAATGGCGTCTTATTATGAAACCTTATTTGTCCTTGTTGCTGAGTAGATAAACGCTTACATCGCCGGCTACCATAGGTAGAGGTATATCTTTGTATAGCAGTAAGTCAGTGTATGTAATCTAATCAAACTTGAACCAAAGCTGGCAAAATGTTCTTGTAATAATCCTTTGCAATCACTTCGGAGGTACAAGCGAATGACGTGTTCTGAAAGTTTACATATTTGTGACATCAACTACTATAAGCTGACCTTAAACATGTAAATATACCTTAAGAATAAACACTGAGATCATAAGATTTATTTAGCAATTAGGAAACTATCATTATATTACTTAGGTAATGCACAAGCGAAGCGAAATGCTCAATACAAATAGGTACATACTATTAGGAATCAGAAGCGGAGACGATTAAAAAGAAAATTTACACGTCACGAGGTGACTCACACACTTATTTATTTTAACCAAACACTTTCAATTTATTACAAACATCTTAAATACAAGAAACGAAACTAAACGTCGATATACTGCTTAGCACTCACACACAATTATAAGGACTAATCAAAGTATAAAAAAGGAAAAACGATTCACTGTCCTTGAGCGATGTTGCCTCTCCGAATGACACTCGACGAATAAGAGCTATGACGACGAGCGCGCTCCTTATATACCAGCTCAAAAATGTTCATAATTTGTCTCCTAACAATACATTATCGGCTAAAATCACACTTATAGGATGCATCATAAATGTGGGATTTTAACAATGCATTAATTAGCATAAATAGCAAATTTCAACTAGTGTATCGAGCACCTTACACATAATCATCTTATATGAAACATTTTATTGAGGCACTCCGATTAGCGACAGTGAGCTACAATAGCAGAGAATACATCGTACCGAGCAAGCACATTATTATTTCTTATTTATTTTAAAATGCAAAAGACATTGCGTGCATTGCGATTCAACTCTTGAATCGCAATGCACGCAAATCTATCTTTTCCAAAATATGTGTGAAAAAATAGTTATATTTATTGCTTCTTTATATGGTGAAGGAAATTAATAATAATAAAAATAATATTCAACCATATAAACACAACACCGTCTAGCCCAAACTAAGCAGAGCTTGTACTATGGGTACTAGACAATGGATAAACATACATATATACTTTTTTTTTGTATATACATACATATTATACATAGAAATTTAAAATTATCGCGAGGGAACCTGCATGTCTGAGAGTTCTCGAAAATTTGTAGTCTCCCAACAAGCATTAGGTATGGCTTGATGCTTCTCACACAGAGAGCGGCCCGCGCCCAGAAGTGGTACAGTTTATATACAGGAGTGATTATATTATTTTAAAATTTGGCAAAGTTGGAGAATAGTACATTGTATACATAAACCGAAAAATTAATCATAAAATAAGCAAGAATGACCATAATTTTAACCCAATATTGACTCTATTAACGAATCATAACACTTTGCCAAGATATCGTGTGTGGCGTTAATGTGTTCCGGTCGCAAATTACCCGAGCCAAGGTTAGCCCTGGTTCTGATCATATCGACCTATAGCACGAAATTGGCCTTGAAAAGATAAGTTATTATTCGCTATTAAATTATTGTGAGATAAGAATATGGCGGGTGAAACTAATGTTTTGGCAAACGGCCTAAAGTTATATAAATTGAGGGTATTTCGGCGCACGAAATTAATAATATATATTTTATCACTATAAAAGATAAGCTTGTGGATAGAATTTCAGTAAACATAACAATATACATATATTTAGGCATATACCTGTTTCATAAGGGGTAAGCAGATATGTATATATATAATAAACTTTCATCGCATAGCGTTGCGATCGTATCGTTTACTGCATATATGTATTACAAAGTTCTACTAAAAATAACAAAAGTAAATATTTAAAACAAACTGTGCCATAAATCGAACCTGGAACTCCACAATTAACCATCAATATAAACTTGTGCCATATCGCGATAATCAATAGTAATCTAATACAATAACAATTCTCTTCAATCAAAATATCAGCTTTCTAGATAAATCCAAAATTTACTAAACGTTAAACTTCTTTTCGATTACTTCTTTTTTTATACCCCTGCATAATTTATAAGTAAATACTTTAAAATCTCTTCTCATCTCATCCTATGAGTCAAAACAATAAAATCCTTTGAAATATCCTCTCAACTTAAAATAAAAACGCATACCATTTATAGCTTCATACTTTATATCTACATATGTGATATACAGTTACACTACATATAAAGTTACACGGGAGCAAAAGATGGATATATTTTGTTGAAGTAGATTAGTTTATAAGTTCTGATATGCAGGGTAACCAGACTTGATAAAAATCGTAACGAGTACGTACGAGGTACCCTGAGAATGCGTGACATTGCCAATAAATTGCAAGAGAGTAGGCTGTGATGGTATATCTTATCTTATCTTATGTGGGGGTCAGTCAGTACAGACTGGCGACACTTTGACCCAGTGGGATCTTTTGTGTCGACTTCCGCAATAACGACTGTCATAGATGTTCATGGCAGTCGGGACCGACGGCTTAACGTGCTCTCCGAGGCACGGAGCAGGCGATAATTATCAATCAATACGCACATCATTGCGAAAAGTCATATAGCTTCCGAAAGTCAGAGGTGCGTGACGTGGGTTCGAACCCTAGACCCTCTGCATTGCAGTCTGTTGGTCTCACCACTGAGCTATCGCTGCTTCATTATATTAACAGTCATCATTCGAAAAAAGATTTTACATTACATACTTAAATAGGAAACTTTTATCTATTTACTGGCTGTCACACTATATTTAAATGGTATAAGAAAATAAATTTAAATAATAAACTTTTCTATAACGAACCTAGCTAGAATATTTTAAGAAAATCTACGCAGCATAGAGTCTCTAAATCGTTATCTATTATGTTTTATTGGTTACAGCTGTTATTGGCCAGTAATGTGTAAAACAAAGGGGCGTTAGTCTTTAAGTATGTAGTATATGTGTATGTATGTACATACACTTAACAGCGACGCTTAAATGACGCACTTCTATGTATATGTATCTTCGTATTTTGTTCAACAATTGTGATGGTATAAGCACGTTAAGAGAAGACCACTGTGGATAACAAGGCACTGCAATTTGCCACCCCTAGTCGTAGATCCAGAGGCCGACCCAAATCTAGGTGGAAAGCACTATAGCACTATAGATAGCTCTCAGTCTCTTATACCACTGTGCACTATAGTGCACAGTGGTATAAGAGACTGAGAGCTATCTGAAGATGATGTCGAGAATAGAGTGAAGTGGAAGAGTAAGAGTAGAAAGGCTGACCTCATCATAGAAAATATAGCCAGGGTCAGAGAGAGACAAAAGTTTATACTTATCTTATATTATGTTCTGTAGTTTAGGATTTGAGAAATTCCTATGACATAATTATTTTTCTTAAGAACAGAAGTATTGGTAAAGCCTTTTTTCATATAAACAACATCAATTGCACAGCGTCTTTTCTTCAAAACATTCCAAGGTATCCTGTCTAAAATATTTTCTCTATTCAAAGTAGCAACAATAGGTCCGATGTCAGTGTAACTTGTTTGAAGCTATTGTGCTGCGACCTAAATAGTCAATGGATATAAAGCGATGGAACGGTGCGAAATACCAGTTCCGTGTTAGTTCTTGGTACACAAGCAATGGTTTGCGTCTATACCTAGAACTAACGGCACTGATGCTTTTCGTATACACTAGAGGCGTTCCGTTTTGTAAATATAGGGTGCCCGCATATCCCTTTGATGCAACGTAGTGATGTGTGATCGTCGAATTCAAATTCGGATCTTTGATTATCAAGTCTTTCGAATGATACGCAATATTGAAATTCAACATACGGATGCGTGTTCATACAACTGTGTTGCTATAGAAAACAGAATTGTATACGTAACACATAATTGAACTAATATCATTAGATTTACCCATGCTTTAATCCCCATAGCGTTATATTATCTTATTAAAAGTACTACATTTAGATTAATTAATATATTGAAATTATGCATAAGATCGATATTGCTTCAGACCCATTGTATTTTAAAATATCCCACTATATGTACTATCAAAAAGCCATATAGTAATAATTGAAATCCTATTTGTCTTATACTCTAAATCTGTTCAATCTGACGGCCTCGGTGGCGTAGTAGTTAGTGTAACCGACTGCCATGCCTGAGGTCGCGGGTTCGATTCCCGCACAAGTCAGACATTTGTGTGCATGAACATGGATGTTTGTGTTGATCTGGGTGTTTCTATGTATAATATGTATGTATTTACAAAAAAAAAGTATATATGTATGTTTATCCATTATCTAGTACCCATAGTACAAGCTCTGCTTAGTTTGGGCTAGATCGTGTTGTGTGTATGTGGTAGAATATTATTATTATTATTATAATCATTCCAGTAATCAGCTCTAAACTTCTCATACGGTATTTCTTTTAATCTACGGCATCAGATACCAAATTACAGAGAATCAATCTTACACAATATGTGGGCTAGAAAACAGATACTAATTACACCAAAAATAATTTGTTTTACCTATGGAGAAAGAACAAATAAGTTTATTTATATAATACTAGCTTATCGGAAAAAACTAAAGGACACATTGTTAAATGGAATTTGAATCAGCGGTATATTAATGCAATATCTATACTATTATTATGAAGCTGAAGAGTTTGTTTGTTTGGTTGAACGTGCTAACCTCAGGAACTACTGGCCCGAATTGAAAATAATTTTAATGTTGTATAGCTCATTTATCGAGGGAGGCTATAGGCTATATAACATCACGCCACGACCCACGGGGGTGGCGCAGTAATCTTAAACGTGGGTGAAACCGCGGGCACATCTAATGTATTAATATACCACTGACTTCAATTATCATAGCTTATTGTGTTTTTATTATTGTTTAATGTGCATAAAGTAATAAAATTAATAGTGCATCTCACCATTAAACAATTACGTTTAGCGAATTTAAAACCTGTAATACAAGTTGTCATTGTAAAGAAAATAATTAATTAAAAAATAAACATGAAATATTTCCTACCTGCCTACAATATATATTATAGCGGTATTTTTGTGTTTTTGTCGGTGCATTTGGATATACTAATCTCAACAATGGCTGTTGAATTGGTTCATTTGGTTCGTTGTTTTTACACTTGGGTGTTTGTTGGTGAGTTTTAAGACATATATTCAGATATATGTACCTGCGGTTTTCTCAACTGAAATAAGTTGACAGTAATAAAAATATAACACATTCTAAAGAGTGTTAGGATATACGACGGACGACACCTGATTGTGTGAATAAAATCGCGGGCACAACTAGATGAAAATATGTCGGATGACGAAGCGGCACTGACCTTCTTTCTTTGAGGGGGAAGTCTCAAAAGACACTCAACTTCCTTGACTGGGGATCATCGGTTATGTCTAATTTCTACCGACCGAAAACTGACCTCGTAAGACTTCCTCGACATATTTCGAAAGGAGAGACTAATACATGGTTACTCATTGAATTCCACATGCATGTCTTGCGTGAACATTTATAGGAAGCAGCTTATTACAGTGATCATGTGCTACGCCGCTAACGCCACTAACGCCTTTGAATATAGCAAGATAGTCTGCATTCTCACGATTTAATGGAGTCTAAACATTATATTGCTTTTGGCCTACCTGGGATTGGTTGATTGCAAGATCGCATATAATTTTAACTTTACACTACGTTTCGGGTGCTTTTCAGCAGCCATGGTCACGGGGAGACCATGGCTGCTGAAAAGCACCCGAAACGTCGGGGAAAGTGTAAACCAAAAATAAATAGATTTAATAGTTTAAATAATTTTATTAGCTTATAAATTAGTCAAATAAAATCAATAGTAGTAGTAGAGTAATATTTTCAAAATGTTGTAATACAGTGATAAATAAACAACGCGATAAAATCCGTATATAGTAGTTTAATTTCAATGAATAACATTCGCGTAAACAGAAGACAATACTAGTAAACTCAATTAAATTTTGAATGACGATCCTGGTAATCAAGTCATCAAGATATTTGAATTGGGTAGTTCTATTTTTTACCTAATACTACTAGTATAAGAGATAGCGATAGCTCAGTGGGGAGACATACATACTGCAATGCAGAGGGTCTCGGGTTCAAACTCACGTCGCACACCTCTAACTTTCGGAAGTTATGACTTTTCGAAATTATCTGCGTATTGATTGACAATTATCACCTGCTCCGTGCCTCGGAGAGCACGTTAAGCCGTCGGTCCTGGTCCATGAACATCTACGACAGTCGTTACTGGGACGTCAGTGCCCTATAATATCCTGACACTGGTCTAGCCTTAGAGTATCGGTAGCCTTCGGGTTGCGGAGGTCAGGTGGCAGCCGCTCCGTGTAAAAACTGATATCCAGTCAAATCCGGTTAGATCAGAAAAGCCGACCCCAAGTGACTTGGGAATAATAGAGGCTAGGGAGAAGACTACTAGCATAAGAGACTTGTGTTTAGCAGGTACAGTCAATATATAAGGCTAATACAATACTAACGATCCAAAGTAGATATTCATTCCTTGCTCGCTGCGGCCTTTTATCCTAACCAATATTATGAATTCATATATGAGTTTTTTTGTTTGTTACGCTTTCATGTCTTTACGACTAGACTGATCTCCATGCAATTTAGTATACACGTTATCATTGGAACAAAAAAGGACATAGGGTACCTTTCATTCAGAAGAAGTACTGTTTCTAACATAACCTTACCTACATTTATGCGAGTGAAAACGTGGTCAATTTTTTTTTTTATGGTGTCGGAGGCAAACGAGCAGACGGATCACGTGATGGTAAGCGATTACCGCCGCCTATGGACAGCCGCAATACCAGAGGAGTTACAAATGCGTTGCCAGCCTTTTAAAAAGGAGTACGCACTTTTCTTGAAGGTTTAATAATTGAATAAATTTAATAATTGACAGCGTTTAAGTTATTTAATTGAAATCCCTACATTAGTTTTATAATCCACGTGTGTACATCGTGTACCCAATTAGTTCCACCTAATCGTTAGTTAATAACAGTTACCATTGCGCACACGACATATCCTTATTCGCGGCGCTACAATAATTGCGCACTGACGGACGTAATGCCAAAGATTATTGAATCAGATGGGGACTTTGGTACAATGTAAACATTTTTTTAATCCCTAATAGTAAATAATAATAATATAATATAATATTCTATCACATACACACAACACCATCTAGCCCAAACTAAGCGGAGCTTGTACTATGGGTACTAGACTATGGATAAACATACATATATTATATACCGGTTTTTTTTAATAACATACATATTATACATAAATTTTGTAAATAAATTAAAGTTGTGCGAGTATTTTAATTTACTATAGGCAAGTGCAAACATATGTATATTATGTAAACACCACAATGTTTCCCAAAGGTCATCTAGTAAACATAAAAATGCGGACATTTAGATAAGTAGATATGATATGTTGTCTAGTTTCAAAATTTACATTAATCCTAACTAATATTTTATATGCGCAACAAAGTTTCTTTGTTTGATTGTTTGTTTGTTACAATTTTCGGCCTTAACTACTCGACCAATCATCATGAAATTTCGCATTCACGTTATCAGGGGTACAGAATAAAAGAAAAAAAACTGTTGCCGAAGGATAGAAAAATTTAAATCGCGAAGCCGAAGCCATATTCTAATACGTACCTAATAAATGAATTAATTGCTATACGCGTATCTGAATAAGGTCAATTGGTATAAAAGAAAAGCATTTGAAAATATATGGTTTGAGTCATTTTGATCAAATACATATTTATGGAACTATATATGACGTATAAAAATTGTTGCTTTTGATCATTAATGAGACTTAATATTACGTTACTCTCATTTTATTACGGTTTTAGACTAGCCTTCTTTCAAACATACATATAAGCCGACATTTGTAACTCTCAAATTAATCCTTCGAATTAAAGTAATAATTATGATCTATAACTCTCTTCGAACTCATTTGTCAGTCTCAAGGATTACAGCTAAGTGCATCATTTGTCACACGTGTATCAACGCGTTATTTCAAGAGTATACTACTCATTCTGAGTTATAAGAATAGTGATGCTTTAAAGGGAATACAAGTTTATTGTGTTCCACTGTAATATAATATATAAAAATTGATTGATTGCAGTTTCAACAATAAGTACATCAGCGTCATTGTCAGCTGGCTAATATATATATATATATATATATATATATATATATGTATATATATATATATCTTTATATATATAATTCTTATGTACGTGTGTTGACAGTGAACTCCTCCTAAATGGCTGGACCGAATTGAATGAATTTTTTTGTGTGTGTTCAAGTGGATTCGTGGATGGCTTAGATTTTTTTTCGCCTGTGTTAGGACAGGACACCGTCTATCAGGACAACTAGTATATATATATATATATATATATATATATATATATATATATATATATATATATATATCTGTAGCACAACTATTAATCAATAATATAGAGTGGCCTGCCACTTATTTTAATATATATTTACATAATATTATATTTATATAATATCAGCCCTGTATTAGACTGTCCCACTGCTGGGCACGGGCCTCTTCCCAGTGTGAAAAGGGTTAGGCCATAGTCCACCACGCTGGCCCAGTGCGGGTTGGCAAATTTCACATATCTTCGAGAACATTATGGAGAACTCTCAGACATGAAGTATTCCTCACGATGTTTTTCTTCGCCGTTAAAGCTAGCGATAATTAACTATTTAATACGCGCATAACTTCGAAAAGTCAAATGCGCTCTTTGGGATCGGACTCGAGACCTCTGCGTGGCAGTCCGACGGTCTCCTACTAGGCTATTGCTGTTCTTTAATATTGTGTAGACATATATTTTATGCCATCTTCATTTATACTACTTAGTTGGCAAATAAACACACGTCTCGTCTAATGATAGCTGGTAACTGGAGTAATTGATCTATTGCAATACCAGAGCTATATCACTTGATCGTTAATTTTATTCTAGGGTGAAGGAACTAATAAAGTCGTTCACGGAAAGGACGAAAATAAGTACTTTTAGCGGCCGAAAAGCAGTAACAGTTTTTATAATCTTATGCCGGTTTCACCTGAGAGGATGGTAAACATTACAAAGTGTTTAACCGCCAAAAAAATAAAATTTATCTTACCTCTTTAATTCTTAATAGCGTTGTACAACTTTTTCTTTACAATTTTATGTTCATTATAAAGTAATGACTAATATTGACATTACTTACGTTTACACATTGAATTAAATTATAATAATTATTTTTACATAATATTGTCTTATGTTTACGCGAATGTTATACATTTAAATTAAACAAACTTTATACGGATTTTAACGCGTTGTTAATAGTAGTAGTGTGTAGCTCAGTGGGGAGACCAATAGACTGCAATGCAGGGGGTCTCGGGTTCAAACCCACGTCGCGCACCTCTGACTTTCGGAAGTTATGTGACTTTTCGAAATTACGTGCGTATTGATTGACAATTATCGCCTGCTCCATGCCTCGGAGAGCACGTTAAGCCGTCGGTCCTGGCTGCCTTAAACATTTATGGCAGTCGTTATTGGGAAGTCAGTGCCCTATAATATCCTGACGCTGGTCTAGCCTTACGGTATCGTTAGACTTTGGGTTGCGCAGGTCAGATAAGTCTAAACGTCAAATCCGGTTAGACTAGAAAAGCCGACCCCAAGTGGCTTGGGAATAATAAAGTCTAGGGAGAAGACTATTATTACATATTTTGAAACTTTAAACTACTATTGTTAAACACGTTTACTAGTTACTGTTTAATTCAATTTAAGCTGTTTAAATAACACAAGTATTTAGATTTAATTTTACATTTTCCCCGAAGTTTCGGTTGCTTTTCAGCAGCCATGGTCACGAGGAGGCCCCACCGCGACCATATAAATAGCTTATATTGAAGTAAACAGTAACTAGTAAAAGTGTTTAACAATAGAAGTTTAAAGTTTCAAAATTATGTAATAATAGAGTTTTATAAAAATAAACAACGCGATAAAAGTCGTATAAAGTTTGTTTAATTTCAAAGTTATTGTTCTATTATTCCAAGGCTGTCCGTGAACCGTCAAAGGAAAGTGAAAATATATATAGTTTTTTACCATAATAGTAAAATATTAGTAGTTACTATTTATATAAACTGTTAAAAAACCTATAAAGCTGTTTAATTCGAAAAACGTTACATTTTTATTCAATTCCATTATCTACCTAACACTAATAGCAGTGACCATTCTGTGGCGAACGAGTTAATCTATGACCCTATTACCTAGGTACAACACCGTTCGCCTTTTGAATTTACAACTGGCATCAATCTAACGCTTCCCGTCGCGTCTCCAACTTGCACCAGTCACTGGCGCAAGTTCAAGGTCAAGTGCAATGTGGACATGTAGAGGCTAACAAATTAATGGTTTTTGGGTAGTATGAAGTTAGAGAAGTAATTAATGATATCTTCCCGCGAGTGTGGTGATTGTGGAATTACCTGTCTACGATGGGAAGTAGGCGTTCTTATATTGACATCACGTCTGCACATGTCTGACTACAGTCAGGTTAAGGCGTAACTATGTTTTACTAGATATATTATACGTCCTAATTAATAATTAATCATTATTTAGCATTGTTTAATTTAATCCTCTGTATTCTGTTTAACTATGTAATGAAATCAACTGTATGTCCCTGGTGAGAGTAAAATTAAAGAAATTAAATTGAAATAAAGGACGAGTTTTTACTGCTTATCTATAAATGTTGCTGCTACAAAATATTTACTAACAGAGAAATCGTTTTTTCTGAGCCAGGATATAAACTGGCTGGAAAACAATGCAAACACAAGACTTATGCCACGAAACGAGGATTTTGGACGCATTCTTAATTTAAAAGTATTCCGATTCTTAATACTTATCAATATAATTGTTAATTATTATCAGTTACTATAAAATATTTTGATTTTTGTCCCAGTACTAATAAAATTTCACTAGAGCAGTCTGAGCTTCTACTACGACATTCCGAAGTCAATAAATTATTATTTATATTATATATTTTCAATTGAAGATCCTAAACTATGCTTGCTTTTCAAATCTATGTCTGTTTGTTTGAGCTTCACTCGAAAACTGCTGAGCAAATTTTGATACAGTTTTGAGTGTACGGATAGCGTAGTGGTTAAAAGTGGTTGCCTCGCTACTTGCCGAATATTATAGGTTCAATGGGTCCCCATAGTTATTTCGAGTCTGGGTGTTCTTTGTGTCCAACACAATATTTAATCCTAGTACGAGAGTTAAAAAGAAATCCTTGGAATTCAATAACCTTGCGTGCAATTTATTGTTCACGTGAGCGTAGCTACTAGTTTTAAAGATAATGGTATAACACAACATTATTTTAGGTATTTTTTTTTTTTTTTTTTATTCTATAGCTTGGCAAACGAGCAGACGGATCGCCAGATGGTAAGCGATTACCGCCGCCCATGGACACCCGCAACCCCAAAGGAGTTACAAGTGCGTTGCCAGCCCTTTAAAAAGGAATGAAGGAGGGAAAGGACAAAGGAAAGGATAGGAAAAGGATCGGGGTAACTGGGCCTCCGGCTCTCTCACTCACCAATACGAAACGCAACAGTACGGGTACCGTTACTTCACGCCGGTATTCTGTGAGAGGGTAGTACTACCCAGGTCGATCCGGCCCATTCATGCTGAAACCAGCGAGGATCTACTACCAAACCTAACCTAACCATTTGTGACCAAACAATATGTCTAATAAACATCGGCATCAAATTAGGAAACCGAATTAAATTATAAATAGACGTAGAGATCCAGTGACAAAAGCTAAATAATTGACTTCGTTTAATTTCAAAGCAAAAACAAATAAGGAGATAAATAAAGGAAGACCCATTTCTGTGATTTAACACACAAATGAGCTCGTAATTAATTAGAGGAGACAAAAGAAATGATCTACTTTAATCGACTGACGACTGGTCGACATACTTTGCTATTTAATAAGATAATTTGTAACGTTAACAAAATACATTTTACTTCTACAGGATATAAGTATTCATATTGGATGTCTGTGAGTGTGGGCTTTGTGGGCCTGCCCGCCATCCGTTCAGCACCAGGTCCGAGAGACGGTGTGCGTGTTCTCACGCGCGCCTCTGTGTCGTGTCTGTCTCCTCTCTAGGGAACAGTAGGGCTTAAAGTGCGTAGTGCCTAATGGGTAGGTCTTGTCGCGTAGGGGCCTGCCGTTTCATACGGCCGGCCGAAACCTCGGCGGGGTCGCGACCGCATGCGCAAGTGAATCGCGCGGCCCCGTCGATAGCGGTTTTGTCGAGGAACACCGTGGTAGGTTTAGTCGGTATTCCGGGAGCTAAATTATCTTTTCAACATCTTTCTTTTACCCCGGTGAGTCCGACATAAACCTCCGCCCGCCCCCGTGGAATGCTTTGACGCATACCCCATGCGTCAAAGCATTCCCCCAAATAAAAAAAAACAATATTTCAGGAATAAGAGCATTCCCTACTTCTTTGTTTACAACCATAAAAATGTACATAACGCAAATTAAAAAATCTTTGTTATTTGATTCGTTATTACTGATAATTTACGAATAATAATTAAATATTCGAATGAATAACAATTGCCTAGATTCTCACGGAGAAGGTACACCTTTTAAGCTCCGTTGCTGGTATTTGCGTGAATATTCTAGAATATATCAGTTTATGTATCTTTCATATGTAATCAATCAAACAGAATGACCTAAAATAACGATAGATATCATTCGAATTCAAACCAAATTGAACTTTCGAATGATTTTAATAAATATTTACACAACGCACTCAACGGAGTCTAACTAACACTTAACGTATTTATCAAATTTAAAGGATTTCTAGTGCTGAATTAAAAGAAAGGAATCAATATTCCATTTAAGCTTTTGTTTAAAATCACACGAAAGCTATTTCAATTGTTTGAGCTTTATAAAAGATTGTGTGTCGAATAACTTCGATAAATGCTATGTCTCAGACCGTGTTAATCTGGGACCCTTTTAGGTCTTGCAATTTACAAAAGAACAGTCTGTTTCTACTCGAGTTATTTATTCCTCAGCCTTTCTTTTTCGATCACTGCCAACTTTATCAGAGGACGTTTGTGTAAAAATGTGATCTGGTCTAAGTAAAAAATATCGCTGCGCTATTGTTGTGATTATTTCTAGAATTTTTGGTTAGATGTAGACAACAAAAGCGCTACTGTGCAAACGCTAAGGGCAAACATTTTTATCTTAATAATTTTAGAAATTAATAAGTAGTTATGAAAATATATTTTGAAGTTATGCTCAAATCTAATAGTCTACTAATACAAGCATTATTTGCTTAAAAGTAGGCTCCAATCACAAACTGATTGTAAACCACCAATTGAAGAAATAAATAATAATTATTATTATTATTATTATCTGTAAGTTTCAAATGCTTACACAGCTGCTACAGTTACAGTTATCAAACTTTTGAAGTACTTTTATTTTCATAATAATATATATAAGACAGGCACATTGTATATCGATTTGTCAGATTCGTTTAGTAGGTTCTTAAAGATTATATTATTAGATATGTCAGCCTCGATGGCGTAGTGGTCAGTGTAACCGACTGCCACGCCTGAGGTCGCGGGTTCGATTCCCGTACAAGTCAAACATTTGTGTGCATGAACATGGATGTTTGTCTTGGTCTGGGTGTTTCTATGTATAATATGAATGTATTTACAAAAAAAGGTATATATGTATGTTTATCCATTGTCTAGTACCCATAGTACAAGCTCTGCTTAGTTTGGGCTAGATGGTGTTGTGTGTATGTGACAGAATAGAATATAGAATATAATTATTTTCCTTAAAATATTGGACGCAATTTTCTTCAAGACAATTACCACACTGGTTTTGTTCCTAGTGTCGCAGGTGACTTTACTTACGTATTTTAGAAGTAATTTGCCAGCATAGAATTCAAACTCACAACACCCAGAGCAACGACAATGTTGTCCAGCAGTACCGTGCCGTTTAATTCGTAACCACACACAATAATTCATTAAAATAAGACATTTTAGTAGGAAATGTATATGTACCGAATCAATAATTCAGTGAAAATATATTGAAATATCACATGATATATAAAATTGGCCAGGATTCAAAGGCTTCATTTCATAAAAAAACGTTTATTGCGCTTGGAATCTTGGACACTATTTAAACAAAACTTTTCAGAAAAGGCAAACCAAGAAATATAGTCAGTCAGTAAATGCCATAAATCGTGATCTATGAGTCCTGTTATCTTGAATTCTATTGTCTCGAAAACTCATAGCTAGCTTTTATTTACCTATCAAGTTACGTTACGTCTGGATCAAAAGTGAAAGATGAATTTTAAACCTTATTCCCACAGTCGATTGAGTTGAAATTTACACATTTCTGGATTCAATGACAATGTATTTTTATGAAAGTGTAATGTAGCCCTTTGCTTACGGAGGAAGTCTTTATTGCTTGATAGCAAGAGCATGTAGATTTGCATTTATGTTTAACTAAAATAGCTACACATGGTCGTCACCGATAATGTAGTCAGCTAAATAGCAGAACTTGCGGTCGCCGAGTGATCGAAATTCAACCTTAATTGATTAAAATTTTAAGTTTGATAGTTATTAAGGTGAAATGAAGTGTGATTGTAGTTCTAGACTATAAATGTCTCTCTTCTAATCACATTTCATTTAGGTAGATTTCGCTCTATACAGGTTAATTTACCTATATTTTCAAACAAATTATTATTTACTTACTCTTTAATTGACGATATTCATAAGCTTGCTACTTTGTTTTATTTTTTCTTTATTACATATAGATAAATACGTAAATATATTATAATATAAATAATATAGGTATATCATTCCAATCCACCTAAAGGTTACCTGTAAAATATTGCTGTTGTATATAATTATATATTGATATACGCAACCATACTTACGAAGAATAGTACTACATCAGCCAAACAATGCCGAAATACTACGAACGCGATTTGACTGCGTGTGTCAAAAACATGGTTGTGTAGTGTTTTTTCATTAATTTAATGTATTTCTAATGCATATTTTATATAAATATTACGATTCGCCACTCCTTCTCCATATAAACTTTAACTGCGCCAAATTTCATACTCCTACATCCGCGCAATTTTCATAAAAAGGGGTACAAAGTTTTTGCTTCACGTATTACTACGACCACCACTCTACGACCATCACTCACTGTTTAATCTACCTTGAAATGTCTTATAGAAGAACTGAAGGCCGTTCAGAAAAATATGAAAAAAAATCTATCCTAACTACTACCTGAGATATGTGTTCCACTATGAGACATTTCCAGGTTATCCATTAATTACCGGACACCCTGTATAGATAGTGATTCTGCTAAAAATCAATCTTGAACCCAATTGTCGTCTGGCCAGTGACTTTAGTAACTCACTATTACTATCACGGTTACTATTGAAATAGGTACTTAAATTATAACAAACGACTTAGATGTAACTTTGGCAGTGAGATTTAATACACTTATACAAGGTTGATTAAACAGTGAGGTTTTATTTCTATCTACATATAATATGTACCACATACAAGCTCTATACCAAATTTCAGTTCAGTAGGAGCAGTAGTTTAGCCCCAGGAAAGATTTTTAGTTTTTGCTAAACTGCAACGGGTTTTATCTGCCCTAACAGTTGACTGAGAGTCTAAGCATAGGTATCTAAGGTCATGCACCTTAAAGCGACAAAAATGCAGGAGATGTTGCCGCTTTGATACTTAATATACATTATTACAATAGCCAATAATCACGCCAAAGTGAGTCTTAATCTTAGCGCAATAAGAACGAAAACACAAGCATACGTTATGCTTGTGTTTTCACTACTAGTTTACACCATTAGTTTGTAACAAAAACAAGGAAACAATAAATAAACCCATGACAATAATGAAACAAAGAAAGAAAAACAACAATGAAACAATGACAGACAACAAATATTTATAAAATATGGTGATTGCGTATTAAATTGATTGAATATGTTTGAATAAGTGATTTTCTATTTTTATCTTTATTGAGTTTTAACTGTTTCGAATTAACACTGAGCCCATATCATAGCAACCTTGTATAGCTGTAGATACCAGAGCTACTAATTCATTTTATCAGACAGTGATCGGTTGGTAAGTAAGTACTTAAGCATTCTCTTTAATATTTACAAGACGAGATTTGGTCTATCGTTGATCACACAGTATACCTTTGACGATCGTAAAGTCCCGGACAGTCCGGCAAAGCAATATTGGGTTTCTCTGCTGGAAAATGTCAATACCATCACAGAGTCTGCAAAAGTTGATGGAGGAAAATAACAATTTTATTCAACGCGTGTTATTGCTATCTATACTAATATTATAAAGCTGAAGAGTTTGTTTGTTTGGTTGCACGCGCTTATCTCAGGAACTACTGGTTCGAATTGAAAAAAATCTTTAAGTGTTGGATAGCCTATTTATCGAGGAAGGTTATCGGCTATACAACATCACGATACGACTATTAGGAGCAGAGCATCAATGAAAAATGTTGCAAAAATGGGCAAAATTCTCTTATGTAAAGCAGGCGAAGATGCGCGGGTCGGCTAGTATTCTTATAAAATAACAAACAGTCTTTCTCGTGGCGCAGCAGTTCTGAACGCGCCTGTATGCTTCTGCTTTACATAGGTTCCAGCAGACTTTGATACGTGGATTGAACAGCAATCACGAACAAAGCGTGCATTCTACAAAAAAAAATGGCATTTCCAATTCGGAAATTAAGCCCTAACAGATATGCTTCCTATTTTGAGACTTAATACCTACATCACATAACGTCAGGCAAAATGTTGTTGTAATACAACTCTGCATACCCCTTCGTGAATCCATGTATATGTTAATATAATCGAATAGGATAGCTATTTGAAGTACAGTTTTTAACATCACGAACCATTTACAGTTTAAAACTACCTACAGAGAGTCAGAGTAATGCACTGGATGTAATTACGTCGTATTTGAATAACAGGATTCAGTGTGTAGATGTCAATGGTACAAAATCAAATAGCTTACCTGTAAAGCTAGGGGTGCCGCAAGGTTCGATTTTAGGCCCATTTTATTTTTAATTTATATAAACGATTTACCTTTTTATTTGAACAATATTTGTGACGTTGTACTGTTTGCTGACGATACTTCCTTAATATTTAAAGTAAATAGGAATAGGGACCATTTTGACGAAGTAAACAGTGCATTGATTCAAGTAACAAAATGGTTTACTTTAAATAATTTAGTACTGAACCCCAAAAAAACAAAATGTGTTAAATTCATACTGCCTAATGTTAAACATCTTGGTCCTAGCATAACATTGAACGGTGAGGTACTGGAAGCAATATAATCCACAGTATTCCTGGGCATTACACTTGATTCAAAGTTACAGTGGGGTGCGCAAATATCTTGTCTCTCAGCGAAACTTAGTTCGGCCGCTTACGCCATTAGAAAAGTCCGTGGATTAACTGACGTTGATACAGCTAGATTAGTTTACTTTAGTTACTTTCACAGCGTTATGTCATACGGAATATTATTATGGGGAAAAGCAGCTGATATACAAAGTATTTTTATATTGCAAAAAAGAGCTGTGCGTGCAATTTATCAATTAGGAACTAGAATCTCGCTCCGAGAAAAATTTAAGAATATAGGTATTTTAACTGTAGCATCACAATATATTTATTTTAATATCATGCATGTCCGTCAAAATATATATTTATACATAAAAAATAGTGACATACATAACATCAATACTAGAAATAAATATAAATTATGTGTTCCATTCTACCGTCTACATAAAGTTCATGGTTCCTTCATGGGTCTTGGTATACGTTTTTATAATAAAATCCCGAGTAATATTCTAGAATTACCAGAGAATAAATTTAAAGTTAAAATTAAAACTTGCTTAATTTATAAAGCATATTATAATATAGATGATTATTTAAATGACAAACATCCATGGCACTAATATTTGCATTAGATCACAGGATATTAAATGACCAATACTAACACTTATGTTTTTTTTTAATATATGTATATATATATACATTTTTTTTTTTTTTGTAATATTACACCTTGCTTAAGCTGGAATTTGCATTGCTGTTACATTCAGTCGTATTTTAATCAAGAAGAATGTGCAATGAAGACAACTCGTGATTATGGACAATTCCGTTAAGCTTTCTTTTGAGTCTTATTCTGTATTCTGGTTTAGTGGAATTCGATAATTTACTTCTACATTTTATTTAAACAATTAGATTAAACTACGGACTATAATCACGTCTTGTCTTGATTATTTATGTACATGTAAGTGGATGCTCCTATTTACCATACTGCTGCTTTAGAGGCTACCATCAATTTTTATCAAATGCTTGAGTATGTTGAGTAGTAGTTCATGGAGAAATGGTTGCAGCACCTTACAGTTATGATTTGTAAATGAAATATTATTGTACACTTGGCGATTAAAAAGAGTGGCTATGAGTTTCTTGCCCGTTCTTCTCATGAGCCACACACCCTAGCTTTGCTGAACGTGGCAGTAAATGTAAATTCACAGGAAAAAATTTACGTGTAACTTTGACATTCATAAGTGTTACCTTGTAACCTAATTTGAATAAATTTATTTTGATTTTGATTTTGATTTACATTGTCGCCTTCTACAGCGCATGGTATCAACAAACACTAGGATCACCATTATTGTGCTCAGCTAAACACACGGCTTTATACGATGTATACTGCCAATGATCTTGTTTATAACGCTCACTTTCGGATCGCGTACGTGAAAATATGCAGCGATTATAAAGATAAATAAGACAGTGACAAAAGATAGATAAGACAGTGTGGCAGCAGTAGTAAAATAGCAGCATAGAGTTTGGAACTGTGTCCGATAAACGAAAATAGAATCGGCCACTATGACATGGCACCTTAAGTAGAGTTGACTAAATGTGAAGGTGATACAGTTCTACCTAACTCTCAGGGACACAGGCGCGAATTTTTTTTGAGACACTAAAAAATATTTAGTTATTATTACAATTTTATCAATAATAATAATAGAGTCTTGCTATTGACGAGTACCTGCACAGACATAACCAAGTAGCCAGAATTATCCAACAGCAACTTGCTCTGAAATACAAACTTGTAGAGGTCGAGGTGCCTTACTACAGGTATGTAGCAGAACCAGTTCTCGAAAAGGACCATATCACACTGTACTGGTATCGATATATTATCACAGACAGGACTGTTGTTGCCAACAAGCTCGATATTGTGGTAATAGATCGATCAGAGCGCCGTGCAATGATTGTCGATATCACCATCCCTCATGATGGCATCGTGAAAGCTGAGAAGGAAAAACAATTAAAATACCTGGACTTAGCACACGAGGTCGTCGATATGTGGGATGTGGACTCGGCAATCATTGTACCGATAGTCGTTACGGTGAACGGTATAATAGCCAAGAGCCTCGAACAACATCTTAAGAGACTCGCGTTAGGTGCGTGGGTCAAGGGTCAGATGCAAAAGGCAGTCATTCTCGATACGGCACGCATAATGAGGAGGTTTCTCTCTCTGGACCCCTACCGACACCTTGGACTTGGTCTCGATGCCGGTGGGCCTCCATAATTTTTATATTTTTAAATGTATTTTCTTTATAATTATATATTTAATAATGTAATTTTTATTGGTTAAGTAGTGAATAAATGTATAATGATAATCTTTATTGTAGCCATCAATAACACTTACATAGAAGCACTGTCCCCTGAACTAAGTTATTAACCTGTATCTTAGGAGACAGTTCCTTCCCACATTACATGTTAACTTATAATGCTATATTTACAGATACAGAAGATTAGAAAGAGAAAAAACATTAAAGAAAACAAAACAAAAAGGCTACAAAGTATTCAGGCATTACAATCATAAACTGTGTACAAACTAACAATAAAATGTGTGTGTGGTGGTTTACCGTGTATGAAAAATTGTCTTCCTTAAGCTTTCTTTGGTCCTACTACATTACTAGTACTGTAAACACTTCTTAACTACATAATTATGTTCGTTGTCACTCGATGCTTACTCATTACAAAGTTTGCCTCGTGCTGATGTGAAACACGTGCCGAGAAAATCACTTCTTTCCGTAACGTGATAATAAAATTTCGTTCAGGTCAATGAATCGGTCGTAGGCAGCAATAGAAGTTTTATTCTTGAAAAAATTTATATTGGAGAAGTATTAGAGGTAAGATAAAAAGGCAAGCGAAATCTCTGGTTAAAACTGGAGTTTTGGTGAATCAACCTTCATTCTACAGGAAATCACTACTAAAGAGTACTGTATGTTAATCGTTTGGTGAGTAGGTTTACCAGGCTTCCTTTTCAACTGTTGTTCACGAGATCTCCAGTTCTTATCCCGGGTCAAGCCTACAAAAATTATTGAGTTTTTCTGACATTAGGAAGTAGTCTAACGATAGGAAGATGGCGGTGCTACACACCTTCGTGCCTCAGAAAATATGTACTTAAAGCTGTTGGTCTTGCGCCTGATCTCTCTCCGGGCGAATCGGATTGCCGTTATAGAGAGTGAACTGGTGTCAGCCCACACACTTGTGCACTATAGTCTCAACTACGTAGATGGCTAGTCTTCGTTAAGTCTTGCCGCCGTGACCAAAATTCAGTCTAAAGGACATTATTATCACTATTTGAAAGCTTTTGCTCCATATGGAGCTTGGAAACCTTAACGGTAAGCTGTTAGTCAATGAGACCAATTACGGCCACTCCTACCACTAACAAGTAAAAGTTATCCGAAAGATAAATCGCATGTTGTCTCGCTCATGTTAGGTTAAAGAAGAGGGATGGCGAGAATTTTATCTAATAGATAAATGCTATCTGATGGTAGTACAAGCCTTTAACTTTCTATCCTTATAAAAGTTCGTAACGACGCATGTGCAACCTTATAAGAGCGAATAGGCTACGGTGAACGCTTACCATCTGACGAGATTACTACGAGTAGTGTACTACTAAGGTGGAAAACATTGATCCAGTCGAAGACATAGTCACACACCTTATTCCTTTCGTTTTTATATTTTGATTGTGTTTTTATTTCTTTGTTTAATGTGAATAACGTAGGTTAAGTAATAGAATTAAGAGCGCTTCTCGCCGTTAAACAATTACGTTTGGCGAGTTTAAAAATGTAATACATCTAAGATACTGAAGCAACGGAAATAAAAGATTTGTAAAAAAAGAAAACCTATATCCCGAAAGAGTAGGCAGAGGTATATTTAACCAATATATCATCAGATATTGTTATAAGTATAAAGTTCAACATAATCGTAAGCGAGCTTATTGCCATCCACGGATCAAAACCCCAGAATCCGAGCTGCTATTGAAAACTTTCTTGATTAAAACATTAACTACCGATGCGCTAACGACGCTGTCTAAACTTAGAAGTCATTCCACTTCGTATTAGACAACAAAACAAGTATATTTTTTATAAGCAAAATTTTCTCCAAACGTTCAATTTTAAACTTCGCTGCCTTTATAATGTTAGTTAAAATTAAAAGCTACCATTTAAACATTTAAATAAATAAGTATTATTTCGTGTTGACCGTTTAGAAGCGCGTTTAACAAATAACCGATTTGTTGAACTATTATTAACCAGAAACACCCACACTGTCATTATCGTTCGCTTTTCCATCGATTTTGTCGAAGGTCTTTCAAAGTTACACATTACAATTAAATGCTTTGACCACCTAACGTATTTATAGATTAATTCCGTGAAATTCCTTAAAGGCATAGGGAGATGTGTTTTACACACGCGTAATTCACAAACTAAGATTTTAAATCTCATACAAAATAGCAGACTATACTATATATCGTCATTTTTCTAAGCATGTGTTCAGAATTTGCAGATGTGAATTATAAAGCTTTAAATATGTTATTATACTAAGAGAAATATCTATGTATTTGCATTCAAAAAACAAGGGGCCAAATATACAGTATCTTCTCCCTAGCCTTTATTATTTGGGGTTGGCTTTTCTGATCTAACCGGATTTGACTGGATATCAGTTTTTACACGGAGCGGCTGCCACCTGACCTCCACAACCCGAAGGCTAACGATACCTTAAGGCTAGACCAGTGTCAGGATATTATAGGGCACTGACTTCCCAGTAACGACTGCCATAGATGTTCATGGCAGGCGGGACCGACTGCTTAACGTGATCTCCGAGGCACGGAGCAAATATACAGTATATTGAATTTAAAACAAAATTTACGAAGCAACAATAAAAGGTACTTTATTTTGACAGTAGGACTGCCACACAGGTCTCGAGAACAATTTAAAGGCGCACCTCTAAGTTTCGGAACTATGTTCATATAAAATAGCAAATTATTGCTCGCTTTATCGGTAAAGGAAAACATCGTGAGGAATCCTGCATATCTAAGAATTCATTCTCCATATTGTTCACAAAGACATGACATATCTTTGTGAACATTATGGGGAACTTTGTGGTATAGAATACTTCACATTGTGAAGTATTCTATACCGCACTCGGAAAGCGCAGTAGACTAAGGCCTAAACGTTTTGGCACTTATAAGAGGCACTTGGCTATCATTAGGAAAATTTATATAAACACAACTGAATTTATTATCACTATCAAAATTATTATTATTATCAAAATATCATAATCGACTACTCACGCTTTATGCAGTCCGTGAGTTTAATGCCCTTGTCAGCAAGTGATGTGTGTCCTCTATGTATGGTGTATACCTATGTATACTATATGGAATTGAGCATTTTTTTATACGTATCAAAAGAAAAACCGTTATAACACTACCCTGCCCAGGCTTTGAATCTGTGACTTCATATACGTAATTAAACGAAATATTGGCGCAACCTTACGCCCAAGGAATACCTTACCAAGGAGGTCGTCTGAATTTAATTTATTTATTTTATTTAGTCGTCTCCTATTCAGTAGGCTGTCTGTAAGCATTTCGAAATTCCGTGCTATAAGGTACTTTATTATTCTACTCCGGTTCTTTATTACGATATTCTGGGTCTTTCCCTTTTTAATCGGTAATCTGGAACACAGATTTACATTACAACTTAGATTTAGTTAACTGATTGCCGTTATTCAAGATATCTTTAGCCTTTGTCAGCCTTGGAAATTGGATGGACAGTCTGGGCACGGTCGAGTAAGACTTCTTCAAATCCGAAGATTATATTGAAAACTATTATTATGAAGACTGGGCAGGTTCATCTGAATATCATTTGAGCTTTATAGCAAACTGTACAACTAAGCTTGCAAATTGGTCGTCGTAGTTTAAGATTGCTCGCTATACAAAGAGCATCTTTCTCTCACTTCTATAATGCCGATTCGCAGCTGACCTAAGGAATGCTAATTTAAGAAGACGTAATTAATAATCAAGGGGTGCTAGGTACAGAATGGTTCAAATTAGTATGTGTGTCTACCAGACTACTATTTTTTGTTTTGCTTCCTTTGCCAGATGATTCAGCAGCCTGGTAAGTGGTAGCCGCTGATTATTATATTGAGACGGGAATTTTTTGTTTGGTATCACAAAAGTAATTTCGGATTGTACATACTGCAATAGTTAGAGTCATGCAGTTATTTTACGTTGATATCCTGTGAGAATCACAGTCACTCACCCAATGAGAATATCCTCATCTTTTTTTTTTCTACGTTGAGGAATGCTTTGACACATACCTCTCCGCGGGGCGACGGAGAGGTTATGTCGGGCTCACCAGGGGAAAGATATCCCGGTAATACTGACTAAACCTACCACGGTGTTCCTCGACATAACCATAGATGGCGAGTTCACGCGAATCGCTTTCACATGTAATCGCGACCCCGCCGTGGTTTCGGCCCGCCGCTGCGCCGTGTGAAACGTAAAGCCTTCTTTTAGGTAAAATACTTCCTCCACCATCGTCCTGGCGGAAAAAAAGACACGACACAGAGGCGCACGTGGGAACATACACGCCGCCTCTCAAGCCTGGTGCTGATCGGATGGTGAGTAGGCCCACACAATCCACCACCTACCACCCTATAGGGGGGCTGGAGATCGTCTCGTGCCCTCCAGCTCCCGTTTCTGTGGTTGGAGAAAGGGTTTAAGCACTCCCTCTCCCGCTCAAAGAATAGGCTCACCTGGCGCAACGCAGCAACAGTGTTTCTATTCTTACGCCGGTTGCCTGTATGAGGGTGGTAGTTTTCATAACCAACTTGGCTCATTAATAACATCTCCAATTCATAGGCAACATAAGGCTCATTCATTTTAAAACCTGATTTCACAATCACTATCATCACATCGACCCTAAAATGAGGACAGTCCCCTGATATTTCGATTAAACTGGGTAATTACTAAAATCAATTTAAATGGAATACCAAACCTACCTGGTAAAAGGTTCGACAGTTTCGATGACCTACATACTATTTCAAACAAAACTAATCCAACAATTTTAAGTAGTTTACTAACTAATGTCAGCCGAATGCGTAGAAACACATACCTACTACGTTCATTGCCCCTGGCAAAGGTAAAAAGGAGGTTCATTTAGAAAATATTATAAGCCTAAAGGCTTTGCCCTGAAATGTGAGCACGGATCGTCGTGTACGCATATTGTACAAAGTTTGGGGATATTCAAATTTAATACGGCGGTTTCTGCGATCTAAATTGTTACAAATTTTAATTCTTATATCATTTCACAGTCAATGTGTACTCATTAATTAAATGTTCGATCTTTCGAATGTAAAATTTACATTGTATTCGAATACTTATCATTCGAATACATTGATTATTATTTATGATTTGAATTAATATTATGAATTGGAGGGATAGGAGTGATTTCTCTGCCACGGGGTACTGTACAAACTTCTAACAACAATACACAGAGTAATTTCAGACAAAGAAGAGAGACAGACAGAGAACAGCTAGTCATGCATCACAATTTTTCCAATGTGGGGAATTTGCCGCTGTGACAGTGGCGGGGCGACCACTAGTAAGTATTCGAAGTAGTAAGTAGTTTATACTTCGAATACTTAAACGAATATAGGTACAGGCAAATATTCACTCAAAACTTGGTGCATCAAGTTTTATTTTTGTTTGATTATCTAGTAAACGAACTAGCACCCCACTAGCTATGTATCTTCACTAAGTGTTAAATACAGCTAGACTTCAACAATTACAGGGTATATACATTTAAGTCACTGTTATCGGAAAACATATCGAATGATTTGAAAAACGTACGCATTCGAGTATGGATTTGTTGGCTGCCGATTTATAATTCGAATATCGAAAAACACGATCCAGTGGTAGATTGATATGTGTTTCTATTCTATACGTCATTTTATTATATGATAATTGTAAAGAGATAACCTTGATTAGTTGACACTTCTGTAGTTGATAAAACAATATGGTTTGGTAATAATATAAGTGCGTAACTACATAATTAAATGGCTCTCACCTGACACCTTAGCGACCTACATATGAAATTTGATCGACATGTATGGCTGTACAATGTGTCAAAAAGGTGTGGTCTAGTTTATGGTACATAATTATGCTTAGTGTTTATGGAAGGACTTTTTCCATTCATATTTAGAATCATGCTAATATATACGTGATGGTATAGGCAGAGCTTTTTACAACTATGAATTAACTATCACTAGAGCGAGCATGTGACTACAGATAAATTACCAGACTTTAAATATTTTCGAAAGGTAAAAACATGGTTCTTCACCATTAAAATGTCGAAGAGCACTCGCTGCTAAGCGTTCTTCTCAAGCTTTGAAGGCAGTTTTGTAGTTTTTCATTTTAGATGGGACAACTTCCGCACAAGGCTTTCTGATTGTGTCTCGTGGGCTTTACATTGTTAAATCATGCGTCACGGAGGACCTCATAAACATAAAATTAATATACACAATATACACCCAGACTTATATCAATAGTTTGTGCATCACATAAAAAAAGCCGTGTGGTATGCAAACCGTGACAGTCAGTTTAACGGCAACGGCCAAGCGATCGCTGTATACCAGAAAGTGAAGTCAAAGTTAAAGTAAGGATTTCGCGAAGCTCTATGTTTGTAAAATAAATCTATGACAGACTTAAAGTTTAATTCCTGGGTTAGAATAGATCTAGGTACAAACGCAGAACCTAGGAAGGAAACTCTTGTCTATAAGATTTGTATTGCCTGGTAGCATTTATGTTTACATCGCAAAGGAAATATGTCAAATATTTTTAATAAATCTATGTTATATTATATCTTATATTGTTCCATTGAATGCGCGGCTTATCTGCGTATAGTGAAATTAAACACTTTATACGGATTTTATCGCGTTGTTTATTTTACTTTAAACACTGTTATTACATAATTTTGAAAACTCTAACACTACTATTATTGAATTTTACTACTATTTAAGCTATATATTTTTTTCCTAATTAAAACTATTTGTATTTAAGTTTACACTTTGCCCCGACGTTTCGGTTGCTTTACAGCAGCCATGTTCACGGGGAGACTAAGATGGTAATTGTCCCAACGTTCTGAAGTGTAGCTAGTTATTTTAAAAGTACCCGAACATAATTTAATCTTTGGTGTTCCTATTTACGCAGAATGAGCTCAAAGTATCATGAAGTCTAGCTGTGTTTTGCTTCTTCTTGGGTTTGACTATTTGAATGACTGGATCCCAAGCTGGTGGTACATTCCAACCATCCTCTCTATTGAAATTAGGATGTTTTTTAATTTCAATAGCCTCGCGAAGCATTCTTGGTAGGAATCGGTGTTCTTTTGCGAGTATATGTGGTTTGTCAAATCGTAGGTAGTGGTTGGTCCCCTGTTGCACATGTTCACACACAGCAGACTTCAACGAGCGTTGGTGTTTAACATCAGCTATATGTTCTTTTAAGCGGGTGCCTATGCTTCTCTTGGTTTGCCCAATATATGAGAGTCCGCAGTCACAATCTATTTTATAGACCCCTGCATCTTGTAAAGGTAATTGGCACTTGACGGATGGTAAAAATTGACTTATCTTCGTTGGCGGCTTGAAGTATGTGTTGATTGAAGCTCGCTTCAAGATGTAGCCAATCTTGTCAGTGACACCCCTTACATATGGTAGTATGGCAGGCTGGCGCTCGACTGTGGCTGGCTTTTCTCGGTATCTGTGACGGTGGCGCGGCTGTTGGAGCTTGTTGTCTTGCAGTACTTGCTTGACATGTTGAAGCTCGGCGTCCAGGTGTTTCTTGTCACAGATCCCGTGGGCTCTCTGAAACAAAGACATTCCCACGGTAGCTAACTGTTTAGGATGGTGGTGAGATTCACCGTTTAAGTACCTGTTTGTATGGGTCTTTTTCCTATACACAGTGTGGCTCAAAGTATGATCAGGATTCCTGATGACAAGTACATCTAAGAAAGCTAATGAATTATTTGCCTCTAATTCCATAGTAAATTGGATGTTATTATTAATGGAATTAAGATGTTTTAGGAATGCTTTTACACTATCTGTTGGTAATATTGTGAAAGTATCGTCTACATACCTCTTATAAATCCTTGGTGTGATGGCACGTCGGGGCAAAGTGTAAACTTAAATACAAATAGTTTTAATTAGGAAAAAAAAATATATAGCTTAAATAGTAATAAAATTCAATAATAGTAGTGTTAGAGTTTTCAAAATTATGTAATAACAGTGTTTAAAGTAAAATAAACAACGCGATAAAATCCGTATAAAGTGTTTAATTTCAATGTATAACATTCGCGTAAACATAAGACAATATTATGCGTATAGTGATTTAAATAGTCAGACCCTTCCTCTACAGGCTACTTTAGGTTATGTTATAGCGTTCTCACTCACCAACCTTTCGGTATATAGTGAGAGTCGCTGTACCTTCCAGTGCCCGAAAGCACCTTCAGGGACCAGTTATAGACAGATCTTGTCCCCAAATCCTAAGACCCAATTTCTCGTAAGCGATCTACCTCGTGCCCAAGTGGCACTACCTATTGTCCAGATAGGTGCTGGAGCAATAAAGCCGCTTACCATTCGCGAACTCTGAGAGTTGCTAACGATGTCCTCGCTGAGTCTGACGAAGAAGCCACCGCCCATATTTCCAGTATGGTGCCGGAGCTGTAAGGTACGCTGACTTCCCAACGTACATCCATACGTCTGCCCTTTCTGGCCTACAAGCCGGGTATTGCCCGAGTCACCTAGCTATGACTCTTACTTGCTGAGCAGACAAGCGCCCGAGTTGCGTTGTGGCAGTGAAACCACACTGCCACTTCGCTAAAGACAACTCCGTGCCTCGCGCGACCAACTGGGTCGCACTAGTTGCGCATGACGACGCTAGAGCACCACGTGCTTGCCAAGCAACAATCATACCGTCCTCTGCATACAGTCCAACCTCAATGTCAGGCACCGCGCACTCTAATCAGTGGCTGATAGAACACGCCTTTCGAGGGCTAGCCTGATCCCGTATTACCCTGATCCTAAGGGGGAGACCCGTAGTTCTCCCTCCGAAATTCTATCTACTCGGGTCCTGTAAAAAGGGTTTCAGGGTGTAAGCCACAAATGGTTGTTTCCAATCTAGGCTCATTGTATCCTTTGTTTAAATGTTTGTAAAGTGGCTTGCGATACTGAAATTATACGATATCTAGTGCAGCAGATTCCTTTTCATAAAATATACAATTTTTTTCTTCATATCATCATCTGTAGGTGTACCGTCTTTGCTAACGATTCTTCAATATTGAAGATCGTACTCCGCTATACTTGGCGTAGCATGATCTTCAGTATTGAAGAATTTAGCTTAAATATTAAATAGCTGTATATTATTTCACTTTGCTTTACTTTTGGTTATTCTAGTGCTCGGTGGAAGAGTATGCTTAGAATTTTGGCTATTCAATCCACCTTTTGAGATAATCTCTTTCGACATTAGAAAAAACTATTCTAGTTTTATCAAATGTTTTTCGCTTTTCCCAATTCAGTAAAATGCTGCTTATTCTCACTCATTTTAGAATCGACTTCATGTTGTAACGTAAAGTACGTTACTTAGAATATCAGTTTTTCATATCCAGATTGCCATTTGGCGTGCGTCATAGCGCAGTGGAAGAGTGGAGTTTGGACTACCAGGCAGAGGTTTCGAGTCCAATCCCACGGCATCCACCTCTGAACTGAACTTACATATTATGTGCGTATTAGATAGCTCGCTTTAGCGAGCGATAATTAACAAACTGTGAAGGTAAAAATTGTGAGGGACTCTACATGAGTTCTCCATCATGTTTCCAAGGATATATGAAATCTCTAAATCCGCTGACTCAGAGGATGAGTTGTAGCCTAATTCTTTTCATAATTATGAGAAGTCTGTGCCCAGTGGTAACTGGTAGGACAGTTTATAAACAGGCCAAATATACAATTATTATCTAATGGACTGCAATCTATATTTAAACGATGTGTCAGACATTTTAGGTGCTAACTACTTATAATAGATGTTCAATAGTCTAGAAGAGAATGTTCATCATCGGTACCCAACTTTATCTCGGAATCCAATAGTACGTCTACTATATATCCAAATTGGTATTTATAGAAACAATTTGCGAGCTATGTTTAAATCTGACCTAATAGAGCCTCAATACGCTATTACTACGTCAAAAACCGACAATCACTTTCGTAGCAGTACGCCTGGCAGTATCCAGTCCTACTGCTACGAGAGTACTGGCTACCGCCAGTCGTACTGCCGAGTACCGACTGGCAGTAGCCGAGTGCTGGTACCTTTCGGTTGTCACCGCAGGCACGCAAACTAAAAATACTTATACGTTGATTAAGTTATCATTTACTTGCTCGATGAGCTAAGTCTTGTGATGTTAATCATCAATCCCAACGGATAAATATACATATATTGCAATAAATTCACTAGTATGAAGCTTCGGAATGTGCTTACCAATCAAAAATTACATTTTAGATAACGTTCTACTGCTACTTCTACTGGCCTCTTCTTTAGCAGTGAACTCCATATATAAAACTACACCTGATCCTGAAATTGGATCCTGGGTCCAGTAATGGATCACGAAGATAAACGTTAAGTAATGCCAGAAGACTAACGAGGCTTACATATTAGAGTCGTAAGTAGATTATTTAGATTGGATATTTTCAAGTGAAATATAGGCAGGTAATATATTATAATAAAACGTGTTTAGTAGCTTATCGTAGCCTATAATAGTGCTTACCCACGATTTACAGTAACTAATCCTCAAGGTCGCGGGCTGGTCAATGCCGGGTGGAAGCGCGTCGCGGCCGAGTCGGCGACGTCGCGAATCCCGCACTCAAATGTCATACATATTACTGATAGACCGACGTTCGGTAAAACTGGGGTGCTCAACATTTTTAAGGTATCGATTTAGAACATTATTTATAAATAAGTATCGATGTTTTTAAAATATTAATTTACTAACGTTAAGAATTTATGTTTTGTATTTTTGGCATAGACAAGTGATAAAATATGATTATTTAATTATTAGCTAAAGTTCTGTTGAATAGTTCAAATTCGCAAATGATCAGATGATCTGGAAAAACATGTGGAATGCGAGCACTGGCAAATGTCGCGACAAAAGCTTTAAAAAAAATAATAAATAATATGGAAATGTAGTATTTGGTTTATTATTATAAAGCACTGATTTTTAATTTGTACATTTTATAATATTAAGGTACGAAGAAATTTCATTCAAAATTGTGATAAAAGTTTTATGTAGAAAAGGTAGCAAGTGAAAATCTGTAATGTATGCTTACCTTGAGAAAAGGGGTATGTTTATGTATTTATGCAGAACAAGTCTAAGTTTTGCAGCCGTTTCTTATAAAAAGTATCAACTTCAGTATTTTTTTATAAGAACCTACTAACAAAAGAAGGTTGAGGGTTGGTTGAATTTTTCTTATGACTTTAAAATTAGTTGCTTTATTTAATTTACAAAGTTTACTTTTCCTTTTTCTTTTACAGTGTTACGTACCGCTAGCTATTGATCAGGATGATTTTACAAAAGATATGATGAAATTAACAGTAGAAAAGTGAGGCCATTCACAGGAAAATCTTATTAATAGACTGTATCGGCTAATAGGCTAAAAATTACTTCAGCTTAGTACAATAAATTACGATTAACAAAAATACATTTCTATACATATGTACATGCATTAATATTCGATTGTGTGATTTGTTAATTGAACTGTTCCAAATATCCCTCAATTGATTATCATAAAGATACTCTGTTAATTTCTTATTTGCATAAATATTAAGAATTTCTTACTAAACAATTCTTGATATTTTAATTAATAATATAAATAATTAATTATAATTACAATACATTGTTATCACAATCATAATCTGCATCTACTACTAATTACAAAAACTACAACCAACACAATAAAAATAAAATTAGAAACAATGAATCACAAACATTTTTCCTACGAATAAAACCTTCCTCTGTAACCATGGCAACGGCACATCAACACAATCAAACTCCAAACAAAAGCTAAACACTAATCCGAAATCATTTCAACACACATCGTTCTTCACTAAATACGTCACAGCTGACGTCACAAGAAAAATAGTTTTTATTTTTTATTCAAATGTTGTGTGCAACTGGCCTGCTGTGGGTTGCTAGCGGCCTAACACGCGAACGGCTTTGCACCAACTTTTCAGTACTAAACGACATCGGGGTTCGAAGCGACCGCCTCAGTGTAAATAAAGTGCTTCGCAAAGTTTATAGTGAGGTGTGTGTAGTGTTAAGGATTGTAATGCCATGGTATTCTTATGGTGGTAAGTGGCATTGGTGATATTTTTTTAGTGTATAACACTGACAGTAGTCAGGTTTGAACTTTGTTTTGAATAATTTATTCAATTACTTAATACTTTCAAGTTGTGTCGTCGTAGTAAATGTAATTTAGTTATTTACGTGTAAAGTTTTCGATGCAAACTTTAAGTCGTCAAATTATAACAGTTATCTATAATGTTTTGAACAGTACAAAAGTTATAGAAACTAAATTATCAAACTAATTCAATAACATAAATGTATATTATGTAGGTGATTAATAAATAACAAATAAAAGCAATAAAATAATAATAATAATATTGCATTTAATTAGAAATATTGTTTATGTATTCTTATACCTTAAAAATTAAATTAATATTAATAATCTAATATATTTATATATATAGTTAATTCCCTGAGTCTAGAAACCTTATTATTGCCGACGCCATCTTGGTTTTGGGTTATGTGTGTTTTCCATCTACAAAACGAATGCCGATTCGGATACTAAACTAAAAAACTACGACTTCAATGCCGCGATACTTCGATCGTTCATCTATTCGATGACGTCATTGACATTTTAAACAATTAATAAAGAACATAAATACAAAGTCTGACGCCTACGTCCCAGAAGAGGTAAAAGAGGTGTATTACGCTCACAGATCGCCAGATATGTTCTTAGGTCCCGAACTCGCTCAGCCTTGTACCGTTTATCGGGCATTTTTCAAGACTCCGTTCTACTACTAAGAATTTTTTAGCCGAAAAATACATTTTATATTAACACTTTGTCTGACTCGGAGATTGAATCCGAGACCTCATTCACGAAATAAAATGCTCAGCAGCCACGAAATAAAATCGATATCAGCCAAATGGTCAATAATTGCATATATATTATTTACACTGATAACACGATGTTTCATTTCCTAGTCATCGTTTACCTAAAACAGGATAGGTACTTATAATATCATAAATTTAATCATATGTATAAAGCATTAATGCATTTACTATAATGTGCAAAACAGCACGACAACAATTTTCTTGCAGTCGCTAAAATTATTTTCTCTAGTAAAAATGCACCCACTTTAACCTGCCATTTCCAATATCTATGTGCAAATCATGATAGAAATCTTTGTTCTTCCAAAAACCTTCTTTTACTTTATACATCTGATTTTCTACATTCTTCCTTCTACGTCCAGTCCGTTTTACTAAGAAAATATATGAAAAAATATATAATATAAAATACTAGGAATGCGCTCCCTTATGAAATCAGGATGTCCACAAACCATTACACTTTCAAGGTGAAAGTACCTGCTCTCCACCTTGACAGTTTATCAGATTCATCTCATCAATAATATAATACGTATGTATATATTTTATTTAGATTATATAATATGTTTATTGGTATGTATATATTATGTGATATATTGTTCCTATTATGATATTCTTTAGTACATGTTTAGTATTATGTAAGTGTATATTTTTTGCACCTACTACTTTTAATCTCCGTATAACCCAATGGTTGACCGATGTACCTACTATTTTGTGCACAAAGTTTTAAATAAATAAACTTTTCACTGTTGTGTCATTATTATTAATTATTATTAATTCTTTTATTTATAATGATATTAGAGAATTGAAAATCATCAATTTGTCCTTTATACCTTTAACATCATTGTTTAATTACTTTACTCGTATAATTGTTTTATTTCATATCTAATTATCTCAATTCAAAGGTAAATCAGGTTCGATTTACCTTTGAATTGAGATAGCACCTAGATAGAACCTAGCATATAAATGGAGTTTTATTCATGCTCAGATAATACACAATTTTGTATAAGACTAAACATAATATCTAATATAACTTTGTCAGATACTTTGCGTGCTAAACTACCAGAAAATTGAAATATTCTTCGACCTTACTTTGTTCTGTACGTACTAACTTCTAAAATTTGTTGTAAATAGTTTGTGTTCAAAGTTTGAGTACTCGTTCCACAGGCTCAGACGCATACCTTTTCCATAGCCTTTCATCATAATCATAATCATAATCATAATCATCGTTTATTTGCTCAAAACACGGTATATAAAGTTGGTAAAACAGATGCATAATATGCTCATACATGTTTTGCTGTGCACACAGCATGCAAATATTTATAGGTTTGGTTTGTAATCAATAAAATCCTTTACACTATAGAAACAATAATTAATTAGTCATTCATGCAAGCCTTTTCTAAATTGTCTTGTATTCAATAATTTTAAGTGGCCTGGAATTTTATTAAATATTCGCACACACATAGCTAGGCAATTCTTATTATATTTTGTTGTTTTTGGAATGTTTTCTAGAACAAGCCTCTGCGGGTCGCGTCGGTTTCGTGGATTTATTTCCTGAGCTGTCTTAAATAATGTCTTATGCTTCCAAACAAACAAACAAATCTCGAAAATATATAAACACGGCAGCGGCAGCAAACCAAGTTCATCGTATCGTTAATTCCTTTTTCTTAGTGTTGGGTACGCAAGTTATACTTCTAGTTATGCATTTGATTCTTTGTTTTGTTGACCACAAACCACTAGACTTGCACTGGGCCAGCTGCAGGCATAAATGCAGCAGCTGAAAATTTCTGTACTCTTAAAGCATGGCAATGATGCTGATGAATTAGCAATTTATTAAATAAATATTACATTTTATGTATATAAACACACATTACACACATTAAGCAACTTGCAATAACATCAATTACAAAAAAAAAAAACTTTATTCTTTGGTCAAAAGAAAATCAATAACCAATCATTCGTTGGTTCCATTTTACAGTAAACAAGATTTTGGCAGAACTTTTAGAACTAATTCCCTTTCCTAAAACTAATAAAACATACGCTGCTGTTTTGCAAAAACAGTTCGAATATACCTTTCCTAGATGCTCGTAAAATCCTAATGGGTTTTCTAAGTGCTTGTCAGCAGGCTTTAAAATCCATTTTCTACTGTACTTAACATTTTAAACTAAAAGAATCTACTTAGAAAATTTTCACCAGAAGTTTTAAATTTTGATCTTCATTGAAAATTGCTTTGGACCTACCGAGAAAAGAAACAAGCAAGCTACTTTACTTGTAGGTACATAATTTAGTTTATTGAATCAACTTTTCGGTTGCTTCAATGACCCAAAGACATTATATCCAACATTTTTTAGGAACTGTGCGGCATATTCAACTTTGTCTGATAGGCACCTCTTCTATTATTTGGAACCTAAACATAACTGAATATGAAGGGGCGCTAATTTAACCCTAAAACTTACATGATAATGATATCTTTATATTTTTATAATATGCTAATACTTTTAAGCTTTAAAGATTCAATAAATTATCCAAAAATAAATTCAATAAATAACTATTAAAAAACTTTCAATAGGTATAAACAAGTATTAGAATGAAAATATAATATTATCAAAATTTAATTACAGATTCAATCAATTATCTAAAAAGAAATGCAATAATGAACTAATTAAATAACTTCAAATATAAAAAAGTATTAGTATGAGAATGTGAATTATCAAAATTTTAAATTTGTGCTTGCCTTTACCATTAGCAGCCTCGTGGGTATCTTCATGAACCAGCGACGTTTTACATTAATTCGTGAACATTATTGTGGGTGTAACATTGACTAAATTAGTAAAATAAATTCTTATTGAAATTGATGTATATTATAATATTGAAATAAGAAAATCGTCACAGCGTTCATTGTTTTAAATTATTTTTGAAGTTGACGTCGGTACTACCCGATTTCGTCATGCCGGCTGTTACGCAAGTGTCTATGACAGACGTTACGACTGCGGATTACCGGTAGTTGTAATTACTGCGGACGTATTATCGTAGGTCCATGTAAACATTGGATGCCGGCTCTATGAGGTCATGTGGAAAGAACCGAATACTTCCGAAGAATAAAGATAAGGTGGACGATGATAGATATTTAAAATTAGATTGTTATGACATGAAGGCTTATTCCCTTCATGTCGTAAAAGTCGAATTTTGTCATGGAAGGCTGAAGAGAATTCCTTATTAAAGTTGAGATTTCGTTTTAATTGGGACAGCTAAACTAAAAACTTAGCACTACATAATATTATGATGGTATTCAACCAATCTTGTGTTTTGTTACTAAGCAATAGGCACTTCGCCCGGCTTCGCCTCTGCAAATTAAAAACATACGTATTTATAAAGCCTGCATTTGTAAAGATATATAAAGTATAATTATTTCTATAACGCAGCATATAGTATTATATTATCTGTGGTATTGTTACATAGTGCTCTGTTAATTATAAATCTATTCTAGATTTATATGGCTTATGTTTAACTTATCACCAGATATAGTAAAATATAACAGTCAAAAATAGTAAATGATCACCAAAATTAAAACCGCAATATATTTAAAGAGATCCAAATAAGTCGACGGCTTCTATTTTTGGGTGGGTTTAAGAAGGAACCTAACATAACCTAACACTTCCGAGACGGAATGCAGTGACTTGAGGCGTATAGGTGCTCGTTATGATATATTTTAGTAAGCATATTTTGTTGCGCAATTACTATTTTTGGTGGTCATTATATTCAATATAAAATATATAATATTCTACCACATACACACAACACCATCTAGCCCAAACTAAGCAGAGCTTGTACTATGGGTACTAGAAAATGGATAAACATACATATATACTTTTTTTTTTGTAAATACATACTTATTATACATAGAAACACCCAGACTAAGACAAACATGTTCATGCACACAAATGTATGACTTGTGCGGGAATCGACCCCGCAACCTCAGGCGGAGCAGACGGTTACACTAACCACTACGCCATCGAGGCCGACATATTTAATCCCGTTTCATATCCACAAAGTCAAACATTATTGATCATGTCTGTATGTTTCGGACTTTATTACAAATTCACACGGATAACTAACATCATACCAGTACTCCCTTAGGGTATATTATTCTCTGGTGCGTCTATGACATGATATCTCATTAAAATAAAACATTTTGCATGACCTTCACTGCTGATATATAACAAAGCTATATTAGATTAGTTCTTTTATAGCAATATTGTTTATACTATTGGGTGGTAAATAACCCTTTTAAAGGTTTACAGATAATTTAAATACTTTCAACACTAGAGATTTCATTCGCGAGTTAAGTTCTTCAAAAGAGAAAACACTGCACTGCTAGTGCAAGGAAGTATGTCCTCCTACGGTTAGCAAGTGTCTTCTAAAAGAACTCTTTGTGCCTGAATAGGTGTATACATAAATGATTCTTAGTTTTAATACTTAGTTCGCGTAATAATGTTACGTACATAAAAACCGTTCGGTAATCTATTCAAGCCATAAGTAAAAATTTACTTCACGCCGCAATAATTTCGCTTTTGGGACACAAATTTTATATTCGCATGCACTTTCCTGGTTAGCCTATTTAGGAACAGCCTATCCAGGAAATTTTAAGAATTAAGACTGCGTCTCAAGTAAATCACTTTCTTTTATGTTAATTCACTGTAAATTATAAAAGCTCCAATACTTTTAGTATAGTTGTTGTAAAAATTGCTATCAACTATTTACTCATAAATACTTAGCTAAGCCAATTTCTTATACATATTTAATATCTTCTTAGAATCTCTTCACATCGATATCGTACTGACTATATCTCACTCCTGCAACAGTATCTTCGTGATATTCCCATGGGAGGTAATTATCGAATCCCTCGCTATGTCTACATGAGCCTATGTACATTTGTACAGATATAGTTGCATGTGATAAACACATTCTCCAGACTTTATTTACAAATAGTTATGTTTGGTTGTCTCATGCTATTTAAAAAGTTCTTAGAATTGATAAACACGGCTAATGTTTTAATAATAATATCAAACCTGAATTAAAACTGTCTCACTACTGCGCTCGGGCCTCTTCTCAGTGTGATAAGGATTAGACAATAGTCCACTACGCTGACCCAGTGCGAGTTGGCAGACTCCACATATGTATTCGAGCACATTATGGAAAACTCTCAGACAGGTTTCACTACGTTTTCCTTCACCGTTAAAGAAAGCGTTAATTAACTAAATTATAAGCACGTAGCTTCAGAGATGCGTGGTTTGGGCTCGAATTCGAGATCTCTGCTTGACAATCCAATGGACCCCTAGACTATCGATGCTATAATGTAGTATATTTTAATGAAAGCTAGGTTAGGAGTATTAAGTTATGATTGATTTAGTGAGTGAGTGGAGCAGCGATAGCTCAGTGGGGAGACCAACAGACTGCAATACAGAGGATCTCGGGTTCGAAACCACGTCGTGCACCTCTGACTTTCGGATGTTATATGACTTTTAGAAATTATGTGCGTATTGACTGACAATTATCGCCTTCTCCGTGCCTCGGAGAGCACGTTAAGCCGTCGGTCCCGGCTGCAATGAACATCTATGGCAATAATTATTGGGAAGTATATAATATCCTGACACTGGTCTAGCATTAGGGTATCGTTAGCCTTCGGGTTGCGGAGGTTAGGTGGCAGCCACTCCGTGTAAAAACTGATATCCAGTCAAATCCGGTTAGATCAGAAAAGCCGACCATATGTCTGAAGTGAACTGAAGTGACTTGGGAATAATAAAGGCTAGGGAGAAGATTTAGTGAGTTCAGTTCCTATATAGATTACAATCATTTTGTTGAATGCATAATTACTGGCTGAAGATACCAGTAGTGCTGAGTTTGCAGGCAGGCTGATAGTACCCAAAACTCGTGATATGTGAGGAACACATGACATTTTGTGAACATTTGTCGCTTCGTGATAAAATTTATTTTATCTCCCTTAATCTGCTCAAGTAGTCCACGTGTATCCTGTTTGCTAGCTACTTTTCCTTTTGTAAGATATCGTGTCTTATCATCAACATTTTATTAACCCTACGATGTCTAGTTACATTGACATAGTTTATTATCTACTTAGCAATTTTACCTTATAGCATTTACCTCTTCAAATTAATGGGACACCGGAAAGTTGACAAAATGCTCAACTACTGGTACAAATGGTTCAATGCCAATCAAACTCAATGGATTAAACCTCACTCCGGGGCAAATTTAACAATGCAGCATGCACTGGGCCACTTAGTGAGTTTATCGTTGTACGCAGTACCTGATAGTTGAACATCGAATGTCTGACAGTATTATTCCGCACCCTACAATAAAACATTTCATACTAAAAGTTTTAACATAGCTAAATTACAAAGTCAAGTTGCCCAAAACATTGAGAAAAAGAACTTAACTAATAATAATATCAGCCCTGTATTAAACTGTCCCACTGCTGGGCACGGGCCTCTTCTCACTGTGAGAAGGGTCAGGCTGTAGTCCACCACGCTGGCCGAGTGCGGGTTGGTAGACTTCGCATATCTTCGAGAACATTATGGAGAACTCTCAGACATGCAGGTTTCCTTACGATGCTTTCCTTCACCGTTAAAGCAAGCGATAATTAACTATTTAATACGCATATAATATCGAAAAGTCAGATATGCGTGCCTTGGGTTCGAACTTGAGACCTCTGTGTGTCCAACGGTTTACCATTAGGTTACATTGGTTTTATATTTTTTGTTCTTTATCATATTGAATGCCATGACAGACATAAATAACTGCAAACAAAAGTCAGTTTTTTTTACATTGCCATCTAAAATAATGTCAAATTTGTTATCAGTATGCTACATGGCATTAAACGTGTTATTTTTAAAGTTTTATATTAAGTGATTATAACATAAATTCGAATACAAAATGTTAATATCTATATATCGAATTAAGTATTTTAATTTTTGTGATTGTGTATGAATATTGCCATTTTCCAGACAAATTCAAACCTTGACCTAGACTTAATCAATAGCCTCAGTGTACGCTTCCGGCTAATTCAATACGATGGTTCCTTCTAAAGAAATATAAAAATCTTTGTTAATACATCGATCACTATCGACAAACGACAAGTCGATATTATCGATAAAAAAGTAAAAAAAAAGGAAATTGCTTTTCAATATTACGAAGCATTACTGAAGATTATACAATTTACGTTATACTACATTATCATTAATACGTCACTTAAATACGGTCACGCAATTCCATCACCTGATGCATATGATTCAAGAAAATAGAGGAAATATCCAGACAGCTGTCCAACCAGGTGTACGGTTAGATATCTTTCCAGACAGGTGGTCAATTACAGTTAGTGCTCGTTGACCGTGTCCGGGAAGAATAAGCAGCCGTCCTAATACACGTTCAAGGGGACACATGATTTACGGGACAATATTGTTCCGACTTTGTGATCAAATAGCACGTGGACAAGACTGATACGTAATGATGTTGGTAAATAGCTTGATGGATACGTGGGTATAAAAATTCTATAATGCTATTAAGAATGATTACACTGGGCGTTGCTTGATGTGTTTCTTTAGCTGTGATCGTACGTCTCCTATAACGATGATAATTTCGAAGTGAAATTTATGTATTTAAATACTAGATTTCATCCTCGACTTTGCTCGTAAATTTTGTCAATAAATTTCTATACATTTTCTGGATGAAAGGTTCTATAGCCCTGATAAAGTGTATGCGAAATTTCAGTATGATCAGTCGCGTAGTTACACATTCGCATTTATAACATTAGTTAGGATAATATAGTTGTGAAATTGTCGGTTTGTCTCTAGCAAATTAATAAGGCCGTTCAATTAATACAATGTATTTCATCAATTTACCTATCTATTATGTCGGTATATTGGATATCTGGATTATTGCCGTTGCCGGAGCAACTAAGACGGTAGCGGTCTCAGTATCCTAAATGAGCTTAGTTAGTTAATATTCCTATAATAATACTACGATATAATATTATTACGACGTAATGGCCATCGGCTTATTGCAAAACGGTTCTAATTTGGTTTTCCATTATTTATAAGTATCCCAAACATTATTCATTGTTTTGAGTCTGGGTATTCTTTGTGTCCGTATGTACGGTAAGTCGCTCTTTAAAAAAATTAGGTATAGATCAACAAATAAAAAAAAATTACATTTAATCACTTATCGGGAGACGGACAGGCCCACGACGCCCACCACCCCCAAGTCAAACCTCAAGGTAGCTGGAGGTCTTCTCGCGCCCTCCGGCACCCGGCTCTGCAGTTGGGGAGAGGGTTTAAGCGTTACCTCTCCCGCTCCGCCGCCTCCTTGATGGAAATCACTTCCTCACGGAAGGAGGCGACGGCGTTGCACGACCTCTCACTCCAGACCATAGACTGAACTACGGCCGGGAGCGAGAGGGCAACCAATCCGACTGCCGCGATCAACTCACGGCGCTGCGATACTCAGGCGGGGCAATCCGCCAAAGTGTGCAGCGCCGTGTCCACAATAACGTCGCGGCAGTCGCCGCAGTGGTGACAACTGGGCGTCTCTTGCCGGCCTATGCGACACAGGAACTGGCCAAAACAACCATCGCCAGTCATTACCTGTGTCAGCCGGAAGGTGAGGGCGCCATGCCGCCTCTCCAGCCATTCCTCAAACACGGGACTTACCGCCACAATCGTGGCGTGCCCGATGTTACTCGGTGATAATTATAACTTTCTAATGGTGATATAATTTTTTGGTTAAGTAGTTTTTGAGTTAAATCCTTACAAACAATTGAACAAAAATTAAATTTTCCCTTTTTATAACTTTAAAATAATATATTATATAAATAAATAAACTCAAAAACAAATAGGCCGTTTTAAAAATTATTTTACCTAAGAAAGCTATTTTTTTTAATTTAAATCACAGTTACGCATGACAAGGTTTAGATAGCAATACTAAAACATAACTACAATATAATGACCCTCGACTTATTGCAAAACGGTTTTAATTCGCCTTCCCATTATTTAATCAAACCCGTATGATTGTTCAACCATATTAAAATTATGACGCCTACGCAAAATTTTTGGGCAAGACTAATAGGTTAATGCCCTGACCGTAACCAGGATAACAGTTTATTAACAAAGTAGGCAAATATAAATTAAACACATCACGGTGGTCATAAATGTGTCGTCAAATATGGAGCCATAAAGTAATAAAATAATAACATCGGTCAAGAGCGGGACTCCTGGTTCGGAACTTATAGTCGGTTTGTGACCCTCTTTATCGTATATTTATATTTTCGTAATCCCTTATGATATGTCCTTAACCAAAAACAAATCTATTCGTAGCCAATAAACAATCAGTTTTAAGCGTTAAGGTTAGTTAAATAAAGTTTAAAGTAGCGCGCACGTGGTGGCTCGCATCTAAGCCGGTAACAAATACACAGTACAAATGTAGCGGCTCATATGCGAGCCTCTGTCAAAGGGCAGGAAATGTGGGCAGCATTTGACTATAGAAATACAACCATGTTTCAGTCAGACTTCTCTTTACTACCTGAATAACGAAACAACAGCAAAATAACAACGAAATGGGTGTAGAAACCCAGGATTCAACCTCTTCGTCTTAAATGTAAAAGTAATGAAAAGAAACGATCCCTATATCTCGGGGGTCTTTTGACCCACAGGGCCCATATTTAAACTCGGCCGAGGTATGACCCCAATGTGTCTGCACACCAAGTTACGAGGTCTTAAATGTAAAAGCATTTTAAATACATGAGACCTTGTGACCCCTATATCTCGGAGGTCTTTTGACCCACTGGGCCCATATTCAAACTCGACCGAGGTATCACCCAAAGGTGTCTGCACACCAAGTTACAAGGACTTAAATGTAAAAGCATTTAAAATACATGTGACCTTGTGACACCTATATCTCGAAGGTCTTTTGACCCACAGAACCCATATTCAAACTCAACTGAGGTATGACCCCAAAGTGTATGCACACCAAGTTACAAGTCAATCAGTTCAGTGGTTTCGGAGCTATGCCTGAATTGATGCCTTAACTGAAGAAGACTCAGAGGTTAATAAATATATAATTTAATAGATATTGTCTGCGGCTTCGCTCGGTTAAATGTAGACTAGGTTAGATTAGTAACAGAACTTATTTCTGGATGAAAGGTATCTTATGTCCCTTTCTATACTGACAACGTGTATGCGAAATTTCATGATTATCGGTCGAGTAGTAAGAGCGTGAAAGCGTTACAAACAAACAAACCCACATTCGCATTTATGATATTAATTAGGATATCTAAAATTGCATTGTTACTATGTTTTTATCTTGCATAATCTAACAATGTAATGTATAATAAATATGTATATGTGATGTTTGCAAACATCCAGTAAACAAGTATACGAAAAGAAAATTAAAAAAATATTATATTAATATATATTAATATAATATTTTTTTAATTTTCTTTTATATATATATATATATATATATATATATATATATATAGGTACTTACCACGACAGCGGCATCTTCCAGGTTTTCCATTTGAGAGCACAGGCGTAGATTATACTAGCCCTTTAATGTGTGCTAGTCGTCAATGTCATGAAAGCAGACTAGTAAAGGTGTATATAGCTATATTCATTTGTTTTATTACCAAGACTATTCACTTGGAGCTAGTAGGTGATTTAACTAGCAATAATTATTTACTAGCTTTGTACCGATTTATTTGGCTACGCGGCAAACCTGTTAACATTTATTCCGACAACGGTATCTCATTTGTTGGCGCATACATTGATATCTCAAAATTTCTTAAATCTAATGCAACTTCTTTAGGCGAAAGCTTGGCCAATGATGAGATTCCATTGTGTTCCTGAATATAGTCCTCACTTCGGTGGACTTTGGGAGGCGGGTGTAAAGTCAAAAAATTATTCTTCTTCATCTTCAGCGAGTGTTGGGATATTGTTACTTAACTTATGAAGAACTTTAGACCTCTCTAACACATTTGTGTTAGAGTGGTCCAAAATTCTCTAAAGAATTTAAAATCGCTTCGATTTCGAAGCGATTTTAAATTCTCGTCCATTAACACCGCTGTCTTCGGATCTTAAAGATGACACACCGTTAACGCCAGGACATTTTCTCATTGATCGGCCACTTACTTCCTTGTCACAACCTAATCTTCAAGACCATTCTACGAATCAGTTGTCTTGGACTTTATTAGTATTACGCGTGACGTTATTTTTTCACATTAGTGAGGGTATTAAAGCTATTGATAGATTGCGTTGTATATAGACATTTTTAGAGTTCAATACTTCTAATTTCGAAATTATTTTGTTGTTTATGATCAGTTCGGATAACCAGTTGTATATTTCTAAAAGTAAAACCTAAATGCTACACATATTTTACCAGAAGAGTTGGATACAGTGTCACATTTTATGTTACTGAATATTTGCTAACGGAATAATCCAATAACATAAAATCGAAACAATGACCTCAAAATTAGCTGCAATCATTAGAATAAGTGCTAAGGGATCAACAGACCAGTATATAATACTTACAATACAAAATACAATGTAATAGAAATAATTGGAATTAGCGCAAAGACTGGCACAGGATAATTAATGTCATGGCATAGACTTTTTGGAGTTCTGATTCTCAATTATTTACATAACGTTTGAAATTTATTTTGCTTGTAAGTAATTTTATTATGTATATCTACTGTAATGTATCATATCATTGCAGTAGGTATACTTGGTACCTATAATCTAAGTCTCATATAATTTGTTGGAAAAGATAAGTCAGGATGTCCGACATATAACGTCTTATATTTATAGAATATCAAAAATTACTTACACACACACTCCAACAACACAACAATCAACACTCAAACACTCAACTTGGACAATCCAAGTAGAAAAATTAAGTAGATCAATTGAAACTATCAATCAAATAAAAATATGACACAATAACTTTCATATTATAAAAACACCTACCTATAAGCCACGCATAAATTTCAAGTAAAAAAAATGAAAGTGGTGCATCTTTATTTTATCTCTGAGCAGATAATTATATAAACGTAATTGTATACGTATATATAGGATGTCCGGTAATTAATGGATAACCTGGAAATGTCTTATAGTGGAACTGATGGCCTTTCAGAAAAAGATATGAAAAAGAAAAACTATCCTAACTACTATCTGAGATATGTTTTTTTTTAATTACCATGTATAACTTTCTTGTATACTACGACCATAAATGAATGAAATCCATCGGTTTTTTGTTGTTTTATTATTAAACACTTAATTATGCTAAAAGATAGACAGTCAAAAGTATGCTATGCTTATATATCTTGCACTTTATAATATATATATATATTTTTTTCTTTTTTTTCTGAACCGTCTTCAGTTCTACTATAAGACGTTTCAAGGTTATCCATTAATTACCGGACACTCTGTATATGTATGGAACCTTTGCAGCCTGATTCCCAATCACGTTTACCCAAAACTTTTTATAACAAAAGACTTACCTGCCAAACTAATTCAGGCAAGAAACCCACATTGAGCCGTAATGGAGTTTTAATTGATTGATTGATTATATGTCACAAAAGAAGTCACAGTGACTCAGAGCTTCTAAGTACTTTCTTTGTTAGGAAATCGATGAATCACGTTCTAGTAAACTGTCAATAAAGTAAAGTAAATTGTGCACTAACATTATTAGGTTTTAGCATTAGCACATTAGGTTTCTATTTAGTATTTATTAATCTACTTCTTAGAACTATAACTTGTCATAGAACTAGCAGGTTATATTAAAAGGTAAACAATTACAAAGGTAGCTAAATAAAAATAAGTCAGGCTGATAATTTTTTTAAGGCAACTTAACAAAAGTTGAACATTATAATCTATAGTGATTATTGTTTGTTTTGGAAATAATAATAATGTCTTTCAGACAGAATTTCGGTCATGGCGGCCAATCTTAACGGAGACTGGCCATCTGCGCAGGAGATATTATAGTGCACAAGTATGTGCGCAAACTTAAGTGCACTCTCTGTTCCCTAACTCTCATGATCCGATGGGACGGTAATCCGACAGGACCGGAGAGAGATCGGGCGCAGGACCAACGGCTTTACGCGCTTTCCGGGGCACGAGGATGTATAACACCGCCAACTTCCAAACACCGGGTTTGTATTGAGATTTCTTAACAGAAAAACCCAATACGTTTTTGTTGGCCGGACCCGAGATTCGAATGCGAGACCTCATGCACAGCAGTCGCATTCACTACCGCTGCGCCCCGGAGGAAATAAAATATAAGCCGACTACTAGATGATTTTTGGTCTGATATATGTGCCTGTTTTTTCCTGAAAGTGTAAGTTACTTACACGAAAATAATTTATTCACTGCACGGTTCACGTAGTGGTTTGAGAGATCGCTTTGCCTCTGCCAAAGCGCCGAGTGTTAATAGTTCGAATCTAATACGGGGCTAAAATTTGTGTAACCCACAAATGGTTGTTCTAACTCTGGGTGTTCCTTGTGTCCGTTGTTTGTATGTTTGTAAAGTCCCCGCCACACAAGAACTATTCCTAGAGCGGTAGACGTCTTTAAAAGAAAAATTAGAATCAAATAAAAGAAAATTATAAACTATATAAAATGAAGCTTGATGAACTCTTTTTTGCCTAAAAATTAACTATTAAGGGGAATTAGTAAAGTAAGTTACTACGTACAAGAAAATAATTTATTGTATAAACTACAAAATTATGTATATTAGCAAAAAATATGCTGAACGCAGCAATGAAAAGTTGCCTTTTTAATTAATGTAATCTGGAGAAAAATTTACGTAACCAATTTGTTACAAGAAAGAACTTCAGAATTAACATGCAAATTACAGACACTTTATATCTTAGAGTTAAAAAGAGGAGACAGTAAAAAGTTTAAAACATTTTGTTTTCGTTGGGTTCCTTAACTAAAGGTCACTGAATATCCTACAGTTAAACCTGCGCCGTATTTGTGTAACCACAATTATAAGTAGATGGACAAAATTTCTTGCCTTTGGGGATCTCCGAACAATACAAAAGAAAACAGAAATAATATAAAATACTAGCTGACCCGCGCAACTTCGTCTGCTTCACATAAGAGAATTTTCCCCGTTTTTGCAACATTTTACATTGATACTCCGCTCCTATTGATCGTAGCGTGATTTTGTATAGCCTATAGCCTTCCTCGATAAATGTGCTATGCAACACTAAAAGATTTTTTCAATTCGAACCAGTAGTTCCTGAGATTAGTGCGTTCATCCAAACAAAGAAAGAAACAAAATCTCTAGCTTTATAATATTTGTATAGATAAAATATAGGATATTTTATTAACCCTTTCTTAAAATATCTTTGATTTTGCTCCGCCTTAAAAGAAATACCAGATTAACAACATTTAAGGAAAATGTTTTTATATAATTTATTGCTGACGTGCTGCGTCTGAATGAAAAGCAAGCGATGGTCAACTATTTAATATCTACATATCTAAGCCGATTTGATTTTATTTTTCATACGTACCTATATATATATATATATATATATATATATATATAAAAGAAAATTAAAAAAATATTATATTAATATATATTAATATAATATTTTTTATTAATATATATTATATTATTTTATTAATATATATTAATATAATATTTTTTTAATTTTCTTTTATATATATATATATATATATATATATATATAGGTACGTATGAAAAATAAAATCAAATCGGCTTAGATATGTAGATATTAAATAGTTGACCATCGCTTGCTTTTCATTCAGACGCAGCACGTCAGCAATAAATTATATAAAAACATTTTCCTTAAATGTTGTTAATCTGGTATTTCTTTTAAGGCGGAGCAAAATCAAAGATATTTTAAGAAAGGGTTAATAAAATATCCTATATTTTATCTATACAAATATTATAAAGCTAGAGATTTTGTTTCTTTCTTTGTTTGGATGAACGCACTAATCTCAGGAACTACTGGTTCGAATTGAAAAAATCTTTTAGTGTTGCATAGCACATTTATCGAGGAAGGCTATAGGCTATACAAAATCACGCTACGATCAATAGGAGCGGAGTATCAATGTAAAATGTTGCAAAAACGGGGAAAATTCTCTTATGTGAAGCAGACGAAGTTGCGCGGGTCAGCTAGTATTTTATATTATTTCTGTTTTCTTTTTTATTGTTCGGAGATCCCCAAAGGCAAGAAATTTTGTCCATCTACTTATAATTGTGGTTACACAAATACGGCGCAGGTTTAACTGTAGGATATTCAGTGACCTTTAGTTAAGGAACCCAACGAAAACAAAATGTTTTAAACTTTTTACTGTCTCCTCTTTTTAACTCTAAGATATAAAGTGTCTGTAATTTGCATGTTAATTCTGAAGTTCTTTCTTGTAACAAATTGGTTACGTAAATTTTTCTCCAGATTACATTAATTAAAAAGGCAACTTTTCATTGCTGCGTTCAGCATATTTTTTGCTAATATACATAATTTTGTAGTTTATACAATAAATTATTTTCTTGTACGTAGTAACTTACTTTACTAATTCCCCTTAATAGTTAATTTTTAGGCAAAAAAGAGTTCATCAAGCTTCATTTTATATAGTTTATAATTTTCTTTTATTTGATTCTAATTTTTCTTTTAAAGACGTCTACCGCTCTAGGAATAGTTCTTGTGTGGCGGGGACTTTACAAACATACAAACAACGGACACAAGGAACACCCAGAGTTAGAACAACCATTTGTGGGTTACACAAATTTTAGCCCCGTATTAGATTCGAACTATTAACACTCGGCGCTGTGGCAGAGGCAAAGCGATCTCTCAAACCACTACGTGAACCGTGCAGTGAATAAATTATTTTCGTGTAAGTAACTTACACTTTCAGGAAAAAACAGGCACATATATCAGACCAAAAATCATCTAGTAGTCGGCTTATATTTTATTTCCTCCGGGGCGCAGCGGTAGTGAATGCGACTGCTGTGCATGAGGTCTCGCATTCGAATCTCGGGTCCGGCCAACAAAAACGTATTGGGTTTTTCTGTTAAGAAATCTCAATACAAACCCGGTGTTTGGAAGTTGGCGGTGTTATACATCCTCGTGCCCCGGAAAGCGCGTAAAGCCGTTGGTCCTGCGCCCGATCTCTCTCCGGTCCTGTCGGATTACCGTCCCATCGGATCATGAGAGTTAGGGAACAGAGAGTGCACTTAAGTTTGCGCACATACTTGTGCACTATAATATCTCCTGCGCAGATGGCCAGTCTCCGTTAAGATTGGCCGCCATGACCGAAATTCTGTCTGAAAGACATTATTATTATTTCCAAAACAAACAATAATCACTATAGATTATAATGTTCAACTTTTGTTAAGTTGCCTTAAAAAAATTATCAGCCTGACTTATTTTTATTTAGCTACCTTTGTAATTGTTTACCTTTTAATATAACCTGCTAGTTCTATGACAAGTTATAGTTCTAAGAAGTAGATTAATAAATACTAAATAGAAACCTAATGTGCTAATGCTAAAACCTAATAATGTTAGTGCACAATTTACTTTACTTTATTGACAGTTTACTAGAACGTGATTCATCGATTTCCTAACAAAGAAAGTACTTAGAAGCTCTGAGTCACTGTGACTTCTTTTGTGACATATAATCAATCAATCAATTAAAACTCCATTACGGCTCAATGTGGGTTTCTTGCCTGAATTAGTTTGGCAGGTAAGTCTTTTGTTATAAAAAGTTTTGGGTAAACGTGATTGGGAATCAGGCTGCAAAGGTTCCATACATATACAGAGTGTCCGGTAATTAATGGATAACCTTGAAACGTCTTATAGTAGAACTGAAGACGGTTCAGAAAAAAAAGAAAAAAATATATATATATATTATAAAGTGCAAGATATATAAGCATAGCATACTTTTGACTGTCTATCTTTTAGCATAATTAAGTGTTTAATAATAAAACAACAAAAAACCGATGGATTTCATTCATTTATGGTCGTAGTATACAAGAAAGTTATACATGGTAATTAAAAAAAAACATATCTCAGATAGTAGTTAGGATAGTTTTTCTTTTTCATATCTTTTTCTGAAAGGCCATCAGTTCCACTATAAGACATTTCCAGGTTATCCATTAATTACCGGACATCCTATATATACGTATACAATTACGTTTATATAATTATCTGCTCAGAGATAAAATAAAGATGCACCACTTTCATTTTTTTTACTTGAAATTTATGCGTGGCTTATAGGTAGGTGTTTTTATAATATGAAAGTTATTGTGTCATATTTTTATTTGATTGATAGTTTCAATTGATCTACTTAATTTTTCTACTTGGATTGTCCAAGTTGAGTGTTTGAGTGTTGATTGTTGTGTTGTTGGAGTGTGTGTGTAAGTAATTTTTGATATTCTATAAATATAAGACGTTATATGTCGGACATCCTGACTTATCTTTTCCAACAAATTATATGAGACTTAGATTATAGGTACCAAGTATACCTACTGCAATGATATGATACATTACAGTAGATATACATAATAAAATTACTTACAAGCAAAATAAATTTCAAACGTTATGTAAATAATTGAGAATCAGAACTCCAAAAAGTCTATGCCATGACATTAATTATCCTGTGCCAGTCTTTGCGCTAATTCCAATTATTTCTATTACATTGTATTTTGTATTGTAAGTATTATATACTGGTCTGTTGATCCCTTAGCACTTATTCTAATGATTGCAGCTAATTTTGAGGTCATTGTTTCGATTTTATGTTATTGGATTATTCCGTTAGCAAATATTCAGTAACATAAAATGTGACACTGTATCCAACTCTTCTGGTAAAATATGTGTAGCATTTAGGTTTTACTTTTAGAAATATACAACTGGTTATCCGAACTGATCATAAACAACAAAATAATTTCGAAATTAGAAGTATTGAACTCTAAAAATGTCTATATACAACGCAATCTATCAATAGCTTTAATACCCTCACTAATGTGAAAAAATAACGTCACGCGTAATACTAATAAAGTCCAAGACAACTGATTCGTAGAATGGTCTTGAAGATTAGGTTGTGACAAGGAAGTAAGTGGCCGATCAATGAGAAAATGTCCTGGCGTTAACGGTGTGTCATCTTTAAGATCCGAAGACAGCGGTGTTAATGGACGAGAATTTAAAATCGCTTCGAAATCGAAGCGATTTTAAATTCTTTAGAGAATTTTGGACCACTCTAACACAAATGTGTTAGAGTGGTCTAAAGTTCTTCATAAGTTAAGTAACAATATCCCAACACTCGCTGAAGATGAAGAAGAATAATTTTTTGACTTTACACCCGCCTCCCAAAGTCCACCGAAGTGAGGACTATATTCAGGAACACAATGGAATCTCATCATTGGCCAAGCTTTCGCCTAAAGAAGTTGCATTAGATTTAAGAAATTTTGAGATATCAATGTATGCGCCAACAAATGAGATACCGTTGTCGGAATAAATGTTAACAGGTTTGCCGCGTAGCCAAATAAATCGGTACAAAGCTAGTAAATAATTATTGCTAGTTAAATCACCTACTAGCTCCAAGTGAATAGTCTTGGTAATAAAACAAATGAATATAGCTATATACACCTTTACTAGTCTGCTTTCATGACATTGACGACTAGCACACATTAAAGGGCTAGCATAATCTACGCCTGTGCTCTCAAATGGAAAACCTGGAAGATGCCGCTGTCGTGGTAAGTTCCCTATTAAAGGAGTAACTACAGTTCATTTCATTCTACGGCAACGAACACATTTATGAAAACAAGCTTTCGCCTAGTTACGGCCACCAATAGGCCAATATCTTTCCCTAATAGAGGCTAACAGTAACTGTGGGCTCGCTATCTCTTGTGCTCAAAATCAAATAACAATTTAGTGAATTCGTGAGTGGACCGTAATAAAATGGGATGCTTTTTATTGTACATAAAATTTGAATTATCAAGACGCATTATGTTTTGTCATCCAAATAAACATTAAATTTTAATAAAGCGCTTTTCCTTGGTAAGCTATTTTTATCTAATAATATTTTATGCTCGAGGAATGATTCGTGTTGACTATGAAAAATTACAATATAATACATCTTGTAAATCATTTTCTAAAATAATTTTATCATTAACTGAAAGTTTTCTACATAATTTAATTTAATGAAGCACGTAAGCAATGGAACGCCCAAGCCTTAAATAATTCTAAAAGCATTTAAATTTAGTAAAAGATCCATTACACTCGCTAACATTAAGAACAATGCTCAACGAAATAGAGTTCCGGGCAAAGTTTCTTGGCCCAAGTGCTTATGTTGAGAAGGCCAACAGCTCAAACTCGGCTTCAAAAAGTCTGGATCCGACCACCACAGATCATAATTTTGCATTTTGCGATATTATATCTGCGGGATTTTTATCGGTTGGGACAGGTCTCCATGTACAGTCAGCCGCTTTATCTAAAATTTCAGCTACGCAGTTGCGTACAAAAGGTGGAAACAAAAGGTTAAAAGGCAACATGTATAACCATCCCAACACGATGGTCGAGTCAGTCCAACGATAGGTACGACTGATATTTGCTCGAAGAGAGCTGTGGACTTTTTCATAAAGACTCGCTCCTACTACTGCGCCGCACAACTCCAGCCTTGGGATAGTTGTGGGCTTGAGCGGCGCAACCCAACTCTTGGCCGTCAACAGGCAAACCATATGTGCGAAACCTTCATCATTAATTCTTCTAATATACAGGATGACCGGTAATTAATGGATAACCTTGCAATGTCTTATAGTAGAACTGAAGGCCTTTCAGAAAAAAGATAAAAAAAATATATATATATATTAAAAATTGCAAGCTATATTACCATAGCATACTTTTGACTGTCTATCTATTAGCATAATTAGTGTTTAATAATAAAACAACAAAAAACCGATGGATTTCATTCATTTATTGTCGTAGTATACAAGAAAGTTATATATGGTAATTAAAAAAAAAACACACATCTCAGGTAGAAGTTAGGATAGATTTTTTTTCATATTTTTTCTGAACGGCCATCAGTTCCACTATAAGACATTTCCAGGTTATCCATTAATTACCGGACACCCTGTATACGCACGCACCGTATGTGCCCTCAGAAGCGTCGGTGAATATGTGAATTTCTAGCTCCTTGTACGAATCGCAAACTACGATACGAGGGATTTGAAAACTATTTAACAAAGGTAAACATTAAATAACAGTGTTCCAACGTATCTTGATCTCCGGGTTCAGTGGTTCATCCCATGACAACTTGTCTAACCACAATTGCTGCAACATCATTTCCATAATAATTACGTAGGGAGATAGAAGCCCTAATGGATCGAAGAGCCGAGCTATTGCTGAGAATAAATCTCGTTAAGTGCAAGCATCGGAGGTCATATTATTAGTTATTGAGAAACCAAGCTCATCGGAACTGGCATACCAACTGAGGCCAAGCAGCTTGTCGGGCTCCCTAGATCCCATGTTCAAGTCAAGCGGTGTCGAGTCCACAGACTCAAACAACAACTGAGGTTCGTTCGACTTCCACTTTCTCATTGATATGCCAGCCGATGAGAGCGCCTTAGTGACTTCCGCGCGAATAAATCTTATATCATCTAAATTCATACTCCTAGTACATAATTCATCAACAAAAATATCATACTTGATGACTTCAGCAATTTTCTTATTCCTACATTCAATTCCTATTTGCTTGAGGCAACGCGTTGCAAGAAAAGGCGCGCTCACAGTACCATAATTGACGGAATTTAATTCATAGGCCTTAATATGTTCGTCAGTATTACTACGCCAAGCTACTCTTTGCAGGTGCCTATCACATGGATGTACAACCACTTGTCTGTACATTTTTTCGAAGTCAGCAGCCAAGATATCCTTGTGTTGCCTAAACCTAAGAAGTATAGATAATAGATCGTTCTGAACTGTTGGACCAACCATCTGCAAATCGTTCAAAGAAACGCTAGTCGAAGTGGGACAACTCGCATTGAAAACAACACGGAACTTGTTCGTGGTACTATATAGTACCACGATCAAGCTCATTTTGCAAACTACTGTAAGAAACTAGGTTGCAAATTGTGCAAACGTAGGCATACCACACTGATTCACTTATCAGAACCCAAAGGTGTTACGAGTACCAATAATTAAAGCGCATAAAATACTTATCCTTACTATATAATATTATAAACGCGAAAGTTTCTATGGATGTATGGATGTTTGTTACTCTTTTACGCAAAAACTACTGTACCAATTGCTATCTACATACCATTTTTCATCGCAGAAACTTGGTATGTAGATAGCTGGAAACCTGGATTCACACATAGACTTTTTATCCCGATATTCCCACAGGAACGGGACTTAAGCGGGTGAATACGAGGGGAAGAACTAATATAATATATCACGTGTCATCTCCGTCGATAACTTCCCCCACCTCCCATACAAATAATGTAGCATTGTCGGTAAGCGTAGCCTTTTACTGTGGCGAACGTAAACAGCGCGATATGTTGTTGTCAACCACTTTGCTAAAATTATATGATCATAATAATCATGCGCATATAGTTCGAGCGGTACTCGATAGCGGTAGCATATCACGTTTTTTTACGGTGAGGCTGTGTAGATTATTCAAATTAACAACAAATCAGGTAGACAAATCGATTCTTGGCATAAATAACGTGTCTTCGCACGTAGGCAAAAAATGTCGTGTTAACATGACGTCATTAAATGATAGTTTTAGTTGTAAACTTCATTGTTTCGTTTTACCATTTATTACCAGTACTGTGCCGTGTCGTAAAATTAATGTTTCAGGGCTTAATATACCTTCTATCGTTTGCTTAGCAGATCCTAACTTTTACAGACCCAGTGATATAGATATATTGATTAGCGCTGACCTTTTTGGGACTTGTTAGGATCAAAAATAATAACGTTAGGTACCGGAAAGCCATTACTTTGTGAAACCAAATTAGGCTGGATAGTCACCGGTCCTATTAGTCATAATTATTTTACATTACTATCAAATGATATAAGATGTAATTTTGCAAACATCACTAGTAATGATGATAATTGGGGCAAAATAAGGTCCGAATTGTCGCGGTTTTGGCAATTAGAAGAGACAAATGTTAATCTTTCTCATTATTTACCTGAGGAGAAGATGTGTAAGGATCATTTCATAAAAAATTCGACGAGGTTGAGTGATGGCCGTTTTTGCGTGCATGTACATCTCAAACAAAATCCCTCTGTTCTAGGAGATTCCTTTAAAAGGGCAACACAATGTTTGTACTCTTTAGAACATAAGTTAAAGGCTTAATCTGATTTTAGTAAAATGAACTATGATTTCATGTCAGAGTATGAACAGTTAGGTCATATGACTGAGCTTAAAAATATTAATTTAGGTTCAAATGGATATTATATACCACATCACGTGGTATTACGTGCATATTCACGGAACTTGGTCGTGGTATTACATAGTGCTGTCTCTAAACAACTAAACCAAACCTTGTATGATGGCAACAACTTAAGACATGCGTCATTACTTAATGCGAGGAACTGTGAGCAATTAAATAAGTTATGGTCGCCGTTACACTTGGGACATGTTTTCTGTGTCAATACTGTATCTGAATTGTGAAGAAATTGTGTTGTTACCATAGATTTAATTCTCGGACGCGAGCTAGCGACAAACTGCATCTGACTACGTGATAGTTCTATAGTTTCAATCAAATCAGAGCGAGTGCGCAAGAATTTAATGAACTTGTCGAATGTTATTATGCTATCCTTGTCCATCCGACCTATAAACTCCTCTCAGTCCCTATACGTCTTCTGGTCTAATTTACGCGTGATAATATAAATTAAAAGAGTGTCCCAGTGCTTGACTGTCTCGCCTAATGATTCGAGTGCACGTAGGCTTTTGTTGAACAATAGTTTAAATCCAACAATAGGCTCTAAATTAAAAAATGCTGATACATGATTTTGCACCAATATTTATTTATTGTCGACCAGCAGACTGCAATGTAGAGTGTCTCGGGTTCAAACCCACGTCACGCACCTCTGACTTTCGGAAGTTATATGACTTTTCGAAAATATGTGCGTATTGATTGACAATTATCGCTTGCTCCGTGCCTCGGAAAGCACTTTAAGCCGTCGGTCCCGGCTGCCATGAACAACTATGGCAGTCATTATTGGGAAGTCAGTGCCTTATAATATCTTATAAAATCCTGACACTGGTCTAGCCTCAGGGTATTGTTAGCCTTCGGATTGCGAAGGTCAAGTGGCAGCCGCTCCATGTAAAAACTGATATCCAGTCAAATCCGGTTAGACTAGAAAAGCCAAGCCAAGCAAGAGACTTGGTCGCATAATAAATTCCACGACACAGTATAATTATTGGTTGAAAATTCTATAGAAACCACGGCAGCAGATCCTTCCAGAGATGCTCGCAATTAATGAAACTTATTCACTTGATCAATATCGTCATTACAATGAATTAGACTAGTAAAGGTGTCATGAAATTCCAACCAATTACAGTAAGAACCGCTAAATTTTGGTAATTGTATAGTGGGTAACTTAACTGGCTTATATGTGTTACTACTACTTTTATTCTTATCACTGCTAACAGACTACAGATCTTGATTAAAATTACTTAATTAAATTTGTGCCTTAGACAGCGACTTATAATACAAGGACTAAAACTTTGAACGTTCTGTTAACTATAACTTGTCATCTTCCACGATGCATCTCATCTCATCATATTACTCATACAATTGAAATTATGTAATATAATATAATATAATATTCTACCACTCTAATGCACTGCTCTTAGACCACACGACTGCTTACCATCAGGTGGAGTGTGGTCATTTTGACGAGCAAAATAAAAAAAAAAAAAAAAAAAAAAAAAAAAAAAAAAAAAACACTATCTAGCCCAAACTAAGCAGAGCTTGTGCTATGGGTACTAGACAATGGATAAACATACATATATACTTTTTTGTAAATACATACATATTATACATAGAAATACCCAGACCAAGACAAACATCTATGTTCATGCACACAAATATTTGTATTGTGCGGGAATCGAACCCGCGACCTCAGGCGTGGCAGTCTGTTACACCAACCACTACGCCATCAAGGCCGACAATCTTCCAATACGCAATACTGCAGCTCGATGACATCACAACTATTAGTTGCTTTATCACTCAGCTGATCTAAATAATTAATAAAAGCAGTTAAGCGACTTTGAAACTCCCACGCTTCTTAACCAAGTCCCTTTCTTCAGACATTTTGGGAGACGAGTGTTGTCAACCTGCAATTTATATAAACAAAATAAAATAACACAACAAAACAACTTGTACCTATTACAAGCTAGCACAGCACTAAGTATCTAACTACCTTGGTCTACAATTACTACGCAGTCACGGCGCAACACTTTAATGAATATTCAATAGTAAAGTTACAGAACTGACCAATAAAATCTAACTAGCTTGCTAACAAAGTTTTTAAGCAAATGTTCTAGAAAAACGTACTCTGTTACAATTACATAGTATTTACATATGAAATGCAAGCAATTAACTACATAAATTTGACAGCAATACAGTCATTAATTTACTATAGCAATCTGCAGTAAAACAAAATTAATACCTAACGTCTACTCGTAAAAACTGTGTCTAAGTACTATATAAAATATCTTTCTATGAGATTATGTGAATACAATTATTGTAATATCAATCAAACAAAATAATTAAGCAATTATGCTTATTATATTGCAGTATAATTTTATTTTATTGCGTCTATCTATCACAATAAATAAAAATATGATATTCACAAAACTTGGTATTCCATGAACCTAATGGAACGATACAATAAAAATAGGCAATATATAATTTACTGACCTTGTAAATCAGTATATAATACTAACTTATATAATATAATAACTTATATAATACCTTACGAGTGCTGGGTGGCGATATTATATGGTATATAATTAACCTTACCGCCACAAAACTTCCAAAGCTCGAACACATCCACACTACCAGTAAAATAACCTTCGTTGAGGTTACGGAGAATTGATTTCTTCGATTTAAATAATTAATCCTTCGCTTCCTTAATATGTAGGTAATCCACAGTATAGCTTAAACTTCGCTAATTCAGCATCCGGCTCGATAAAGGACCTATATGTGGGGAATACTCGGGGAATTTGTGGTAAAGAAAAACAACTGGATATGAGTCAATGTGGTGAACTTTTTAATAACCGAATGATATAATAACAATAATATTCTATCACATACACACAACACCATCTAGCCCAAACTAAGCAGAGCTTGTGCTATGGGTACTAGACAATGGATAAACATACATATATACTTTCTTTTTTGTAAATACATACTTATTAAACATTGATGCACCCAGACCAATTCAAACATCCATGTTCATGCACACAAATGTTAGACTTGCGCGGGAATCGAACCCGCGACCTTAGACGTGGCAGTCTGTTACACTAACCACTACGCCATCGAGGCCGACAATGTACATATATACAGGCCGATATAACAAAAGTTAAGCCACAGCGATACACTTAAACTAATAAATGAGCAACGAGGCTCTTTACGTTGTTTCTATGATGTTACTGTTAGGCGCTTCAACAAGATTATAAATATTGATAGTAATTTATTGGTTGCGCTGGCAGCTATAAGTAAAACGTAGGACTATTAAGAATGGTTGTTTTGCCAATAACAAAGCTCCAAATACATCGCGTGTACAAGGATCGCTTCCTACATACAATAAAAAGTGATACAAGTCTTTGTGAACACGGCTTGTACGTATTAAGTTCCCGCGATGCAGAACTTATAACTAGCGTAGAACTTCAGTTCCAAACATTAACAAACTTTACTATACAAATAGAATATATTTTCAGTGTATTAAAAGAAAAGTGATATGTCATCATTAGGTGTATTGTGTTATCGATTTTACCATCTACTATGCGCTCGATGCTCTACGGCAGTATTAAAATTAACATGATCTGATAAAAGTATGACGTAGTTAAGAATAAAATTTACAGAACTATAAATATATAAATACATATGAATTAAACTTATTAGTTATATGTATAATATACACAATCCTTAAATAAATAAAATGAAATTTTAATTTTTATAATTTAGACTCGTGCTTGTAAATTCCAAAGAGATAGGCAGTGATGTATTGCAACATAGCAAACTATGTTTTATTTTTGTGCAACCACAATTCGCCTGCAAAGGCTTTTTCAGTTCACGTAATCGAAGGCGAGTTGCCGTCTACCGTATACTTATAGTTTCAGACAAAGCGTTCCTTTCCTTTCCTAGAGCAGCGATAGCTCAGTGGTGAGACCAACAGACTGCAATGCAGAGGGTCTCGAGTTCGAACCCACGTCGTGTACCTCTGACTTTCGGAAGTTATGTGACTTTTCGAAATTATGTGCGTATTGATTGACAATTATCGCCTGCTCCGAGCCTCGGAAAGCACGTTAAGCCGTTGGTCCCGGCTGCCATGAACATCTATGGCAGTCGTTATTGGGGAAGTCGACACAAAAGATCCCACTGGGTCGAAGAGTCGCCGGTCTGTACTGACTGACACAAGATAAGATAAGATAAGCGTTCCTTTACTTTCTTGACTTTCTTTAAACGTCTTGTCGTTTAAAATTTATTTGGTAAAAGTTCTAAAACCATTGTTTAATTTCCCTGGACATAATATTAAGTATTTTATTATAAATATTTGCTATGTATAAACAGTGTCTCGTTTAAGTTTTGCATTGTTATAAATATTGATAGCTAGCTAAAATGCTAGACACAAATGTTTCAAATGAAAAAACTTCAAACACAAATGTATCTGTACCTTTTAATTTAAACACAATTCACTCACGCCACGTTTGGCCAAAAACGACGTTTCTTTTTTAATATACTTTTTACGTATCAAACCGAGCTGACATTGCTAGTCCCTTAAAACGACAAACGAAAATACTTCGAGCTTTAAAACTTGAATCGCGTGCTTGCAGCCAGGTTGTGGCCTTCTACCACAATAAAAACCTTTTCTCTTTAGTTCATTCTACGAACGTTGGTTGACACGACGTTTCATTTTTACATTTTGTTAATCCTACATTTCTTTTTCCTGGAAATCAATCTTGTTTCAAAACTTTTGTTTGAGACTGGAGTCAAATTATTTATGAATGCACGAATGAACTAATGGTTTAACTGGTTAACTTGTCTTTTTCCTCGTCGTCTATTGTAGATTAGTTCTTACCTGAAACAAAAAGTTTTGCCTTTGACAAATAGTTGTTCCGATTTAGAATTTAGTGCGGGCATTGTCTTTAAACAGTATTGAAATAATATATTATTTCATTCTTACGTTGCGTCACTCATAAAGTCTGTTGTGCAAGCTGTAAGTGGATCTCTTTATAATACTCTCTTTGTCCTTTTCGGGATATATAGTGTTTAATCGTTGCCTTTTATGTACTGATACTATTTGCCTTTTATAGAATGGATTGACTGGATGTTTTTTAGTGTCAGAGCCATCTTTTAAACCTAATGCAAAAGAAAAACATTTACAATACAAAATGCCACTGATAATAAACAGAATCCGTGTTTCTACTGCAAATTTCTTAACAGAAATTACCAATACAACGTTGTTGGTCCCATGTATTGACTCCATAACCTCATGTAGAATCGCGGCGCCAGCGAGTTAGATTAATATGTATATATTTATAGAAATTGTATAATATAATAGTTTAAAGAGAAAATACCAGCAGCAAAATGTTTTAATAGATCTGTTGCTGTCGCGCCGGATTCGAACGAAATATCAATGTGCAAAAGGGATAAATTACTACAACTCACACTAATTGTATCGCTGAACACATTATTACGCATACTCTTGTTTCCTTCTCCATAGCTATACTGATTCGAATAGGTACTTATATCCAAAAACCAATATGAGATTTATTTGGTTATGTCTGTATGTATTTATTTACTTTATTAGCTTCGTGACATTGTTTGTTGGATGTTCGATCAAATCAAATCAAATCAAATAGTTTATTTGTGATACATGGGTTATATACAGGTTTTCAATACATAATTATATAAATAGTTAATAACGTTCATTCCATGATCAGCCACTTGGGCACACAAATTATTTAAAATAATTACAAAATAATCTTATCATATAAATTCTGATTGATGATAAAACGTATCTATTGATATTATAAATTCGTAAATTATTTTATTACTATTAGTCAGGACAAACACAATTTGTGATATTTTGTTATAGACGACTCCTGCACTAGGATTAATTCCTGTGTCGCGTGAGACTTTACAAACATTCAAACAACGGACACGAGGAACACACAGACTCGGAACAACTAATTACGGATTACACAATTTTTTGTCCCGTGTGGGATTCGAACCTACAACACTCGAAGCGATGGCAGTGGAGAGGCGACCACTTAAACCACTACGCCATCCGTGCCGTCCGAACTGAACGTCTTTTGTAATTGTTTATAGGTTCCTTCTAAAAACTAAAAAGTTAAATATATGTTTTAGTTTTTAGACTGTCGGGATAGCTAGTATTATTACTAGCTGTCCCGACAGACTTAGTCCAGAACACAAGAAAAAGAAAAAAAGTAAATTCTAAATCATTCTCGAATCCACTTGAACACACACACAAAATTTCATCAAAATTGGTCCAGACGTTTAGGAGGAGTTTAATTACAAAAACACGCACAGAAGATTTATATATATAAAGATATTCTTGGGTCCATTTTTGTATAATAAGTTTAATAAGCTGCTAAGCATATACAGCGTCAGTAATAAAAGTTGTAATGTTATGATAACGGAATATTTAGGTAAACTCAATTATGCAGACACAGAGAATTTGTTACAAATATTAAAATTATGTAATTATACTTTAGGTACCTAAGCATTTTATTGTGTGACACAGGCAGGGAAGTAGCTTATAATAATTTAAAGATGTAATATTATCCTTTCTTGCCGTAACTATAATTATTATTTTGGTTATAAACTAGTTTATTGAGGCATTGAGTTATTGTTAGATATTAAGATTTAATTTAAAGTTAAGTTAAGTCCACTATTGTACTCCTTTTTTAGCCGAATAAATAGTTACTATTATTGTTATTATTATATAAACAACAATATTCATGGAGAAAACCGAGGAATACATTTGTATGGACAAAACGTATCTTAAAAACAGCAAACTCAAAAAACGTTGAGGTCCATTCCAAACGAAATTAGGCGGTCATTATTCAATGCACGAATTGATAAATTACTTTCAATACGTTTTTCTAAGATACGAAACATTCGGTATGCAAGTCTGACTTGAAATGCCCGTTTTTCTTTGTAAACCCGTGATTATTCTTAACGATGTTTAAATCTTCTTACTTAATTAATCATAAGCTTAAGTTAAACATTAGTAGCGTCCCTAGGAAAGCCGGCAAAGGGTCACAAAATGGGTCAGTAATAAACATTACGTGATTATATCATTCCATATTTTGTGTTATACGTTTTCTCAGTACAATTTATGTGGTGTTTAAAAATGAAACCTGCATCTAGTTTCTGTTCACATTTTACTTATGCCCTTTATTTATTTACCTTCATTATAAATAGTTGATCATGCCTAAATATTTCCAAAAAGGATGTTTGTTTTCTAAACTAGATAAATACTAAACACATTGCTGTTAATAAAATCCTGTACTATAGCTTCCCTAAAATATGAGTACTAAGAACATTTTGACTATATCTTTGAACTATTGACGAGAACGTTCGGTTCGATTTTTGAGTTGGGTAAAATGCTTTTTAGGCTTTACAATTAATTGGCGATTTTGTGTCTACTAGATGGTAATTTTATCACACCCAGACATAGATAAGACAGATACAGAACGCTTTTCATTTTTGAGCCTTGTATGGCAACGCGTAAAAATAGATGTACTCACACAAGGACACGCAACATCCTTATAGCGAACGAGAATCAAGTCCACCAAATACAGCAACAAACATTCCACCAAGGGTAGAACTAACAAACGCATACATCATGTTATCGATTCTGCAAAAGACATATAAATAATTGTAAATTCTTTCGAATAATATTCGATGTAAAATTGTACGTAACGCAGTATCTACTATGCGTACTCAACGACACAGGTCGTACCTCTATGTAGAAGGAGTTTGATGTTATTCTTTCGAATATATTTGGAATAAAATTGTGTGCGTTGCTGATAAATACTATTAAATTTATTATTATCTTATAACCATCGTTTGGATGCCGGCGTCCAAACACAATGCTTTTATCATTATACCTCATAATGGTTAAGCTGACAGTTTAAGAAGTTCTCAAAAGCTCAGTAATACTAGGAACACAACACATGGTTATTGTGCTATGACCTTCAGTGTGGAAGTACTTCATAAATAGAGCTGTTTCAACCTTGCCCTACCTATATGATAAAAAAGCAGGAAAAAACATCTATTACCTAATCTCTTACACAAATTACGTCACAAACCTGACCTTCAAATAAAAAAGAAATAATTACCCTCGTTCGAGTACCAACAGTTATGGCAAACAGAAATTAAATTTAAGACCACTGGAGTAAGAACACGCAGGTATCATTACCATTGCGACCATCGAGGCTTTCATACAAGCCTTTATCTTTACTTAACATGCGATCGTGGTTTTCAATGCTAATACAAAGCGTACTGTACTGTTTTAGTGCTATTAAAAGTACACTGACGTTGGATATGAATTTGTAGTCTTTTGGATTTAGCGATTTCGATTATAGATTAAATATTCGAATATTCGAGTGATAAGAATCGTTTCAAATTATTTATTGATTGTTTTCGAACGTACGTATTATTTGTAGATTGACAGCAAAACAAAACGTGTCAGTTTTTTATGAAATTGTGATCCTAATATTTGAACGTAAATTCAAATGTAGAATCGTTTCAAATTATTTATTGATGGTTTTTTAACGTACGTATTAGTTGTAGATTGACAGCAAAACAAAACGTGTCAGTTTTTTATGAAATTGTGATCCTAATATTTGAACGTAAATTCAAATGTAGTCTTATACCTAGTTATTAAATAATTTCACATGTTTTTTAAAGAAGATTTTCGTAAGACGATTGATTTAAAATGTTACTTTTTGGTAGAATAATATTTTGCTTGGACTTCCTGCTGTGGTCTCATTAAAATACTATTTTGAGAAAATCCTAAGTATTTTTGCAGCAGGTGACAAACATGCATAAATACCGGTTGAAAACATGACTTTAGTGTAAACAACAAAAGCTACAATATCATCAACAGCAACATGGGCTATTGCAACGTTGGCAAGCACAGCCTTTCGACACAATTCGCACGTTACCTACCCCTCAAAGAAAATTGCATTGACTTCTAACTACTGGTGATGGTTTGGTATCTTGAGTTATAGTGTCCCTAAATGTGTTTGTATACGACTCAAGTATATGGAATCGGCTACATGTATAAGGTACTACGTGAGAAATGTATTCGTGCATACTTGTGATTATCATATAAGTTACTTGCCCGGATGGCTGGCGTTTGTCGTCTGCACAGTACATAAAACGTCGTGTACATGTGCCATAAGCGATTACTGCGCTGTGGAAAGATACAGCTGAGGGTATAAATAAACAAAAATAAAATTGAAATCCTGCCGAATGTCGTAAATATCTTCTTACCATAAACAAATTACGTAACTGATGTAAATATCGTATTTCAATAAACAAATTATATAAATAATTAGCTACCCCCGGTGGTTTAACCTTAGGATTACAGCGCCGCTCGTAGCGTAATGTTATATATCATTTAACCTTTCATAATAAACGGACTACCAAATGCAAAAATAGATTTCAAAATAAATGGAATGGTTTTGATCCTTTATTATATTTGTATAGATTTGCTTCGAGATAAATTAGATTATTGTTATAATAAATTTAGATATATAATAATATCAGCCTTGTATGTAAACTGTCCTTCTACTGGTGGCCTCTTCTCAGAGTGAGAAGGATTAGCTATTAAGATGCTGGCCCAGTGGGGGTTCTCACACTTCACATATCTTTGTAAGGATTATGAAGAACCTCACAATGTTTTCCTTCGCCGTTAAAGCAAGCAGTATTTATTTATTATAATATATATCGGCCTCGATGGCGTAGTGGTCAGTGTAACCGACTGCCACGCCTGAGGTCGCGGGTTCGATTCCCGCACAAGTTAAACATTTGTGTGCATGAACATGGATGTTTGTCTTGGTCTGGGTGTTTCTATGTATAATATGTATGTATTTACAAAAAAAGAAGGCATATATGTATGTTTATCCATCGTCTAGTATCCATAGTACAAGCTCTGCTTAGTTTGGGCTAGAGGTGTTGTGTGTATGTGGTAGAATATTATTATTATTCACATTTATTCATTAATTATCAATAAAAATTACATTTTTAAATATATAATTATAAAAAAACACATTTAAAAATATAAAAATTATGGATGCCCACCGACATCGAGACAAGGTCCAAGCTGTCGGTGGTTAGGGGTCCAGAGAGAGGAATCTCCTCACTATGCGTGCCGTATCGAGGAGAACCGCCTTCTGCATCTGACCCTTGACCCAAGCACCTAACGAGAGCCTCTTAAGATGTTGGTCGAGGCTCTTGGCTATTAGACCGTTTACCGTAACGACTATCGGTACAATGATTGCCGAGTCCACATCCCACATATCGACAACCTCGTGTGCTAAGTCCAGGTATTTTAGTTCTTTTTCCTTCTCAGCTTTCACGAGGTTGCTATCATGAGGGATGGTAATATCGACAATCATTGCACGGCGCTCTGATCGATCTATTACCACAATATCAGGCTTGTTGGCAACAACAGTCCTATCTGTGATAATAGATCGATCCCAATACAGTGTGATATGGTCCTTTTCGAGAACTGGTTCCGCTACATACCTGTAGTAAGGCACCTCGACCTCTACAAGTTTGTACTTCAGAGCAAGTTGCTGATGGATAATTCTGGCTACTTGGTTATGTCTGTGCAAGTACTCGCCGTTAGCAAGACGAGAACAACCGGAAACTATATGCCTGAGGGATTCACCGGGTTGGTGGCACGCCCGACATATGTCAATCGTACCATCTCTCAGGATATATTTCCGGTAGTTATTCGTCTTGATAACTTCGTCCATAATTGCACAGACAAACCCTTCGGTTTTCCCAAAGAGGTCACCGAAGCGTAGCCAGTTCACGGAGGCGAGAACGTCTACATCAGGTCCACATAGGGCCTTGTAGAACCTACCGTGAAGCTCCTTGCTCTGCCATACACTCTTGCGGTCGTCAATGCTTAGTACTATAGGGATGCGCCAGTTCTCTTTAGCCAGATTAAGCGGGGTGAGTCCGTTATCCACTGCGATAACATCACGATGCATATCCACTTTCGCTTGAAGGAAATATTCTCTAAGGTTGCACACCTCACGATTATGGAGGGTTTTGGCATTTAGAAAACATCGACCCCCACATTTCCGCGGGATGTACAACCTCATCACAGACGAACGAGGATGATGCATTCGGTATGCCGTCAACAGTGTACGGACCTTCCTGTCCAGGGCATCTAACTCAGTCTGAGTCCACTTAAGTATGCCAAAGGAGTATAAAAGAAGCGGCATGACCCAACCGTTAAAAGCGCGTACCTTGTTGCCGCCTGATAAAAGACTGTTAAGTATTTTTCTCAGGCGACCAAAAAAGCGCTCCTTCAACGATTGTTTCATGTCCGCTTCATTTATACCTAAGGCTTGTGACATACCCAAGTATTTGTAGGTATCAGTAATAATAAAATAAATAAATAAAATAAAATCATTTATTTCAGACAAAAAAGTCCATAGGCAAGACAAGGTTGTTAGTGACAAGAATTTTGCTTATAACTAATGTTAGTAATTAAAAAGTAAATAAACACACCGTCTCTCCCTGCTCAGTAGGCTCATCGGTCTCGCAACACATGGAGTTCAGTGAACCTACTGAGCAGAACAGTATCGGTTCTCTCGCCAATCATCCTGAGGACGCTATTCGGGCTCCCTCGTACTCGTCGCACCACTGACGCAACTTTTTTACGCATAATTGCGTAGAAGTCATCTACGCTGGCGTCAGTAAACATGCCAGATGCACTGCAATATCGAGGGTGCCGAAACAGAGCCCTGAACACATTATTATACTGGACGCGCAAGGCATTGTAGCTTTTCTGTGTAAAGTTTGCCCACAGGCCGCTCGTGTAAAATGTCTGGCAGAATGCCTTGAACATTGTTATTTTAACAGGAGCAGTACACCGAGCGAACCTGTGTGCCAACATATTACCACGCACCGACAATGCCCTGCGCTCTCTCTCAATGTCTAATTCATCGCTCAAATTCTCAGTTACAATGTGTCCAAGATATTTAAACTGTGCAACACGACTTAGAGGTACACTATTAAGTAATATAGGTGGTATAAAGATATTGCTTTTATTTTTACATTTAAATAACATGAACTCACTTTTACTTACATTGTACTCCAAGCCATGTTCCGCAGCATAAACCTCACACACCTTTAACAACTGTCTAAGACCACCAACTGAGGGGCTCAGCAGCACCATATCATCAGCATAGCTCAAGTTATTAACACATATGTCATCAATATGGCATCCAACATGCATACTGCTGAGCTCCTCAATCAGATGGTTAACATAGATATTAAAGAGTCGTGGCGAAGTCAGCCCACCCTGCCTGACGCCACACTCTAAAGAATATTCATCTGAGTACACATTTCCCCACCTTACTATATTAAGCTGTTCACTGTACCAGTAGGCAAGGATATTCACAAGATCGTTTGGGACACCCGCACCTCTTAGCTTTGTCCAGAGCTTATGATATGACACCAAATCAAAAGCCCTGGACAAATCCAAGAAGCATGCATATACTGGAGTCTGTCTTTTCACATAGTAGTCAACCGTGTGTTTCAGAGATAGTATTGCACTTTCAGTTGACAACCCCTCCCTGAAACTGAACTGTGTATCCTGTAATGTTACCAAACGATCAAGTTTTCTATCCAATAACCCATCAAACACTTTTGCAATTATAGTAGCTAAAGATATTGGCCTATAGTTACTTCTATCTGATAAATCAGCTGTAGCATTTTTCACTATTGGCACAACCACTGTTCTCATAAGATTAGGTGGCAGATATGAGTGCCGTATACAAAAAGTGTAAAACATGGCTAACACCCTGTATAGGTGCACTCCTCCGTGCTGCAGATGCTCAACACTGAGTCCCTCATGCCCTGGTGACTTCCCCCTTTTCATATTTTTAACAACATCAGCCACATCTTTACTTGAGAAGCCAATAGGCTTTTCTACTGGGCCATGTTCAGTATCAGACACCGGCAGAAAGGAAGATTTCACCTGAAAATGATCCTTAAACATATTCGCAATCATTTTCGTATCACTGATGCCATCAACGCACACAGGCAGACTAACCTTACCATTTAAACGCTTGGTGCCCTTCCAGAACTTATTAAATTTCTTAGCAGAATGTTGTGAGGCAAGTATATCCATTTTTATCTGTTCCTGGTTGTTCTGACAGTACTTTAAGCGTGACTTGAAAACTCTTCGACTTTCACACATTTTGTCATACACAAATCCACTAACCAGTTTACCACCTAAGACATACAATTGATGGTCTACTCTAGCCTGCCTGTGGGCGTCTCTAACATGCTTGTTCCAACCATGTACACACTTAACATTAGTCGGCTTCCTAGGTAAGGGACTGCGACTGTTTGCTGAGGCCTGACTTAATATACTAACAATATGGTTATATAAGTTATCAATTACAGATCTGTGTTGTATATTTTGACACATCCTATCAGCACATTCATGAAGATCATCAGGAAACATAATTTTTTTGAGGTTATTATTACATATTTCATGATATTTCTGAATTTCTTCCGATTCTCTTACCCCCCATATCACATTATTACGTAAATAACTGTTAACTTCTACTTTGGCTTTAATTACTTCTAAATTACAAGTCACCTGTAAAGGGAAGTGATCCGACCAGTATACATCATTGTGAACCTTAATATCCACCACAGACTGCCAGGCTGACTGGGTTACCACGCAGTGGTCCAGCCATCGCTTACACCCATGTACTTCACTTTGAAAAGTGTAGGTTTCAGATGACATACCTAATTTGATTAAATCAGCACATATCCAGTCATTTTCTTTACAAAAATCAAGAAGTTCACAACAAAACGGGGCATTAGGATGTGCATTGAAATCCCCCAACATAAACACTACTTCGATACTATTGTCTTGTATAATTGCATTCAACTCACCCAAACACTGAGTAAATTCCGGCAAGTTGACAGTTTGGTCAGTCGGCATATACACGCACATAACTAACATTTCACGGCCCGCTCCCGTCATTACCTTAATCGCAACAATACGCTCACTTATGCACTTCACTACCGTAACATTGCGAAACGCACTTTTTCGCCACAGTATTGCGACCCCTCCGTGAGGTCTGCCTCGTAGCATTCCAGCAGTTAAGTCCACCGCCGACTTACCCGTGTAACCAAAGTTGTCGTCAATATCACCCAATACTTTTGTATCATACGGTAGCAGCCAAGTTTCTTGGAGGGCTATCACATCTGCCGAATTACATAAGGTTCTCACACATTCCATACTTCTTTTAATATTTTTGCAGTTATAACTTATCAACGTACTATTCATTTATTTGTATGTTATCTTTATCAGAATTCCGTTGTCTAAACCGTATGAATCTCCTAAATGTTATTCCGTCCGGCCACAAGTTATCATTTAAAAAGGTATCTATTTTATTCATTGAGACGAATATTTTAAAAGAGTTGTACTGCCTTTCTTTCTTCATGATAACTTTTTCAAGAGATACTTTTTCCTGAGTCTTATTAAATATATATTCAGATATGTCAGCCTCTAATGTATCTTTGTTTACGTTGGAAATAAACAAAGGAATCTTCGTTTCCGCCGCCTTGAACTTTGTTTCAACATCGGTTATTGCCTTTCCCATTTTTCCAATAAATCGATTCTTATGTCGTCTACGTTGTATCACAGTCCATTCATCAGTTGGCGGCTTGTTTTCTTTCCATTCACCTGGCGCCTTAACTATTTCCGCCATCGTTGATTGTGATGAACACGGCCCCGGCGCTTGTTTGTTTGACATAGTATCTGAGGATGGGGACATAACTCTGCTCACGCGCTCAAGTGCCGGTGACATTTGTGACGCCGCGCGCGTCGCCGTCTCTGCCGGTCGATCCATAGACATTCTCGGTGCGAGAGAGACAGTCCTATTTACACATGTGCGAGAGTGAGAGGTCGGCGACGGCTCGAGCGCGTTCCGTCCCAGCGATTTTGTCAAAGTGTCGGTATTTGATAAATCATGTGATAGACCTACCGGCCCACTGTCCGAAAAATATGTACCTCTTTTTTCCGTGTTAACATTTGGGTAATTAACCAAGGAAGTTAGCTTGAGGTTGTCTAGGTCAATACGTACTGTTTCCACCATGTCTACGGTCGCATAGTTTTCCTTAATTGTCCGTATCTCACTCCGAAGTAGCAAAATGTCTTTGAGCAATTTCGTAACATCAATGTGATCAAACGAAATTGGTGGCAATTTTTGTAGGTCTCGTGCTACGAAGGTGGGAATCAAGTCCGGATCAATTTCCTTAAAAAGACAGATAATATCCTCTAAGTCTCGTTGCATTTTTCCATCTCGCCTTCTTGATTTTTTCCTCTGAGAAGTCGTTACGGATTCAAAAAACAAAGTTTTCGCCTCGTCGATATCTGGCTCCGAGAAAGCAGATAGGCACACACGAACTATAGACTCATTATCCATCACATCATGTTTATTTTGAATGAACGCTAGTACTTCACTTATAATTATATTGCAATTATTACACTTTAACTTATTAACCGCCATTGTTTACAACGGACGCGCGCGCACGTCAATGCTGCGCGAGCGAGACTGACATAATGTAGTAATGAGAAGCGATCTTAGGTTAATGGAATCTGAAAGTTCTATGCTCTCAGATTCCACCATCCTTCCTTCCTTTACATGCATGACTGAACATTTATCCACACCAAACTCCATGTTGATAGATTTACTAAAGCAAATAGTTACTCTTAGTAAGTCTATCAAATGTGAATCAGTGCGGGCAAACAGCTTTAAATCATCCATGTATAGCAAGTGTGATACGACCTGACCGCCTCTCTTTAACCTGTAACCTAGCCCTGAACCCTCTAGTAATGTACTGAGAGGGTTCAACGCTAGGCAAAACCACAGAGGACTCAGACTGTCGCCCTGAAATATACCTCGCTTAATCTGTATTAGCTCGCTGGTCGCCTGGGTCTGTCGACACCCTGGATAGTAAAGAGCCGTTTTCCATTGCCCCATACATAACTTCAAGAAGGTGCATAGAGTTGTATTTACTTTATACAGCTCCAGCACCCTCAAGAGCCATGTATGCGGCACCGAATCGAACGCTTTCTTGTAATCTATCCAACATGTCGCCAGACTCTTGTGATTACGGCGAACCTGTTGGCTAATGGCCATATCAATGAGGAGGAGTTCCTTCGTACCACGAGCCCCCTTCCTACAACCATTCTGAGAGGCCGACATAATAGAATTGATTTCGATATGTTTTGAAATTTTGGCTCTCAGAATAGACGTAAGAAGCTTATAGACCGATGGTAAGCAGGTGATCGGTCTATAATTTCCAGGCTCGTGAGTGCTACCTGCTTTGTGGAGCAGGTGCGTAACTCCTGTGGTCATAAAATCTGGCAACGACCCAGATTCTACGGTTGATTGAAACTGCGATGCCAAGCAAGCATGCGAACTACGTAGCCACTTCAACCAGATGTTATGCAGCCCGTCCGGAACTGGAGACTTCCAATTTGATAACGAACGGACTGCACTAGTAACATCCTGGTCTTCAATGACTACGTCTTCCATCTCTGGAATTTGTTCAACCGCTCGCTCGACGTCACGGATCCAATCGCCCTCTGTGTGGCCCATGGGCACCGACCAGATGCTACGCCAAAAGGTATTTGTGGTATCAGCATCCGGCAGCCGCCCATCAGTCACACATTGATCCGGTCGTTCCCAGCTTCTATAAACACGTCTCTGGTCTCTTTGAAATGTGTAATTCACGGTATACCGGTTCACGCGTTTTTTGTATCTGCGCAAACGGTTTGCCCACGCATAAACTTTCTGCTTCAGGAAGTCAATGCGCTCTGTGACCCGAGATGTATAGTCTTGTGGGCTGGTGTCAGTTCCCAAGAAAGCTCGACTCACAAAGCGCATCACTCTAGGGCGAGTATTGCCCTCCCTGAAGCAGATTAGTTTACCAATAAGTGCCCTTGCCTCAGCGATACGACGCTCAATCCTGCATTGCCATGCCGGAGCAGCTTTTCGCCATACAGCAGTGTCGTTCAAAGGGAACTTGACGCCTGCTGTACGACATGCCGCTACAGCAGCACAATACAGGATTGAATGGGTATCACTGAGATTCTCGCTATTCTCTAAATAACTAGGCAGTAGCGAGTCAAGGGCACCTACCAATGCCATATTTTGTCTATGCGTAGGCAACCGCGGCAGTCGAGGCCTAATAGTATGGGGTGTGTACCGATATTCCCGAATCGCACATTCCAAAGCTACCCTTACCTCATCATTGTACTGGATGCTTACATTATTAGTCATGTCATCCTCATCCTCGCTGGTAATGTTTTGGGGCAACGATGTAACACTACTTGTTGTTACACCAGGATGGACGTGAATGGCACGACTCGAACGTAAACACTCTGAGCGAAGCCTATCAAGTACGTTATCATCCAGCATCCGATTGCGCTGGATAACTCGCACTTGATCCGATAGTCGTTGTGCCGTAACGTTGAAGCCTGGTTCAAGAGCCTGAAACAGAGGCAGCATTCGATTACGATACGCACTGAGGTTGGTTCCTCCCTCTGTAGCCTCAAAATATGCCCGCATGACGTTTTCATTTATTGACCTCGTCCATCTCATGCGGCGCACATCACCACCGACAGCGGGGGCCCTGTTCGAGGCCGGCGGGCCTCGGGGTCCCAAGCAGGACGGTGGCCGGCGTCTCCCCTGCCAACGTACAGGTGTTGGCGACGTCGGCGGGGAGAAATACTCGTCGCTTGATGAGCTCAACGCCTCACTGCCCGTCGTAGTCGCGGGTGCAGGTACCGACGGCTGCGAGGCGGAGCTGAGCGACGAGTCCGGGGGTCTCCTTTGTGCTAATGCTCTGGCTCTTGTTAGCATTTGCGTGTCACTACATCATCATTTAATTTATATATTTTTCATTTTGACATGTGTTGTCATTATGACCGATTTTACTTGTTTTGTACTGTTCTTTATGGTTGTATTATTTTAAAATTGAGACTTATTATGTTGAATTATGTTTATTATGTTGAAATTGTGGCCAAATTATTATATATTTTTATGGAGTTATAGAGAGCTGAAAATTTTGTAAAATGACACATATGCTGGTGTTGCCATATTATTATTATTATTATTATTTAATGCGCTTATGGAAATGACGAAACGCCAGATGTGCGTGCCTTCGGATCGAACTCGCTCATTACGTTGAAGGACGAAATTCCAGATGTTGGGATCGAACTTGAGATCGAACGTAGCAATCCACCAGTTCCCACTAGGTTATTACCGACTTTTTAAAGGGAAAGATTTCTTCACAATATTCAAACCCCAAGTTCGTTTTAACGACGTGAATAGAACAATCAGGATGTTTATTTTTTGGCTGATTTAGCTGTCATTACACCTATAGATATACTCTATACCTAATGTTTACACTGATGTTGGATATGAATTTGTAGTCTCTCTTTTTCTCTAATTATGGATTTAGCAATTTCAATTCAATTATCGATTAAATATTCGAATATTCAAGTGATTAGAATTTCTTCGGGTTATCGATTATATTTGAACGCGTGTATTAGTAGATTGATAGAAAAACAAAATAATATAATGTCTCAAGGTTTTATATACATGACTAAAATAAATAACGTTGACAATAAAGGTTCATTATTGTGTAGCTTTTGATCTGATTAAAGACCTGTAAAATACATTTGCGGGAATAATTTGGTAATAAATTGACGTGAAATAACGTAAAATAATTACAAAGAAATTTCGCTGCAAAAACAATTTAGTTGATAATGAAATGTTTCCGGGAAAATATTAAATATTTGCGTTCTGGAAATTGGTGTCACTACCAGCCACGATTTAATTATGGTGATGAGTCAAGAGAAAATGTTGAATTAAAAATAACTGTTAAATTTGTTTTATCCTTGCTAGGGTTGGAGGTTTTCGGTCATTCAATTGAGCTGCCTGTCAATATTTGTATATAAACGTGACGTCTTGAGTCCGGCTCAGGAGTCGGACTCACTTAGCTCGACCCCCGGGTCGACCCTCGGCTCGAGCTAAACGAGTGTTATTCCGTTTACAAATTCTAAGTAACAACATCGGGTCTGGAACTGTACCCGATAAGCGTCAAGAGGCTAGATCTGTTTCATAGGTCCTAAAACTGTAGTTAGCAAAATGAGGTTGTAATACAGCTTCGAATATATAAGCATGTAATTATTACTATTACTCATGATTTATACACTTACATACGTTTGCTACTCGACTCGCGATTATTCTGCTGGATAACTATCACCATCTCCACGCAAACTCCTACGTACCACAAGGAAAAACGGTTTTTCCATTTGGTACGGATTACGCACTGGGTATAATAACAGGGTACTGCTCACTCAACAAACACCTTTTCAAGATCGGTATCACTGATAGCCCTTTATGTAGGGGCTGCATGGAGACCAAGGAAACACCGGCTCACGTGCTCCTACATTGTAAAAGTGTGAGCAACCAACGGGCGAAACTACTAAATAGTCCAGAAACGATGAAAGCAGTACTGCGTGACACCGGTACACTATTGTCTTTCTGGACGGAGTTGAGGTATGAGTAACCGAACAAATTTTTCGCATCGGTCACTTACGCACAATGATCCAATTGTGGAGCTAAGTGCGGACAACACACGTCCAACGAACTAACTAATATTTTTTTATTTACAAGATTAAATTACTCCTTCCAAAATTAGAGGAAACCGTTTATATTATGTTGACTTTATTCAGCCATGTGAAAATTGGAAATCGGACAATTGTTGTTCGAGTTGTGTTTTAAGCCTTCCATTTATGTAAATCAAGTGTTTGTACATCCGTACTCAGCTTTAATTGAAATAAACTTTGCAGACAGATGATGTGATATTCTGTAAATTGTACCTATTCTTCATTGGCCTATGCAAGTATCTTAACTAAGGTTGTTGTTATATTGATCATCAATTTCTATTACTCTTTACTTCTAAACTAATAACATAAAGAGGAAATATTTTTACTTTTGTTTGTAATAAATAAACTCAAAAACTATTCCAACGATTTTAATCATTTTTCATTATTAAAAAGCTACTTAATTTGGCAGTAGCTATATAACATCACGATACGACTCACAGGAGCGGAGCAGTAATCATAAACGCGAATGACAGGTAGTTCAATCCTAATCCTAACTAACATTATACATACGAATGTCAGTTTACTTGTTACGTTTTCACGCCTTAACTACTCGACCGATCATCATGAAATTTCGCACATACGTTGTCAGGGGCATAGAAAATGACATAGGGTAATGTTTATCCATATATAACGTACTGTTCCCGAAGAATAGAAATTTATTGACAAAATCTACACAAACGCGAGCAAAGCCGCTGGCAATAGCTAGTAAACTGTATAACAGCACGATACGACTTACAGAGGCAGAGCAGCAATTATAAACGTAGTTAAAACCGTAGGAGACAGCTAGTTCGCTATATAATTATTACTCAATATCCCATATCCTAGATACGATATAAAAGAATATTGTCTGAATCTAAGTGACATCCGAACGTCGACTTAGAAATTAAACAGTCTATAAGTGAGAGCATTTCAAATGCAAGCATTTTATCTATAGTTTAACTAAAAGCTTAAAAAATTCTGATCAATCAAAATACAAAACGAAGACTTAAGTCTACTAGATTAATAATAATAATAACCCTTCTGGAACAGTCGTTATTTTATCATGAGACTAACGCGATATCGGAGGGCACAGTACACTAGGTTTTAAACTATCACCTTCGCCTTGTGATATAAACAAAAAATGTATCACCAGGTTAAATAAAAGCGCACAAACCTGCGGTTTGTGCAGCTTGTGGCGAGCTGAATGTGTGTGGCGACACTGCGGTCCTGAATGCCTCAGAGAGTTGGTTAGGACCTCGTCCCCAGCTTGCCATTACTGGTTGGCTAGGGTGGAACTTCAAGGACCCATAGGACTCTCAACTCTGGCTTGCCTTGGTCGGCCGGTCAGAGGGAGGCGGTGGAAGTGTCATTTTCAAGGGCATAACAACGGAGAAACCCACTCCGGGTCTCCGTTGTCACGAGACCCATAATGGTGAAATCGGCGCCGCACCGCTCAACACCCCTAGCCACTCGCACCGGTGTTGCCCTCTGCTGCTGGTTTGTATGCCTATAGTGGCTATTCATGGGGCCCATCTAGTGAGTTGGCGAGTCACCGTCTGCCCATTGCAATGATACTATTAGAGTATTCAGGGCAGACGCCGTTTTCCATCCATAGTTAGCAATATATACCGGTCCATCAAACACCCATACCCATAGCCCATATATTAGAATCCATACGTAGCAATAGTCCTACGCCTGCTGCGGCTAATGCCGCTGTTGGTGTTCCATCCCACCTTTGATTAAAACTCTCGAAGGACCTCTTCACGTTGGACCCATGTCTCCGTATAAGCCTCCCAAAGGGCCAGGTATTTTCTAGTATAATATGTTAGAAAGTACCTGTGATAAGAGAAACATAATAATAATAATTTATTGACATTAGAAAATTGTAACAAGCATTCACATAAATATACGGTAACCAACTTAATTTAAAATTTAATACATAAATATCTGTGTCTAAGCTAGGTGAAAAACATCTGTATTTCAGACAACAGCGCTTTGCCCTAGAATTTTTACATCATAAAATATAAGATATCATGATAGTCATAAGTTTATGTTTGCATTCTTATTTTATGCAAACATAAACTTATGACTGTATATCTGTGAGAGCACAGGTAGAAGTGTGCTACACCTTTATTTCGCTTGCTATGTTATTTGGGAATGAGTTTATTATTCAACAGAGCAGTTTCCCATTTCCTAAAAGAAATACCATAATGTTTGCTTAAAAAAAATTTACTAGACAGAAACCGGAGCTTTAAGGCTACAAACCTATGCCATACCTCTCTCTCATTTCAGCCGAAAAGAGAGCGAGAAATAGCCATTTATCCCATATAGTTGTGGGGACGTTCTTCAAAAACCACGAAACTAAGCCATATCAAAAAGACGGACAATTTATAAAATTGTTACAAAAATACGATAGTTCTATCGCATTGCATTCGATAAATAGAAGACGGTGGAGTCACCGCAGAATCGTGAAGCATTTCCACTGTGAACCTTTATTTGGAATGGGTTCACTACAGTAGGACAGGTTGGGATTTTGACTACGGGATTTCGATGACCTTTGAGTATTTGTTTATTGCACTGCCAAAACTGACACAAATTATTTTTTTCGATTGACTTAACGATTATGTAAGCATCCATACATTATTGTGTAACGTCAGGGAGGCTATGTAAGTTATACCTTCAGACCGTTATAAAAAATAGACTGCTGAAAACGACCAGAATGAAACATTAAGTCATGAAAAATAAATTTACGAAGTTTGTACATACTTGATGAGATTGCTATAGACAGTACAGGGAATAACCATCTATTTTACAATTCAAATAGGTAGAACATGCTATAAACAATTTAAATGCGCGACTTGCCTGTAGAGAACAATTCAATAAAAAGGATGTTCTTACAAATACACTATACTTTCTCACATGACGTTTGAAAACTGTCTTGTTGGTTTCGCGTAAAAATTGCGTTTATGTTCGTGTTCCGATCGTAAAGGATCGAATTCGATTCCAGTAGTGCCCAAAGATGCTTAATAATAGGTCTTCTAAAGAATATGCTTATAGAATTTATTCGGCTATCAGCATACGCTGACTTCTAGACAAAATGCTTATATAGTATCGATATCGCCTGACAGGTTAAGAAAAAAGAGAATAAGGCAAAATATATATCCAGGATCGTAGTAAGTCAACAAATTCCATAAAGCAAAGTACAAAAGATTGTAGACAAAGAACAATTTGTAGTGTCCTATGGTAAAAATGGATCGCCGAAAACGGTGTAGGTGTAGCATATACATACATAAATCAATATAAGTGATTTCTGATTATTGTCATATTAGTATTTAATTATAAATAGTACGTTTGGTACGTAAGCACTTGGTATGATTGACTTATGTGGAACCCTCTCAGCATCTCACGAATAAGAGCTGTTCTCTCAGCAGAATGCGGCAGGAATTATCCTTGCCTCTTACTTTTTACTATGTGAACTAAATGGCTTTTTCGCCTTTAAATAATTTGTATAAAGAAGTAGAAATAATTAGTCTCCGTTTACACTAATTACTTTCAAACTTTTGCGTTGAATATGTAAGATATATTGTTTGTTACAACCTGGCTCAGTTTGATTGCGACCACTGCCGGTGTAACTTGTTCCAAACTTCAAGACACCAAAGGTAAATAAAGTTCGTAATGGAAATTAATGCGGTATGATCGCATGACGAATTATATACATATGTATATCTCCTGGAAACAGACGATACGTAAATGTATATTCATTAAATATTAAGATAAAACATAAACCAATAGACACATTCTATCTCTATATAGTCTATAATTACTAAATTTTTGGTAGCATTATCAAATTATCCTTACGCAAGTACACTGTCTTATTCACTAAGACTATTATACAATAATTTGCTATGTAAATGTTGAAGTATGCCTTTATCGAACAGTAGGCAATTGGGTCAAGTTTTGAACTTCGAACAAACTGTCTACAGTTTCTTGTTTGATCTTTATTCAAACGAAATATAATTTTTAGTTTCTATTTAAATTCGAAGCCTTATTAAGCTTTATTTTAACGTTATAACTTTGAATTCTTTGACGAGGCACATGTTTTCTTCTTCCTTCGAGGTCTTTTAAGAGGGGTGAGAAAAAGCACCTCCTCAGGTAGTCAAAGCAGAGACTTTAGCATTACTTCACGACTTGGTGTACTGGGTACTGCTCGTAGACTATCAGACTGCTTACCATCGGATAGAAATAGCTATACTGACAAGCAAAAATAAAAATATCCTCTCAAACATAGCCCTTTGACGTTACAAACTTTAAAACAATACACACAAAGAATATTTAGATTGGGCACTGCTATTCATTGATCGTACAAATCTTTACCCTGTGTCCGAATCGAACCCACAACAGCCTCAATTTGGTAGCTGCAAGAGCTATTGAATCATCGTTGCAAACTTAGGATAAAGCTTTGGACTTGCAATCGAGAGGCTGTGATTGTGAATACCACCCATTGTACAACAACGTGAATCCTCTCCTAACTAAACTTTTCAGCAACGAAACGACCAGACTCTAAACAGCTATTTGTGAATCACACAAATGTCTTTCATGTGCGAAGATCGAATCTACAGTAGTCGTCACGGGGTCAGCGGTGAGGCAATTTTGATTACAAAATACTATCGTAATCTCTAACCCATATTTCTAGTAATCTGAACGTGCTATATATATTGGCTCTTCAAAATAGAAAGTACTGCATCGAAAGCCAAAGAAAAAACATTCCCTACTAACATTACAGCGGCTACCTCAAGAGCCTGTAAATTCTACTCACTGCAAGAGTACAATACAAGGTTGCTTAGCAAGAACCTTATAAAACGTGAAGTAACTTCTCCAGCCCCTCCTGTTTGAGCTAAATCCATGAATTGCACTCACTGCAAAAATACAATACAAGGTCGCTTAGCAAGAATCTTATAAAGCGTGAAGTAATTTTTCCAGCCCCTCCAGTTTGAGCGAAATCCCTGGATTGTACTATGATCTGCTCTTTAGTTAAGAAATAACCTGTCATACTAACTTCCACTTTAGGTTTATAATTTAGCATGGTCATAGATCAACCAATAATACATATATATTCGTACACCATGCCGAAGAAATAAGCAGAGCTGTAATACACCAACATTTCGCTAGCTATATTTAATAAAAACGGTAGGGCCTATTCTCGTCTTCCGGACACAGTTTCGAACTCCATGCTACAAAGAATTTCTTGGCAAAAACATCCAATAACATTCTACCCGGATCCGCAATATTTAAAATGAAATAATATTTATACTGCACGACCACACACTGACCAACAAACTGCAATGCAGAGGGTCTCGGGTTCGAACCCACGTCACGCACCTCTGGCTTTCGAAAGTTATATGACTTTTCGAAATGATGTGCGTATTGATTGATTGCCTCGGAGAGCACGTTAAGCCGTTAGTCCCGGCTGCCATGAACATCTATGGCAGTCGTTACTGGAAAGTCAGTGCCCTATAATATCCTGACACTGGTCTAGCCTTAAGGTATCGTTAGCCTTCGGGTTACGGAGGTCAGGTGGCAGCCGCTCCGTGTAAAAATTGATATCCAGTCAAATCCGGTTAGATCAGAAAAGCCGACCCCAAGTGACTTAGGAATAATTAAAGCTAGAGAGAAGAAGAATAGCGTAAGTAGTCCAAGTTATCACCTCACCATTGCCACTGCACCGATAGTCATGGGTTAGAAGTCATGACAATCGGTGCAGTGGCAATAATGACCAAACAATGTTAGATAGTGGCGGGGATAAAGCACCTCATGTGAAAATGCGCATAATCCACAAATAGTTGTTACCATTCTGGTGTTCTTTTTAGTAATTTTTTTAAATAATTAACCCAACGTTCCTGAAAATATTTCAAGAAAGGGAATCGGTTTAAAAAAAAATGTAGACGCGGAATTGATGATTTTACCGAAGAACATTCTAAACTATGCTTTAAACGAAATTCGCCATGAGTTTGAATACGCAATCAAACGTATAGCAAATAAAACTCAAACCGCTCGCCTGCTAATAAGCTCTTTGGAGACTAGATTGAAATAGTATAACCGTAGGTAGTGCTTTTAATCGCTTAACGTTAGCGAGAGCACTATGTATGTTATATTGTCATCTGTTTACGCGAATGTTATTCATTGAAATTAAACTACTATATACGGATTTTATCGCGTTGTTTATTTATCACTGTATTACGAAATTTTGAAACTATTACACTACTACAATTTATAAGCTAATAAAATTATTTAAACTATTAAATCTATTTATATTTAGGTTTACACTTTCCCCGACGTTTCAATTGCTTTTTAGCAACCATGGTCACGGGGAGACCATATACTGATTTCGTAGTCGATTTTAGATTGAAATTCCCAATTCGACATTTAAGCTGAAAATTTAAATCTCACATTCCCACGCGTAAGTTTGGGTTTATATTTGTTACAAATGGTATTTGTTTAAATTCCTGAGTCATTCTGAAAATTGGCAGTAAACCCACGGCGTTTCGAAATTTACGTGGAACCTTTTACGTGGAACATAATATATAAGTATGTAATACACTCTTGCTCTACCTTTTCGGGAATATAATCGATTCTATTGCTGGTTTTAAACAAACTGGTTTCAGGTTTCATGTATGCTAAACATAACTTCATATATACATACAGACTGGTATTCACAGGCACAATTATTAACATTTCAACACTATACTTTTTTTTAACACTATATTTTTGTGCTTAATGGACCTCCGTATAACACTCTCCTTCGTTCCGTATGCGACTGCTGTGCTTGAGGTTTCTGATTAAGCCTGGAATGGGCAATGTTGTTGCGTTTTTATGTCATGACATTCTGAGCATATACGTCATACGTGAGACATATGTATTTATATGTTATGATTATTACAGTTGGCGAAATGTAGGCTTAAAATATTGCTGACCACCTCTACGTGGATAGAGGGTTCAGACTGTAATGTTATATGTAAGTGACCTAACTTTTGAGAGCAGTGATAGCTCAGTGGGGAGACGAACAGACTGCAATGCAGAGGGTCTCGGGTTCGAACCCACGTCGCGCACCTCTGACTTTCGGAAGTTATATGACTTTTCAAAATTATGTGCGTATTGATTGACAATTACCGCTTGCTCCGTGCCTCGGAGAGCACGTTAAGCCATTCGGTCCCGACTGCCATGAACTTCTATGGCACTGGGTCGAAGTGTTGCCGGTCTGTATTGACTGGCCCCCACACAAGATAAGATACCTAACTTTAATTTGATGATTGTTTTTATGTGCCAATGCATTGAAAATTGTTTATTCCACGGAATAAAAAAAAACGATAACGTCCCGTAATATAAATAAGGCCACAAAATGATAATTGATCTTTTTAAAGGATTTAACGGCTTTCACTGCATGAGTTTGTGCTAATGTCAGCGGACGGTTATAAGTCCTAAGTTGACTTATTGATCAGGCGAAGTGGATTTTTTTGTTTAAACTTTTAAGTAACAGGCCCGGGTTAGGAACTATCACTGACATAATGTCGCGGTCTATTCTTTTGACGACATATAGATGTGATAGTATGTGTTAATATGGTTTATATTACATCTTTTCGCCTATACATATGTGTATATACGGCAAATTCACTAAGCGCAAAAAATAAACCAATATTTTCAAAAGCAAATGGAACTTCAAAACCTTGCTAATATGATTAATGAGAAAGATCGCGAAGCTGTTTGAACGTCTATTACTTAACCACGCGTAAGCCGTGTAGAGATCACCACATAAAAATACTTTTTAAGCTGGTATGCGGTATAAATAAGATCCTCGCTGGTTTCAGCACGAATGGGCCGGATCGACCGGGGTAGTACTACCCTCTCACAGAATACCGGCGTGAAGTAACGGTACCCGTACTGTTGCGTTTCGTATTGGTGAGTCAGAGAGCCGGAGGCCCAGTTACCCCGATCCTTTTCCTATCCTTTCCTTTGTCCTTACCCTCCTTCATTACTTTTTAAAGGGTTGGCAACGCACTTGTAACTCCTTTGGGATGGCGGATGTCCATGGGCGGCGGTAATTGCTTACCATCAGGCGATCCGTCTGCTCGTTTGCCAACGTATACCATAAAAAAAAAAAAACCGCGAGCTGAAACTAGTGTAAAATAATGATAACTGATAACTTCATGAATAATTAAATTGATTATGTCACTATATGACAGACCCACTGGGCAAAAACGTGTTACCCTGTGAGTAACATAATGTTGTCATACTCTCAAATTTTATTAATCATCATAATCATCCCTCGATATTCCAGGCAGACAGATATTTTGATATTATTTATGTCTGACTTGTGATAAAATTGAATGGCAGTTAACGAGCTGTTAGATAACAAAACATTTTTGACTTTGGTTTTCGAATATTCATAACTTTGTAATCCTTTAAAAAGTTATGAATATTCAAAAACCAAAGTAAAGTTATAAGTATTCAAAAAGTGATTAGTAACACTTACACTTGATTTGTAATAGGCATCCGCTTTTAGAAAACGGGTGTGATTTTTTGTACTGATTTAAAAATAATTAGCGAACTGTCAAATGCTAACTTGATTTTGAAATAGTGGTGTCCTATTTAGAATTCCATGTTATGTATACCGTAAGTGCACTACATATCAGACGAAATAATATGTAATGAAATTTAATATTGTATTAATATGTATGATGTGGTTGTGCTATAAAATAAATAAATAAATAATCATTAAAAAGAAGGGCATGTTTATTTTTTTATTACAAATGAATAACGCATTAAACCTTTTATAAAGGCAAATTATTAACTTCATACTTTAAGTTCTATAAAAATGTCTAAACGAAAGCGTGCTTAGAATAATTTCTTTATTTTACGATCCCCGCTATTACACGGCCCGCCTCTATTTACGGTCGTGTTCTGGGTTCATTAGCCTTATGAAACAAATATTTATGGTTTATTGTTTAAGTAGTTAGTATTGCGTGAAAATTACTCTTTTACTTTTTAAAAAGATTAAACCTGCATGTTGTACAATGTTGTGTATAAATATTCTAACAATGGACACAAAAACAAGACGTAAAAAAATCTATAATGAAACTTGCATAATAGGATAGTTGATTCACATTTTTTATTAGTTCCTAGCTACCTACTACCTACCTGTGTACCTGCATCAATAAAAATTAGCCTATGCCCTTTCCCAGGTTTTAAACTACCTCTATATCAAATTTTATCTAAATCGGTTGAGAGGTTTAGCCGTGAATAGGTAACAGAAAGGCAGACAGACAGGCAGACAGAAAGAGTTACTTTCGAATTTATAATATTAGTAAGGATAAGGATATCATTTGGTTACATTACCCAAAATCTAAAAATTAAATAAGATACAAGTGTTTCAAATCTGGTAGTAGGGGTAATTGTCATATGACAGAAAAATTATGCAAGATAAAAACTATGACGTAACTGCTTTTTAAATGCAGCTGTCCGAGAAAGATAGCGAGCTATCCCACTACAACCAAAGGAGACCGGCAAGTTTTCATATATCTCTGGGCCTGATGTTACTAAGATGATTTTTGCTTTATTTTATAGATATATTATTAACATTTCAAAACGAAAATATTCATCTAGCTGCTCAAGGGGAGTACCGAGATATTTACTGTCAAAGAAAAATGAAATACACATACACATGTATTTAAAAGTCTCAAAGATCTTAAGATCACCAAGTAATTAAGAGTTATTTGAGGTGTGTTATGTACTAGAACAAAAACATATAGGTATTATATTATAAAAACTAAACACTTATATAGTTTATCATGATCATCATTATCGGCTCATATGATACTGGGAGCATAAATAAAATACTTGTTGCTTTCTACACTTTATTAATCACTAATCATTATCATCATCATAGATAATTAAAATATTATCTAAACACTGTGCAGGCGGTATTAAGTTTTGTTGAAACCTTGCCCAGCTAAAGTACCTTACTATGACCATTACATGACAACAACAACCTACAGTTCTTTTACCTACCACACAATTACAATAATATTGCTCGATCGCTTCCCTACCAACAAAAGAGTTGTCAACTAAAATATAGGAAAAATATGTTTTTGCACTGATATGTCATCATATGATTTTGTTGCGTATACATTGTGATCGAAATCAGTTAAAACAAGCCGTTGTCAGTCGTATAAACAAGAAACCAATATCCGTTGTGAGAATGCGTGGGTCGTTCGTTAAAGCAATATACGCCAGAATCAATAAAATGTCGCCAAAATCGTCAAGAAAGCACAGTACACAATAAAAACATACAGTACGAGAAGTATTCACAATGCGAGAGCAGCAAGCGGCGCGCAAGCAGGCGAATGTCGAGTAGTTTGACAATAATTGACACTGTCAAAATCCTTTTTGAGTTGCCATTAAATAAAACAAGTCTTAGTTAGTATCGATTCCAATCTAAGGAAAAATAATTAAAATGCGTTGAAATAAAGTGTAAGTTACAACTAAATCCATATTTTTACGCATTAATTGATCTTTGTATGTAATACAAACACTATCCTGAAAACCGATATTAAAAAAAAGTGACAGGTATATCGATTTGCCTAATAATTATTTCATACATAACAACACTGTATATTATCCAAAGTCAACCGAAACCAGTGAATAAAAGTACGTTGAAGTTTTATTAATTTAATAAAACACTATCCCTTGTAAATCTACAAAATATTAGAAGATATGGCATCAAAAAATATCTGAAGACTTTTGAATAATAAAGGATTGGAGTAACATGAAGTTATGTTAAGCCTATTTCTGCCAGTGTCCTTTCTCTTATATCCAGGTTAAAATGTGAATTATTCCTTTATTTTATTTTTCCAATTTTGATACTGATTGCACAAAAATATTTCTTTTGATTGCTTTGTGATCTTATCTATAAAATAATGTTTAAAATCAAACATTGGCAACCCTATTCTAAAGAGACTCAGCAAATACAATTTTGTATGGATTTCTATTTTACGAATGACGAATAAAGGTTTAGTGGAATATCAACTCGTTTCATATGACTCCATTTAGTAGAGTTTTTTTTTGTTTTCTTGTTACTCTTTCACGCTAATGTTATGCGAAATTTCTTAATGATTGGTTAAATAACCAATCATCATGAAATTTCGCATAATTACATGTTTTCAGGGGTATAGAAAAGGATTACCTTTCAATAAGAAAAAGAAATGTGTACCCGAGAAATAAAAATTTATTAACAAAATCTTCATTAACGCGAGCAAAGTTCCGGGCAGAAGCTAATGCAAATTAAACTTAGTTATTGTATAGATAAAAAGAGTATCGGACTGGCTGTTAAGTACTATATGTTTTTAAAAACACTTCAGCCAATGTCTTTCTTAGATATTCTGCGGTAGTAGAGTCGGTAATGTGGTGCATAGCGTGGTCCATGTAAATGAACATTGCACGTGACATGACGCACCGTCCTCGCAGATAAAATCACGAACAAAAACCAGCTAGAACTAAAGCAAGACTCAATCAAATCAAAGTTGTGTGTATTACATTTACGAATCATTGGGACAGAAACGCTTCAAGCGAGTCAACAGAATTGACAGATCTTATCAAGCCTTTCAAACTTGTGCTTAGACCGAATTTATCTGATGGTAATGGAATTGATGTTTTAAACTACGAAAAGGAGAAACCCGTTTCTGAGCCTACCGTTACACGAATGAGATATGTACCAAAAAAATTGTCTATTTTGCTTAATTAACCCATTTAAATATTAGCCTCAATACCAATGGCCAAGTGTAGAAAATAATTAGAAATCTATTTTTTTTATCTTAAACTAGCCTTGTAAACAATTAGAACTGCCGCTTTAATAAATCCTTTCCACCCTCCTATCGCAAACCATAGTGATGCCCAGGAAATTATCCAAAAAATTAATCATTACATGTATGTGGAAAATAGATTAAGTAACTATGTGATTAGCAACAATTTCAATCGACGTAGGGCGCAGTTCCAAGCAATCGATGTAGAAAGAGATAATATTATCGATTTTACTGAATTAACATACAGCGAGCTTATTCTCATATCCTTGGGCACATACCAAGTTAAACAGGCCCGTTCTTACTATGGGGAGCACATGAGAGAAAATGGCTCATATGTCATAGAAGTCTGTAGAGAGGTGGACAGTGACCTACAGCAAGAACTATTAACATCAGACTCAACCTGGATGTTAAGAGGAAGAATAAAATCTAGGCATATTAGTAGTAGGATGTATTTCGTTTACATATTAGTTGACAGCGCTCTAAGTGGCAGGGATGCTATAATTCAATATTATTGCACTTCTATCATTGGCAAAAGAACGGTTGGTTGCTGTGCCCACACCATGAGCATAATATGGTATCTTGGTTGGGCACGGCACCAAAGTAGACAATTGCCTCCTGCACAATTTCTGGATACAGTATTATTATGTTATCATAATCCTAATGAAGAAGGTGACTAATAAAACCATCACAAATATGTGTTTTTTATTTCAATATATTGTTGCTATCTCAGATTACTGTAATGTGAGATTGCATCAAATCCCTTAGTAGATACAATATTAACAAATGCTAGCCAGCAGTAATGTAACTGGGCCGTGTCTTACAAACATAATTTTCAGCTGAGGATTTCAGTAATATCAATCAGACCAATCTGAAGTCACCCTCTAAGCGTTTTTTTATATACCTCAAATCTCATCGTTATACGCTGCATCACAGCAAATAGGCGTTCCAGATTTACGTAGGCATCAAAGCCTCAAAAATATCAATTTTAATTTATATAACTCAAATAATAAAAATAACCTAAGATGTAAACATTGTCTGAATTTATCAATTTGGCCATTGCCGTGCATCGTGAAAATTGGGATCGTGAAACCTTTCTAAATGCTCTAATTTATGGCCAAATTCCAGTCCTGTAACGCCAGGCCCAAGTTTCTATGGCGTTTGGGTTTCTCCTTTAGACATACTGTTACTGCCTTGAAATTGAACGGCTGTCTTACTGTGTGAAGGAAACTTTCAAACGGTTAGTTTATCTGTTCACTCCTTAATATATTGCTTAAGGAGTAATAAAGAAAAAGGATGTGGCACATTTCTTTTGCCAAACTTCTCTGCCGCTCTGTACCGGTTAAGTAGGACACAAAGATCACCCAGACTCGAAACAACTATTTATGTAATACATTTTATTTGAAAAGATATTGTTTAAAAAAGCTTATTTCCATCCACCAACCCAAATCACTTTGCTCTTGAATATGGAATACCATATGGCCTTTCAAAGATGACCAATGACCATGCATCCCGCCATTGCCGTATAGGTTACCACATTGCCACATTTTTTAGCATAATATACAACATGTCACAGATATAACGCACAACCTCAAACACTCCAATATCTTATCTTATCTTGTGTGGGGGCCAGTCAGTACAGACCGGCGACACTTCGACCCAGTGGGATCTTTTGTGTCGACTTCCCCAATAACGACTGCCATAGATGTTCATGGCAGTCGGGACCGACGGCTTAACGTGCTCTCCGAGGCACGGAGCAGGCGATAATTGTCAATCAATACGCACATAATTTCGAAAAGTCAGAGGTGCGCGACGTGGGTACGAACCCAAGACCCTCTGCATTGCAGTCTGTTGGTCTCCCCACTGAGCTATCGTTGCTCCAAAAATTCAAAAAAGAATCCAAAAATTCAAACACTCCAATAAGATTATTAAATCGTAATAATAATATAATTATTAAAAAGTTACTTTTATGTACTTAAATATTTTAATTTATCGAATTAGTTCCCCTTAATGTGCGCGGATAATATGGATATATTACAATAAATCTAACATGATTGCCTTTATTGTATCAAAACCTTATTGTCTTGAATTATGATATATTTTCTTTTATACTATAATTTAATTCGTTTTAATTATTTTAGGGATAAATAATTACCTACATAAAAATTGCTGGAATTGATTCAGTAGCCGATTTTGACCAAACTACTTTCAGGATGTGCGTTTATTATGTTACATGTTGTATAATCAATCAAAGCAGCGAATGCCTAATGGGCGACCATTGCCATGCAGAGGTCACGAGTTTGATTCCAAGGTAACCTATGATTTTCAAAGTTATATGCCTATTAAATAGTTAATTATCCCCTGCTTTAAAGGTGAACGAATAAACAAACAAACATCGTGAGGGAACCTACGTTTCTGAAATATTAATACTCTCAAAACTACGTATGTTAATTCAGCCAACCCGCACGGGGCCAGCGTGGTGGACCATGTTTTTGATTTTGTACGTGGGAATGCTTTGACGCATACCTCTCCGCGGGGCGACAGAGAGGTTATGTCCGGTTCACCGGGAGAACGATACCCCGGTAAAACCGACTAAACTTACCACGGTGTTCCTCGACATAATCATAGACGACAGAGCCGCGCGAATCGCTTTCACATGCAATCGCGACCCCGCCGAGGTTTTGGCCCGCCGTGTGAAAGCAGGCCACTACATAACGCACTTCCTCTACTGTCTCCTTGTGGGGGGACAAAAACACGACTTAGTGGCGCTCGTGGGAACACGCACGCCGCCTCTTGGACCTGGTGCTAATCGAGTGGCGAGCAGACCCATGCAGTCCACTACCCCCACGTCAAAGTTCAGGGTGGCTGGAGGTCATCACGCGCCCTTCGGCGCCCGATTCTGCGGTTGGGGAGAGGATTTTAGTGCTCCCTCTCGCGCTCCACCGCCTACTTGATGGACATGACTTTGTTCCACGAACTCTCGCTCCGGACCATAGATTGAATCACGGCCAGAAGCGAGAGGGCAACCATACCGACTGCCGCGATCAACTCACGGCGCTGCGATGCCCAGGTGGGGCAATCCGCCAAAGTGTGCAGCGCGCTATCCACAACAACATCGTGGCAGTCGCCGCAGTGATGACATCCGGGCGTCTCCTGTCGGCCTATGCGACACAGGAACTAGCCAAAACAACCGCGGTCAGTCGTTACCTGTGTCGGCTGAAAGGTGAGGGTGCCATGCCGCCTCTCCAGCCACTCTTCAAAAACGGGACTTATCGCCACGATCGTGGCCGAGGCCCGAGCGTGGTGGGCCATGGCCTTACGCTACTTACAGTTATAACAAGGCCCGATGTTATAATATACATACACATCTTAAATTAATCATCCTAATACAATATGAACTTGAACTAACTACCCGACCGATCAACATGTAGTTTTTAGGGGTACAGAAAAGGACACATGGTACCTTTCATCCAAAAAAAAAAGTTGTTGCCGAGAGATAGATTGTTAAAATCAACATTAACAATAGCACAGCCGCCGCGCACATAATCTAGCTGTGTCCACAGTTTCACCCGCGTTTATGATTACTGCGCCGCTCCCGTGGGTCGTAGCGTGATGTTATATAGCCTATAGCCATCCTCGATAAATATGCTATCCAAAATTAAAAGATTTTTTTAATTCGAACCATTAGTTCCAGAGATTAGCGCGTTCAACCAAATAAACAAACAAACAAACTCTTCAGCCTTATAGTCAATTAGTACCTATAGATTATTTTTATAGTAAACATAATTCGTGAAACTTATACTTTTTCTGTGTACTGCTTCAATTTTATGTAGTAGTTTCGATATCTTTTAACATGATCCTAAACTCTCTAGAGAGACGGGTGGTAGCATATGACGCATTGAATATGTTATACCTATATATCAGTATTCATCTATGAAGTGCTCGTTATAAATTGTGGCTTTATAAATTGATTACACTGCATGTATGTAGTTGTGAGCTCAAAACTTGGCATGTATAGCATATAATAAGATTTATGTGTTCCTTTATCGTTCTGCCTTTCTTTTGTTAGCCTATTGATGTGTTATTGATGGTATTTCATAGATACGTTATGACTGTTATGATGAGTGTATACCTTCTCTTTTTTAAGACAACTACTGCCATGAATTTTGCCTGTATTCCGAAGGACTTTGCAATCGTCGGCATCGATGGCGTAGTTGTCAGTGTAACCGACTGCCACGCCTGAGATCGCGGGTTCGATTTCCGCACAAGTCAAAAATTTGTGTGCATGAACATGGATGTTTGTCTTGGTCTGGGTGTTTCTATGTATAATATGTATGTATTTACAAAAAAACAAAGTATATATGTATGTTTATCCATTGTCTAGTACCCATAGTACAAGCTTTGCTTAGTTTGGGCTAGATGGTGTTATGTGTATGTGATAGAATGTGATGTGATTTAAACAATGGACACAAAGAACAGCAAGACTATGAATAACTTGCTGCACTGCTTGTTAATCAAACAAACGTTTTTTCGAAATTTCGAATGCAAAAACTCAGCACAATAACAGTTGAAGGGGAAACCCAAACAAAGTCATTAGAGATTGTATGGGATTAAATTAATAAAAAAAATTACCTAATTATATATTCATCAAATATGACTGTGTCAAAAATTAACTCGTAATTTTTTTTTGGGTATTGGTACTGGACTCTTGTCAGCTACGCACTGATAGGAGGCATAGCAGGAGAGAATAATAGCAGGATTTGGCAGCAATATTTTTAGCTTTTCAAATCTGTTCTACAGTTAACCCGTGCCTAAGTAACAAACATCTGTCTAATTAAATAAACTTTCATATTAATAATATTCATAGATTTACGAGCAATATCAATATTTATTCATCTCACTACCCACTGTAAATTCTAGCCCACAATGAACGTGTCATACGTATTAAAATGGCTCCCGTTAATACCAAACAGACATTTATTACACAGCGATTATAAATTAAAATCTATTGACGTCATTCTGATACATATTATCAGTAGTAATTATTCAGTTCAATTACATTTATTTGCTAAATGCACCTACAATAGAGCTGCAATAAAGTTTTAAGCCCATATCTATTTGGTGTTTCTATAATCTGTAAGCTGACCTGACAGATTATCGAAACACTGAAATTGTAGTTGAAGCGATGGAATTGATGTAAATATTTATAAATTAACGTTTTTGAATTGTTTTATGAAATTACCTTTTTTTATTAATCGAACGAGGTTGACAGACTTACGCCTTCACCTTCCAGCTGACACAGGTAATGACTGGCCATGGTTGTTTTGACCTCCAGCCACCCTGAGCTTTGACCTGGGGCTGGGGGTGGTGAGCTTCGTGGGCCTGCCCACCATCCGATCAGCACCAGGTCCGAGAGGCGGCTTGTGTGTTCCCACGCGCGCCTCTGTGTCGTGTCGGTCTCCCCCGTAGGGACATCCCCTTCCTCTACGACTATCCCAGTTTATGATATAGCGTTCCCCTACACCAACCGTTAGGTTATAATAGAGGAGCCGCTGTACACAGAGGAGCCGCTGTACATAGAGGAGCCGCTGTACATAGAGGAGCCGCTGTATATACAGGAGCCGCTGTACTCCCCCGTAGGGACAGTAGGGCTTTAAAGTGAGTTTTGCCTAAAACGTAGGTCTTGTCGTGTAGTGATCTGCCGTTTTATACGGCTGACCGAAACCTCGGCGACTCACGACCGCATGTGCAAGTGGTTCGTGCAGCCCGTCGATAGCGGTTTTGTCGAAGAACAGTAGTCGGTATTCCGAGAGGTTCATTATCATCATTTCAATAAATCTTTCTTTTACCCCGGTGAGTCCGACATAACTACTGCCCCACTCCCCCCCTCCTCCGCGGAGGGGTATGCGTCAGTTAATTCCTCCAAGTAAAACAAAAAGAAATGTTATGAGTGTACGAAGCAAGAAATATGCTAGGACCGTTGATATCCATATAGTTTTTATCTGCCCCTTCCGAATACAGTGTATGTATGTGTTTTTATTAAAATAAAGGGAAAAACAGGACACATATTTAAAACCCACATACATAGCCTTCTGCCTTACGTTCAAAAGGGTAATACACTATAAGGGTATTCCCTTTATGTGGTGTACACGCACATTCAACTATGATTTTACGGACTCATGTAATAGAGGTCAATTCTATTGCCATCTAAGGAGCATTGTTTCAGATTTTATGCTGCTATGTATTTCTTGACCAAAAATCCAATAGTCCTTTACGTGACCTGGGGATTAAACCCAATACCTTATACATAGCAGTCGAATTTACTAATGCTTCGCCACTGAGTTGCGACCGCTCTAAAGATGAGTATATTTTCCCGTCGCTATAGAGAGATGGACTAGCCTCTCCAGTGCCTGGAATGGATGGTAGTCTGTCATACAGTTTTCCTACTACAGATACCAGTCTCTCACAAAATAGCAAATACATGTGTAGATTAAGTTTCTTTTGTGTAATTTTGTAGCTATTTCAGAGAAAAACAATTAACTATTATTATTATTATATCGGCAGAATTTATGCTAATATGTTAACAGAAATATTGAAATGTATTATTTCTAGACTCGAGAATCAAACCTTTACGATCAACAGTAAACATATCCGTTAAACTTATGTTACAGTACCAAAGCAATCTAGTAAAAGAATGAATAGTTAGATAGCTTTCCTAGAATGTCCGTTTCCATCGAAATAATTTCTAAGTAAGCGACAACCGGTCAGTAGGTCGTTATAGTATCGATTATTGGGGAAATCGATATTTTATTATTAAATTATTAGTTCTCGGCGCCGCGGCTTTGTCTTTAGTAATATAGGGCAATAGAATGTTATGTGTTTCTATATTTTCTTGCAAATTGATAGGTCAGGTACGTTATTGTAAATGTCAAGTCTCTGTCAAAATATTTGATATCCGATTTCTGCCTTTTAAAGTTACTTCTTTGTATTAGGTAATATTAGTTTAAGATGGGTTTTAGTACGATCAAAATGTTACATCAAATGTTTCATAGTACGAATAATAATTTCATGCTGGGATCTGACTGACGTCTGCTAACTAAAAAGATGTTAAGCCATATACGTTTCATATAACTTAGCATCTTTTCAGATAGTGAACGGCAGTGGAAGTCTCCCGTGACTATAGCTAATCCAACCTGTTGTGTGTTCCTGTTAGTTGCAATAGAAAGCAGCGAATGAAAATACAGTAAATGAATTAAAAAATTTGGATGCAAGATAACTACAATTAATTACAGTTGTTTTAGGTAGTTTAATTTTAATAGATATATTATTTTAAATGTCAGTCATAGAATAAACCTGAAGTAATCTGGAAGGTAAAACCGTTATTCTGTTAGAGATTTCAGCAAAGTCACCATTACGGTTGCGTTGCGGTTAGTACTCTTAGGTAGAGTTTCCAGGTTCCTTGTTGTATTGTGTTGCTCCCAATTCAGCAAAACTCTTTTGTGTTTGTTTTTAAAAGCGACAGTTATATTCCCTATTAGCTTAACCTGTTTTGCGGGAGATTTTACAATCATAAAATATGTATAGTATTGTCTTATGTGGGATAAGAACTCATAACACTCGACGCAGCTCAGAGATAAGGCAACCGCTTGCTCCACTATCCGTGCAATCATAGACACCTTTTCTGAAGTGTTGATGACACACGAGTATTACTTCCAGTTTAGCCAATATGCCACTGGTTGCTTGCCATTTTAGTATATTCAAATTACATTGTATAACATAATAATAATAATAATAAAATTTATTCGGCTAAAAAAAGGAGAACAATAGTGGACTTAAATCAATTTAAATTAAATTTTAATATCTAACAATAACTTAATGTCTTAGTAAACTAGTTTATAACCAAAATAATAATTATAGTTACCTATGGCAAGAAAGGATAATTTAACATCTTTAAATTATTAAAGCTACTTGCCTGAACTAGGTTAGACCTGTGTTTCAAGCGATCACTTGTCTATCTATTTTAAAAGTGGACATTTATTTAAGTATCTTTTTGAACAATAATATAACTTAATAAAAACTTAGGCTAAAACTACCTGTACACGTACAAGCAACTGTGTCACGCAATAAAATGCTTAGATACCTAAAGTATAATTACATAATTTTAATATTTGTAACAAATTCTCTGTGTCTCCATAATTGAGTTTACCTAAATATTCCGTTATCATAATATTACAATTTTTATTACTGACGATGTATATGCTTAGCAACTTATTAAACTTATTATACAAAAATGGACCCAAGAATATATAAAATCTGTTTACAAATGCATGCCAAGTTTGAGATTTGTTACAAACCAGGTATTTCTTTCTCTTATCTGAAGGTGTAGGGATAAAAGGGGGTTCAGTGTGCTGTTTCAGTATCGTGTGTAGAATAAATAATTGTCGGACAGTTAGTTCTTTACATGTCGTATAAAGCTGATGTGTTGGAAATAAAAACGGTCGAAATGTGGCTACCTTTAAAATTGCTCTTTGGGCACGTTGTAGAGGGAGTAAAATTTACTTTGAAGCTCCACCCCAGGAAGTAAAGTGTAAATGTTTGTTCCAGATAAACTGTTGAAGTTGGAATGACCTCCAACGCGAGTCGAGCTTCCGAAGATGATACCGTGCACCTGGGCAACAGCACTGTTCTTTTTAATATGGTGAGTTCAGTTAATTTCTCTATAAAACAAAGTCTTCTTACTAGGGTTATATAAACCTGGTCTGCTCCTCTGAATTACAAAGTGACGTTATTTAGCCTCTGGTCTTCCTTAATAAATGGGTTACATAACGGCAAATGTTTTTGGAATCGGACTACTAGTGCCCAATATTATCGCTTTCAAATATACAATAATCAAGGTATAGTAAAGCTCTCTGTAAATCGAGCTATTGATTAAAGCACAGTATGTATGTATGTTGCTTTTAAATTCTTGTTGAACTGGCTGTACTGAAAGCATATTACGTGCCTGCCAATACTTTTATCCTACAAGGGCAAGGACATGCCATCTTACTGTCCATCTGATAGTACGCGAGTACTTTCAGTAGTCTATGATTGTCTACTATAGCGGGGATATCACACGCATTTTGTCGACAGTAGGGTAAAGGAATGATGGAATTGAAAGGAATGGTTGAGGAAGGTTTGTGAGCCTCGAGATCTCTTGAAGCACAGTAATAATGTCACTATTCCTTGACCCGGTTTCTTCCAAAGCGGAGTGGAGATGTGCAGAAACTGCCAATCGTTTTTATGCACATCTCCAATTCAAATCACAGACCCAAATCAGAACACGCTTTGATGGAACTTAGGCCTTAAGTTAGTTTCATGTAAGAGAGTGATAAGCATTAGTTTTATGTAAGGGAGTAAAGCCGGCACTCTTTCCTTTACTAAATGATTGGTCACCATTGGGTATACCACCGATAATTGAAGATTTTGGTGAAAATATTATGTATACTTAGACATGTTCACATATTAACACGTGAACAGAATACTTCTAGGGATACTGCTGTCGTATTCGTTTTGTGTAGTCAGGTGCAGCTATGCGATAAGGCCACGTGGCAGTCGTCTCTCTAGAGAGTGAGTGCCAATCCACTGAGTTAGATCGTAGTTCAATGTGTGTTCATTTTATTTGGAACTGGTAACTGTAAATGTACATATACCCATATTTATCATCAAGTTATTTTATCTAACTATCCATAACAAAGCTTTAGTTTATGCCTAGATATTTTGATATTGCGTTAGCGGAAGAGCTGAGATTTAGCATATTGAAATTATTTATATGGAGAAGGCGTTCATAGAAAAAAGGAATAACAGTCGAATTTTGACCACTGGGCGACCACTAGTCATTCTAAATCGAAAAGTTTAAGAACGGGTTTGGGACTTGTTTCTTGTTTAAATTGATTTTGACGAAAATTATCACACAACTAGACTATATCCGGCACTAAAACAAATAATATTTTTATCCCGGTATCGGAATTCGTGGAATTCACGCAGGCGAAGCCGTGAGCAGAAACAAATATAAATAATCTTGTATATATTATTGTAAAACAAAAACAGGTAAACAGCTTGGAGGTGCTAACTACCTATTGGCATTGACGTTGATTGTAATTTTATATCAGAGTGAGGCCGTGTTAACGTGTAAACAATGCTAACATAGGTACCTAGACTAGCCAATTAGTACCAATCACATAGCTTGCTTGCTTTTACATGCGATCAATTTCAGTCAACAGTTCATTTTATAAACAAATATGTATACAATTTTAGTGCACGTATAATTACTATTCAGACATATAATTCATATTATTAAGTTAATATATACTGCGTCCTTGAGATAGAGTTATATTGCATGCTTTCTCCTGATTCCTTTATCAAGAATCGAATTGTTTTGGCTACAAACAGTTAAATAGGTATTGATATATTTTTAAGGAATATAATGTGTCAAAATTAGAAAGGAAATCATTTATTTGACAAAGTTACACACGGAAGTACAAAAGGAAAAAATCCTTAAAGCAAAATAGATAAATCCAAGAAAAATAAACAAACTTATACAGTCAATCATATAAATATGATAAATCGGTACGCACGCAGATATATTGCTGTATTGTGGTCTATAGGGGCCCACAATAGAGCGCTGATTTTCAGTATTGGCTGTACGTCAGTAAAATAACGAGTTTCTTGTATATAAGAACCGGGCTGTATTGCATCGACGATAGAGTGCAAAATTTTAATTTTTAAAATAAGCAGACATGTGCATTACGCTTCTTTATTAATATTGCACTCAAACGTGTTGTTGAAGTAATTATCTGGCTCAGATCGAGTGCACTCTAACTGTTTAATAAATAGGCTATGCTCTTAATTATATTGTAATGACGTAGGATCGAGTATTCTGGGGTATTGATCCCGACTAGGCCATACGGTGCGATCGCGCACCGGTTGAAAAATTATTAGTTTGTCATTCGCTTCTTGTGAGAAGATGCGTAGGTCTGCCATAGCATGTAAAAGCTATTTAAGGGCGATTGTCCGTGCTATTCATAGCATGTAACTTATGAATTAATTCACAGGCGACGTAGTGGCACGCCTTGCTATTACGACGAGTCTTGTGGATATGATCCCCTTACGGGACAAAGAAAAAATTGGTTGTGGATCAGACAAATTTGTACCACGCTCTGTTGGAAAAGCGACGGATTGGTTTGTCAAGGTTACAGATTCAAGTCCTGCTTCATGGATTGTCCTTTTGTTCTGTTATGATTTATCATTCCTATAGTCATGAAATCTTTTATAAAAAGTATTCCAAAGAAGATATATTATTACTTTGTACGAAAGAAACTTAATCTGTCCCTTTTTAATATCTCGTTCACTTTAAAGTTTCGGATAGACATTTAAATGGTGGGCCACTGTTTGTAACTTTCTATAATATATTTGTTTAGGATACAACTATTGTTATAAGGTTCTATTTCAGTAGTTAAGCTTTATCTGGATTTAGTCTTGGACTCTACCGGAGAAGCACCGTCAGTTCGGCAGTACAACTAATATTATTAGTCGGCTGTGTCGTTGTAACTGACACGTTAATGATTAAATATTACAATCGGGGCGATTTTTATAGGAAAGTAGTATTATTTGAAGGTTTTACATAAATAGGCCGACTTGTTTGGGAAAATACTACCTTCTTACAGAATATCGACGTAAGATAGCAGGATATGTTTATTGCGATTTGTTTAATGAGTGAAAGCGCCGGCGGACTAATCACCTATTTTATCCCTATCTTTTCTTAGCCCCTGTTTTCTTTACATAGGTAATTGCCTACCAACTGCTATACCGTGTGCTTGTTTGCGACCTAGGCCGTCATAAGCTAACTGGTTCGGCGTTGTCATGCAATGTTAAGTCCTAATTTTTAATAATATTGTCTTATGTTTACGCGAATGTTATACATTGAAATTAAACACTTCACTTCAATATTATTCAATATTATTCTTTTTTTTTGTAAAACTACATGTATTTTTATTGTTGCCAGTAACAGTTATGCCAGGCCAATGATAGCACCCAAAGGTCACATAATGCATGGTAGCAGGCACGAAGAAACAAAATTGATTGTTTTAATCCTGAGCTAGCGAGCTAGAGCTAGAAATCCAATGGCTCGATATCCGTTGAATTACCAAACTCCCTAATCTGCGATGTACTAGCGAGGATTTCGAATATTCGAACATTGTACGATGTATCGGAATGTCAACCGATATTTTTAGGTTTTCCTCCTAATATTTACATGTCATGATCTCATGGTTGCGTTAGCGAATTACGGTATTGATAATTCGTTACTATGCAGCAAAATACATATGTAGTCGCAAGCCTATATCACCCAAGAGGTGTCTTACACCCTTATTTCGCCAACTATGTTCCACATAAAATAACCTATCGCTGATCACCGTGCACTAATACGGACTTAGCGCTACTATTAAGAATTTCTTGACAGAAAAGCCCAAAAACACTTTGCTTGGTCGAGGAATTCCTGGACTTGGATAATTATCCTCGGGATCTCATGCAGAGTAGCACACTGCCGCTGCGCCATAAATGTTTAAGGCAATCAATGAAAAATTATCAAATAACAGTTCAATATCATAGTTTCACGCATTACATCGATTTTCTCGAAGATTTCAATAATTTGATTTTGAATCGATAATCGCCTATCGCTTTAATCTTCTAGACTCTCACAGTGCTCTCACTCAGTTATTACTTCAAACCCATTGTGGGTGGGAGTGTTGTTTATAAGGACAGGTACTTTCCAATAAAAAATATATTACAAAGCAATAAATGTATAATGGCTCACGTCAAAATGACAATTCCATTAATTTTGTTTTTGTTTGTTGTTTTCATAGAAAATGGTTTCCAAGTACGCACATGATTTATGTTTGTGGATAATGAGTGTACCTCATTTGTAATGATTATCCTACTAGATTATAAATGTAAAAGTTTATGAAGTTGTTTTAAGGTTTGAATGTTTGTTACTCAATCTTGCGTTATCCGTTAAACAGATTTTATTTTCAGTTTGCGTTCCCGTGGGGTTCACACTGGCGAAACCACAACCAGAAATTAGTTTAAATTTACTAAAACAAAAAGTTTAGAGCATGACACACACGAGAGAAGTAAGTCTGCGCTCATGTTTATGTTTGAATTTAATTGTGATATTAGAGATTCGATTTCCAGATCGAAAATACTGACGAAATTTTACTTACAGCACGGAGTCTAAAAATGTGCTGGAGATATCAATACTGACCCCTTTTCATACTGAGATCTAAAATTTAGCTGGTGAAATGTATAATACACTTCTGTCTACCCCTATGCAACGTAAATACTTACCGTCATGAGTGTATTTAAAAATGGAAGTCACATTACGTCATCCTTTAGCAACGCCTTTAAATATTCAACCAAGCAGTCTCTACAACATTAGAATTTGTCATTAACCCAAAGGGCAAAGATAAGCGTAATAGATTAACCATCCCTTAACACTAGACCCTGAAGAACTAAAACTACTTGATACAGACCGTGAAAAGTATAGATTACAGTTCAAAGAAACGGTGGCATGGCGTGCGAAGGTGCTACTGTATCGCCTGTGCCTTATCAGTTAAGGTCAAAATCGTTAAGATAAGAATACCCTGTCTCACCCATTGCGGTACCAGCGGATCAACTTTGTAATTTTGTTAGTAACCTTTCGTGATCAGATCAATAAAACATTAAATTAAAGTCTTTTTATGGCATTCTTAGATGGTAGCCCTGATTTTGTTTGTAAAGATGTAGAAAGAAATATATTGGCAAGTGTAAGTTGTTCTTTTTCTTAGTCGGTTTATTTTCACAAAAGCGCCGCAGTTCAACACAGTGCACATTATTTTTGGGCATTCTTATACTTGCGGTGAGATTCGTGACTGCAATTACCGGATAGCGCAATGTGATTTTAGGGGAAAATCTGTAGCCTCAAAATGTCCCATAACGTATCTTTACGCAAAACATTTATATATAATAAATGTTTGGGCGTGTGTTTGTAATTAAACTGCTCCTAAACGGCTGGACCTATTTTGATGAAATTTTTTGTGTGTGTTCAAGTGGATTCGAGAATGGTTTAGATTTGGATTTTTTCATTTGTACAGGACAACATCTGTCGAGTCCACTAGTAAGTAGATAGATTTCAGTTATTAAACAGGAACAGAAATTATAACATGTAATTATTTATTTATGGACTTGCTAGTTGAGGTAGTAAATCATCTCTTATCAATGAAAGTTAATGCCTAGCAATACAGTGGCAGACAAAATTATTATGACAGCATAAATATTAAAAAAATAGTTAGTAGATATTCAAACGCATTTCAACTGCTGTGAGTGCATGAGTTTGATTTGATACGCGGTTGGACTTTCAGAAACAGCTGTTAAAGTTACATGAAATAGTATTAGAGATTTAGATTACTTTTCCAATGTTTTTTATTTTCAACGCTTGAGTATATTTAGTAGGTAAATGGTATAATGATTGTAGTTCTTTACAGATTATATTGTAGAGAAAGGAATTAAAAAGAGTGGCTGTGACTTTCTTGCCCGTGCTTCTCATTGGTTCTGCAGAGTTGCTTTTTTAGAACGTGGCAACGGGTTAATGTTAATTCCTTGACGTATCAAATCCAAATGTTAACTTTTCTTGACGTTCATACATATGTTACTTTATGACTTACATAAATACAGATATTTTAATATACAGTTTACACTTTAGAACACACTATAAGTAAAATCCTGTGGTCATAGGTGGCAAATGACAAAAAAAAATTAACCCAGTTATTTTCCATTGTCCTTTGTGGCTAGCAGTGACCGGTTATGGAAACGCCTGTGCTCTTTTGTAGTGACAAAGGAACAAAGCCGTTGGCTGCGTTTTTATTACTCTTGCAGGAGCAAAGGCAGTGAAAACACAACCAAGCCATACGATTGGCTACCAGAAACAACGATACAAAGAATCGCTTTGATTCAGTCAGGACGCAAATTCTGCGACTCAAATAACCAGAATCAATCCGACCTGCTCGATACTGTTAGAAATATCATAGTTTATTACATATGTAGTTGCGCTTCAAAATAAAAGTCTAAAATAATTTATTTATTTAGGTCACAGAGTAACATTAGTGAGTTTGACATTCATAAGTATTTGTAAATTTTTTGCATTTACATTTATTTTAGTTGCTAGGTTTAGGCAAAAGGATGAGTCTATAAGAAGAACTGCAAAAAAACTCATATCCACTCTTTTAAATTACCATTATACTCGTATTATTTCGGTATTTTACAAATGTTTTTTTTTTTCTTGTACCGTTTTTGTGTGTGTCTTTATTTCACCTACTCGCTCTCATTGTGTGTACAATTAACTTTCCTATTCGCTCTCAAAATAGAAAATAAGTACGCAAAAGTATTTCTTCAATTATGTTTATTTCCTTAGAGATTTATTTTAAGACAAATAGAACATCATACACTGTCGTTTGTTTTGAACAGTTATTTTTTCCTGATATAACAATGGTTCCATTTTTATATCCAGCCAATATTAATATACCTTCTTGCTATTGAATATACTAATAGCAGTTCTTTAACCGTGATGCTACAATAGGCTTTCATGAATCTAAATAAAAGCGGTACCGGAGCCAGAATTTTTATTTCTCCATGTTGACGTCACCGAAGGATAAAATTTTGGTGATTTAAACTTGTTCAAGGTATGATTAGTATTAATGAAATTTAAATTATGCCTCAATAAAATCATATTCAATTAAATAAATTCGCAACTGAACAGAATATAACAGCAAATATATTTGATGTTGCCTATCTCTGGTAACACATATTACGAGAATATCCATGTTTTTTCGTATTTATAAGTCAACAAACAAGTCTAAGTAAATTTCCATATAAATTTCATCCAATAATTAATTATGGAAGTAATTTGCCCAGATTTAACTAGTAGGTAATTTATGAATTTTATTGTGATAAGAATTAATAAATACACTGGCTACGATGGTATATAAATAATTGCTTTTAATATAACGATAATATTGAAATACCCAATGTTATCATTATTTGTATCAACATAATATTACTTAAATATATGTAAGCGTAGGTACGGTGCGTGGGCGGCCTTCCTTACCAATGTTCGAGTCAAGATGGCCGCCTCGCTACCATAGCCACGACACCCTGCTAGTGTGACGTTTTCAGTCGAGTCACTCTTGAAGTTGACAAGTTTGACAGCTACATTTGTGTTGACGGCGCACTCCCACGCCGTCATATATTATAAATATTTTGACCGCAGTGACGTTAATATTCCGGCAACTTTAACACAATAACAAAATATGTTTTCTTATCGATATCAGCAAGCTTACATTCCTTTTGATAATAATTATAAAAAACTATTATAATATATTATACCTATAGCATCTTAAATAAATAGTTAAGCAGCGATAGTCTACTGACGTATTAAATAGTTAATTATCGCTCACTTTAACGGTGAAGCAAAACATCGTGAGGAAACCTGCATGTCTGAGAGTTATCCATAATGTTCTTAAAGATGTATGTAAAGTCTACCAGGCCGGCGTGGTGGTTTATATATATATATATATATATATATACAGGGTGTCCAAGAACCTGGCGTCCAACTGGATTCCCACGATGCCCCAAGTTCTAACAGTACTCAGAAAAATATTTTAAAAAATCCACCCCATGTACTTACAGAATTATACTGATTTCAAAAAAAAAGGGGAAATGAGCACCCTGTGACATACTTTTGAATGCTGTGACTGCTAATGCTGATAATTTCGATATTTCTTGGAGGTTTTGTAATCTAGGGTATTGCTGTGTCTAAATAGAATGTAAAAATAAAGTACTTATTGTACCATTTTAAAATAAAATATTATTTTAACTAAAGGTGATATGGAAAACTATTGAATTTCGCAACTTTGACCGACTGTAGTGTAAAAAAAATGTACCAAAATAGTATGGCAAGTGACGTCAAATTTTGACGCGTTTATTCCTCTTTTTAAAAAGGTATAATACTTACACATTAATTTGAAAAAAAAAAATTTTGATAATATTTTTACTCAACAACCCAATTTTTACGATGTCTTACAGAATTCTTAGAAAGAAAAATTTACGACGAATTGAATCTAACCTCTAAAGAATTACTGTTGTATGCTCATAAAAATAACAACAGGCCTCTCAAAAAACAGGTTAGACCGTAAGGGACGGTATGTGCATGCATCTCACCATAGTGATTCGTTATTACAACAGGAGGGAGCAAGACAGAAACTATCTTTGCGATTTGCTGGTTCTTCTTTATGGTACCCCATTATTCAGGTAAGAGTGAGGGAGAAAAAGGTTAGAGGTGCGAGTGAGATAGATAGTGACGCTATCTGGGATCGTGCTATTTAGGATAACAGTACGGTCAGTACGCGTCACTGCCTCCTGCCGTTACTACGCACCTCTCTCTTATTGTTACCATTGATCACGTACTACGATTTAAAGCTTTGTTTATTGGACTCGATTACTCTTTGTGCTCTGGACTTTGAAACGAACTCTTTACGACGACCTTTGCCTGTGTTTGGACAGTTTGTGTTTTGTGTGTGCTACCATGGCGACCTACACTCCGCAAGAATACGCAAATATGCACTACATTTATGGAGAATGTAGAGGTAATGGACGAGCTGCAGCGAGACTTTACAGAGAAAGGTATCCGAGGGCTACGCGATATCCCGACCATCGAGTTTTCATTAATGTGCACAGATCACTATGTGACGGGCGGTTCCCCAATCAAGTAGCTGGTGAAGGACGACCCGTAAATGACTTCATACGCGATGAAGTTTTAGAGGCGGTGTCGGCAAATCCAAGCATCTCTGTGCGAGGAATAGAAGCTGATACGGGGATACCGAAGAGCACAGCACACAGTATTCTCCAAAAAGAAGAATATCATCCGTACCACGTACAGCGAGTGCAAAGTCTTTTACCTCGAGACTATCCGAGCCGAGTCGCGTTTTGTGAAACAATCCTGCAAAAACATCGAGAAGACGAAAACTTTATCGACAAAATTTTGTGGTCAGATGAATCTACATTTAAGAAGGATGGCTACATGAACCTACACAACTTGCACGAGTGGCATGTGGAAAATCCGCACTTGATGCGAGAAGATAGATCCCAGTACCGGTTCAAAGTGAACATGTGGACCGGTATTCTCTGTGGGAATATTATTGGTCCATTTGAGATGCCCGAGAATTTGACTGGCGAATCATATTTAAATTTTCTTCAAAATGATTTGCCAAACTTACTAGAAGAGACCCCACCAGATATGTGGTTCCAACACGACGGCTGTCCAGCACATTTTCGCGTATCCGTTAGAGAGTTTTTGGACGAGCAATACCCGAACAGGTGGATTGGGCGATCAGGAACAATCCCGTGGCCAGCCCGCTCACCTGACTTAAATCCGCTGGATTTTTTTTTCTGGGGAACTATGAAGGAGCTCGTTTATGCGAAGCCCATTAATGACATCGCTGACCTTCGTGAGAAGATAACACAAGCAGTGCAGGTGATACGTCAAAAAAGTTACTCGCGAAACATAAAGCGGTCCTTTTTAAGGAGAGTGAGAGCTTGTATTGCCGCGGGTGGTCAACATTTTGAACATTTATTGTAATAAAATATCTTTAAACTAACATTCTTTGCTTTTATTCTACTGGGAACCCATCTACCTGTGTGTATTTCCTTCTTGCTCACTCTTGGAACCGAAGTAAATAATAGTAGTAACATAACAGTTTCTAAGATAAGAAAGGGTCCGACAGTTACCGTTAGTAGGTAGGCACTTCGTAAAAATTGGGTTGTTGAGTAAAAATATTATCAAAATTTTTTTTTTCAAATTAATGTGTAAGTATTATACCTTTTTAAAAAGAGGAATAAACGCGTCAAAATTTGACGTCACTTGCCATACTATTTTGGTACATTTTTTTTACACTACAGTCGGTCAAAGTTGCGAAATTCAATAGTTTTCCATATCACCTTTAGTTAAAATAATATTTTATTTTAAAATGGTACAATAAGTACTTTATTTTTACATTCTATTTAGACACAGCAATACCCTAGATTACAAAACCTCCAAGAAATATCGAAATTATCAGCATTAGCAGTCACAGCATTCAAAAGTATGTCACAGGGTGCTCATTTCCCCTTTTTTTTTGAAATCAGTATAATTCTGTAAGTACATGGGGTGGATTTTTTAAAATATTTTTCTGAGTACTGTTAGAACTTGGGGCATCGTGGGAATCCAGTTGGACGCCAGGTTCTTGGACACCCTGTATATACCCGTGAGGTCCGTACCCAGCAAATATTATATAAGGCAAGCAAATATACTACTCAAAACAAAAAAATAAGGGCCGCTAAGATTTTTTGCTGTACCATGAAAACAATAAAGACATTAAATTGTTTAACTTATGTAACTACGAAATAATGTTATTGGTTATAATATAGGCTAACAATTGTTTAAAATAATGATCATGAATTTTTTTTTTAAGTTCATAATGAAATTGGCCATTTTGAATGAAAAACATGAACAAAAGAAATCACCGGAAAAAGACAAAACAAGACTGTTCTTGTCACTTTTGTTTCTTCTTTTTAGTAACGAGTATGTCCTCTCTTAGCAATAAACTCCTGAAGCCTCGTAGCATACTCTGGATCAAATTCCTCACATTTTCATCTGGAATCTCCTCCCAGGCACGTTTTAAAGCGTTAATCAGCTGCTGTTGGTTGTAGACCCCTTGCTCATTCTCTCTAACCCTTCCTTTCAATTGGTCCCACAATTACTCGATTGGATTTAAATCCGGACTGTTAGCTGGCCACGGTAATACCTCAATATAAGACCCTTCTAGGACAGTTTGGGTCGATCGCGCTGTGTGTTCACGGGCATTGTCTTGCATCAGGATGAATCTAGGCCCCACTCGCTGTGCAAATGGGATCACTTCAGGCCTGATGACGTCCTCGATGTAACGTTCTGCAGTTACGGTACCCGCACTTAAAATGGTGAGCTCGGTTTTACCGTGTAAACTAATCCCACCCCAAACCATTACATTGGGACCACCGAAACGGTCAACTTCGTGGATGCAGGACTCCGAAAACTGCTCGCCGCGTTGTATTCACACGCTAACACGCCATCATTAAAAACATTTAATTTGCACTCGTCTGTAACAAGCACCTTGCCCCACTGATTAATCCCCCAGTTCAAATACTGACGGGAGAATCTTAAACGGTTTGCACGTTGAACCCTGGTCAGAGGAATTCGAACAACTCGTCGTCTTGACATTTGCTGGTCTTCGTGCAATCGATTACGTATAGTTTGATCACTGACACGGGTACCCGTTTTCAGCCGTAGGTGGTGTTGTAATTTACGGGCCGTTACTGTACGATCACGACGAGCACTTAGTTGGACGTACCGATCCTTGTGCGCCGTTGTTACACGAACTCTACCAGAACCGGGTCTCTTGGCAACACTGCCGGTCTCTTGGAAATGATTCCATACATTTTGGACAGCTCTTCAAGAAAAACCCAACTGCAAACCCACGTAACGCTGAAAACGTCCTTCTTGAATCATAGTTATGGCTCTGGTTGCTGTAATTGTATCCATGTCCCTTCGTACTGGTGGCATGATTAACGCGACATGATAAATTAATCAATTAAAATTAAAAAAGTAAAACTATTTTCCTAAAATAACCGAAACAAGTTAAGAAGACAATCAATGAGTAGCGATAGCTCAGTGGGGAGACCAACAGACTGCAATGCAGAGGGTCTCGGGTTCGAACCCACGTCGCGCACCTCTGACTTTCGGAAGTTATATGACTTTTCGAAATTATGTGCGTATTGATTGACAATTATCGCCTGCTCCGTGCCTCGGAGAGCACGTTAAGCCGTCGGTCCCGACTGCCATGAACATCTATGGCAGTCGTTATTGGGAAAGTCGACACAAAAGATCCCACTGGGTCGAAGTGTCGCCGGTCTGTACTGACTGGCCCCCACACAAGATAAGATAAGAAGACAATCGAAGAAAAACATAAGAATAACATCAAATTATTTTTTTCCTTAAAATGATGGTCAATACTTTTCAAATTAGGAACACGAACACCAGCATAAAAGAGATCAAACACCAAAGAGTTCGTAATATCAATATAATGCTACTTATCAGTTACTTTCAGTTTACTAAAGTGCACTTAAATGTAAATAAACTAGTGGCCCTTATTTTGTTTTGAGTAGTATATAATAATAATTATTATAAAATCAACCGAAGTTACACATGGATAGTATTACATTCAAAGAAATCCAAATTGTATGGTCATTTAAATAAACGTTAGTAGAATAATAACATTTTACCAGCAGTAGTGAAGTCAATTTAGTTTTAAACAACTGGATTGGAGCAGTTTTATAAAGTCTGGTATTTTGTTATATATAATAGTGCTCATGTTAAATACACTTTTTTGAGTAAGGCAGTATTGTAATTATTAACATGCAGTACGTTTTTATCCTGAGCTCTAACAGGGCCCTGGTTTCTGTTATTGTTGTATATAAACTTTTGTTAGTTTTAACAAGACAGCTATTTCTTTAATTATACAATCCTGGCAATATAAATAATTTAAGAGACCTAAACATTGATACATAACTGTCTATAATTTTTAAACCACACATTGCTCTTATTCATCGCTTCTGCGCTTAACACTTGCTCTCTCATACTGTAATTACCCCAGAATATTAGACCAAATCTCAAAATAGATGCCACTAAACCGTTATACGCCATCAGTCTTGTGCTAATGATAACTTTTTTATTGATAAGTTTTGTATCACGTATGTAGAAGAGCTTAACTTTTTACATACGTATCGTACTATACGCTTGATGTATCCTTATTAATTTGCTATCTATTAATAAGCCCAGAAATTGTATCACACTTACCTGATCAATGTTTTGTTGTTTGTAATTTCTAATTAAATGTTGAATAGTTGTACATTGGTGGAAATGCATTATATTTGTTTTCGATATGTTTATAATTAAATCGTTTACGTCAAGTCAATGTACTATGTCCTTACGTGTATTATTTATGTCATGTTCGTAACTATCTTTATTGCTACTTTTTATCAATACGGTGCTATCATCAGTGAATAGAATCATTGGTTTTGTATGTGGCGTGGTAAGTAATTATAGAGTGAAAATAAGAGAGGGCCTAGCACACTGCCTTGTGGCACGCCATATTTGATAATCCTGCCTTCAAGTAACTTATTTCTCGTTTGGTAAGACTTAATGAGGCTCAATACATTTCCTCTGATGCCATAGATGTTTAGCTTTTAAACAAAATTTGGTGATCGATGCAATCAAATGTTTTAGTCATATCTGTGTAGTCTTTTTCATAACAATGTGCATCAGTTCATAAATAGCCGTATTTATGCCTTTATTTTTACGGCTGATATTATTTTAGCAACTTAAAACTATACCTAAATATATTTTTTTATCCCCACTAATATACTGTATACTTAAATCTTGCCTCAAGTGTATAAAGTTCAAGGTAAAACAGCCCATACTATCAATCTTGCCCATAGCTCTCTAATCTCGATTGTTCTATCTAAAAGTAAATTTATACTTTTTTTCACGCTTTCCGCCTGCTGAAGCCTAATAGCATTAGGCGTCAACGCTGCTGCAGAGATACGGTAAAGATATTGTAGTTAGCAGTAGTGAGTAATTGGCTTTATGTGGTATGGTGTTAGATTCAAAGTTTATGTGGTGGAATTATATTGATTATTCAGCACAATACGTTATGTTCTTAGACATATTATAAATGACGTCATGAAGTTAGGTCAAAACCCAACTTCTTTTGACGCTGCGGCATTTTGAAGCTACTTTTTTGACGCTGTGCATTTTACGCTGTGGCATTTTGACGCTGCAGCATTTTGGCACTGTGGCATTTTGATGGTGCGTCGTTTTGTCGCTGCGTCATTTTGACGTATTATCACATAACAGACAAAAGTTGTAGTCATTAAAAGATCGAATTAGTTTGTTATTTTCTTTTTTGTAAATACTGTAGCTTTTATTTACGTAACAACAGTAAATTAGGCTATTCCTGATCCTTGACATTAAATTCATATAAAGAACAAAGAGATAAAGGGACCATGAATTATAATAACTGCCTTCCATTAGGCAAATCATTAGATAGATTGCCACTTTTGTTGCCTAAAATAAGTGCGTTGCAAATAAATACTAGCACATAGCTACTTCTGATTAACAGTAGTTCCCAATATCTGATCTACCTGAGGATTTTCGTCGAATATGATTTAATTTGTATGAAACTTAAATATTCTATCCTTAGTACGAAAATAACAAATAGATCGGCACTGAGAACCATCGTAAGTTGGCGAAATTCTGTAATTGATATTTAAATGACTTGATTCGAAATCGATAATAGATAATGGGAACTAACCTAATCATGGTAGTCGTTTTTACTTGCCTTTTTAGAACACTCGACATATCGACAAAGACGTTTTGGCAAAACGTCAAAGCGTTCTAAGAAGGATCGCCTTGCCCAGTGCGTTATGAAATATCTTTTTTTTATACAGAACAGATATTATAACTTTATAAATCTGAAGATATTTTGGAATTCATATGAATATCATTAATTTATAAATGATAATGATTTTGACCACCCAAAAACATGTAAATCTCATTTATCACAGATTCTTTGAGATCATAACACCTTTACGCAGATATATTTAACACCTCATCGATAATGGGTCATCCATTCCGAATTTATGTAAAAACCTACCAAATGCTTGGTAGATGTTAAAGCCTACAAGGTACAGTTATACCTGATAAGGTAGGATATAGCCTGGACTCTTGTTAATCTTAAGATTTAATGTACAAACCATGTTCATGCAAATAAGTGCTTCTGATTTATTTATCGCTCCAACTATCATGAACACTTATTCTACCAACCTCCGCTGGAACCCTTCGTTCCAAATATCCTGACACAGAGTCTAATAGGTGGCTTGACAAATAATGACACTAAGTGTATTACTAGTTATTAATACATTTAGTGTACTACTAAATAAATTGCCTCTCTATATTTTCTGTTGTATAGTTACACTACAACAGAAACAGAAAATACAGAGAGGCAATTTATTTTTCTCCAGCGATACAAGAATATATAAATAGCTAAGGTCTTCAACTTCTTTGAGAAAATAATTCAATATTGATAGGTTCAGACATCCAATGAAGCTTATGTATTATTGTCAGAATATTGGACGAAAATTTTTTATCGTATTTGATGGAAATAAATTCTGGTAGTAAATACATTCAGTTATTAATATATGAACTCGTTTGACCCGCAGCTCAAACAGACCGTGGCGCCACCTACCTTCGGCAGGAGTGTACGGAAATGAGCATCGGGTCTGGGAAAACACTTATATATATGTTCTGTAGATGTATACGTTTATCTGTTAAACTAAACATTCATTCAGGATCCATAATGAACCTATAATTCATTTTTTTCTTAACACATATAACGTTGTGCTGGTCACAAATGACCGCAAACCACAGAACATAGAATCTGTTCTGTGCCACGAACAATACATTTTCTATTGTATATGTTATATGGGCTAAACTTTGACCTTGAAACCTTGCTAACTAAGATACGGCCCGTGTCCAGCAGTGAGACAGACCCTTCCCTCTACAGACTACTCAAGTTTATGATATAGCGTTCCCACTTTCCCACCCGTTAGGTATATAAGTGAGAGTCGCTGTACCCTGCAGTGCCCAAAAGCACCTTCAGGGACCAGTTATAGACAGGTCTTGTCCCCAAATCCTAAGACCTAGTTCTCGTAAGCGAACTACCTCGTGCCCAAGTAGTACTACCTATTATCCAGATAGGTGCCTGAGTAATAAGGCCACTCACCACTCGCGAACTCTGAGAGTTGCTCTGCCTCCCATATTTCCAGTATGGTGCCGGAGCTGTAAGGCACGCTCACTACCCGACGTATATCCATGCGTCTGCCCTTTCTGGCCTACAAGCCGGGTATTTCTCGAGTCACCTGGCTATGACTCTTAGTTGCTGAGCAGGCAAGCACCCGAGATGCGTTGTGGTAGTGAAACCACAATGCCACTTCGCTAAAGATAACTCTGTGCCTCGCGCGATCAACTGGTTCGCACTAGCTGCGTATGATTCCGACGCTCGAACGCCACGTGCTTGCCGAGCAACAAACATGCCGTCCTCTGCCGATACCCACATAGCCACTACGAGTCCAACCTTAATGTAATGCACCACGCACTCTAATCAGTGGCCTATAGAACACGCCTTTAGAGGCGTAGTGGGCTAGCCTGGCCCTTACTACCCTGATCCTAAGGGGGAGACCCGCAGCACTGCTCCCGAAACCCTCGAAATGTACTCGGGTTCTGAAGATAGGGACAGCAGTGAGACAGTTGAAATACAGGGCTGATATTATTATAGTATATGCTATTTAGCATTTGATGTATTAAAGACAACAAGATTTAGTATTTATTTGTGTCGCCATACACATTTTGCAAACGATTTTATTTTTTATTATTAAAAGGTAACTCGCGTATTAGGAACAATTCCAGTATCGCGGGGGACTTTACAAACATTCAAACAACAAAACTCGGAACAACCATATGTGGATCACACAATTTTTGTCCCGTATGGGGATCGAACCCATAACACTAGGCGTGGCGGCAGTGGCGAGGCGACCACTTAAACTACGCCATACATGCATCCACATTCCAGAAGTTTTCCATTCCTGAGAACTTATTTTAAATTAAACCCCATGCTATCAAATTGACGCAATCGCATAAAAATTTGGTCAGTAGTTTATTTGAAATGCTAAAATAAACAGATACACGAATATTCTAAAAAACATCATCTCGAATACAGTTGATACAGATTTATAAATGGTCACCTTTCTGGACGTTAAGTTGACATCCAACACATAATGCCAACCGAAATTCTAAATTATAAAAATAATATAACGTTCAGTCATATTGAAGAGTGTATACTATCGATATCTATCATATAAATGTAATGAGCTTACTCTTCTTCGTATGACCACTTATTATATGGTCTTATATGGTATAAGTACGTTAAAGAGACATTTATGATTTAAATTTTGAATAAAGATTTATAGTTGTTAATTTACTGCTCGCAGACTAAAACAGTTATGCGTCTTGAAAGCAAACCTTCAAATCTAATATTTAAACAACTCCAGCCAATGCATTTAATTAAGCTTGTGTTTTAAATGGAATGATAACATGCATGTAATTATGCTTAATAAGAATTTACCGAAATTGTTAATAGAAGTCATTTAAAACTCTTCATGTGCAATCACATACATAATTACAAATGATTGCATACATACATACATATATTGAAATTTAACTAGTATAAACGAAATTTAATCGCGGTGTAATCTGAAATACCTTTTATTTTTTAATATAATAAACTATTTATTTTCTTGTCGTGATCATGGCTACTGAAATATTACCGAAACGTCATCCCCTGACGTATTAATATAAATAGTTTAAAATATATAGTAATTGTGTTTTTTAGAACATAGCGTGATAAAAGCCGTGGTTAATAGTTTAGTTTCAATATGTAATATTCGCGTGAATGTAAGCCAATACTATGTATTCTAGCAATGTGGAGTCACAATATGTTTTAATTATGCTTAAAACACACTATTGCCACCCCACATCTGCGTGTCTCTTTACATCTGCGCATTAGTTTACAGTGGCATCCGCTTATGTTGTAGATTTTCAAATCATAACCAAATCAAAATTCTTTATTTGCTAAGAACAGGATAGAGATGATGGTACTTAAAGCAAAATAGTCCACTGTATTTTACCGTAACTGGTAGGCGAATGTTACAGTTAATTATTCAAAATAACAATAAATAAACAACTGATCAAAATATGTATCAAAAAACAACCCTTTACAATACTTTTAAAGCACCTTAGTACATTTGTCAATAATAAATAAAGAATTTAATTGTCAATGAAATTGGTCTGTATGACAAAATCGTATATTATTATTTAATATCAATATTATTATCATTTAGAAAATCATTTATAGTATAATAGGCTTTACTAATAAAAAAAGTCGCGTAGTATGATTTTAAATGTGGCAATATTTTCTGATTCTTTCACTGTGGATAACTTGTTGTATATCTTCACAGCTATACAAAAGACACTGTTATGTAAGAGAGCAGTCCGAGAGGGTACTATGCATAGACGTGTTTTATTGCGATTTCTTGTTGTTTTTATGAAAAGATCAGTGATAGTCCTAACAAACATGGTCACGTCATATAAGTAAATCGAAGGAAATGTGAGTAGTTTCAAGTTAGGCAAGAGTCAGTTTTTTGTAGATGGCATATTGCCCTAATGCATCTCTCATGTGCCAAAAACATCTGCTCCTTGCCTGTAGAGTTTGCCCAGAAAATAACTCCATATTTTAATATTGATACAACGTACCCATGATATGCAGATATAACCACTTTTTGGATGACTTTTTTACTCAACATGGAAAGGGCATATGAAAATCTCAGAACTTTATTAGTAACGTCATAGATTTGTGTATTAAATGTAAGATTATTGTCAATATGAATTCCGAGAAATTTCGTAGTGTGTGTTTCGTCAATTTGCTGCCCATCAAAATTTATATTAATATTATTATTAGATTTCTTATTTCTATTTTGTGCGATCAGTAGAAAAGTCTCAGGTCAGTTAACGGGTAAAGCAAAATATTAAAGGGATTTTTTGTAAGAAATTTCAGAACACATGCAATATACATACATACATAGATTCACGCCTGTTTCACAGATGGGTAGACAGAGACTACGGATTTCCATTTGCTACGATCCTAACACACTTCTTTGGCTTCATTCACTTTCATCAAATTCCTCATACACACCCGTCGGTTCAATGTGCTCTTAACCTTGCCTTTGTCCAGAACGCCTACGATCTGATCGAGAAACGTTTGCCTAGGTTTTCCTCTTGCGACTGTTCCGCTTACACTATCCTTATAAACTCTCTTAGTCAGTCTTGCCTCGTCCATTCGTTTTACATGCCTAAAACAGCTTAACATACCCTTTTCTATTCTTGTCATTAAATCCACTTTCATGCCGCATCTCTCTCTAATCACACTATTTCATATTCTACCTTTCAGAGTCGCATCACATATGCTTCTCAGCGCTCCCATTTCTACAGCATTTATTCTGCTCTCATGCTTCTTTTGCCATACCCAACTTTCACTTCCATACATAAGTGTAGGCACTAATAGTCCTCTATGAACAGCCAAACGTGCTTTTTCGGATAGGTTATTTGTAGGTCCCATTTATCCTAACACAAGCACTGGAATCATCATAAAGAGATTTCAGAACTCATGTGAGGTTGCCATTACAAACATTCAAACAACGTACACACGGTAGGGTGTTCTACCGGACTAGACTCGGAACAACCATTTGTGGATCACACAAAGTTTTGTCACGTGTGGATTTCCAACCCACAACACTCGGAACAATGGCAGTGCCAAGGCAAACCTTTAAACTATTACACCATCCATGCAGTCTAATAACTAATAACTGTTCCATAACCATTAAAAACAATTAAATTGAAGTAAAATGAACGTACTATGCCAATAAACTGTATAACATTAACTGTGCTTAAGCCTTTATTCAATACGAATATCTAACCAGTATTGTAGGCAATTGTCTACAATACTGGCAGTGTAGGCAGTTGCCTACAATACTGGTTCCAGATTTGATTTGATTTGATTTGATTTTAAAACAAAAACAAGGGCTTTGTCGGCATTCCGCATACACACCTTTAGATGAATAAACCTAAAATGTATTATTAACCTCTGAGTCTTCTTCGAAGAGGTTAATGAAAATACTATGTGGGTCTGTGTGTCTGTCTGTTAGTGACAGCGTGTTAGTGACAGGCATAGCTCCGGAACCACTGGACCGATTGACTTGTAACTTGGTGTGCAGACACCTTTGGGTCATCCCTCGGTCCAGTTTGAATATGGGCCCTGTTGGTCAGAAGACCATCTTGATACAAGGGTCACAAGGTCATAAGGTCAGGGGATATCCACCAACAGAGCGATTTGGAAGTCCAATGGAGAGGCTTTTGCCTAGCAGTGGGACATTACAAAAACCTCAAAAGATCAAGTGACATTTAAAAATATAATAGAATATTGTACTATTGAGTCGCTATATTTCAGTGACATGCACCTAGAACTTATAAATTTACATAAAAAAAACCTTAAATAATAATAATAATATATTCTACCACATACACACAACACATATATACTTAAATATATACTTTATAAATATATACTTTTCCTAAACCCGCATTAACACTCCACAGCACACAGTGCCACTGTACAGGAAATTATAAACGGAAACCACATAACACTGCGGCTTCTATCGTATCAACTTGATTTATAGTCTCAGTGACCTTGACCTTGAGTTATCATGAACTATAACACTGCAGTCTGAGGGTTAGATTAATACACGCCACATCTGACCTCCGGGGCATTCTAATCTGGCTTGCAAAAAGGGTGCTGTGAGCTTTATTGTGTGGTAAATGTTATTTATGTTTGTGCAACGACGGTAAAGCTGTGTTTATAGGACGGCTGTTTATTTATGTAAAAATATCAGCAGTGTGTATTTTTTTCTTATTTTATTATTTGATTTTGTATTTATACGCTGTGTATGTACTGTTGTTTGAAAGGAGCTTTGCCTGAATTATCTTTTCATTAAAGTGCATTTTGGTTTGGTAGTATTCTAGTTCCTCTCAAGCTAATCTTGAGTTATGAGGACATTCAGGCCGGCAGTACAAAGCCATGGTCGACAGCGAGAGGAAGTGGGTAGCGGTCGCATCCTTCTGCGAGGACGTCATCTCGCAGAAGGAGGCGGCGGAGCGGATCCGTGAGGAAAGTATTCGTGCGGATCCGAGCCGCCGCCGGCGTACCAGACGGCGCAGGTACGCTTTTGCGTGCTTTATGCCGCCGTAGTGAAGGCTGCGGGTGGTAGAACGGGGATCTCCCACCCGCCAGCCGTTGAGTCGGAATAATGCTCTTGTTGTGCCAGGGCATCGTCCAGGAGTCGTCGCCTGCAGACACAACATCTCTGCATTGGGCACTGCTGGGTAGGTCGCTGATGAACTTTCAGTTTCAGTGACCCACCCACCATACAAAGCAAGGAGTTGGCACACCGTGGTGGTTTTAGTCGGTAGGCCCGCAGTCTAGGAAGAGCTCGACATAACCCTCTCGCCTCCCCTTTGTGGCGAGTGGGTATGCATAAAGAGCATTGTCCCAAGAAGACAAAAAAAACAAAAACGAAAGCCGGTATTACAATTGATTAGCACGAACTATGAATATATGAAATATTACTATATAAGCTGTATCCCTTGGACTGCTATCACTTAAATAAAGCAGATGCCGTCATTTACGAACTAAGCTCCTGGAATATCTTGAAAGAGGTACTGACTAATATTAGGCATTTTTTGGCTGTATCGATCGAGCTTAGAAGCTCAGAAAGTATGATTGATTGACACTATTCATGAATGTCACTCTCCCAAGTACAAAATAGCACTAAAAAAATAAAACAAAACAAAGCTAAATGCGGCTAATATACACTCAACTAACCACATCCGACAACAACGTTATTTTATACGAATTCATTGCTCGTGATTCAGGCAATTTATTTTTGTGATCCATTTCTATTTTTCAACAAGATAAAAATCAAATACTACGGCTGGCGTATGAACTGTTGAACCTGAACCAATAAAATATATGTACGTGACAAATAAACCGACTAGTAGTCCAGTGAATCTAGCCTAAGGCTAGGTTTTCTCGAAATGTTTACCGTTAGCAGAATTTTATATTTATAAAATGTTCACATAAAGACGAAATAGGAAATAAAAACAATGTTCGATACTGAATTTGACTGCATTTATTTCACCGATCGGTCTGGACTACATAAATATGGTATAGCTTCTGAAAATGGCTGTATAATATGTGAGTAGATATTATAGATTTATCTCATGAACAATATTTTATCACAGCAGAAAATTTATTTTTGTAAACCTATGACAAATTGGAGATACGTGTATCATGAATTCAAACTAATGCTTCTAGTTTGGTAGTGCAATAAAAAAAAAAAGGCAATCGCTGTTAATAAAACATAATAAATGAAATCAAGCTGGAGTCCGTCCGGGTCCGCCGATGCAGCAGCTATCCACTATAAGAGGAATTTGGTATTGTCAACATTTTGCTATTGCAATAGTTAGGATAGCACTTCATGCTGGGAGTCCCACACACCCCGCCGGTGCCGTCCCCTAGCCGGTGGACAGTGCATAAAGCATTTTTCCTGGGAAACAAAAAAGAACAAAAAAAAAGGCTATCCGAAATAGCGTGGTAGGTCCGTCTCTTTAAAATTATTTTATAAACTTAACTGACGCCGTACTTTATCTATTTGTTACTTTTCTGTATATTTAGTTTATTAGTTTTTGAAATTATATAATTGATGCGTAAACCGGGTTCTGTAAATGATTAAATCAAATTTGGCTAAAATAAAATAAAAACTGTCTTGTATGAAACTTGCTTTACACCTCTTGTTAAAGTTCTCCTTTTAGGTAACCTAAATAAGAAGCAATAGCGGAGTGGCCATAAATCTGCATTTTTTTAATAAGAAATGCATGAGCACCTCTGTGACTTTAATGTATGAATAGCCACCTAGAATAGAATAGCTACTTTGTCGGTTTTACGGTCTGATGTTGCTCCAACTCAAAGAGAAGTCTCCTACAGCCAGGTTCGTACCTGGTGGACCGCCTCTTGGTGTCGGGAACTTGTACATATTCTTAATCGCTGTGTTACTTTCACTTGTGCAAGACAGAATTGTATGGGGAACGTCATTTGAAGTGCTTATTGTGTACATCGCCTTCTGTTGGATGTTGTCTAAATTTCTTCCTCTGTGCGAAGAATGGTAATCTTGCCCTAATATCTATCTAACTGATGAAAATTTCATAAAATTTTTCTTGTGGCATATATTTCCCAATAAAACAAAATAAAATCATAATCGCGTTGGATTTTCGAGCTAAGCAGTGTTATTCAGTTTTTCTGTTAGAAAGTGCTTAGCAGCATGGTGTTTGGAAATCCAGTCAGTGCCTCCTACATAATGGTTTTTTTCTTAAATCAAATAAAATCAATTTTTATTTGCAAGATACTGGTACATAGGTTTGGTATAAAAAAATTATGGGTGCGCGGGTATTAATGAGGCGTGCAAATTTCTAAAACCAGAATGAATCATATGCACATAATTATGTCAATCTAAAACTGATTCCCAATAAAGAAAACACAGGAATCATTAAATTTAAAAATTATCATCCTGCCAGAAACATTTTCATGTGAAATGTTGCCAAGACGAGACCATACGACTCGCACTGTCAAAAAGTTATGAGATCTCGTGTAAAGCCAATCTTCTAACTCTACAAGGCCTTACTTCACAAACTCTACAGTCTTAGTCAAAATATGTGGCTTGGCCATTTCGTTACTACAAGAACTATTGTATAACAGAAAAGTAATGAACAGTGGATAAATTTTTCATCTTACGCCCATATGAATGTGCCCATGAGAAAAGGTAGGAAAAGTTAGGCTCGTCTTGGCAGGGGCTCTGCCGTGCCCCCAGATATTAAAATTAATAAAATTACACTATTAAGAATAACAAAAAATTAAAATCGATATTAAAATAGTCACAATAATAGATGCAATAATGTCAGATATATATATCCACACAAATAAATTATCTTCTTATGTTAAGTCCAGCACTAATTTGCTTCCAATGTGCTTTTCTAAGCTTATTTACGACATGTATGTACAAATTAAATTGAAATACATTTTCACGTGTCGAACACAAGCTCGAACTTACAGCTTTTGAATGGCAATGGCGGTGCTACCACTTAAACTAGTGTATCAACCATGTACTTTTCTTAAAACAACATATCTATCCATTGTTAATATCTTTGAAAATTTATCGTATAATTATAAATTAATACAAATATTTCAAGTTAATATTAAGCGATCTGCGACGATATGTCGCTTTCAATAGCGACATGACTAGTAAATTTTCCACGATATGTTACAGACGTTCGAGGCAGGTCTACAATGATGGATAATCTTAATCTTCACATGTCAACATCGGTAATTAATATAAGTTTCAGTTTAGACCATACGTTAACAGCTGTGATGTCATCCTAGATTAGACCCACGATTTTCAGTCGGCTTCTAAATTCTAATTCACACTCAGTTAGCCAGGCATAATATCAGGTTGATTTATAGGTGTTAGCTCAGTGACCTTGAGATTGACCTTGACCTTTGAATCGAAGTTTAAAGCGTTGAAGTTTAATTACTTTCTATAAACATTTATTGAGATTTTGTACGGTTAAAATGAGATTACATCAAAATTCGAGTCAAAGGTGATGTATTACAAAATAAATTATTATTAAAATATGAATGATAAAGGAACGATCAAAAGATCAAAAGTAATTTGTTTGATTGAAAGTAACATAGACTTACGCTTATGGATCTTTGAAGGATGGCAGACAGATGTATCACACCTTCATTTATTCAGCTATGTTTGATGTCATGGCAGACCTGCCTGCTACAGAATAAGCCTAATATTAGAACAATTCTCAGCTTCCCTAAAAGAAGACCCCAATAACATTTTCAATCGATAAAACGATACTAAGATTAAATATTATATAATACAATTGTAGTGTGCAATAGCAGAATTAAGTTCTTCATGCTACATATCGTTTCAGCGACTCTGCATTCAATCGCGGTATCAAGTTTATACGTTTCAGTGACTGCGTCAGTGATGCATTGCATTTCAGTCACCGCATTCACCGCTATTCATTTCATAGCTTTCCGTGTGTTTCGAGCATTTGCATAAATTTTTATTGATTGTCGTTTTCATGTACTAAAGATAGATATATCTTCACTTAGGCTCACTTGCAAAAACTAACTATAAGGACACCTAATGACATCCGAGCTATAATATCTATTACCGGTTAAGGCAGTTTGAGAGTTGTACCATTTTGATAATGTTTAAAATGCATCACTACTAACAATAACCTAAACAGCTTAGTATCTGCTGGTTAGCGTTACAATTAGAGTTTATACGTTATGTAATTGACAAAAATATTGACTCTGGACTTACATTTTGACTATTATTTTAATCATATTAAATATTAGGTAGATTGTTATATTAACTCTTACAATAATTTAGCTCCTGGGGCAACTTATCTTTAAAACAAGAGCAATTAAATTGCTACAGCCCAGTTGGAAAACGAATTAAAGAAACCTGTCAAAAAATGTTTCGTGTTTGTGATGACGATGATGGTTTGAATCCGTATTTATAATAATCGCAGGCCTTTTAGGTCAAAGATTTGTTTTATTTGCCAATAAATAATATTCTTTAAATTTTTGTCAGAGTCACCTCTCGGACTGTTTGATCTCGCTGTAGCAAAAGACTTTATGAAAAATGGACTTTGGATAAATAAGTTTAACTCGTGTAAACAAATTTTATGAGATACATGTTAAAAATAATAACTATTTAAGACATAAGTCTCCATCCGTAGCTTTACTCATTTGTACTCAAACCTATCCTATATCACTCAAGGATACTATGGCTTTTCATAAGTGAAAGTTTTACCTATTGTATTATAACGAGTCTAGATTCAACGTATGTATACTCAATTTGTTCTTGACCTTATTTTTGACATTGACGTACAATTTGACCGTCGCTTTTGATTCCAATCGTGCAAAAATATGTAGGTAGTAATTTGCACCTGTAGGCCATGGTTTAACTACAATAATTTGTAAGTTTCATGGTAGTTTAATGGTCTACGGCAGAGCCTCAACCTCAATAGTTATCCAGGTTGAACAACTTATAGTGGTAACTTTAATGAGTTAGGGTGTGGTTTTGACTAAGTACGATATTAAATCTGGATATTGAAGGCCAGGGTTAGCAAAGTGATAAATGGGGTGACCGCAGTATGTATACTAAATATCGGAGTTTTTGTAAATTGTATGGAACTTGGCGAGTCATTATCTTGGCTTACCAGTTTATTTTTATTCCAGTAAGGTAAGCAAGTAGCGCGATATGTTGTTAGCTTATTTTTTAATCATTTATTAATTGTATATTCCTTTAAATTCACAAGCACTTGCCCAGTATTAAACTAGTGATCTAGGCATCATCTAGTAACCTTACGCATTTAAAAATTATACAAAGTGGCGCAAACTTATCACATTAAATGATATACTGCCTTAAGCTGGTTGATATAAGACGGTTAACATAAACAAAAAATCTATATTTGAAGAAATTAAAAAAATATTTTTTTGAAAAAAACAAAACAAAAAAAATTGGAACACCATTGTAATAAGACCAACCACACTAAATTTCTTTTCGTCACAAGATTATGGACATTATTTCTTTTGTTTCTGTTTGTGTTTTTTTCGTTTGTTTGTTTTGTTTTAATATCGCTGCTAGAGGTTTTTGACATTTATCTCTGCTTACACATGATGTACAAAATTATCAAAACAAAAAAAATGTCCTGTGGCTAAACTACTGAATAAATTTGGTTCATAATTTGTATATAGTCAAAGAATACCATGTATAATGTGGTATCAATTAATGTGATAACATTTGCGCCACTTTATGTATCTGTTTTGAATTTTGTCATATATATAAATAAAAATCAATTACCACATATGTATATAACGAAGTATCATTTAAAAACGGCTCAAACGATTCGGCTGTTTTTTTATTTTGTTGTTTTTGTAATTGTCAGAACAAGGTTAGTAAGAACGAAAATTTACGATACATCGACGGGAAATTTTAAATGGCCTTTTATTAAAAATATTCGTTTTCCTTTTTATATTGAATATTTTTTACGTGTAACGTATTTTTGTGTAGATTGACAGAACAACGACTGTCGGGTTATCTAGTATAATATATTTCTCCCTATCCTATAAAGGAAATAACATAGCCGTAAATATACATATGGATATATTAAATCTTAAGTGACAACTACCATACATTTATCTTTTGTATTTTCATTCCTGACATAAACTTTCATTCAAAAGTTCCCAAACACAAACTTATTCAAACTAAAACAAAACTAAAACTAAAGGTCATCAAGAAACGAACCTTGCCCAGACAGTGAGCAAGTAGTGAGTCCACTTGATTTATTACGTCCCATGACCTTGAACTCTACTGCAATGCCGTTGATTAGACTGAAGAATGGTTACTGGTATAAACGACCTTTGCGGAACTTCATTTTGTCCGCTCTTGGCCTCGACTGCCGTGCAAGTTTATTTTCAGAGAGCCGCAATTTAAAAAAATCGATTTCAATGTTTAAAAATCCTTACTAATATTATAAATGCAAAGGTGAGCATGTTTGTTACGCTTTCACGCCTTAACTACTCGACCGATCAACATTTAATTTTGCACACACCTTGTCGGGTTATAAAATGGGACATAAAGATGGCCTGCCCAACATCCGATCAGAACCAGGTCCAAGAGGCGGCGTGCGTGTACCCACGCGCGCCTCTGTGTCTTGTCCGTCTCCCCTCTAGAGGGGGGAGGGGAGGACAGTAGGGCTTTAAATTGCGTAGTGTCTAATGGGTAGGTCTTGTTGCTTAGTGGCCTGCCGTTTCACACGGTGGGCCGAAACCTCGGCGTGGTCGCGACCGCATGTACAAGTGATACGCGCGGCCCCGTCGATAGCGGCTTTGTCGAGGAACACCGTGGTAGGTTTAGTCGGTATTACCGGGAGGTCCATTATGATAATTACCATCTTTCTTTTACCCCGGTGAGTCTAACATAACCCTTCCGCCCGCCCCCACGGAGGGGTATGGATCAGAGCATTCCCACACGTAAAAAGAAAAGGTTTGTAACGGTACTTTTTTCTGAATGAAAGGTACTTTATATCCTTGTCTGTATCCCTGACAACGTGAATGCGAAATTTCATCATGATCAGTAGATTGGTTAGGGGATGAAAGCGTAACAAATGAACAAACAAACACATTCGCTTTTATAATATTAGTCAGAATTATTTATCTGAAGCGAACATTGCCCAAGATAAAGCTTAAAAAAGCCAATCCTAAATTCATAATTTTCATCTGCATTTAGAAATCATCTAATAATTAGGATCAAAATATTTAAGGTTAAATAAAAATGACTAGAGATTAGAGAGATTATTTATGCTTTTGCAGATAAGGTTAATTTTATTTTATCTGTTGTAAATTAAATTCTCATTAGCTTAGAAATATGAAGGTAATAACGTACGTTCATTTTTGTATCTTGATAATTAACGGATATTAATGTATATTTCATTAATTAAAATTGTATGACTTGCAAAATTAATCTGCAAACTTTTTCTATTAATTAATTATTATGGTTGTGAAAATGTCTTAATTAATTCGATAATTATTTTCTAATATTATTTAAGTATTATATATGCCTTTTATAATTTTAGATAAAATCAATTTCGTTAAGCAAAAGTATGCATTATGTTTGTAATTATCAATTATCACTACATATTATAAAACAATGTCCCTCACCGCGTCCATCTGTCTGTTCGCAATAAACTTAAAAACTACAGAACGGATTTTCATGAGGTTTTCACCAATAGATAGAGTGATTCATGGTAAAGGTTTAGGTGTATAATTTGTTAAGGTTTTTGTTCTATGCGTGCGAAGCCGGAACGGGTTGTTAGTTAATTATATTTTAATTAATTTTAGATGAAATGTTATTTGTTGTTGGTTGGAGAGCCAACAGAAATGCAATATATTTGACATATATGTATTTTATCTTTGAAAATATTAGTTGTCATTTTTATGACATTGAGACAACATCTTGTTCTCTATTTGAACCATCTCTATTATCTATATATTAGTACGTGAAGCAAAAACTTTGTACCCCTTTTTACGAAAATTGCGCGGGCGGAGGAGTATGATATTTGGCAAAGTTAAAGTTAACATAGAGAAGGAGGGGCGAATCCTAATATTTATATAAAATATGCATTAGAAATATATTAAATTAATAAAATATCACTACACGCACACTACCATGCATTTGACACACTACCATGCATTTGACACACGCTGTCGAATCGCGTTTGTAGTATTTCGGCATTGATCGGCTGATGTAGTACTATACTTCGTAACTATGGTTACATATATCAATATATTATTGCATATTATAATCAGCAATATCTTAAAAGTAAGCTATTTTTTTTTTAGCTTTTTTATTAGCTTTTTAAGCGGATTGGAATCATATATACTATTTATATTATAATATATTTACCTATTTATTTGTAATAAAGGAAACAAAGTAGCAAGCTTAGGAATATCGTCAATTAAAAGTATAGTTACGTAAATAATAATTTGTTTGAATAATATAGGTAAATTAACCAGTTTAGATCGAAATCTAAATGAAATGTGATTATAAGGGTATAGTTATAAACAATAAAACCTTAATAACTATCAATCTTAAATTTTAAATTAATTATGGTCGAATTTCGACCACTAGGCGACCGCTAGTAAGAATTTAAAATGAAATCTATTATATACTGTAACATGTGTCTTAGCGAACTTTATACTTAAAACATTACATTGTTTTTATTTGTCAATCAATTCAAAGGCTCATTAAATGAATGTTAACCCAAGGTCAAACCAACACGAAAAAAATCCAACATTGTCTTTTACAATTTGCAACAGCTCTACAATATCCAGACTCTGCTTTCCTTATATTATGTCTACCATTAGGTATCTGGTATACCAATTGACAGCTTACAAGAACAGTAGAATGTAAAATTTCTACAGAACTCCGTAGTCGTCCCTTTTGTAAACGAATTCTTTCTACTGTGGTGTACTTGCTTTTTATTTCTGTCAATGGTGAAAGTTAAACATTAAGAATTTTATCGGTAATTTCGGGTAACAATTTAACTTCTGTGCTTGAGGTTTATGGCCACTCCTACAACTAACAAGTAAAAAGTTATTCGAAAGGTAAATCGCATGCTGTCTCCTTCATGTTAGGTTAAAGAAGAGAGATGGCGAGACTTTTATCTTATAGATAAATGCTATCTGGAGTTGGTAGGACAAGCCCTTAAAGTAGTAAAAGTTTACTCGTAAGTCGAAATTTATTGTGAATTCTGAAAGTTTTAAGGTATCGAAATCACTTCTGATATGCAATTCTCTAAAAGCCCACTATCAAACTTCATGGAATTTGCAGTGAGATTTAAGTTTTCTTTATTAAACAAAGATAATCGTATTTTCTTGTAATCCCAATGATGATAAAAACATTGTTTGGTAATACAAGAAAATAAAATAATGAGTACGTTTACTGCCTCGGTTGTGCAGTGGTAATGAATGCGAATACTATGCATGTGGTTTCTGAATTAATTCCTGGATCAGGCAAAGTGTTATACAGTCTTCTTTTTAGAAAGTTCTTCTCAGTAGTAGCACGGGGCCTGGAACTGGGCCTAGTAAATGCCCTATTACACGTAATACGGCATTTACTAGGCCCAGTTCTCACGAGACCTAAAACCATAGCTAGCAATATTATGTAGATGTATTATACCTCGGTCTACCTATCGTTGATATTTGCGGCAGACCGTACATTCATGTTCAGGTGTAGTGTGAGTGTCAGGCCGTGAGTAAGTGTGTGTGGAGTAGTAGTTTGATTGTGTGTTGTGTACCTATCAGGGAAAAAATGGTGTAATTATTAATACGTGTAGATTCTCAGTCAATTGATAATATAACACAATATAATAAAATATAAGCATATACAGAACAGTCTTTTAATGGAGACCAAATAAGGTACCTGCAGCTATTGTTACAGTTGAAATTGCAGCGCTAGTATTCTCGCAGGACCTATTCAGTATGTGAGCGTCGGCCTTTAAGACATGACTGATGAAATGTGGGTTTTTAGTACAGTTCTGTCTATTCTATATCTTCAAGGATGTATCCTTACAACCTATATGTCTTCTTCTCCCTAGCCTTTGTTATTCCCAAGTCACTTGGGGTCGGTTTTTCTAGTCTAACCGGATTTGACTGGATATCAGTTTTTACACGGAGCGGCTGCCACCTGACCTTCGCAACCCGAAGGCTAACGATACCCTAAGGCTAGACCAGTGTCAGGATATTATAGAGCACTGACTTCCCAATAACGACTGCCATAGATGTTCATGCCGTTCAGCCGACGGCTTAACGTGCTTTCCGAGGCACGGAGCAGGCGATAATTGTCAATCAATACGCACATCATTTCGAAAAATCATATCACTTCCGAAAGTCTGAGGTGCGTGACGTGGGTTTGAACCCGAGACTCTCTGCATTGCAGTCTGTTAGTCTCCCCACTGAGCTACTCTTACATCCTATATGTATACTCGTATGTCTAAAAGAAACAAACCTACGGATTGCTTAATGGTTTAAGTGTCACTACTACCACGTTCTATGTTGTGGGTTATAACACTTATAACACACGGGGCAAACATTTAAGAAATCTACAAATAATTTTTTTGAGTCTACATGTCCTTGTGCCTGTTGTTTGAATGTTTTTAAAGTCCCCCGCGACACTGGAAGTAGTCCTAGACTAGGACTATCGATATATCAAAATATCAATATATATCGATATATATTTTTCATTTGTCGATCCAAAATCAAAAACAAAATAAATTTATTCAAATTAGGTTACAAGGTAACACTTATGAATGTCAAAATTACACGTAAATTTTTTTCTGTGGATTTACATTGACTGCCACGTTTAGCAAAGCAAGGATGTAGGGCTCATGAGAAGAACGGGCAAAAAACTCATAGCCACTCTTTTTAATCGCCAAGTGTACAATAATATTTCGTTTACAAATCATAACTGTAAGGTGCTGCAACCATTTCTCCACGAACTACTACTCAACATACTCAAGCATTTGATAAAAATTGATGGTAGCCTCTAAAGCAGCAGTATGGTAAATAGGAGCATTCACTTACATGTACATAAATAATCAAGACAAGATGTGATTGTAGTCCGTAGTTTAATCTAATTGTTTAAATAAAATGTAGTAAGTAAATTATCGAATTCCACGATTCCCTTAGGGATGAGCAAAATATATCTATATATCAAAATATCAATATATATCGATATATTTTTTCATTTGCCCATTCCTATTCCTAAAGCGGGAGTTGCTTTTTTGATCGAGATAAATAAAATAGAGAAAAAGATATTTCTAGTTCTAGCTTACGACATCATCTAGGTAAAATATTAAACACATCACACGCCTATATAGTATTGTAAGACTAGGAATAAACAAGGTTACTTGAATAATACTAGTAATCTTTTACCTTTAACTTATCTATACCTTACTTAGCAACTTCTGATGTATCACGTTACATAAATCGGTATTCGATTTTTTTAAATGAAAATCCAAGTTTTGATAGTAGGAGCTTAAATTACACGACTAAGACTTAAGACTACACGCGGTAAAAAATAGTGGCGTATCCAAACAACACACTCCGGAGAGTGTTTGGAAGACGGGATGCTTGCAATCTTAAACTTTATAAAATATTGTTACGTGCTGGGTTGCAGGGATAAGAATGTAAAACAATATTACCGACAAAAACGTTTTATTCTAGCACACAATTAAATTTAAAACACAACAAACACTATACTACACTTTTCCACTGTAACTGCTTCCAACTCCGTAGTATTTTCGCTTCCGTTCGCTTCGATGAATACTTGACCGCTTACGATTGTAAACTGATTGGGCGAGCGCTGGCCGTCCCCTTTTATACGCGATTAAAGTGTTTCCGGAGTTTTCTAGAAACGTCATATATGGTACGTAACAATACAAAGATTCGAGAATGTGCCAGCGTTCTCTACTCTACTCATACCAGCGAACTACGTAGTTCCGTAAGACTTCAATAGGTGGTGCTGTAATAAATTATTAGACGGAACTGCCGAGTCTTCCCCACAATGCTGAGAGATGACACTGGGTGGAACAATATGTTTTTAGCAAAAATACTAAGTCTTGTAGAAAAGGGAAGAATAAAAGAATGCTATAAAGAAGACAACTAAAAGCTTATTAGTATTTTTCATTTTAACCTGTGCATGTATGGACTACAATGAATATACATTGTTTCAAGTTTAAAAGCCGTTCTATACAGCAGGTTACGACCCTTTCATATAACCGCACCTTTATATTAAACATAGTTGAGTCCCTTCATACACGCAACGAACTTTATTAATCATGCAACTTGTAAAAAAGTACTAGTTAAGTACAAGTTGAAAACAAACGTTCCGTACAAATAGAAAATGTACTCAAAGTTAGTTGGTGAAGTTATTTAATTCTCAGCTTAGATTGAATACGACAGAATAACTAAGTTTATTCGAAATATGGAATTTTATTTTAATGGTTGTTGTAGACAAGTTGTTGTTTTTCAAATTTTCAAATTAATTTCTATAAAACATGAAATATTTTCCAGCGCAATTTCAGAAATAAAGTTATCTGACGTCAAAAATTGAAAAAATAGGACGTCATAACATATTATTCTATATGTTCAAATAAAAACCTCGCACATAATAATTTCTCTTCTATTTCATTTATATTTCATTTGTGTTTTTAAAAGTAAGCTTGTAAGCTCTTTATTATTTATAAGTAGTTAAGTTTGTTAATATTAGTTAAGTTGTAGGTAAATTATAATTGTTGCTTTGTTTATGTAATAAAAGTAAAGCTTATAATAGTTAAGTATTTTTATACAATTTATATGTTTTCCAAAGTTCAAGTATATATATATATATATATATATATATTATTGCTGTAACAGACGGACGAACAAATTTAAGTTTAAATTTTTATTGTGTTGATACAGAACTCTAAAATTGCTTTTAATAACGAATAAGTCGAGTCGCTTTAATAATTCATTAGTGAGTCAACATAACTAAGGTTTTATTACTAAAACAAACAAAACTAACATAAAAATGTTAGTTAAACGTCTATGCCACCGCTGATACTGTACTGATATCCAGTCAAAACCGGTTAAACCAGAAAAGCCGACCCCAAGTGACTTGGGAATAATAAAGTCTAGGGAGAAGGTCTATGCCACCGCATAGTCGTTTAAATTGTCACTTCTCCACCTCATTCTCACCAGAGTGCTCTTATGGGTTCGAACAACACACGGAATAAAACATTGTGTCATAGTACCTTTCTCTTCGTTGTTTCAATGTTTCTGAAGATCTACGTGACCCAAGAATTATTCCTAATGCTAAAATAGCCATAATTAACCTCGTAACATGTAAATTGTTTAACAAATTCATTGAGTTATCTTAGGTAAGATTTTATTACTGAAACGAACAATCGTTGATGTAATTTCTCATATTTTAAGGTATATGAAAGTTAATTTGATACTATTGATTAATTTAAGTTAGGAATCCTGTAGCATATGTTTGCACGTATAACACATATACATAGCTGCTGATCGGTGACGGGTATGGACTCCCGGATCAAGCGAGGTATTTCGTGTGATTTTTATTAAAAATTCTCAGTCGCATGGCGTGCAAAAACGTGGCCGGTAGATGACATTGGACTCGCCCTCTATAACGTGGAATGTCTAACATAGCTAGCAAAATGTATATGTAACAAGCCTTTGCCTACCCTTTAATGGATTTACAAGCGAAGACTCTATACAGGGTGTCCCAGAAATCGACGTCAAGCCGGAATCAGATAACAGGCAATTTTTTTTTTTTTGCTATGTGTTCTCGAATAATGCTTCTTTAAGCTCTCGGTTTTTTTCGATTATTTGAGATAACGTAACAAAAAATAATTCAAAATGTAAATATCTGTAATAACAGGACTGAAAAGACCGTCACAGAAAGTAGCTTTTTTTTAAATCCTTTAATTTTTGTAATAAGTACGTACCTTAGTTTTTTTATATGTTTCTGATAGCTATTATAATTTAGCCTGTTACCTGATTGCGGCTTGTCGTCGACTTCTGGGACACCCACTATAATGATTATCATACATATAATAATGACCTCCAGACTGAATTTCGGTCACAGCTGCCAATCTTAACGGAGACTGGCCATCTACGCAGGAGATAATATATTAGGTATAGTGCACAAGTATGTGCGCAAACATAAGTGCACTCTCTGTTCCCTAACCCTCATGATCCGATGGGACGGATAATCCAACATGACCGGAGAGAGATCCAGCGCAGGACCAACGGCTTTACGTGCTTTCCGAGGCACGGGGCTGTCTAACATCGCCAACTTCCTAACTCCGGGCTTGTATTGAGATTTCTTAACAGAAAACCCAATAACTTTTGTTAGACAGCCCCGTGCCTCGGAAAGCACGTAAAGCCGTTGGTCCTGCGCCTGTTCTCTCTCCGGTCATGTCGGATTACCGTCCCATCGGATTTTGAGTGTTAGGGTACAGAGAATGCACTTGTCTTTGCGTACTATAATATCGCCTGCGTAGAGGGCCAGTCTCTATTAACGATTAATTCCGACCCGGAATTCGAACCCAAGACCTCATGCACAGCAGTCGTATACACTACCCCTGCGCAAATAATATACTTATTTAATAGCTAGTTAATATCCACAGGAATATATACCAGATATATTATTTTGTAAAATCCTATCCTTTGTGTTAATCCAGGACATAATCTATCTGTGTCACAAATGATCCAAATCCATTTAACAGTTTGGGCATGTAAAAAATATCCAAATTGCCAAAGATCTTCATAACATTTACATTTATTTTATTATGCTTGTTTATTTACTCAAGTACTATGTGCTACTCTCTAAAAAGGTAACCTATGTGGTAATCAAAGACATAGTCTATCTATCCGTTAAATTTAATCCAAATCCAAATAACTTCACAAACTTTCATTTTTCTGACTAGTGGTCGGCGTTTTCATCAGCTTGAATCCCACGTAAAAACTACCTAACTACTACTACCTAAATGTTATTACCAAACTAACGAAATTTAAGTTCAACCAATCCCGTTCAACGGAATACGCGTGATTGAGAAACAAAACCAAGCATCTGAAGCATAGTAAGATTGATAATTATTCACATAGTGAATTAATATAGTAATGAAATTTTATAAATTTACATAATGTGAAAGTACACAACGTTGCTAGGTATTTGGTGACGCTACAAATGAGTTCCCCTCTCGCTCGAGGCATTACCACAATCAGAGTGTTAAAGAACTTTGTTGTTGATTCCTCGTCGTATGTGATTTAAATTTACTAACCAGCACTTGTTACGCGTATACCATTCCGTTTAAAAAAACAAATTTATATGCATAATATTATAATTTATAAATAAATACAGCGTGTAACATAAATGTGTGGTCATAAGGTCCTTAGACTGTAATGTTTAATTTAAAATTAACGTAATCTCGAATTAAAACAAATAATTTTAAATATGAATACAATTTAAAATGTGCTTTTTTACCATTAACACATCAAAACAAACTATTAAAATTGTGCATTGTCTTTTTTGGTTTGCGGTGGTCACCGACGCAGCATTAGTGTTGTTTAAGTATCTGCTAATATTGATAAATCGGAATAAAAGAAGGTAATATCTATAATAGGGTCTATATTATGTGACACTTAAATATGACCACACCTTTCTATTACGCGCTGAATAATTAAATACTTTACTTAAAAAGATATTGCTAGCAATCGGGTTACAAAAGGTATTTTTTTAACCTTACCAGCTAAGCCAATATGCTTGTGTTAAAGTGGATTTACATCGGTAATGCATCACAATGCATTAATCGCAATGTTTGACTTTTGAACCCACGACCTATCGATCGCAATTTATTTTCCATCAGGCTATCGTCGCATCAATTTTAGTAGCTCGCCATCGCCTGATAATTAGCCTGTGAAAATAGGTAGAACTTGGCTCGTCAGTACCACTCTCTTACTGTAAGAGATTGATACTGCCGAGCAGAGTCCTACCTATCTTCACAGACTAATCAGGTAACCGACGTAAGAACTATAAAAGTGTTACTGAGTTCAGCCCGGTGAGTAAGAGTTCCGCAGACTCGCATATCTGTCACTCTCATTCCTCCTTTAATTCCTTTGCCCTACAGTCGACAACGCGAAAAATACCCCTAGTTACGCAAGTAATCATAGGCCACGATCTTATCTTATCCTGTGTAAGGGGGACCAGTCAGTACAGACCGGCGACACTTCAACCCAGTGGGATCTTTTGTGTCGACTTCCCAAATATCGACTGCCATAGATGTTCATGGCAGCCGGAACCGATGGCTTAACGTGCTCTCCGAAGCACGGAGCAGGCGATAACTGTCAATCAATACGCACATAATTTCGAAAAGTCATGTAACTTCCGAAAGTCCGAGGTGCGCGACGTGGGTTCGAATCCGAGACCCTCTGCATTGCAGTCTAAAGGTCTCCCCACTAAGCTATCGCTGCTCTCATATGCCACGATAACCACTTACCTTCACGTGTACCGAAAGCTTGTTTGCAACCTTAATATAAACGCGATCATACTCGGTATTTACATATTTCAATTGAAAGACTTGACGTTTCGACCAAAATCTATTTTCTATTATATTAATCGTACAACGCGAAAGTATAACAGGATTTTTAAAAATAAATAATTATTGTATGTGTGATACTGGTCACTGTAGAAACTGTTGACTTTCAATGACATAACCATCGAGTTGCTCTTACTATTACATCATGAGGATAATCCACCCAAGTTTTGTGTTCAGTAGGCAATTTCAATACGGAATTGAGACAAGGATGAGGATAGCCTTAGCAGATTCTACCAGCTAGTTCACCCTTGTTTTACCAGCTGTATACAACAATCACGATGGATACCGGGTTTAAAGCCCTACACATATTGTTTTTCTTTTTGCTTTTATTACATTCTTAGTAGCAGTAAGCAGCACATGAAGCCAAAAGGCCTACACTTGATCTCTGACCATTCGTTTTGTATTACCGTCCCATCAAACGTTTTGAGTACACAGGTGTATACTACTAAATCTTGCGCATTTCAAAGCCATCCAAGTCATCCCGCCATGTCTATTTAGGTCTGCCTCATCGCCGTCAATTGTCTTATGGCACCCAATCAACGGTGACGATTGCCGAGCACCAATCGTCACCAAATTATTATTAATAGGTTTAAAAGCATAATATATAAAATATATATCGTCGGTTTAAAGATAAAACTAGCTATTTGACATTCCTGCTTATTTTTTTTTACTATCGTCACATATTTTTCTCACTACACAAATAACGACTGAAATTATCGAGATAGGTCCTATTTCTTACAAAAATACCTTGGTAATATTTTCAGTGATGATTTGATTGAATTAATCAATAATACTTAATTGAGTTTTACTTTTACAACGACGATAAATAATATATATAAAACTGTCAGGCAGAGGTCTCGAGTTCGAACCCAAGGCGCATCTCCGACTTTTCGAAGTTATATACGTATTAATTAGTTCATTATCGCTTGCTTTAACGGCGAAGGAAAACATCGTGAGGAAACCTGCATGTCTGAGAGTTCTCCATAATGTTCTCGAAGATATGTGAAGTCTGCCAACCCGCACTAGGCCAGCGTGGTGAACGGTAGCTTTACCCTTCTCACAGTGAGAAGAGGCCCGTGCCCAGCAGTGGGACAGTTTAATACAGGGCTGATGTTATTATTATTATATTATAAAAGCATACAGACTGAAATCTACCTACAATTCCTAATAAATACATAACCTTGCCTCATCAGCAACAAGCCTTTATGCATACCTTTTTTATACATAACTGTGAATTACCCACATTCGTTTATTACTTCACAACGTACCATCCACTTTTATTCCTTCAATAAGGGTGGTGAGTTGTAAACAGGCCCCGTACTGCGACCGCTTATTACAATCAATAGTAATACAGTACGGAGTGACTTTTTATTCTAAATATAGCATGGCGTGCATGTGCTTGGCAATCGATGAAACCTTGGCCTGAAAGCGGTACGTTTACCATGTTATTCGTGAATTTGCATTTATTTTCATGGGTACTGGTAATGCGTTGGGCAGGACGCCAAAACGTCCCTGTTTGGGGTTTTCGGAATTTAAACACGGGGAATGACATCTAAACGGACAACACGTAGCCAATGCTTTTTAAGAAAGCACTTTAGTAATTTTAATTTTTGCTAGAATCGTAATAATTTTTTGAAATATATCTATGATCTCTGTATCTCGCAGGACCCAAAGCGCTTGAAGATTACGATTGATATAATTATATACAGTAGGTATCTTCATCGACATTAAAAAACATTTTACATTTATTGCTAGTTAATTAATACATCAATGGATACACAATCCATAAGCTCCCATGAGCGTTAGTAAATGCGAGGGCTATGCGTTGGGTGTCGGATGCGATTCCTGGGTCAGCCAGAGTGTTGGTCTACTAGAGAAGTTATGGTCAAGATATTTTTTGTAGCAGTACTGAATATGGAATGGTGCTTAATTGACGACAATGGGCTTGTTCCCTTCTAATAAAATAAATTGGTTACTATAACTGACAAAATGTGGGTGTAACACAGCTTTTCCCACCTTTTCGGGAAAATATGCGAAAGCGTGTATTGCTTATTATAAACCGTGTAATATCTTACGCGGTTCATAATAATAGATAAATAGTTTTAAGAATAAGTCAGTTCATTCAAAGAATATACTATTATAGGAAACATACGTATACTTGTAAAAGTGAACTTGAATAGCTGAATCCACTATGCTTTTGATGTGAGAATTCTTTTAGCTCAAGTGTCTAGGTTAATTAATACGTCATAACCGAGAGTGCCGCACCACTATACAATGGCGCGTACGTGGCTCGTGCTTGACTGTATTTTATTATTTTTATTTTTCTTTAGAGCTTACACTATGATCACTTCAAAATTGATGCTTTAATATATTACCGTTTTAACAAAAGAAATGTTGCAAATGTCATGTATTTCATTCAGGTCATAATATTATTAGCCCTGTACAAAACTGTTTGATTGCTGGACACGGGCCTCTTCTCAGTGTGAGAAGGCCAGCACGCTGGCCTAGTGCGGGTTGGCAGACTTCACATGTCTTCGAGAATATTATGGGGAATTCTCAGAGATGCAGGTTTCCTCACGAAGTTTTCCTTCATCGTTAAAGCAAGCGATAATTAACTGTTTAAAATGCACATAACTTCGTAAAGTCAGACATGCGTGGATCGAACTTGAGACCAATATGTGGCAGTCCAACGGTCATAGGATATCGCTCCTCATTGAAAATCGAATTGTCACGCCGATATCTACATTATATTTAAATTGCCATCGTCAAATATAATTATCAGGATAATTAAGCTGGTAATGATATTAACAATTGAGCAACTAAGCGATTGAGAGCTTTTTAATCAGTTGGAGATGCGCAACTGGTTGAAATCGTTTCAGTTTTTTTTTTAAATTTAAGACATATTTCTAGTGTGTTTATTTTCCTTAAGATTTTCGATTCTATTACCTGTTAAAACAACTCCCGCACCATCAAGTGCTGTGTAGCGAGGAACTATAATGTACTAACACAAAGTACACCCAGGCGTAAAATAATCATTTGTGGATCGCACATTTAATAGTCCTATCTGACATGCGAACCCACAACACTCAGCGTGGCGGCAGCGGTGATGTCTAGGACATCAGATAACAAAATTTCCGTAAAAATGTTTATCAAGTCACCAGTTACAACTCAAAAGAAGTATTTTAAAGACAGAAAAGATATCTGTCATACGCTTACTATCAAAATGCCTCTTTGAATATGTGACCTTACCTTAAAACTACGAATTCGGATCACACAAAATAAAAATAAACTAGTTTCAGCACACTAATTCATTCACGTAAATCTTACGGGAGAGCATACCAGTAAAAAGTATCCTATGTGTTAACCAGGACATGTTCTACCTTTACACAAAGTTTCTTAAAAATCCGTTCAAGCGTTTACGCGTGATTGAATAACAAACATCGAAACATCTTCACAAACTTCCACATTTATAATATTTGTAAGATTACGTGTCACTTCTCATAAACTTCCCCAGCGATCGATGTTGTCTCGCTTAAATATAATAACTGGTTGTCACTTTGGTTAGGTCATATGTCCATCTAGTGAGGGCGGTCCCACGCGGCGTTTTCCTGTTCGTGATCGCCATTCAAAATACTTCCTTCCCCTATTATTGGTTCGTCGAGTTATAGAGATGTCTTTGTTTGTTACTATGGTACCTTTATTTACAGTTCTACTGGGCAACAGTAACCACTCATTTTATAAAGTAAAATACATCGATGTCATTATTTAAAAGGCAAAGGAAAATTCTTGCAGTTAAACTGATTCGCGCTCTCCGATTTATGCGAGAACGATGCCCACAGGGCAAAAACTTATGTTATCCACAAAAAAGTTTTTGTTGTTGCTCACGATTTGTTGAGCTGCTCACGGTTAATTTAAGAAATAACCGTGAGCAGTTCAAGTTAGATTCAAAATCTGCTAATTATTTTACAATTCGAATATGATTTGTAATGTTGTAACTTTGTAAGTCTTTTTTCTCGACGGCGCGCGGCGCGATTATAGCTTATACTGTATGTTTGACGTCACTATCTGGTTTGTAATTATCTGCAAATATAATATTTTTTGTTTGCCATGCATTTTCATTAGGTCTTCTTAAAGGATTAAAAATTATATTTTTATTTTTGTTTAAATGTAATACATTCAGCCACTTCTCTATATAACCACAATTTTACCTCTGCTGGTTTACTGGCGTGACTTTTTTAGCACTGGCAAACAAGCATGCAGCTTTCCTATTTTGATTGGTGTTAACTGTGATGTAGATACTTGCGCCATGGTATAATTGCTTGCAATGCTTAGAATATCATTCACGTACGGATGAATTTAGCGATAGGGAATTTAAAATGCCAGTCTCCATCCTCTCTTTTCTTATCCATAACGACATATGCGTGAGGCACATAGGTAGGAGGCATAAAGGTTTATACGGTAGAGCCAATTGAAATACGTATAAAGAAGTTTGGCTCCTAATAATATTGCCAAATTGTTAAAACTTGGTATTTTCTACCGAGGCACGTGTTTCCTTCTTCTTTCATTCCTGGATTATTCAAGCGAGGCGTGAAAAGCCACCTCCTTAGAACATCAAAGTAGAGATCTTGGCACGACATCACGTGAGGACGTGGTATGGAGGGTTTTACTCGCGAACTATATGATGTCAGTGTTGGGCAAAATTTATTTTGATTGATGATTGATAACTAAGATTAAATAATTTAATCATGACTAATGAGTAATGACTAACAAAATTCAATCATGGTGTGGTGATTGAAAATTAATTAGTGTTCGTGTTAGTTATTTAATCATGACTAAATTTTTCATAACTAATTTAATATTTAAAATTACACCGTTAACGAGTCAACACTCACTGAATGTTGATTTGTTCTTCACAAGTTTTAATAAAAGCTTTTGTCATAACAAAATGAAACACAAGTATTACAACAGAACCAGTTTATTTTTTTAACTTACATGTAGGTATAATTACAATAAAAAACTTTGGGCTAATTATGTTTAAAATAATTTAAATTGCTTTTCATAACCACGCGGTTCTCAAATTGTTCATCAGACAATCTATGTGATTTCGGTAGACTAGTCATTATTGCGTATGAAAACATCGTTTCTACAGGTCCAGAAGATGGCATCGGTATATTGTACTCCAAAAAAATATTTTTTATTAATGGGTAGCTGTCTAAAAGGTCTACATCTCTATTTTCTTCCGAAAATGACAGGTAGTCTTTTTGAAAGATAAATTAAAAAAAATAATAAACATGTAATGCGATGAAAGGACAACCTTAAGTCAAACCCAACCAAGAAGAAAACTTGTCTGTAGATCACACAAAAGTTTCGTATTGCGAACATCGGTCTCAATCAAAGGTCATAGACAACAAAGAATCTAATTAACTAACTACTTATAGCATACAGCCAATGCTAAAACAACTTCACTTTTGGCTCAGTAATAACTTGAGTCAGAAGTTGTGGTTGATTCCCTTGTAGCGTGAACCAGTTTTCTTGATAAATTAGCAACTTGAGAGTTGAACGCAATTTACTTAATACGTAATTTCCTTTCATTTCCCGAGTGTATCACAAATCGGAGTATGCAGTATCTTTATTTAAACAAATAGCTGACGAAGATTTTTTTGTGTAATATCAATTCATTTGACTCTTTCCCAATTCCGTTCTTTCATATACAACATTCCTTTCATATTCATTAAATCAAATATTAATATATTTTTTTTTCTGTGAAAGAGTCAGCCGTTGCTGTTTCCATTTGTACTGTTAGGAAATATTTATAAAGTATCGTCCGAGCTATATAATAGCTGATTGTATAATAAAGACATATCGATATACCTATACTCTTAATAAACTGTGACAAGCATAAACTTAGAATATTTTTATTCCGTATGCCCAAGACTGACAATTTCAAAAATATCTCTTATACATAAGTTATAAAAGAAATATTTTAAAAGACCATGCGCTGCCTCTATTTATTAATTTTTGAATCTAAAACATAAATAAATTCTACAAGCGAATTTATAGAATTTTCTACCTCAATTTATGCCGCATCACTGCAGCTGGCAAAAATAATTGAAGGATTTTTGATGCAGTTAGCACAGATCAGTAGCAAGCCACAAATTGCACTTTCGAGTTGAACGCCAAGTAGTCGTTGATGTTTTTGTGTGTGAGTAAGAGCCAATTATTTGGCGGCGGAACGAACGAAACGTGTACGAGTAGAAACGACAACTAAGTGCTCTTTTCTTCGTGCAAATACTAATTACCCATGAGCAATCTTATTTTTGTAATAATGTAAAATAATGTAAAATTTTATTTTTCTGTTTTTATATAAATGTACATAGATTAAGACCACTCTATCGCATTAGGTGTAAGCCTGTAATGATAGTGTTAGGAAGATAAAAATAAATAAATAAATAAATTTTAAGTTCTTTAAGTGTCGGATTTGGTTTTACCCTAACTTAAATTACAAATTCGAAACATTCAACATTTCAAATGTTAAATTATTGCAACTCGATAACGAATAAACCATTGAAAGAATTTATATGAAACTTAGCACGCAGATAAATTTTATCCTAGATTAACATTTATAGAATACTTTTTATTTGGTATGCATTCCCATGGGCTTGTCACAGCTAAGCTATTGATTTAGAAATAGTATTTACAACAGAATTTAATGTATGTCTATTTTATTACTACCTGTTACTTACATGTTGTGCTCCTGCGATTTTAAGCAAAAAATACTTAATATATATTAAAACAATATTTATTATATATTAAAACAAAACTTTTAATATTTTACTTTGTTTAGAAGACAATTGTCCACCTTCAAGCCGAATATGGACGGTCTCCTTTTATGATGATCGGTCGAGTAGTCAAGACGTGAAAACATAACAAAGACATAAACAAACTCACTTTCGCATTTATAATATGAGTTATATAGATTGTCACTCATTGGCCATAATCGCTTTTTATTTATTTATTTATTTTAACTTAATGCGATAGTATAATAATATAACTTAAATCTTATTATATCAGTGCTATCAGCAGATAGTTCGATGAACTTGCGTATGCAAAGAAGGGAAAACTTTGTTGCAAACTATCAAAATGTTAATAGGACAGGAACATAGTATGTTTATTGTGACTATAAATTGTATCCACGTCGCATCGTCGCAATGCGTACCTCGCACCGAATCACTGCGACGACGATGTTTCAACCAATGTTTTCATGCTTAATTTATTTGTTTGTGACTAGCGTTGATATTTTTGATTTGATCACAGAGAAACGGTTGTAGAGATGAATTATTGCAACCGTATTTCGTCAGATATGTTTTTTGGGCTAAAGTTACTGTGGCCATGTTTATTGCTGATTGTAAAGCACATAGGCTGACTTTAAGCCAGACGGATCAAAAACTCAGTACCCATAATTAGGCTCCAGTTATACGCATGTTTATCGGATTATAGAACATTATTGTTGATGTTTCTTTTTGAAACATGGAGCCTTAATATTAATAATATATTTGCATTTAAATCTGGTTAGGTTACATCTATTAATATTTTAGCATATGTATGCGTTAATGCATCGTACAATCAAACTATAAAACTAGATTTTACTTTGTCCTTTGCGTGGTACACAGGTTAATCGCAACTTCATGTAGAGATACTTACATTAACCACACTTGTGATCTTCGCTTTTGCTGGTCGGATTTAGTTAAAAGGTGGATTAGATTTAAAATGGCAGTTCGTTAGCTTACTGATAAGTTTAAAAAAAACGGCATCCACATGCCTTAAAATTCAGATGAAAGCTTTTAGGATTTTTGTCTGTTCCAGAAACAGCTAAATAAACTATTCCATATTGATTTTTTTAGAAAAACTCACCCACACCTTTGATATTATAAAATGAGTATTTTTGCACTGAGAATATGTATATTGTTCCTTTGTAGTGGGGACTTAATAAACAAAAAAAACGAGACACAGAATACCCAGACTCAGAAATATAAGTATTATTAATCTTGCGGCGAGCGGCAAATCTGGGACTCTGATACAGTTCTTTTTTATTGATTCTTGTGTCCTTCTGATTGATGAGAATATATTATACTCATTTTTAAAAAGACGTACAGCTTTCTTGTATAGTAGAAGGGCTTAGCAAGTTCAATGGCAATAGCAGACACAAGAACACTAACTCTGCTTGATGTCTATAATTATAATCATTACTGTCCTTTTTATATTCTTCATGACATGTAGTTTATATAATATTATTTATATGTAAAAAAGCAGCGATAGCCTAGTGGAAGACCGTTGAACTGCCACGCAGAGGTCTCCAGTTCGATCCCTAAGGCGCGCATCATATATTAAATATTTAATTATCGCTCGCTTGAACAGTAAAACATCGTGAGGAAACCTACATATCTAAGGGGTTTCCATAATGTTCTCGAAGATATGTGAAGTCTGCAAACCCGCACTGGGCCAGCGTGATGAACTATGGCCTAACCATTCAAACACTGAGAAGAGGCCCGTGCTCAGCAGTGGAACAGTTTAATACAGGGCTGATATTATTATATGTAGTTTACTAGATTTTGCTCGCTATTTAGCTTGTGTCAACCTACATTTTGCTAATAATCTTATATCCCACGGTAGTCCTTTTTCTGGTTGAAAGGTACCCTATGTCCTTTTCCGTACCTATGACAATCTGTCAATTTCATGAAGTTTGGTCAAGCAGTTAAAGTGTGAAAGCGTGATGAAAAAGCATTTATAATATTAGTAAGGATTTTCACGTCATTGTATGGCTCTAAACGTTTCCATTTTTTCAATATTATTGATCTTATAAATCTCTAATGGTCTGTTTTCGTCTTCTATTTTACCTTCCATTCTAAATGGGTCTTAATATTTTAATGGCTTCTTCAAAGCCTCATTGACAACGAATACCTTCAGTTAAACTTTCAATTTTATACTGAAATAGGTTAGTCGCACGCTAACAGCTAAACCTAGGCACTAAATTTAAATATACCACGTTAAGTTAGCATAATAACAATTTTCTTTGACGTCATTGGTTGCAGTACTATTTACTGCATCAACACCAACCTTATTTTCTACTACATAAGGTTGAAATCCTTACCTATTACTAACAATATCCATTAAAATATTTCGGTACATTTAAGTATAACATTACGTGATCCCTATTTTTAGCAACTTACAGTTGAAATTGGTATGTTTTTCCAAAAGTACTTTTTTAGTTTCACTTGTAAAACTAAAACGGAATTTACTAAATGTTCCTTTTGTATGCTAAAAATAGTGTAAGGTTTTAAATAAGTTATTGTACTTTAATGTGTACTGTCTACGTGTACAGCTGTCTTGCGCTACTTTTTGTTAGCATGAGCGCGATAAAAGTGAATGAAAAAATAACCCGTATCGTCAACTGCTAACTCCTTTGTTAAGGGAGGTTATGTTAAATGTTCTATTTATAATTATAACTGGGATATAACTTCTCCAATATGCATATATATTATTCTAAGGTGGCAAATAAACAATGATAATAACCCGTATGGTTATGTGACTATAAGCGGTTACAATATCGTTATGTACTATTGCAAGACCATGAGAACTATTCACGCATTAAGAATCCTTAAAAATTAAAATCTATGCCGCTAGAGTAAGTGAATGACCTGTATGATAACACAAGTCACTCACTTACTCCCATTCTCTCTGTCTTTGTCTCTTTCTCTCTCCCTGCTGCTTGAACAATATCTTCTTGACCACCACAAAATCTACTCACAGTAGATCCAAACACATGGTTATTGTCAGGGGCTACAGTGTTTTGTTTTTCGTCTGGAAAAAAGCCTCCTAGACTTATAATTAAAATTCCAAATTATGTTTTTGTAGGTGTAGGTACTTATAAATACACTTTGAGTGCACGCAGTGGCGTAGCTTACCTTAGACTTAGCTGTATCAACATGTGTTAGGCGGTCCAAAGGAAGGGTAAAGTTTCTATAAAAGAAACAAAAAAATTATCAAATTGAAAACGACGGAATGAATTTTTTGCGTTTCAGATTTTAAACATATTTTCAAAGCAATTAATTGTTCATACAGATCAACCGATGTCTTAACTGTATTTAGCAAACAGTTTACAGTCTTCTTTCTTTATTATTTAGTTTAAAAAAGATAAGAATTTCTCTGGTTGTAATACTTCGAAGGTATATTACTCAGGTCACAGAGGCTCTGAAATCTTTGTTATGGCCCAGTTATTCTTAAAAATATTAATAATCTATAAAAGATTATGGATATCATTTTAGGATTTTTGCTTACACACTTTTGGGGCCTCTATAGCCTGGGGGCCCCGTATCATTGATACGGCAGATATGGTGTTAGCTACGCCCCTGACTGCACGGATGCCGTGATGGTTTTAGTGATTGCGTCGCCATTGCTGAGTGCTGTGGGTTTGATCCGGACACTTAACAAAAAATAGTGTGAACCGCAAATATATATTTCGAGTCTGCGACACAGTATTCATTCCTAGTGCGGTAGTTGTTATTTTTAAAAACAAAACAAAATCAAACTTACTTTGGATTTAACACAATGTACAGCAAAGAACCTGTCAATAGTTTTTACTGTCACGAAAGTTTAATCATTGTCACATCATCATAATTGAATCACTCTGCAACCGTACAAAGCATATGTAACTATCCAGACTGAACGTAAACGATCGATCACGTTTGTCAATGTAACGGTAAATTAGCTATTACATTTATCAACCTACTAGTTAGCAAATAGATAAAGGTTTCCAAATATGCACAAAGGTCGAAGGAATCAATTCTCATGTTTAATAAAAAGGCAAGATTTATGAAACATAATACATACGTAGTCTCAAGCCCATATCCTTAAAGAAACAGATATACAGAGGAATTTTTTTTTTTTTTTTTTTTACGCTTACTTTATGCCTACTATGGATTTAGGTCCTAGGTCATAGACGGACTCTACTCCGTCTATTGTTCACAGCGCCGAACTCCAAGCTAGTACCGAGAACTTCTTGATAGAAAACCAAATTATATTTTGTCTAGTAGACACTATGCGCAGTAAATCTCATACACTAACACTATGCTATCAAGGCAGTCTATACAGGAGGTCAGAAAAATAATTTAAGTTCAATAAACACTATAATAATAATATTCTACCACATACACACAACACCATCTAGCCTAAACTAAGCAGAGCTTGTACTATGGGTACTAGACAATGGATAAACATACATATATACTTTATTTTTTGCAAATACATACATATTATACATAGAAACACCCAGACGAAGACAAACATCTATGTTCATGCACACAAATATTTGTCTTGTGTGGGAATCGAACCCGCGACTTCAGGCGTGGCAGTCGGTTACACTAACCACTACGCCATCGAGGCCGACATAATTATATAAACGTAAGGACACATTGTACTTATAACCGAGTCTCGGCCATGCCGAATTTTCCACGCCCTATTTAGTCATCCTAGAACTTGATATGACCACGTATCTGATAATTATTTGGATAACCTAAAGAGGCAGGACAAAGTGTGTACATTATGTCCCTAATATCGTAACATAGGGCCTTTCTGAAGCGACAGTCTCATTAACAGACAAAAGCAAAGTTGGTTGCTCTAAAACTAATAACTAAAATACCAAAACACTGGACACATAGTATTATTTCCGCTCAACATGCACTAGAAAGTAATTAAGGATCGCGGACATATTTGCACATTACGAGAATTAAAACCTTAACAAACACATTAGTTACAGCGAGGAGACCGCAAAACCCACTCTGCTGTTCCTATCCTCGGCTTAAAAGTTATAATTATTATACTTTAGAATTACGAGCTGCATATCTCCAATGTACCGTTTTACTGCTATGCAAAAGTCATCTTTATTTCAGTGTATTATAGTCTATTATTAAGTGACTCCCTTTTATTTTGTTCCAGGCTTTGCAATGATGTCGTGTCGAAGAGGAACCACACGTTAAAACCGCGCGTTGTTTTACCAGAAAACTATGTTAAAGGTACGTTTCTGAACTAGTTTAATTGAATGAATCTCTCTTATTAATTAGTAGTTTGAGCAATCCGAAAGTTTAATGACAAACATATTGGAGATGAATTCGAAATTTGTCTGAAAAGGTTAAACAAAAGGTATCGCAGCTTTAATTATAAAGTTACAGATTGAATGTTTGTACTGAGAGATGTTTTGATTAGATATTTGGATTTAGAATGGTAACTTTTCTAATGAATTAAACATTTGCACTAGACTAGACTTTAGAGTTTTTGCCGATGCTGAAAACAGTTGATTTACTGCTGGTTCTAGACTCTACTAATAACACTTCAATTCTAATAGAGCTCTGCAAAACCAACCCACTTCAAGAACACAACACAAGAAATTCTGATTGTTATATTTAAAGAGAAACTTTACTTCGTTTTAAAGAGAATTATCTACCATCGGTTGTCTAACACAATGAGCATTTAAAATCTTACATAATTTAATTTAATAAAGGGCTATGGTCGTTCAGTGGTCAAAATAAAAATGTATATTTTGGTAAATTCTACTTTGCACATTCAATATTAACTTTGTAAGCCAAATGACACACTACTTTGTGCAATATGCTTATTTGTAAAGGATATTGCGCTTGGATACAAAGTTTTCAAGTTTTCTGTTCGTGTTTACTTATCATATTATTTTGGTAGGCTTTTAGCAGCAAACGAGCGACTGACCTACCTGATAGTAAGCTGTAACTACTCCTTATCAATTTTGTTGTTTCTTGTCAATACGATCAATTTATACTGATATTAAAAATGCGAAACCAATGCTGCATGTCTGTTTTAAGGCTAAGCAACCCAACCGATTATGATGAAATTTAGCAAAAAGATTATATCCTGGGGAAAGAGGTAAAGATACCTTTTATCCATATTCATGCGGGTATAACACGGGGTGAAGCAAAAACTAGTTTAAAATAAAGAAATCAGTAGGGTCCTTTTTTTACCCTACACCCGCATTTCTGTTGACCTCAGTACAACAGTAACATTGAAGCTACAATTTCCATACAGATTATTGGAACAACAATAGAGCAATACATAGATTGATGGTAGTAATTGCTTTCAATATTCGGTTGAATATCATTGCTTATAACTATTTAATTGGCAATCAATGTGCTTGAGTCCAAGCTGGCGTTATTGTCCAGATATTGATGGTGCCAGTTAGGCGTTTCGCAGGCGACCAACACCGACGTATCGGACAATTTGGCCGACATTATAGAATATATGGAATATTATGTAACTAAGCACATGAAGGACAAGGACAGCCTATTGGTGCTTAGCAAATGTCGGAATACGTCAGCCGATAGAAAAAGCAGCGATTGCCCGCCGAGGTAACCGTGTCCGCGTGCAGTCACGGACGACAACGGACAGAGCCGAACTTTTCGGATCGTTGGAAATAAGAACCGTCGTCTGCGGAAAGCAGACAGACTCACACGTATTATCCCCGAAAGAACTACGTTTTAGGTCTCACATATTAAAGTAAACCAAAGCTACAGAAAATTATACCTTATCCCAATGTATAAGGTATCATTTTCTATAGCATTGGAGGGACCATTGTCCCCCAAGACATCATGCCCTGCATTACACATTCACTTTCTTTGTAACCAAGGCGGTCCCATCTGCGTATGACACCCTTGAGAATATAATAAAAACAAAAAAGACGAAATATGATCACTCGACTTAATAAAACGTTTTCCTAAGTAAACTGCCACATTACATTATAGCACACAAACAAAAATGTTGGCTCTAATATTCTTCTTATAACATACACACGGAAATTGTGACTAAAATGGTATATGATAAGAAAGTGCTGCACTTGAAAGGGAGTGGGAAAATATGTTTATTATTAAATGATTTGAATAAGAAGGAGGTTGTTGGAAGGCAGCGGCGCTGTGAGCGGCGGCGAGCGGCGTACGAGCAGTGCACACCAGTCTAGCAGTGCCCAGATGTAGTATTGTACATGTAACTTTTTGCTTTTCAACGGTGGACGTTTGTATGAAAAAGATGTTGTCGTTGCTGTTAAGACATTTCGTTCGCGAACAAAGACAATAATTTCTCGTAACACGTACAACACTACGCCGCCGTGCTGATATGGCGCCGCGTGATCTGTCCGCTGGCTTCAAGACCGGGTCAGCGTTGTCACACCGCTCACCGCGCCGCCGCGCCGCCGCCGCCGCTCCGCAAACGCTGTCTTTGAGACCGAGGTCTAAGAATTGTATCAGGCTGGCCTTGTAAGGCGAGGTTGTCACTATACTTAATAGGGCCAAAGTAAAGTGTTGGTAAACAAATAATTGCAATCTTTGCACATTTATTTATTTGGCTTGAAAAACAAATTACTGTCAATGAGAAGATATAGAGTATACAGTATCAAAATTGAAACAGATTGTAGCTTTAACTATATTTGCAGAAAGTTCCAAATATGAGGATTAGCTATGTAACTTACATCTTACATCATAATTTATTGATTTATGTATATTTTCAATGGTAATACACATAAACCACACCTTATCTTACCAAATGAAAAATAAAATATAGTTATGTAATCATACCTATATTTTTTTTACATTAGGTAAGATAATGTGTTAGTGTTAGAAATATAGTACATGAATGTATTTCCCACCAGAGCTAGAACTTACGAGACATTATTGGGATAGTGTAACCATAATGTCGTACGTTTACGCGAAAGTATAAATTTTATCGCGTTGTTTATTTTTTTATAAAACACAATTATTACGTAATTTTGAAACTTTAAACTACTGTTGTTAAACACTTTTACTAGTTACTGTTTCTTTCTGTTTAAGCTATTTAAATGATAAGAAACTATTTAGATTTTACACTTTCCCCGACGTTTCTGTTGCTTTTCAGCAGCCATGTTCACGGGGAGAGAAGGGTGATAAAATCCGTATAAAGTTGTTTAATTTCAATAGTGTATCCACTTTGGTTCAGGGTTCGATGGCCTGTCCGGCAAATAGTTATATCAGCTTTATGTAAATATCATGGAATCAATGTGACCGCTTGACTCCTCTAGCGAAGCAACTAACATATAGGTGGAGATTATGGAGGTTTTTAATATAATATTTGACCTTTGTTTAAAATATATAATTATTAGGCTTGTAGATACAAACTATGATATAATAGATTCATACATTCACAGCCCCGTGTCTATATTCCAGAAGGAGTATACAGATGTGTATTGCTCCCACATTATGTTAGCTATGTCCTACGTTATAGGAGTGTAGCTTATTGTTTCAATCAAGCACAGTTATAAACTCCATACTGCTTCTTAGAATATTTTGACCATAAAACCCAATAAGACTTTTCTCGATCCAGGATCGAACTTGACCCTCATGCACAGCAGTTCACTACTGTTGCGCCACGAACAAAGTCATGCCTGTATATTCCCAAAGATTTAGGCAGAAGCGTATCACGCCAATATTTATTTTCTGCAGCTATGTAGATATTCATGTAAGTGACTTATGTAAGAATGTTTGTTTTGTTTAGAAATGCGACCGCCCGCGCGGAAGGGACAGCCGGTCATCGTGGAGTTCAGTATATATGTGGTAGACGTGAACTCGATCAATGTTGAAGATATGGATTTCAGGTGACTCATGATTTATTATTTTATTGTTCCTAATATGGTCTCGTATTTGATCTTTTGTTGAAATAAGTCTGGATGGCGAAGCAAGCAGTTGCCTCGCTGTAGCAGCCGTGCACTTACATTAATACACTTCGGTCGATCGGTGCAAAGAAAACATGTTTTCAGTTTATATCTAATAAACTAAGTCGGTATCGATATAGCTTGCGCATGCGGTGCAAGACAAACGATGTCCCACCTTCCATCGTGCCCTGCGTGCCCGACAACTTGCATGCAGAAAGGTCTGATGGCTGCCTCTGGCAACGCAGCTACCGAACCTGCTTTCTGGGCGGCAAATATATAATTTAAAAGTGTTTGCCAACGATACGCTAGAAAGAAGAATACACTTTTCTTTTACATAAAAAAAAACATAGTAGTATATTAGCCTATTACAGATGCACAGCATGCACAAGATTATATGAATCTTTTGAGTAATAAAGTAAGTTGATAAAGTTAAATTAAGCCACTACTTCCATTGTTAAAGTAAATGCTAAAACCAAGAAAGTTAGTTATGCATTTGAAACCTACTTTGGACAGTTATTAATTGTATGGTCCACAAATATTTTTCTGAATCTAGGTGTATTTGTGTCAGCCGATTGTTCGGTTATAAATTCTTCTTCAACGCAGGGCTGGAGTCCCAAAGTAGGAGTTTATAAAACAAGAAACTAAAATTCTGATTACGTACGTATTAAAATCCAGAGATCGTAGAGTTGATTCCAACCCATTGCACTACCAATTCAAACCCACTTCTAAAATAGCTAAACTCAATGTTAGAAACAAGAATGTAAGTAATTTGTATCATTATTATATTGCCTAAAAACTTTAAAACAAACAAACAAAACAAATCAGGCCGTTCTTATGAAATTCTATTAAGTTTGTCTGTATCATTTTGTATGATAATACATACATAGTTTCACGCCTGTTTCCCAGAGGGGTAGGCAGAGACTACGGATTTCCATTTGCTACGATCCTGACACACTATGAAAATAACATAGACTTTTCGATTTCATACAAACTATTCGATCAATATTTTGTAATGGCCAATTTGATTTGTATGATATATTAACAAAAAGATTTACTACCCTTTTTTCAATTCTAACTTTCTAACTATTATAAATTGGAAAGTGAGTTTGTTTGTTTGTTTGTTACGCTTTCACGCTTCGACTACTCAACCGATCGTCACAAAATTTTGCATACATGTTGTCATGCTTACAGAAAAGAACATAGGGGTACCTTTCATCCCAAAAAAAGTACTATTCCCGAGAGATGGAAATTTATTGACGAAATTTAGATTAACGCGAGCAAAGCTGCGTCTAGTAAATCACTACATATTATAAAATAAAGACCCCCGGTGCTTCTGTCTGTCTATCTGTTCGCGATAAACTCAAAAACTACTAAACGAATTTTCATGCCTTTTTTTACCAATAGACAGACTGATTCATAAGGAAGGTTTATGTGTATAATTAGTTAAGGTTTTGTAGTACCCGTCAGAAGCCGGGGCGGGTCGCTAGTAATAAATAAAATGTTACCAGATTAATACGAACATTAAAACATGAAAATAAAATAAAATAAATTACAACATATTTTCCTTTATGTACAATATTTGATGCCAGCTTTATTTAATTAATAAATAATAGAGGCTTCCATTTTATGAAAGAGGTAACTTCTTTGTAACAGTTCGATGGTTCCAGTTAAATTCGTGGCTCATTTATATTTTAAAAGCAATGTATTTCCATTTAATATTCTTTGGTATTCTCTTTTCATGGAAAAACATAATACAGCAAACAAACCAATGAAGCAATGTATTTTTTTTTTATATAATTTAAATAATAAGTTATAAAAAGTGACGCAAAACTTATTACATTAAATGATATACTGAGCTGGTTGATATAAGACGGTTAACATAAACAAAAACCAATGTTCGCAGAAATAAAGAAAAATAAATAAAATAAAATTAGACACAAATTGGAACACCATTGTAATAAGCACACACTGACCTATTTCTTTTCGTCACCAGATAATGGACCTTATTTCTTTTATGTTTTTTTTGTTGCTATTTGTGTCTTTTTTCCGTTTGTTTGTTTTGTTTTAATATTGTTGCTTGAGGTTTTTGATATTTATCTCTGCATTATACATGACGTGCTAAATTATGAAAACTAAAAAATTGTCCTTTGGCTAAACTACTGGATACATTTGGTTCATAATTTGTAAATCGTCAAAGAATACCATGTAGTATATGTGGTATCAATGAATGTGATAACATTTGCGCCACTTTGTATAGTATATAAGCTTTTGCATGCGGCTCCGTTCGGGTAAATGTATATTATGTAAATTTTGTAACAACACTTTTTGAGGTTAAAAGGTAATTTATGTCCTTTTCTGTACCCTTTACAACGTGTATGCGAAATTACATGATGATCGGTCGAGTAGTTAAGGCGTGAAAGCGTCAAAATAAACTCACATTCTCATTAATAGGTAATAATAATTAGGATTTCATAGAACCCCTTTTCCTATCCAGAACAACGCGGGCCAATTATTTGGTACTAATTAGTAGAAACGGCTGGGAATGTCCTATTACTTTAAAGAAAATAGACTTGTCACCCGATAGGTACAATTTTCAATGGCTTAGGTACACTCAACGTTTATAATTATAAACAAAAAATGAAATGTAAAATCATCCAGATCAAAATAACCAGAGCTTGTACTAAGTCTACTAGACAATGGATAAAAATACATATATACTTTTTTCTTTTTCTATACACATACATATTATATACAGAAACACCCTGTACAAGACAAACATCCATATCCATGCACACAAATGTTTGACTTGTGCGGGAATCGAACCCGTGACCTCAGACATGGCAGTCGGTTACACTATCCACTACGCCATCGAGGCCGCCTAGCCTTCAATCGTTCGCATTGGTATGGTAAACAAGGATAAAGATACTAGGCCACCAGCTGGTAAGCGTACCATTAGATGAGTGGTATATTTGTCTGCCAATTTGGTAGTATAAGAAAAGATGAAAGAAAGAAAGAACAAAGAAAATACATTTATTTTGACAGAAAACACACAACACATACTGCAGACAGCATAAACGTAGTATACAGTTAGACAGGCAGACAATGGGACACTAGGACAAAAGTAAATGACAATTTAAAATACAATAATATTATAAAATGGCATCATTAATTAAAATAAATTTTACATTAAGCGAAAATAAAATAACTGAAATCAAAATAGAATAAAAAAATAATAAAACAATAAAAAAATAAAATTGACACAAATAGGAAATAATAAATAAAAAAAAACAATATGCAAATTAACAAATAAAAAATAAAAATATTAAACCCTTGGCTCGATCCATTTAATAAATATATAACCTAGCGTATGCAGTGTGCGTCGCAGTGCTTGCTGTGACCGATAGCAGTGCGTTTCATAAAGACACTTTTTCGTTTAGCCGAAAATTTACATCTTCTTCTTCCAAGCGATTATTAATCCCAGCTTATGCCATGGTCCGCTTATTTCTGGTCTACCGAGATTTAGTTGAATATCAGTTTTAACACGGAGCGACTGCCATCTGACCTCCGTAACCCAGAAGGATAACATCATTCTATGGTTAGAACTTCCCAATAACGACTGCTATAGATATTCATGACAGCGGGGACCCACTTTTTAACGTGCTTTCCGACGCACGGGGGTGAAACACCGCCAACTTTCTAACTCCGGGCTAATTATTAAGAACTTCTTGACAGAAATTCTTAATAAATTGCTACTAAGGAATTCTTGACGGAAAATCCTAGTAATGCCAAGTACAACCCGGGAATCGAATCTGAGACCTCATGATCCGCAGTCGAATACACTACCACTGGACCAACGAAAATGTACATATACCCATGAATAGTATGAAGACCTGTATATTCACATGACATAGGTTATGTGTAAATGTAAGATTATTTGTTTTTCTGTTACGCTTTATCGCCGTAACTACTCGACCGATCATCATGAAATTTCGCATACATGTTGTCAGGGGTAGAGAAAAGAACGTAGGAAACCATTAAGGAGTCTGCCCACTACACCGTCTTACACCATGACTGTGCTAGGAACGTATCAGACACGAAAAGCAACACGATACCCCCTGCTATAGGAACTGCGGGACGGTGACAGAACGGTTTAGTGGGCATAGTCTTATACATTTCCTTACAAAGAATATTTTCTTGCCATTGACATGTTTCTAGCACGGTCCTGGTATGAGACGGGGTAGTGGGCAGACTCCTTTAATCTATCAAATGAGAATTGTTCCCAGGCGTAAGGAGCCACGGATTTGTAAAACAAAATAAAATAACTATGTCTTATTCTCAAAAGAGTATGTAGTTTGCCTATCCTTTAAGTTTTATTTCGTCAGAAGATTCTCGTTTATGTGTTAGTAACAAACCATATTAGATTAATCTACAAAACTTAAGTACTCTTAAGACTGTTGGAATACTATAAATATTCCCTTTGGTAATATTTACAAACATTTAATCACATTTATTACCTACTTATTTACAAGATACAAAGAAAAACCGCTGCAGCTACTTAGCTCAGTTTTATTTATACTAGAAATTCTTACAACACTATAATATATTGTGCCTGTTTATTGATAAAATATTAAATAAAAGAGCTTTATATAAGTTTGATGTAATAAAAAGTTTGAAAAGCCGACTGTGCAAGGCTTCGTATAGACATGTGTGGCCAAACCACAACAAGACTACTTTATTCTACATAGTCATCAAAGCCTGAACCTTCCGCGTATGCAGTTACACATAAGAGTCAATTGTCGAAAAAGACAGAATAATATCGTTTTAAATAATATGCCTTATTGCTCCTGTGATATAAGCAAATGGATTGCGTTTGTACGACTTAAGCACAGTGAGTTTGAGTTTTAAGACGCATAAACGAACCGTGTGCTTATTTTGATTGCATGGATGGCGCCTTAATTGGTCGGCTCGCCACTGCCAGTTTGCTGAGTGTTGTGGGTTCGAATCTCATACGGGACAAAAATTTGTGTGATCCACAAATGGTCGTTTCGAGACTGGATGTTTTTGTGTCCGTTGTTTGAGTGTTTGAAAAGGTCCCCGTTATAAAAAAAATATTCCCAGTGCGGAAGTAGTCCATTTTATAAATAAAATTACAGTTGATGTGATCATGTGGACTAGAAGTTCATAGACGCCGTTATGAGGTTCCATAAGTATATATATTTTTTTACGTATTTGAATGCTTTGACGCATATCCCTCCGCGGGGGTGGGCGGAGGGGTTATGTCGGAGTCGCCAGAGTAAAAGAGAAAGATGGGATAAGAATAATTTACCTCCCGGAATATCGACTAAACCTACCACAGTGTTCCTGGACAAAACCGCTACCCTGTCGATAGCGGTTTAGTCCAGGAACACTGACAAAACCGCTATCGACAGGGCCGCGCGAATCACTTTTGCATGCGGTCGCGACTCCGCCGAGGTTTCGGCCAGCCGTATGAAACGGTAGGCCACTACGCAACAAGACCTAACCATGGGCACTACGCACTTTAAAGCTCTACTGTCCCCATTCCCTCCCCCTAGAGGGGAGACGGACACGACCCAAAGGCGCGCGTGGGAACACGCACGCCGCCATTCGGACCTGGTGCTGATCGGATGGCGGGCAGGCCAGGTTTCATTAGTCTTGACGCAACTTAACACGTGTCTTATTTCACATGTTATCTTCATTAAAATATTTAATATTTAAAATATCTGTCAATATATTAAATTAAAGTAACCGCGATTAAATCCGTACAAAGTAGCAAAATTTTAGATTGTAACATTCGTATAACATTATTTAAAAGAGGTATCATTGAAATAGTACTTTGTGGATGAAATAAAATAATTATTTGAGCATTCGAATCACATAACATAGTGTCAAAACATTTATTAATGAATTGACGGCTACACCTATTTCTCGAAAAATTTTCTAAGCCTCTCATTTTTCAAAACACGTCCGAGAATCACAAGCAGAAAAAAAAAGAGCAGTCTTTGGGGACTGCCGATAGAAGTAAAAACTAAGTAACTAGCGTGCGGTGACGATGAAGCGAGTTTCACGCTTTTTGTTCACCCAAAAAGTATAATAATATACCTACATAGTATACATATAGCTCATGGAAAGCGTTCGGTGACGGTGACGCGAGTTCCATGATTTTTGTTCACCCAAAAAGTGCTCAACGCGCCTAAAGAAGTTTTCACTTCAAAAAGTGTTGGCGATGGCTTCAATAGTAGATAAAAGGCACTCATCCATAAATGACATTTCCGTCATAAAATTACGTCTTATTCCGTCAGATGGCTGTTGGAATAACATGACGTACGTGACATCTTAAAAGGAACCTGGACAGAATTGCTCATCTAATTTAATAAGCTGGTTCAATCATCTAAATCCGTAATCCGTCCCCTTTCCAGGAAACAAGCATTAGACAGTTTGTGTAATTATTGCTCTGCACGAGCCACCAAATTGAATACAATGTAGTGCAGCGGTATTGTATGTGACTGTTGTGCGTGAAGTCTCGGGTTTCATATCCGAGTCTGGTAAAGTGACAAGCTTTTACTGTCAAAATATTTATAGCACGGGGTCTAGAACGATATGAGCCTAGAACCATAATCGCTGGTTTTCTTTTTGTTTCCGTGTATATCATGGCCAACTTGTTGTCAAGAGTTGTTCAAGCCGCCCGTAGGTCTCTGACATGGCTTAACGACTGCTGTCAATTTGGCAACAACCGGGACCGACTTTTTACGTACCCTCCGAAGCACGGAGACGCTCATATGAAATACCACTAAGCGGTCACCCATCTATAGACTGACCGCACACAACGTTGCTTAACCTCGTTAATCGTTTACCGATCATTGAGTGCAACTGGCTAGAGGACTTTACAAAGGAGGAATCCCGAATCAAGATATTATTTTCGTTGCAAAAAATCTGCTAATGTCTAGTTGTGAATCATCAAAAAGGAAATTAGTATTTACAATAGCAGTTAAAGGTAGTTGGCTATTAAAAAACAAATAGTAGGTTGTAAGTAGTTTTTATGCTTGAGTTGTTTGAGTTTCTTCTTTACGAGCTACAGATCTGTTCTTAGTGTCTTTTCTTTTCTCATAACTTCAAGGTTATCCTAGATGGAGTATGAACCCCAACTAGTCTCCAATAGAAATAGCAAAAAAGCATACCTCGTTAGAACTCGCAACGTGACTCTATTGAACGTGTAGTATCTTGGAATGCCAGACAGATAAAGCTAGTGTGACTGGCCGCAGGTGTGCCTCTTCGACTCAATAGGTTTAGAGTGTTTACATCATGTCACGTGTGTTAGTTTATTATATTTTGATGAATAGAATATAAATATATTTGTAGACTTTACTTTAACTGATTTCGTAAATTGTAGATGACAATTTCCGACTCATTATTTGCATAGATTACAAACATGTATAATTATATTCTATCTATGATACATTTTTACCTTAATCTTAAGAGTTTATTAAAACATTTTTAAAATAAAAGTTTACAAACTTCAAATTTAATACTTATTTGTGACGCTGCCATTCAGAACACGCCACATAGCGCAGACTCTCTTAAGTACCATTGAGGCACACGATCGTAAAACAATGTTTATGTTCTAGGAACTCTTTTCTTAGATATGAAACAATCATTTTTACATCTAAATGTCATCCAAAACAGTCGTTATAGCACAACCTATAACAACATTATGTACACAACAGTATTTGCGAGTGGAGGTACATTGGCATTTCTTACCATTCTCTCTTCGAGATTCCACAAGATCGACCAAACATTAGGCATACATTGAAATTAAAAAATCTATTTTTATTTAAGTTTACACTTTGCCCGACGTTTTGGTTGCTTTTCAGCAGCCATGTTCACGGGGAGACTTAAAGATAGTTTTTATAGTTTTAATCTATACTTAATATTATAAAGCTGAAGAGTTTGTTTGTTTGTTTGCTTGAATGCGCTAATCTTAGAAACTACTGGTCTGGATTGAAAAATTATTTTAGTGTTAGCTAGCCTATTAGCTATATCGAGGAAGGTTATAGGCTATATAACATCACGCTATAACCCAAGGGAGCGGTACAGTAATCATAAACGCGAGTGAAACCGCACATCTAGTAATATAATATATTTCTTAAAAGTAATTAATATAATATTGTCTTCTGTTTACGCGAATGTTATTCATTGAAATTAAACTACTATATACGGATCTCCCCGTGACCATGGCTGCTGAAAAGCAACCGAAACGTCGGGGAAAGTGTAAACTTAAAAACAAGTAGATTTGATAGTTTTAATAATTTAATTAGCTTAAAATTAGTAAAGTTTAATAGTATAGTATAGTAGTGTAACAGTTTCAAAATTATGTAATAGAGTGTTAAATAAACAACGCGATAAAATCCGTATATAGTAGTTTAATTTCAATAAATAATTAATATAATGCTTAAAAAAGTATTGGAGTTCAATAGTAGTAGTGTACTCGCAACAGTTTCAAAATTATGTAATAAAGTGTCAAATAAACAACGCGATTAAATTCGTATAAAGTAGTTTCATTTTAATTAATAACATTCGCGTAAACCTAAGACAATATTAGACATTAAATTTAGTTTAATATCGGTGAGCCGTGAGACCGCAACCAGTTTATCCTTAATGGAATGGCTAATAACTTGGTCTGAACCTAAACCACAGTCTGGAGTATAAACTTTGAGGTTCTAAGTATAAAATTTAACGTTATATTGATACCGAACTAACCTACATTGAATAGGGAGGAGAGGATAAGGTTCCGGCGAATCCATTATCGAAAATCTTTAGGTAGTTTAATACTTTAGACTAAACTAGCTAAATATTTAAATAAATTCTTAATTTAAATAAATTGTGGCACCAATAGAGCCACGAGATTATCTTATATACTTTTTCTTATTTTCTTTTCTTATAAAGTCACTAGTTTTTGCCCGCAGCTTTGCTCGCGCTAATGGTGCTCCCGCACTGCTGTTACAAAATGTTTACAATCATTAGTAAACACTTTTAGCAAACATTTGATCACAATGTTAAAAAATGTTTTAAAATGTTTTCATATTAGGTAATTTTTACATGTTTACCAAACATTTCTAAATAAAATTGTTTGTTAACAAATTCTAACAAATTAAAACATCTGATATCATTTGTTCGTAAACATTTATTCAGATGACATGGGGGTATACTACACTTTTCTCTAGAACTTAGCGTTTGGCGCATCCAGAGCTCATTTTCCTTTTTTTTAAACAAAAAGTAAAAGCTAATTCAGTTAGTAAATCTTCTTCCATTTTCGTGTAGACGCTTCGGGACGTAAATCCAAACCACGAACCGATATCATGTTTTAAAATGTTAAAAAATGTTTGTAAACATTTTCCATCAATGTAGGAACACTCAAAACATCTAAAAATTCTTAACAGAATGTAACAACTCCTAATATTTGTTTATAAATGTTTAGTGTTAAAAAATGTTTGTAAACATTTTGTAACAGCCAGTGTTGGAGCACCATTAATGTACATTTTGGTAAAAAGCTTCTATACCTCGGCAACAGTTCTTCCTTTCTGGATGGCCGATATCCTATATGCTTTTCTGTACCCCTGACAACGTGTATGCGAAATTTAATGGTGATCGGTCAGATAGTTAAGGTATGAATGCGTAAAAAACAAACAAACTAAAAATTCAAATTCGCATTCATTTATACTATTAGTTAGGATATGATCTTTTTTATGGTATCATGTATCCTTTCGCATAATTAATTTAGAAGCAGCAATAGCTCAGTGGGGAGACTAACAGACTGCAATGCAGAGGGTCTCGGGTTCGAACCCACGTCGCGCACCTCGGACTTTCGGAAGTTATATGACTTTTCGAAATTATGCGCGTATTGATTGACAATTATCGCCTGCTTCGTGCCTCGGAGAGCACGTTAAGCCGTCGGTCCCGACTGCCATGAACATCTATTGCAGTCGTTATTGGGGAAGTCGACACAAAAGATCCTACTGGGTCGAACTGTCGCCAGTCTGTACTGACTGGCCCCCACACAAGATAAGATAAGATCCTTTCGCATATTTCTGTTAATAAATCCTCGGTAAGAGAACACAATATGCTACTACCAAGTATTTCTTCTTAAGAATTTGTATTATCTGATTGTGATATCGTTTCTAGAAGCAAAGTTTTATTGAATTATTTTGTTGAAATACTAAATTTGAAACACGGTAACTGGAAATGTGCCAGGTAGTAAGTTTAAATCTTGCTTGACATAAGTATCTCTCAAAGGATTCCAGTGAAGCCAATGTTTGGCTCTGTATCAACTTATTTTAAAGCTATTGTGATTTTGGCTGAGTAGCGTGGCATAAATTGCGTGTAATTGTTTAAAATCAACCAATCGTCGTTTTCTCGATCTAAAAACGGAAAAATAATTATTGGGTTTTAACATGGGTTTCTAAGTAGCAGAACGCACGTTAATGAATGGAGAATATTACTCTATTACGCGTAACTTTAAAACGCAAAATGGTAGTATTACCCAATACTCTCCTTATTCAAGGATAACTTCTTCTTCTCCCTAGCCTTTATTATTCCCAAGTCACTTGAGGTCGGCGTTTCTGGTCTAACCGGATTCGAGTGGATATCAGTTTTAACACAGAGCGGCTGCCACCTGACCCCTGCAACCCGAAGGCTAACGATACCCTAAGAATAGATTAGTGTCAGGATATTATATGGCACTGACTTCTTAATAACGACTGCCATAGATGTTCTTGGCAACCGGGACCGACGGCTTAACGTGCTCTCCGAGGCACGGAGCAGGCGATAATTGTCAATCAATACGCACATAATTTCGAAAAGTCATATAACTTCGGAAATTCAGATGTGCGCGACGTGGGTTCGAACTCGAGACCCTCTGCATTGCAGAGTGTTGGTCTCCCCACTGAGCTATCGCTGCTACTTAATAACCTACGACATTATTTGAAAAAAGAAAAATGTTGTTGTGTAACATATAAAAAATATATTATTATATTATTTAGATATCATTTTATAATCATTTATACAACATACAATGTACTAATTATAATGTATTTGCACGCCATTCTTGGCAGAAGATGCTGAATTTTTGTAACAAACTATGCATACCATATTTATGCAAATAAAATATTTGATTTGATTCGATTACATACATGCTTAAGTAGCTATATGAATGTAGGAATTTAGTTCTTACCCGCAAAATATAATTTTCAGAGTTGACATGTTTATAAGACAAACCTGGAGCGAAAGCCGGTTGCAACTGCCCGAAGATATATTTGAAGAAGGCGACGACCACGTCACTCTGCCGCCAGAATTCTTCGACAACCTCTGGCATCCTGACCCTTACTTTTTGAACTCGAAAGTCACAGGTGAGGAACCTTTATCTGTAATTACCTTTGCTTGAAATATATACCAATGATATAAATTATGTTCTCGTCATATTGGTGTATCTTTATTACCCGTACCTGTAAAGGTATTAAACAAATATTATTGCATAATGGCCTCTGTAAAGTATAGAAGTAATTCGTACAAAATCTGTACATTATACGCAAGAGCCTAGTTTATTTAATATGCGTATTTAATCATTAGAAATCGCTTGCTTTAGTGCTAAACAAAGTATCGTAAAGAAATCTGCATGTCTTAGAGTTTTACTTAATATTCTTAAATATATCTGTCGAGTGGGGTTGTTCTTGTTTGAATGCACAGATGATAAACTGGTTTAAGTGGTAGCCATGCCATTGCTCCCACGGTACAAAAGTTTATGTGATTTACGAATAGTTACTCTGAGTCAGGATGTTCTTTGTGTCCTCTTCACACTCGCAGTGGTGACAGATGGGACTCGGTTCTCTCCTAGCGACCGTGTGCAGGTATTTGCCAAAGCAACTGTGCCCTGACAACACCTGCACCAGCCGGAAGGAAAGGGTCCCATGCTCAGCCCACCACTCCAATACCGGCTGGACGGTCCCAATGGTCTTGAAACCAGCTAGCCGCGCTTTCCACTTACCAATCATACCCTGGTGGGCTCGATCGCGCGTGTTCTTTATCACTGCCAAGAGGGGACGGCAACCCGTCTCCTCTCGCACCTCCTCACTCACTGTGAACACTCCGGCGAGCACTTTAGCCTCTAAATCCCACGGGGGTGTCCCGGCCAACGCGCAAGTTGCGTCAGCTGACCCCGTGCGGTAACCTATGACCCCGACTGCTATGACTCCTTGCGGTCTCCGCAGAAGAGTCCTGCACTGAGCGGTCTCCACCCACACCGGTGCGCCGTAAAGCACCATCGAATCGGATAAACCCTGTGTAGAGTCGCCGGCAACCAGCACTAGGCCCGCCCAAATATGGCAATAGCCGCCTAAGGGCGGACGCAATGCCGAGAAGCTTCGGGGTGAGCTGTCTGAAATGCTCTCCTAAGTGCCACCTTCCGTTCAGCACCAAGCCCAGATATTTCATGTGGGCCTGGCCGGGAACGCGCGTCGAGCCCACCATTATCGAGGCGCCGCGGGGTGGACTACGATGGGGCCCATGAAAGACCAGGGCCTCCGTCTTGCTAATAACCACCATAACACTCTCGCCTCCTTGTGGCGAGAGGGTATGCAAAGGGCGCATTTCCCCAGGTAAAATAAAAAAAAATGTTCTTTGTGTCCGTTGTTTAAATGTTTGTAAACACAGGAATTGTTCCTAGCGAGAGTTGTCTTTGAACTAATAATAATAATGTTTCATACCTTTTAAGCAGTTTTACACAGTAATAAGATACACTAAAATGATGTACTTGTGGGCAAACCCTAAAAAGAACCTACACTGATACTTTTGTTCTTTTCTTACATCTAATATGAACAATAATTTTACTGCAAGTTACTGATATATCTTCAAAGTTCATACACGGAGTAAAATTAAAAATATTAAATCTCCACCAGCAAATGGTAAAATCTATTCATAAACTTTCCCTTTTATTCTTTGATAAAAACTTATTCATAGTTGAAAAACGAAAATTTATTTCTTTATTTATCGTGTTTCATATAAATTATTTGCTTGATTAAAGTAATCTTGAAAAAACATATTAAATAAAAAAATTGTAAATTTATTTATTAATATTGGCATTAGACATCAAAATATCTGATGAAGGAGATGTTTTAGGCAAAGTTTAATGTTTTTTAATTTTAGTTAATCAAATGCCTACAGGTTATCAAATGTTTTCTATGTTCTTTATTAATATTGTTTTATCTTCTACATTTTCTCTGTTATTTTGTATTTGCATGCTTTTATCTATTTTCATTCTATTTAATACTATTTGTTCAAGTGTTCACCTCAGCTCTAAACTTGCGTGATATTTATAAGATAGTAGGAATTTTATAACAACAGTAAGTCTAACATAATTTTGCTTTTTAGGAGGAGCGATGCATTACCGTCCCCGATCACCCGGTAATACTCAATGCTCCTTTATATCACATAAGCCCGCTGTGCACAGTATATCACTGAAATTAGAAATATATTTTGTATCCGCGACTTTGTATATAGTTAATCTTACACGTAATATGTACATCTACTATGTTGTAAGCGTTACGTGTGATCCTCTACTATAAAAAATAGAAGATAAACAATACTGTTCGTGTAACAGGCCCTAATATAGACATATTTGTTCCGTATTATCTGTGTAATCTAAATATTAACTATCAATGCATATATCTTGCACAACATTGTAAATAATAAACATTGTATTGATTTTCCAAAAATTCTTTAAATAATGTTAAGGCTTCGAAATGTAAAAAGAAATAAACAATTTAATCATTAAAACGTCTAATGGACCAAAGGTTCAGGTGTTTCACTATTATCATACATTATGGTGTGTTTCTGGAAAGACTCTCGCTCATATTGCTGTCATTATCTGAAAAAGTCGCAAGGCTAGCGTTGATCTCTATTTGGTTTATAAGATGATTGATAGTAGAATCAATAGCACTGTTAGAAGCAAATATAGACCTTACTATACAACACCATACATGCTACTTTCTGAGTTGTTTCAGTTTAAATTACTACCTTCTCCAAAGCTACTAGACGTCAAACAAATTATGACCGAAATTTATAACTACCATTTTAACAAAATTCTGTTAAAGTTCCGTAAACCACTGCCCACAATAGATTTAAATTAGTGGAAGATAACTTACAGGTATGCTGGACTTTTTGCTATATACTGCCTTTTTGGGTTACTACCCCACTTCAAGCAAATTGTCTACAGAAAGGCAAATTAGGATATTCAACTTATGTCAATAGTTACAATTTGAACCACAAAATGTAACACAATTTATTTTGATATAAAAACGATAGAAAGCGCTTTAGCAATATCATGGAATAGGCTAACATTGACAGTAATTTTAATACTAATAAATATCTTACGTCACCGCGTTTTCGGTTCAAAGACACAGCTCTCGTGTCAGACGGGCGTAATAATATAAAATCAAAGTACCATTCTGAGCTCAGTCTATAATTTAACAAGAGTTATAATAAGTTCCTAGCTTCGAAAAGTTGACTACAAACTAAGAAGTCTTCATAATAATAAATTGTGAACAATTTAAATACAGTAATATATAGAATGTCTTGACTGGTAAAGGATTTACCATTTCTTTATGTATTTAATTTGAAATGTTTAAATACTAAACTACTCTTATCACGAACTTAGTCTTATGTTGATTGTGAAACTTGCACGTAATTATACCAATCTTTTAGGAATATGGTTAACTACTCATCTGAAAACAAATCTAAAGTGTGCTTGATTTCTTCAGCAGCAGACTTTCTTCTGGAGTAATAATTGCAATTCCAGTGTTTATAATATTCTCAGTTGGTTTATAACTATATTTTTATAGAGGGGCTGATTCCGTGCTCTCATTAAAAAACTTAATTGCTACACTGTAAAACTAGTCGGCATTTTAAGATGAAATTCATTTTAAAACTGACTCAGGCAGTGCTGCATGGTACTGCCAATTAAAATGCACGAATTCAGTTCAAGCAACAATTCGCACCGAGTCCTTATTTAAAAAAAAAATCGTATTTCGATAACTTTGTCCTTGCTATCTTATTATCCAGTACCTGTAAAAGTCATAAAACGAAATACATAAATAATTTGAAAGTTACGATTTGCCCGTATCACAATTTTGCCCTCGAAGACATCTACTAGACTCCAAAATATGGTGATATAATGAAGGCCAATCTACAAAATATCGATCTACGTAAAATTACAATTCTATAACTTAAACACTATATAATTTAGCAGAAACAAAACTTCACTAACTAATCTGACAAAAATACTTAGGGAAATTTGTAAGAAGTAAAATTGAATATATATCACATTCTTACATAATTTATATACAGCGGGCTTACAATACACTATGCGAACAATTTGCTTACGTTCACTCACATGATTTTCACGAATAATTTTGTTTAGTACGATTTATATTTCTGGCAAAACAACAAAGCTTTTGTATACCTCTTTACCATAAATTTCCTAGATAGTAAAATCTAAAGCACTTTCCATTATAAATTTGTCGAACAATTTCTACAAGTTCATTTACCCCTTTCAGTTTTAATGGTTCATTTCCCTTGTGGCCGGAAACGCCAATGCTTCCAGTATAAATATACTCTCATTGAGATTTTTTAAATACTCTGCACGTTTTCCCTTACTTCATATTTCTCGCTTAACGCCAGTTATCACCTCAAAACTTGCAATATTAATATGTTTCATATCATTACTTTTTGCAAACATGAATGCATGTTGACGAATTTCTCTATTATCATTCATTTATTATTGCAATATACATACATTATTTAATAAAACTAAAACTATATTAAAGTTGAAACAAATTCACGTTCAATTCGCGGAAAGCAAATTAAAGTTCGTTTATGTAGATGACAAACTGACATCTAGTCGCAACGTAATTTACTACAAACAAACTTAATTATAGTATATTCTTGAAGGCAATTATGATATTAGAAAGACTTTATTCAGTGTTGATATCAAAAAACTAAAAGCGTGCTTAAATTGAATTACTCGATGATTCCACTACTGAATCTTTGGAGACACATAATCTTCTACGAATATTCACCGCAGTTTATTATGGTTCAATTATGTAAGCCGTCTATTACTAATACAATTAAAACCTACTTAGTACAAATGTTAGGCAGACTATGAATTCGCTTTCTCAGCGCCTATATACAAACCTACCTGTAAATAAACCCCATTATTTAATACTTCTGTAATATCCAATCTCGATATTGCAACCTTACTTATAAAATAAGTTAATTGTTTGTCAGTAGTATTCATTTGTTAATTAATAATGCAATGTCTCTAATAATCTTATGTTAGAAATTTAATACAAGGATTCATATGATTTGCATTTATTCAAAGGAAGATAATTACAATGGTAGATTGAAAGCTGGTAACTAGTGGTATCCACGGTAAATTTAAAAATATAACATTATCTATACCAATAAATAATAGAAAGAGGAAAGATTTGATTCTTTGTTTCTTTGTACAGATTTAACTCAAAAACTACACAACCGATTTTAATAATATTTTCATCATTAGAAAGTTATATTATCACCGAGTAACATAAGCTAATTTTTAAATGTACTGTTACTAATATAACCTTACGTATTTTTACGCGAGCGAAGCCGCGAGCAATAGCTAGTATTAAAAAAAAGCATCATTTAAAATATAATGGCGTAGAGCAAAGAATAAAATACGTCAGCCATGATTCGATACAATTACTGTTCATGCCAGACAACTGAGGTTATAGTGAAAGATTTAGCACTTCTAAGCGCGGTTCTTATATTCCATAAATCTCAGAGCAAGAGATATTGTGCATCGCATCGCAAGCTTAATTTGGTTACGTGTTCTCAACCAAACCGACTGTGATTTGTGGAATAAATTTAGTAACATTCGTATTAAACTTGAAAAGTTTTGTTAGAACAGTAAGTATTGTTCTAACAAAACTTTGACAAAACAAAGTTCTAACAAAGCAAGACTGCTGCAGCAAGAGCTGCAGCAGTCTTGCTTTAGCAAAAGTTATCGGTTTGAGGATTATAGAAATAAACGATTGATATACTATACTATACCCATGCTGAGTACAGATAGCATAATATGGTAGAATACCACTTATATAGTTAGAAAAGCTTTGGTGAACACTTGGTGAGCACTAATAGACACTTTTGTCACTTTAGTCGCTTGCACACAACGCAAGTAACTAGCGTGGCATGCGCAAGCTATTTACGAGGACTACATGCGCAAGCTGTTTATGCAGAATACATACACAAGCTAATTATAGGAGTTGCTTGCGCTGGTGGCTTGCTTTGATCGTTTACATGATGCATACAACTTGGGCAAGTGTCTTCACTTGCGCATGTATCTGTAGTTTACGCTCCATTGCGCATGTTGCCCGCGTTGTGTGTAAGAGCCGTTAATAATTTTATAGATTAGTTTTTGATTTGACACGTTGAGAAAACATACAATGTTCGATAGAAAGTTGAAAAAGATAGGAGGTTAAATCTTATGAAATAATAAATTGACACGATGATGATATTTTACAATTTTTTTAAGATTATTTTACTTAGTTTGGAAACATTTTGTTTTGTGGTAATATGGGTGTAAGTACGTTTAAAACAACATTTCTTGTAACACCGGGTGGCCAGATCGGATTTACTGAATTTTTATATCAAGAAACTCTGAGGTGCTACTCAGAGTTCCGGGGCATGAAAATTTACCTCGTGCCTATCAAATCAAATCAAATAATTTATTCATTCAATCCATTTTGGGTATTACATGATTATAAAAAGATTATTAAATTAGTACCATCAAAATCTGCCTGATGAGGCGTATGAACGTGTCGAGTATAAAAAAATTATAAAAACAACTAATTATCAAATTACATATTTAGATAAAAGATCAATAAAAGATCTATTGCCACTAAGTGATAGGCTAAATGAGATTCTGATATATGTGCTTCGTTACGTTACAAATCATTAGACTAAATATTATAAGCAGACTTAATTTTATTTATGAGGTCAGATAATGCAGCGCCTTCTTTCTGTCTCGTTGTATGTTGAAAGTACGCACAGTTTTAGTTTTTATGAATTAGTTATTTTAAAATAGATGCCATTTTTATTTTTATTACTAGTAGTATGTAAAAGTGTAGTTTAATCAACAGTATCCCAGCTCAAACTTGGAGCCTTAGGAAGACTTGGGAAGTACTCGTACTTGCACCCTACAAAAATCAAATGTTGTATAGTATTCCTGAGACAAGAAGGATTTTCTGAACTCGGTAAGGACACACTGTATTGTCAACAGTGGGAAGCAAGTGTCTTTATTTATTGCACTAGCAGTAAACCGATTATTTCTAGCAGAGTCTGTATTACACGAAAATTGATCCCTAAGAACATTCAATACTTTACAATTGTAACACATTTCTGACGTTTGTAGACAACAAAATACAACAAGCTATACTGGTACTGGTCGATGTCTGTACATAGGATATATACTTATATATTAATTTAGACAAAGAATGTGATGATCTTTAATCAAAGCTATAGAAGCCAAAACTAATATTTTCAGTATATTTGTTAGACTGTCTCTATGTTTCATCACGTACAAACTAATATACGAAATTGAATGTTGTTTTTACAGTAGTATTATCATATCAAACTTAAAATCTGGTGCATGTTTTATATTGATACGCCAAATTGAAGTTGAGTTTTATGTGTCAGCATCAGCTTCTTCTTATATGCAAAGAAAAATATTATAGAGAGGATAATATATTTCAAAATTTCGCGCGTACGATGTCATGAGCAAAAGCTAGTATGAAATATAAACTGTCACGTTTATAATATTTGTAATACATAAAAAACAATTTATATCCATTTGGGTTAATTTAACGGTTCGGTTAAAGTCAATAGTTATCTTCACCCAGGTTTGTTGGAACCTACCAACTAACTTATAAATGACTTAAGTAAACTCATGAACCAATAGACTTTAATGTTTATAAATATCACTTGATGACCTAAATAAATAAATAATATTTGACTTTGATTTAACTTGGCATTTGAGCCGAATTATCCTAAGAATTTTGCACGCTGTATAACGATATAAGTAATGCCATAGGTGTCAGTTTCAGTTGCAATATTGCTTAAGATATTTGTAGAGAATATTTTTGGCTGTGTACATACGAATAGCTCAGTTCGTTAAACCTTTAACTATTATTTCCCTATTGCTTTTATTTTACTTGTAGATAAATAAAAAACAAAGCCTTTTGCATGTCTTACAATCTAACAATTCATTTGACAAAAGTTTTACAATTAATTAATTAGCAATTCATGTTGTTTTCTTTCAAAGACCATTTCAATTTCGAAAGTATTTTTACTCATTATTAACTGCCAATCTTTGTAATTAATTGCAATTTTCAAATTCATTTACAATTGAGTAATTTACTTCGAAACTTTCTATACTCTAACAAATGCAATAAACTTTTAAATGACATTTCATTTTGGACGGATAGCTCTTAAGAAGAAAGATAATATAATAGATGCGAAATATTAAAGATAAAAGAAATGGTAAACAAGCTGTTTATCATTTCTTGTGTACTAGTTACAGTACCAGTTTATAAAGTTCACCTTGATACAAAACTCTCTTGATTATAGACTTGTAACTATATAGAAAAAAAAATGTTTAAACTTACTCAAAAAGTCCATACAAAGTTTTGAATATCGGTCAGGGTATGTAAAGATTTTAATAACTTATAAATTGGAGTTTAAAATCTGTAAAATATACAACAAGCCTATTATGATTATTTTTAATATAACTTATGGACAGTCAACTAATATGTACAACTAATATATTATACCAAGATTCAACATAATTTATTAAAATTTTAAAACCTCACACGAATTTGAAAATCTCAATACCTTTAAACAACTAGAAAAATTTAAATCAGATACAACTGGGAACTATTACGATTAAGTTTAAGCAAAAAACAAAGTCACAGACAAATGTCAAACTTAAAACACCCCTTATACTTTAACGTGATGTCAACTATTAGAGATTATTCATGTAAAACACGTTAATAATCTTACCAAATTTGTGCATAAACCACAACGTTAAATTGATTCAGAACACCAAGTCTTAGGCGTCGTCCTTATAGAATGCGTTTACACGACTAACGCACCAATACAATGCGAATTATGTATGCACATTCGCGCAATGATAATCGGCTGTCTTAATTGGATGGTTGCGTTATAGTACATAATGGGGTGAAAATTGTGTATATTGTTTTGCATATAGAGCTAAAGGTCTTGTGTGTAAATGTTAAAACGTAATAGTATAATGTAAAAAATTAAAAACAAATAGATTTCTTCTGATTGCTTGCTACCAAACAGAAGAAATCTCTTTGTTTTTAAATTTTTTCAGTAGTCTTATTTAGCAAATCGTATCAAAATTGATTTGAAAATAAGGAGTAATATTGTAAATTTGGATAAAGGAAAGCGTGAGGGAGTAGTGGAAATATCTCGATATTTTCTTCTAACTGCATGCTGCATTTTAATAGCGGTTACGTCACAATTTGTATCCTGCATAATTTTTCTGTCATTTGACAACTACCTCTATTTTATACATTTGAAACGTTTATATAAACATTTTGATTTCTTGAGTAATTAAATTAAAATCTAAGTATTTTAGAGTTTGCGTAACGTAACTACAATAATTGAATTATAAAAAACAATGTGGCAGCTGCTCTATGGCGCAAGTATGAAGTTGGCTTGATGCGTTTGCCGGTCTAAAGTCGATTAGGTCATGAGTTTGATACAGTTCTGATGACAAATGTCTGATCGTGGATATGTACTAAGTTGCGTTAACGCATTCTATAGGAACGAGCCCTTGTACAGCCACCGAAGCACATCAAGTTGTGTTATTAAAGCTTCTGCACTTTGTACAGACTGGTTATGTTGCACAATATGAAGCTTTGACAGTAACCAAATACGCCAAGGATACCACAAATGTGTTTAGGACTGTATACAATAATACAACAGTAATTGCGCGAAACTCAATGTGGATTGTATAATAACGAACAATTTTCATTATCTCTTGGGATGATAAAAGATATAATCTCAGTCGTATAATTCTCAGAAGATTTTTAGGTTGTTAAATCGGCTGAATATTATTTATTTTTCCAATAATTTTAGTTCAAAAACATAACAAATCTTAAAAGCTAACGTGTTCGTCTTTTTGGTTTGTGCAGCGATATATTATAGATGATTTTTTAGTTGGAAATAATATTTAAGATAATTAAGCGATAGTATTTGAACTGATATAATTACATACACATAATATTAATCTCATGTACACGACGATAACACGCATCATTGATGCAAGTAAGCCGTATTATTAACTCGCGCATGTAAATTGCGTGAGTAGCTTGCGCATGTACGCTGCGGTCTACTTGCGTCACAAATAAGCATAATTGTTTTTTCTTATTTTACAGCAGTTTATCAATAAACATTCCACATTGGGTTTTAAATATCGAATACACCTACTATCCTTTCACAATAATTAATCATGGCTAGCAAAAGAAAAGCAAAGAGATGGTTTAATAGTGGAATATCATTTTATGGTTTACAGAAATTGCCGAACTCACGCACAAGTTTTCTTCGGTGACGCTGTATAGGAACCAAACAGTAAGGTACTCTGCGAGGATGCATGCAATCATCGCTTGCCAGATGGAGTTCCAGCTTTACCCCATGGACATCCAGTCTTGCCCCATTTATATTGAGAGTTGTAAGTAGTAGTTAATTCACTGCAAATTGAACCTAATAGTTTACTGTAAGGTAATTTACCGTAGCAGTATGGCATCTGGCTAAAATGGTTATTGGTGACCCGATAGATGATATTTTGTGATAGGTGCGTGTGACTTTAATATGGGATTATTAAAGCGAAGCACCTTTTGAGCTCTGGGTATTCTAAATTATAATAGTAGGTTATAGATATCATCCACACATCACAATGCATTTCAAAATTAATATTTTTTTTTTCTTTTCACCTGTTTTAAATGCAACAATCTCTAAACGTTATTCTAAGTATATCGCAAACCATTGCTAAAATTGATATAGCTATTGTGGAAGTCAGCACACAAAACCAACAGGAAAAACGTCTGTTTACGTTTTATAGAAGACGAAGCTTCCTTAAAAATAACAACCTGAAATCATCCAACGTAGGACATTAAATACACGAGGAAAGTTGCGAATAAGTTTCTAATAGAACAAAGCAAACTGCCGGTTGTTATGTTCCAATATTCGTTTTGCAAACGAATAGTACGAGTCCTAAGTCAATATAATATCTAATAAAATCTACTCTTGAGGCAAATTTTCAATGGCGTATGGGATATACGAATAACAGTTTGTAAGCCTTTTGTATGTAGATGAAGTTTACAATAATATTATTCACTATGCACTGTTTGTACAAGTAGATATTAGGATGATATTGAGGGAAAGATCTAAGGGAAAGTTTCAAGGTCGAGCAAATTGTTATGTGGATTTTAATAAGGAAATTTAATAAAATTCGCTTCGTGTGACCAGAATGCTGGACTTTTCTTGGCTCACAGAATCAGCATTGCCATTCAACGTGGCAATGCTGCCAGTCTTTTGGGCACTTTACCGGTTGACAGCGATGCTGAAGAATTTTACGACGCTGCATAAACCAGCCATTTCTTTTCATTATATTAAATTTTAAAGTTATATCAACCTAAAAAAACGGAATTTTAGTAGTATAGAAATACTGATATAATTATGTAAATAAACATCGGTAGATGGAAATAGGAATCAGCGAGAGCATAGTGGGAGACTGTGGAACTGCCACACGGCCTCGAGTTTTATCCTAAGGCACACACCTAAAACTTATGTGTGTATATAAATACATATATTGTTAGCGCTCGCTGTAATGGGGAAGGAAAACATTGTAAGATCCACTCTCATTGAAAAGAAGCCCTTGTCCTTATGTGAAAGTTCAAATACCGGACTGATATCATTATTATTATTATAGATCCCAATATACCGCCTTTGTTACGTATGGCCTAAAATATTGCTGTCAAATGTGTGTAATAAGAATCTGCCTACCCCTTAGGCAATACACAGGTTTGCATCAGCGTTATTTGTTTCGCAATCAAGAATTCAGATTTTCCTTTGCTTTCTCAAGACCAAAATTAAAATACAATCTTCTGTTCCAGTTTCATACAGCAATCAAAAAGTGCGATTCCGTTGGAGCGAGGCCGGTGTTACAATTAATCCTGAGTTAAAACTCCTGCAATACCATATCGGAGAGCCACTGCGGCTTGAAGAAACGAACGGATACATGATTGATAAGGACGGTGAGTATTCTTCTTCAACCTGTGACAGGGTCCGAAATCTGGCGAAGCTTTTGCCACATTTTCCGATCAAAGTCAAAGCAGAGCTGGATTAAGTCAGCGTGGAACCTGTAAAATAACATGTCAATATTTGATTCAATTATATACAGTTAAAATGTTAGATACAACAAATAAGAAAAAAATCAATTTAAAGTAATATCTTAAACCAATTCTTCTTCTGGAAAATGCGTTGGATGCTTGGAGCCCTTACCTGCAGCGACTTCTACTATAAAACTAATTTGGCCGTAGAAAATCTGAGTCAAAGTGAAATTATTTATCCATAAAACGTTTAGATATGCTTTTGACACATCAATAATTCGCCAGCTTGAGGTGTAAGAGCGATACATTTTTGCATCTTCAGCAGCCAGACTATTGACTAGAACAATGCACGAACAAGAATTAAGAAATTCAATTTATTCGATTTATCTAAATATACAGATAATTTGGCCCAAATTACGATGCAAAATGCTATAATGAAAAAATGGTACCGGAGAAAACCAATAAAAGGTCAACACTATCTTTTGTTGGGCACGGGACGATTATGAATATGATCGACCATGGCTAATTAAAATATCATCTCTATTATATTAAAAGAGTGGCTATGAGTTTCTTGCCCGTTCTTCTCATGAGCCCTACACCCTTGCTTTGCTGAATGTGGCAGTAAATGTAAATTCACAGGAAAAAATTTACGTGTAACTTTGACATTCATAAGTGTTACCTTGTAACCTAACTTGAATAAATTTATTTTGATTTGATTTTATTATTTCAATTATGATTCGAATAACAATTTAGTGTCAAAGAATCGTTCGCTTTTGCAAGCGAATCATAATCTGAATTTAGATGTAGCAACCTCTCATGTAACTCGTACGTTAAGTTCATAATCTATACTAATATTATAAAGCTAAAGAGTTTGTTTGTTTATTTGCTTGAACGCGGTAATCTCAGGAACTACTGGTTCGAATTGAAAAATTGTTTTAGTGTTGTTGTGTATAGCCTATTTATCTAAGAAGGCTATAGGCTATAAACCATCACTCTACGATCCATGGGGGCGATGCAGTAACGATAAACGTGGGTGAAACCGCGGGCACATCTAGTTTAATATATTTTGCAAATTAGGTACAGTATACAATAACAATTTCGTTACTAATTAGATATTATATTATGATTACCTGGTTGGTAGATATTTTATAATATAAATATATTACGAAATCGTTATTGCCTACGGCCGCAGTCAATCTCTGAGCTCGTCGAACACCAACGTCAATAAAATGTAATTATTAACTGAAGGTCAATACTCGGAATAAATTTTTATTTTTTAAATAGTTTTTAGTATGGAGAATATTATTTGTGATGTTTAAGACTATGAGACTAATAGAATTTGTCTTCTGATATAAGTTGTAGTAATTAATTACTTAAACAAAATTCATAGCCAGATTCAAACTTACATATGTACTTTATCATCATCTAATAAATTAACCTCGTCTAATAAAACTATTTTAAAGTTATAAGTCACTAAAACTCTTTTCAGTTACTGAAACAAAAATCTTTATTTTAATTAAATTCAGCCTTGCTAGTCTATTTGGAAGCCTTTCAAATTAAATGTTGGCGCCAGTCGACATTACAAGCATGTTACTTAATTATCTTATAAGACCACCCATTCATTTAAAATACTCGGCAACGTATTTACGTACCTAAAATAATTTAAAATTGAACACAACAGCCGACCTTTAGAAATTCACGCATGCTGTGCCTTTATATATCTTCAAATGAGTAGGCATATATCTCATATTATATACAGCTACATATCGCCAGTTTTGTTTTAGGTTATAAGGAAGCGAGTCCTTGCCGTCTATGAGGCACTGTTTCAAGCTATAAGATGCGATTAAGAATTGCCTGATATCCTGATATTCAAACCTAATAATACACTGGCCAGCCCGTAAGCTGCAATATGCTGCAAGTCCAACTAGGCAGCTAAAATAATTAATTTATAAAATACTAGCTTTTGCCCGCGGCTTCGCTCGCGTAAATGAAGGTTAGGTTAGATTAGTAACAGTACTTTTTTCGGGATGAAAGGTCCTTATCATTATATCCTATGTCCTTTTCTGTATCTCAGATAACATGTATGCAAAATTTCAAGATGGTCGGTCCAGACGTTATAGGGTAACAAATAAATAAAAAACTCACATTCAAATAGGTAGGATTAGGATTGTAAGAACCTATTCATATTTAACTTCCCAACGATCTGTTGTTCATCAAAGATGGCTGCAATAAAAATCATTTATATTTGGTTCCATCTACACAATTTGTCTTCAAGGTTTACAATGTTAATTACTTTATCAATAATTCAGCTTTATGAAGAGAAGGAAAGCTCATATTAGGGAACAGAAATTTAATTTGTTTTAGCGTATTGATAATAATATCTATCAATTTGTTACCAGGGAAGAATTAATTTGAATATTCTCGTATAATTTTGTTAAAATCTCTTTCGAAATTTTGGTAATTATCGTAAAATCTCTGTAATCCTGTAGTTATTTATTTTATTTATTGCACATACAAATTCCATGACACATTTAAGTCTTGTTACGTTGTTTTTAATTTTACCAAGCAAAAAGGCATCTCTGATAAAATTTGGTACGGTCCGTTTCTTAATACTACCTAACTCAAATCACATTTACAAAGCAATGAACGCCATACTTTGGCAGTTACTCAAGTTACGTCAATGTTAGTCACTAGGTTCAAACAAGTAAGCCTAACAGCCAAACTTGAACCATTCCATTAAATTAATATTTACCTACAGTTTCTTTTTGTATTTTACTAATATCACAAATTAGAAGCCTCGATGAACTTTGTATCACCTAAATTAAATTATCATACAATATTAACCAATTCAATAAGTTTTCTTTTGCTTAGACCACTCCAGTACTGACACAAGCAAAACAATAAAAAACAAAACTGACAAGCCATTTCTGAGTTTTCCCGAGACTAAGGCTACCTGCCCATTGACGCAGAGCGAGACTACGGAGCAAAGAAACGGAGAAATATTAATCAATAGGATTGGTTACTGGAGCGGAGTGGCCATTTTATGCAATCCTATAGATTAATATTTCACCGTTTCTTCGCTCCGCAGCCTCGCTCTGCTTCAATAGACAGGCAGCCTTAAGCACGGCAATAGATTTTTAAATATGTATAGATTTAAAAGTTTGTAAATATGTTAGAATCACGCGAAACCGTTGAAACGATTTAGAAAGACACAGAAAGACCATACTCCGATTTAGCATATCGAATACTCTTATCCCGGTATGCATTACCGTGACATTTACGCTACTGAAATGGTAGGCAAATGTATATGTATACTGCATCGCTGCAACAGGTATATATAAATATACTTATACTATTATTTTCAGGCAACTACTCCAGACTGGTTGTCTACTTCAGATTCGAGCGTCAGATTGGTCATCACTTGATCCAGACCTTTGCTCCGTCCTCCCTTGTCGTCATGCTGTCCTGGTTCAGTTTTTGGTTGGACCTGGATGCTATCCCTGGCAGAGTTACCTTGCTGGTAACCTGCATGTTGACTCTTGTAACTATGTTTACTGGATTGAGAGCTGATATTCCACCTGTTGCTTATGTAAAGGTACGTTATTGACTGTGATATTATATTAAAGTAGTACAGAAGGCTATTGCAATCATTTTAAGTACTCGTCATGTGCTGCTGTTTGTACAAGACCATAGGTGGCACTTACGGGGGTTGAAATCTGTAACGAATTGACGTGAGGTATTCGCAACGTGCAGCTTATGCGTGTAGCTCGCGCCAATTACTTGCTTTGTGCACATACACCATTAAATCATATTCTTATTATTTTATCGGATTACAAAAAATTGTGATTGTATTTTGTTGAGGATTAATATTTTTTTTTATCGTTAGATTGTAAGTTCATATAATTGTCCCTTAAAAATATTTTCAAAGATATTGTTTCAGTTTGTGAAAGATATAGCCCATACGAGCTACTTGCATCGATCGATCCTTTTGATGCAGATGATGTTATATTTTTAATTTATTCCCAACTATCAATCTACCATTGCCGATTCTTAACCTAATGCGATAGTAGTGCAACATAACTTAAATCTAATATATAACAACAGCGCCTACATTAAATATAGAAACTTAATAAAATATCCTAAATTTATTAATAGTAAATCAATGTCCAATACTTACGTATAAATTAGGGCATAAGTGACCTTTGTAAACTTGCTCAATAAACATAAAAACGCATCGATGCGTCAATGGCGCGTGCTGTAAAAGATTGGTGCAATGTTGTGTTTAATACATTTATTATTAACAAGATTTTGCTCTCGGCTTCATTCGTATAAATGTAGGTTAGGTTAAGCATAAGGTATATTTCACCAAGTTAAAAAAAAGGGTAACAACAGTATTTTTTCCTAGAGTACTGTTAGTAACAATACTTTCTTCTAAGGGAACCCTATGTCTTTTTGTGTTTCACTGACAATGTTTTTGCGAAATTTCATGATGATCGGTCGAGTAGTTAAGGCGGGAAAGTGAAAAAACTTGTAAGGATTTTCTTGTTTATGTATCAGGCACTCGACTTATGGATGGCTGGCTGCATGATGTTCGTGTTTGCCGCCCTCGGAGAGTTTGTTGTGGTGAAGGTGTTGGATAAGCAGTACCAGATGAATAAGACCAAGGCGCAGGAGTCAATGCCCAGAATCATTCCGGTGGTAAATATCTTCTTTTTGGCGCAATATTTCGATGTTATGGTATGTTTGCTTTTGGTTATTAGTATAAAAAATTAATATCGAAGCAATACTGAAAGAATTTATTAATCTTTTTTTTTATTGTGAACTTAGAGTAGAGTTATGAAAATCAGTGTTGTGAATTATCTTTCCTTAAGGATATCTATTTTAACAATTTTTATCTCGTTCTTTTTTTAACTGGACCCTTTTTACTTAGATAATACTCGTGCCTAAAATTATTTCATTTTGCAAATCGGTACGATATAATAAAATAATATATTAATTATCAGCTTTGTATATAAACTTTCCCACTGCTTGGCACGGGCCATATTCTACCGATATACTTTTAGTTCATTAAAGTACTTTCGATCAATTTGACCTTCTCACACTGAGAAGAATCTCATGCCTAAGAGCGGGACTGTTTACATAGAGGGCTGATATTATAATACTTTTAATTTCTCGATATCTTTATATCTCAATCACAACAACCAGCTCGAATTCGCACCATGATTATTGAGGCAAAGATGTTTCGTTATCTTTGGCAGCGGCTGAACGGAGAGAAAGGATCCTGTGGGACTCTTGCAGCTTGGGAGGGCAGTGGCGTGAGGTGCCGTAAGGTGGACCTGACGTCACCAACCTCACCTCCTGCAGCCACGCCAGCAGTCCACCCTGCTCCGGCTGCTACTCATACAACTGCGCATTTAGTTGGCGTTGAGAGACGGCAAAGCATACTACAGGTAAATTCCATCGCCATTGCCAACTGGTGCCTGAGATACAATGACTCTACCATGAACAGGTTTATCTGAAATTTCGAGCCAAACGAAAAAAGCTTGCAAAGGAGTTTAATCAGATTACTTTTGGTTCAAAATGTCATTACTTCGTTGTTCGGACTACTTCCTGAAAGGTTTAGGACAATCAAGTGGTAACGTACCGAAATTTAAGACAAATTCCGAAATAAACGAGATTTACGATACGAACCGTCGCACGTCGGCCCGAAACTATACTATACGAAGGTTATACTTAGTTATGTAGTGCCTTGTGGCTTGTGAATTACGAAGCAATAACATTATTATTAATATTGATAAAATGAACAGTCAAACCATGTTAACATTTCAGCAAATCTGTTTACTAACTTGTAATTCTATACACATTGGTAATTTGCTCTAAAAGGCAAAAGAAACTCTGGAAGGAAATCAAAACAAAGTTGCTGCGCTCGGCTTCACTTGTAGGAATCACACTGGTGGCTATCATCGATACAATATGATATATCAATAAAATATACTTAGAATAAAGACCTGCGTCTTTGCTCACTGGTTTCTAAATCGCTTTAACCTGCGTTACAGCTAGCATATAAAGACTGAAACACTATTAAGCCCTTACGTATCTCTTCAAAGTCAAATCTAATATAATACAGGAGAGATTACATATTAAAATTATTTTATTCAATTTGGTTGCGCGAAAATTGAATAGAATTATTTAAAATTTGTTGACACAGAATATTTTACGGGTGTTATTTGAGCTGAATGCGTAATAATGTTTTGAATTATGATATTACTGATATTTAGTGGACACCTGGGTACTGTATACCGGTTGATGGCTATCGGTATTATGATAATGAATTAGATCACATTACATCTGGTCTGTATGTCCCCGAAGTATTATATAGAGATATTTATTGTGTTTACAAAATCTACAGTTTATGCTAATTCAATAATAAAAAACATTTATATTAATTTTCGCTACTGCCACTATGCTGACTGTTATGGTTTCAATATTCACATGAAATGTACATATGTGTGGTCCACTAATAGTTATTCTGCGTCTGGGTCTTCTATGCGTTCGGTAATTATGAATTTATAGATTTTCACCGGGGTTCCCTTTTTTTTACGTATTGCTGCCAAAATTATAGATTAAGAAACTCAAAGACTCGTTATTTGGTAAAGAAATCAAATACGGATACCTTACTGGCCTATTCTTAAGATAACTCCCGCACTTGGCAATATTTCTGTGCAAACATTCAAACAAGGGATAAAAGGAACACCCAGTCTCTGCACAACTAAATGTTTTTTCTTGAAATTTTTTTCTTAATTTATTTACTATTTTCTTTTTATTAATTACAGGTAGCCTGGTTAGACGCTGACACTGGTCAAGAGCGAGTCCTATGGAGAGAAATTGACAAACTCTCCCGCGTTGTATTCCCCGCTCTATTCCTCCTCTTCGTAACTATGTACTGGCCGGTCCTTCTCCTGAAAACGAAGACATCTTCATAACAATTAGATTTAGAAAGTTCTTCTGTTGCCGCATGAACACCATTGACTGCAAAGTTAATGGTGCTAAAAGGGTCTAATGATATTGGACCCACGTTGATTGAAAGGATAATTGAAAGGGCCAAGTTTACCATGGACAAATGAAGCCTAATTTTCCTCTTTCTTTGTATATTACTTGAACTTGGGTTAAAGTTCGCAACATTTTTATATAATTGAGCTGTTTTATGAATAGATAGGTGTTTGCTTCGGTTTGAATAAAATATTTGACCAAAATTGTGGAATACAGAATTGAGGATAAAGTCAATTTACCATTTTCCTTATAACATGTATATTCACCTTTAAACTGTAAAGTTTTTATGCAAAGTAGGTATAATACTGCTAATTTATAATGTAGGCGTTACGAGCATGGCAGTTGGCACAAATGTGAAAATAAATCAGCAATGTAGGAAATAAATTAACCAAAACTTGACTTACGGTCTCATTGAAACCAAATAATGCATTGTTTGCTTTGTAATTAAATACCTGCCATTTTAATGAAATTTTATGCCAATTTAATTCATTGCAAATGCCAATTTCTAAATGTACAATATTGTCGGATTTATTTTAGTTTAACAGAATATGATCAAGCTAAGTAGGTAGCTATAAATAATTGTCATTTAAAGTTAGGTGATTTTGCTTGTGTTGACGAATTTAGGTCAATATGGTTCTGACTTTGTAATACTTAGGACTCTTAAAATGTTTATCCTGATCTATAAAACGGTGGGAGTACAAATTGTTTGTAGAGTGGTCATTATATTTTTGAAGTATTTTGATGGTGGTTAAATTTTCATTGTAAACATAGAATGCTACCAACTTAAAAGTAGATGCTTTGGAAAACATTAACTTTTTCTTCAAATCATCAAGATTATAACAAGAAAATGTACAAATAATGCACAAAACTCTAAATCGTAAGAAATTTTAAATTATATTAATTAAGAATTTTCGCTGTATATTATTTTTGAAGTTTAACTTAAAATGGTGATAATATAGTTATGTAATATGTATTTATATATAACAAATTTTGAAACATGTAGATATTTTATTGTTATATAGATGTAAGATGATCAAATATTAACAGTTTAATAGATCACTGAAATTTGTTATACACAAATTGTTGTTTTAGAATTAAACACATTCAGCAACAACAATTTACTTTTTGTAGAAGTTTTAGATGTATAACCAAACAGAATCAGATAAGTATATTGAATATATATCATTTGAATTGCAGACGTGTTCAATTGTGCCTATTAGAAAAATACTAATATTAAAATCATGCTACTATAAATTAAAAGTCAAGCATCTTAGTTAACTAGGAGTAAGTTAATTGGGTAACGTGGAATAAATACGTTCTGGGAGGAACTGCTTCAAGGCAGTTGATGGCGAAAGGGCCAGTGGAGAAGGCTGGGAGACTTACGAATTGATGGACAATGAAATCCATTATCTCCAAATTTCGTCACCTATATTTTAGTATTCAATAAAAACTGAATACAAATATTCAGAAGGTTGACATCAGAGGAACAATAATGTCCTAACAATATCTGTTCAAAATAGCTTCGATCAATATTACAAATAATAATCTCCTTAATTAAAACTTCAAAATGAAGACATAAATTTAAGTTCTCATTTGACGATTATTACATTTTAGACAGTTATTTGCAAAAATTGATCCTTAGATTTGGCAGATGTCAGATGATTTCATTCTTAATTACGACTGGGCACAAACATTTATAAAAGGCTTTATCACAAAGTGCATATGTAATAACTAGATTGTAATCTATTGCATTAATTCAATCATATTTATCGTTTAACATTATTTAAAGTTACTTTAAAAATGTTTATTCTGATATTATGTCTAAATACAAATTTTAAGGTGCTTCTGAGTCATTAGCGTCGTGTATATAATATTGTCGCAATCATCATCAGCTTTAAACCATGTGATAGCTTAACTATTATGAGATTTTTATAATTTCGTTGGATTTTAAAGTAAGTAAACTCTATTTATAGTAACGTAAGGCTTAAATTATATAGACGTTTGAATTGTTTAAAAATGTTTTAATAATTTCTAGTTTATAATATAATTTAAATTGAATATAAAATGTAAATGGCATATTCATATGTATGTTCAAATCGTATTAAGATATCTGAATTACTGACATATGAAATATTTAATTTGGAATATACCCTCGTAATATAATATCTCAAACTTTTAATAATTTCAATACAATTTATTTTAGCGAATGTGTAAGTTTTCATATGTAACAATTCACATAAAAATATAAGTAAATTCTTTCAAAAGTACTATGGAATTTTACGATATGAGTATAACATAACATTTATGAAGATAAATATAAATTCAAACAGCAGTAATGATATAGTAAAGTAAGATTTTTATTAATTTATGGAATTTACGAGCTCTGTTGTAGTCTGAATGTTCAAAGAATACACAACATAGCTTATATAGCGTAATGAGCCCTGTCTCAACGAATTGATATTTATTTTTACGATTATGCAGTGAAATTAGACGGTTACGTATTTTATAATTATATTGGTTTATTTGTTTACAATTTGAATAATTATACTCTGCTCGACCATGTTCAGAATTCTTGGTCACCTTAGGTACACCGACTATAAAGAAAAAGATGTAAACAAGATAAACCGATTTAAAGACGTCGCATATTATATTTTAAAATAATATTAGATTAAGGAACTAAGGTGATGAAAGGTTAAAATATGTAATATATTTATGGAAAATAAGATTTTCCACTTTGTCCACTGTTGCATATTAAATGTAAATATTATTGTCATATAAAATAAAAATGCTTTAGTGCTAAGGATATAAGCTCATGCGTCACGGATGCCTTAACTGTTTGACGTTGATATGTGCAAAATAATAATAATTAGTATATTTTTGTTTCAACACCGAAGACAAGTATCGTTAAAAAATAAATACGTTTTGTCATTATTATTCTTTTATTTTATTAGTTTTTATTTAAGATTTATTTATAGTAATACTAGCTGTCCCGGCAAACGATGTTTTGCCATAAAAAAATGTTTTGACGAAAAGATTTAAAAAAAATTTAGGGTTGGACAACCCTTATCACTAAGGGGTATGAAAAATAGATGTTGGCTGATTCTCAGACCTACTCAATATGCTCACAAAATTTCATGAGAATCGGTCAAGCCGTTTCGGAGGAGTACGGGAACGAACATTGTGACACGAGAATTTTATATATAAGACTAGTATAATGGCTGCTACAACTTACACAGTCAGCGAAATAAGCAGCTGCAGCTATTTAATGCATTTGTAAAAGTATTTTATGAATTATAATATGATTTTATCAACTATCTCTTTATTATTAATATGTAGTAAAAAGGAACATTTGTAATAACATGCAGAAGATAGAAGCGCCTGAAATTTCAAGTGTGTATTGTCTTATGTCGCTGACTGTACGTATGAGTTGTAAAATATTGAATTTATAATTTAATGGTGATTAAAAGAGAGGCCGTTTTTCTTGTAGGTATCTTCACATTTTCAACCCTTATTTGAACCATCAACTAACACAAATGTAAATTCAGTATCTTTAGTAATCTGACTAACCGGTTACCTTTGAGATTTATAAGTATTTCAGTGTGACCGAAATTAATACATGATTTTTGACTTGACTATTTATCGTAAAGATCGTTTACGTTAAGGTCTCCAGTTTGACGCACGAATTTTAATTATTATGTGCGTATTAAATAGTTAATTATTATCTACTCACTTTGACGTGAGTACCGACCCGTTATTTTCTGGTCCCTTATTTCAAATTAAAGGCAAGAGATATTTATCATGTTTAATTACAAGCTCCTTCTAACTTCTAATTATAGCGATGCAATTTTGCAAAGTATCACTTTTGAATTCGCTTCTGACCTACAAGAAGCCAAGTAGGCAGTGTTATAACTGACTTACAAAGCAAAGGTCTAATGGCAGACCTTTATACTGTGACGCAGAGGTTTTAAGTTCGACCTCTGACTTTTTGAAGTTATGTGCCAGTTAAATAGTTAATTATCACTTGCTTCATCGATCAAGGAAAACATCGTGAAATCTGAATGTTTGAGAGTTCTACATACATAAGTTTTCGAAGATATTTAAAGTCTGCAAACCCACAAAGGGGCAGCGTGGTGGTCTTTGGCCTAATCCTTCTCACACTGAGAAGAGGCCCGTGCTCAGCAGCGGGTCACTTCTTATTTTACTAGATTGTGTCAGCGGACTCGCTCGCATAAATGCAGATTGTGTCTACTTTTTATCCTTCGGGAACAGTTATTTTTTCTGGATAAAAGATACCCTATGTCCTTTTCTGTATCTCTGACAACGTGTGAGCGAAATTTGATGATGCTCAGTTCAGTAGTTAAGGCGTGAAAGCGTAACAAACAAACAAACAAACTCGCATTGCCAGTGTTCATAGCCAGTTGCACTCACTGATCGGTAAACGATTAGCGACGTTAAGCAACGTTGGGTGCGGTCAGTCTATAGATGGGTGACCGCTTAGTGGTATTGCATCTGAGCGTCTCTGTGCTTCGGCACCTAAAAAGTCAGTCCCGGTTGTTGCCAAATTGACAGCAGTCGTTAGTTGCTAGTCGCTATGTCAGAGATCTACGGGCTTGAACAACTCTTGAAAACAGATTGGCCACTAACCACACGAAAAGTAAGAGAAGAAATGTACCTATTATCTTATTTGGGATATATAGCTGATATTATTATGAAGTAATTTACTGAGGCTTATAATAGACGAGTCAAATATAATGTTTATAAGAATGCATAACATAATATTTTATGGTAATGCTAAGCGCCTGTAAAATAATGTATAGCAAACTAAGCGCGCAAGATACATTTACTATCTTTAAATTTCATAAAGAGAAGTCGTGATCGCAATTTTATTCCTACCTACGTTAACATATCAGCCATGAAGGACAATACTAGTTCATTAGTTGAAAAAGTCAGGTATTACACAAACATCGATTGTAAGAACTCGAGTTAAATTCCTTGGAGACAAAACGTTTTTGGTGTATCAAGTAAATGGTCAAAAACAGTACGAAATCTAAAAAAAAATAGTCTGTCTCGGTTATAGAGAGTTCGTAAAGCCGTTCGTTCTGGGATGTGATAATCACATCCTAAATAATATTATAAATGCGAATACGAGTTTATGTGTTACGCTTTCACGCCTTAACTACTCGACAGATTATGATGAAATTTTACATATATATTGTCAGGGATACAAAAAGAACATAGGTCACCCCTCATCCAAAAAAGAAGTGCGTCTCTGTAACTAATACGTATTCTGAATTAGTATAATAATAATACTCTATTACATACACACAACACCATCTAGCCCAAACTAAGCAGAACTTGTACTATGGGTACTAGACAATGGATAAAGTACATACATAATATATACCTTGTTTTGTATATACAAAGAAAGGTATATATGTATGTTGTCATACATATAATACATAAAAACACCCAGACCAAGACAGACATCAATGTCCATGCACACAAATGTTTGACTTGTGCGGGAATCGAACCCGCGACCTCAGGCGTGGCAGTCGGTTACAGTAACCATTACGCCATCGAAGCTGTTACTATAGAACAAACAGTCGTAGCAAACAACTTTATAAACACGACCACGCTTTTTATCGATGAATCTGAAAATCAAGATTCAAATGCGACAACGAAATAAATAAAATCGGATGTAATTTGAATGCATTCTTCTACATCCAAAGAGTATTTCTTCTCTAAATAAAGCATATTAATGTCTCCATCAGTAAACGAAGCGTACACGTGTCCGCCCCGCGTTTAATCTTCAATACGTTGATTAGTGTTCTATTCAAACAGCTGCCGTATCGGAAGTCATACCGAAGGCTTGCTTAAACGTTGTATACAAGTTTGCGCTGATGTCCATCACATTAATGAAAATTACTATTTCCACAATATAGGTAACGCACGTGTCGCAAAGTATGGCCAGACATAAAAAAATGAAGAGCAAATAAATAAAATAAATTTTGTAGTAGATAATACTTTTTCGGATAGGGTATTATTTAAATAAAAACCAAATATCGGATGAGTAGGACATGAAATGCGAAGGAATGGGGAAGTAAAATAATGCGGATGAATTTTGCAGATGAGTGGGTCGTAAACCCTTTCGATAACGGTGCTTATATAGAGCACAAACTGGGTTGTTCCATATTCATCCTATGACGTCTCATCCTATATCTTTACTCAACCTAAACTAGTATGCCTAACTGATCCGATTACATTATTTTAATAAAGTTTCTTTATTCAACCGAAATTATCTGCAGCGATAGCCTAGTGGGAAACCGTTGGACTGCCACGCAGAGGTCTCGAGTTCGAACCCAAGGCGCGCATCTCAGACTTTTCGAAGTTATATGCGTATTAAATAGTTAATTATCGCTTGCTTTAACGGTGAAGGAAAACATCGTGAGGAAACCTGCTTGTCTGAGAGTTCTCCATAATGTTCTCGAATATATGTGAAGTCTGCCAACCCGCAGTGGGCCAGCGTGGTGGACTACGGCCTAAACCTTCTCATACTGAGAAGAGGCCCGTGCCCAGCAGAGGGACAGTTTAATACAGGGCTGATATTATTATATTATATTCAACCGAAATGCGTTCCTTACTCTACCCGTGGCAAATATTACCGAAAAAAGTATGGATAGCAAAACAACCCTTGGCTTTGTAAAAGTAGGTTAAGTTAGGAACAGTACTTTAAAAAATATATAGCTTATGTTAGGTACTCGGTGATAATAAAGATTTTAAATGGAGAAATTTTTTTAAAATAGATTTAGCAAGTATTTTCTGTTTATAATATTTATATCGATATAGGCTACGAAAATAGTAATTTTTGTTCAGACCGTCACCCAAACCTTAGAGCTTTTGGGTAGTTTCGTAATCGGTTGAGCAAGGAATACTTACAGGTGAATAAATAATTAAAAATGAAATAATTGCTGTCGGTTGAGTAAGGAACGAAAATAGGTTGAGTTAGAAAAAAAAACAGTGTAGGATGAAACGTCATCGGATGACACCGGAACAACCCCACAAACTAGCTTGTACAAGATGTTACAATTTTAAAATTATGAAAGACATACATAATTTATCGCAGATTTTATTGCAAAACAAAAATGATTCTGATTAAAAAGAATTGATTTTATAAGGAAACAATATACTATGTTAGCGAGTAGATATAAACGAATCTAAGTATATGACATACTAAAAATATGTTTACTACCAAGTTGGCAAACAATCATACGATCCGCCTCATAGTAAGCGATTACCGTAGGTAGACTAAGATCGCTTACAATACCAAAACTATTGTTTAAACGTCACAGATCCTAAGGAAAAGTAATCAGAGATGGGCTGCTAGGAAAGGAATGGGTATGTGTTTCTGAACCTTCAGAACTCCGGGTGCAGTAATGTCCTCTAGACCGAAATTCGGTCACGGTAGCCAATCTTTACGGAGACTGGCCATCTGCGCAGGAGATATTATAGAGCAACAGCGTGTGCGCAAACACAAGTGCACTCTCTTTTCCCTAACTCTCATGATCCGATGAGACGGTAATCCGACACGACCAGAACGAGATCAGGCGCAGGACCAATGGCATTACGTGCTTTCCTAGGCACGGGGGTCTCTAACACCGCCAACTTCCTAACTCTGGGCTGCTATTGAGCTTTCTTAACAGAAAAACCCAATAACTTGTTGTTGGCCAGACCCAGGATTCGAACTCGAGACCTCATGCACTGCAGTTGCATTCACTACCGTTGCGCCACGGAAGCAGTTAACCGGGTGCAGTAGCATTATTATTACTCATAATAATGTTACGCCAGGCTCCTATAAGAAGATGGTACTCACATGAACAAACCGGCTTATTCGAATCGACACCAAATAGTTATCGAAGTTGTGGTCGTAATCTAATACATACTAATAATTTTGTACAAAACTTGGTACGAACTTGTTTATACAAACGCTACATATGTAATTAAATCTTCCTCATTCTACTTTAACTACGTTCTATTTCTAGTCAACAGTCCATTTCTGGAAATGCAAACTATTCCCTGCTGAGATTTATAAAACAAATTGTACCTATATTCAAAACTGATTTAATAAAATTTTTGACACTGTTACAACTGTTTTAGCAGAATTTCATAACAGTTTGTTTTCCACCTCAAAGATGGCGATCCTTTACATCTAAGTGGTTACCATAGCCTACAATCGCTTGCAGTATTTACGTGTTGTAATAGGCAAAAATATTAAAGATGATCTCTCACGTTTTTAGAAGAAACGGAGAAGAAAAGTGACTCTTCTATCTAACCGGATGAGATATAATCATAGACTTGTTCCAGTAAGAGAGTGAGCCGGCTTATTCATAATAATAGTAATAATAGCCAATGGGGGCGGCTGTCATTAAAACAGGAACAAAAAAAAATTCATGTTTTAACGACTATCTTACAAACAGTCCATCTTATCTTATATTATCTTACACACTGCGCGACACATACATAAATGTAGGAATGCTACAGGTGCGTCTTGTCGTTTCAGTTATATATTTTTCATAGGGAACCAGACCAATAAACGGGTGGAAACCACGGGAAGGATAACGATCTAGACTTGCCTTAAGTTCCCCAAGGCACGAACCACTACACGACTGTGGCGCTCTCCTCCGAAGCCATTCGCCAAGTCACCTACCGGACAAGTAGGTGTAATGGGCATGAATTTCAGTTCAAATACATAATAATAATGGCTAAACCCACGCCCCCCTTCGTCCCTCTTATGGTAAGCGGTTACTATAGCCGCTTACAAAACTAAGAATGTCATCATATAACAACCAAAATGTCACAGGTATTTAATATAAGTTTATTTTTTTTTAGAATGCTAGCAATTCTGTTTTCAAATTAATAGTATTTTTTACTCGTTAGCTAAGCTAGAATGCTTTTGTTTGGAGTGAGTGCACCTCGGTAATGTAATGGCTGGGATAACGAGCTCACAACTTATTGACTGCAAATGCAATGCAATCGCCATTGGACTACCACCGCTTCTTAAAATATTTGGCTGTGATCTCCTGTAGAGTGGTGGTACTATCGACTAGAGCGACGGTTGACTCCTAAGGTTAAAATCGCATAGCAGGCCAACACCCGTGACACGCCCCTTTTTTTTGTTTGTGTTTTTTTACACTTAAATTTGTTTACTGATTCTTAGGCGATACAAACCCAACTGGTCAACATGTGTAAGCGAATTTTTTTCTGAAATGGTCAACCGTCGCTCTAGTCGATAGTACATCCTCAATCGCGTAAGAAGGCAAAAACCCAAGACTAAACAAAGATACAACATTACTAAAATCTGTCGTGTTACTATCTTTACACAAGAGAATTCTTCTTAATATTGTCTTCTATTTACGCGAATGTTATTCATTGAAATTAAACTACTATATACGGATTTTATCGCGTTGTTTATTTAGCACTGTATTACAAAATTTTGAAAATATTACACTACTACTACTATTGATTTTATTTTACTAATTTATAAGCTAATAAAATTATTTAAACTATTAAATCTATTTACTTTTGGTTTACACTTTCCCCGACGTTTCGGTTGCTTGCCAGCAGCCATGGTCACGGGGAGACTAAGATGGTAGTTGTCTCAATGTTCCAGTGTAGTTATTTCAAAGTACCCGAACATAATTTAATTATTGGTGTTTCTATTTACGCAGAATGAGCTCAAAGTATCATGAAGTCTAGCTGTGGTTTGTTTCTTCTTGGGTTTGACTATTTATAGTACTGGATCCCAAGCTGGTGGTACATTCCAACCATCTTCTCTATTGAAATTGGGATGTTTTTTGATTTCAATAGCCTCGCGAAGTATCCTTGGTAGGAATCGGTGTTCTTTAGCGAGAATCTGTGGTTTGTCAAATCTCAGGTAGTGGTTGGTCCCCTGAAGTCGTCGAAGTAAAGTGCCCAGACCGAATCTTCCCAAAGATGAATTCGTTGCATTGAAGAACTTGCGGGCTAGGCCGGATATTACAGTACTCCGTGCAGATAAAGGAAACGCTACGTTCATAATGGATACGTCAGATTATAAACATAAAATTGAAAATTTACTTTCGGATGAAACAACATATAAACAGGTTAAAACAGACCCTACAAACAAAATATTGAACAAAACCAAAGACATCATACATAAATACTCCGAAAGACTAGATCTAAACGTTAAACAATTAATACCAGCTTGCGTAAAGCCTCCAAAGCTGTATGGGTTACCAAAAATACACAAGGAAAACGCTCACCTACGTCCTATTGTGAGTCAGATCGACACACCAACTTACAGACTAGCTCAGCACGTAGCGAAGATACTCTCACCACTCAAAGGCAACTCGAGAGCACATGTAAGGATTCATACCATTTTGTTAGTGAGATTAAACACCTATGTCTCACTAACAATGAAACAATGGTTAGTTTTGATGTACAGTCATTATTTACCTGCATACCTGTACATGACTGTATTGAAATAACTAAAAGGTAGCTAATAGAGTACAATATGCCTGGGGAATATGCAGAACTACTTAAGCATTGCTTAACAACTGGCTATCTGTTGTGGGACAATAAATTCTACATACAAGTCGATGGTGTGGCAATGGGCTCCCCAGTATCGCCTGTTGTTGCCGACATATATATGGAGGACTTCGAGGCTCGAGCTTTACAGACTGCCCCCATCACACCCAGGATTTATAAGAGGTTTGTAGATGATACTTTTACAATATTACCAACAGACAGTGTTAGTGTATTCCTAGAACATCTTAATTCCATTAATAACAATATCCAATTTACTATGGAATTAGAGGCAAATAATTCATTAGCATTCTTAGATGTACTTGTCATCAGGAATCCTGATCATAGTTTGAGCCACACTGTGTATAGGAAAAAGACCCATACAAATAGCTACTTAAACGGTGAATCTCACCACCATCCTAAACAGTTAGCTACCGTGGGAATGTCTTTGTTTCAGAGGGCCGACGGGATCTGTGACAAGATACACCTGGACGCCGAGCTTCAACATGTCAAGCAAGTACTGCAAGACAACAAGCTCCAACAGCCGCGCCGCTGTCACAGATCCCGAGAAAAGCCAGCCACAGTCGAGCGCCAGCCTGCTATACTGCCTTATGTAAGGGGTGTCACTGCCAAGATTGGCTACATCTTGAAGCGAGCTTCAATCAACACATACTTCAAGCCGCCAACGAAGATAAGTCAATTTTTACCATCCGTCAAGTGCCAATTACCTTTACAAGATGCAGGGGTCTATAAAATAGATTGTGACTGCGGACTCTCATACATTGGTCAAACCAAGAGAAGCATAGGCACCCGCATATAAGAACACATAGCTGACGTAAAACACAAACGCTCGTTGAAGTCTGCTGTGTGTAAACATATACAACAGGGGACCAACCACTACCTAAGATTTGACAAACCACAGATTCTCGCTAAAGCACACCGATTCCTACCAAGGATGCTTCGCGAGGCTATTGAAATCTAAAAACATCCCAATTTCAATAGAGAAGATGGTTGGAATGTACCACCAGCTTGGGATCCAGTACTTCAAATAGTCAAACCCAAGAAGAAACAAACCACAGCTAGACTTCATGATACTTTGAGCTCATTCTGCGTAAATAGAAACACCAATAATAAAATTATGTTCGGGTACTTTAAATTAACTACACTGGAACATTGAGACAACTACCATCTTAGTCTCCCCGTGACCATGGCTGCTGGAAAGCAACCGATACGTCGGGGAAAGTGTAAACCAAAAATAAATAGAATTTTTCTTTATTCAAACAGCTGGAATACTATACTCCAATGAGTTGCTATAATAACGGTTGTGAGGATTATCAAACAAGTGTCCTTTACTATTTTGTCCTAAACAAACATAATATTCAATATTGTTTACTGTGACTACAGGAGTTGTTCATGTGTGTACAATTCGTCACGACATGTGGAGGGCAAAACCTTGGTATGTTTCAGTTATTGGGGATTTAGTAACATTTTATTCCTAGAAATTTAGATATTTGAATGCACTAGCCAGCGCCTAGTCACTAACGTTGCTAACTAAGTATGTATATATTAATACGTAAGAGAATTCTGTATCACATATTAAGTAGATTCCGCGCACAGAGCAGTGTGAGACTGGTCGTAGGCAAAGTTTACATGAAGCAGAAATACAAAGAGCTTTGGGTGGGTCGCTTAAGTTGTTTCAGTTCCAGCGACTCATCCACCATTCCAGGCAGGGGTAGGCAAACTGTGTTCGGTTGAGTCGGTACTACCCAGGACGATCCATTTTTCTCAAATAAGCCCGACATAACCTCTCCGCTTTCCTTTTTCCAGCGGAGATGTACGAGTACATGCATTGCTCCACGTTAAAAAAGGAGTACATAGAGCTAAAATTATTATGTAGAATATATTTTTTAAATTTGTCCCTTTTTGATTGAATTTCGGACTATCGCCGACCACTAATAAATATAAAACCTAATATACAAACATTTGTGTGCACGAACATGGATGTTTGTCTTGGTCTGGGTGTTTCTATGTATAATATGTATGTATTTACAAAAAAAAAAGTATATATGTATGTTTATCCATTGTCTAGTACCCATAGTACAAGCTCTGCTTAGTTTGGGCTAGATGGTGTTGTGTGTATGTGGTAGAATATTATTATTATTATTATTATATATAGTGATTATATGTATATACTTAGATATAAGCGACTTCAAAACCGCGTAATATTTTGAATTGCATAATCAACAAAAAGGGCATAAGTGTTCTTCAACTTAGTACAAAATATTTATCTAAAAACGATGTCAGGGCCGTCACGGTGACGGCCCGCGACAATGGATTCACACTTCACGCACCGCGCGGCCGCAGACATAATGGCCACGGTACACAAACATGTAGTTTATTACTCAAGTACTTGAACACTTTCTTTTAGAACATCATACATAGTATCACGCCTGTATATCGCCGAAGGGGTAGACAGAAGTGTATTTTACCTAAAAATTTAAAATTCAGCTTTTGTCACACGTATAGGTACAGATCGTAAGATCATCTTCAGGGCGCATTATTGACTAAAAAATATCCAATAAGCTGAAATCTCACAGTAGGCCTCTGACATAATGGATAAAAGTGAATATTGAAAAATATTTTTTTTAATTCAATCGTTGTTTTTTTATTTAAGTAGTCTTATAAACTTTTAACTAAACAGGTAATTCCTGTATCGCGATATTTTTAAAACCATTACAAAATCGTTCAAGTACATACAGACTCGGAAAAACGATTTGTTCAACAACACATTTTTTTTCTCGTGTGGAGATCGAACTTTAAACACTCGGTACAGTGCCAGTTACGAGGCGAACACTTAAAACAGTACGCCATGTATACAGTCAAACATCAATCAGTAAGTATAACCAATCAATAATTACAGCAATCGAATGACAAACAATCAATCGAATCACTTCAAAATTTGAATAATTTGAATGAACAAACGACAATAATATATCGCAATTTCAAACCAACACAGAAGAACGCAGAATTATATATGAGTAGGCACATGTTTATTCATAGACCTAACATTACAGATAAAAACATTACCATGCTTCAATAAATGGACCTTTTATTTATTATGAATAGAAATAGGCCTTTGTTTAAATATGTTAGTATTTCAGAATAAGTACTGTCTGGTTACAGTTGGCTGAATTTGGACGGCAATCTAATGAAGGTTTTACGTGGGAGGTACACGTGTGTAGAGAAACCTCTTAATACAGACGAAGATATTAACATCTTTAGTGGGTGGACATTTTATTAAGCCCAATAAAGAACAAAAGGTGTCAACCCGGCGCCTTTGTGGGTTCGTTGTAATCGAAATGGATGAACCAATTTCATTGCAGTTTTTTTAGGTTTAGGGGGCTTTATCAGGCTTTGCCGCTAAATTTGAGGCAGTTTTGATCAGTTATTCATAAATTATAAGCTCTTTTTAATTAATAGTATCAGTTACTGATCTATAACGTGATATTGTAAATTTTCCGTGACTCGGCATGCACGTAAAGCCGTTAGTCCTTTTCTTTTGTTCTTCGTGGGGAAATGCTCCTTATGCATACCACTCGCCACAAGGGGAGGCGAGAGGGTTATGTCGGGCTCTCCCGAGACTGCGGGCCTACCGACTAAAACCACCACGGTGTGCCAACTGGCTGCTTTGTATGGTGGGTACTGAAACTACATCAGCGACCTACCCAGCAGTGCCCAATGCAGACATGTTGTGTCTGCGGGCGACGACTCCTGGACGACGCCCTGGCACAACAGAGAGCGTCGTTTCGATTCAACGGTCCTGCGCCAAGCTCTTTACGATCGTATCATACTGCCGTCCACTGGGACTATGAAAGTGAGGCAAAGGAGAATGTGCTTGTGTTTGCGCACACACTTATGCACTATACATAACTACGTAGATGGCTAGTCTCTGTTGAAAATATCCGTACGAAATTCGGTCTGAATGACATTATTAGTATTGTCAATCGCTTCGTTTTGTGGCAAAAAGCACTTAGAATATATTATATATTTTCCAACATATTATAAAGCTGTTGGTAGCGCTGCGATGGTAAATGCGATCACTGTGAGGCCTCGGGTTCAAATTGTAGATCAAAATAGCAATCAAGACGGTCACAATGAAAACGGGTAGAACAATTTTTAAATATTAACTAATAACTTCTAAATCTCCATATTACTCATCTTGTCTTTGAACCTAAGACCTTTGACTCAGCAGTCTAACAAGCTTATCACTGAGAGACATAATGGTCGATAATTAATAAAAATCAAATTTAGCTTAATCATTTTAAAGAACTCGTGACAGATTACTGACATTAATTAACAAAAAAGCTGATCTTTCAAAGAAGTAACGTGAAAAAAAAAGGATTTATGCAAGTTGTTGCTTCTGCAGCTAGACAAATTACTTTGCGAGTTAGTTCATTTACATTTGCCTTATACAGGGCTAAATGAAAATACTTATAACTTTTATCCATCCTTCACATCGTAAGTTAACAACTTTTTACAAAACTAAATACTTCTTCCAAAAACATATTTTAGCAAGTTAAAATTTGCATTCGTAGCGCCTCCCACAGGGCACTCCCACCTAGTTCTTTGCATACGCCGCTGTTTTTATTTTGCAACCACATGTAGTCTTTAGTATTAGTCTTAGCGCTTAGAGCACCCAATTGTAATATTGTATGAAAAACTAAATAACGCATTATAAGCATTATAAGTGGTAAAATAAAAGATTTGTTTTTAACACGCTTTTATTCGCTTCATACGTATGTTAGTATGTGTGTAACGGAAACTTTGAACATGATTTTGACCCCCTTCAAAACGTCGGATTAACTTGCAACGAAATTTGGCATACTTATCAAGGACCGATGACAATACAATTATTAAAAAAAATATAAAAAAAGAATATGTTAAAAAAGCAAAAAACACTTTATTAAAGAAGCAAGCTAAAAAGTAGAAAATAATTTAATAATTTTATGTAAAAATGCGTAGGGTGCTGTGGGTGGTTCTAAGATATTTTGATAACCTCCAACCCAAGATTTTTTGCATAAAAATTATTAAATTATTTTCTACTTTATAGTTTGCTTTTTTAATAAAGCGTGTTTTTTGGTTTTATTAAACTATTATTTATTTTAAAAACAACGCCCGAGCTACGAAAATTCCTTTGTTGCGTGGGAGTTTACACATATTCAAACAACTGACACAAAGAATACCCAGTCTCAGAACAACAATTTGTGAATCACGCAAATTTTTGTCCCGTGTGGGATTCAAACCCATAGCACTCGACGCAATAGTAGTAGCATGCCAACCACCTAATCCACTACGCCATCCGTGCCATCAAAACTACTTGTCATAATATCTTCTTGCACGCCACAGTGGACCTCTTTATATTATTACATATTCTATCATTAAAGACACATACGTTTTGGTTAAACTCTTAGATCGTTAAATAATAAAGAACCGAACACCAACAAACACACAAATGGAGCTGAAATACTAGACACTATTTTATCGTCGCGACTGTTTCGGCCAAATCCTCTTAGCATTTGCAAAAGCTTTTTATCCTCTAATGTTTCAACATGACGTAAACTTTGTATGCAGACAAACTAATGCTATTTTCGTATTACAAGTGACTAATTTAGAATCTAGTGTATCTGTCGTATCTTACCTATATCGCAACAGGAAGGCAGCGGTGTATTACACCCAAACCAATTATGGTCTTTTGATTGCAATATGAATTTCTTGATGGAAAACCAAAAACATTTTGTTCGACCCGGTAATCAAAACCGAGCTCCGATCCGGGTGCAGAGCAGTCCTATATACTACCGCGGTGCTACCGAATCTACTCTCTGCGTTTTAAAAGTTTTATTAGAGTGGCCGTGAGTTTCTTGCAGGTTTCTTCTCACAGGCTCAACCCTTTGACTGAACCTAGCCACTAACCAAGATATAGCTTCAGTAACTAAGTAAACTACTGCTACAACAAACCTATATATTTTGACGTTCATAGGTTAACTTTGTGACTTAAAGGAATAAAAGATTTCTGACTTTGACTTTAAGCAGCCTGCAGCCTAGTGATACGCATAATTTCATTTAAATTTTATTCGAAAACAATTTTGCTGAATACGTACTCAATTATGTGTGGTTTTGTTAAGCTCATCGCTACCGCAACCCTCTGACTGGGCTGATCATCCTAGATACCCTTTGGTTAAAGAATTTTGAGCTGAACAGTCTAGATATCCTTTAGTTGATACTTAAGCTAAAGAATTTCAGCATTAATTGTTATAGGTGTCAATGACGACAAGATAGGGCAGAGACCTTTAGGAAAACATTCCAAACTACGGACACAAAGATTTCTTTGTGGATCTACAAATGATTGTTCTGAGTATCGTTTGCGTCTGTTAATTGTTCGCCTGAATTAGTCCCCCGCGACACAGAGCTTGATCATTAGGTTGCAATTTAAAAAAATCTACTAATGTTTTACGATGCTGGAGTTTTTTTTTTAAATTGAAACAGATAATCCTCCAAAACAAATTGCAGTTACGCAAGCACCCTCACGCCATTGACCAACGAGACACAGATGACCTTAAAAGTGAAACACTGAATTGCTCAACGCTTTCAAGTGACTTTCTTTTTAGCGTGTTCAGGTAAAATGTGACGTAATTCGATAACCATTGTCGTAAGCATGAAAGTGTTTAATGTGATGATTTGTAAGGGCCTGCGGTTGTTGCGTAAAATGATGCGCGTGGTTAAGCAATGATGCTGCGGTCGCATTTTTGAGGGTGATTACCATTCAGTGAAATCGTGATCTTTGTTCCTCGTATACATAAATGAACTACCAATAAACACCTATGCGTTATATATGCTGATGATGCGATATTACAAACTTCTCTCTAGCCTTTATTATTCCCAAGTCACTTGGGGTCGGCTTTTCTGGTCTAACCGGATTTGACTGGATATCAGACCAGTGTCAGGATATTATAGGGCACTGACTTCCCAATAAAGACTGCCATAGATGTTCATGGCGGCCGGGACCGACGGCTTAACGTGCTCTCCGAGACACGGAGCAGGCGATAATTGTCAATCATACGCACATAATTTCGAAAAGTCATACAACTTCCGAAAGTTAGAGGTGCGCGACATGGGTTCGAACCCGAGACCCTCTGCATTGCAGTCTGTTGGTCTCCCCACTGAGCTACAAACATCAATTCAAATTATTTTCAGCTTCGTAACGAAATAAATAATACATTATCAACAGTAATTAATTGGTTAAAAGCCCTCAACTTAAAAGTAAATCTCACAAAAACAAAAATTATGGATTTTAGGAACTATAAAAACATATATTATTTTCTTAGGATCTCTAATTGATTAACATTTAAATTGGAAAACACATTAAAAATCAATTATATAAATCAAGAACCTGTTATGCATTATCAATACCAGCAGAAAAAAACAAATATATATAAATGTCACCAAAAATGCATACTTTAACAATGTGTATCCTTTATTATTGTTTTCTATAAGTAATAATGTGTCCAAATTATTATAGTGTTTGTGGCTTTTATTATTTTTATTTTTGTTGCATATCCGATATAGATAAACTGTTGATACTAAAAACTGTTGTTTTACAAATAAGGCTAGATATTGTACACAGTTGAACAATAAATAAATCTTTATATTTATGAGATTCAGGCAGTTTTAATGATATTTATAAATTACTATATTATGAGCCTTGGAGGGATTATGAGATTTGGATCCACCTTTGCTTATGCAAATGTACATCTAAATTCGTAAAAGGTTATGTCTTACATGGTATTTGGTTGTACATACACCATTTACTGGATTAACAAAGAATACTTTAATCTTGGCCATGGAAATCACATGGGAACACGACTGATTTCCATGAGCAAAAATCAGACTTTCGATTTTTGTGATGACGTCGCGTACTTTTATAAAGGATACACGTGTCGCTATGTTTTAGTTATTATTTTATCATTAAGCTCGAAACAAAAGCCGGATGAAGTCAAGGTTCATGTTTCGTACAAATTAATTTATTCATAATTACACGACAAAGGGTTTGCCCAAGGAGATATAAACCAAAAGATGGAACTAAAAAACGCTTATAAATCTGATTTTACCTTTAGAGCCATTTACAGAATTCAAACTTCTTTTTATCAACACATATTTTTAGCAAGAACTACTTTATTTTTCAAAGACGACTGCCATACTAGATATATAATATAATATTCTACCACATACACACAACACCATCTAGCCCAAACTAAGCAGAGCTTGTACTATGAGTACTAGACAATGGATAAACATACATATATCCTTTTTTTTTTGTAAATACATACGTATTATACATAGAAACACCCAGACCAAGACAAACATCCATGTTCATGCACACAAATGTTTGACTTGTGCGGGAATCGAACCCGCGACCTCAGGCGTGGCAGTCGGTTACACTAACCACTACGCCATCGAGGCCGACAAGTATATATATCATGTATCACAAAGGTAAAGTCCTTTGTGAATATTTAAACAACGGACACAAAAACTACTACCATATTTGGAACAAAAACTTTTTTTGTTCTGTATGGGATCAGAATACGCAACACTAGGTGTTGAGTTAGTGGAGAGGCGACAGAGTTTAATTCCCAAAGAGTTAACTAAAAGTGTTTCACGCCTACATTTCACTGTTTTTATTTAAGTTCTTGGTAACAGGACGAGTCTACCGTCTACTGAGCGTAATCTAAATTTCGTATTAGTACTAAGAATGTCTTGATAGAAAAATCCAAATTTGTCCCAACAATATAATCCAGGACCTCACAAGGCAAAATGGTCGTATCTATTACCTGTTTATTTTTTGTCATGTATTAGACTTTGAATTGCGGATACAATATCCTGGTAACGTTTTCATGAAGTTACTTCTGTGTCTAATGCTTACAACACAACAACTAACCTGTCTGCCATTATAGGCGAAATAAATCAAACTACATAAATACATATTTGCACGCCCATATTTCCAAAGGGCTATGGTAAATTAGACTCATATGTAGAAGGCGTGCCTAGAACCATGTTTACCGGACACAGTTCCAGATTTCGTACTTATCTTATCTTATCTTGATCCGGGGGCCAGTCATTGTAGACCGGTGACACTTCGACCCAGTGGGATCTTTTGTGTCGGCCCCGAGGTTTATCCTTGAGCTATCTCCCTATGAATGTACTGCATCAGTCGCAGCGTACACCTCAGAGGGAGAAGCCTGAAGTCTTCAGGGTTCGGATATGCCAATCCCATCAGACCCATCCTTAGTCCGGCCAACGCGTCACATTCACACAGTAGGTGTGATATGGACTCGTCCTGTTCACCACAGGCTCTGCAGATCGAATTGTTTGACAATCTCAATCTGCACAGGAAGTCATTGGTGCCAAAATGACCAGTAAACGCTCCTGTGAGTAGGCGTATTTGGCCCTTGTTGTACCCGCAGAACTTCCGGGTAAAGCCCGTGGCTCTGTTTGCAATGAATTTCTTGGAGTGTTCCAGACCCCTAAGGGCCATCCACTCCAGCCTGTGTTTATCATTGCCATGTGCATTGAAAGCTGCCTTGACGGTACTCTCAGAGAGACCTACGAATGGCTCGGGGCCCACAAATTGTTGCTCCGAGCCCTTTTTGGCTAATACATCAGCCTCCTCATTACCCTGCACCCCTGCATGCCCCGGAACCCACACCAGCCTGACTGTGTTTTTCCTGCCAAGTTTGTTAAGGGCTTTAACACAGTTCAGGACTAGTGCTGAGTCCACCCTACAGGAGTTCAGAGCCTTAAGAGCAGCTTGACTGTCACTGAGTATATAAACAATCTTGTCAGTGACATTGTTGTTAATATTCTCCTGCGCACAGGCAATTATAGCATAGGTTTCCGCCTGGAAGACCGTTGCATATTTGCCCATGCTTTGGTTCACCTTGCAGTCGTTGGCATAAATACCAGCGCCTGATCCTGTTTCCATTTTGGAACCATCGGTGTACCAGATGAGACAACCCTTGTCAGGGGATCGTAGACCTCGTCTCCATTCGTCCCTTGTGGGGACCTTTATTTTAAAATTCTTTTTGAATATGTGCATTGGTTGCAGATTTCGTACTTACTTCTGTTGAAATATTCTCAACAGAAAATACTTTGTTTGACCCGGGAATCGAATTCAAAACCTTATGAACAGCAGTTGTATTCACTACAGCGAAGAAACTACTACGATACATTCAAATATAATTATTTTGCGAGTCTATAAACATCATTTGTACGGAACCTCTAAAATAAATACCTATTTACAAATATCAAAACCTTTCATGTTTTTCTGAGCACATAATAACCTGAAGAACTTGACTATAAAAATCGATTATGGCAGCCAGTATTAGGAGTCAGAACGCCTACCGTGAAATGTAAATGCCGAAATTTCGACCCAATGGTTCGTGTCCGAAACTTCGGCATACGTAACATGAAACACATAAAATAAAGTTCTGATCATTCTAAACTCTGCCATAAAGTGATCTGAGCAACGGAGTAATGTCACTTGCATTTTAAAGATAACTGCTCCATTTTCATTAAGCCCTATGTCGCGGCAGACTTTGCAAGTATCCAATTAAGGAACACGAAGTACGCCCGACTCAAAACAAGATATTTGTGGATGAGACAAATATTTTTTTTCACACAACTTTATAAACAGAAGATTTAAATAACAGGTATTTCCCACTATATCTTCCGTGCAGTCTCCAAAAGATAGAAATTGGAAGAAACTTCATGGTAGTCATACTCTCAATATTTCATTCGCGGCATTTTCGTGATAGGCCTGCTGTACTCTCACGTATTCCGGAAACGTATGTAGTTTTCCAATTTTGTTACCCTTTAGACTGTGGTACGATCGGCAGATGATTCCTCTGTGAACAAAAAATATCCTTAAAGCCAATGTTGACGATGATGACATACATAATATGTTGGGACATGGGTTGTGTAATCTTTAAATGGGTTGTGAAATCTTGGAATGGGTCAGAAAGGGGTTTTAAAATACAACTATCACAGGGTCGATCGATGGCGCTCGTAAAATAGTGAAGCGATATTTTCAGGACTATTGGCATTGTGTGAATACCATCTGAAACATTTTTTTAATGTATATATTATATATTGGTATATATTATATTATATCAACATTTTCACAGCTATGGTTTCAGGATCGGTATTATAGTGAACTTAATGCCAACTACCGGGCTCAGTTCCACTCCGTACTACTGAGAATTCCTTGTCCAACCTGGAAATACACAGCAGTCGCATTCACTACCGCAGCGCCCACGAGGCACATATTTTTGATAAAGAACTCAATAGATATATAAGAATTTCAATGATAGTTTGAATGTATTTAAAAGCTCTCTTCTTAAAACAATATGTCTTAATATCTTAAACGTTTAATTACTGCCAATTAGTAATACTATTTTGTAACCGTGTCTTGAACCGATGTGTATAGTTTTACGTGGACTGCAGATTTGAAGCTGTACTGTTTTCAATTTATTACTATGTGATTACTGATCTTTTATCTGTAACTATACCTTATACAAAAATAAAAAAACGATAAAGAAAATATGCTTGTAATACATCCCCATCTAACTTTCTGCGAAAATAATAAACTAACTCCTTAACAAACATAATGGCTTGAGAAAAAAAGCTAAGCTTCAATTTCATTCGAATATTCTGGTCACATAAAAAAAGACAATCTGTCACAGGCACCTATAAGAAAAGTAACCGCCCTTAAAAAGTTACAGGAAGTCTTATTAAGTTGTATTTTAAGTATATGGACTGAGAAAACAGGTTTTCTTTTTATACGTTTAATAAAACAGTGGACTGTACGGTGCACGGATGGCATAGTGATTTAACTGGTCGCCTCGTCACTGCCACTGCGCTGAGTGTTGTAGGTTCGAATCCCACGCGGGACAAAACTTTGTGTGATCTACAAATGATGGTTCCGAGTCTGGGTGTTCTTTGTGTCCGTTATTTGAATGTTTGTAAAGTCACACAGGAATTATTTCTATTGCGGCAGTTGTCTTTAAAAAAAGCCAAAATAAACTCACGTATTTAATGACTCGGAGTCCCAGCTGTAGTATATGCGACAGTTGTGCATGAGGTCTTGAGTTCCATTAGACAAAGTGCTATTGAATTTTTGTTTTAATAAAATTCTCAATAACAGCACGAAGTTTAAAACGGCATCTTTCTGTTACGTTTTTAAATATAATGTGTCTTATTGCGTTTAAAATGTGGTTAACCCTTAATTGCTCGCATGGGGTACTTTTGCGCACCGAAAATTTTATCTTCGGTCGGCCGCAACGCGCTCCCACCAACAGTAGCTTCCTTATTCCCGCTAAAGTTCTCATTTCAGTTTCAAACAGGATGACAGAGAGTAGGCACCCGTTGCTGCAGTCTTAGAGCGTGACCCCGTGCGAGTAATTACATTACTTTCTTTTGTTCCAGGTAATTTTAATTTTTTTTAAATTTTTTAAATTTATTGAATTTTCGCTTAGTTTTTTGTATGTCTAGTATAATGTATCTATTATAACAATAATTGCATGATTCTTTAACGTGACAAAAATATTGGAGCCTTTGTATACATGCTTTTTTATTATTTTAGATTTTCGCCATGGATAGAAGAGAGGAATATATTTTACGATGGCTGGGTTACCCATATGGGGGTGTCAGATGAACAACAACTTGTTGGAGGTCTTTTAGCGTTAAGTTTGGGTTCCATATAGCATGACCATGGTCTGCTGTGTGTTCAAACCAAATAAAGCCGTAGTCCTGCTGTCTACCATGCATTATGGCGTTTACATCGATTCAGTGAAAGCCAGAAATTATAAACTTATAATGCTAATAAAGAAGGAGTTGATGTTAAGGACCAAATATCTATGTGAAACCTACAACGTAAGTGGAAGAACCAAACAGTGTCCTCTATGTATTATTTTATTTATTGAACGTCACATGCATAAACGCACTGGTTGTAGATCGCGCAAATGCAACATTTGTACTCACATTTCCTACGACAGCTGGCTGTACACTACTACTCCAAGAATATAAATCAAATAACGTGTCAACGTAAAAGCGACTCCAAAAATAATAAAATACATCCTACTGAGGTAAATAATCTACAAACTCAGCCTGCCCCGTCTACAGCCAAAAAAGCTGTAATGTTTGATCTAAAAGAAATAATCAAAATTTGCCAAGAAAATGCATAAAATACAATCAATTCGTGACCAGCCACTTCAAGGTTCATTGACAAGGCTATGATCACAATGATTCTGATTAGTCTGTAAGAAATAATACATAAGTACTCATCTTATGCTATTTTTACTTTTTTTTTATGAGAATAATTTTGTTTTTGGTAGAATTCCTTTTAGTTTCTAAAACAATTAAAACTTTAATTTTCTAAATAAATACTGTATTTTAATAACATGTACTTTTTTAATTAATTCCCTTATAATTTCATTAGAAATCATCATATAAAGTTGGGGTCAGTCGAGACCCCAAGCGAGCAGTTGAGGGAATTTCTTCGTGCAAGTAACTAAGGTTTATAATTAAGTACATAATTTATGGCCACTCCTACAACTAACAAGTAAAAGTTATCCGAAAGATAAATCAAATGCTGTCGCACTCATGTTAGGTTAAAGAAGAGAGATGGCGAGACTTTTATCTTATAGATAAATGCTATCTGGAGATGGTAGTAGAAGCCCTTAAAAACCTAAATCGTATTATATTTCTTTTTATTTGACAATAGTCATCACGGAATTTTTCCCCTGAGCCCTGTCTCCAGCTTCATTCTACAAGTTCTTGATAAACGCTTCCAACGTTTTTCGATTTTCTCGACATCAAGCTTCCGAGCATTTATTTTATAATCAAAAGTGATAATTTAAATACATAGTATATTTTTTAAATTTTGGAGGAGAATTTAATAATATTACATACTGAAAAATAAATGAAAAGAGCGGCAAGCAATGGAACCGCGATGTGAAGCGAAGCATAAAGCGCGATGAAATCGAAGCGGAAAGCGCAATCAGAAACGAAGCGTAAAGCGCAATGAAAATCGCAGCGAAAAACGCAGCGTAAAAAGTTACGAATCTGTAAAGCCTACAAAAATATCCTGTATTTTCACATATTTGAATTTCAACAGCTCTACGCGCAGTCGTTCAGGAACTTATATAAACTAGCCAAGCAATTTCAATGCAAATGTAAAACGCAAATAAAATCGGTTTGAACTAAGCCACTCTCTCGTGAAATGCCAATATATCATTGGAAAAGGAAAAAATATCGTCGGTAAATACGTTATTCCTCGTCTTTTTCCTGCGTTATTCCTCGAAGATTTATTTTTTATACATACACAACATAACATGAGTACAATGTGTAACAAACAAATCTGCTATGTTTCGTAAATAGATGACAATACACTTGATATGACCATCGACATTATTTTCGATCCAGTAATTATTATGAATTGCTAAGAAAATATATTCCGGATCACATTATAATGTCTGTAGATCTTTGCCACAAGTGACATTAGAATGCCGTATCAGTATTTGTATAAGAAGGCATATCCTTCACAAGGACTAATTTTATGTCGCTGTGTTTCACAAATATTCAAACAACAGAAACAAAGAAAATCCAGACTTAAACTAAATATTTGGGGAACACACAAGTTTTTGGTTCCGTGTGGGGAACGGCAAACGAACAACACTCGGCGCGGCTTAGTGGCGAGAGATCATTGCTCTATCCATACTTTCTGTATGGCCAGGATACTCAATAAAGGATCACATTAGAAATGTTTTCTTTTTTAAATTACTAGCAGTTTGGGTTTCATATTACTGGTATTCTTATTCAGCCATCCAGGTACGCTAGAATGCTTGTCTCGTCAGTACCGCAATGAGCGGGATTTGAACCACCGATCTTTCGATCGCAAGTCCAATACCTTATCCATTGGGTTACCGCCGCTTTCGTATTGTCTTCAAACCTAAAACCTAGACCTAAAACCATACCTGGCGAAGCCTGTATGTAAGTAAGTATCTCTACCTTTTCGGGTATTAAGCCTTAAGACTGTGTGTATAGTTTTAAGACGCACTGTGTACAATATCGGTACACGGTGCCTAACAGCCCAGTGATGATACTAATAAAACAATGTACCTCAGAGCGAGACGATTTATTCATCAATCACAGCTGGCTTATATACCTCTTCGTGGAACGAAACCAAAGCGCGATCTAATTTGACGCCATCTATCGAGCGGTAGGTTAAACTAGTGCAATAAATTATGTATATTGATTGGTAGTTTTGTTTGGCGTTGGGATCGAACACATTCTGAACACACTGCGTTGTCACGGACACTATACGAGCTTCCGTGCTGCTACTGATATTTTCCTATCACAAAGTGTAGTAACAATTTACCTGACCTGCGAATCAGATCAGGGTCACCAATGTGGAGGAACAGGGTGTGATGTCCCTCCAACACAAAAGGAGGATCATTTGACCAGGCTAGTTGATCGTGCCTGGCGGGCCGCCCGACGGTTGATGTCGGGAGCTTGTATATACAGTGTGACTAGTTAAATATCGTACATACTTGAGGACATGATAATTTATGGTCAGACGTAAAGTATTAAAAAAAAAGACTGTGTGACCTGCAAAGAAAACTTTCATGAAAATTTGTATGAAATACCCATAAAATGTGGATACTGCGCGCGTCGCACACAGCTGTCGAGCGCCGCTACCGAAGCTAATGATATGACCTTTGATAAAAAAAGGACGGGTGGGGGTGCAAGTAAGGCGGAGGTTTTGTTTCGCTTTGGTATATGCGCAAGAGTGTCCGCACATTAAGTTTTTATTGGATAACTAGGTCAAATTTAAAGTACCTATTTTTTTAGATGTTCGGGTCCAGAATCGAATACTGAAAGAATGGAAATATTGAAGGAGGGTATCCTTCAATATTTCCATTCTTTTACTAATCATGTATGGTTAGTCGCTGTGTAAACTCCACTTGTATGTGACCGCATAATTAACTGTGCGAATGATATTCGTAATGATCCCGAAATGATAAGGAGAGCGACACAACAAATTTTAATTCGCGCGGGTTTGTACCTACAACAACGAGGTGGACATTTTGAGAACCTGATGCATTAAATTTTGTGTATGTGTGTAAATGGTTTTAATTGAACTCTTTTGTTTTAATTTACCATCCCAAATAAAACATCCATAAGAGAACAATAAATTGCACGTTCGGAGTACCATCTTTTAACACTTAATAGAAAATGGTATGATTGAGTAATAGACATGAAATTTTACTATCGAGTAGGTAATACGATGAAGAATAACTTAAAGTAATAAAAAAGGTACATAATGCAGGCGTCTTATTGAGAAATTTTACGATTATTGTAAAAATAGACGTCAGAACACAAATTTTTGCTGAAAAAATATGTTTATTTTCGATTGAAGGTTTTTCAACAATTTTCATTTTCTGAGGACGCCTAATTACTTCCAATTATTATGGAGTTTATTTCGTCGCGATTGATCATTTAGTTTAAAAGTTACACCGTTTTGTTTACACTGGGGTCACAGAAGGGTTTTTTTTTTTAATTACTTAATAGTATTAAAAAATTATTTATAATATTTAAAATATCTTTTCCGTCGATTAAATTAAGCATAAATTCCCTCATTTCGATATGTGCACATTATAAAGACTCACACTGTATAAATGCAGCATAATGATTTAATACACATACAAATATGCATACTCTAATCCCTAAATATTCCTGAATGAGCTGGTGAGTTTTAGGTTCCGGTCCCTTAATCACGGGGTGATCATATTACCGTCTGCTAGGCAATTTTCTAGATTGCCTGTCTGCCTCCTTAAACACTTCACCCGTCACCCGACCGGGGCATCGAACTCGGGCCCTCATATGAAACTTATGCCACGTGGACAACGAGAGAGTTTAATACAGATATATTTAATAAATGCCTCCAAATTCCAAAAATGTTGATCATAACTAAAACAATGTCGTACATAAAAAGTATTAAAATTTTAACAAGCGTGCACATTGAAAGTTTTATAGAACATCAGTTACTCCAACGAAATCAATTTAACAAGACCTAAATTTACTAAAACTATGACACTCGCAAATTCAATTCGCAAACAGCTTTATTTACAAATTGTTCAATTGAATTGTTACACATTTTGCTTGGAAAATATGCAATTTATTTTCACGCTTGCAACATAACAAATTTGGCTATTGAAACCATTGATGTATATTTTTCTTTTTTTTAATGATATTGGGGGCAAACGGTCATACGGATCGCCTGATGGTAAGCGATTACCGCCGCCCATGGACACCCGCAACACCAGAGGAGTTACATATGTATTGATGTGTATATTTTCAAAAGCTTTATTTAAATAATGTATTATATAGGATTTATATTTCGTATTCAACAAATCATATACATAGTATATGCAAAACGTACCTACTAATATTATAATTGTAAAAGTATGTTCTGTTTTACGCTGAAAGAATGAATCCCACTTCACAAACATTCAAACAACGGACACAAAGGACACCCAGACTCGGAACAACCATTTGTAGATCACACAAATTTTTGTCCCGTGTGAGATTCAAATCCACAACATTCGGCGCAGTGGCATCAGCGAAGCGACCGCTTAAACCACTAACTCATCCGTGCAGTCAATAGAGATAGCTCTCTCAAAATAAGGCGCATTAATTCCTTGTCCCAGACTCCCTGCTTTAGAAGAACTGATTGAAAAGTGCTACAATTGTGTATGTTTTCATACCCAATTGTAGCACTTTTTAACCGACGAAAAAACGGAGGAGGTTCTCAAGTCGACGCGTATATATTTTTTTTATCAATGTCATTTTAAATTTCAACGTATGCTTCATACATTCATTTCTTTGATACATAACTAGACATTGCCCGGGACTTCTATCACCTAAATGTAGGTTTAGTTAATTTAGTAACGGTACCTTGTTTAGATAGTACCCTATGTCCTTTTCTGTACTCCTGACAACGTTTGTGCGAAATTTGATGATAATCAGTCCAGTAGTTAAGGCGTGAAAGCGTAACAAACTAACAAACTCACATTCGCATTTATAATATTAGTTAGGATGTTATTACATCTTTTATTTCGTCACCCAAAGCACAACATTGCAAGTCTACCCGAGTTTAAGTATAACATACTCCTCACTCTTTGTTTCTCTTTGTTCTAAATTTTGTGATCGCTCAGACGTCCTCTTCATGTTCTTTGTGTGTACTACTTTGCCATTTATCCTAACGTTCTGTACATAGAATCCTGTAACACCGTAAGAACCTCTAAGCCTCGTAAAACGCCTTAAAGAGTTGAGCGTTCTCTGTATAATGTTATTAAGACTGAAAACCAACGACGACGTTTCCACTCAATAGGTTTGAAACAGAAAGGCTTTCATAAAGCTGAGTCTACATTTACATATTGTGCGAAATAGTAAGTGAAAACGATTTTCAGGTCAAAGAGCGGTCATATAGGATTACAATGCAGGTCATTTTATTTTTCATATTCACTTAGCGCGATTGTTGACTTTGATCCCGAAAGAAATAATGCTGTAGGCTTAACTTAGTTTTCAACATTTTGTACGTGATCGAACGGTAATAAATAATAACAATTATTATGTATTTGCTCATTTTATAGCGTATTCGGCCATTTGACTAGTTTCTAAAAACCCAGTCATATTATTAAGTGATGTCTATGGACCATACAAATATTGTTTATTTTAATGAAGATGATTATTTAAACTGTCAAAACATTTGCTCCAGCAATAGGTATAGCGTCGAGTCAGACCAGTTAAATTACACGTTGATAAATCAATATTAGAAAGCAAACAATGACAGAAAAGTTTGACGCCAAAATAAATGTAGTCATTCAAAACCATATACGATAACGTACTTCCAACTAAAAATAAATTAAGTTTTTATTAGTAGTTTTGGTAAAATATTTAATAAAATATAAAAATTGCATTTAAATCCATAATTTACGTAGATGGCCGACACAAAAGATCCTACTGGGTCGAAGTGTCGCCGGTCTGTACTGACTGGCCCCCACACAAGATAAGATACGTAGATGGCAATGAATAAGTCATTATTTTTCATATTATGATAAATAGAAATGAATATGAATGAAAAATTAACATTTTTTATTCATATTTATTCGACAGTAAAAGCATAGTTAGCGCGCAAACGTCACTAGCCTTATCTAGCCAGAACAGTCAACACCCGGCCTCGATGACGTAGTGGTTAGTGTAACCGACTGCCACGGCTGAGGTCGCGGGTTCGATTCCCGCACAAGTCAAACATTTGTGTGCATGAACATGGATGTTTGTCTTGGTCTGAGTGTTTCTATGTATAATATGTATGTATATATTTACAAAAAAATGTATATAAGTATGTCTATCCATTGTCTAGTACCTATAGTACAAGCTCTGCTTAGTTTGGGCTAGATGGTGTTGTGTGTATGTAGTAGAATCGAATATATATATATATATATATTTATATATATATATATTAAGATCAAAACGTTATGGTAGTGAAAACGCCGCCTAAGAAACAAAAAAACCGATATGGCCCATTTAATTATAAATCAGGGTTGGAAATAGGCTACCTATATTACTCAGTAAAAGTTGGGTAAAAAAGCACCGAAGCAATTTACCTTTCGTAGTAAGGAACAATATAGTTTTATATTAAACTAGAATTTTCTTGCGACGTCATTCGCATAGTACCGTTTGCCGACGGTTTAACTAACGTGGGTCACTTTGCATAAATATTTTTGGCTATTCTGAATGAAATACTTTTTCCTGCACAGATGGTGTAGTGGGTTAAGTGGTCGTCATGGCACTGCCACCGTGCCAAGCGTTGTGGGTTCGAATCCCACACGGGACAAAAAAAATTATGATCCACAAATGATTGTATGGTTGTATCTTTGCAAAGTCCTCCGCGATACATAAATAATCTCTAGTGAGGAAGACGTAGTTTAAAAAATTTAAATTAAATTCCAAGCAACAGAATAAAGTAGTGTGTTTTAAGGCTAGACTCGTAATTAGGGGTTTGGCAGGCTAAAACCTATAAAGACTTTTAGTTCTTTAGGCGAGGCCTATTCAACAGGTCCAAAAGGTCTTGCTGAGGCCTAAAACCTTTTTTAAGGCTAATCTGACAACAGTAACGCTTAACTCTCTAAAATGGCTATGAAAGCTATGAAACTCTAAGTCCTCAAGGCAATAGCTATACAAGTAACTATGACTTATATTCTATTTGTTAATTCTTTGTTCCATGTCTCTTTCTCGACGTTTCGCAATTATTTCCTTTTCAGTGGATGCTCTTTCCATTGCTCTACAATCATTTCCATATTGATCCATATGTTCCCAGTGAACAATCGTTCTCGAAAGCAGAAAATTTAATTAATAAGAAAATAAATTTACTGTCGAATCAAAACATCAGATCTTCAATGCGGCTTTCATCGTGGCTTAATTGTTTACACAATAAACAAGTAAAATATTAATATTCTATTCTTAAAATAAATGCAATGTTAAATAAATGTTGTTAAATTCATTTGATGGTTTACTTATCTTGTCCCAAAAATGGCTTCAGCCTTATCATGAGCTTATTATTTGAAACAGACCTTATTCTCAAAAAAAGCCTATAGGCTTTTATAGGCTCATAGGCTTTTTAAGGCTCATAGGCTTTTTAAAAAGACAAGGCTTTTATAGGCCTTATTTATTAGCATAGCTCTAAAAAGAGACTCAGGCTTAAATTTAGGGCTAAAGGCCTATAGTCCTCGGGAACACTAGAATAAAGAGTATCAAAGTAATCAAATTAATGCGGTTATAGCGCAATAAATAAGGCATTGCACGCGATCGATAGATCTCATCTAAATCACATTAATGACACAACCGACTTAAATCCACTTCTAATTGAAGTATTTTAGCTTAGCTGGCGGGCGCCGTTTTAAGAACCAGCGGTCGCCTAGTGGTCATAATTCGACCAAAATTCCTAAGCTTGTACTTTGTTTTCTTTTCTACTTTACCTATTACATATAAATAAGATACATAATATAGGTAACCATAGTAACATAGGATTGTACCACGTCAGACGAACAATGCCGAAATACTACGAACGCGATTCGACTGCGTGTGTCAAATGCATGGATGTGTGCATGTAGTGTTTTTACATTAATTCAATGTATTTCAATAGCATATTTTATAAAAATATTAGAATTCGCCCCTCCTTCTCCATATAAACTTTAACTCTGCCAAATTTCATACGCCTCCGTCCGCGCAATTTTGGTAAAAAGGGGTACCTACAAAGTTTTTGCTTTACCTATTAATATACATATAGATAATAATCTATTAAAAACACTGGGTTTCCTCCGAGATGTCGAAACAAACAAACACAAAATTGCTGTGATTTCAGAGCTCAGAGCTTTATAAATAATACATCCATATTCCTTTTCCAAAAAATTAATTATTTATTTCAAATAATAAAGATCCTTGTATATTAATAGTACTTATAACTAGATTTGTATATGTTTTTTATTATGGTAGACATGAAGATTGACCCATTCTTCATTCTTCTTCCTATTTTCATCATTTTCTTCTTCATTTCAGTCTTACAAACGGACTGTTAAGTCGATTACATACTCAGAATGCTGTTTTTACTTGCGTTACCAACTAGATACATACAACCTACACGTTGCAATATGGAGGCTGAACATGTCAGAACATTAGCCATATAAAAAAAACGGTATAAGACTTATTATTATCTGTTTGTATTTGTATACAACATCCTCATTCCAATTTTATAATAGCAAAGATATAAATAACAGTTAAAAGAATAGAAGAATATTCAATATTTGTTTTGTAGTTTATTATGTTATTATAAAGACTCTCTATTTTTATAGTCATAATGACAGATAATAAACGTACTCAACTTATTGTAGAGGATATCATTCAATAATGCAGCACTGTTTATAGACTTTACTATTTAAAATTGCATATTTCCTTACATAATGAGAGGGATTATGTCATAGCTTACTACGCCAGTAGTCGTCATAGATCTGAAAAACCATTGTGAATTACTACTGTTAGTACTGTAGCGACCTGAGACTGTCCCTAAAAGTAATCGAATGATCCGATATCTATTCGATAACATATTTGAATGTAGCTTGTCACTAATAAATTTTCGAATGTCAATTTATATCTAATTAATTTTAGAATAAAGATAAAAAATCGTAATAGACCGATACTATTTTTTCTATGTTTCAGTTGCCTTTCAGCACTCATGAGAAAACTAGATATAATAAAAGGCAATATAATTAATTTTGAGTAGTCTTAAATCGATGCGTAGCAATTGCGTAAAATTAAATTAACAGAAGTTCGTACGGAAATTTCTAATATTTTCTCAATTAACTTTTGTTTGCACCAGCTGTCTGTAGCAACGCAATTACAAATATCAACAAAGTATAATTGCTTCATAAGGCTTGGCACACGAGGGGGATTAAACTGTTTAAACAAGCCCGTCTAGGACTGAATCCACAGAGTGCGATCGTACAGAAAAACGACTTACATCTGGCCTTTAAACGAATGTACAACGGTATATTATGCAAGCACTAAAGTTATTTACGCAAGCACTAAAGTTATTTATGCAAGCACTAAAGTTATTAATGCAAACACTAAAGTTATTTATGCAAGCACTAAAGTTATTTATGCAAGCACTAAAGTTATTTATGCATGCACTAAAGTTAGTTAGCTCCCGATTTCGTCATCGTGAAATACAGTTTACCAGCTACGTCATTTACGAGATCATATTATACTAACGAAAATAAAAAAAAACGAATATGAATTTGTTTATTTGTTACGCTTTCACGCCTTAACAACGCAACCGATCATCATGAAGTTTCGCATAAATGTTGTCAGGGAAACAGACAAGGATATAGGGTTGTCAGGAAAACAGACAAGGATAAAGCCTTTCGACGAGAAAAAAGTATTGTTACTAATCTAACTTAACCTTTTTTGTACGTGAACGAAGCCGCGGACAAAATCGAGTATTCAATATATCGGTTTCTATTGAACATAGTTCGATGTAAATGTAGAGAAATAGACTACATCAGTAGTGTCTTCGTCTTCTTAGATATATATATATACCGGGCACGCCACGATCGTGGCGGTAAGTCCCGTGTTTGAGGAGTGGCTGGAGAGGCGGCATGGCGCCCTCACCTTCCGGCTGACACAGGTACTGACTGGCCACGGTTGTTTTGGCCGGTTCCTATGTCGTATATGCCGGCAAGAGACGCGCGGTTGTCACCACTGCGGCGACTGCCGTGACGTTGTAGAGGACACGGCGCTGCACACTTTGGCGGTTTGCCCCGCCTGGGCATCGCAGCGCCGTGATTTGATCGCGGCAGTCGGATCGGTTACCCTCTCGCTCCCGGCCGTAGTTCAGTCTATGGTCCGGAGTGAGAGGTCGTGGAGCGCCATCGCCTCCTTCTGCGAGGAAGTGATTTCCATCAAGGAGGCGGCGGAACAGGAGAGGGAGCGTTTAAACCCTCTCCCCAACCGCAGAGCCGGGCGCCGGAGGGCGCGCGATGACCTCCAGCCACACTGAGGTTTGACCTGGGAGTGGCGGGCTTTGTGGGCCTGCCCGCCATCCGTTCAGCACCAGGTCCGAGAGGCGACGTGCGTGTTCCCACGCGCGCCTCTGTGTCGAGTACGTCTCCCCTCTAGGGGGGAGACAGTAGGGAATTTTTGAGGGAGTCCTTTGGGTAGGTCTCTTTGGGTAGTGGCCTGCCGTTTCATACGGCGCGCGGGCTGAAACCTCGGCGGGGTCGCGACCGCATGCGAAAGCGATTCGCGCGGCCCCGCCGATAGTGGTTTTGTCGAGGAACACCGTGGTAGGTTTAGTCGGTATTCCGGGAGGTACATTTTTCTTTTCCATCTTTCTTTTACCCCGGCGAGTCCGACATAATCCCTCCGCCCACCCCCGCAGAGGGATATGCGTCATTGCATTCCACCAAGAAAAAAAAAAGATATATATATATATATATATATATATATATATATATATATCATTTTTTTTTCTTCATTATGCTAATGCGCCAATTTATTTATTATTCAAGTTATACCTATTTTAATTAATATTTTATATATTAATTTATATATATTATATATTTTATACCATAGAAACTTATCCTAACTAATATTATATATTCGAATGTGAATTTGTTTGTTTATTTGTTTGTTACGGATCCACACCTTAACCACCCAACCGGTTATCATGAAATTTCGCATACACGTTGTCAAGGGTACAGAAATGGACACACACTTCATCCAGAAAAAAGTACTCTTAAAAAAATTAAGGACTGTCGATTACGAAAAGCCAATGGGTTTTTATATATGGTAATTTTACTTATGTATATTTTAATGAGTAATACAACAGTTATGTATAAAACCAATTGCGTACAATTAAATGAATCGCGCTTTCCTTATATCACAGTTTAATTTCGTTTCTTTTTTGTGGTTAAGGTAATGTAAAATACATAAATCATTATTAAGGTCGGTTCTTCACATGTAACCAAACACGTATTTGTAATGTACTTACGCGGGTAGCTACCATAATACGTTCGTCATATACCCATGTGACCTCAGAGTACACACGCCAGCTTCCCAACTACTTTTATACTGCTGACGTGGCAAACAAACTGCTAGTTTGCCTGTTCAGATGGTAAGCATTAATCGCAGCTCATACATATGTGATGCTGGGTACCTTGACATATTAATCATCAGATATAGACTGCATGAATGGCGTACTAATTTAAGACGTCAACTATTGCTAGTCCGCCAAATGTTGTGGGCACGTGATAAAAAATTGTGTGAGCCACATACAGTTGTTCTGAGTCTGGGTGTTCCTCGTGAACGTTGTTTGAATTTTTTTTATTTTTTTTCCTTTTTCGCATATGTGTGCAAACGAGCAGACGGATCGTCTGATGGTAAGCGATTACCGCCGCCCATGGACACCCGCAACCTCAAAGGAGTTACAAGTGCGTTGCCAGCCCTTTATAAAGGAATGAAGGAGGGAATGGACAAAGGAAAGGATAGGAAAAGGATCGGGGTGATTGGGCCTCCGGCTCTCTCTTGAATGCTTGTAAAGTCTACCGAGACACGGGATTTATTTCTAGTGAGGGAGTTGTCTTTTTAAATAAAATCACAAAAGCATCTGCAAGGATGCACCACCAAGCCGTAAGCCTGTAGCGAACAAGCACACAATCTGTGTGAAAATCAGTTAGCCTATTTGAAGAGGATAGGTGGAAATTGTTCAGCTAATAAAGGATAGAATTAGACTGAGGCAATGATTGGGCCTTTGTGGCGCAGCGGCAGTGAATGCGACTGCTGTGCATGAGGTCTCGGATTTGAATCTCGGGTCGGGCCAACATAAAGGTATTGGGTTTTTCTGTTAAGAAATCTCAATACGAGCCCGGAGTTAGGAAGTTGGCGGTGTTAGACACCCCCGTGCCTCGGAAAGCACGTAAAGCCGTTGGTTCTGCGCCTGATCTCTCTCCGGTCGTGTCGGATTATCCATCCCATCGGATCATGAGGGTAAGGGAACAGAGAGTGCACATACTTGTGCACTATAATATCTCCTGCGCAGATGGCCAGTCTCCGTTAAGATTGGCCGCCGTGACCGAAAATCGGTCTGAAGGACATTATTATCTCCTAACATAAATCAACAATACCTACGTATACCTACTGCTACTTTCCGCCGATATTCTATGAGAAAGTAATACTTTTGCAGTCAACAGTCAATTCATACCAAAAGCTTCAAGTAATACTATTTACCTACTAGGGTTGCTTCGGTAGTATTGTTTAGTCATATGAAGGAATTGTTGAGACTTTCTCAGTTGAAATACTGACTTGTTCACCTACTAAATTAAAAGATACAATTATAAATTAATAAGAAGGCAAGTAGCTCCTTTTAATTTAAGTTTCAATAGGAATTGTATTTGGGGTAGGGGACAGGACTTAAAAAGTTGGTCCTGTTGGTCCACTAAGAATGTGAGTGCTTCTGTACTTATCGTCTCTGTTGACTTCACTTTGACTGAAACTATTTTTGAAAATGCAGTTTTAGGTTCATTGACCTTTACACTACAGTTAGATGTTCTCTACATATGTGTAAGCTGTCTACAACATAACATCAAAACAAATTGGTACGCTTCTAACAAATTTTCTTGGATGGATCATACATGTACAGGTGTCCGGTAATTAATGGATAACCTGGAAATGTTTTATAGTGGAATTGATGTCCGTTCAGAAAAAACATGAAAAAAATCTATCCTAACCTGAGATAATTATGTGTTTTTTTTAAATACCATGTATAACTTTCTCGTATACTACGACCATAAATGAATAAAATCCATCGGTTTTTTGTTGTTTTATTATTAAACACTAATTATGCTAATAGATAGACAGTCAAAAGTATGCTATGCTAATATAGCTTGCACTTTTTAATATATATCTTATTTTTAATTTTTAATTATTATTTTTTTTCATTTTTTCTGAACGGCCTTCAGTTCTACTATAAGACATTTCAAGGTTATCCATTAATTACCGGACAGCCTGTATAAGCACAAGATTTTACCTGTGGCTGGGTCGCGTAAATATAGGTTAGGTTATGTCAGTAACAGAACCTTTTTTCTGGATGAAAGGTATCCTATGTCTTTTTATGTTCTCCTGACAACGTGTATGCAAAATTTCATGATGATTGGTCGAATAGTTAAGGCTTGAAAGCGTAACAAAGAAACAATCTCACATTCGCATTCACAATATTAGTTAGAAAGTTAGGATTTTTAAATCAAAGTTTTGAATTAATTTTGGTCAAGTTATGGTGTATACGATTCTCATTAAAGTCGTTGCAAACGAACTATTACATACGCAGACAGAGTCATAGCCATTATAATCCAAATCTTAATCTTAACTATTCTAAACATTTTTTTTTTTCACCCATGCAAATCCTTTATGGTTACCCTCTCCCAGGGGGGGGGGGGGTAAGTTATGTGAAGTGAGTTACTACTAGTAAGTACTAAGTTATGTGAGACTTTCCGCCCCTGAAGGGGGTCGGTATACACACTAAAAACCTGGGGTAAGCAGTTCCTCCCGACGGGGTGGGGCGAGATGGGGTCGCGTTAGCAATCACCATCCCGCCCCGGCGGTTGGCCCGGCTGATGGTAACCACCTCTCAGACGTGTGGGGCCGTGCAAGCCGGTAGAGAGTCCCTGACTCTGTACCAGTAACCCCATTCTAATCCTATCCTAATACTTACCAATATTATAAATGCGAATGTGGGTTTGTTTATTTATTACGCTTTCATGCGTTAACTACTCCACTGATCGTCATGAAATTTCACATACAGGTTGTCAGGGGTATAGAATAGTACATAGGGTACCTTTCATCCAGAAAAAGAGCTCTTACTAAGCTAACCTTAACTACAATTATGCGAGCAAAGCCGCGGAAAAATCTAGTATTAATATAATATATTATAAGCCTCATTATCATTCACGTGCCGAATTTTATCTATATAATATAAGAATAATATTATTATCTTAACATATGTTATGTTAAAAGCGTAAGTTAGCTTGTTTGTAATGCAAATACACGCTCATTAACTCACGTGAGAACTCGACATGTGATTTTTATTCAAATAAATTAAAGAATAGACTTTTAAAGACTCTTCGTGTTGTTCGCCTGAATCTAGCACCTAACCCAAATGTAGCTTCAGTAACTTAGGAAACTTATATATATATATATTGACGTTCATAAGTGTTACTTTGTGACCTAAATGAATAAATGGTTTTTGACTTTGACGTTGAGGTATAAATGCGACGTATTACTTTTACATGAAGTCTGACGGCTATGTATTGAAAGGTAAGCAGGACTGTATGCTGTGGCCAAATAGGGAGTAATAACTCCCTATTTGGCCTTGGGATTGGTTTTTAGGTAAGCCTATCCTCGTGGGGTCGATCAAGATGTGTCGGATTCTTTTTATCGGGCGACGTGTTAGTGGGTTTTTCTTTTAGGATTACTCAGCGGTAATGAGTATGACTGCTGTGCATGACGTTTTCGGTTTGATTCCTGAGTCAGGCAGGTTTATTAAGATTTTATCAAGAGATTTTTAGTGGCAGCGTGATTTCGGAACTACGTCTGGTAGCCGTCTACGTACTACGTAGTTTTAGCCATGGTCAGCCATCGAGCCATGGTTTTAGTAGGCGAGTCTATTGGTGTCAATAACCTCGCCGTCTGAAACCATGGCTGCCAAGATTCCTGAAGAGAGAACACCTCTGCGTACCCCTTCAGGTATATAAATGCGTGACATTTCCTTTATAGAACTATCAAAAGAAAATCTCCCCTTATTACGCCGGACCTAAAACATATCTGGTGAAATAAAGATGCATTAAACCTTGTTTATCACCTTCTGAAATATAAGGAGTGAGCAGAGGTCTCAACTAAAAAATATTGGAATTTATGGTTTTTATGAATTTCAACTTTATCACCTAATAATACAATATATTATATGTTTTTTAAACTAGGTACTGAAGTGGAAAACAATCTTACGGCCCACTTGATGATAAGTGGTCACCGTAGCCTATGAACGCATTACCAGAGTCTACATCGTTGCCGACCCTATAAAACCTTTTAACACCACATTTTTTTTAAATATCCGCATACTGTAGTCTTTTGGGAAAACCTCGGCAGCGAGTTTATTCCACAACCTGAGCGTCCGTGGGATAATTCCTTGAATTATTGTGAGAGAGGCGTCTCTAAAAACAAATGTAATTAGGTAACTGATGAATAAAGTTATTGTTTATACAAATACCCAAGGGCTAAACTGAAAAGCAACCGAACCGTCGGCAAAATTGTAAAATTAAATCTAAATATTTTTCTTAATTAGAAGTAAACAGTAATTTAACAAAGTGTTTTTCAATAGTAGTTTCAATGTTGTGTCATAATAGTGTTTAATAACAAATAAACAACGTGATAAAATCCGTATAAAGATGTTTAATTTCAATTACGGTGCGCAGTAAAATTATAAATAGAAAAATAATTTAAACATATTCTTGTATATTAAACAATTTGTACAATCCATATTAGTCATTACCTATTGCACGAGTTTGTGTGTATGTTTAGCAAATAAGAATTCATTAGTGAAAAGTACAAAAATCATTTGTCGAAGCGGATGAACAACCATAGTTCTTCACACGTGATTGTCTCGACCCGTGTATGATCACGTGATACGCGACATTTAGAAATCACGTGCGTGATTTGATCAGGGACTATCAAATTCAACAATAATGTTTTGCAGAAAATATCTATTCTGGAATTAGATATTGCCTCGCCACAATACCAATTATCAGCAAAATAGCACCTGTTTAAATAAATTTCTCAAGCTCGACTATCGCCGAGCCAATCACCATGACAACTTTTTCTTATAAAAAGATAGCACCCGCACTATGTACAAATTCTGTGTCGCAGGGGAGTTCACAAACATTAAAACTACAGAAGAATTGCTATGGGTACTGTAGAGAAACTTAAAACATCGACAAACAATCGATACGGGTGTCAGTTAGGTAGTGAGTTAAAGTATATATCGACCCTTCGAGAAGAAGCCCAGGAAGACTAGAGCCCACGAGAATCGTCTATACATAATTTAGAAGACAGAAAGAGTAAACCTCTTTCTAGGAATCTTCTGATGTTTCTCAAATATAGTAAAGTCGTCGAGTATTATTGTACGTCACTATGACAGGCTCCAGTGGAAGACTAGTGCCTGATTCTTGGGACTAAACAAATGTTGAACTGGGTCCTGATTGCTGCAGCTGTGGGACGGATGTGTCACTAGATGTTTATTAGTTTTATTCTGTTATGGAGGTGCCTCATTACGGTGATGCCCCATTAGTGCGTTGCGTTGCGTCGTCGCAGCGGATCAACGCATTGTATGCCACACCTGCGTTGCGACGACGCACGACGTCGCAGCGCAAGAAGACGACGCACGTCCGCTGTCCATAGATTACCTCAGTTAGTCTCCACAATGGAACGGAACAAACGTGTTCTATTGTAGCTTTTATTGCGCCACCGCCGAAATAAACGTAGAAACAATAAAAGATTGAGGATATCTCCGTTGATTGCATTAAGAAATAGTGATGGTCAGTTTTTAGCAGTGAAACATTGTCCGTCGTCGCACCGGAGCTCCGACAACGCAGCGCAATCACCCACCCCCCGCTACGTCTCTCCTCCGTCGATCCGTTGAAAAGTCGCGTGCGACGCAACGCACTAATGAGGCATCACCCTTACTCTGTTTTTGTTTGTTTTCCTACTGTCTTATTATTATAATTATTTGTTTTTTTTATCCTTATACACGTTGTGCCCACCTAAAGCAATAAATATTTCTTTCTTTCTTCTTTCTATTGTGGGTTCGAATCCCACACGGGAAGAAAATCGGTAGGCCACAAATTATTGTTCCAAGTCTAAGTGTACTTAGTATCCGTTAAGTGTATGTTTTAAAGTGTCACAGTGACATTGAGCTTTCACACTAAAAAAGAAAGCATTTCGTTGTTTTGCAATGCAAGCAATTCAACAAACCCCATTGTGACTATCTATACTAATATTATAAAACTGAAGAGTTTGTTTGTTTGCTTAAACGCGTTAATCTGAGGAACTAATGGTTTGAATTGAAAAATTATTTTAGTGTTGGATAGCCCATTTATCGAGGATGGCTATAAGCAACTACGATCAATAGGAGCATCAATGAAAAATGTTGCAAATACGAGGAAAATTCTCTTATGTGACGCGGACGAAGTTGTTATTGTACAAGTTGGTATTGGCCACCTATATTTTATTTGTCGTATTGTTAGCATATTATAATATTCTACCACATACACACAACACCATCTAGCCCAAACTAAGCAGAGCTTGTACTATGGGTACTAGACAATGGATAAACATACATATATACTTTTTTTTTTTGTAAATACATTCATATTATACATAGAAACACCCAGACCAAGACAAACATCCATGTTCATGCACACAAATATTTGTCTTGTGCGGGAATCGAACCCGCGACCTCAGGCGTGGCAGTCGGTTACACTGACCACTACGCCATCGAGGCCACCACTCAGTGAAAATCCAATAATCCGACTTCGACCTCGCACACAGCAAACATAATCGCAAACTATCATGAGATCCACAAAAAGTATTCACGTCTGCTAATTAGCAGATATATTGACCTTTGTAGAAAGAAATTGACTATTAATATACTTACTTTGCTGGCTTAGCGACCCAAAGTGGATCTTGGCCTCCGTCATTAAAGTGCGACATTCTTTCCTATTTTTGCTAAGTCAGACTAATCGAGCACATTTATCTCTTTCAGGTCTTAAGCTAGTTCTATATATTTATATATATATTTTTTTTTATGACGTCTCCCGCACTAGGTGTATTTCCTGCGTTACAGGAGACTTTACAAACATTCAAATAACGGACACAAAGAATACCCAGACTCGGAACAAATATTTGTGGATCACAAAAACTTTTGTCCCGTGTGGGATCCGAACCCGCAACACTCGTCGCAGTGGCGGCGGCGAAGCAAGCACATAAACTTCTAAGCCGTCTGTGCAGTCACTGTTTTTCTGAGAATCTATACCAACTAGCAGTCGCTTAGTGGACAAAATTTGATCGTTAAGGTATCATTATCCATAACTTCACCCTTATAATCTCATTTCATTTAGATTTCGCCAAGGCTATCTGTATAGAAATTAGCCTGTGTTAATTTACCTATCTTTTTCAAACAAATTATTATTTACTTAACTAAGTATACTGTTTCATTGACGATATTCCTAAGCTTGATACTTTGTTTTCTTGTTTCTTTATTACATATAAATAAGGTATGTGTAACTAAAATTACGAAGAATTGTACGACATCAGACGAACAATACCGAAATACTACGAACGCGATTCAAATGCGTGTGTCAAATGCATGGTTGTGTGCGTGTCGTGTTTTTTCATTAATTTAATACATTTCTAATGCATATTTTATAAAAATTCTTTCTCCATTATAAACTTTACAGTGCCAAATTTCATACGGCTCCATCCGCACATTTTTTGTAAAAAGGAGTACAAAGTTTTCGCTTCACGTATTAATATATAGATATTATAAAGCTGTAGAGTTTGTTTGTTTGGTTGAACGCGCTAATCTCAGGAACTACTGGTTCGAATTGAAAAATATTTTATTGTTGGATAGCCCTTGTATCGAGGAAGGCTATAAGCTATATAACATCACGTTATGACTAATAGGAGCGGCGCACTAATGAAAAATGCAAAAATGGAGAATATTCTCTTATGTGACGCAGACGATGTTGCGCGCGATAATTACATAGAGCATGCTAAAATAAAGCTTCGTTTACATCGACCAGCTCGTAGTGTGTCCAGCACGTCTAACAATAATACAATGCACAAATATCTTCAGGCATTCTAGGGTGTGCTTGCACATAACATGTTCCGAAAATGTTTTATACAATAGAAGCACCCGATGCTTTACATCGGGTTCTTCTATTGTATAATACATTCACCGATATAGACTAAGCATTCTCACCGATAATGTATTTAATAATAATCTTATGTCTGTGCTGTTTAGTCTCTGCCATGTGCAGTATCTGTAGGTGTAAACGGTGTATTCATATTTCAATGTGTACCTTCAGTCAATCAACGGATCCATTACATTGGCTTAGTGGTTGATTCGCACCAATCTGTTAGCAAGAATTGTGCGAAACAATAATTTCTTACTTACTTCGCTGGCTCAGCGATCCAAAGTGGATCTTGGCCTCCGACATTAAAGTGCGCTATTCTTTCCTATTTTGTGCCAAGTTAGACCAATCGAGGAACAATTATTAAATTAATATTGTTTTTTATGTCGACTCGCACACCTTGTATTAATATGAGTGCTAAACGACCCCGTCTGTTAAAGGAGGTTTGCGAATCTACACCCAAGAAAATATTATTATAAAAATGTGTAGTTTCGGGCTCTTCCTACGTACTAATTCGTGCAAAACGACCACTGTGCCGTTGAATTTGATATAGGTACCTAACATAGTGTCTTTTTCTTTTAGTGTTGCATAGCCCATTTATCGAGAAAGGCTATAAGCTATATAACATCACGCTACGATCAATAGGAGAGGAACATCAATGAAAATGTTACAAATACGAGGAAAATTCTCTTATGTGACGCAGACGAAGTTGTTATTGTACAACTAGGTATTCGCCACCTATCTTTTATTTGTCGTATTGTTAGCATTGAAATTAAACACTTTATACGGATTTTGTTTAGAATTCAATGTTCACAGCGACAAATCATATTTTTCGTCATCCTTGTAATCAATATAATAATTAAAATATTTTCCTGTGGGTACGTTGAATAGCTTTAATTATATATATGTAAATTTCCATTCTATAAAACTTACGTAACAACCATATTTTAGAAGAAACTCCGCAATAAATTCCTATCAGGCGAATTTTTATTACACGTGTTTTGGCAACAATACCTAGTTGAATAAAATATATATGTATATAATATGTAACGGGTATTAACGCGATCATGCATAATGTTTACCTTTTTTATGCTTGACGTTTCGACCAGGTTACACCGGCCGTGGTCACAAGCTGACTGGTGCTGCAATGTCATGTCTCCGTTTGTGAGGCAGAAGAATCTTGATTCACGCTCACTTTTGGCATATTTTTGTTTGTGCATGTACCGTCACAAACTACACTCACGGTATCCCTATTACGTATGCTAGCCGTCGTGTCTTTATTCCATGAATTACCTGACTGTGCAAAACAGCGAAGTTGCGTATTATTAATCACGGCATTCCACGTCACGGATAATTTGAAACCATCTTCTATATTAAAATTTCTGTTTTTTTGATTTCAATAGCTTCTCGCACTACTCTTGGATAAATGTGGCGATCGGTGGACAGGACTTCCGGACGATGAAATTCTATCCGATGATCAGTACCGGATTCCAGTATATGTTCTGCAATTGCTGATTTGCTAGTCTGCCGGTTCTTCACAGCGGCGATTTGTTCTTTGATCCTCTCAGCAATAGTACGCTTCGTTTGGCCTATGTAGGAACTCCCGCAGCTGCAATTTATTTTGTAGACACCTGACAGACGGACGTTGTTCTGTAATCACGAAAAAGAAATAAAAAATAAGTAACTGTCTCTCGCACTATCTGGGTCGTCAAAGCCGGTGTTTAGCGCAGCTAGCGAGGTCCAGCCCGCACGGGTAAGTCCCTGCGGGCGACCAGCGTGCCAGCAGCGCTCGGGTCATGTCCAATGGGTTTCTCCTGCGCTTGGCGAGGTCGAGCTCCTCGGAAAGTGTTTCCCGGGATTCAACATCTTCGTCTTCATGTAAAAAAATTTTTTTTTCTTCATCTTTTTGTAATGTCCCACTGCTGGGCAAAAGCCTCTTCCTTGGACTTCCAAATCACTCTGTTGGTGGATATCCTCTGACCTTATGACCTTGTGACCCCTATATCTCGGGGTCCTTTTGATCCAAAGCCCCTATTTTAAAAAGTCGACCGAGAGATGACCCTACTGTATCTGCACACCAAGTTACAAGTCAATCGGTCCAGTGGTTCCGGAGCGATGCCTGTCACTAACAAACTGTCACTAACAGAGACCCACATAGTGTTTTCATTAACTTCTTTGAAGAAGACTCAGAGGTTAATATATTATGTTGACTTTGTTCTTAAATACTGACCCAAACACACACAAAATATTCAAACTAAAACCGGTACATTGCTTTTGTACATTATTATCTAAACATTGCAATGTAGATATATATGTATACATATAAAATTATCAGGAACCCTGAAACACGTCACTTTTATTTGCATATAAAATCTTTTATACCGATTATCTATTTATTGTATTTTAGCTGATATATCCTAGTGGGAAACCGTTGGACTGCCATGCAGAGGTCTCAAGTTCAATCCCTAGGCGCGCACCTGTGACTTTTCGAAGTCATGTGCATATTAAATAGTTAATTATCGCTTGCTTAAACGGTGAAGGAAAACATCGTGAGGAAACCTGCATGTTTTATAGTTCTCCATAATGGTTTCAAAGATATGTGAAGTCTGCCAACCCGTACTCAGCCAGCGTGGTGGACTATGTGCCTTTTCACACAGAGAAGAGGCCCGTGCTCAGCAGTGGGACATTTTAATACAGGGCTGATATTATTATACTGATTGTCGTGAACGTAAAATAGGTTACGAGCCCGCTCGCCCGTCCAGTTTCGCCCCCTAGTAGGTATTTGTTAGGTTTCTTCTTAAATCCACCCAAAAATGAGAGCTCCGCCAAGCGGCGCTCCGTCTATCTATGAAAGGGGCGAAAGTCAAGGGGCTTACGGGCTCGTAGCCCGTAAAATTAATAGAATTTCCATATAAACCTTTTATTCCATATTTTACTCCCTTATTCTGTCAAGTCTTAAAATACCAGATATAATTAAAAATCTTAAGTGTCTTGCCACGGGTGTGTCACTATGGCTCAATAGGTTAAGGTCCGATCTTATTTATACATTTGTCTTGGTTTTTAAGTAAAATCCATTTTTCATTTTTAAAATAAAGAATTTTCATACCACTGTTTTCACCATAGCGCCAAAATAAGAGATAATTTGAAAACCCCTCTTTCTTTCCAATGCCTACGTCCTAAAATAAATCTAATGTCGAAATTTCATGTCATTGGCATCAGCCGCTATGGCTCGGCGGTGATGGATTAGTCAGTACAAATATTTTCTTCATCCTAATATTATAAATGTTTATGTGAGTTTGTTTGTTTGTTGAAAGCATTCATGCCTTAACTATTACATCAATTATCGTGAGATTTTGCATAAACGTTGTCAAGGGTACTGAATTATACTTTGCATCCAAAAGTATTGTTCGCGCGGGAAAGAAATTTATAGTCATAGTTTAGATTAACGCGAGCGAAGCGGAAGGTAAAACTTAGTATAGATTATAAAACTTATAATTGGAATGAAATGACAGATCAACAGATCTATTTATAAACATTTAACCTCTTTAGTGTCAGAGGACACACGAAGAAAAATCATTGTGCAACAATACACAAACGGACAAACGTACGTCCGCTCGACACTTGACGGGTTAATGAGTTTATAACACTATTAAATCCTCTTTTCCCTAGCCTTTATTATTCCCAAGTCAATTGGGGTTGGCTTTTCTGGTCTAACCGGATTTGACTGGATATCAGTTTTTACACGCAGTGGCTGCCACCTGACCTCAGCAACCCAAAGGCTAACGATACCCTAAGGATAGACCAGTGTCAGGATATTATAATAGGGCACTGACTTTCCAATAACGACTGCCATAGATGTTCATGGCAGCCGGCTTGACGTGCTCTCCGAGGCACGGAGCAGGCGATAATTGTCAATCAATACGCCCATTATTTCGAAAAGTCATATAACTTCCGAAAGGTGTGAGACGTGGGTTCGAACCCGAGACCCTCAGCATTGCAGTCTGTTGGTCTCCCCAATAAATTAATTATTACATAATGACGGCATTTTGTAGTCGTCATCACAAAGTTAGGTCGATAAAATAAAATCTGCATACAAACTGCAGTCACAAATAAAAATGCAGGATTTATTGACTGTATGTGTCGTTTTGATGACGTTATATTACAAACATTAGTTGTTTCTTTTAGTATTTTTTATACCTAATGTTTTTATTTTGGGTATTGGATAACACTTTTATGTTATAGTCTTTAGAAATTTGTCAAATGTATGTAAATATAAATAAATTATATTTTTACAAAATAATAAGAATTATTAAGACTACATTTTTCAAAACTAAATATTGCAAAGCGCAACTGCATTTCTGATGATTGGGTTATGTTATATAATATTAATCCAACTTTTAATGACAATTTCAAATCTGTGACTGAAATTTCTCTATCAGGTCTAGTTATCAAAATATGACACATGGTTCTTTTTATAATAAAACTCGGTATATTTAAAGATTATCTTATTTTATTTAGTTCTTACGTTGAAAAAAACTTTCCATTTTGCCTTCCTTGCTGATGATAGAGAGCTGAGCTTATTATTATTATGTATATACTCTCCACAAATGAAAAAAAAATGATTCGGATTATTCACACAAACATGTCTTGACGATGCCATATCAAATTATATTAAGAAAACTTAATATTGTTCTAGTTATCAGCAAATTTAGTGCAAACTACAACCCGTACACAAGAGCTGTTACAAAAAAAATTGAGTATATGTAAAATCAGCGACGTCGAATTAGTAAACATCATGTGATAAACGTCATTAATCAGACAAAAGTTGCAATTTTGTTGTGCAGTGATTATCAACGAGACGTCTCAAAATCAAGTTCATATCCCGTGATTTGATTAGCTAGTGCTAATTCAACATTCATTCTAGCCGTTCATAGTGTTACAATCAATGCGTTTGATCAGATCGGATCCTTTGATTCCTACTCAGAGGAGTTCGGTTTTGTCAACGTTTTTCTATTACAATAGTTGGGGTTGGCAATCCGACGATGCGTGGTGGGTTCCTCTCTTCCCAATAACTTTGATTGTAAATCCTTATTTCTTCAGAAATTTTCTATCGTGTAACTTTTAACACGACAGGAAAGTTTTCCACGCAGAGTGTCTTCAAAATGTTACACGATATTAATTGACACGTCATATTTCAATCAACTACCTGACAGCCTCGATGGCGTAACGGTAATAAATGAGACAGCCGTGCACGAGGTCTCGAAATCCATTCGCGGGTCTGCCACAGACTGTTTTCATTCAATAAGGCAATTCTCATGTATCATTACAATCGCAATTTGTTTTGCTATATCCATATCATAATTGAAGCGAACAAAGCCGCAGGCGCAGCTAGTACAAACAAAATGATTAATAACATTTACCTAGTAAACATGTAAGTTTCTAGGACTTTACCCCAAACCGAATTATTGTATTTTCCTTTTATATCCACTTAATACATATACTTGGCAGTGCAATACCTTCGGAATTCCCAACAACTTTGAGTGTCACTGAACCCCATCAAAGCCTTACGATCGCCTTATAATGAGCCAAATATTATGACACCATTATATCTAGACCCCTCACCCTTCTATATTCAACGCGAAGTTCGTAAAGGGCGTTGAAATGAAAGGTCAAGGTATTTTAGCCGCCGGTTGGTCCGCCGCTTGCGCAATTTGCACAGTGCACTGTTTAGTTGATCGTTCGACGTCGTGCAAGTAAAACGTTGTTGTGGTGTCTGACTTTGCACAATCGTGACGAAAGTGATGCATTAAGGTTTAAGTGAAGGGATTTGTGACTTACATTCCATTTAAAAGGTACATTTATTTTTCATTCATATATATATTATTTTAATTTTAATATTTATTAAGTAAGCTTTTCTAGTTTGTTTACAATGTTACAAGTTAATTTTCGTACGGAAATAAATAAATTAGGCGTGTAAACAACTCGGCTTGAATTTCATTGAGCAATCGTTGTTTGTTTGTAAGGAGTAAGGCAATATTCGTTTGTTTGTTTTGAATAGTGGGTAGTTGATTTTAGGCGTTGCGTATTGTAGGTATATTCTATTTTTGAATTATTTTGTTTTTAATTAGACGATTTGTTTGCGGATTTTGAATTTTATTGTAAACGGCCACTCCGTTTGTATTTCCATATTGCATTCTCTATTTTCAAATGATTTTGTTTTTAATTTATAGATAGATTGTACGACTCAAGTTTCTGATTTTAAATTTAATGCCAGTGGGAGCTATATTTCATTATGTATTTTCGACTTATTTTTCTCTTTAAATTAATTATGATTACGTATATGAGTTTACCATATTATATTTTGTTTATTTACTTTAACATTTTAAGATTGACAAGTAGTGGTATATTACGTTGATTGGTATATTCTTAATTTAAATATATTATGATTAAATTAAATATGATCATCATCATGGCGGCCTTTTGGTTATCCAGTCTTGGATGTAGGCCTCTTCCCTCTTCTTCCACTCCTGTCGATCTTGTGCCTGACACATCCAGTCTTGACCTCCATATCGTCGGATGTCGTCTACCCAGCGCTGTGGTGGTCTTCCGTTAAGTACGATAAGTTCGTCCTAAATAGATAATGTTCATTTATTATATAACAATGAGTTACCACGGTAACACGTTGGTAGGTAACTATTGTTTTTTGGAGAAATTACCACCCCTTAATCTCTCTTATTGAACCAGTGGTTTAAATTGTTGTCAATTGCGAGGTTACGCGTTTGATGCTCAGTTCTGACAAAGTCTACTCCCTAGCCTTTATTATTCCCAAGTCACTTGGGGTCGGCTTTTCTGGTCTAACCGTATTTGACTGGATATCAGTTTTTTCACGGAGCGGCTGCCACCTGACCTCCGCAACCCGAAGGCTAACGATACCTTAAGGCTAGACCAGTGTCAGGATATTATAGGGCACTGAATTCCCAATAACGACTGCCATAGATGTTCATGGCAGCCGGGACCGACGGCTTAATGTGCTCTCCGAGACACGGAGCAGGCAATAACTGCCAATCAATACGCACATCATTTCGAAAAGTCATATACCTTCCGAAAGTCAGAGGTGCGCGACGTGGGTTCGAATCCGAGACTGCATTGCAGTCTGTTGTTATTGGTTATTTATGTATTAATATTTCTGTTAGCCGTTTGTCGGAGGTATTATATACAAAATAAGTAGAAGATTTCGTTAGTCTAGTGTCATAAGTTGCCAACCTATCGTGAGTTTCCAAGTTCAAGTCCCAGGTCAGGCAAAGTCTCAATAATAATAATAAATTAATAATAAATTTTTATTCAATAAATTAAAGTCTTTACAAAATAGATAGTAGTAGTAGAACGGTGTCTATAAATGTTCTCAGTAAACAGCAATATTAGAATTTAAGTATACATTCAAGGCTAGACAAGAGTGATATATTTTTTTTAATTAATTTTTATTGCAATGATGCTCTAGTGGTTAATGTGATCACCTCACCTCTGCGCCCAATGCTCTAGGTTCGATATGACAAAAAAAAGTTCCATAAATAGTTGTTTTAGGTGTTTTATGTGTTCATTGATTAATGTATAATATATTATTCTATCACATACAGACAACACCGTCTAGCCCAAAGTAAGCAGAGCTTGTACTATCGGTACTAGACAATGTATAAAAATACATATATACTTTTTTTTGTAAATACATACATAGTATACATAGAAACACCCAGACCAAGACAAACATCCATGTTCATGCACACAACTGTTTGACTTGTGCGGGAATCGAACACGCGACCTCAGGCGTGTCAGTCGGTTACACTAACCACTACGCCATCGAGGCCACCGAATGTACATATTATGTTACGTTCCCAAGTTACAGAAACTATATTTACGACCTACAACTAACAAGTTTAAGATATCCGAAAAATAAATCGCATGCTGTCTCACTCATGTTAAGTTAAAGAAGAGAGATGGCGAGACTTTTATCTTATAGATAAATGCTATCTGGAGGTGGTAGGACAAGACCTTAGTGCAGAAGTTATCTTTTTAAATAAATTAATACATGCACACAGTCTCACCGTTATATCCCGAAGAGCCTACTCGGCGTAATACAACCTTATTTTACCGGTTATCGTTTTATATCCCACGTAGGCGATCCTATTGCTGAGTACTGGATACATTTCCAGGCTAGGTTTTACTACTGAGAACTTCCTAGTAGATAAACCAGTTAACCCGAACCGGCAATCGAATTAAAACCATCAGACAAAGCGGTGGCAGCATTTTTTTTATTAAATATAACTGTGCCCCGTTTTCACTCGCGTTTATGGTTACTGCACGGCCCTCGTGGGTTGTAGCATAATGTTATATAGCCTATAGCCTTCCTCGATAAACAGGCTATCCAACACTAAAGGAATTTTTCAATTCGATCAAGTAATTTCTGAGATTAGCGCCTTCAACTAAACAAACAAACTCTTCAGCTTTATAATATTTGTATAGATTACTAGCAATTTGAGTTTCAAATTACTATTACTCTTGTTAACCCCTCCAGCTAAACTAGAATGTTAGGAGTGGGTTCATGTCAGTAGTGCAATGGGTGGGATTCGAACCCGCGACCTCTCGATCGCAAGTCGAACGCCTTATCCATTGGGGCGGGTCGCTAAAGAAATTAGCGTGGATAAGCCCCAGCTTTGCACGGGTAGCACAAAACCTCCAAAAATTATATATGCCTATACGAATTCCCCATAAATCACTCTGTCTATTGCTGAAAACCGCATGAAAATCCGTTCAGTAGTTTTTGAGTTTATCGCGAACAAACAGACGCGGCGGGAGAATTTGTTTTATTATAGTGATTCTAAAATACATTTCGATTAGCAACTACATCTTGTCAATCCAATTGATATATTGGCGTTAGTTTATATTTCGTAATAAAGATGAACCGGATTACCTCATAAAACCAGTTTTTGTATAAAATATGTGTCACATATTAAAATTAAATACATCTCAAGGAAACAATAGTTATCAAGGTATTTTATCTTAAATAAGACACACTGCGAATTAAAAAGCAGATGCCTCACCATTGTCGCTGCGCTGAACGTTGTAGGTTCGAATCTCAGACAGTATAATAATTTATATAATAATAATATTTATATATAATAATCGTTTTTAGACTATTTATACGTTTAAATAAACGGTATAAATTCTCACTCCTTATGTCCAAAGAGGTGGACAGAAGTGTTTCATGCCTGTATTTTCCTAAGTATCCTATTAACTCACTGAGTGGCAGCGGCAAACCGGCGTCCATAAACAATAGGTTTTTAATTATGTCTGGTATTCTAAAACTTGACAGGTCAATGCTACTAATGTTATATAAACGTAAGTTTATTACGATATTTGTTAATCTAAACGCATAAACTGATGAACGGATTTGAATAAAACTTAGCACACCGATAGATCATATTCCGATAGATTCTATTTTTATGCTGGTTTGCGGTGCCAGATGTTCTTTAAGTCCTATCTAATAGGGGCATGTATATTAACGTCTATTGGGAGCATTTACAAATTCCTTATTACCACTGAGTAATATAGTGTCAAGTCGACACAAAAGATCCCACTGGGTCGAAGTGTCACCAGTCTGTACTGACTGGCCCCCCCACACAAGATAAGATAAGATAATATAGTGTCAAATAAACAACGCGATAAACTCTGTATATAGTAGTTTAATTTCAATACCGCTGAGTTGTTAAACAGAACAGGGATCAACACTAACCGGAGCATCAAACTTGGGACCTCGCGATTATTCGCAAACTGATGGTACAGAACTAAAGAGTCAGCTTCTAATATCATATATATATATATAGGACCGATATACCTCTCACTTGAAAACAAATCCATACTCGTTAAGATTTGAATTGAGACAGACAGTTTTAATATTTCGGTTAAAACAACCACGAAATAAAACAAAAACCCGTTACCAAGAACAACCGGTAACTGAATATTTTTCGGCAAAAACCACACAATAAGTTTACAAAATCAAGTTAATGCGTTGTGGAAACCAGTTTTTGAAATGCACTTGGACACGTAAAAAAAAGCGGTCAAGTACGAGTAGCTCCCTCATTTTGAACGTTCGGTATTATTATTTTGAATGCACGGATGGCGTTGTGGTTTAAGTGGATGCCTCGCTTCTGCCGCTACGTCGAGTTACGTCGTGTTGTGGGTTCGAATCTTGCCCGAGACAAAAATGTGTGATCTACAAATGGTAATTCCATGTCTGCGAGTTCCTTGTGTTTGTTGTTTGTATGGTAAAGAGTAAATTACAGATGTATAAACCCACATTTCAGCAGCTTGTAGAAGTCTCGCTGATTTCAGCATGAATGGGCCGGCTCGACCGGGGAAGGACTACACTCTCACAGAATATCGACGTGAAATAGCAGTATTCCTATTGTTATCTTTCGTTTGGTGAGTGAGAGTGCCGGAGGCCCAATCACCCTCTTTCCTCCTTCCCGCTCCTTCTGCCCACTTCCTTTCCTAAAGAGTCGGCAACGCGCGAGCGATGCCTCTGGTGTTGCAGGTGTCCATAGGCTGCGGTGACCAGTTACCATCAGGTTGGCCGTATGCTTGTTTGCCACCTTAGTTGTATGTGTGATCCCCATGTTATTACAGGGCCCGGCCTATTACTGTCTACCACTCACAATTCCAGACTCTGTGCTGGCACTGAAAATTTCTTAACAGAAAATCCCTATAAAATGTCTCCATCCGGGCATCGAACTCGAGACGTCACGCGCAGCAGCCGCATTCATTACCGCTGCGCCAGTGGCAGTCATGTATGTTGTAAGCATTTAAACACAACACAAGAAATTAAATGCATTATGTATTCCGTTTTTCATTCTGCGATTACGTTAACCTGCAAAGACCTTATTTTGATGTGCCTAACTTTAATACATTTATCTATACTAACTAAGGGTGCTAGCTGAGTGGTCGAAGTTCGCCAATAATTTACTTAAATTTAAAATTTTATCGTTATTAAGGTTTTATTGTCTATAACTATACCTTTATAATCACATTTCATTTAGTCACCTACTCCACATACATGTATGTAAACATAGTTACGAAGCATTCTACGAAGTCAACCGAACAAAGCCGAAATACTACGAACGCGATTCGACTGCTTGTGTCAAATGCATGGTTGTGTGTGTGCAGTGTTTTTTTATTAATTTAATGTATTTCTAATGCATATTTAATAAAAATATTCGGATTCGCCACTCCTTCTCCATTATAAACTTTAACGGTGCCAAATTTCATACTCCTCCATCCGCGCAATTTTCGAACATGGGATACAAAGTTTTTGCTTCACGTATTAATATATAGATATTATAGAGCTGTTTGTTTGTTTGGTTGCGTTGAACGCGCTAATGGAAGGAAGTAACTACTGAGATTAGCAAGTTCGAATTGAAATTTATTTTAGTGTTGGATAGCCCATGTATCGAGGAAGGCTATATGCTATATGACATCACGCTACGACCCATGGAAGCGGCGCAGTTATCATAAACGCGAGTGAAACCGCGGGTACACCTAGTATTATTTACCTATGTGAGTGATATGTAACTATAAAGGCGTGGACGAAAGAATTTTAGGACAATGTATGGTTAACTTCATATCAAATTATATATATTATATATATGTATATATTATATCGAATACTTACCGCCTCGTTGCTGCCAAAACGTAAGCTTGCGACCTATCGTGAAGTCTTGGATTCGGGTCCCGGGTTGGGTAAAGTTATTGGTTTTTAGCACGGACTCTGAAAATATCTTTTGTAAATGGCAGAAGAGTAATATAGAAATATTACATGGGACGCGAAAATATTTAATATACCAGTACCTAGCCCTTGGGGAAAAACATAAGCCTGTTTATCTAAAAAACGCATATCAGTACTTAAAAAAACATTTATCTGTTAGAAACAGAAAACAAACCCTTGACATTACGATCTATATTTTCACGTCTAAGATTGTCGTATTAACAGCTAATGCATGTGTGTGACAATCAGAGCGATATTGGTACAGACGCGCTCTAAGATAATAACGCAGGCAATTATAGTCATTAAAAAGATCTATCATTATTTTACTTATACTGTAATTATAAACGCCTAAGAAAATCCTTGTCCTCGAGCTATTAACTAAGAAACTAGTTATATATATATTTCCTGGAAATGATGAAGTACCTAATACTTGTAAGTGTGTGCGTAGAAACTACGATCGCGATGTTTTTGTAGGCGTTTTTTTTTACTTCTCTGGCGGTCTCAACACGACTACGTTAGAACTAACAATAACAGATGGCGCTGTATTTAATCAAACACATCTTCCAACTTGTACTGAAGCCTATCTACGTAAACGAAATTTGTTGTACTTTACTATATACATATACGTACAAGTTCCCGATATCGATGGTCGAACGTAATTTCTTGCGTTAGATACCGTAATTTTTATACACTTTTCTTGCAACCAACACAATATAACTTTGGAGTCGGAAAATCTATACAACACACTTATATATCTGCTATTACGTGTGACCTAAACTCAGCTGGTATAATGTGGGCGTATAACATAACAACTTTGTTGCAAAGACAGAAGCTTACGATTAAAACCCTTTTACCCTTTAAAATAAAGTCGCAAATATGCAGCAATTCTCATTTAACCGAATTGAACCGATTGCAGTTCGCCTATGTGAGTGTGTCTGTACTCACACAGAAGGAACACGTTGTCTTTAAGTGTAATTTTGTAATTTAATCAGCCGCTTTAGCACTTAACTGTACATAGCGGTGTCTTATCACATTTCACATCAATGCAATTTTAACACCGGTGCAAAAAACACACACGCTTTGGCAATTAAAGTACAGTTATGAGCTGAAGTGAATTTGCAATATTAGGCTGACTGCACATTTGCTGCTGTCATGTGAATAGTAGACGCATCGGTATCGGTTTCTAGGAAACATGACATTCCTATCGTTTGAATTTAGACGAAGAACGAAATATACTCAACGGTCAAAGCATCGAAATTGAGAGCGAGCAGAGGGAAAGGGGGAAAGGTATGATCCCATGCAATGCAAGCCGCAATGTCTTGAAGCTATACTCAATATATTTATCCAGAATAAGAACTAGCAAAAAGCAACCCAAATAATTAAACTTTTTAATAAATGGGATACCTTATTCGTGTTAACATGTCTAGATTCAGGTGTTATATGCTTTTACATCTGACAACCAAAATTGTGTTACTAGTGGCAATACAGTCGCCCTCTATAAAGAGAGCATTACAACAATAGGCAAATATATGCCTATTAAGAGCATTTAATGGAGTAAAGCTATGTATTTATATTAGTGTAAGATACTTTGACATTAAGCCGGCACGGCACTATCTACCAAAACAAGATGTAATGATAGTAGCCAATATGTTTGCCAACTCCTCCTACATACTTTTTATGAAATTCGTTCTGTGGGTTCCAAATCAGTTTTGAATTCCCCGGGACTTTGGGAGTGTCAAAATGCGAGCTTAGTAGTCGTTTAGCACGAATTTGTTCGAACAAATCGTGCGAAAAGACAGTTTTTTATAAATAATATATTTTTGTTGTCGTTTCGCACACATGGAATATATTTTCGTGCGAATCGTTCCCGTTTGAAAACGCAGGTGTCGTTTCGCACGTTTTGTATTTTTAATAAGAAAATTATCAAAATACAGTCGTGCACACACTACTTTCAAGTGCATATAAGTAATATTTATATGTTCTCTCAATAAAAACTTAGTTTAATATATGTATATCTATTTTAGAAAAAAAAACTGTTTGATTTATTGGTATAACTTGTTTTTTTTAACTATCACCTACGTACGCGTATGTACAATACTTTAATTAGCATAAAAAAGAAAACATGCGAATGGACACCTGCGTTAACAGACGACAACAAAAATAATATTATTTAAAAAAATGTCTATTCGCACGATATGTGCGAACAAATTCGTTCGAAACGACTACTAAACCAAAATCTGTGTTAACGATCATCATTGCTAAACCAGGCATGTGCGATCAGCTTTAAAATATTCATATTTTAGATAGATAATGTGGATATGTCTGATCCAGCCACTCTAAATACAAAAGACTGTTATGTTTGATAAGTCAAAGAGCTAGGGAGAGAAAAGACCTTCTTAACTTATGTATAAAAGATAATTCGAGTCATCAATACAATGTAGTCTTGATAACGGAAATATTCAATCAAAAAATTGCTACAAAGTAAATACACAATCTTTAAAGAGATAAGTGGAGGTGGAGTTTTCCCGGTAATTTATTGTCACCCGAAAGATGGAATGAGCAAAAATAATACCCAAATTGACCAATGATCTCACTATCTGCCACAAACATAAGCATGTTTCTTCCTTCACAATTTCGTATATCTTAATTACATAAAATTTAAAAAAATATATTGCTCCTGGTCATTTTTGGTTTCACGAAGTACACTGAATCAGCTTTTAGTGTTGTTTAAACATGACTAGAATGTACTAATATTAATAATATTCTATCACATACACGCAACATTATCTAGCCCAAACTAAGCAAAGCTTCTACTATGGGTACTTGAAAATGGATAAACATACATAAAAAATTTTTTTTTTGTAAATAATAACTTATTATACATAAAAACACCCAGACCAAGACAAACATCCATGTTCATGCACACAAATGTTTGACTTGTGCAGTAATCGAACCCGCGACCTCGGGCGTGGCAGTTGGTTACACTAACCACTACGCCATCGAGGCCGCCAAATATATATCTATATATATCGTAAATGATAAGTAGTTATATCGACTCCCTGTCTGCAACAATGTAAGTCTGGCAGTTCGATTGAGATATTTTGTTAAAAAATTCTTAGTTGCAACACAAACTCTGTACTAATATCGCCGTTTATCTAGCAAAACAGCGGGAGGCTCGCCTACTAGGATCTTATATCATAGCTGGCGAAATGTGGGTCACTTTTCGGATATAAAGGCAATAGACTATGTATCTATGTAATAATATGCCATTATTTGAACAAACATTCAACTTCAATAAACTATTCCGACGATTCCGAATATCATCAGTCGTTATCAAAAGCAAAGAAGAATGATAGATGGTTATCTATCTTTTATATATCTAAAGTTTATAGTTATATATCTAAAGAGATTCGCAGATGCAGAATAGTACAATTTTTGAACTATTAGACTTTTCTGCCAACAATCGCGAAATTTACACGTGTCTTTTAAATTAGTAAAATGACCGCCACTGAAACACGCGTTTCCTAGCGACATTACTTACCGGCACAACACAGACGCCGACAATTACCTCTAATTCTGCTGATCACATTGATGAATTACCTACTTTGATAAAACGTTAATCTTCTTTGAGGATGTATGAAACTGGATATAGTTTGCGTCAGCAAGTAACCAAGGCCAGTAGTCTTAAATGTCAAAGTCATAAAACGTGAATAACTAAAGGCTGATTGTATTTATTCTATAAATAAAACACTACATATTACCGGCTGCAACTATAAAGGCTAAAAATCTATGTTACTAAGCAATGTTTTGGCTGACGGCTAAAACTCGCGTTGTATGTGTGCGTAATAGTACTTTGTGATGTAAAGCTCAGTGGGGAGACCAACAGACTGCAATGCAGAGGGTCTCGGGTTCCCACGTCGGCGCCTCTGACTTTCGGAAGTTATATAACATTTCGAAATGATGTGCGTATTGATTAAAAAATTATCGCCTGCTCCGTGCCTCGGAGAGCACGTTAAGCCATCGGTCCCGGCTGCCATGAACATCTATGGCAGTCGTTATTGGGGAAGTTGACACAAAAGATCCCACTGGGTCGATGTGTCGCTGGTCTGTAGGTACTGACTGGCCCCCATACAAGAATACTAGTGGTCGCCCAGCAGTTGAAATTCGACCGCAATAATTTATTAACGTAGTGTAGTATTTATTAACGTAGTCCGTGCAACCGTCCAATAAGGCAGCTAACATCATTAATTTATAAAATACTAGATTTTGCCCGCGACTTCGCTCGCGTAAATGAAGGTTAGGTTAGATAAGTACCGGTACTTTCTTCTGGATGAAAGGTACCTTATGTCCTTTTTTTACCCCTGACAACGTCTATGCCATGTTTCATGATGATCACTCGAGCAGTTAAGGTGTGAAAGCGGAACAAACAAACTTACATTTGCATTTATAATATTAGTTAGTTTATAGTACTATGCTTATATTCTCGGAGGAGTAGGCAGATGATATTACAACCATATTTCGGATATAGGCAAGCCTATTGCCGTTGATCGAGCACAATTTCAAATTCCTGGCTGCAGCTGAAAATTTCTTGATAGAAAATCTCAATAACACTTTGCCAGACTAAGATTAAGGCTGCCTGTCCTTGTCCTATAGCAGCCTAGCTCCGCTTCAATGGTCAGGCAGCTTTAAACTGCGATTTCATTCACTGCAGTCGCATTTGCTACCGCTGCGACAACGAGGCAGATCTTCTATGATTCAATAAATCTTTTCTTTTATCATTGTGCACTGCTCCATATAAACTTTAACTATGCCAAATCTCAAACTCTTCTGTGCTTGATTTAGGCTTAAAAAGGGGTACAAAGTTTTATCTTTTCGAATATATGTTTTACTCTGCAATAGAAAATGTTTCTTTAATATCGGTGGAATATTTTTTCTACTAATCACATGATTCATAAAAAAATATTTCGGTTAGCAATGATCTTCGTATAAATTATTTGTATAAATATTTATAATTTGAATTTACTCCATAGTCGTTCGTTTAAAGGAATTTAAAATATTCAATTTGCTGAAGTCAAGGTTACGGGAAAACGTAAATTTCTTCGATATTTTACATATTATATAATTTCTTAATATTCCCTTTGAATTGACAGAGATGTAAAACAACCTAATTCTCCAAGAAAGTTTGGCTTGCCTTCATTAGAGTTTTAATTTTAATAAGTAATGCCCATACAGAAGTTAATAATAATCTGCTGCGCCATATCAAAAAAGAATTCCAAAAAAGGTATCATTTGTAGAAGAAATAATAAAATTAATTACATTGATAACAATTGGCCTTGAGTGTACTCAAGGGTGCTACAATCGTGTTCGATTTCCGTACATGACAGATATTGTTCTAACGCATCACACTTATTTTGAAGCCGGATGCTTGCTTGTGATAATAACCTTCTCCTTTTTTAGAAATAGTTAATGTTAACTGAATATTTTTTTTGAATCTTGGATGTACATAATATAAACGTTTCAATGTCGGTATTAGTATCTATGTAGTGACGTACCGTCAATAATATGACTAACTAATATACAATCAGCCACATAAGTTGCTAAATATTGTGAAATTATAAAAATAATAATAAATCGCATTTTCTAATAGTTAAAACACTGTAATTAGTAGTAATATATTTTTATAAATATATTTGTTTAAGAAATAATTTTATGTTTAGATATTCATGTCACACCGCATAAAATTAAAATTTTGGATTACACATATAAATAGATGGTATTAAAACCATGTTTCATATTATGTTATTAAAATCCTGTGTATATACATATATAAAAATAAAATAGATATTATATCCTTATTTCTTGACTGCAAAATCATCTGACTTATTGCTCAAGAATAAAATTCCTTGCGATTGCTTCACGTACTTTATGCCTTTATAGTAAAAAAACAGCCATAATTAAATTTAATGTTTCAAAAGTGACTCAATATATTTCTCCGAAATGTTGTACTCGGGTCCTTTTAGGAAACAATAAGAGACGTTGCACTATATCATTGAGTCAAATGACCTTACTATCACTTTATGATGACGTCATTGGAACATGTAATTTGGTATGTCAATGACAGTACTACCGAACAAGAAAAACTGACACATTGCCAAACAAAAAGGGTCAAAACCGATATGTGACTTTTAACATCATCTATCGATTCATATCGCATTCGGCTGTTTGCGTCCAAACTGTGTTATATAATCAAGTAATCGTTTGAATGAATCCAAAGTTGCTATATTCGAATTCTACAGATAATAATTATTCGAATGCAATTGTTATTTGTTTCTGTATTATCAATAGGTAAATAATGAAGTCGGGTATTGACTTGAATCACAGGGCAATATAACATTACAGAATCGCCTATACAGCCTTAATAAAATATATATCGATATCCATTAAAATAAAATATATATCGATATCTATAAAAATAATAATATGAACAATAATTATAACTATCTACTGCTGAGCCTGCCTGCCAAATTTCAAAAAACTTATACTATATAAGTTTTCCTTTACCGTCAAAGGGAGTGATAATATATAGTACACACGTAACCAAGAAGTCAGACGTGTCGTGTGACCAAACTCCAGATCTCTGCGTGGCAGTCCAATAATCTTCTATTAGCCCATCGCTACCAACGTAATAAAATAAATGTAATGATTTTAAATACTGATGTCTTCAAATATCAAATGTCGAATAAGCAAGCAAGGCGAAAACACTTGGATACATTCAGTACGCAAGTGTTTTAGTTCTGAATAATAAATAGCATGGCATTTGTAAAATAATAACAGATGGCTCCAACCAATGTTGGCTTATTTGGACAGCTAATTTAACATCATTTAAATAAGTTTAATATTTTGATTAGCCAGGTCGCAGGTTTTATGATGACTCAAACCAAGATACGAAGCGGAAGAAAGTAACTGGGTAGGCAATTCCAGCACTGCCTTGCCACCTAACGAACTACGACAGAGCAAGTTATGCTCCTTGAGACTTTATTAGTTCACAACACATCACCTCCTCTAGACCATTTGGAATCATTTTACCTATGAAATAGCCGTTTTGTCGGAATTAATTTGGTGTTACGTTACCGTTTTTCATATAAAGCAAAGCAGTGAAGGAAATATACATGTAAAATTATAATTAATTTCGGATTCGTTATTTTAGTTGCTTGAGATTAGACCAAGTATGATTTGTTTTAAATTACCAAAAACAACAACCATCTTGTAATTATGTCGAATTGAACCAACGTATTCGGGACTACATGCTGCTGACTAATATAAGACATATTTTACTTAAAATTAATTGATGTAGATATAGAATAATTCATGTTAGAAATAATGAAGGTATACAATCAAACTCGAAAGAAAAATTGCCAAAAATCTATTTTGTATAGTCATCATGAAAATTTATATAGGAATTAACCCCACTTTCACAAGTAACGGTCTAGAACAAAGGTGTTTATCTGCGATCTTATATAGGTGTCAAGATATTCTATGCATGAGCGAAATCCCTGGTTGAAATAAACCAACAATTTATTACCGTCAAGAAATGCTTACTAAAAGGACTTTCAAATTCTACACTATTGCTCATACTAACTTTCCATGCTGAGAGCAAAATAACAAAGAAAATGTAAACAGTTTCATAAGCTAATGAGCGGATGAATGCTTTGTCGCTTCCAGTGATGGATTATGGTTTCAAGAAGTTTACATTTTAGCTGTGTTTATTAACTGATCCATTTTATTTAGGTCATTCTTTATTCTGGGCTAGTAGTGTCAGCAATTTTATACGCGCAAATACATATGTTATTGTATATTGTACAATAACACGCAGTTTAAATTTTACGTATTTTATATGAAATAAAACAACAATAGATAAATGTTATCATTTACTAAATATCACATTCAAATTAAGTCAGGCATAACGGTGATTAACGTAGACAGACGCGTAGATAAAGAAAAACTGGTTTACGTTTTTATTAAAGTTATGTATAGACTATCTCGGCATAGCACCAAGACGTGGTTTAAGCTTGCAGTTACATGTGGCTCGTGATGTCTTGGGTTTGTATCCGGGTTGGGCAAATTATATCAGGCTTTCTGTAAGAAAATTGTAAAAAGATCGGTGCCTGGAAATGTGTGCCTAATTATACAGACATACCTTTCTGCTTTTTAGGAATGTTTAGCTACGTTGTATTACTTCGTTCCACACATATATCAAACATGTGCTCCAAAATCAGCATTTCCATATTCGCCTATCTTACCTGAACAGACAGATAAGACATAATCATTTTAATATTATCCCTCAGTCACTTACAACACGCCGAGAAAAATGTCTACTTTCGCATCACGATCGTCACGACAATTACATATAAAATATAAACAAACAAACAAACAGTTCTGTTGACACGGTTATTTACCGGCCACGGTTGCTTAACCGGCGTTATCTCACGATTTCTCTTTTGCCCGCAGTGGGGAAGGTTATGCTTTGATGACGTCATCGGCAATTTCAAGGTCAGATGACTCATACAATTTAGTTGTTGTCGTGATTGTACTACTTTTCCCTTATTATGATATATTGATTTTTGGTTGAGGTTTTCTAGAATCACACGGGGCGTATACCGGGATGAAATGTATATATCATTGTATGTGTTAATACATGTTCTATATTTATGTCAATTTTCTTCCAAACGGGTTTAAGGGTTTCTGTCTCTTTGAGAAATAAACATCCTACTTATTTATGCACAAAATTTGTAGAATATTTATGGTAAAACTTTTTGTAAAAATCTTCTCATAGGCTACTTATGCCTGAACCTAGTAACTAACCTAAATGTAGCTTTAGTAATCTAGTAAACTCACTAACCTATATATTCTGTTCATAAGTGTTATCTGGTGACCCAAATGAAGAAATGATTTTCAACGTTGACTTTGAAAAAACGAACTCATCGTTTGAAAATGTAATTTGTTGACGGCTTGATTACGAACCAAAGATTTTTCGCCACTATGTATTTATAATTTAACAGAGAAAAGTAATTATTATTGTATCAAAATCTGTAATGACATTTAGAAGAATTAAATAACACACACAGATGGAAGCAAATAACTGCTTTATTTTATAATATTAAGTGAAGCCATTGCCTTTATAGAGCTAAATGCAGTGATTGGACAGATAAAACCTACTGCCAGTTGCGTTTCACGGATATGCGTCGTATTAAGCCCTGTTAGGCTTTATCTCTTATCTAAGATCCTTTCCTTTTGATATTGCAAATATCCAGCTTCATGAGTTCGCTGCATTTAATGTTTCTTAATATTAAAACAAGGTAGATGTGCTTCTCAGTTTTGCCTGCGTTTAGTTTATTGTTGCCCTCTTTGGCTTGTAATTTGATATACCGACTTCAAATACACGGATGACATAGTGCTTTAAATGGTTGCGTCGCTATTGCCACTGTGCCGAGTATTATAGGTGCGATCCACACACGTAAAAAAAAATTGTACTAGTTCTGGGTGTTCATCGTTTCCGTTGCCTGTATGTTATGTTTGTAAAAATCCTCGCTACACAGGACTTATCACCAGTGCGGGAGATGTCTGTTTTAAACAATTACATTTCAAAGAATATATATGTCCTATTACCTTTCTAAATAAGTAAGCTATCTTACAAAACAATTCTCGCTACGTAGTTCCTAAATCAAAGCATTCATTATGTATGAATGCTTTGTTTTAGGCACAATGTTGCAAACAATTTTGCTTTATAATAGATGTTAGTAAAGAACAATGACATTAAAATGATTGTGATAAATATGATTAAGACTATAAAGCAACTATACTATTATATTTTCCAATCACTATGATCGAATGCAATATAAGAACGTTGGTAATGATGACGTAATCCATGTTGGTCAAGAATGTCATGGACCGTTGGCACTTATGCTATTTGCAATACTATGAACACAAACAACATATCTCAACAGGCGTAAATATAAACAAACATACGATTAGCCTCTTCAATAGTCAATCTCACGATAACTTAATGAGATTCATCATCATCATCAACAGTAATCATAACCCTAACAGGGACTACTTGATCTATACCTGAGCGTCGAGAACGGACCCAATATAGTGCCTTGGATGATCCCGGGGCATCACTGTACGGATAGCGTTAAGGTTCAAGTGAGTGATCCACACGAGACAAAAAATTGTTTGAGTTACAAATTATTGTTCTAAGTCTGTGCATTCTTTGTGTCCGTTGATTAAATGTAATTGTATAGTCCCCTATAATACAACATTTTTCCTAGAGCAAACATTGTGTTTTTAAGAATATTAAGCAGGTTTCAGAATATCTATCTGTTTCAATCTCTGGCTTTCAATTTCAATATTTTACCTTGCACTTTGCTCATAATATTACTCCACGCCCAATGGAGCTAGCATTGGGCGAGACCCGCTTCTCAGTAACAACTAAATTCGGCATGCTAAACTTTATCTACGCAATCATTGAGTGCAAATTGCAATCAATTAAAATGTAAAAAGTCGAGCTTGTTTCCTTGCTTCTAAATGATTATTTGAATTTGCATGATTTGATTTGCAACGCGCTATTCAATACATTGTATCTATAATATCTTATTTATGACAAATTGTTGTAAAGTAGAACGTATTTCAAACCCACTTGTGGCGTAACATAAAGCAATACAACAACACGTGTTGACGTTATTTTGTTAAGAAATCACACCGGTACTGTGTTACGGCATAATAAAGTGCAAAATTATGTGTTAGATCTTAGATATGGATTATTGCACAATCTAGATAGATTATTTATTGGCTGTGTAAAGCCTGTCATCAAATTTGCAGATAATGACGTTGCGTTGTAACGATTGACGAAAGTATTTTGCTTTGCTTGTAATTGAGGACACTTAAGGCGCTCCCGAAATTCCTCAGCTAATTATACCTGTTAAGTTAGTGTTTGTCTGCGAATGTTTTGGATCAATTACATCCAAATGATTGGTATTATGTTTCCCGGACGATGTTGAAATTGCTGCAAGCGATATCTAGATCTTAATAGTTGGATTACAGTCACTTTCAATAGTAGTAATAGTGTAAACAGCGTATGGCTTGTTCTCAATAATATAAATTACCACCTGACCCGACTGACGTTATCCTGTCTTAGCCAAACTGTCAAACTCGCGAGGTTAAAATAGTTGTTATGTTTTCTGAAATTATCCAATATTCTACGCATTTTTTTGAACTTTTCTTTCCGTAAGAAACTATTACAAAGTATTCGAAAACTAAAAAAAAAAAACATATACAAGAGAAACAGGGATTCATTTTATATAAATAGATTTAATTGATATGGTAAACTTAATAATTTTTTTTTTATCAGATATCTATAGTCAGGTTGGCATTACTAAGTGCACAATCTTAAAGAATGGACTTTCTCATTCCGTTTCCTTCAAAACTGAGGATTGTGAATATATTGTAAAATTGATCTTCTGACAATGTTTAGCTGTCAGTGTTTACATTCAGAACTCCATAGTAGCAATTGTCAAGACTAATTATTTAAATATTGTGTACATCAAATATTTAAAAAAAGCAGTCTTGATATTTTATGTTAAAATTGTAATATGTCTATTCAATGAACATGAATTTAAGAAAATAATGTTAGGGATCTTTTTAGACATATTGAAGACAAAACAATTATTTTTAGAAATTTTGTCTGTCTGTATGTAAGTACGCGGTACTTCAATCCTGATGATGTTTCATCTTGATAGGCGCCTCGAAGTCGAATTCTATATGTGTGTAAAAATTACTACCTTCTTACATGCAAAGAAAGACTTGGCCATATAAATGAAAAAAACTCATTATGTAATGTAAACATATAGTCATGATACAATAATATGTATTTAACGATGAGAAACGTGAGAAAATGGAATACGTTGGCATTATTAAAGTTTTAGTTATTAAAATAATAGCTATTGTGTTTTATTAACAAAATGGTGAAAAGGTAATTAAATTTACGTAACATAACATCTAGCGTAATGATTTATTATATTTTCATCGTCTAGGGTTAGGCAATCATGTATAATAGTTCTCCACGTATGTTTATGTTATTTTATTATTTAGATAACACGTGATAGGGGGCGAACCTATCATTGATTTAGAATCCATGCGGCTATAGAGACTCCTATATAGATATCCTACGAGTATTTGACCTACTAGAAGTAGGAATTTGACAGATCGCTTCGTATTAATTACGTCAAATGTCTACCCCTGGTAGCAAAAGCAATCGAAAAATAGATTAGTAATATTTTTTGGCCATTCTGGAATGCGCTACATTTTTACAAAAAGAAAACAGCTCGATACTGATATCTACAAAGAAGCAGCTGGATTTCTAAAAGCAATACTAAAACTTAGTCTAATCATATAATCCAAACTGGCAAAAATTATGATCGGCTTGTGGCGACTCCGCACAGACGAAGAAGTTCAGCCTACCTTTAACAGATGGCGATACAATCGCACTTCACATGACGTCATACTATTCTGCATCGCACAAGTGAAGTTTACACAGCGACTGAGTATATATACAAGCTCCCGACATCAACCGTCGGGCCGCGGCCCGCCAGGCACGATCAACCAGCCTGGTCGGAGGATCCTCCCTTTGTGTTGGAGGGACTTCACACCCTGTTCCTCCATATTGGTGACCCCGACGTGATCATCCAGCACCTGATGTCATTGGAAGCAACCTTCACGGAGCAGATCAGCAGCAACTACCATCGCCATCGTCTTCACTTCTCTCACACAGCACTTCTCCAGATGAGCAGTAATCAAGTCGCAGCCAGCCAGCCTCTTCGGCCTCAACAGGGACCACCACACGCCTGCAGCAAAACGCGCAGCCTGGTCTTCCCTTCGGCCTCACCAGCGTCAAGGCTCAACCCACTGCACATACGGTCCACGCAAGCAGGGTACTTCACTCGCCGTCAACACAGCAGCTAGCCACGACGCAGCAACTACGCAGCATCAACCCCGACTCACTGTGGGACTTACTGCAACGCAACAACCCCGACTCACTGGGGCACACGCACCGCTCACCGCACTTCGACCCCGACTCACTGGGGCACACGCACCGCTCATCGCACTCAGATCCGACTCACTGAGGTCTAGCGACATACAGTTCCGACTCACTGGAACTAGCGGCATACAGTTCCGACTCACTGGAACTAGCGGCATACAGTTCCGACTCACTGGAACTAGCGGCATCCTACACTGGCACTGGCAACGCTCTTCAGCAGCATCGACAGCTTCTCATCAACTTGATCGACCTTCGGTCTTGGGGGGGAATACTGTGGCGACTCCGCACAGACGAAGAAGTTCAGCCTACCTTTAACAGATGGCGATACAATCGCACTTCACATGACGTCATACTATTCTGCATCGCACAAGTGAAGTTTACACAGCGACTGAGTATATATACAAGCTCCCGACATCAACCGTCGGGCCGCGGCCCGCCAGGCACGATCAACCAGCCTGGTCGGAGGATCCTCCCTTTGTGTTGAAGGGACTTCACACCCTGTTCCTCCACAGGCTAATGCACATGCAGTTACATTTACGTCACTGGACTAATGCGCAAAAGAAAGTAGTAATATCCAAAAACTCTTATATCGATAATGAATTTTACATTCAGTAGTATATCCTAACTTAATATTAAAAATGCGAATGTGATTTATTTGTATGTTTATTATGCTTTCACGTGTTAAGACTGCGCCGAGCGTAAAACGCGGTTGGACTGAATGACAGAGCTCGATATTCAAATCGGCGTGCGACCGCCATACTAAAATTGTATGAAGGATTTGAAGTGCTTTTTTGATAAATATGTATCTTTATTGTCAACCAATAACTTAAATATTTGGGACGGACAAATTGTAATATAACTATTTATGTTTCGTTTAAGCTGTATAATAGGATAGATTTCTACTGTTATAATCTAAAAATCACGTAACACGAGCAAATTACATGATGAATAATATTTATTTTAAGTACTATTTTCTGGTTCAACGGTACCCTATGTACCTTTGACCCAGAAAAAAGTAATTGGCGATTAAAAAGAGTGGCCATGAGTTTCTTGCCTGTGCTTTTCATGAGCCCTACACCCTTGCTTTGCTGAACGTAGCAGTAAATGTAAATTTACAGAAAAATTTAATGTTATTTTGACATTACCGTTGCATGCGTAATCTAAATTGAGAGTCACGTTTTCTTTATTGTTTAATACTATTTTTGATATGGTATTTGAAAACCGGATCTGAAAAATATATTGTTGTTTTTATTTCTTATCCATACTAATATTATAAAGCTGAAGAGATTGTTTGTTTGTTTGCTTGAACGTGCTAATCTCAGGAACTACTGGTTCGTATTGGAAAATTATTTTAGTGTTGGATAGCCTATTTATCGAGCAAGGCTATAAGGTATATAACATCACGCTACGATCCACGGGGGCGGCGCAGTAACGATAAACGTGGGTGAAACCGCGGGAACATCTAGTAATATATATTTATTATTTGCCGTATTTTCCTAGCACTGTATAACTTTTATAGTTTGCTTTAGTAGTAGTAAATATTGCAAACCCCGAGATTGTAACTGATATCTCTGGGAAAGTTAAATTGTCTTGGATCTCGCAGCTAATTTAATCAATCAGAGTGCTAATTGTTGTTATAAAGAAATGTTTAAATTGGTGTTTTCTGGTCTCAATGTTATAAATATCGGAATAAAATAAAAAAATGGTATTCACCTATATTAAAGTAACCGTCAAATTTATACTAATATTATAATGAGAAAGGTTATATTTTTGTTTGTTTGTAAGGATTTAAAACAAAAATTAATCAACCAATTTAAAAAACAAACACACATATACATAGTCTTAGGCCTGTATCCCCGAAGGGGTAACCAGTGTAACCAGGGTGTATAACACACGCACATTTCGCAAACTATGTTTTTGGTTCCACGTAATAGGTAAAACGAGCCTATTGCCGTCTACCAGGCACATTTCCAAACTCCGTGCTGCTACTGAGTATTTCCTAACAGAAAAACCCAATAACACTTTGCCCGACCCGGGAATCGAATCCGGGACCTCACGATCCTCAGTCCTATACACTACCACTGGACAAACGAGGCAGTAAAAAAATTCACTGTTTGAAAGCTATATTATCACCTAGTAACATAGTCTATATTTTATTTTGAAAAAGTAGGTTCTTTTACTAACCTAACCTAACATACCTTTACGCGAGCGAAACCGCAGGCAAAAGCTAGTTTTCACATAAATACTATTGCAGTTCACATTTGACGTTTTTTAGACTAGATCATGACCCTATTTTGAACTATTTTATTACAAGAATTGATTCTCAGAAATAATCGGAGATTACATACTAAAAAAGGTAATCAAAATAGACAATATTTATAATATTACCGTGTATGGAAAAAAAAACAACTTCCTATATCATTAATCATACATATTTCTATTAATAGCAATGGATAGTTTGAATGGTGATCGAACGGTTTTCGCCGACAATGGCCGAGGTCAGCCGATTTTTGCCGAATGACTCACGCGCACGAAGATGTGTGAATCACGTTTGTCTGCCGCATCTACTAGACGATGTTTACGATCGTTAGTGACATAAGACATTTGATTAATGAAGTTGTAAGTAGAAAAGCATTTAGTATTCATATTTGCAACCAAATCTATGCCCTTATACGTGAAGACAATACGTTGTACCCCTTTTTAGGCATATTGCATACACAGGGAAGTGTGAGAATCGACATAATTTAAATCTATAATGTAGAATTAGTGTAAAACAGTTTATTGTAACTAGTACAGGAAACGGGTGATCCTTTCCACTAGAACTATTCACGTTTAATATTATACTAGCTGTACCGACAGACGGTTGTCCTGTATAGACAAAAAACCAAAAAATTAAAAAAAAATCAAATCATATCTAAACCATCCTCGAATCCACTTGAACACACACAAAAAATTTCATTCAAATCGGTCCAGCCGTTTAGGAGGAGTTCACTGTCAACACACGTACAGAAGAATTATATATATATATATATATATATATATATATATATATATATATATATATATAAACATTGCACAAGTTATGCTATAACTGGTGGAAATACAATTGTAACAGTGTTTTTTGGTAAATAAATTATTATATTATTATAGAAAGATAAAATATATTATATAAAAAATCAACGGTAGTTACCGTCAATTTTTTACCGGTCACCCATCGGCAAGTCTAATTTAATATATTAATTTGGATTTGCGGTCTGCTATAGATACTAAATCATATTTTCCTTACCAATCAAAAAAGAAAATCTTATGATGTGTAAAATTGATAATAATCGAGACAATTAATAGAATGAGTAACTAATGAAACACTGTTCAGTGAATAATTATTTGGTATCATAATATTATATTGGCTTGAAGTAAAAAACTCGTAAGTACCTACACGTTTCGTACATGATCTAAGTTTTTGCTGATAGTACATTATATTATCTTAAAATTAAAAACACCAATAGAAGAAACATCTATGTAAATAAAATAATTACGTTTGCACCATTTTATAAAATATATTCCGTTTGTTCTGGGTACCGAAAGACGTTGTCCTGTACACACAAAAAAAACAAATCTAAGACATTCTCGAATCCACTTGAACATACACAAAAATATTCATCAAAATCGGTCCAGCCGTTTAGGAGGAGTTCACTGTCAACACACGTACAGAAGAATTATATATATAAAGATAATATATACTAATCGAAGGAGAGCCTCTACGTCCAAAGTCGTTAATATTGGTGAATCTTTTGTCCCTTTACAACTACCGCAAGAGTAATAATTCCTGTATTGCGGAGCCTTTACACACATTTAAACAATTAACACTAAGAACGCCCAGATTCAGAGCAACTATATGTGGAGCACACAATTTTTTTCCCGTGTAGTGATCGAATCCACAACACTCAAAACGGTGGCAGCAGTGAAGCAACCACTCAAACCACATATCATCTTACAAATGTCTGCCTTATCAACTTTTGATTAGAAACCAGGTCCAGGAACTCACGAACGGTCATAAGCATAATCGGAGACGACGAGACCAAAAGGCAGTCTTTATTGCTTTTTGTCATACGTCAATCGATCCAATCCATTAACGATTTCAAGGTTTTCCTTAAAGTTGTGACTTTATTTTTAAATTTACTTACCAACAAACCTGTTTTAAAAACCCATTACTAACTAAATACATTGTTATTCAAGAACATGTTCTTGCAACATTTAAAGCTAAAAATAAGTATGCATGCTTAGGCAAAAGCGACAAAAAATATGTTGTAATTATTGAGACACCGTACTCAAATTACAGGTTGAACTGTAATTCCTAACGTCTTAGTACAATTCATATGTCAACTAAGACTAGTTCTAGAAATTCAGACGAAAATTAAATTGAAGTCTATCAATTATTGATTGCAAAATGGGGACACATCTATTGGTAAACGATAGTTTGAAGTATTTGAGAATGAATGCCTGATAACAGTGTGTGTTAGAAATGCGCTTATCAAAGTACATCTGCATTCTTGTATATATGTACTTGTTATGAATGGAATGATAGTAAAAATTTCCTTCAATTGACTTACACATTTATTTTTTTATATGATTACTTTAACAGCGTAATAATAACGGGTACCCGCAGGGGAGGCTTGTCTAGTGTGAAGCCAATGGGTATTGTAAAGGTATTTGACATTAAACGATATCTTTTTATTTATATGTTTACGCCAAAAGAGTTGTTAAAAGAGCTCACCGGCCCTATACTCTTTTCGCTGTGGTATTCGGTTAATTGATGAAATAAAGTTTTAAACAATAATCAAGACGCGCTTATCTAAAATGTCAATATTTACTTTTTAATACAACAAAGGTTGCAAACAAGCATATATGTCGTTTGATGGTAAGGGATAGTAACCCCTTACCATGAAACGTCAGCCTTTGATCGCTTGCAGTACCAATGGTATCGTTCGCGTATTGCCGACCTGTATAATAAATAAATTATATCGGCCTTGTATATAAACTTTCGCACTACAGGGAACCGGCCTCTTATCACTCTGAAAAGGGTTAGGCCATAGTCTACAACGCTGGCCCAATGCGGGTTGGCAGATTTCACATATATTCGAGAAACATCATAGAAATCAAGTACGCTAGTTTCCTCACAACGTTTTCCTCCAACGTTAGAGCGAGATATAATAATAATATTCTACCACATACACACAACACTATCTAGCCCAAACTAAGCAGAGCTTGTACTATGGGTACTAGACAATGGATAAACATACGAATATACTTTTTTTTTTTGTAAATATATACATATTATACATAGAAACACCCAGACCAAGACAAACATCCATGTTCGTGCACACAAATATTTGTCTTGTGCGGGAATCGAACCCGCGACCTCAGGCGTGGCGGTCGGTTACACTAACTACTACGCCATCGAGCCGCCCGTCCGCCGTTTATCAAAAGGTATTTAAGATGTGTTGATAGCAATTAGAGAGGTTGGTATTTAATCTCTAGGCATCTTACCCGGTATGTAAAACGCAGTAACAGAGTTGCGACTCTATTTTTATATTGTTTTCTTAAAAGAAATAGTATTGTCACACCAAACCGGCTCATTCATATCATCACATTATAATTGCTAACGGTAGACACTGCCACTCATCTTAAGAACTCTATTTTTGTATTTCCTAGTTCAAAACAGAATTGATGATGCTTCTCAGTACATTATTGAATATCAACGTACAATCTGTGGCATATGTAAGACACATTGCAAGCGCTATTTAAAAGGATTAACAGACTATGTCGAATTATTACATTGTTTAACAATTTAATTAAAGTCGTTACCGTAATTGATCTTACAAAATGTTACAGCTGTTTTATAATTTTATGTTATGACGTCACTTTAGATTTTCTACAAACCAATACGAGTTTATCGTTCTCATACATTTAAGAAAAAGTTTGCCGTAATAGGGGACTATGGAAGAAAACATCGTGAGGATACCCGCCTGTCTGAGAGTTCTCCATTATTTCTCCATAATTAAAGATATATGAAGTCTAGAATATGGCCTAACCCTACTCACACTAAGAAGAGGCCTGCGCCCAGTAGTGGAATAGTTTGTATACAGATAGAATACAAGTTAAACTTGAATGTTCCTAAATTCTGTTTAATGTTGTATACATTCTAAAGTGGAAGCACGTTTATCTAGGTTATCCCGACTGCACGTGTGTAAATAATTCATAGAAGACAATCCAAATGTCTGCCATTTTCATAGCGCCTGAATATGAGACTCGATTTAACTCGTGCCGGTTTTCAGACAACTATTGTTCCCGTTTTCGATTCTATTCGATGCTGAATCGAGTCGACTTTGGTCAAGGTGTTATACGCTTGCGTTTGTGTATGAATTGTTTTACTCGTTGTTACAAGCCGACCATCTAGTAAATTAACATTTTAATAAAAAATATAATCTTTTATCATAATTTCTAAAAATATAAAAATAATAAGGATATTTTTAGCCTCAACTAAGCTACGAATGGATTTAAACTAATGTGGGTCGTTGGCAAGTAATTGGATTACTGTTCGTTTGCCACGGACTTCAAATTACTGACCACCAAATAGCTTTCTTCTAAGATTTAAGATAGCCTTGCGAGTTTCACGGTATAAGGTTACGTTTGTGAATCTATCAACCTGACCTCACATCTGGTTGGTGGGAGAGGTGTTCTCCTCCCACTATTTTCTTGGCATTATACAGGCATCAGTTTATGTACGGAATATTCAATAGCATCGTGAAGTCTGGCACTGAATTTCTTAGACACCCACCTTTAATACTGTTTTTTTAGCATTTCGTACACAAAGGGTGCCAGCATGATCCTATTAAGTACTAAGCCTCGGCTTTCGCCGTCTGCCAGTCAGCGGGCTGTATCTCATAAACCATAATAGATAGAGAATTTAAATTTTCAGTGTGTATTTCAATTACCGTTATAATACGAAAAATATTGACTGCACGGATGACGTAGTGGTTTAACTGGTCGCCTCGCCACTGCCATTGCGCCGAGTGTTGTGGGTTCGAATACCACACGGGACAAAATTTTTGTGTGATCCTCAAATGATTGATATGAGTCTGGCTGTTAGTCCGTTCTTTAAATGTTTGTAAAGTCCCCCGCGACAGAGGAATTATTTCCAGTGCGGAAGCTGTCTTTTAAAAAAATGAATGATAATAATAAAAAAGTATTTAAAGTGTCTTATCTACGATGGTATGCAATCCTTCGTGTGCAATCCTGATTTGCACTTGACCGGTTTTTTTTATTCTAAAGTGTTTATTTATGTTCTTGACTGCTATCGTGTTAGTTACAAATCAATGTGTTTTGATAAATCTCTTTGGATAAGATAACTTTCACGTTTCAAGGCCGTTACGAAATTTCCTTGTTGTATATAAAGTTTTGTAATCATTTCAGATTGATATCTAAATGACACTAATGTTATTATATGTTGTCATAACGTCACCTTACAGAAATACATAAACCTAAATTACGTTTACCTTATTAATCAATAGTTCTATCAATATTTAAGAAACTTAAGATAGCTTCTGATAGATGAAGATTTTAAAATTGCCGTGTTTTAATAGATAAAGTTTGATAGTTTTTAGTCCGTTCGCATGAGTTGTATTGATTCTAGTTATACAGGGCAACATATTACTAGCCATACAATGCTTTTCCACAATTTCTGTAAAAAAATATATGTCGCCGTTTATGTCGTACTTTACTTGTGACACTAAGCTTTACTAAGCCTCCAAAGTGGTACCCTAATTATACTTCCATAAGAAAAAAATAAAATAAAAAACGATCGTTAAACCACTCAACTTTAAAATACGATAATTACTATAAATATAGCGTAAAGGTATTGTTACTATCTTTGGATCTTTGCGCTAAAGTACACTTTGACTGATTTTGTGGTATTACTTAAAAAATTATAATACTTACGTAGTTCATTTTTGTTATAAGAATGATTAGAACTAATTTATAAGAATGTTAGTATTTTCGATTAAAAACATTAAAGATATAAAGTCTTTTTTACATTTTCCCTTCTATTACTGTGTTTTCGCCAACAAACTGTGTTTACAGTTTGGCGAGTTTGTAAACAATGTACCATATTTTAATTTTATCGAAATAAAGGCAATAAAAAAAAAACTGTTTTAAATATAACCATAATTAATAATCCATTGTTTATAGAGTATTTTCTTAAGATTATCAATAATTAAGATACTTATATTTTTTCCCACTCTTGCAAATTCTTCTTTGAAAACCTTTCAAATCATTAAAGTTACTGAGACCATTGATATCTGTATTTAGTCTTTGATTATAGTAGATTAACTTGGTACCAATCATTCCATAACTTCATAGTAGAAGTATATTTTTCACGACTTTAAATTCAATTTGCGCATCCCGTAAATTAAGGATAATGCATTTTTTAAAATTTATAGAAAAATCATTATTGCACCTAGCAAAATGATTCTTTTTTTTACTGGATAGCTAATTTTACCTTGTTTTAGGAGATATTAATAGCTCCATACCGCTAAAGTGGTCCCTTTTACTGGACACAGTCACTTATAATCTATACATATAATAAAATTAGAACTGGTCGATGTCTATACAAAGTAAGAAAATTTATGTAAAAAGCAATTTTTACTGTCTATGTTTGTATGCGCATCATAGAAAACTACTGCACAAAATAAAATGCGGTTTTCACATTTGTATAGCTGGAAGGTCTAACTTAAAATCTGGTGCATACTTCATCTTGATACGCGGTCTAGAAATCGAGTATTACATGTATAAATCAGCTTCTTACATTAATAAAAACAAAAATATAGTTACATACTACCAAATTCGATGCGTACGAAGTCTGGCTGGCAAAGGCTGGTGTTACATACAATACAAACCTTTTTTACTTTCTTCGTCTAAACATAAAACCTTCAACGATGTTTTTATAATGGTTATAAAAACACCCGTTACTCACCGTGCTTGAGTAGAATACCGATGGCAGTATCATCACGCTATGGCATATCCGGGTCGACACGTGCTCGGCGTCAGTTATACAGTGCACTACTGTTCCGGTTATTTGTTACACAATGCCTTCGTAACGATTGTGATCTAAATAACATAGTTTGAGTGATAGCTTAACTTATACAATTATATTTTATAGTATTTAAAGCGAATTTCGGCCAGTGTGGTGGGTTTTAGCAACGACTAGTTAACGGTGGAGGTGATATTATATGTAGGTTGTCTATGCTGCTTCTCACAATGAAAAGAGGTCCGTATCCAGCTGTGGAACAGTTCAATACAGGGTTGATGTTATTATTCATGCTGCCTTCGTGAAGCAGCGTTAGTGAATGTGACTTCTGTACATGAGATCTTTGGTTGAAATTCCGTATTGGGCTTACAAAAAGTTATGAGGTTTTCCTGCCTAGATATTCTCAATAGCAACACAGAGCTAGGAACACAGCGGTGTTACACACTTATGTCACGGAACTACTGCGTCTGATCTCACTACAGTCGGGTCGCATTGCCGTCCTATCGGGTTATGAGAGTGAGGGAAGTAGAGAGTGCAGTTGTGTTTGCGTACACACTTGTACACTATAATATCTTCTATATATCTCTTCTTTCCTTCCCTGCCTTCTCCAAAAATATTGGCGGCCATTGGAGGTCATTATCATTGTGTAATCAGAATTAGAGCTTAAAGTCTTTAAGATCGGCGGCAAACATCATGTATCATAATAAGTTTACAAAGGTAGGTACTTTAATATCTAAGAAGACTGCATCGAAGGGGTGACCACTGCGCCAGACGTTCTGAATTCGACACGGGTTCAAAATTATTGCGATCTTTAAATAGTTGTTCCGTATCTGGGTATTTTGTGGCTGTTGTTTCCATATTCGCAGAGTACCCCGAAGCATAGAAATATTAAATGTTGCTGCTTGTGCGGGAGCTGCTGAATATACCTATATATAAATAATAATCTTATATAACGATTAAAACGAATCGAAATATATTATCAGATTAGTGGAGTAAAATGCATAATGTTTACCAAACCTAAGATACAGATTAATTGTAAATAAATAGCCTTCTCCAGTCTCAGGATCACTGTAATAAATTAACATGAATATATTGCAAACTAGTAAGAACGAATTATTACAATGTAAATAGCTAAATATATCATCGTTAGTGTCACTAATAATTAAAAGATTTATTGTATTAGATTAAATAAATTTACGTATCATTTACATATCTTGCATCTCATTTAAATATAATAATTATTATATCGTCTGATAGTATATACGTTATTTAAATAAGAGCACTTATCCTATATTATTTATAAACTACACGGACGGCGAACTGGGCGGCCGCCTCACCGCCTGCTCGCTGTTCTGGGTTCGAATACTCTCAGGACAATTATTATTTGTGTGACACAAATAATTGTTTTGAGTGCACCCAGTAATTTGCATCTCTTTATTGTAAGTGCGAGAGCGGCAGTAGTCTTTAAAATAATAAACGTCCTGCTTCTCATTGAATGAAGTCTGTTTGAGAGAGTTCTTTGGTATACAGTAATATTTAAGGATTTTATTGAAAGTAAGCCTACGCCATCTGTCTTTTTTTTTCTAAAAGAACGAACAGAATTTTTATAGTACGGGAGGTACTAGGAAAAAGTCTGTACGGCGGGGGACTTTACAACCATTCAAACAACGGATACAAATAATATCCAGACTTTGAACAACTGTTTATGGATCACACAGTTTTTTGTCTCGTATGGGGATCGAACCCACAATACACGGCGCGGCGGCAGTGGCAAGACGTCCACTTAAACCACTAAGCCGTGGAGTCTATTAAGATAAATCGGAGAATAATAATTTCAGTCGCACCGCAGCCGCATAATTTACTTGTAATAAATTATATAAATAAGATCACAATCCCGTCTCGCACCAAAAGGTTCAGCAATTCCTTTTTATGCCATACCATATAACTTTGGAACAGTCTTCCGACTCATGTGTTCCCTCCCTTCTATGACATTGGGTCCTTCAAACGTAGTGTGAAGAAGCATCTGGTCAGACCGGCTTGACACTGACGACGACTAGAAGACATCTATCTTCTCGTCGTCACTGTCTCTGGACTGTAATTGGGCTTTCCATCAGGTCCGTTATAATCACATTGAAGAGTCACGAGAAAAAAAAAAAAAAGAATTATTACTTCATTGCATACGGTCAAATGAATACCACATTTTGCCTTTACAATTTTTATAATTTCGTGAATTAATCTTCTTCATACTGTTCTTCATTTTGTTTACGCGAATGTTATTCATTGAAATTAAACTACTATATACGGATCTCAGGATCTCCCCGTGACCATGGCTGCTGAAAAGCAACTGAAACGTCGGGGAAAGTGTAAAACTAAATATAAATAGTTTTAATAGTTTAAATAATTTTATTAGCTTATAAATTAGTAAAATTTAATAGTAGTAGTAGTAGTGTAACAGTTTCAAAATTATGTTATACAGTGATAAATATACAACGCTAAAAATCCGTATATAGTAGTTTAATTTCAATTAAGCTTCTTTTTTTTTTCTTTTCGTGTGTTTAGTGGCCAACCTTTTGTCAAGAGTTGTTCAAGCCGCCCGTAGGCCTGTGAAATGGCTTAACGACTGCTGTCAATTTGTCAACAACCGGGACCGCATTTTACGTGCCCTCAGAAACACGGAGACGCTCAGATAAAATACCTCTAATCGGTCACCCATCTATATTTTTTTTTTTTTTTTTTTACTTGGCGGAATGCAATGACGCATATCCCTCCGCGGGGGCGGGCGGAGGGATTATGTCGGACTCGCCGGGGTAAAAGAAGATGGAAAAGAAATAATGTACCTCCCGGAATACCGACTAAACCTACCACGGTGTTCCTCAACAAAACCACTATCGGCGGGGCCGCGCGAATCGCTTTCGCATGCGGTCGCGACCCCGCCGAGGTTTCGGCCCGCCGTATGAAACGGCAGGCCACTACCCAAAGAGACTTACCCAAAGGACTCCCTCAAAAATTCCCTACTGTCTCCCCCCTAGGGGGGAGACGGACTCGACACAGAGGCGCGCGTGGGAACACGCACGCCGCCTCTCGGACCTGGTGCTGAACGGATGGCGGGCAGGCCCACAAAGCCCGCCACCCCCAGGTCAAACCTCAGGGTGGCTGGAGGTCATCGCGCGCCCTCCGGCGCCCGGCTCTGCGGTTGGGGAGAGGGTTTAAACGCTCCTTCTCCCGCTCCGCCGCCTCCTTGATGGAAATTACTTCCTCGCAGAAGGAGGCGACGGCGTTCCACGACCTCTCACTCCGGACCATAGACTGAACTACGGCCGGGAGCGAGAGGGCAACCGATCCGACTGCCGCGATCAACTCACGGCGCTGCGATGCCCAGGCGGGGCAAACCGCCAAAGTGTGCAGCGCCGTGTCCTCTATAACGTCGCGGCAGTCGCCGCAGTGGTGACAACCGGGCGTCTCTTGCCGGCGTATACGACACAGGAACTGGCCAAAACAACCGTGGCCAGTCAGTACCTGTGTCAGCTGGAAGGTGAGGGCGCCATGCCGCCTCTCCAGCCACTCCTCAAAAACGGGACTTACCGCCACGATCGTGGCGTGCCCGACCCATCTATACACTGACCGCATTCAACGTTGCTTAACCTCGCTAATCGATTACCGATTTGTGAGTACTATGAGCGCCTCATTGAATTAAGCTAAATATTACTTATGTAAAATTAAATTAACATATCTTACAATAAATCTCCGTGTAATAAGTTGTGTATATTTTTAAATAGATATGATAAAGATAATATATAATAATATCATATTGTAATAATTAGCTTAAACAATATTTCTAAAGAAAAATTAAAAAAAAAAAAAGTCACTAATTTGATGCTGTATAACGATGATTTTATTGTTGTTCTTTTATTAATGTATATGTATAGTTTATTATTAATATATTTATTAATGGTAATTGGTAAAGTGATTTTTTTAGAAAAGTTACGTAACGTCTCTATATAATATATTTTTCTTAAATAATCATTACAAATCTATTATTTTCTGTTTGTATATTAGTCCCTTCTTCTTCTTCTTTCTCTTTCTCAAATTATCTCCCGCAATAGGATTGAATCCTGTGTAGCGGGCGACTTTTCAAGGATTTAAACAACGGACACAAATGACACCTCGGCTCGGAACAACCATTTGTGGATCACACAAACTTTTGTCTCGTGTGAGAATTCAACCCACAATACTCGGAGTAGGCCATGACGCTTCTATCTCTATAATAAATCAATTCTACTATTTTCATTCCAAACTTATATTTTTCACCACCACCATCTCTTAAGATATAATGAGAGACAGCGCATTGCCGTTTGTATTGATCTATATTGCTCTCGCGCATACAAAGACAATGATTTAAGAAACGTCGGTAAGGTAGAAGAATAACTTGGGCACTTTATATCAAGTTTTATTTTACCTTAATATTATCTGGTTCTACAAAGCCAAACTTATTACAGAACAAGTCTTAACGGCCTACTTTTAAAATTGTTTTTCCTCAAAACAACTACCAAAATTCTTTATAAAGCAATTAATAAACCATTTATCAACGTCTCAAAATAATACAATTTTATTATAGTTTTTGATTGACACTGGTAAGGCATATTGAAACTTTTCTCTTTAATTTCAGGTAAGCTTGGAATTCTGAAACTTTTATGATGACTTAAATCTGGATATTGAGTTTTCATTGTACGCTGAAATTGAAATTACTCCACATAGGTAAGTGATTTTTTAAACTCGATAACATATTGGGGTAGGCAGAGGTATCACACGTGTCTCTATATATGGTTTTGGATCCTGTGTAATAGTAAGCAAAACCTTTTGTTATCTACCACACACTATTTCAGGCACCATGCCATTGCATCAGTGTCCGGTAGAGTCATTACTCTTGAAATTAAGAAGTTACTGTAGCAAAGAAATGAATGGAGTTGCTCGCACTCCAGGAGTAATATCAGCGTATTGAAATAAAAGTAATATCTGCACTGCTAGCACAAAGGAAGGAGATAATTGGTCTCTTACTGGCAGCCTAGCACGTCTTTGAATGGGTAGTGGGGCTTTTGGGACCGGGACTGCGGTCAGAATTCCACCTATACAAGCATTATTTTTTAGTGGTATTTTGGACCACAAGAAAAAGAAATTAAAATACAGTAACAAAAAAGCTGATATAATATTTTGATCAACAATTGTATGAATGTTTAATACCGAATTATATGTACTAACCCACTACATGAACACAAAACAAGATTGTTTGGCTACGATCTTCTGTAGAATGAAAGTACTTTCCAACTTGATGAGACATCTTTGACGTACCGAAGTCGTCTTGTCCTATGTTTACTGAGATTTATGGCACAGTTGTTAGCACATTGCCTAATCCCTGACATCTACTTCTTCTTCTCAATGTGCCTCTTTAATCTTGAAGGTTGGCCGTCAAGTTCTTGAATTCTAGCCTATCAGTAGCCATATGGAACAGTTGTTCGACGGAGGTAATACCGGTCCACTCCCGGATGTTCCGCAGCCACGATTGTTTCCTTCCACGATTGTGACATCTACTAAAAATTAAAATAAAAGACTAATAATACCTAAACCGACCTCTGGCTTCATGAATAGTGTAGTGGTTTAAGTGTATAAGTGCACTGCTACTACACCGAGTGCTATGAGTTCGAATCCCACTCGAGGTAAAAATGTATGTGATTCGCAAATCATTGTTCCGAGCCTGGATGTTCTTTGTGTCCGTTGTTCGAATGATTGTAATATCACCTACGACACAAGAATATTAGAAAATCAAAATCAAAAATATTTTTCCTAGTTAGTTTACAAGGTAACAATTATGAATGTCAAAGTTACACGAAAAAATTCTGTGAATTTACATTTACTGCCAGGTTCAGCAAAGCAAGGGTGTAGGGCTCATGAGAAGAACGGGCAAGAAACTCATGGCCACTCTTTTTAATCTTTTTAATTTAATTTTTTTCATAAATTTAGAATAGTCCTAGAGCAGGAGTTGTTTTTTTAAAAATAACTGTCTTAGCCCTGCATTTTGGAATACGCGATCAACCGCAAACATAATGGAACGTAAAACTTCACTTGCTTTTCAATACATTGATACAACAAGTAAGACAAAACGAGAAGTGCCTAGACTGAGGGCATATATTAGTGAATCACGATTTCTGGTCGGTGACTATTAAATCATTACGTCATCCATACAGTAGAGTCAAGTTAACACATTGTCTTTAGATTTCTACTGAAGAATGTGGAAAGATGTAAGATAATGGCAAATAATGACACATGAACCAACTATTTTACTTTCAAATACAGTTTATATACAATATTCTACGCGTAAACCTCGCTACACTATATGAGCTACTCACGACAACCACCGAACGCCACCACCTAATGCTGTATTCGTGGCTTGTAGACACATGCGTATTTTTACATAAATAATGGCATAGATGTATGTATTAATTTTTTGTAGTTTTACGCTTATAATCTTGAAAGAAGGCTGTATTATACCCACACTTTACCAATTATGATTATTGGCACCACATAATAGGTAGAGCTATAATTGTCACCCACTAAAGACTAACTTAGAACTAAGATCCGTGTAGGCCAATGAGAATGTCCTGTAAAAAAGAAAGACACAGTATTCCCGACACAAGAGTCGAATCCGAGATCTCATACATAGCCATCGCATTACCAAGATAGTCAAATAGGCAATTTCAATACAAAAAAATATTAAACTTTAATATGTGAATGACGAATAAAAGCATAAAGGGTTTTATATAAACTCCGAGAGGCTGCCAATAGATAGTCTAGAATATGCATATAATGAGGTCAATATTATCGGACACAGAAAACTACATCGAATATCTTACTTTCTATATGTATCTTCTGTATAAATAAGAGTTTGAAATAAAGTTTTTAACTTATTGATTGTTCGTATTTTCGTATTTTTTTTGTAATGCCGTTTACCCAGAAAAATCCATTCATAGTCGAAAAACAATCAGTTATAACTGTTAAGGTTCGTAAAATAAGGTTTAAAGTGGCGTGGCACTCGGTGGCTCATATCCAAGGCGCTGGTAAACAGAGGTACACAATGTAAACAGCTAAATAAGATTGCAGCTATATACGTGCGTGCATGAAATCTCGGGCTTGATTATTAGAGTCGTTGATGTGTTTTCTTTTTGTAAAATAAAAATGTAGTAGCGAGGAGTCTCGGTGTTAGCCTATTCTACTAAGTATATATCTGGTAATACCCAGTAGATTGGGCTCGTCCACTAATACGTGGAATATAAATAAATAAGCCTATTTATTTGCAATAAACCTCCGTCTACCTCTTCGGGGTGTTTGTATGTAAGTAATCAACATAGCCACATTTATGACTCCTTTTATTGGCAAAGGCAGCATTTTAGCTGCTTTACCGATGACGTCATCAGGCAGTCTAATAGACGAAGTTACATACTTACGTTTTATTGGCCTTTGTGAATTAAAAGCATATACTCTGACATAATAATGACTCATGAACTCTCGCATCGCTGCGTCACTTTTATTCTTGTTCTAAGAACTAGCCAACATGTTATTTTGTAAACAATCACATCTCCTGTCTTATTGATTAAACTTTATGCTGCGGGGGCATTTATAAAACTAGCGGTCGCCTAGTGGTCAAAATTCGACCAAAACTCCTAAGCTTGCTACTTTGTTTTCAGTTTTCTCTATTACATATAAATAAGTATAGGTAACCATAGTTGCAAAGAATAGTACGACGTTACACGAACAATGTCGAAATACTACGAACACGATTCGACTGCGTGTGTCAAATGAATGGTTGTATGCGTGTGTGTTTTTCCATTAATTTAATGTATTTCTAATTAGTTGGTAATAGATCCTCGCTGGTTTCAGCATGAATGGGCCGGATCGACCGGGGTAGTACTACCCTCTCACAGAATACCGGCGTGAAATAACGGTACCCGTACTGTTGCGTTTCGTATTAGTGAGTGAGAGAGCTGGAGGCCTAGTTACCCCGATCCTATTCCTATCTTTTCCTTTGTCCTTTCCCTCCTTTATTCCTTTTTAAAGGGCTGGCAACGCACTTGTAAATCCTTTGGGGTTGCGGGTGTTCATGGGCGGCGGTAATCGCTTACCATCAGGCGATCCGTTTGCTCGTTTGCCAAGCTATACAAAAAAAAAAAAAACAGCATTCGCCACTCCTGCTTCATATAAACTTTAACTATGCCAAATTTCATACTCCTCCGTCCGCGCAATTTTCGTAAAAAGGCATACAAAGATTTTGCTTCACGTATTAAATATAGATAACTGCACTGGTTTAGTGTGGTCGCCTCGGCGCTACCACTGCGGCCAGTATTGTGGGTTCAAATCCCACACGAGACGAAAATTTATTTGTTCCACAAATGTTTGTTCCGAGTCTGGGTGTTCTTTCTGTCCGTTGTTTGAATGTTTGTACAGTCCCCCGCGACATAGGGATTATAATTATAATATTCTATCACATACTATAGGAGATTAGTCTTGCAAATATAGTTATTTATACACTGCGTGAATTATATCTTTACTAATATTATAAAGAGGAAAGATTAGATTTTTGTTCGTTTGTTTGTTTGTAAGGATTTAACACAAAAACTACTCAACCAATTTAAAAATTATTTTACTATTAGAAAGAACATCATCTAGCCCTAACTAAGTAGAGCTTGTACTATGGGTACTAGACAATGGATGAACATACATATACACATTTTTTTTGTAAGTTAATTCATATTATACATAGAAACACCCAGACCAAGACAAAAATCCATGTCCATACACACAAATATTTGGCTTATGCGGGAATCGAACCCGCGACCTCAAGCGTGGCAATCAGTTACACTAACCACTACGCCATCTAGGCCGGTATTACTAGTGAGTGATTGTGTTTTTAAAAAGAACCGGTAGCCTAGTGGAGAGGTTTCGGGTTCGATCCTAATACACGCCTGTGGATTTTCGAAGCTATATGCGTATTAATTAGTTAATTAATGTTAGGTGAAGGAAAACATTGTAGGGAACCTGCATGTCTGAGAGTTCTCTATAATATTCGCGAAGATATGTATGCGAGGTCTGCCCTTCAGCGTTGGGCCAACATGGAGGACTATGGCCTAGCCCTTCCCATACTGAGAAGAGGCTCGTGCCCAGCAGTGGGACAGTTTACATACAGAGCTGATATTATTATTGTTATTATACATTTAACGGACATTATCTACACCCATACTCATACGTGGATCACACAAATAATAATTATCCTGTTTGAGACTCAAACCCATAATACCCGCTGCGGCGGCACCAGTGAGGCAACAGCTTGCCGCTGCGTTTTAAAGATTCGTTTAAAATTCAAATTATAATCAGTAATATTAAATTGACCGACATTCGAATACACAGTCATCCAATTTTAGAAACTTGAATTTCTCTGTTCGTTGCATTTTCCCATCGCAAATTTATAGGTTGGAAAGCGCCACAGGGTTATTTTGTTTCAACATAATGCGTGGTTCCTGTGGGATTTAACTTTACAGCCGCCAAAGCCAATCTATGGTTAAAGCTAGTATAAATTATAGGACGTATTTGGTTGCCAACTCAAATGTTATCACTACACTTGGCACGACCGTTTTATTTTACGCGCCGTTCGAATATTATATTTTCTTTGCTTGTTGTCCAACGCAATCTTCAATGATTAGAATGTAGTCCAGTGGGATTCGTATTACTTTACAAAAATATCTCAACTACAATCTATGTACGTGACTTCTACAAAACCTGTTTCTCTTTGATTCGATATAAAAATGGAGACTTTTCTCGTCGATTGAAATCACTTCACGACTGAACGAATCTCCGAGATCTGAGTGCAATTCAATTTACATTTTGATCGCATAACTTTTTTATGAGTCACTAAGTTATTCCATTTAAATACTACGTAGATGTCAAGCGTAGAAAAGTAAAAAAATGTAAGCTGCCACATGTACGTAACTTATGACAAATATATCATAAGTACGTCAACTATGGAATTGTGATGATAATCTAATCTATTACAAGCTGTAACTAGAGTGTGTACAAAACACATAGGAGATTTATATTAAATCTGATTGGAAGTGAAAGAATCCAGCGTCTAGATCCATAATAATTATTAATTAAGATATTGTCTGCCTCTTGCTTTCTATCTAGTTTATCCAACATCACGTAGAATCTGGAACTAAATGATTTTAGTAAAAATAAACTTAGAGTGAACTTGTAATCAATTAAATTAAATATACGCGATAAAATAGTTAAATTTAAATATGTGAAATTCGTGGAAGACAATATTATAGTCTTGGAATATCTTAGAGTTTAACTTAAAATGACCTCATTTTCTAATACGTTTTTGAAAAGCCGGATAAATGGTGCATAGTTTGATTTACGTAGATATATTCTCAGGCTAACCGTATTTCATGCAGTCACGGACAAATACTAGAACATTACAATTGCATAAGGATGACGTCATCTAAAAGAACGTTATATCAACGATTATTATGCGCAAATTACTGCCACAGTAGATTAAAGATTACTAACATTATTGTTGGTCCTTTTATCTCAATTAACTGTTGTGCTAGAAATATAATTACATTCTTAGTTCCGTAGAGATTTAAACCGTAATATTTTTAATATATAGCTATCACCGCCTTTTTATCAACAGCATTTATAATACTATCATTGTTTGTAGCTTTATTAGTTTTCATATAATGTGACACTGGCATCCCACAAGGGCATCTACTGGGCCCTTAATAAGACTTAAGTAAAAAGATCAAAACAAATATTATAATCAAAATTCTTACCTCGTAATGATGATCTTATGATAAGAAACGTAAAACTAAACTGGTACGTGACCAAGATATTGTCGTTTCACACGATCTCTACAATGTCGTTTGTGTAAGAATGTGATTTTTTACTATCACTGCAAGTACTTTGTATCTAATTGTATCATGTTTTGGACGCGTGTTCGTGTTCTTTAAAAAGGTCACAGAAGTTTATCCTTTTGAATAGATTGACATAGAAAATAAACTACATCTCACACACTATATCTATCTGATTAGAGTATATCAGTCATTATAGTAACGAAGTCAGTTTCAGTTGAACGTCTGTAATACCTTGTCAAAGGCTTAGCTAAAATATTTTTCGTTGAGTGTTGTGATACATGATAATATATGGTTGGTGTATATTAGAAGTTACATAGATCGAAGATATGTTTTGTGCGGTCCTCAAACAAGTAAGTACCCGGTGACATATACCTATTTAAAATATTAGACCATTAAGAGGTAATCTTAAACATATACAACCGTATTTCCTACCTCTAAATTTGTCATTCTTATACTCAATATTGTCTTACATTTACGCGAATGTTACACATTAAAATAAAACCACTTTAATGATTTTCTCGCGGTACACAAAAACAGTACTTTCAGTTAATCTAAAGTAGTTTTTATTAAAATAAATCGCTATAAAATCCGTAAACAGTAGTTTAATTCCTAAACTTTATATGTTTGTTAGCATATACATTTATTTTTATTTTGAGATAAGAACGTATATATTATTAATAAATCGTGTTCTTAATAATCTCCATTAAATTCTAAGGTCCTTTCCAGTTTTTGTTATAATTCGTCATAATAACATTGTGGTTGCTATGTTTTTTACAATTTGTTACTGTAAAAAATAGCATAGATACTTAGCTCTAAGTCAAGCACTTATACATGTAAATCCATAATCTTTGATTTCGGATATACCTATCATTAAATTTAATGTAGTAGTTGAAATTAAACTGCTATATACGGATTCTATCGCGTTGTTTATTTATTTACAAAATTTTGAAAATATTACGCTACTACTACTATTGATTTTATTTTACTAATTTATAAGCTAATAAAATTATTTAAACTATTATCTATTTATTTTTGGTTTACACTTTCCCCGACGTTTCGGTTGCTTTTCAGCAGCCATGGTCACGGGGAGACTAAGATGGTAGTTGTCTCAATGTTCCAGTGTAGTTATTTAAAAGTACCCGAACATAATTTAATCATTGGTGTTTCTATTTACGCAGAATGAGCTCAATGTATCATGGAGTCTAGCTGTGGTTTGTTTTTTCTTGGGTTTGACTATTTGAAGTACTGGATCCCAAGCTGGTGGTACATTCCAACCATCTTCTCTATTGAAATTGGGATGTTTTTTGATTTCAATAGCCTCGCGAAGCATCCTTGGTAGGAATCGGTGTTCTTTAGCGAGAATCTGTGGTTTGTCAAATCTCAGGTAGTGGTTAGTCCCCTGTTGTACATGTTCACACACAGCAGACTTCAACGAGCGTTTGTGTTTTACGTCAGCTATGTGTTCTTTTATGCGGGTGCCTATGCTTCTCTCGGTTTGACCAATGTATGAGAGTCCGCAGTCACAATCTATTTTATAGACCCCTGTTTGTAGGTATGAAAAATACAACTTCATTAATTCCTTACATACAAAACAGCAATTTCAAAGGTAAATTCTTAAAACAATTTACGAACGTGTAACTTAAAAACTTTTGTTTTTATATTACTAACCTGTCAAGTATTTATGCAACATCTTGCATGTTGCAAAAACTCCTTGAATTACTGTGAACAAAACCGTCTGTCGGACTTTAAAAGATTAAATTACGTAATGTCAGATATTTTTAATCAAACATGCAAGTTTTTTTAATCTTAATTATATTTGTCGATAAAAATGCAATGTTGGAAAATTAATTTTAAATTGCTAGTTATTATTTTAAAATAACAACAAATGCGTAACCAAAGGTAAGAAATATAAAGTAAATATTTTTTATTTACAAATATTTAAACGCAACCATTTGGGGACAAAGTTTTGTCCCGTGGGGGATTCGAATTCACAACACTCGGCACGGCGGCAATGGCGATGCGACCACGATTTGCAAAACATTACAAAAAGCTAAATTTAATATTATTGTTTCTTTAAGCATTTAGATAATTAACAATAAGTTAATCTAGTACATTTCAAACTAATGTGATATAATGGAAATAAAAATGTAAATTTAAGCAGTCGTGTTCATTACAGCTGTGTCACAGAGGCGAAACAACAAGCTAACAATTAAAAAAAATTACTTCGAATGTGTAGGTAGCAATTATGTAAGACACCACATAATTTTCCTTTAGAATCTACACCATACTGAAATTCATATTTTTGTTTCGCCACAAATAGATATACAATTTATATTAATTTTTAAAAGATTTCTTTGTTTTTTTTTTTTGGATGTCTAGACAGCGAAATCTATTTTAAGAATGTTATTTCAGAATTGAATAGAAACCTGTCAAAGATCCTCACACCTGTATGTCAAAGACGTTGAGAAATGTGTACTACCCACGACCTCTTACCTCCCTACCAACTATGTTGCTAAGTCCCACTTAAAAAGAGGCGAACATATTGCCGTCTTTCAGGTACATTACCACACTGCTATATTCTAACAACAAAATCTAATATATCTTTGTTCGAATTCGGAATCACACAATAATTGCATATAAACGCATGTGCAAGCTAATTTTTAATTGCCAGCCTCGATGGCGTAGTGATTAGTGTAACCAACTGCCTTGCCTGAGGTCGCGGGTTCGATTCCCATACAAGTCAAACATTTGTGTGCATGAACATGGATGTTTGTCTTGGTCTGGGTGTTTCTATGTATAATGTGTATGTATTTACAAAAAATAAGGTATATAAGTATGTTTATCCATTGTCTAGTACCCATAGTACAAGCACTGCTTAGTTTGGGCTAGATGGTGTTGTGTGTATGTGATAGAATATTATTATTATATTATAATTATGGTACCAGACTGCTACTTCTCAGTAGCAGTAGATTTTATTGTCAGAATATTCTCATATTCTAACAAAAGAATCCAATATATCTTTGTTCGAACCCGGGAACTCTCAATTGCACGTAAACACATGCGGAAGCAAATGCAACTGTAGTCCAGTTGAGGCAGTTACCTAATAATGTTATATTATCGTAAGCATAGATATATCAGCATGTTTCCGCTCTAGGGTTAATTCCTGAATCGCGGGGGACTTTACAAACATTTAAACAACGCACACACAGAACACCCAGACATAACAACCATTTGTGGATCACACAATTTTTTGTTCCGTGTGGGATTCGAACCCAAAACACTTGGCGCAATGGCAGCAGCGAGGCGACCACCTAAACCACTACGCCATTCTTGTAGCGACGTGAAAATACATTCGCATGCAATATCCCCGATAGTCCCGACAGACGATGACCAGTACACACGAAAAAAAAACTCCCCGTGAACATAGCTGCTGTATCTTATCTTATCTTGTGTGGGGGCCAGTCAGTACAGACCGGCGACACTTCGACCCAGTGGGATCTTTTGTGTCGACTTCCCCAATAACGACTGCCATAGATGTTCATGGCAGTCGGGACCGACGGCTTAACGTGCTCTCCGAGGCACGGAGCAGGCGATAATTGTCAATCAATACGCACATAATTTCGAAAAGTCATATAACTTCCGAAAGTCAGAGGTGCGCGACGTGGGTTCGAACCCGAGACCCTCTGCATTGCAGTCTGTTGGTCTCCCCACTGAGCTATAGCTGCTCTTATAGCTGCTGTAAAGAAACCGAAACATCAGAGCAAAGTGTAAACTTAATTATAAATAGTTTTAATTAAATTAAATAGCTTAAATAGTAGTAAAGTTCAATAATAGTAGTGTTAGAGTTTTCAAAATTATGTAATAAAAGTGTTTTAAAGTAAAATAAACAACGCGACAAAATCCGAACAAGGTGTTTAATTTAATAAAAATAAACCAAATATAAACCATTCTCGAATCCACTAGATCACACAAAAAATTTCATCAAAATCGGTCCAGCCATTTGAGATTAATTACAAACACAAGCACAGAAGATTTATATATAAAGATGTATAGGAACTGTCTGTTTTCACGGCTAAACCACTGATCGTCTATAAAGATAACTTAAATAATAGAAAATGTCATATATTATGCTTCTTTAACATGTGTCGCTATCATGTATTTATTATAGCTAAATGATTATTAAGTATACGTATCAACATATTTCACTTAACACAATATTTATCAGAAAATAATGTAGATTTATATCTGTGATAAATGTCATTAGTTACACATTCGATATTTTTTATAATCACTACTATATTAAATCAAATAAGTAATATTTCATGCATCACAGACTCAAGCTTGTTTATCCTCGAAATGAACACTAGTAGTAGTATATTACAACCACATTTTAGATCTTACGTAGGAATAGGAGCGAGCCTATTTTAAGGTTCCAGCGACTAACCCACCTTACAAAGCAGCGAGATGGTGGTTTTAGTCGGTAGGCCCGAAGTCTCGATAGAGCCCGACACTGCCCTCTCGCCTCCCCTTGTGGTAAATGGGTGCGCACCAGGAGCATATCCACATGTTAAAAAAAAAGAAATAAGTATCGAGCCTAGCGCCGCATTTATTTATTTATTTAAAAAAAAGTACTGCCACATCACAAACATTTATCATTGAAAATAACTTATACTATTTAATTTATGGCTTGATGCATGTGACAATAATGGCGTACATAACATTGGCAATTCATCGGCTCGAAGATGGTATACAATAATTAATTAAAAAGGAAAAAAAGAAAAAGAACAACAGTTTCAACAGTAACAACAAGTCAGTTATAAAACAACAAATGATTAACGATTAGAATTAAAATTAAAATTAAGGTGCATTTTTTTATTTTGTTCTTAAATATACGCAACTTATCGTGGAACACATCAAGATCGGGTATTACTGTGATAAGGGAATGATACTCATCAGTTATTCTACGGAGAGGTGCTTGCCGTCCCAAATTAGATTTTACAGGTGGGGTGTAGAAAATATATTTGAGTTTCCCGCGAGGATAGGTACGGGGAACCTTTAAAGGCATGTTCTCCAGAAAGTAACTACACTAATATTGACCGCTCACGATTTTGTGAAAGAAGGACATGTCTAATAAAAGTCTCCGTTCACGAAGAGAACGCATTCGAAACCTAATTAGGCGCTCTTTGTAAGGATTTCTGTGATTTTTTCGCATTGCTATTGACAATTTCGTAACACAAAATCTTATAGCACTTTCCGATAATAAAGGCCTGGAATGACTCTTAATCGAAAAATGTTCTATTAGAATTTTTTATATAAAGTTTTTGGGAGTAGCGGAGACTAGAAATGTGCCCGGTAGACGGATATAGGCTCCTCCCTTATAATGGGGAATTGTCAAATAGCTGTCTAAATGTAGGTACAATACAGCTCTGCCTACTCTGCCCTCAAATACTTCACAATTATTTGCGAATATGAGCGCAAAAGCACCAACGAGGAATTCTGATATTTTATCTAACAAAAATAGTCTACAATCTTAAAACAAAGAACTTAAAGCCTTGAAATATTCAATTCCCATATCAATGAGGAAGCATTCAGTATCAAATTTCCAATACATGTTGTTTGTCTACAAGGCTATTAAAACATAGTTCATAGAAACATGTAAACAAAGTCAGCTCCCGGATGTTAGCCTGTCATTTTTCAGATTACAAAATGTACATACATGTCAGTAGCAATTGGTTATACAACTGATATCGGCAAACACATTGACACAACAGATATTAAGTATAAACAAAATGTGAAAAGCGAGGTCATTTTATTTATGGCTCGCATCGTAAATCTGATATAAATATTCTTAACAGTCTAGAAAATGTGTGATTGGCCTTCTAATGACTTTAATATATTGTTATGTAGATGTCAACGTTGCATAATATTAAAATCTTTATTTGTTCAATATGTCGTCGTGATATCCATAAAAATGCATGATTTCAAATCAAGTCTCTTAAATTGTGATGTTTATTTGAATATATTTAATTATTCGTTACATCGACATTTTTGGATGAATCTTGTCATTTCATAGGCATTGCCTTATCTTGCAACTGTTTTATATAAATTGTGAGTTTTTGGAAGATCTGTCCAAAATTAATAAAGAAAGACGAATATAGTTAATATCCAATTTCAATTTTGGGATCCTTATAGTTTTATTGAAGTTTATATTATTGTGCAATATTATTTTAACGATCCTTAAAATATAAAAATACGTTTCTGAATATGTTGAATGCAGAATATAGATATTACAAAATGTAAAGTGCATTTCAAGCTTTCTCATACCTAAAAAATCATAAAATGATGTAAGGAATCTAGTATAAAATATTTGATTTATTTTTCTTAACAAAAGCCATTGCCCGCTTCAGGGATTAAGTTTTGTGTCGCGGAGGATTTTACAAACATATAGTTAACGGACATAAATTATACCAGATTTCGGACAATCATTTGTGAAACACGGAAATAATTGTACCAGATTCGATACACAACATTCAGCGCATCAGCAGCAGCGAGGCATCTGCTTACCCGTTGCGCAATCCGTGCAAGGGAATCTCATACCAAATGTTCATATCCTATGCAATTTTGTCTGTCATATTTGTATACTTTACCTTTATATTTTCTATTGTATAAAATAGTATTCATTGGTTCGTTTTGTTATCAGTTGCTAAAATCGCACTTTACTCGCGTATAGCCTCCACCTAAATTTGTCAAATTAGCACCTTCTCTCTACAAACCAAACTTGTCTAGTTCAATACCCACACATTTGCATGCAATTTGCATTGGCTAATGTTGACGGACCTTTTATGCAAGCTCAAGACTTTCGTCATAAACTATAAAATTCACTTCATTGCCTTAAAGTTTAAAAGACACTTAGTGCAATTCACTCGTAACATACAAACACATAATTGCAGGAAAGTAGGTTTTGGAAAGTAAGGGAAAAACTGGTATTTTATAGCAGAAAGTGTGATCGTTATATAGGCTTATTAAGTTGAGATGAAACATGATTTATTGATTTAAAGCTGTAATTTATTCCAAAAATGGTAACGACATCTGTCTCAGTAACGTCGCGTCCGTTCTCGCTCCTTATTAATATAATTACCCGCACTTATCATATATATATATATATGGCTTTAATTTTCTTGTATTTAGGACATCTTGGACATCTTTTACGACGCTGGTGGAAGCGTAAACATACGTCCTCATTTTACTGCTGTCTGAGAGGGTTTTATAGGGTACTTAGATATTACATGAAACGTTATAAAAAGTGAACACTGTAGCATTGTGAAAATATTTATAAATCTCTTGTATAGTTGAGATAATTTTAATAATAATTATGTTCATGACATAAAGAGGTGTTGAGTATGTCAAGTAAAATAAATAATCTAATATAAAACATTAACCAAACTGTGAATCAAATCAATTAACCCTTCTTCTTCTTCGTGTCAATGCTTTTAGTTTGAACTATATATTATTTGCATAATATTTGGCCACTCTAATTGCGTTAAAGCATAATGATTTTAACTTAATATTTATACTAAAGTTAAATTGAATGGAACCACCAAAGTTTGTACTTGGGGTTTAAATATTAGGTCTTTACCTATGAAATTGCCGTTTTTCCTTAAATAACTTAAGTTGTAGTAGGTTTAGTATTTTTATTTTTTATTTTTTACTTCTATTAATCAAAGTAATCACCCATGCAATCAATGCATCTTTGCCAACGCATTGGTAGCTTATTGATACCCTTCTTGAAGAAATCAGCTGGACGGGAGACAACAAATTCTTCAAAGGCATTTTGTACTGCCTCTCGGGTATTGAATTTTTTTCCCGCCAAGAAGTGATCCAAATTCTGTAAAAAGTAAAAGTCTGTAGGCCCAAGGTCTGGTGAGTACGGCGGATGACGGAGAACTTCCAACCCCAGCTCTTGTAGCTTGGAGACCGTCTGCTGTGCAGTATGAGGTCGCGCGTTGTCGTGCAGGAGCAGTGGAGCCGAACGATTGACCAAAGCTGGTTGGAGACGTGCGAGCTTCTCCATCATTGTGTTCAGTTCTTCACAGTACACATCTGCAGTAATGCTCGTCCCGTTTGGTAAGAAGCTGAGATGAATTACACCGGCGTTAGACCACCAAACAGTGACCATCACTTTTCTAGGGGTAAGTTTTGGTTTAGGGCATTGTTTGGGTGCTGGACCAGAGTCCAACCAACTTGCTGAGCGCTTACGATTGTCGAACAGGACCCATTTCTCGTCACAAGTAACAATGCGGTTCAAAATTCCTTCATTTGTATGCCTGTTGAGCAGTGCAAGGCACGTCTCGACGCGTACTTCGCGCTGGCGATCATTGAGTTCGTGGGGTACCCATTTGTCAAGCTTTTTTACCTTGCCAATTTGACGCAAATGGATCAATATTGTTTTGATGCTAACGTCGAAAGCTGCTGCTAATTCAGCCGTAGATTGAGTATCATCAGCTTCCACAATCGCCTTTAATTCGTCATTGTCGACCAAAGTTTTCGGACGACCACGGTGTTCATTTTTCAGGTCAAAATTTCCAGAACGGAAGCGGGCAAACCAATTACGGGTGGTGCGTCCGTTTGTAGTGTTCGCTCCGTAAACATCGTTGATGTTGCGTGCCGCTTGTACCGCTTTGTTGCCACGACGGTACTTATACTCCATAATTACTCGAATTTTTAACGTATCCATAATGACGAAAAATGTTCGAATGCGATGAAAACAAAACACTAACTATTAAAGAAATGACGATTATAGAAAAAGAATTTCATGTTTTTAAAATAAAATCAATTTGAAATTAGAAACACCAGCCAAAAAAAAAATTTTTGATTTGATATGGCCAGTACGGCAGAACGGCAATTTCATAGGTAAAGACCTATTATTATTACGTCTCTTACGAACACGTTAGAGGTAAAGTTTTCATTTCAGTTGGAAGCATCGTTACTTTGAAATAACAGTTCATTAGTAATTGAGGGTTTTTGGTTCATGTTATAAAGTTGGTTGCCAAGTCAACCTAAATAATGTGTATATCTCCCTAGCAATGTTGCGATGGTAACTCGTGCGACAAGTTTAATACTTTTTTTCTCTTGATTGGTTTGCCACCATTGATTGATGTCGAATTTTTATGATCTAATAAAATATGTTTCTTTCTTTTTTACACGCTATCCTTCTTTTCTCCCTTCTTATATACTTACCTTCCTACTTTAATTTTCTTTTTATAAAGATTATTAACAGTGACTAGTATTCCTATTGACACCCAGGTAAACTAAATGCTTGTGTTAAGAATGGGTTCATGTCGGTCGTACAATGGACTGGATTCAACGCACGAGCTATTATTCGCAAGTTCAGCCTTATTCATTTAGCTGCAGCCTCTTATAATTTATTAATTATCTCTTAAGCTGCCGCATGCCGCCTCTAGTAATTTATTATTTATCTCGAACTATTTATTGATTTTCGACTACTAAAAACATTTAAAAGCATTGATATAGGTTTAATTGGTATTTCAATAAAATTATATTACATTTTCGATCTAAACATAAAACAGCGTTCTAATGCTATTTATGCGACGCTTTTTTGTGGTAAATAATGCATAAAAAAACGAATAATCAATCTAATTTCCGGCTGGTATGCCAATTATTCTACTTACCGCATTTACTGACATTACATTGAATTGCAAAGCGTGTGTATGACCGCAATGTACAGAATGCCACCACGTACAATATACATTACAAATGATGTCAATAATTCGAACAACGAACGTTTGAAGTTTATCTACGGTATTGTGGTATATATTCTGGTCTGATAATATGGATGACGTAGTGGTTTAAGATGTTGCCTAGCCCATACATCAAGCCTTATGGGTTGAAATCTCACACGAGAAAAATTTGCGTTAACCACAAATGATTGTTCCAAGTCTGGATGTTCTTTGTGTCCATTGTTAGAATTTTTGTAAAATGCTTTTCCGTTCTTTTTATATCCATCATGTATCCTCTCTTAACACAAACTTGTTAGCTTGCTTGGAGATATTAACAAGAGTACAAGTAATTAGTAATCTGAAAAAAAAACTTTCAACCACGGGGTTGTTAACTGAAGGAACAGTGTATTTACCATTACCTCACATCACAGTGACTCCTATTTTGCAAAGTCGATAAATCGGACTCCACTAGGTACGTTAACTAGTTTGAAACGTTTTTGCCACCCAATTGATAAATCACATCGAACAGTGTATTTACCACTTACATTGGCATCACAGTAACTCCTATTTTGCAAAATCGGTAAAGCGTGACTCCTCAATGTACGTTAACTGCTTTTAAATCCTTTTCCCACCCCAATGATAAATATCTATACTATACCATTACCATCTACCGTCATGAGTCATGACTAGGAAAGCCACAAAAGCCTTCTCATTATTTACGTTTCTTGTTTACCGTTAAACATAATTAAGAAGTATTACTCATTCTGGACGCTTTATTGTCAAGGTCCAAAGTTTATTTTGTGAATTTAATGAGGTCACAAAGTAACACTTATGAAATTCAAAGGTATTGTGAATTCAATATGGTTAAAATAATAAAATGATAACTTAAGAGTTAGTACATTTTGACTATAACTTGGTGCATGGTGTTAGCTGTTTATTAGATAATTAGATATATTTTTAAAACTACTTAGTTTCTTCTAATTAGTCTATTCTATATATTTACATTCTTCTATCTGTTTGTTGCTGCATTATACAAAAACCATTGAATATATGTATTTTAATGTGATTTTAACAGTTTAGTTTCTTAAAGTTTATCTTAAATTCTAAGGCATGTTTCACCTGATTCCTTTTAGCAGAACTAGAGATATAGGTGCATAGTGTACATATCCACGCAAAAGACATCGTGAGTGCACTATAGTTCATGTGAATAAAGCCGAGGACGTAAGCTAGTCCATACTAATATTATAAAGAAGAAAGTTATGTTTTTTGTTTGTTAGAATTTAACTGGAAAACTACTTAACCGATTTACCGGATAAAACTTCTTTCATAATTATAAAGCTATAATAATAATAATAACTGTGCCCGATGCCGGTGGGGTACCATATATTTTATATTTTTAAATGTATTTTTATAGGCATATGTATATTTAAAAATGAAAAGTATATTGTAAATATTTGAATAAAGAGTACAATAATAATATTCTACACATACACACAACACCATCTAGACCAAACTAAAAATAGCTTGTACTATGGGTAATTGGGTACTAGACAACGGATAAACATACATATATACTTCTATTTTGTAAATACATACATATTATACATAGAAACACCCAGACCAAGACAAACATCCATGTTCATGCACACAAATGTTTGACTTTTGCGGGGATCGAACCCGCGACTTTAGGTGTGGCAGTCGGTTACACTAACTACTACGCAATCGAGTCGTCATATATTATGACCGGGTAACATTTTATTTTAAAAACATACTGTTTCTAACATAACCTAACCTAATTTTACGAGAGCGAAGCAGTGGGCAAAAGCTAGTGAAAATAAGTTGCTTTTCTCTTATCTGACTAGCCTAAGTGTGCTATGTTATGATTCATATGAAGATAAACGAATGCCAACATAGTACCGTAAACCATATCAATTTCAATAAGCTGCGGTCAGTATTGTTCTGCACGGACGTTTTCTGACAAATATGGACATTTTAACAACACGTTCAAGGTTCATTATTTGTGAATAATTCATAACAGTTGTTCTTTTCAAAATAAATTAACCGAATCGGTATTATTTCAAGTTCATACGTGGATTGGTATCGCTGTTGGCAGGAATCACAATACTGCAGGCGCTAAGGAACACGGATTAAAAGTAGAATAAAATAAATATGTATAGCTTTATCTCACTCGATATCATAATGGTGTAGCGGTAGTGAATGCGACTGCAGTTTGAATCCCGGGTCGGGCCAAGAAAAGTTATTGGGTGGGTTAAGAAATCTCAATAGCAGCCCGAAGTTAGGACGTTGGCGGCGTTAGACACGTGCTTTATATGCTTTGCGAGGTACGTGGGGTGCCTCGGAAAGCACGTAAAGCCCGTTTGGTCCTGCGCCTAATCTGTCTCCGGTCGTGTCGAATTACCGCCCCATCAGTAGGCCAATTCACGTATTTAAATGAGTTTACTTGCAGTGCAGTTGCAATTAAGTTTCGATCGAAACAGCTCTTTTCGTATTCACGTAATTTTGACAGCTGATGTTTCAGATACAAAATCCGACGTAAAATTTAACTGCGACTGCATACGAACTGCATCGAAACTTGATCGGTGCGTCGAGATATTACGTGAATTGGCCTACAGATCATGAGAGTTAGGGACAGATGATGCACTTGAGTTTGCGCACACACTTGTGCACTATAATATCTTCTGCGCAGATGGCCAGTCTCCGTTAAGACTGGCCGCCGTGACCAAATTTGGTCTGAAGGCCATCATTATACTTGTACCCACTTTTGGAACAAATACTGTTGGTAAAAGAGTTAGGGTAACAAGTTCGCTAAATATAATACCTTACTTTTCTATGTGTGTATCCTATAATCACTTCTTAAGAAATAGATCTAAACTAAAAGAAAAGATTACATTCGTTGAGCTTATACTAAAGTATTTTCTGTTAAAGTGGCCTACCAAGATAGTGCGTAACCGTTTTTGTTTTTCTTTATTTTAAAAATATAGCTCACGCTCTAACCATAAATAATTCATGTGTCGCGAGGGACTTTACGAACATTCAAACAAAGAACACAAAGAACATCCAGACTTGAAACAATAATTTACGGATCCCACGAATTTTTGTCCCGTGTAGAATTCGAACACACAACACTCGGCGTAGTAGCAGTGACGAGGCGAGCTTAAACCCTAACTTAATTATGAACTCTATACAAGACAAGCTGATATAAATATATTTTAGTGCAAGAACAAAACGAATTTACAAACGTTTACGTTCAGTGCGAGGCTTGACATTCGAGAGGCAGTGTTGCCAACCATTGTGTAACACTCCTAAAATGTCATATCAATACATAAACATTATACCTCTACATGATTATACTAATTAGATCAGCAACTAAAAACAAATCTATAATTCCAAATACACATACAATTTAGGTTGTTTTCCCGACAATAATCCTATCATGAATACTATTTATTGCGGTAATAGCGCAATTATCGCTCAATCAAACATATAATTTACATAATTAACGCGAGTACATTGCATACAATCTCCATTATAATGTGATGCAATTTAGGTCTCGCCTAGTGGTTCGCGTATACTTCATCCGGCAACAGCCGACTCGATTGCGTTAGAGCAACACTACCTCTAGCAACTTTACAACCGCTACTGGTAAGGAACCCACGACAAGTATTACCAGATTAACAAGAGTTACCTCTTTAAACATTTTGGAGTGTTTTAATAGAGTCCCTTCTTTATGCAAGAACTCAGGACAAGAATACATTAAAAATATTCATGGGTAAGATGACGTCGACGTTTAATACTCGTTACGTCGATCCGAAAAAGAAAACGGAACGGTATTGCCAAATCAGAGTTGAAATTAAACTAGATCAAAGGAATTTTATCGCAATGAACTATTTGAATTGTCAAACAACGTTTTTGAGTTGGATCTCCAAGCATCATCTGAATTTTTGAAGCTATCTGCGTATTCCTTTCTACTACTATCAGTTGCTTAAATGGTGGAATATTACATTGAGAGGAAACCTGCATGTCTGAAGGATCCCAAAAATATTTTCTAAATTTGGCAGTATTTGGCAGACTATACATTAGTATTCTAACCTGCACTGGGCCAGCGTGGTAACTAACTAACCCTTCACATACTGAAAAGAGGCTCGTGCTCAGCAGAATAATTTATAATCAACACTGATGGCTATTAATTTCGCTTGATAAGTTTTAAAAATATTTGTTGCTTTTTAGCAGCCATGGTCGAAGGCAGACTAAGGTGACATTCGTCTCAAACCCTTGAGGTGTAAAGTTACTTAAACTAATTACATGCATAGTCTTACGTCCCCCAGAGTGTAGACAGAGTATATGACACCCACATTTCGCCAATAATGTTTTAGATGTTTGTCGATTACAGTTTACTTGGCAAAATTCAAGCTTAAGAATTTTCTGACATAAAATACAATAACAATTTTGCTAAAGCGGATATTGAAACTGAACTAACTTCACTATCGCAAATGTAAATGAAAATTCTGGCTTTCATTGTAAGTTAAATATAGTTTAAAATAATATACTAACTAATATTATAAATGCGAATGTAAGTACGTTTGGAACGATTTCACACCTTAACTACTCTATCAATCATCATGAATTTCGCATACACGAGGTCAGGAGTACAGAAAAGCGCTTAAGGTACTTTTCAAAAAAGGACTGTTCCCGAGAGATAGAAATTTATTGACAAAACCTACATTATCGCATGCGAAACCACGAGGAAATCTAACTAGTTCTAGTTACATACTTTCAATCCAATCTATTGATCTGATACGATCAGAATGATCCTAGTGAACGAGAATAGTGCCTACAATGCGTCGTAAAATCCTTTAGATTCTTCCATCGCTACCTTTGTACGTTTTTTATGGTAAATTAGATTGCATTGGAATTGCTAATGATTTCCTCGTTTTGCCTGTTAGCTATCATTCTTTCATTCTTTTGTGGAGCACTGGTATATAAAGTACTATAAGAATCAATATAAATTAAAATCAATTACCACATGTATGACGGAGCTTTTCACTAAGAATGGCTCGACCGATTTGGCTTTTTTTATTGTGTTTGCAATTGCAAACGATACAAACCTTATCCTGTCAATTGACAGGATAAGGTTTGTATCGTCAAACATTTGCGAAAAATCCGCGCACAATGTCGAAAACTTTAATGGAATTTTTATATGAAAAAAATTTACCGACGTTTTGATATTGAATTGAATTATGTGAAATGTGTTTTTGTATAGATTGACAGGATCAAGACAGTAGGGTCAGCTCGTAATACAAAAAAAATTGGCAAGGAAATATTTGGTCAGCTTGATGTAAGTGTACCGTGTTTACCGAAGCCTCTGGACACTTGTTACACAAAGCATAACTCGCGATGCGATCTTTGAAGAGCACTTGCTCCACAGTGACTTCACTGTACTGCTAGCGCGAGAGGTTATGAGTACACTTAGCTATTGTTAACAGAACTTCCCCTCTTCAAAGTGTCGGGAAAACCTTCTAAACAATATAAAGATACGTTAACGCAAGACGATATGAGTGTTAATCATAAAGATTTCTTGCGCGTATGATTCGCTTCAGTTATTTATTCAATGCAAGTATCTCTACTTGCACATGTTATACGCATCGTTTACAGTCAATGACGTAAATAGCTGTACATTAAATAATGTGAAGGAACAGTGTGTGATATCCCTCCAACATAAAGGGAGGATCCTCTGACCAGGCTGGTTGATCGTGCCTTTTGATGTCGGGAGCTTGCATATATACTTAGTCGCTTGGTAAATGTCACTTGTGCGATTCGGCATTGTGTGACGTCTTGTTAAGCGCGATTTTATATAGCGCCATCTGTTGGATGTAGGCTGAACTTCCTCACCTGTGCGGAATCGCCATATTAAATTTGTAACAGTGTTTTATAAATAAATATATGTTATTATTGTTCTATGGCAATAAATTGTGATTTAAATAATAATTATTTTACTATGACCGCTATAAAAGATTAAGATTGTGTAGGAAAAGCTATTTAAAATCTCATAAATGTCGTCAGCAACATGAGTCGATAAAAGACGCATGTTGCTGACTGTACAAGACTGTATATTGCACGTAGCAATACATATTACATATGGTTTATTTTCATCTGTCTAATTAGTACTTACCGTGGCGCAAGATTGAGCTTATGTTTACATACAATCGTAAGGCCGTAGGTCCAATTTCCAAGCCATGCAATAAGTTGATCATGTTCAGCATGTGAAATTTCATGATAATCGGTCGAGTAGCTAACGCGTGAAAACATAACAAACAAACTCAAATACGCATTTAAAAAAATTGTTAGGATTAGGATATGATCCCGTGTATTTTTGCATCTATTATCCGTTTATCCAACAGTTAATTATAGTGTAATTCATGCCGATTGCCCGATATTAAGCTCTAATAACAGCGCTAATGGAAGATTAGATTCATGATATAACATAATTAGTATGTCAACACAGAATGAAGCGCGATAGAATGGTATCGAAGGTTTTAATGTTCAATTGAGGAGTATTATGACATAGGCACGTCACTTATAAGTGGTCAGTATATAAGTACCATGTGTAGAAAGCACGTTTGTTGTCGTGCGATCTAAAGATAGGTGTTTTGGGTCTGGGTGTTTGTGTGTTTGACTGCACGGATGGGGTAGTGGTTTAACTGGTCGCCTCACCATTGCCATTGCGCCGAATGTTGTGGGTTCGAATCCCACACGGGACAAAACTTTGCATGATCCACAAATGGTTGTTTCAAAACTGAGTGTTCTTTTTGTCCGTTGTTTGAATGTTTGTAAAGTCCCCTGCGACACAGATTTTATTCTTAGTGTAGGAGCACCCTCTTAAAAAAAAATAAGGGAGATGTTTGTACTGGGACATAGATTAATCATTCAATACTTTAACGGTAAGTTTTTTCGTTGGTCCCTTGGCATAAGATTATGCTTATGTTAGCGTGCGATTATAAAGTCGAGATTGATACCCGTGTCGAACAAAGTATGATTGGTTTTAGGTACCAAATTTTCGGTAACAGCAAGCATAGACATATTTTAGACTACATGGAGCCTGGAAATGTGCTCGGTATAAGCCTAATAGGCTTGTCCTGTATGTCGTGGGTCATAAACACAGCTGGTAAATTGAGGATGCAATGCATTGTAAGCAAAGCTGTACCCCTTGAATACAAGTGTGTGCCTCGGAAAGCACGTAAAGCCGTTGGTCCTGCGCCTGATCTCTCTCCGGTCGTGTTGGATTATTCGTTCCATCGGATCATGAGAGTTAGGAAACAGAGAGTGTACTTGTGTTTGCGCACACACTTGTGCACTATAATATCTACTGCGCCGATAGCTAGTCTCCGTTAAGATTGGCCGCCGTGACCGAAATTTGGTCAGGAGGACATTAATATAATCAATACATTAAGAGAAAACATTGTACCCCTCTAAAGAACCTTGCGCGTACGTGTGGCATTTGTTATAGTTAATGTTTAGCTTCAGCTTTTGAATTTATTAAAGTCCGGTCAAGTTATAACGACTGGGTGACCATTTTGTCTTAATCTTGTTCTTTCTAAATGTGATTTTTTTAAACACTTTATTCCGATTTTTGTCCACTATTTTTTTACTACGCAACACAAACAAGCCATTTGGATTGTCCATTTCAGTTACACATTTTAAACCAAATAAAAATATTTAAAATTCATTTTTAATATAAGTCAATTTCACACGACTGGATAGTAACCAATATTTATTAAATATTAAAACAAAACTTTTAATATTTTACTTTGTTAATAAGACGATTGTCTACGTTCAAGCCAAATATGGACGGTCTCCTTTATGCTACGATAACCGCGTACCTCTAGAAGAGCCGTATGGCTTATAAATAATTAAAGATATGATATTAACCACCAGAAAGCAATTACAAGGGCCATTACTTGCCAAAAGCAATGAACAATATAACATAACGTTGTACTAAAGAGGTCGACAATTACTAAAATCATTATGCTAGCGGTCCATTGACTGCTATTCTATATCGCTTATTTAATTGTACATCATCTCTTTGCCACATATATAATAAAGACGAGAAGTTTATTTATTTTTTTGTTTGGACACACTTTTCTCTGGAACTACCAGTCGATATGACATTTATTTTGCAATTGATTGCATAATTATTCAGAAAGTTTATAGATATAGCCTATAAACTTTCTGATTTGTAGCGTGATGTTACAAATCACGGAAGCAGACACTGATCTGATGATTACTGAACCATAAACGTTGGTGAAACCGTGGGGGACATCTAATTTGATATAAACTATAATAAAACTGCGAGAAGCATAATTTAAACGGTATGGTATGGTTTCACATGTATGCATGTATTATTGCTGTTTATGTTGTTGTTTTAATAGTAGTTAAATCTTACGGTATATCCAAATATAACTCAGATAAACTCTTCTTATAGACAACGTTTTATTAATTGACAGTATTGACAGGTAGTAAAAAATAATAAATATAAAGATACAAGATTAATATCATCATCATTATAGAGTAGTAGAGCCTTGCTGATTTTAACATGAATGGCCGGCTCGACCGGAGAAAGACTACCCGCTCACAGAATATTGGCGCGAAATAGCAGTTTCCACATGTCCTACTGTTGTGTTTCGTTCGGTGAGTGAGAGTGCGGGAGGCCCAATCACCCTCTTCCCCCTTCCCTCTCCTTCTCCATCCCACTTCCTTTTTCTGTTCTTCCTTTCGTAAAGTTTATAATAAGACGCGAGATACGCACACGTCTACTTTTCGCGCACCTATGCATCGAATATCCAACAATTATAATGAGCATTTTATAGATTTAGATTTGTTTACTCTATCAGCTGGTAAATTTAGAAGCGCTTTATTGGCACAATTAAATAAATAAATAGAAAAGATAAGTTAACATTTTCAATGGAACACGCAGTTAGCTTAGGAATGATTTATGTATTTTATTTAAAATATTTATCTCATATTGTTTGTTATAAACCTACATGCTACTATGATTACAAGCGTTTGCTTCTAAATCAGCGTAGCGTCATTTAAATAAGCACATTTGTTTCTTTATCGATTATGGCAAGCCACTATTTTACTTTACAGCTTGTAAAATTACTCTAAAGTCTATTCAAAAGCTATTTTTAATATTATTTACTCGCATTAAGTGTAGCACGGCCTTATCACAACAATAGACGATGATTGTCCCAAAGTGTATCCGTAAGCGAAAATTATTAGAGGATATAAACTATCTGTCACGTAGACATTGAAATGATTTAAGTGGACTGCGATATATTTGTACAGAATAGTTTTGTTTCGGTAATATATAATTAAATATGAACTTTAATGTAATTTCGATTACAGGGATGACGCAGTGATCGCTATTGGTAGCGTGCCGAGTGTTATGGGTTTGATTACTACACGATATAAAAATATGTGTGATTCAGAAATACTTCTATGTAGAAGACTAGGTGTATACCATTAGAAATATAATAATAATATTATAATATTCTACCACATACACACAAAACCATCTAGCCCAAACTAAGCAGAGCTTGTACTATGGGTACTAGACAATGGATAAACATACATATAATATTTTTTTTTTGTAAATTCTTGCATATTATACATAGAAACACCCAGACCAAGACAAACATCCATGTTCATGCACACAAATGTTTGACTTGTGCGGGAATCGAACCCGCGACTTCAGGCGTGGCAGTCGGTTACTCCGTAGAAATAAAGTCCTGAAATGTACCCAGTAAATGTTAATATTAATTTGTTAGCTGTTTTTAATTTTTAAAATGACAACTCCCGCACTATTATTAAATCCTGTTTCACAGAGGACTTACAAACATTCAAACAGCGGACACAAAGACCACCCACACCCGGAACAACCATTTGCGAAAGAGTGCTTTTAAAAGTAGCGACCCGCCAACCCTACCGTTTTTCCACACATCTTTTGTATGAAAATTGTAATGTATTAACTGTCCGATAGCTTTTTATAATGTACACCGTACTTAAACAGCACACAACGCTTACGTATAACACCAACCTAACTAACACTGAAAGACGGAAAGATATTGTCTGTACCACACTTTCTGAATTAAAGTTTGTTTTTACAAATAGATTTTTCGCATTCTTAGGACCTTTTCTTTATAACAAGATGAATAAACAAACAGCTATATACGACCTAAGTTATATAAGATCTAAGCAGATAGTCTGTCGGTACTTATAAACATTAAATTATGAGGATACTGAAGATTTGTTGATTGTTGTTAAATAAGTAATAACAAGTTGCATGATAACAATTATAATCTTGGCCTATTTTTGCATTTATTTATATAATAAGTATGGGTAATTGTATATAACTTAGTTCCTAGTAGTATATTGTAAGTGCTCTTAACGCCTGTGGTACAGGTTTACCCTAGAACAGGCACCCATAGTATATTACCTATATTAAGTTCTTTATGGACTGTATTCATGTTTTGTAATCAATAAATAAATTATTATTATTAACTATTATTATTATTATTTGTGGATCACACAAATTTTTGTTCTGAGTCGGATTCGAACCCACAACCTCTGCTCTCCTCCTCTCTGCTTAACCTTCCTATGAAAACAGGCGTAAGTGAGTCTATGTACTACATTATGCATATACCCATAGATGTTTACCACATTATGGAATGGAAGCATCCAATACATTACCATATTCTAAAAGGGGATTTACATTTTATTATAATCGCTTAGGTGACGCGTTTGTATCAATTAAGGTTGCAGTATAAATTAGGTATTAATTTAGTTTTCCTTGTCAACTAGCTGCAGACACTTTTGGTAAACTACAAGATTTTATCATGCTTTATTCTGTATACAATGGCTTTTATTTACACAATTATTTATAATTAACTTATAACTAAAATTATGAAACAGAAATAAAAAAGAAAAGAAATACGTAAAACTGAAACTCCAATTGGCGTCATATAATTCCTTCGCATCATAGTCGACCGGTGTGTACCCAGAAGACTGGCAGCATTGCGACTTTGAATGGCAATGCTTATTATATTATTTTTAGCAGCTTGCAAATAATTCTTAATTTTATTTATACATATAATATATCGAACAAGTGCGTGTTGGACTCGCAAATTAAAAGTTCCGTACTATGGTGTAATATTGCTATATATTTCTTATTTGTTGTTAAAGCAGCGATAGAAGTACACATTCTGTGGACATGTCAACTCTCTACCTATTACGGTACAGCCCACTGATAAACAGACGAACAGCGGAGACTTATAATGGGGTCTCGATGGCAACTTTCGGGTACGGACCCTAAAAAGGCAAACAGCTCTCGATGGCGCAACGGTAGTGTGTGGGACTGCTGTACAGGTTTTGGGTTAGATTGCCGCATTGAGTAAATTATAATAATAATAGATTTTTTTGTCAGGAACATCGGTCCTTTTTTTTTTATCAAGTTCGTAGTCTTTAGTAATATATAAGTCAATGGTATTTTTAGTGATTCCAAATAGGTTAAAGGTTTTTCTTTATGACGACAGCAGTGTAGCCGATAGATGGCATTAAGTCACTAAGCAACGAAATCTAGGTTTAATACGCATCTGCTTACCCCTTCAGGGACAGGGAGGGGATGGGTGTGGAACTATGTATGTATATAAATGGAAAATCTACAATATCTGTTTATGTATGCGTCATGTTAAGGCTTGGCCGTTACTTGTAATGTAAAGGCGTAGCTATTTTCAAGGATTTTAAAGTGTACCCAATGACTAACATAAACAAGCGTCGTTGGTACTGTGGCAGAATTGCACAGTTACGTTTGCATGCGATCGTGAGGTTGCAGTTTTGATGCCCAAAGAGGCTAAAACGATATTGATTTTTAATTAGAAAATTCTCAGTACTAGCATGTAGGCTGGAAATGTGTCCAAATGATGACAATAAGCGTGTATCATGTTAAAAACGAAATACTACTGCTTCGGTGTCGCAGTGATAGTAAATGCGGATGACATAAGATTGGCTCCACGGATGGTGTTGTGGCTTAATTGGTTAGCGCACCACTGTCACTGAGTATTGTGGGTTCGAATCCCACACGGGACAAAATTTGAGTGATCCACAAGTGGTTGTTCTGAGTCTGGATATTCTTTGTAACCGTTGTTTGAATGTTTGTAAAGTCCTCCGCGGTACAGGAATTATTTCTGGTGTGTGAGTTCTCTTTTTTAACGGAAGGTGTTTTGGGATTTCATTCATCGGTGGGCAAAGTATTATTGAGTTGTTCTGTCAATAAAATATCTGGAGTTGTGCCTGGTAGAATGTGGGCCCGTTCGTGTTTAAAAGCATATTTTAGACTATATATCTTATGTGCTATTAATAATATATCTATATATTAATACGTGAAGCAAAAGCTATATAATTACCCCTTTTTACGCAAATTGCGTGGGCGGAGTATGAAATTTGGCACAGTTAAAGTTTATATGGAGAAGGAGGGGCGAATCCTAATATTTTTATAAAATATGCATTAGTAATACATTAAATTAATAAAAAACACTACACGCACACATCCATGCATTTGACACACGCAGTCGAATCGCGTTCGTAGTATTTCGGCATCGTTCGTCTGACGTCGCACAATTCTTTGTAACTATATATACCTTATTTATATGTAATAAAGAAAAAATAAAACAAAGTAGCAAGCTTAGGATACCAAAACCAAAACATAGGTTTTAAGTCAAGCAACTACACATACAAAATATCATCGAATTTAAATATGTCGTAACGATATATTAATACAATGATTTGTATGAAAAATACAACTTTAATATTGTCTTATGTTTACGCGAATGTTATACATTGAAATTAAACACTTTATACGGATTTTATACAGTAGCCATGTTCCCCGTGAACATGGCTGCTGTAAAGCAACCGAAACGTCGGGGCAAAGTGTAAACTCAAATATAAATTGTTTTAATTAGAAAATATATAGATTATATAAATAAATAGTAGTAAAATTTCAATAATAGTAGTGTTAGAGTTTTCAAAATTATGTAATACCAGTGTTTAAAGTAAAATAAACAACGCGATAAAAGCCGTATAAAGTGTTTAATTTCAAAATACAACTTTGTTAAATTTAAATATACAAAACGACAATATAACGTAAACCTAATAAAACAACTAAATCAATAGACTATATGCAAAATAAATGGCAACAGCAGGTTAGTATTTGCCTTGACACGGATGAAGTCCTGGCCTTTCCTTAAGTAAAATTATATGGCCTTAGTTGTAACTCTGCATAGAATATAGATAGAAATTAAAACAAGTAGGCGATGTATCTACGTATTTGGTTGTGCGACCTTCAAATTCGTATAGACGTATAATACTGATGAGTCAGGCCATACCACGTTTATTTATCAATGGTGTATCATGAGAATGGTGTATGTATGCTGAATAGTTAGGTCGAGGTAGTGTATTAAAATAGGTAGTGCAAAAAGTATTCTTAATTAAGTCTAGTAATTTGAATCTGTAGAGGCTGGGCAGTAACTGCCAACCAAAGAAAAATAATTACTCCTTTTAACTCTACGTATGTTTATGCGTGGCTCGGATATACGTCGATTTGGCAATTTTACTAGGATATTGGTGACATATTTTAAAATGGAAATTTTGTTTTCATTTGCATATTGGCAACACCTCACTTGCTTACTACTAACAAATATCCTTTTAAAGAGACTAATCCCGCACTAGGAATTATTTGTATATTTCGGGGAATCTTACAAACATTCAAGCAACATACATAAAGATCATCCAGACTCGGCGCAACTATTTGTGGAACACATCATCCCGGTTGGGATAGAAACCACAACAATTTAAATCAATTCACCAATATAAATATGTACACATACATAGATTGTTGTGCTTGTTTCCTAGAGGGGTATGCAGAGACTACGGATTTCCATTTGTTACGATCCAGACACACTTCTCTGGCTTCATTCACTTTCATCACATTCCTCATACATGCTCGCCGTTTTAAGGTGCTCTTAACCTGGCCTTTGTCCAGAACGTCTCCAATCTGATCGAGAAACCTTCGTCTAGGTCTGCCTCTTGCGATTCCATTCACACTAGCCATATAAACTTTAATATTAGAAAGTGTGAATAACAGATATTCGAAATCAGGGCTTGCCGAAGCCGGGAATATAAATATACGCGAGTATATTGAATGCGCGGATAGCGCAGTAGTTTATGCAGCCGCGTCGCCACAATCACAACTGCCAATGCTGTAAGTGTAGCGGGTTCGATATCCACAAGGATCAAAAATAAATGTGAGGTTGACAAATAGTTGTTTGAGTCAGGGTGTTAGGTATTTGTATCCATTGTTTTAACGCTTGTAAAGTCCTTAAGATTGCGCCGAGCGAAATGTGCTAAAACAGGCAGTCACAGTTAAGTTGATAAAATCAACACTTTTTGTTTAATACAAGTATAAAATATACATTTACCATAACAATGAATGTGTTTACAATTATTCCGTGTAAAAATCATAAAATAATTAATATTTACGCCTACAAAATTACGTAAATTTGCATGTGATTTTTAGATTATAATAGTAGAAATCTATCCTATTTTACAGCTTAAAAGAAACATAAATAGTTTTATTACAATTTGTCCGTCCCTAATATTTAAGTTATTGGTTGACAATAAAGATACACATTTATCAAAAAAGCACTTCAAATCCTCCATACAATTTGACTATGGCGGCCGCGCGCCGATTTGAATATCGAGCTCTGTCATTCAGTCCAACCGCGTCTTACGCTCGGCGCAGTCTTAGGAGTAGGAGTTTAAATAAAGAACAATATAAAAGAGGAAAATTAACCTCTTTTATAGTTGTTTATAATTATAGCAATTTGCATGATTTGGATTGTCTAGACGTAATTTAATTTTCTATTCTTCTTTTACGTTTGAGAGTCGAATGGACAATTAGCGAACGGAAAATTTATTCTAAACTAGCTTTTGCCTGCGACTTCGTTTACGTTGAATTAGGAAATAGGCAGCTACGTTTATTTATATTACATACAGATTTGAATAAAACTAAGCATACCGATATGGTCTATCGGTCTTAGTTAAACTTATAGGGAGTCTTCCTTCAATCCTGGGTCCTTTAAGCGGGGCGTGACAAAGCACCATTTCAGGTCGTCAAAGTAGAGACCTCAACATCGCCTCGGCTGTTATGAGGACGATGTGGAGGCCACTGCTCTTAGACCACACGACTGCTTACTATCAGGCGAAGTGTGGTCATTTTGAAGAGTAAAATAAAAAAAAATATAAAATACTTTGTATTCGTTTCTGTGGCCGGCAAACTAGTCACACATAAATAATACATTGCACTGAGTTATATCAACATAAGTTACAAGATAGAACAAATGTTGCCATCAATGATACACTTTGAATGTGTTAAAGCGACCTACAAAAAGTGTTAATATACAACAAAAAACATGTTACCTTAACCACAAATGAAGGACATATTGACTAACATTTACTGTTATTTTTTGCGCAACATTAGTTAATGTAAGTGCTATGCATAAGATCTCTTTAAATCAAAATCAAATCAGTTTATTTTTATTATTCTTTCAAAAGACTGCACTAGAAATAATTCCTATATCGCAGGGGACTTTACAAACATTTAAACAACATCCACTAACAACATCCAGACTCGAAACAACCATTTATGGATCACAAAAATGTTTGTCCCATGTGGTATTCGGACCCACAACACTCGGCGCAATGAGGCGACCACGTCAACCACTGAACCATCCGTGTGGTCAACAGGATCAAGAATAATAGGCCAGTGAAGAGGTAGGATCCAATGAAGGGGTAGGATCCAAATACGGTGGCTGAATAGGGTGTGATGCGTAGAGAGTTCGAGAAGCCGGCGTTGATTACTAGAGTCGTCTGTACTGGACATACAGGATAATCCCCTGCCTACAAATGACTGAACAGTAAGGTACTGAATAGTAATTACAAATTAAGATCTTGTCTATATTAAGTAAACGGATAGAGATACGGACGCTGTAAAGAAAGTTACTTGGGCCTCGAAGTAACTTGGTAATGCTTAAAATATACAGATTGTTGTATTAACAACGTTTCACGTTTATCGGAATGATACGGTTGTGTTCGTGCTTAATAAATGTTTTGCTAAATAGCATATTGCAAATTAAACCTTTTGTTCAAAGCGTTAAGTTGTTATTTGCTAAAATATCTTAACGACCAAATCTGTTTAATCTCGCTAATGCACTCACATCCAAGTTGGCTGTTGTAATTTGAATTGTACCACAATACCCATGACAATTGTTAACTATGGTAACTAGCAAGTTGACAACGGATTTCGGCGATTTCGACTTTTATTGTTTTAGCAGATCCAAGTTATCGCCTCGCCATTACTGTTATATGTACTGTTAAGAGTTTTAATCCGACGCACGACGGTTTATTTGTTTGTTCCACAAATAGTTATTCCAAATCTGGGTGTTCTTTACCCATGTCGGCCTCGTTGGCGTAGTGGTCAGTGAAACCGACTGCCACGCCTGAGGTCGTGGGTTCGATTCCCGCACAAGTCAAACATTTGTGTGCATGAACATGGGTGTTTGTCTTGGTCTGTGTGTTTCTATGTATAATATGTATGTATTTACAAAAAAAAAGTATATATGTTTGTTTATCCATTGTCTAGTATCCATACTACAAGCTCTGCTTAATTTGGGCTAGATGGTGTTGTGTGTATGTGATAGAATATTATTATTATGTTTTACACTTCCACCCCCAAGCATATAGGTCTAGCGGCCTCCCTCTGGCCGGCCGACCAAGGCAAGCCAGAGTTGAGAGTCCTGCGGGCGCTCTTGAAATTCCACCCCGGCCAACCAGTAACGGCAACAAGCCGGGAACGAGGCCCTAACCAACTCTCTGAGGCATTCAGGACCGCAGTGTCGCCACTCACATTCAGCCCGCCACAAGCTGCCCTGCTATTTATTATTATTATTATTATTGCTTATAAAATGCCCCAACGATGCCGTCATTAGTAGTGCAGGAGTTGTCTTTTTTCTTGTAACAAAAAATCGCATGCGGTTAGCGAAGCAAACTGCAGATAAACATTACATGTACTTCATACCCTAGTCCGCTCAAGGCTTCTAGATAATTACACGCAAGTTAAATGCTGGTATCATATGCAATTGTGTCAGCAACATCACTCGAACACGTCTCATTACGACAACAAACCGACATGACCTACTACTAGAGTGGTATTAACGTTATCTTTAAACGGTACAGACAGGTTAATTATAAACAATGATGTAGCTAACCTTGGAATAATTCGCATAGTACAGGGGGTTGAGGGGAGGTGCGAGTTGGCATGACCAAATTTGGAGCAAATAGCAAAATGTACTTAAAGGAATCTTGGAACCGATTTTGATGAATTATGAAACGGTATTAGAACGTATTTCAAATTGATTATATTTTTCTAAACACAATTGGTTTTAATTATGTCTCGGATACCAGCAATTGGCAGGTTAATAAAAACACACTGCATGATTTCATTATTCGATAGTCTGCCTAATAAGATAAAACTTTGGAAAGCAATGACATCGTTTATGACAAGGTAAGTACAACAAATAGTTTTCGTATTTGTATATTACACGTATATTTAGTAATCAATATGTTCAAAATGGTCTCCGCCAAAACACGCCAAGAACATTTTTATTCATCGTCGTACCTTACAATCATAAGCATAAGCACAAACGAATACATTGAATCAACATGAGTCGCCACTTTATAAACATAGGCGCCTCCTATCAAATTCTTCAAACAAGATTCTTCGATATAGCATACACTTGAACAGCCTGACCAAAGAGTCAATTCTTGTAATTAAACTGTTCAAAATAGAGTTCCAAACTAGTTTTAATGTGATAAACATCACATATACTATTTTCCTAAATTAAAATAAACGTCAAATGTAAATATCAAGTTTAGTTCAATTAACAATCATTAGACGATTATTACACTGAATCAGAATTCTATTTTGAAACGATTTTATCACTAGAATTGGATCTCTGGTCTTTACTTCACAATCTTAATGCAAAATTATCCACTATATAATGTTGAGTGATTTACAAATTCAACACTTACAGAAATCAAAATTCAAAAAGGGATCGCATCTCGCCAAACGATGAGTGCGCAAAAAACGGGGATTCCAACAATCGCAATTTTAATTTTCATCGCACGAAATTCCGATTTCCAATTACCGGCTGTCCGATTTTCGCTAAAAAAACATAATGAAGGCTCGTTTCCAAATGTATACGACGTCAAAAAAAGTTGAACCCATTTATCATACCAACATCGTCATTGTCTGGATATAGAAGTACTAGATGTGACATTGTAGGGAAATTTAAAAGAAGACTAGTATGGCACGAACCCGATGACAAATATAAATTGGTCAATACCCGGTTTCAGTTGTAATTCAACTAAAAGGGAGCTAACAGAACGTTAAACTACATTAGCAACAGCTAATCTAATCACTTAATATGAGTTTGCTTTTGTTACTTCTTTGATTAGCCTATCGAAAACCTGGTGAAAGTTTATGTTTATTTATTGTAGTTGTTTTCGAGCATTTTGCGCTATCTGCTATGCGTTTGTAGCCAGGAATTTAATGACTTTGAACCTATTCATTGTTGAAATGCCAGAAATAATTGAAAACCTATTATATGGCTGCAGTACTCAATAGGTTAAAATTACTACATCGTCTTATTGTCGTCCAATACGGCAAAACTTCAACCTTAAGACTTCAATTCCTCAACAAGAAGTATTTTTTGCAAATTACTAATAATTGTGCGAGTGTGTACCATCTTATTATACCAGAAACGCACATATGACATAATTCAACAGACATATGTAAGTACATAGTCCATGCTTGTTATTCCCTGAAAACAATCAGTTCTAAAAAAAAACAATTAATTGAACTTCATTAAATTCCTACACACATTAATTTAAAGTAAACAAAAAATTACAATCATATTATTAGTATGATTCATTTTAAAATCAGTGCTTTAACCTGTACATACATAAATTGACAACCCCTGTCATTCGTGTCTCATTGCTTCTTACCTTTACAACATGATAACACAAGCAATCAGCGTTCGCCTCAACCACAAATAAGCCTGGAGTATTGTACGCTCGGCTTATTTGTGGTTAAGGTAAATGAAGCGGTAGCTCATCCAGTAATCGCTTATCTTGGTCGCGTTTCACCTCGTCCCACTTAAGGGCAAACCCGCACAGATTATATACGCTGTCAAACATACAATGTGACATTACCATCGATAACTATTGTCTACTGACAATCATGACTGCACGAATGACCTTGTGGTCCAGATGATCGCTTCGCCACTGATACTGCGTCAGTGTTGTAGGTTCGAATCCCACACGTTAAAAAAATATACAGGGTTAAATGAGAAAAGGGTTAAATTACGTTCTTTTATATCTACTATTTTAAGTGTACTTAGACGAGAGGACACAGTTAACACTAGTTCAAAAAGAGACTCACGATAGCGGCACTGTATTTTGAAAGCAACAAAGATCTTTTAAAAGCATTATTGCTTGCCTACTTTAAAAACAAAACTGACTACAGCGACAACTGAATACACTTGAGCGAACACCCGAAATTAAATGGAACAACCAACATTATTACCCAAACGTTTTACCCCTTTGTTACTTCTACACAATTACAAACTGCACTCGAAGCGTAACAATTTTGTCGTTTCAAAGGCACAGCTTTTGAAGACGAAATTGAATATAACAGGCATTTGTGACAAACTAACGTTGTTAGCTTATGATTAATTTATATAGTTGTATCTATATACATTATGGTGTGTCTTTGTTTACACACATGAACATAACTAAATTCAATTTTTTGTGTTACAGAATCACGGACGAGCCAGAATGGGTAACGACGAGAAAAAGGGGAGCATAGTGCTCGAAAATTTTAATTCTACGTAAGTATTTCAGTTGTAATTTATTTAAATGATATCTCGGTGACGAGGTCTTAGGGTAATTTTTGAGGCCACTAAAGTGTTATTGGATTTTTCTGTCGAGAAATTTTCAGTAGGAGTAAGGAGTCTGGAACTGTGCCCGCTAGACGACAATAGGTTCGCTGTCGCTGTCACTTACGATAGCGTAGTGGTTAATGTAACCGACTGCCACGCCTGAGGTCACGGGTTCGATTCCCGCACAAGTCAAACATTTTTATGTGCATGAACATGGATGTTTGTCTTGGTCTGGGTGTTTCTATGTATAATATGTATTTACAAAAAAAAGTATATGTATCCATTGTCTAGTACCCATAGTACAAGCTCTGCTTAGTTTGGGCTAGATGGTGTTGTGTGTATGTGGTAGAATATTATTATTATTATTACTTAGCCCCACGATTGGACCATTGTGCGTAAATGGCCGACGCGAAAAATTTGTTCGATTACTCATTCCACCTCAGCTCCATCCAGAAAGATGATAGGGTACCGGTGTTGCGCAGTACTGCTTTCATCGTTTCTGGACTGTTTAGTAGTTTCTCACGCTTTTACAATGTAGGAGCACGTGAGCCGGTGTCTCCTCGGTCTGCATGCATTCCCTACATAAGGGGCTGTCAGTGATACTGATGTTGAAAAGGTCTTTGTGAGCAGTGCCCAGTTATTATACCCACTAGGTGGCGTAGGCTTTTCTTGTGATACGTAGGAGTTTGTAAAGTAGAGTATTTAAACATAGCTGGTGAAAATATGTGTGTCTAATGCACTTCTGCTTACTCTTGTACATATAGTCAGGATCATCTATGATTCACTTGTACGCAGCAAAATCGAGACAAGTGCTTGTGTATCCTCATGAAAAACATATAGGTATGTTGCTATTAGAAAAGGTTCAAAATGCTTTCTTGAGATTCCTTTACAAGCGCTTATATGGGTATTACCTATTTCTGTATCCGACAAAATTCCTATTGGGTACCCTAGGATATAATTCTCTGGAGGCCAGAAGGCAGTTAGATCATATCGGAACTATGTGCAAAATCCTTCGTGGCATAATTGAGGCACCAGAACTTCATAATGTGTTATTGAGTATATTTGTTCCTAATAATTACCACCGCGGCAAAAAGCACAAACTGTTTGCCTTACCAGCTTGTCGCACAGTAGCCCGTGTTAATTCGCCTATACCTCGGTCTCTCGCCACACTCAACGCTCTCACTCGGTGATATGCGGATGAATGGAAGAAGATATAGTCAATGTGTAAGGAATATTGTGCAAAGTTAGTATGACAGTTCAGTCTTTAATCAGTATAAGTGACCTGCGGCCGTTCTAATTAAGTAAATATATAAATAAAAACGAGAATTTATTTATACATTTATTTCAAGCTGAAGCTGATCTCTAGCACCACGTGGCAGCCATGTGTTGAAATGACTTACCAATCTAAATCAAATTACCCTCAAAATTCAATTTCAATAATGGTTTGGAAACTTTAGGATTGTCTGCAAAGAGTTATTGCAAGTTTTAATTACCTCCAATAAAAATACTTGATAAAAAGTTAGCTACGAATTATATTATTAAAATTGGTTGTTTTGGATTCGCAATTTGTTAACTTGTATTTATATATATAAATATAATATAATATTAGATAATTTAAATAATTACATATGGTCATAAATTAACTGCGTAACTATAATTTATTTATTTTTCGCATCTTAATAATCTTCAATAGCTCTTACAACATGGGCCTCTTCTCGGTGTCAGAAAGGCTTAAGCCCTAGTCTACAACGCTGGTCCAGTGGGGGTAGGCAGACTGCACTTATCTTTTAGAACATTATGGATAACTCTCAGACATGTCGGGTTCCTCACGAAGTTTTCCTTTACCGTTAAAGCCAGCGATAAATATATGTTTACAGCACAAATATATTGATGGAGTAAAAAACTAATATCTTAATTCTTTTCAGAGCAAATCTCGCCACAAACGCAGGATTTCAATCAACTTTAAGTTTGGGATCAAAGGAAGTTATTAACGAGAAAGCCTACAATCCATTTGAACACAGGAAAGTGGCACATCCAAACTCGTAAGTAACAAACTAATTTATTAACTTTTATAATTATTTGTAACTAAACAATAGTAAGTTATTATCACTGCGCTCGGTCACTGCAAAATAAATCGAATGGCAATTAATTAATCGATAACTACGCAATCGCGCATTCGAATAATGAGACGGTCGAAATAAATCAGTCTTCCAAAAAATCTGTAGATTGAAAATAAAAAATAAAACGATCGCCGAAACAAACAAACAAATCTTAAATTTAAATTTGGAATAATATTGACTTTATGCATTTCAACGGTTATTCGTTGTCATTGACTGAGATTTATAAGTAGGTAAAGGTTAGTAATGTTTATTAATGACAATAAGATATATAAATAATAAAAAAACAGCGTGTAAGGTTTAAATGATCACAAAGAAAAAGAAGTCTGGATTAGTTCTAATTCCTGATAGACCATGAATAGCTTAGATGGCAAAGCAACGATAAGGTTTATGAAGGAGGCATATTCAAGTTCCACTTCATGGGTTGTCTTTTTTCTATGTTATAATGTACATATATCCTACCTTTGCATGGCAAGTTTGCAACAATAAGTACAAGTATTAGGAAAGTAATCCATTGTCTCCCATCGCCATCCCATCTTCAGCTATACTTACTGGTGGATGCTGATAAAAGTCTTATTCCCGCAAATGTATTCCAGAAGGTAAGGCAAATACTACGCATTTCCACTTGATTGGATCCAGCCTTATCTCGCTTGTTTCCCTCACTCTTAGCAAGTTTTATGCAGGTTCAGCAGCTTACGATACTCAATCTTGCCTTTCCTAAAAATTACTCAGATATAGATAAAGTTTATTAATCTAGATTTTTCTCTACTGACATTTGTATCATATAATTGAAACAACAGTTGTCTTAATTTTGCATAAGATTTCTGTATAACGACTCTCTAAAATAAACTTATCTTTTTCAGGACAATAGGATCTCTGGTGCATCTTCTGAAGTCTTCTCTCGGCTCAGGTATCCTGGCGATGCCTGCTGCTTTCAAAAACGCTGGTCTTGCTGCCGGGGCGATAGGCACTATTGTAGTTGGCTTTATCTGTACACACTGCGTTTATGTTTTGGTGAGTATCTATATTAACATTATAACACTGAAGATATCGCTTGTTTGAAAACGCTTATCTGTACAACTACTTATCAGAATTGGAAAATATTTTGCATTCAGGTAAATTTTTATTAGTTCGTAAGTCGAGCAGATTCTGTCTGCGACTTTGTCACAGGAACCAGGATACAAAGTAGCCTATGTGTTAATTCAAGATATGGTATATCTGTCTACGAAGTTTCATTTAAATTCGATTAGCGGTTTTAAGCGATATTGAGTAACAAACGTCCAAACACCGTTAGGAATATTTTCATATGTCTAATTCTAGAGCCTGCACGTGGCTTACTGGGATTCAAAGGTTCTGATATGTTAATCTAGGACATGGCCTATATGTATGCAAAATTTCATCCACATCTGTTTTATAATTTACGCGTGATTGAATAACAAATATCTAAACATCTTCAGAATCTTTCTTATTAATATGTAATATCAGCATTATATAAATTTATTCAAGTTTATGATAAAATCGGTATATTCCCGAAGTTTTTCAGGTCTATATTTCTCCAGCTGTGCTTAAGCTTTTATGTTTTAAGTAATACAAGGCCTATTATGTCCTATGAATTGCCTCACGCAAAACATCCCGATCCAGAAATCGAATCTGAGACTTCACGATCGGCACGATTCTAACGTGGCAAATGAATAGTGTTGTAAATAATAATTAATGTCATGTTTTATGCTAGGTCTTATGTCACGGTCGCGTTCTTCGTATTGAAATCAAGGTGATGATGTCATCAAGGTCTTTCTCATAAACGTCTAGTCAGCCGTATTCTTTTGTAGATTTATTTCATCTTTGTAATCAAATTACTAGGAAATATATCTAAAATCAGCAAAAGCCTAGTGGGAAACCGTTGATCTGCCACGCTGAGGTCTCGAGTTCGATCCCAAGGCGCGCATCTCTGACTTTTCAAAGTTATATGCGTATTAAATAGTTAATAATCGCTTGCTTTAACGGTAAAAGAAAACATCGTGAGGAAACCTGCAAGTCTAAAAGATGAGAATGTTTTAAAAAAAATATGTGAAGTCTGCCAACCCGTTCTGAGCCAGCGTGGTGGCGTGGTGGATCATGGCCTAACCCTTTTCACACTGAGAAGAGGCTCGTGCCCAGCACTGGGACAGTTTAATACAGGGCCAATATTATATGTATAAAATAGACGGTAGTAAATGTGGCTGCAGTGCATGACGGGTTCATTTCCACGGCAGGCGTTATATGTCTTCTATCAAGAAAGGCTCGATAGCAGCGCAGTATCTGGAACTGTGCCCTTTAGAGGGGTATAGGCTACCGAGTCTGGTCTGGCGCAATACAAGTGCTCTATCCCTCGTCCTACATCTTCGGGAATATAGGCGTAAGACTATAATAATAATAATAAGGCCATATTGCTTGACACAGCACGCATCGTGAAGAGGTTCCTCTCGCTGGAGCCCTAACCACCGCTAGCTTGGACCCAGTTCCCTATGCCAGTGGATATTCATAGACTTTATATTTTTATAATTATATATTAAAAATTTTTTTAATATATAATTATAAAAATATTGTTATAAAATTATTGTTGTAAAATTAGGAAATAAAGAGAATAATAATATTCTATCACATACACACAACACCATCTAGCCCAAACTAAGCAGAGCTTATACTATAGGTATTAGACAATGGATAGACCTACATATATACTTTTGATTATATACATAGTATGTATGTATATAGCATTCATTTTTCTCCTTATTATGTTATGCCAACATTGTCGGTCATAATTTGACGCCTTATCAACTTCCTAATTATGCCAAATTGATATTCTCAAAATTACCAAAGTTTCAAGGACGATGAGGATCAAGTTATTAAGTTTACAAAGGAAAGTATTTACCTGTAATTTTTACGTACAAGAGAGAAGAGAGAAATCAAAGTCCAGAATCAAAATTCTGGAGTTTGATTTCTAATAATAATAATAATATCAGCCCTGTATTAAACTGTCCCACTGCTGGGCACGGGCCTCTTCTCAGTGTGAGAAGGGTAAGGCCATAGTCCACCACGCTGGCCTAGTGCGGGTTGGCAAGCTTCACATATCTTCGAGAACATTATGGAGAACTGCAGACAAGCAGGTTTCCTCGATGTTTTCTTTCACCGTTAAAGCAAGGGATGATTAATTATTTAATACGCATATAACTTCGAAAAGTCAGAGATGCGCACCTTGGGTTAGAAGTCGAGACCTCTGCGTGGCAATTCAATGGTCTCAGTAGGCTATCGCAGCTGTTTTTGTGTTTAGAAATACTTAGTAGCAGTTTTGCCGACTTCTGAGCACAGTTACAACTTCTAAGCTATTCATTGAAATTAAACTCATTTATACGGATTTTATCGCGTTCTTTATTTAACACTGTATTACATAATTTTGAAACTGTTACACTACATACTACTACTATTAAACTTACTAATTTTTAAGCTAATCAAATTATTAAAACTATTTACACTTTCCCCGACGTTTCGGTTGCTTTTCAGCAGCCATGGTCACGGGGAGACTAAGATGGTAGTTGTCTCAATGTTACAGTGTAGTTATTTCCAAGTACCCGAACATAATTTAATCATTGGTGTTTCTATTTACGCAGAATGAGCTCAAAGTATCATAAAGTCTAGCTGTGGTTTGCTTCTTCTTGGGTTTGACTATTTGAATTACGGGATCCCAAGCTGGTGGTAGATTCCAACCATCTCCTTTATTGAAATTAGGATGTTTTTTGATCTCAATAGCCTCACGAAGCATCCTTGGTAGGAATCGGTGTTCTTTAGCGAGAATCTGTTGTATTTCGAATCTCAGGTAGCAGTTGGTCCCCTGTTGTACATGTTCACACACAGTTCTAAGCTATTACTGAGAAAATTTTGACAGAAAATGTTGACCCGATCCAGAAATCGGGCCCAAGAACTCATACATGGCAGTGGCATTCACTACCACTTTTGCACATTACCAGCCAGACTGTGTACCAAAGTTTTCTGTGAACTGAACTCACAACTGTCAAAACGACAATGGGACGGCGACTACCTAAACCATTACCCGATCCGTGCAGTCTCTATTAAAAGTGATGACAGTTTATAATTTAATAATAATATCCTCCACATCGTTTCGGCCACGACGGCCAGTCTTAATGGAGACTGGCCAACTACGCAGGAGATATTATAGTGCACAAGTGTGTGCGCAAACACAAGTGCACTCTCTGTTCCCTAACTCTCATGATTCGATGGAACGGTAATCCGACATGACTGGAGAGAGATCAGGCGCAGGACCAACGTCTTTACGTGCTTTCCGAGGCACAGGGGTGTCTCACACCGCCAACTTCCTAACTCCGGGCTGCTATTGAGATTTCTTAACTTAAAAACCCAATAACTGTTTGTTGGCCCGACCCGGATTCCAACCCGAGACCTCATGCACAGCAGTCGCATTTACTACAACTGCATCACGAAGGCAGTCAATTAATTATTGTAATAGTGAAACCACAAGGAAATATTGACTCAATACGCAAACAATTGATTATTATCAATTACATTCTCACGCCTATTGGCGATTATATAGCCGTGTTTACAAATAAGAGAAGCTGGGCGTCAGGCCAAGGTAACACGGCAGAATAGCAACATGCCCAAGAGATTACATCTATTAATCAATCTACCGTGTCTATTATTTTATTTAATGAGTATTATTTCTTTGTTCATGCCGTTTATTTATTCATAAGACACGACGATTTGTAAACGGATGACTGTTTTATTATGCCGGCAGTTGGTGAGTTGAAATGGTTTTAAAATATAGACATACATACATAGTCAGACGCCTGTATCCGCGACGAGCGATATTGCATCCAAACTTGCCAATTCTGATTTTAGGTCGTACGTAGTAGGAAGCGAATCTACTGCCATCTATCGGGCAATGTTCCAGACTCCATGCTGATTGCGAATGTCTTGTCAGAAAACCTCAACAACATATTGCTCGATCCGAGAATATAAACCGAGACATACGCCACCAAGGCAATCGCAGTATAACTTTGACATAGAATCTATATATTAATACGTGAAGCAAAAACTTTGTACCCTTTTTTACGAAAATTGCGCGGACGGAGGAGTATGAAATTTGGCACAGCTAAAGTTTATATGGAGAAGGAGTGACGAATCCTAATATTTATATAAAATATGCAATAGAAATACATTAAATTAATGAAAATACACTACACGCACACAACCATGCATTTGACACACGCAGTTCGAAGCGCGTCATTATGGTTACATATATCAATTATAATGACATATATCAGCAATATCTTACAGGCAAACTTTGGTCAAATTTCGAACACTAGGCGACCGCTAATAATTTGTAATTGACTCATGAATTTATATGAAATATACACCAACTTATTTCATTACATCATTACATACTACAACCAAATTACTTCGGCCATTTTGGAGATTATAACCACATAGACAAACAGACAAATTTGTTTGTAGCGCAGTTAATAAGTTTATTACATATTAAGATGGTTATTATATTGTTACAAAATGTAGGTTAGGTTAGGCTAGATTAGTACGTAATAGTACATACTTTTTATAGGTGAAAAGTACCCTATATCCTTTTTTGTTCCCCTGAAAACGAGTATGCGACATTTCATGGTGATCGCTTAAGTAGTTCGGTCGTGAAAGCATAACAAACAAACTTACATTCGCATTTATAATTTTAGTTAGGATTAGGATTCAAGACTACGCCAATACTTAGAACAAATTCTGTTTGGCGAAGGGCTGTATAAAGCAGAGGTACCCAGACATTTTTAGTCAAAGACCATTTTTAAAATTTAGCTGTTTCTGGTGGACCCCTTGCAGCTAGAAATTTAATACACCAAATAAAATCGGTATATGCGGAACAAAAATTTAAATGGTTTCAAAATAAAAATTTGATCAAATCTCTAAGGGCCGAACTTTTTTTTTAGCTGAGCTTCTTATAATTTTATCTGCCTACGTTGATCGGTGAAGTCAAGCCAACATTTTAGTTCTTCGCTATCGAAAGCAAATTAATTTTCGTGGACCTCGCTTACGAATTGTGAACCCCCATTTTTTTTCACACCAGCGTGGACCCTCGTCGAGTCTACCGTGGACCCCTGGGGATCCACCTGGACCACTTTGAGAACTAAGGGTATTTAGCATTCAAATAACGGACACAAAAAGCACCCAGACTAAGAACAACCATTTGTGTTCCATACAAAGTTTTCTTCCGTGTAAGACTAACTCACAACATACGGCATGGCAACTTTAGCAGCGACAACACTATTCACGTAGATATTGCTAATGAGATAAATAAACACAATACATATCAAGCCGCCGATGCGTGCTATACATTTTAAATGTTACTAGTTACAGCATTAATAATACTGCACATAGTATTATGTCCTTAAAGACACGTGAAGCACGACATCAGGACACGTGATAACAAGGACTAATCATAGATTGAAACCATAGATAAGCCGTTAGTGTACTTAGATCGTACGAAAGAGTATCCACAGCAGTGACGTAGTGTGGTTGTCAGCCACCCGGGGCGGAAAAATTTTGCCTATATCTGTAACAGGCATGTCATTAAAAAAATGTTTGTCATTTTAAAGACTTTTTAGGTAAAAACAGTCATAATTATTGTGTATTGTATAGTTCAAATATTTACAAGATATTATTATTATTTATTGCGAAATTTTGCCGCTCCCTAAAAGTGCCGCCTCCTAAAGGTGCCGCTCGAGGTGGACCGCCCCTGCCGCCCCCACTACGCTACGCCACTGATCCACAGTAAGAAGAGTAAGCTAACACATTAGATAGAGAATGATAAGGTACATTTTTCAATATGAGGGAGCGTGATAATCCTATAGTTAACTGCCTCTGTGGCGCAGCGGTAGTGAATGCTGTGCATGAGCCTCCGATAGCACGTAAAGACGTTGGTCCTGCGCCTGATCTCTCTCTGATCGTGTCGGATTACCGTCCTATCAGATCATGACAGTTAAGGAACAGAGAGTGCACATATCTTTCCGCACGTGCTTGTACACTATAATATCTCCTGCGCAGATGGCCAGTCTCCGTTAAGACTGGCCGCCGTGACCGAAATTCGGACTGGAGGACATTACATTATGTTTAAAATCTAGATGTCAGTTGGCATTGTTTGTCAGACGGCAACGTAACTATCCTGAAATGTGACCATATTGAAAGTAGGGCGCACCGCATGATTAAAATCTTGGGGACTAATAGAACATATTTTATAACCTTTATAATATTATAGTCGCAAATGTGAGTTTATTTGTTACGCTATCACTCCTTAACTACACGACCGGTCATCATAAAATTTCAAACGAAGTACAGTTACGGAGGGATAACTTATAACGCTATAAAGGCACAGTAAAAGAAATGCTAGGACTTATGATTGATTTACTGTAGAATTGTTATAAGGATTATTAGAACTAACATGTCCTATAGTCTTATATTCGATTGGTACTTTTATTAGTATAAAAGTAGAGAAGTGGCCCAGGCCCAGCAGTGAGACAGTTCATATACAGGGCATGACTAACATAATTGTTATTATTATATTGCCTTACATCAAAACAAGTTTATTAACCCCAAACAAGTATTGTACAGAGTTTAAGTACCGTAAAAGCCTCAATCTCATAAAAGACCTTCATTCAAAAAGGTTTCACCGCTATATATAGTGAAGGCAACATCCTCTTCAGAGTATTGGATAGTTCATTCACACTCGCAAGTTCAAAAAAACTTTAGAGACTGGTTTACATATTTTATATTTCTGGTTACCAAGATTTTGCCCGCGGCCTCGCTCGCGTAAATATAGGTTGGGTTATTGACAGTACTATTTCTTGGATGAAAGGTACCCTTTGTCGTTTTCACTAATAGTCCTCTATGAACAGCTAAACGTGCTTTTACGGATACATTTCGACTGTTCATAAAAGCGCGTAGAGCTCCATTCACTTTATTGCCAGCAATCGTTCTCCTTTCAATATCTCCCTCATGTTTATCATTTCTTGTAAACAAAGTACCCAAATATACAACTATCTCACTTGCTCCACTTTTTCTCCATCAATCATGATATTACATATCGTTACGCACTCCTCCTTTTCAAATTATTTCGTCTTGCTTACATTCATTTTCATTCGTTTAATCTCAAAATAAATACTTAGAGTGTACTGACAATACTGGCTGACGTCAACGTCGTCGACCTAGAGGTCTCGGGTCTGATGTCTGGGTTAACCAAAGTGTTATTGGTTGTATGTCATGAAATTCATAATAATATCACGGTATCTGGAACTGTGTTTGGTAAACGGCATCAATTCCATCTTGTATTGTATAGTATCTAAAATTATAGCTGGTGATAAGTAGATGAATAGGCCTCTGCCTGCTAGCTCTTTAATATTAAAGGTGTGAGACCATGTATGTAACTACATACAAAATTATAACATTACTAGATGTGCCCGCGGTTTCACTCGCGTTTATAATTACTGCACCGCTCCCGTGTGCTAAAGCGTGATGTTATATAGCCTATAACCTTCCTCGATAAATAGGCTAGCGAACACTAAAATATTTTTTCAATTCGGACCAGTAGTTCTTGAGATTAGCGCGTTTAAACAAACAAACAAACTCTTCAGCTTTATAATAAATAAATAAATATTCTACCACATACACACAACACCATCTAAATAGTAATAATATAATAAAATCAATAATATTAGTATAGATATATAAATTCCACAGAACAATATTTTATTTGTTTGAGTCTCTACCCAAAATACCTTGTCTTATATTGTACATAGACTTGTATATCGATTATATCAAACGTTTTATGCTAATGCCCATGACGGCGGACTATTTTATCGTAAGAAAATGTTTATTTATTACATTTTGCTTGTCGTTTTCCCCGATCGACCAACTGAGGGTTTTTGATCATGAAGGCATTTACGTAGATTACATGACGCAAAATACATAAGCCAAATTTAGAACCACAGATATGGTGCATACTAGATGCACTATATATATGGTTCTAAATTTGGCTTAGTTTTAAAATGACTGTAAGCTCTGTGGTTGTAAATACTATAGTTCTAAAACAAATTAAAGAAACAGACAAATTGCCAGACCCAATTAATTATATCCTACTAAGATTATGAAGATGTTTAAAACTCAATCGCACATAAACCACTTAACGGATTTAACCTATTGAGTGCTAGTGGCACACCGGCCAGACATTCATAGGTTTTTAATTATGTCTGCCATTCCAAAACTTTACAGGTTAAAAGTAATTTGGCTCACAGATCTAAAATATATATATATATATATATAATGGTCTACCATTTTATCCCAGATTGACACATGTGATACTTTTTATCCTAATATGCGCTTCTGTGGCGTTCATATACAGGGTGTCCGGTAATTAATAGATAACCTTGAAATGTCTTATAGTAGAACTGAAGGCCATTCAGAAAAATGAAAAAAGAATAATAGAAATATTAAAATAAGAATATATATTAAAAAGTGCAAGCTACATTAGCATAGCATACTTTCGACTGTCTATCTATTAGCATAATTAGTGTTTAATAATAAAACAACAAAAAAACGATGGATTTCATTCATTTATGGTTGTAGTATACAAGAAAGTTATACATGGTGATTAAAAAAATATCACATATCTCAGGTAGTAGTTAGGATAGATTTTCTTCATATTTTTTTCTGAACGGCCATCAGTTCCACTATAAGACATTTCCAGATTATCCATTAATTACCGGACATCCTGTATGTTTTAAATGTCTGTATTGTACTATTAAAAAGCCTTGTGACGGTTTTGTTTTAATATAGTTAGATAAAAATGTAATTCATTAGAACTACATACTAATAATGATAACTATTATCAGGTCAAAACATCACAAGAGGTATGCGTGGATGCTAAGAAACCATCCATGGGCTTTGCGGAGACCTGCGGGGCTGCCTTCGAATATGGACCTAAAAGATTACGACCCTGGGCGAACTTTGCAAGGTAAGACAAAAATACAAAAAATAACTAGCATCTGTATATCACCAAAGGCGATAGCCCAGTAGATAAGGCCTTGCGATTGAGAGGTTCGAAACGCAGCCATTGCACTTCTAACGTGAACCTACATACATATATCCAACGCAAGCATTTTAGCTTAGCTTAACCCTGAGAGGGTTAACAAGATTTAAGACCTATTTGAAAACCGTATAACCTTAAAAAGTGCATCCGCTATGCCTATGCATTGTATACACATGTCGGCCTTTTCCATCAACTAACACATTTCTTAACTAAATAATGTAAAAACTGGTGATAATTCACTCGCGGCTAGCTTATAGAAGCACGGAGTCTGGATAAACGGCAATAGTGCCGTTTATCAACCACAGTCCAGACTCCATGCTGATACTGATAATTTCGTAGCAGAAACCAAATACTTTGCCTGACTCATGTACATCAGTAGCATACAACACTGTTGGAACGAAAAAGAATAGACCGCTGTTGAAGACAGGAAGGCATTGATGAAAACAATACATATTTTCATTTATACAATTTATGTTATTTGCAGAACATTTGTGGACTATGCGATGACGTGTACGTATCTGGCAGCGCTTTGCGTATATATCGTCTTCATCGCTGAGAACTTCAAAGAAGTAAGTCAATTTACATACATTATTTTAACTTACAGGAAATCGACGAACTACTTTTACGTCAGTTTCCTAGAAATTAATACTATGCTTTTTAGTAACACTACAGCGTTGCATCCAGTAAGTACGAGTTTTGAAATATCACCTTGCGTCGCTCGTTATTTTCTTTTGATCCTGTCTTATATATCTATATAGCCTCCGTGGCGCAGCGATAGTGGATTCGACTGATGTGCATGAGGGTTCAAATCCCGGGTCTAGCCAGCAAAAAGTTATTCGGGTTTTCTGTTAAAAATCTCAATAGCAGCCTGAAGTTTGGAAGTTAGCGGTGTTAGACACCCCCGTGCCTCAGAAAGCACGTTAAGCTATTGATCCTGCGCCTGATCTCTCTCCAGTCGTGTCGAATTAACGTCGCATTGGATCATGGGAATTAGGAAATGGAGAGTGCACTTGTGTTTGCGGACACACTTGTGTACTATAATATCTCCTACACAGATAGCCAGTCTCCGTTAAGATTTGCCGCCGTGACCTAAATTCAGTCTGGAGGACATTATTATTATGTTTCTCTTATCACAGGTATTTTCTAACATATTATATTAGAAAATACCTGGCCCTTTGGGAGGCTTACATGGAGACATGGGTCACATGTGAAGTGGCCCTTCGAGAGTTTTAATCAAAGGTGGAATGGAACACCTACAGCAGCACTAGCCACAGCAGGCGTAGGACTATTGCTACGTATGGATTCTAATATATGGGCTATAGGTATAGGAGTTTGGTGAACCGGTATATTGCTAACTATGGATGAAAAACGGCGTCTGCCCTGAATATTCTAATAGCATCAATGCAATGGGCAGACAGTGACACGCCAACTCACTAGATGGGCCCTCTGAATAGCCACCAAAGGCATACAAGCCAGCAGCAGAGGGCAACACCGGTGCTAGGACCGGCGCTTGTGGCTAGGAGTGTCGAGCGGTGCGGCGCTGGTTTCACCATCACGGGTCTCGTGACAATGGAAACACAGAACAGGTTTCCTCGTAGTTCTGCCCTTGAACATGACACTTCCACCCTCAAGCATATAGCTCTAGCGGCCCCCCTCTGACCGGCCAACCAAGGCAAGCCAAAGTTGAAAGTCTTACAGGTGCTCTCGAAGTTCCACTCCAGCCAACCAGTAACGGCAAGCCCTAACCGACTCTCTGAGGCATTGAGGACGGCAGTGTCACCACTCCCATCGCTCGCCACAAGCTGCCCTGCAGTTTATGCGCTTTTATTTAACCTGGTAAAACATTTTTTGTTTATATCACAAGGCGAAGGTGATAGTTTAAAAGATAGTATACTGTGCCCTCCGATATCGCGTTAGTCTGATGATGAGATAACGACTGTCCCAGAGGGGTTTATTATTATTATATATATAATAATAATAATACCTCTTCTCTAGGGATTAGTAATACATCCTGTGGAATTCCAAGTAACAACTGATGCTTATTAATATTATTTAAAAATTAAACACTTCGACGCAAAATGGCCTTCTAGGTCAAGGTTACGACAGTAGGTAGGACGATATTCCTGCAATATTATTACAGTAACAAGGTACTAAACCAATCGATCAGACTCGAGGGAGTTGCTCAGAACCCTTCGTCAACTAAAAGAGGTCTGATGATCTTCAAACGGCTAAATAGATTTTCTTTAATCTTAGCCAAGAAAATTCTTAACGTAGGCACCTTTTAAACATTAAAATCTAAATCAAAATCGGTTTATCCGTATAGACATTTAGATTAAAAAGTTGTGCAATAAGGGTTTAAAAAACATTCAGCTTTTTTTTCCTAAAAATATTAAATCAGAATCAAAATCAAAATAAATTTATTCAAATTAAGTTACAAGGTAACACTTATGAATGTCAAAGTTACACGTAATTTTTTTCTGTGAATTTACATTTACTACCACGTTCAGCAAAGCAAGGGTGTAGGGCTCATGAGAAGAACGGGCAAGAAACTCATAGCCACTCTTTTTAATCGCCAAGTGTATAATAATATTTCGTTTACAAATCATAACTGTACTGTGTGTATTAAATGGACTAAAACTAAAATTAGGAGATGGGAAGTGGAAGCAGTGTCACCAATACTCTGGATGATGGCAATAGTATTGACACCATCGAAAAGACTACACGAATGGCGTACTGGTTTAAATGGTCGCCTCGACAATGCCGCTACGCCGAGTGTTATGGGTTCGAATCCCACACGGGACAATGCGTGATCCACAAATCGTTGTTTCGAGTCTGGATGTTCTTTGCGTCCGTTGTTTGAATGTTTGTAAAGTCCCCCGCGATACAGGATCTATTACTAGCGCGGGAGTAGCCTTTAAAAAAAAGACTATTTAAACTACAATGTCATGCAGACTGAGAGTTATCAATAATGTTCTCTAAGATTGGTGAAGTCTGTCAATCCGCACTGTGCCAGCGTGATGCACTATGGTCTAAAGCTTCTCACATTTATAAAAAGTATGTGCTCAGAAGTGTGACGGGGCCGAAGTGTTAGTATAACCAAGATGGCACAGGACCCGCTTGGAGTAAAGCGGTTGCAATAACATCTTACAACATAAAGGAAAACTATCGCGAACAACCTCAAAAATTGTTGCTGTGCTGTCAGCATTACAGGCGAAGATCATACTGCCCTTAGCAACAGACCTGAGCTTTACAACCGCTAATCCTGCAATGCTTTCAGCAGGGGCACTTAGGATGCACGGCAGGAACATAGGGATAACTGTTTACATACATTCATAGTATCATCCCTACATCCCCGAAGGGGTAGGCAGAAACGGTATAGTAGCCACATTTCGTCAATTTTGGGTTTTGAGTCCCACGTACTGGAAAGAGAGCATATAGTCGTTTACCGGACACATTCCAAACTCCGTACTGCTACTGGACATTTCTAACCAGAAAATCAGAATAAACTTTATCCAACATCGGCCCTTCCTCTGCTTACCCGTTCAGAAACATAGGCGTGAAACTAGTTCATTATATAAAGGTATGAACCAAATCTAAGTGTTCTTTATTCCATACAAACGTATTCCTCTGGTTTCTTCCTGAATAATGACACTCGAGCAAAAACAAGCATTTCCTCGTTAGTCAGCGTTTCCTTTTATTAAATCACCCGGGACACAACGATGTATCATGGGTGACTTTACAAAGATAAGACAGATAATTCAAACGAAATGCGGCGTAGATGCAGTCACTATCATTTGTTGGTTAAAAAATCGGATTGCGTATCTTGGTCAAAAAAAAGCTATTGCGGTTTTTTATAGGATATTCTTAGTAGAAGTATGGTGTCTATAAATCTACTCGGTAGACGACAGTAGCCCCGCACTCCACACATGGCACCTAAATAAGAAAGAAAGAAAGAAAAATGATTTATTTGAAACTCCATACGAAAATAATTTAAAAATTATTTTAACAATAATAAATACAATTTAACAGAAGGCATGGAGATCAAATTAGGCACTGCGTATATATGTAGCTAACGAATTATGTGTAATCTACGTTTTCGAGGAAATAGATAGGAGATTATGTATTGTAATGATGGAAACTCGATAGACTACGAGGAATACTATATTAATGGATAAAATACATATAATTATTAATTACACATATATATAGGTAGATTTAGATCTGTTTATCAGGCATTTCCTCTACCAATAGAGACACAGTTTTTTTTATATTTCTCTTTTCTATTGCATTGTTTTTTTTCAGTTAATTTATATTTAGTATAATTTATATTGCATGCATGTAATCTGCCTTAAAACAAGTGGCTCAGAACCCACTGGTCCCCTAATATTTGTCTCCCGGAATAAAAGTTGTAGATCCGGCCCCTAAGTCGGTGCCCATTGGTCCCTCAGTAGAAGAACAGTCAATATTAATTTATTTTTAAGGTACCTACTCGACTCTGGAATAAAAGTTATAGATTCGGCACCTGTTCAAGTGCCTTTTGTTTCCCCGATAGAAAACCAGCCATATTTTTACATAAAAATGTGTTGACGTAGTACATTTATGAACAGTACATTAACGAAATTAGTTTAAAAATTATATTATAATTATGATTGAAAAATAAAAAGGCATTTTAGTAAAATAGATATTGTTATTTTGCATGTATTTTTGTTGATCTCTATACATATACAAAAACTAAGAGTTGATTATAATCAACTCTTTTTATGCATTTTAATTATTTATTGTTGGAAAAGATTTTTATATTTGGTTTATTGTTTGTAAATGTGACTGTGAATCTATAGATGGGCACGATCTTTAACTTGTTAATAACCTTTATAGGTAAGTTTAAAAAGGACAAAATATACCGAATCGTTTGTTTTCTAAAGTAATGATAGTGAATAAAACTTATTTTTGAAACTAATTATCTGTGATTTGAAATTAATATGATATCTACCTGTTTACTTTTTTTTTTCGTTTTGTACGCGACTTTACCATAACCACAGGAACCGAAAGGAAATAGGTATCTGAATTAATAGAGTGAATGGAAAATATAAATGATTTTAAATAAATAATAGATCAGGGGACGAGTGGGAACCACAAACATTTCTGGGAACGAGTGGGCACAGAATGCGAATTTCAGGGGACCAGTGGGTTCTGACCCAAACAAGTTTCTACAATTCTATGCATACCTACTACCAATGTAATTCTCATTGCACAGGTAGATTAAGTACATGTCATAATGAACTGAAATTACCACTAAGACTTGTCCAGGAAGTGGGAGCCTGGTGATCTGTAACACAGGTTTTGCCTACTAGAGACACCAGCCTCACAAAGGAAAGATAATTATTTCAACATGTATTGTATTAGATAATATATACTCACCTTTGTGAAAGAAGAAATAAATATCTTTAATAGATATATTTATTTTATGTTAAAAGGTATGATGGGGTTAATATGTCTGATTTAGACAAAAACCGCGAAAAAAAAAAAAAATGGATTTATTTATATATTATTAAGTTAACAAATAGATATATAGAAAATAACATCAAGTACGATAGGCAGAATTCTGTCTGTATATGCTTACCCAAGTGGCTGTATTGTTACTTAATTTTCTCCCTAGCCATTATTATTCCCAAGACACTTGGGGTCGGCTTTTCTGGTCTAACCGGATTTGATGGATATCAGTTTTTACACGGAGCGGCTGCTACCTGACCTCCGCAACACGAAGGCTAATGATACACTAAGGCTAGACCAGTGTCAGGATATTATAGAGCACTACTTCCCATGTGTTCATGGCAGCCGGGACCGACGGCTTAACGTGCTCTCCGAGGCACGGAGCAGGCGATAATTGTCAATCAAAGCGCACATAATTTCGAAAAGTCATATAACTTCCGAAAGTCAGAAGTGCGCGACGTGGTTCGAACCCGAGACCCTCTGCATTGCAGTCTGTTGGTCTCCCCACTGAGCTATATAATACAATAATATAATTATACACTTTATATCAAGTTAGTCCCGTTATCTTGTATATGTATCAAAGTATGTGTTCCAATCGCAAGTCTGTAAACATTTATTGTATGTATTGTACTTATGTACAATTCTACTTACTAGCGGTCGCCTAGTGGTCAAAATTCGACCATAATTGATTAAACTTTAAGTTTGATCGTTTTAAGGTTTTATTGTCTATAACTTTACCCTTATAATAACATTTTATTAAGATTTCGCTATGGCTATTAAGGTTAATTTACTTATCTTTTTCATACAAATTATTATTTACTTAACTATACTCTTTCATTCACGATATTCCTAAGCTTCCTACTTTGTTTTCTTATTTTCTTTATTTCATATAAATAAGGTATAATGTAACCATAGTTACGAAGAATTGTACGACGTCAGATGAACAATGCTGAAATACTACGAACGCGATTCGACTGAGTGTGTCAAATGTATGGTAGCGTGTCGTGTTTTTTCATTAATTTAACATATTTTAATGCATATTTTATAAAAATATTAAGATTCGCCACTCCTTCTCCATATAAACTTTAACTGAGCCAAATTTCATACTACTCCGTCCGCGCAATTTTCGTAAAAAGGGGTACAAAGTTTTTGCTTAACGTGTTAATATATAGATTAGGAAGGGATTACCACGTTATTACAATTAATGTTCTTATGTCTGGTCCTTTGCAAGTTAAAGTTGCCTGCAGTGATGACGTAGTGGTTTAATTGATCGTCTCATCGCTACTACTGCGTCAAGTGTACTGGATCCGATCTTCACACCTGACAAAATAATAATAAACACACAAACATAGTCTCATACAAGACATAAACACTCCCTACTACAAATACACGCCTCAAACTGTACTAAAAAACACCACACATAAGCTGTTACGACCGCGCTATTCTCACTGACAAGACCATTCACTACAATAGACCAGACATAACTTTACAAGATAAAATTAATAAAACCACATATATTATAGACATTGCAGTCCCTAATACACATAATATACAAAAAACCATTAGAGAGAAAATAAGCAAATATGTAGAATTAAAAGAAGAAATATCAAGAATATGGAGGCAAGATAAAGTATATATAGTACCTATTGTTCTTTCTACTACCGGAATCATACCCAAACATCTACACCATAGCTTGAAACTAATAGATCTAAAATAATCCGTTTACATAATTCTCCAGAAAACAGCCATATAGAATACATGTAGGATTGTTAGAAAATTCATGTCACTGGACGAAAACGATATAACACAGACAACATCTATACCATAATATTTAAGCACGCACTACATTTACTTGGTTTTGGCCCGTAAATGTAGTTAAAACCAGCCACGAGCTGAGAAAAAATAAAATACCATAATAATAATAATATTCTACACATACACACAACGCCATCTAGCCCAAACTAAGCAGAGCTTGTACTATGGGTTCTAGACAATGGATAAACATACATATATACTATTATTTTTTAATACATACATATTATACGTAGTAACACCCAGACCAAGTCAAACATCCATGTTCATGCACACAAATGTTTGACTTATGCGGGAATCGAACCCGCGACCTCAGGCGTGGCAGTCAGTTTTACTAACCACTACGCCATCGAGGCCGACAAAAACTTGTGTGATCCACAAATGTTTGTTTCGAATCTAAGTGTTGTTTGAATATTTTAAAAAATCCTCTGCATCACAGGACTTATTCCTAGTGCAGGATAATATATGTCTAAAAATGTATGAATGCCAGAATTGTCTACTTCCCTCCAATAAACAAAACAAAAGGTATCAATCTCTGTAGCGGATTAATTTAAATTAATTACGGATTTGATTAAAGTCAATTACCCATTGTTCTGGTATTAGTATTAAGTCAATCCGTTAACTTTAATGCTTTCAAAGGGAATACCCGTTTATTCCGACATCACATCGTAATTCACTGAATCCGACGTCACGGACATAATGGGATTTGATTCACGTCAAAGGCCGCTCGGGACTTCGCCAGAGGCTACGTCACTTGGATTTGGCGGATTATGCTGGTATTCCTAGGAACTTTATAATAAGAGATATTGACAAACTTCGTGGAATAATATGTATTAGTAAAGCATGCATGCGTTACAATAAAAGTTACAAGACTGTATCCGATGCAAGCTACTCCTTTAACTAATTAAAACAGTCTAAAATATTTTAGGGTAGTCTTAAAATATTCGTTAGTGAAATAAAAAAATTATTTAAAAACAGAGATGTTATCAGATGTACATTTTCGAACTCTTATCGCCTGCTTTAACGGTAAATGAAAACATCGTGAGGATACATGCATAAGTGAGAGCTTTCAATAAAGTTCTCGAAGATATGTGAAGTCTGCCAACCTGCACTGAGTGGCGTGGTGGCATGGTGGATCATGGACTAACCTTTCTCACACTGAGAAGAGATCCGTGCCCAGCGGTGGGACAATTTAATACAGGGCGCATATTATTGTCTATAAATATAAAATTAATTACAGGTATACCAGTTATGAAATGTGTCAAAACAACTTTCGTGTGTATTTTTTGAAGTGTTATATATATGACTCATGCAACACAAGATTCTTCGGCTAGGAAAATCCTTCGACTAGGCTTGTGTAATTGTGCCTGTTGGGCTGTCACCTAAACTTTGACGTTGATATCTTGTATATATACTAAATTAGTTTTAAGAACTTCGCTTGCGTGATTTTGAACTTAGTACAACTTGTTCCTCTATACAAGTTGCGTGTGATTGTGCACAACTCCATCTTATGTCGTTAGTCGTAACTTCTTCGCCTGTGTGGAGCCGCCACATTCCCTATCGTGCGAAAGCACTTTGCCATCTGCATTACCGTCATTATATTTATTAATTTCACATTTATATCATTGCAGGTACTAGACGAATACATGCCGGAATACAAGCTCTCAGTAGAAGCCTACTGCGCCCTCACATTAGTACCATTAGTACTGATCTGTCAGATCAGGAACTTAAAATGGCTGGTGCCGTTCTCTGCGATCGCCAACGTGTTCCTCGTGATCTGCTTCGCGATAACCATGTACTACATATTCAGTGGGTTGCCAAAACCTGACGGAAGGGAGATGGTTGCTAGCGTCAGTCAGTGGCCTTTGTTCATCAGGTAAGAAACTAAATACATACAAAGTCACACATCTAAAATGATGCCAAACTTGGAGCTGCTAATGAGATTTTCTTTACAAAAATAATTCTATATGAATTTGTCCTGCCCGGAAATCGAACACGAAACCACATGCAGCAGCCATATTTACTAACTCTGCGTAAACGATCTCTCCATCTCTGTATTTATTTATCTATTCTTTTTGAATAACATGCAATGGACTTATATAATTTTTATTATTATAATATAACTAAGTTTTTCCTCTAGCTTCGCTCGTGGCAAATGTAGGTCATATTAAGTCAGTAACAGTACTTTTTTCCTGGATAAAAGGTACCCTATGCCTTTTTCTATACCCCTGATAACATGTATGCGAAATGCCATCATGACGGGTCGATTAGTTAAGGCATGAAAACGTAACAAACACACATTCGCATTTATAATATTAGTTAGGATAAAAAAATACACACTGCCTCATTTGTCCCTTGGCATAAGTTCACGCTTTTATTTACGCGAGAGGTCACTGGTTGGAAGCCCGGATGGGGCCACGTATAAACGTTTAAAAATTTTAAGTAACGTCACATTATCTGGAAAATAGACCCAATAGACGGCATTTAATGTGGATCTAAAAATATACCTGGTGAAAAATGGTTACAATAATATCTACCTATACCTCTGAGAATACAGACAGAATTTATCTGCCATCTCGAAATTAAAATATAAATAGGCTTCGCTATATATTTCATTGTAGTATTATAAGGATTATTTTTTACCACAGAAACTAAATTAATGTTTTTGTTAAATAAATTTACTACTAAAGCACTTATTTTAGTTTGCGCCGAGAATATTTAAGCTAGATTCGTGAGTAGTTTTTTAGTTGATCTGTATAGTTAGCTTAAAAAGTCTGCGTTTATACGCAATGTTTTTTTAGAGTTTCATTGCTATTTAGGTTAAAATGAAGTTGTTATAGATGTTTATTATAAATGTTGTTATTAAACAACATTTATAATTACACATGAGTCAGTATTTTATAGGTAGGGAGAGAGGGGCAAGTTAGAACAATTTTTAAAAATACCGTATTTCTTGAGATGTATTAGTTAAATTATCACTAAGTAAACATTGATTGCTACACTAACCATTATTCTATTAAGTGAAAAATACAAAATCTACATTGAAATTAAACTCATTTATACGGATTTTATCGCGTTGTTTATTTTACTCACTCTCCCCGTGACCATGGCTGTTGAAAAGCAACCGAAACGTCGGGGAAAGTGTAAACCCAAATATAAATAGTTATAATAATTTTATTAGCTTATAAATTAGTAATCATAAATAGTAGTAGTAGTGTAACAGTTTCCAAAGTATGTAATACAGTATTAAATAAACAACGCGATAAAATCCGTATAAATGAGTTTAATTTCAATGAATAACATTCGCGTAAACAGACAATACAACGAGATTTTTATTTAAAAAAGGGGGGTGTTACAACTAACCCCGTGCTAGGGGTTAGTTGTAACATCTATTGGGGCAAGTACAAAACATTACATTTAATTTTTTTCACACCATGTATCGTTTTGCTTTGTTTTCAACAAAAATACTTAGGTGTTTCTATAATATGTATTTTTTATCATTTAATTAACTTAAACATACTCCGGGGATAATAAAAAATAATTTAGATTTTAGTTTTTAGTAAATGGGTAGGTACGTATAATAATATATCAATATTTTATTATTTTACTTTAAAATCACAATAAGTTAAATTATAAACCTTCTCCTTACAATAATCAGCCTCTCAACAATTTCCTTATTAATAAATTTAGTCTTCATCTGAGTTCTAGTTATTACAAAAATAAAGAAATAGTATCTCCTGTGACACATCCTACATCACCTTTAGAATGACTATACATTTCGCTGCAAACTAGACAAATTCACAATATTCTGAATTTGAAAATTAAATCCTTTTTTAACTCTTTTTATTCCATCTTTATTTTTGGCTGATGTTTTATCTTTGCCTTTGGCTTTCCCCTGTCCCTTTACCTTATCTTTTTTCATAATTTTTTTTTATATTGTGAGAATGCAATATAAAAAAATTATATAATATTCTACCACATACACACAACACCATCTAGCCCAAACTAAGCAGAGCTTGTACTGTGGGTACTAGACAATGGATAAACATAATTATATACTTCTTTTTTTGTAAATACATACATATTATACATAGAAACACCCATATCAAGACAAACATCCATGTTCATGCACACAAATGTTTGACTTGTGCGGGAATCGAACCCGCGACCTCAGGCGTGGCAGTCGGTTACACTAACCAATACGCCATAGAGGCATATGTAAATTAATAAGTAAATAGTACAGAACCCTCAATTCTTAGATATTACTCGCACATGCCCTTTCTGTCCAATCTTATTTCAGTTAGTTTTTGCCTCTTCTAATAAGCTTAACGCTATCTCATAATCTAAGGTCACCCTGGTTGTATGGTTATAATAAAATTACATAAGAGCCTTAATCCTCGTTATATTATAAATGTAAAAATAAGATAAGATATTTGGATGTTGGTTACTTATTAAAAATAAGCAGCAATAAGCTAGTAGGATACCGCACGTAGAGGTCTCAAGTTCGCTGTCAAGGCGCGTTATCTCTGACTTTTCGAAATTAAATAGTTAATTATATTGTTTGCTTTAACGGTGAAAGAAAACATTGTAAAGGGGCCTGCATGTCTGAGAGTTCTACATAATGTTCGCTATGAGGTGTGAAGTCTGCCAACCCGCACTCGGCCAGCGTGGTGTGCAATGGCCTAACGCTGGGCAGTGTACGCTACGCAACCACACCAAATAGATGATCGAACATGGCCGCACCATATTCGATCATCTGTTTGGTGCGGTTGCGTTACTGAAAATAATATGACGGTCCGCGGTGCAGTGTAGCGGTGTGGCGTGAACAGCACACCGTAACAACGTACCGTGCAGTCGTTCAGCTGCACCATATTCAATTGTCTATTTGTACTTTAAATATCGCATTATTCACTGCTGTATGCGAATATCATTTGAGTAAAATTACGTGCATCGCTTTGACAAAGGCATCCTTCTACTTTACGACGACGTAAGACGATATGCATCTCGCGGGAATAATTACATCTAATATAATGGCACTAGAAACATATTCATTAAATTTTGGCTGCCGTCTTTGTTCAGAACTTAGTCTAATTAGTTCTAGTCACAATTCAGTGTTACCGACGAGAATTAATGGAATATGCTTTGCTCTTACTGCATTAGCTTTGAATGAATATTTTAAATGTACATAATATTCTACCACATACACACAACACCTCAACAACAACGAACGGTCACAAAGTATGTGAAATGTTTGCTACACATTTCTCCTCTGCTTACGGTGATGGTAATTGTACTACACAAAACATTATCAAATCGAATAATTTGGCATGTATAAACTATTATAGTAACCCGTTAACTATACCAGTCATAAAACACGAATGTCTTTTAAAAAAAATGAAATCGCTGGACCATCGCAAAGGCGCTGGTCCTGACGGTATCCCCCCAATCTTTATATCAATGTGTGCATCTCAACTTGCTTTGCCATTATCACTAATTTATAACAGGTCTCTTTCAACTGGTATATTTCCAGACATTTGGAAGCAAACAAAAATCGTTCCAATACATAAATGTGATGACAATGATAACGTTATAAATTATAGGCCTATTTCTATCTTGTCTACTTTCGCGAAATTATTTGAATCTTTCTTATGTCCCCTTATCCAAAATCACATGAAGCCGTACATTAGCAGCTCACAACATGGTTTTATTGGCTCCAGGTCTACTTGTACGAATCTTGTTGCCTTTAGTGATACTCTGGTACAATCAATTGACGAAAACAGGCAGGTAGACGTATTATACACGGACTTTAGTAAGGCGTTCGATAAAATACCACACAAAATACTTTTACATAAATTAGCAGCGTACGGCGTTACTGGCACTCTCCTAGATTGGTTCAAATCATACCTTGATAATCGTATATTCTTTGTAGCAATTAATGGCTTTCAATCGGACATACGCAGAATTAATTCTGGCGTTCCGCAAGGATCGCATCTTGGACCGATTTTATTTAATATATATATCAATGACATTACTCGATGCTTCCGCTCATCTAATTATTTCATGTATGCCGATGATCTCAAATTTTGTAGAACCATAGAATGTCTAAACGACGCAAACTTGTTACAAGATGACATTAACAGTCTTGTCGATTGGTGCAATGATAACTTTATGAGCTTAAATATAAAAAAATGTTACCATATTAAATTCACCAGAAAACAGCATCCTTTGCCATCCACGTACTGTATTGGACCCGATATCATCCAAGAAGTGACAGAAATAAAAGACCTGGGGGTGCTATTCGATAGCAAGCTTACATTTGTGCCTCATATGGAAAACACAATCAAACGAGCATCAAAAATGTTGGGATTCTTAATCCGAAATGTCAGAGTTTTTCGATCGCATAATACAAAAATCACACTCTACAACTACCTCGTTCGCACTATACTGGAGTATTGTAGTACAGTCTGGCGACCACATTATGCTTGTCACAATCTAAGGTTAGAGCGAGTGCAGAAACGTTTTCTTTGGCACTTGGCTTACACCGCAGGAATATCTCGCAAGATTAAGTCGTACGACCAAAGGCTCACGCATTTTAAAATTACTTCCTTACTGAAGCGCGGTATTGTAATCGATGCCGTATTTATATTTAAGCTTTTGCGAAATAAAATTGATTGCCCCGAACTTTTAGGTAAAATTAAATTTCGTGCCCCCACTAGATATCCGCGTGCACCCATAACCCCGCTGTATCCACCACTTCGTAGAACCGTACTTGGTGCTAATTCTGCCATACCCCGTCTTTGTAGAACCTTAAATAAATACTCTGATGTCATAGACGTGCATGTAGACTCGCTTGCCACATTCCGTAAAAATATTATCAGTGTGTTGTAAATTCTAAATTTGAAAACTCTAAATTTGCTGTATACCTTATATTTAATACTTAGTGTTGTATAAAGTTTTATTAGATTGCATATTCTATAGATCTTACATATATAATATATCACCTTAATGGTTATTTACATACATATTGTTTCTAAATTAATTCTGTAAAGTCTGCTTATTATCTTTATAAAACTTATGCATGCTGTGCTTGCCTGTAAGAGGCTACTATACTATTATGTAGTTATAAATAATGTATTATGTATATGCATTAGTATAAGTAGTCGTTGGTAAGCCTAAATAAATAAATAAATAAAATAAATAAATAAACACCATCTAGCCCAAACTAAGCAGAGCTTGTACCATGGGTACTAGACAATGGATAAACATACATATATACTTTTTTTATAAATACATACATATTATACATAGAGACACCTAGACCAAGACAAACATCCATGTTCATGCACACAAATATTTGTCTTGTGCGGGAATCGAACCCGCGACCTCAGGCGTGGCAGTCGGTTACACTAAACACTACGCCATCGAGGCCGACAAAGATGACATACTTTTACGACTAAACAGACGCCTCGCTGGTCCTAAAGCATAAGTTGGCTTTTGCTTACCTGCGATTGAGGGGCTTCACGTTTAATTCCTGGTTTGGATAAAATGAATATAGGTTTTGCTACAAGACAATGCTCAATAATACAATATGCTATACAAGCATGAGTATATATACATAAACATACATAGACTTAGATAAATAATAATATAAATGCTAAACACATACATATAAACAAAATCTGCCGAACTAGAACGAACAGGTTTATTACACCTACATTTAGCCAAGTATCGTTCTAGCTACAACATAATAGGGAGCAACTGCCTCCGTGGCGTAGCGGTAATGAATGCGACTGCTGTGCATGAGGTCTCGGGTTTGAATCTCGGGTCGGGCCAAGAAAGAGTTATTGGGTTTTCTGTTAATAAATCTCAATAGCAGCCCGGAGTTATGAAGTTGCCGTTGCTAGACAACCCCGTGCCTCGGCAAGCACGTAAAGCCGTTGGTCCTGCGCCCAATCTCTCTCCGGTCGTGTCGGATTACCGTCCCATCGGTCATCGGTCGATACATCCCATGTTTGCGCACACACTTGTGCACTATAATATCTCGTGCGCAGATGTCCAGTCTCTTTTAAGACTGGCCGCCGTGGGTGAAATTCGTTCTGGAGGACATTATTATAATAGGGAGCAAGAATATTACCGTCTACCAATTCCAGATTCCGTGCTGGTATTGATGATTTCTTGACAGAAAAATCCAATCACACATCACCAGACCCGAGAATCAAAACCTCCTGCTCATCAGTCGCATTCACAGATCCTGCACCACTGAAGAGTTTAATATAATATTCATATAGGTAGTATTACTAATTAATTACCTTTTTTATTCCAGCACAGTGATATTCGCCATGGAAGGTATCGGCGTGGTTATGCCCGTGGAGAATGAGATGGCGAAACCGCAGCAGTTCCTCGGCTGTCCCGGAGTATTGAATGTAGCCATGACGGTCGTCATTTCGCTGTACGGCATCGTCGGATTCTTCGGCTATATGAAGTACGGAGATGACGTCAGGGGCAGTGTCACGTTGAATCTGCCTCAAGATGAAATGTAAGTATTTTTTCATATACTAGGAATTCATGTAATCATGCTTGTATTTACGTACCTTTTTGAAAGGCTAGACGTTGTCGTCAGGTTACACTGGCCGTGGCTACAAGCAGATAGACAAAAAGATACGTAAATGAACGAATTCGTGTGATGTGATTTTTCTCGTTTTCAAAAATCATTGAAAGGCCAATGAGTACTTCTATTTTTCTTCTTTTAAAGTTCATCTCCCGCAATTATGTGTGTATAGAAAACAACTTTGGACTCGGACTTAGGACAATATTTTGTGGATCACGCGAATACAATATTATTTCTAAAACTATATAGTATAAAATTGAATCAAAGATATGTTTTAAAGATACGTTCCATAAATTGTATAACTTAATTTTGTTCTTTTTGTAATTAAGATAAGATTTTCAATAACAATAAAGTTTGAGAAGCATTATTCTATACAATTCCTAATATCAAGTAAATAATATCAGTATTTCCTGAGATAAGCAGCTGCAACAAACATACAAACGGACTGACAAAATCACACCACAAAGCTTCCATTTTAACAAATTGGTACGGAACCTCAAAAAAAGGATTTTCGACTAGATATCACTGTCTCCTAAATGTGATTCAACACTTTGCCTTGCTATAAAAGGTTTTCAATATATATTTTCAAGAATAATCTCGACAGCATTATTTCGACCCTAATAAAAAGAGCTACCTTAGTCAAATAACTGTCAACTGTTCTATCATTGGATAATAATTCTAATTTCTTTTATGATACACTTGTGTTTAGATGCCTATTATTAGAATAAAATAGAACAGAACACCGTTATCCTATTTTTGAAAAGGTTCCTCTCAATTTGGGTTGCATATGAATGACTATTATTCTTGTTGGAATCTCGAGTTACCCCAAAAAGTTTGTGTTACTTATGGGTTCATACGCGTAGTGCAATAGGTAGAGATTGAACCCACTATCTCTTGATTACAAGTCGAATGGAACGCCCATAGGACATGTAATCCAAAGAGATTGAAGATGAGATAATATCGATTGGGCTACAGCTGTTTTATCGTATAGCAAATACAGCCGGTTTACAAATTAAACAATTTAATACTAAGTATCTAAGTACTTACAAATATATTTTTCTCTTCCAGCCTGGCTCAAAGTGCTAAGATCCTGATGGCGCTAGCTATCCTGTTCACTTACAGTCTGCAGTTCTATGTGCCAATGGAAATGATCTGGAGACAGCTGCATATGAAGATCTCAGTGAGGTACCACAACATCACGCAAATCTGCATCAGGACCACTGCTGTTGTTGGTTCAGGTGAGTACTGAATCCTTTAAAAATAACACGCTGCCGCAGCACCTCTTACTATTCATATAAATGTGAAAGATTGTGAAGATGTTGGGAGGTCTGATGTTAGTTTTGAGCTGCCAGCTCAAGCGAGAAATCCTTTTATTTTTCTGCTAGTAATCTTGTGATTTTATTAATTTTTTTTGGCCAACCAACAATTGTTTACACTTAACGTTATAATAAACAGTTCATATAAATACGAAGACTAGTGTAACAATCTCTTATAAGTTAACACCGCATACACAAAATACAATAATATAGTATTTTTAGATTGCAACAGCACTTTACAAGAATAGGTACATTTAAACATAATAAATGGAAAATATAACTAAAACAACAAAAATACAAATAAAAGAATTAAAATCTTAACGCAAAATATTACAGGTATAAAAAAACAGAGTAAATGAAAAGCAATTTTATGTTGCGTAGCAAATAAACATAAATAAATATAGTTACTATACGGGCAAGGCAAATTACCAGTGTAATTTGCATTGATAAGTTAAGGGACTTCGGCAGAACGAACACGACACAAAATGACTGTCTCTATCACATAAAATAATAATGATACAACATAATTATATACTTTAGTGGTCGATCCTATAAATCCGTTGATAACGTATTTAAATGGGGTGCTTACAATGAACTTAGGTATAATTATGATTTCTGCTTACACCCCTGTTAATCCCAATCATATTTTGTCAACAGTTGCCCTGGCAGCCGCTTTCCCCGACCTGGAGCTCTTCATCAACCTTTGCGGCGCCATATTCCTTTCCAGTCTTGGCTTGCTCACTCCTGCCATCATCGACACCGTCCACAAATGGGACAGAGGACTCGGTCCCTTCAACTGGATTCTATACAAGAACATCTTTATTGCAATGCTCTCTCTCGTTGCCCTCTTCGCCGGCTCCTACGTATCAATCACCAGCATGATTGAAAAGTTCAACAAAGCGCCTACTCTGGAAGTAACAGCAAATGTTACAAGTGTACTTTTGAACGATACTTTAAGCATATGATTTGATTTTGATTAGATTTGAGCCATGACAGGTTTAGTTTAAGTTGATTATACAATATTTTATGACATACACGTGTCGTGAATTGATTAAACTAATTTAAATATCGGCTGCAAAGTTAAGATTCATTTATAGATTTACATGCCGTCCGAATGAATCGAAGAATGCGTCATTCCATAGTTTTATTATTTCTTAGGATCGTTTTATGTAGATAGTCTGAAGGACTATAAACTCACTAATTAGGTTGTGATTTTTTATTACAAAAGCCTTTATAATTAAAGATTCTTCTAATACAAATTGTCTTCAATATGAAAGCATTTTCTTAAATTTTATGGTTACAGCTGCTAAAAAATGTATTACTATTCTTGGATTTAATAATTATTTTTCTTCTTTATATATCTATGAACTCAGAATTCGACAATTTATATTCTTTTTATTCAAAGTGATTTGTTTTTTAACTTATTTACAGAACGTTCTTTAAAAACTAAATTAGTTTGTAGCCATAAAATCTCGAAAAATCTGTTCATATTTACACTTGACGTGATATATATGTATAACAATTGAAACATTATTTCTGATCGTATATAATAATATATATTAATCGTTGCATAATAGTGGAATAGTTAACTGAAGAATTATACTGTTTTATTCTCTTTCAACAATTCTTTCCACTGTTATAGAACAATTTTAAGGTTCGAGGAAGGCGTGCTACTTTTAGCATCGGAGCAAAATACAGAATGCAGAAAGTAATTAGAAAAGCCAGTTTGTGGCAATCTAATAATTTTATGGAAGCTTGATATTATGCCAGGTAACATAGGATTGATACACTAGATTTTATATTAACTTCGAACTCTAATAGACAATGCATTGAAGTACGATTCCAAAAGTAGTATACCTAGGACCCAAAAAGATTAATGTGTATAGCCATTTTAAAATGATTTGCCAATTTTCTTAGTTTGAACTTAACATAAATATGACGAAACAAATCTCTAGCATTGTTTATAAACCTAGAATTTAATAAAATGAAATTTAACACGCAATTTTTATGTGATGCTTTTTTATATGCGTAACAAATTGCCTCAAGACTTTATAAAGTAAATTGGATACTAGAACAATATTATTAAGGGTACAAGAGAACATATTGTTAGTTTCACAATATTGTATCAAACCTATCGCTTGCTTATTTTCTACTTAAATCTATATTATAAAGGATAATTTGTTCGTCGATCTTCTACTACAATAGCTTCTATCAAATCTTTATTTTATTTAACGCTACATATTCCTGTGTAGTTACCAATAGATTACATTATTTACAATAGTTTTAATGTATTATCAATACCTAACAAAAATGCCATGTTATGTCTAATTTATGACTAGCATAATATTTTGATTATTTTACTCAACTTTCTACTCATCGGTATTTATAATGTGATCAAAATTTGATGAGGTAATTAATTTTATATAAAATTTCTATAAACGTTAAGGTGAACATGTACACAGCAATGTACGTATTGTTTGCGTCAAATTTTTCATAGAGACATATCACTCATACTCAAGTTCAAACTGGAGTAAAAATAAATAGTTCGATAAAAGTAGATGAAATATTGTACTGAGTATATTATAGCAGTTATAAACGTCTTGGAAACATATTCTGATTTGTCGTTGAAGTTACAAATAAAAGCCTTACACAAGTAGATGCCATGGCATCCAAATTATTTTGTAGAATAAATACAGATACAAGTTCTGTATGCGACCCGAACGGCATGTGCACGTCCACCTTAACAGTAAATTTGACCTTTCCTAGAATAAATTATACTTTTCAAAACTTGAACCCAGTATCCCAAATATTGAATGCCGACTTTCTCCCAAACCTATATTTTAGACTTCCTCATCAAAATGTAATGAGCATATTTTGAGTACAATAAGAGTTAAAATATATTTTACGTAAAATTAGTGTAATTAATTGTGAAAATGAAATGTGATATCAATAATTTTAACAATTTAGTTTTATAAGTGACACTAAAATGTAAGAATATAATATAAGTACTTAACTAATTGATTTATTTGTTTTATTTACATTGATTTCACAGCTATATTTCATTCTAGAAACATTTGAATTCGCAAATCAGAGTTTATAAGTGAGCGTCATACGTATCAAAATTAACGAAAAATCATAAAGAAATCTGCTAAATTATCCAAAATGTTATCAAAACTCAGTATTTGTATACAATCGAGCCTGCCTATGGATGCTTACAACACTAGAGTCCATAGCAATATTCGAGATTGATAACCTACGGGTCGTTAACGTAGGTCCACGTCCTTTGTTTTACAATTGATTCACCCAAATAAAATCTATTAATACAATTAAGCGAACCGCAAACTGGAACCATCATGACATGAGCGTTGATAGCGGTCATTAAGGTCTTGTCCACAGTTGAGAATTGCGGCGATAGCGGTAGCAATGTCCCATTTGCGTTCACAGTGAAGTAAGGTATTTGTCCCATCGGCCATAATAAGCGACGAGTGAGTTGAATACTACTTATGTCCAAGCAAGCGGTGAATAAGATAGAAGAATATTTGCTTTGCTATGAAAGAGTGTGCACATGTGTGGGCTTACACTAGTTGTCAACTCCTCTTTTACTAATATACCTATTGAGTATCTCTCGATGCATTTTTTGACCTATGAGCAAGTTTTCTTTGACAGATATTGTCGCTGTGAATAAATTATTGGGCAGTTGACGACAGGTGCAACTTGCTCGAATTCTGACCTAGGCAATTGTTTATCGCAACGACAATAGCTATCAAAGAAAAATATAATGCTTTCTTGATATATGTATATGCATAATTCTTCTGTGCGCCTATGCCACTGAGGAGGAGGACCTAAACGGCTGGCTTGATTTTGATATTTTGGTATTTTGTCTAAATGCCTCTGGTTTGAGCCCCAGGCGCAGCTGCTTGCGTGGTTTAGATTCACAAGGACGAGGAAGGCAGAGCGACTTTGTTCTAGAAAAATAATAATAAATATTCTACCACATACACACAACAACTAGCCCAAACTAAGCAAAGCTTGTACTATGGGTACTAAACAATGGATAAACATACACATATACTTTTTTTTTGTAAATACATCCATATTATACATAGAAACACCCAGACCAAGACAAACATCCATGTTCATGCACACAAATGTTTGACTTGTGCGGGAATCGAACCCGCGACCTCAGGCGTGGCAGTCGGTTACACTAACCACTACGCCATCGAGGCCGATATTTCCTTTTGGGCAGGAGAACGTCTGTTGTATTCGCTAGTTGTATATGTATTGCTTTTGTTGCAATCGAATAATTTTATGCTACTAATTAATTACGTTCAAGTGAGAAAATATTCAATGTTAAGTCGCTACCTCATCGACGGTGTGACAGTGCCTTTCTGTGGCGGGTCTAACACGCAACGACTAATGATGCGGATACAATGTAATCTATCTATCCATCTACTTGTCACATTGCTATGTATGCCGAGCAAATCATGGTTACATATTAAATTAAAATAAATAAATAATATGCTTTTTAGATGTTTGTCTAACAGCAGCGATAGCCTAGTGATAGATCGAAGGACTGCCACGCAGAGGTTTCGAGTTCGATTCCAATGCCCAAGCGTGGTAGACTATAGCCTTACCCTTCTCACACTGAGATAACGCCCGTGCCCAGCTGTGGGACAGTTTAATGCAGGGATGATTGAATTTATTTATTCATCTCGCCTGTTAAACATTACACGTAATCTTTACTACAGCTTACACTACCCTAGTATCTACTTGTCTAGAGTTAGGAGAGGCTGCTCATCTGTCATATAGGTTTCTACCTAGTACGGAAACCAGTCTCTCACACAGATTATCAGATATTGAATTGTATAAATAGGTTAAAATTGATTTCTGTTAACTATTTTCTGTGTGAGAGAAGAAATAAATGATTTTATTTATTTATTATTAATTATTTAATCTTTAATTACGACCGGGAACGAGAGGGCAACTATTCCGACTGCCGCGATCATCTCACGACGTTGAGATGCCTAAGTAGGGCAATACGCCGTGTACACGCATCGCTGCAGTCGCCGCAGTGATGATATCCGGAAGTCTCCTGCCAGCCTATGCAACACAGGAACTGGCCAAAACAACGGTGGCCAGTAATTACCTGTGTCAGCCGAAAGGTGAGAGCGCCATGGCGCCTTTCCAGCCTCTCCTTAAAAACAGGAGCTACCGCCACGATCGTGGTGTGCCTACCACCCCCAGGTCAATCCTCAGGGTGACTGGAGGTCTCTCGACGGCACCCGGTTCTACGGTTGGGGTGAGGGTTTAGGCACACCCTCTCCCGCTCCACCGCCTCCTTGATGGAAATGACTTTCTCACAGAAGGAGGCGACGGCGTCCCACGTCCTCTCGCTCCGGACCATAGATTGAACCACGGCCGGGAGCGAGAGGGCAACCATACCGACTGCCGCGATCAACTCACGGCGCTGCGATGCCCAGGCGGTGCAATCCGCCAAAGTGTGCAGCACCGTGTCCTCAACAACGTGGTGGTCTCTCGCCGGCGTATACGACACAGGAACTGGCCAAAACAACCGTGGCCAGTCATTACTACATAGCCACTCCCCAAACACGGGACTTACCGCCACGATAGTCAACATTATTATTATTATTCTTTTTTTTTTTAACGTGGCGGATTGCTTTGGACGCATACCTCTCCGCGGGGCGACGAAGAGGTTATGTCGGACTCACCGGGGAAAGATGGTGAGTGACATCCCGGTAATACCGACTAAACCTACCACGGTGTTCCTCGACATAACCGCAATCGGCGGGGCCGCGCGAATCGCTTTCACATGCAATCGCGACCCCGCCGAGGTTTTGGCCCGCCGTATGAAACGGCAGGCCACTACACAAATTTACAACCACTAATTTTACTGTCCCCCTGAGGGCGGGACGGACACACGATACAGAGGCGCGCATGGGAACACGCACGCCGCCTCTCGGACCTGGTGCTGATCGGGTGGCGGGCAGGCCCACGAAGCCCACCACCCCCAGGTTAATCCTCAGGGTGGCTGGAGGTCGTCTCGCGCCCTCCGGTGCCCGGCTGTGGTTGGGGAGAGGGTTTAAGCGTTCCCTCTCCCGCTCCGCCGCCTCCTTGATGGAAATCACTTCCTCAAAGAAGGAGGCGAGGGTGCTCCACGACCTCTCACTCCGGATCATAGACTGAACTACTGATCAACTCACGGCGCTGCGATGCCCAGGCGGGAATCCGCCAAAGTGTGCATCGCCGTGTCCACAAATCGTAACATAACATTTTTTTTTTTTTTTCTTTTCCGCGAGCGCAGCCGCGGGCAAAAGCTAGTAACTAATATTTTAAATGCGGATGTGAATGTTTTTGTTTGTTACGCTTTTACGCCTTACCTATTCTACCGATCATCATGAGACACATTGTCAGGAGTACAGAAAGAGACATAGTATCTTTCAAACAGACAAAAATAGTAATCCCGAGGGATAGAAAATTTACATAGCCTACCCTAAATTTGAGTGAAGCCGCGGGAAAAATCTAATAAATTATATTAAGATAAACATAATTAATGCATTTGTAACAACAATCAATAAACAACTTCGATAAAGAACGAGGTTAATTGTAACCTTTAGGGTGGTTATTAATTAGAGAATCAAAGATGAGATGAGGATTAACACTTTTAATATATTTTTAGAGAAAGTACCGACAATATTAACTTTCCTACAAGACAAAAGTCAGGGCGTGGTTCGTTTAAAGATTTGCTTCGTGGTCTTTCGGGAATCGGGACACTTAGCTGGAGATTTGCAACCGGCCGGAAGAGGTGGCGGTCCAGGACGCGATCGGCTTATATATCACTACCGCCGGGCAGGAGGGGAAGAGGGGCGCCAGCCACCACTCCGACTCGCGCGCAGCCGTCATGGCGCGCGCGGTCCGCGTGACATAATATACAATGTTAATTTATATAGATTTAGTTCGCTGATTTCTCAGAAATGGATCTACCAATATAAGCAGACATTTTGTTTCTGTTTGAGAGGACATACTTTTAATTGAAGTCCTATATAAACTTAGTCCAGACCTGAAAATGGGATCCCAAGATTATTAATGGCAGTCAAGTAAACAGCAAATTGATTACAAATAATGCTAGACTATGTGCTGCTAGTAAGAAACACTTGGCAGTAATACCCAATAAGAGTTTGCACGACCCGGGAATCAAACTGACTACACGGATGGCTTACTAGTTTAAGTGGTTGCCTCGCTACTGCCACTGCACCGAAGGTTCGAATCCCGGACACAGGACAAAACTTTGTGTGATCCACAAATTGTTATGCCGAGTCTACTTTGTGTCCGTCTAAGTCTCCCGTGGCACAGGAATTATTCTTAGTGCGGGAGTTGTAAGTTGTTCTCAGAAAACAGCAAATAATTTCAAGTTGTGCTAGGCTATGTGGTGCTGGGGCCTGCTATGGATGAATCTTTTTAGACTCCCAACTGCCCCCCCCCATTGGGTGGGAGAGGGAACACCCCAGGTTTTTTTAGTGGGTATCCCAGCACTAGGCTGGTGAGTCCCACACGCCCCGCCGGTGCCGTCCCCTAGCCGGCGGGTAGTGCATCAAGCATTTTTTCCTGGGTATCAAAAAAAAAAAAAAAAAAAAGGCTATGTGGTGCTGACCTGGGGGTGGCGGGCTTTGTGGGCCTGCCCGCCATCCGTTCAGCACCATGTCCGAGAGGCGGCGTGCGTGTTCCCACGCGCGCCTGTGTTTCGAGTCCGTCTCCCCTCTAGGGGGGAGACAGTAGGGTTTAATTAGAAGTGAGTGCCTTTGGGTAGGTCTCTTTGTGTAGTGGCCTGCCGTTTCATACGGCGGGCCGTAACCTAGGCGGGGTCGCGACTGCATGCGAAAGCGATTCGCGCGGCCCCGTCGATAGTGGTTTTGTCGAGGAACACCGTGGTAGGTTTAGTCGGTATTCCGGGAGGTACATTATTTCTTTTCCATCTTTCTTTTACCCCGGCGAGTCCGACATAATCCCTCCGTCCGCCCCCGCGGAGGGATATGCGTCATTGCATTACCCCACGTAAAAAAAAAAAGGCTATGTGGGTGCTACTGAGAATATCTTTACAAAAATACCCAAAAACATTTTAACACAATCCAATCACACAGCAATCGCATTCATTATAACTTTGCCACTACGCCAATACAAAGTTACCGTTGTATAACTCAACCCATGTATGCATCCATACTGACATGAATGTCAGTAGATTAATCCAACATTTTGAAACATTATATGTGTTTCATAATGCCTTTGAAATTACACATAAATTGTACTACACGGTTAGTAGTACAATTTCTCTCACTATAGCGCGATTTAATTTGATTATGTAAATGTGTGCGGTGACGTAATAAAGCTGTGAAGACATCTTTGCGATGCAATTTAACTTTAGTATTAAGGTTTGGATCCACTTGCGCACGTGCAGTACATGCTACTCGCCTCGAAACTAATATTATAAAGATGACGAGTTTGATTGTTTGTTTATTTGGTTGAACGCGCTAATCTCAGAAACTACTGGTTTGAATTGAAAAATTATTTTAGTATTAGATACCTCATTTATCGAGAAAGGATGAAAAATGTTACAAAAACGGGAAAAAATATCTTATGTGACGCAGACGGCGTTACGCGGGACAACTTCTTCGCGGGCGAACATGTCCTGAACTAATGCCTCAAGGTATGTTTCTAAAATTCTCACGAATCGCACTGTTCGTTTCCATATCTTCAGGACCCGAGTAGATAGGGTTTCGGGGGGAGATCTACGGGTCTCCCCCTTTGGACCAGGGTACTGCGGGGTCAGGAAGCCCACTGCGCCTCAAAAGGCGTGTTCTATCGACCGCTGACATGAGTGCGCGGTGCCTGACATTGGTGTTGGACTCGCAGGGGTATGTGGTTAGCCGCTGAGGATGACATGTTCGTTTGCTCGGCAAGCACGTTGCGTTCGAGCGTCGGACTCAGGCGCGGCCAGTGCGAACCAGTCGGTTGCATGAGGCACGGAGTTGCCTTTAGCGAAGTGGCAGTGTGGTTTCACTGCCGCAACGCATCTCGGGCGCTTGCCTGCTCAGCAAGTAAGAGTCATAGCTGGAGTGACTCGGGCCACACCCGGCTTGTAGACCTATTTGGGTAGGCGTACGGATGTACGTCGGGAAGTGAACGGGCCTTACACAGCTCCGGTACCATATTGGAGATATGGGAGGCGGCTTCTCCGTCGGCTTCAGTGAGGTTCTCGTTAGCAACTCCCTGAGTTGCGAGTGGTGAGCGGCTTTATTGCTCCGGTACCTATCTGGAGAATAGGTAGTGTCACTTGGGCACGAGGTAACTCGCTTACGAGAACCGGATCTCTGAGGTTAGGGTGGAGAGTCTAGATTTGGGGACAAGACCTGTCTACAACTGGTCCCAGAAGGTGCTCTTGAGCACTGGAAGGTACAGCGGCTCCCCTAATATAACCTATACAGTTGGTGTAAGGGAACGCTATATCATAAACTGGGATAGTCGTAGAGAGGGGGGATGTTCTTTTCTGTGAGAGAACATTCTTTTCAGTTATAACGTTATGACCTGCACGCGAACACTTGGACTTGGAAATGTTCGTGAGGGATTTGCTAGCCCCTCGCAAAGATGTCCATATTATATTTCAAAGGTGCACGCGAATGGGGCTATTTGTATCTGCGTTAGGATATTATAACTTGCACGTGAACTAGGTGCTAGTTGCTCGCTTACAGGTCCAAGGTCTCCATACAATGCACTTAAGATACTCACGAACCACACTGTTCGTATCCATGAGTGAACATTATAACTTGCAATCTATCAATCAATCAAAACTCGCTATCCGCTCGCGAACATATCTGGAAGTATCTATACAATGTTACTAAGATGCACCGTACTGCTCGTACATATTATTATGTGCTGGTGTGGACTCGCCTTTAGAGAGATGAATTGTATTCAACACATTGCAGTTGCGGCTTGTAGATAGAAATATGTAAAAATGAGTTAGGTTGGTTTATTTTCTTTCATTCTTCTTTAAAAGATAACTCTCGCGCTATTAAAGAGATCAGAGATAGAAGTTTATTGAGAGTATAGTTTGTATTGAAATTAAACTACTTTATACGAATTTTGTCCCGTTGTTTATTATAAAACACGTTTATTACATAATTTAAAACTATAACACTACTATTATTGAACTTTACTACAATTTAAGCTATTTGTTATTAGCTAGTTTTTGTATACAAGTTTAACTTCAAGGGCAGTTTTACTTTGGTATTCCTAATATCTCTATGATCTACTCTTTTGTAGCCAATTTTGTTTTTAGTAGGCATTATTTACTAAGTATTGTATCGGTATTTTTAGATGAACACATGCACAGAACACGGTAGCCTCTTAGTAGAGACGCTCCGTTTGTCACATTGTATAATAGAGTCTGCCCGTGGCTATGTGAATACTATGAGAACGTATAAACACATTCTCCTATGTGTTAATTCATGAAATGGTCTTGAATTTTATGCGCTTTTCAGAGTTTTGTCTAAGCAGCTTCGTGTGACTAAAAGGCTGGACTTTTTTTGGCTCACAGAATCAGCATTGCCATTCAACGTGGCAATGCTCTCAGTCTTTTGGGCGCTTGCCCGTTCGACAGCGATGCTAAGAAAGCTGCCTAAGCAAGCCAGTTTTTTTAAATTTATCTTCATATTTTGTTTGCTATTCCTTTTTATTTTGTTTTACTGATAAGTAGTTAGGTTTGTTCATATTAGTTATTGATGCTTGTGTACATGTCAAAAAAATTCTTCTAACACGGTCAGATCTGTTTTTAGACTTTCGCGAATTCTATACATACATAATATGTATGTAAAGGATTACGGACACGACGATATTCGTGATTAAGTATTTAAAAGTTAATTGATTGCCCGACGTTTCGACCGACTTGCACCGATGGTGGTCGCGGGTTGCCTCAACCCTTTTAAATACTTAATTGCGAGTAAGACCCGTTACATGGTATTATATCAAGTATGATCTATCTGTATGACAAGTTTGATACATATGTGTTTAAGGATTGAAATATACAGACGATCCCACGTACGCAAGCTCTGGAATGAACTGCCTGCTTCGATGTTTTTTGAGCGGTATGATAATTGTCCTTCTTTAAACGAGGTTTAAAGAGAGTTCTTATTTCACGGTAGGCAGAGGCTTTGCTGTGTCCTGACATTACTGAAGTCCATGAGCAGCGGTCACCACTTCCCATCAGGTGGGCCACTGGCTCGAGCTCGAGCTGCTACCAACAGCAATTAAAAAAATATATTTTACTAATATAATTATTTAATAAAAGTAGTCCTCCCACAAGATGCACCGACGACCTGGTAAGGGTCGCGGGAAGCGATTGGATGCGAACACTCGCATCTAATCGCTTCCCGCGACACCCCAAGACTGGTCTGTGTGGCAAATCTTGGTGGAGGCCTATGTTCAGCAGTAGAAGTCTTTCAGCTGAGATAATGAATATAATTATTGACTTGACTGCATGGATAACGTAATGGTTTAAGTGGTCACCTCGCCACTAGGTGCCGCGCGGGGTTGTGGGTTCGATCGCCAAACTGTGTGTATGCGTCTGCGTGTGTGTGCGTCTGCGTGTGTGTGCGTCTGCATGTGTGTGGTGTATGATCTTGATGAATAACTATTAAAGTTATGCCGAGGCTGGATGTTCTTTGTGTCCATTTGAATGCTTGTAAAGTCTGTCGCGAAAAAGGAATTATTCCTAGTGCGGGAGTTTTCGTTTAAAAACAAAACAATAAAATGATTGCTTTCATCTCTAGAATAAGCGTGGTGCACAATATTGAATGTTCCATTGTACCTAAATACTCTACATGCCCAAAAATTCTATTGCGAGAGATTCACTGTTTATAGAGTACCTACGTGCTAAATATTCAGTCTCCATTCATATTAGACGTGTATTCGTTTAAAGAACATAACAAATGTAAGACAATCGCTTGTACTCACAGTTTAATTACAGACGTTTGTCTAAATTGGATAATTAGAAGCCATACAGTAGATTGTTTAAGTGTTTGGAGTTAAAGCAGAAATCCAATTTTGTTCCTAATCTGTAAACAGGTTTAATTTATTTTCGAAAAATGCGATATATCTTGTTAGTGTTTCACTTTACTTACCGTTAGACAAAGTCAAAGAAAATAATTTATTCATTGTGGTTGCAAAGTTACTTATGAACGCCAGAGTGTTAGTGAGTGTAATGAAGCTACAATTAGGTTAGTTGCTAGACAAAGGATTGAGCTTATGAGAAATTTTTGCATGGCATTCCAAAGACTGTTGAAAAAAAGTTCTTATATGTATCCCAATTGGGTAGGTATCTTATCTTATCTTGTGTGGGTGCCAGTCAGTACAGACCGGCGACACTTCGACCCAGTGGGATCTTTTGTGTCGACTTCCCCAATAACAACTGCCATAGATGTTCATGGCAGTCGGGACCGACGGCTTAACGTGCTCTCCGAGGCACGGAGCAGACGATAATTGTCAATCAATACGCACATAATTTCGAAAAGTCATATAACTTCGGAAAGTCAGAGGTGCGCGACGTGGGTTCGAACCCGAGACCCTCTGCATTGCAGTCTGTTGGTCTCCCCACTGAGCTATCGCTGCTCTATTGGGTAGGTATACTAAAACTCATAATTAAAAGGTATTGCAGTCATTACACTTGCTACATAATAAATCTATATATTAATACGTGAAGAAAAAACTTAGTACCCCTTTTTACGAAAACTGCGTGGACGGAGGGGTATGAAATTTGGCACAGTTAAAGTTTATATGGAGAAGAAGAGGCGAATCCTAATATTTATATAAAATATGCATAAGTAATACATTAAATTAATGAAAAAACACTACACGCACACAACCATGCATTTGACACACGCAGTCGAAGCGCGTAATTATGGTTAGATATATCAATTATAATGACATATATCAGCAATATCTTACAGGCAAACTTTGGTCGAATTTCGAGCACTAGGCGACCGCTAGTATAAATAAATATATCACTGACTACACAAATCACAAATCTTTATCGACTTATTTAAAGTTATATGCTTCAACCATCACCGTTCAAAAATATAAAAGTTCGTTCAGCTAGTTAACATATATATTTTATATACGCGCAGGTTACGCATGTAGCTCGCCAGATATTCTTGCGCATGTAGCTCACCTGAGTATCTTCACATGTAGCTTGCCTGAGTATCTTGCGCATGTATCTTGCACAAGCATAAGTAAGTAGCTGACGCGAGTGTCTAACGCATGTAACTCGTGCAAGTATCTTGTGCATGCATCCTTGCCAGCTACTTGCATCGTATACAACTACCGTCTAACACAAAAACCATTTTGTTTATAATTGTTGCTCCATATTGCCGTCTTGCTAACAACAATGTCAACACAACAAAGCCTTATATTACCGTAACCCAGTCACGTTTATGGTAAATTGCTGTTGTGCAACGGAAAATAACTTACCAATAGCGGATTGTATTGCTGTGTATACAAAGCAATTTTGATATTAGACTTTTTATATAGAGTTGCAATTATATGCAAGTATGTAGTTCATCCAATAACCATCTATAGAGATAAATTACTAAGATAATATTGTCTTACGATTACGCGAATATTATACATTGAATTTACTGCTATATACGGATTTTATCGCGTTGTTTATTAACACTGTTGTTATCTATAGCTCAGTGAGGAGATCAACAGACTGCAATGCACAGGGTATCGGGTTCGAACCTACGTCGCGCACGTCTGACTTTCGGAAATTATTTGACATTTCGAAATTATGTGCGTATTGATTGACAATGATCGCCTGCTACGTGCACTCGTCGGTCCCAGCTGCCATGAACATCTATGGCAGTCGTTATTGGGAAGTCAGTGCCCTATAATATCCTGACACTGGTCTAGCCTTAGAGTATCGTTAGCCTTCGGGTTGCGGAGGTCAGGTGGCAGCCGCTCCGTGTAAAAACTGATATCCAGTCATATCCGGTTAGACTAGAAAAGCCGACTTCAAGTGTCTTGGGAATAATAAAGGCTAGGGAGAAGAAGTATTATAATATTACCTTCTTTTTTTACGTTTGCTTTGACGCATACCTCTCCGCGGGGCGACGGAGAGGTTATGTCGGTCTTACCGGGGAAAAGGTATCCCGGTAATACCGACTAAATCTACCACGGTATTCCTCGACATAACCAGAGACGCGCGAATCACTTTTACATGCAATCGCGACCTCGCCAAGGTTTCGGCCCGCTGTTTAAAACGGCAAGCCACTACACCCTTTTGATATTATAATATTACCTACCATTACTACTAATTAAGCTATTCACCATTATTAAATTTATTTATATATGAATTTACACTTGCTCCGACGCGACGATTTGGTTGTTTTCAGCAGTTCACGGGAAGAATGTTTCCCCATGAATATGGCCGCTACAAAAACAATATAATAAAATCCATATAAAGTTGTTTATATTCAAAATTACTAAGATTTTAAAAGACAATGATAGGACAGTAAAAGATTAATTACAATTATTGGTTCCTTTTTTAAATACAATGCGCTAGTGATCAAAATATTACAAACATAAAACACCCAAACTAAAAATAAATATATATAATTCAAATTTTTTTTGTGACTTGTGGAGATCGAACCCTCAACACACGACACATTAATAGTGGTAAGCTTACTACTCAGAACACTGGGCCAACTGTGCAGTCTTTAAGATTATATTGTAAAGAACCTAAAACCGGCTAAATAGGAACCGAAATTAAGTCAAGTCAAAATACCGGACTTTGACTTGCCCTATTTTCGGTACAATCGGTTCTATACAATACTGTATCTAACAAAGAAATAAGAAAGTCATGTTACTGTGAAATTCAATGACATAATAAATACGCTTTACGCTAATATTAATTCAAATCACAATAAAATAACATAAAAATACAAACAATAAAATATACGTTAAAAAAACAGAAGTACAATACGGAAGGAAAATGAACGTAAAGATAATATAAATCATGCGAACATATATTTACACCTATATATCCGCGGAGGAGTAGACAGAATATATTTAACATATATCGCAGCTATAAATCCTATATTATAGGAACGAGTCTATCATAGCTAGGTGCATTTCGAGAGACAATACTGCTACTGCAAATTTTCTTACAGAGAAATCCTATAACACGAAAAAAACTGAACCAGGGACTTCATGCAAGCCTGAGCGACTACTCATATCATAAAACAAATGGCAATAGGGTCCTAAAATATATAATAAAAATAGCATCAGCCCTGTCTGTCCCACTGCATATCATTCATTATATAACACTGCATATATACATAGCATTCAATTTTCTCCTTATTATGTTATGCCAACATTGTCCGTCATAATTTGACGCCTTATCAACTTCCTAATTATGCCAAATTTATATTCTCAATATTACCAAAGTTTACATAGGAAAGTATTTACCTGTAATTCTTACGTACAAGATTTGATTCTGGAGTTTGTTTTCTAATAATAATAATAATATCAGCCCTGTATTAAACTGCACCACTGCTGGGCACGGGCCTCTTCTCAGTATGAGAAGGGTTAGGCCGTAGTCCACCACGCTGGCCTAGTACGGGTTGGCAGAGTTCACATATCTTTGAGAACATTATGGAGAACTCTCAGACATGCAGGTTGTCTTACAATGTTTTCTTTCACCGTTAAAGTGAATATTTATACGTTTATAACATCCAAAGTCAGAGATGCGAGTCTTGGAATCGAATACTAGGCTATGGCTTCTATTTAAACATATTCAACATATTGAAATTAAACTACTATGTATATACGGATTTTATCGCGTTGTTTATTTAACACTCTATTACATAATTTAGAAACTGTTACGCTACTATACTACTATTAAACTTTACTAATTTTAAGCTAATTAAATTATTAAAACTATTAGAACTATTTGTATTTAAGTTTACACTTTCCCCGACGTTTCGATCGCTTTTCAGGGGAGTAACCCCGTGACCATGGCTGCTGAAATAATTTATTTAGCTTAAAATTAGTAAAGTTTAACAGTAGTATAGTAGTGTAACAGTTTCTAAATTGTAATAGAATGTTAAATAAACAACGCGATAAAATCCGTATATAGTAGTTTAATTTCAATGAATAACATTCGCGTAAACAGAAGGCAATATTATATTCAACATAATTTAGGTATAATACTCTACGCTTAAACCTTCGCCAACAGTCTCCTTTTCTGCCGCAGTGACACTTAAGCAGCCAAACATAAGTATACAAATTAAACTCTATCACCTATAAGGTTTAATAACTTCTTATTAATATTGCTCATAGAATACTGTTACTGTTCTCCTAGTACTTTTCACGATTTTGGTCTCTAACACATCATTATGCTTTCCGCAACTTATTCACAGGAAACGTGAACCTTTTGATAGGATCAAACGTAGCCTTGTAACATAAAACCAGCGACAGGCATTCACTACTTTGATTATATAGTGAGACTCTAATTTTGTTCCTTTACCTTTTTGTTTCTCTTTGTACATTTTTACCGTAATTTGAACAGACTTTTACTTTATACTACTTCGATGGCACATTAGTAATGACTGCTTTGCATAAGGTCTCGGATTCAATTTCCTAGTAGGGCAGAGTGTCATTCAGTTTCCTGTACATAAATTTTCTTTAACTGCGCAGGGTCTAGAACTGTTCCCGGTAGACAATAGGCTAGCTCCTATTAGGCTGCCTGTCCATTGAAGTGGAGCGAGGCTGCGGGGCGAAGAAACGGAGAAATAATAACCAATAGGATTGCATACTGAAGCGGAGATTTTATGCAATCTTATTGTTTAATATTTCTCCGTTTCTTTGCTCCGAAATCTCGCTTCGCTTCAACGGACAGGCAGCCTTAGATGGGATCTAAAAACATAGTTGGCGAAATGTGGATGTATTACATCTGCATACTCTTTTGAAGATATCATCGAGAGATATATTTTAGATTTAGATATTATATTTTATAGTGTCTATCTAACTATTATACACACTTCCGAATCAGCAATGAAGATTTTTGTTGCTATTTGCAGACAAGCCTTCGGGCCCATCTGATGTTAAGTTATAACATCACAAAATCGCTTTTAAGGAAGTAACTAATGTCGCTAATATGACCAAAATAATTTATTTATGGACAGGAAAGAAAACGAAGAACAGGAAAGAAGAAAAAGGAAGTTTCCTTGTTTTCATTCCTGTCTATAAACTATCTCTACGCAAAATTGCATAACGTTTTCTCGCTCCCTTTAGCGTGAAGGAAGGACATACTAACACACACTGCTGATAGAAGAATATGTCTATCCTTATATCAGCAGTGTGTGTTGGTATGTCTCTCAAGTACTTAGGACGTCTCTCAAGTTACATCGTAATATAAGTAGTTTAATGTTTGACGTAGCCATATCAAATCAAGCAAGCGTATAATATTGTGTATGCCTAGCATTCAAACGCAAGGCCGCCAACCGTGTCATGAAGGCCAAACATTGAAAGGCAGAATGGCGATTACAACGCGTACAACTTTATTTATGTACCCAACAATATATTAAAGTTTCTGTGCTCTGGAATACCAGTACCAGTACTTGTAATAACAAGTCAGTTAAGTTCATAAACAGTTAAGAATATTGTCTTATGTTTATGTGAATGTTTTGTTTACATTGAAATAGTACTTATACGGATTTTATCGCGGTTTTTCGAATACTATTTTACACTATTTTTATTTATTTTCAGCACTTGACCAATATAAATTTGAACGATTCATTAAAACTAAGTTATACCTAAAATATCATAAAAAAGAAATTAAAAAACACTTAAAAGTGAAACCCTCTAATAGGCGTCATAGAATTCCTCAGCATTGTTATTATTATTAAATATAACGTATATATATACCTACATTAATTTCATTTTAAAGTCATGGTCACGAGGGCTTTGGTGTAGCACAATCACACGTAATCGTATTTGACAAAAGCTTATTAATTGCTAGAATGCGGCTAGAATGCGAGACATAATTGAAAATCTACAATTTAAACCTAGTCTGTCGCCCCGTGTACCGCTGCGCCTCAATAGATTAAACGAAAGCACTCAAATACGTTTTGAAATATATATACATATGTATTAACTTAGGATAATTTTTATTTCGGTGCCTATAAGATTACCGTTGGTGAAACCGTTAGTGAAAGAGTTATTCCGATCTGATGCCCGAACTGCATCCACTGTTATTTACTATTACTACTTTTTTCCTAACTGATCCACTTTGTATATACCGAATGGAGCCCCAAATTTCTAAAAAGAAAAATTGAGAGAAGTTCCAAATATATCAAAACAATCGGCATCAAAGGACACATTTTTATTCTGTTTTTAACCCCCGACGCAAAAACGACGGGGTGTTATAAGTTTGACGTGTCTGTGTGTGTGTGTCTGCCTGTGGCATCGTAGCTCCCGAACGGATGAACCGATTTTAAATTTGATTTTTTTTGTTTGAAAGTGGAATTAGTCGAGAGTGTTCTTAATTATGTTTGATGAAAGGGGTTCAAGATGGCCGCCGCCACAAAATGGCGATTTACATATTTTTCACATCTCCCTCAATATGAGTATTAAATGAAAGGGCTTGACTAGTAGAATATTATACTATAATACATTTCAAATCCAAGATGACCGCCACCACAAAATGGCTAATTACATTTTTTACACAACTCCCTCAATATGGATATCAAATTAATTATCGGTGGAGGATTTTTAAATTTTAAATTTATAGTTATTACTTGTTGGTATTGCATCTGTGTGTAAGTAGGTAAACTATTAAAACAAATCAATTTTGTTACTAACTGTACCGAAATGTGTTTGTAGTGTAACTGTTTGTGTTTGTAATCTTAGTAACATATTCTGATCCCTTACGCAGGGGATCCGATCGGCATAAAAAATTACATATGACAAATCTGATCCACCAGTAGATCAGATTCAGGGGATCGGCACGGATTAACTCGTGAATTGGAGTTAGTATATAGCAGAATACCGAATATTTTATCTTCTAATTAGTGGTTGCGATAACAAAATCAAAATCAAAATCAAAATAAATTTATTCAAATTAGGTTACAAGGTAACACTTATGAATGTCAAAGTTACACGTAATTTTTTTCTGTGAATTTACATTTACTGCCACGTTCAGCAAAGCAAGGGTGTGTAGGGCTCATGAGAAGAACGGGCAAGAAACTCATAGCCACTCTTTTTAATCGCCAAGTGTACAATAATATTTCGTTTACAAATCATAACTGTAAGGTGCTGCAACCATTTCTCCATGAACTACTACTCAACATACTCAAGCATTTGATAAAAATTGATGGTAGCTTCTAAAGCAGCAGTATGGTAAATAGGAGCATCCACTTACATGTACATAAATAATCAAGACAAGACGTGATTATAGTCCGTAGTTTAATCTAATTGTTTTAACGATTTAACGATCAGACAGGACGTTTGGTTATGTGTCACTTGGATGCTGTCACACCATAATTATATAACTGTTTAGAACTATATGTTGCCGCAATTAAATAGACAAATGCTTCCCGCAAAATAATACGCCAAGAAATAACTTTGATTTACTATTTCCTGTGTAAGTTCTGCAGGAAACCGTTCACTTTCAACCCACAAAGGTTTTAAATTTATGTAAATATAACGGAACCTTCTTGTTATCACGTGCTAAACTTCGCTGACGAAATGTGAGTGTTCTACAGCTTATCATAACCCAGTTTTATCCTTTTAAGACGGATTTAGGACATACAGGTTCAATTTTATGTTAAGAAATATATACATAGAAAGTTAATAAGTTTTCTATACATATACTCATACTTCTTAACAAAATGGCGATGGCAATGGTATTGTATAATTTGCCTTTTTTGTGCCAAAAGTCATATATCCAGGTATGTAAACTTCGGATTTCATGGCGGTATCTTATATTGCTGCAAATATAAGTTTGATATCAAATATAAAAAATTAATCGGTGCCACTGAAAATATTATTTTTGCTTACCAAAAGACCTTAAGAGCAGCGATAGCCTAGTGGGAAACCGTTGGACTGCCACGCAGAGGTCTCGAGTTCGAACCCAAGGCGCGCATCTATTACTTCTCGAAGTTATATGCGTATTAAATAGTTAATTATCGCTTGCTTTAACGGTGAAGGAAAACATCGTGAGGAAACCTGCATGTCTGAGAGTTCTCCATAATGTTCTCGAAGATATGTGAAGTCTGCCAATCCACACTAGGCCAGCGTGGTGGACTACGGCCTAACCCTTCTCACAGTGAGAAGAGGCCCGTGCCCAGCAGTGCGACAGTTTAATGAGCTGATATTATTATTATTATTACCAAAAACACTAACTCTTTCACTGATTTGAGCATTTGACCTATTTGCCTACTGGGCGTTATAGGACTAACTATTTTACGCGCAAGTGAATATATCACAAAAAGCCTAAAAAAAATACGGCGTTCTATATTATATTATAGTTTGCAAAGTATTTTGTTGCTGCGGTTGTCATGTGGTTGCACGTTGGTGCTCATAGCCAGTGGCACTCACTGATCGGTAAACGATTAGCGAGGTTAAGCAACGTTGGGTGCGGTCAGTCTATAGATGGGTGACCGCTTAGTGGTATTTCATCTGAGCGTCTCCGTGCTTCGGAGGGCACGTAAAAAGTCGGTACCGGCTGTTGACAGCAGTCGTTAAGCCATGTCAGAGGCCTACGGGCGGCTTGAACAACTCTTGACAACAGGCTGGCCACCAACTAAAAGAAATGAAAGAACAAAAACAGAAGAAGAAGAAAGTACACATGTATGTGTTTATGGCATCAAATCTACTTCCATCAGGTTCCATTTGTACATAATATCAGTTGTCCCTCTCATTGTTAATAGTCTTACTATATCGTGTTCATTATTCCCCGTCTCGTGATAAATGAATCATTTTGGTCCGTGACCAGTATGACATCACAAATAAGGAACCTATATACTGTATGTACTTCCATATATTAAAGGTTATTATTTATTTGTTATTGTTTCAATATTATTATAAACAATTTCTGTATTATATGTATTTTCCTTATGTTTATTTCATTAATGTCGAAAACAATTATGAATGAGTGTCCATTCCCATTCATAATTCTTAAGGATATTGATGAGAAATATTATATATATTGAATAATAAAATACGTCTAAGAATGTATCAATGAAAAATAAGTGAAGGGATAACCTTAGTCTGACTCGCAATGGTCTTGAATTTGATACCACGGCATGAAAAGTTGGATGTATGCATCTGACTTTTCGAAGTTATGTGCTATAAAATATAGTTTATTCGCACTCCCTTTATGGGTAAACAATGTTAAAAAACCTGCAAAGTTGTATAAAATGGTCTCAAAATACTGTCCTAAAATTACGTGAATGTTATAGTCCAAGATCCCAGGGCCCCCAGACGTTACTTATTTTCTCAGAACTAAAATATATGGGATAAAGTTGTGTTAGTATGTACTTTGAGTGTATGCATACCAGCTAGCTGACAATAGACTAAATAGAAAATTAAGCATATATTTTTTTTTTACCTGGGGAATGCAATGACGCATATCCCTCCGCGGGGGAGGGCGGAGGGATTATGTCGGACTCGCCGGGGTAAACGAAAGATGGAAAAGAAATAATGTACCTCCCGGAATACCGACTAAACCTACCACGGTGTTCGTCGACAAAACCACTATCGACGGGGCCGCGCGAATCGCTTTCGCATGCGGTCGCGACCCCGCCAAGATTTATAACTCATTTTAGCTGTAAAAACTTAATTTCTACTTATATTCAAACTCTGACATATGACCAAACCGATCAGTTTTTCTATTTTTTTTTTTTTATTGAATAAGTTCTGTAACAGACTACAGACTAATACATATACAGACATAATCTTAAACAGTATACAATACTCATATCTGGAGTCCAATTATAACTATGCACATCATTTAGTCAGTGAACGAGAACATAAGCGAGTGAAGATTCGATATAACAAGCACTGATATTATATAAATATAAAATAAATGATATAAAAGTTTAACATAGGTGCTAGTTAATTAATTTATTTTTCCTTAAGGTTTATGCTATCTTAATGTAGCTTACACTCTTCAAGTAAAAGTTTTTTAAATATATTAACTTTGTTATAAAATATGACGACCTGGGAACATACAGCATTATATTGGTCGCACATTCGCGATATCGGATTGTTCTGTGATACATTATTGTTGCTAATGGGTATACTAAATAATTGTGGAATGCGTACGGATCGCGTTGGTATCTTAAAATTCAGCTGGTTAACAAGTTAACAATCCAATGAGCCATTTACAATTTTCTGTAGAGTGCACATGTTACTTATCCACCTTCTCTTATCTAGATTCAATATTTCAAACCTACGAAGTCAACTGTCGTCATCTGGTAGTTTCCGCCTTAATCCAAACTTAGACGACAGTGCTCTAATAAAGCGCCTCTGAATCGCCTCTATTCTATCTACATGAGTCGTAAATGGGCGACCACACTGATGAACAGTACTCAACTATGCTTCTTACTAAACAGTAGTATAATGTTATTAGAGAGCTTGCTTGTTACTTGCAATCTGTAAATAAAATTTTGGTAATTTAGTTTTAAAGTAGAAAATTAAACTTATTTTAATTGTTTTTACTTTTAGTTTATTATAAAAGTTATTACAATGTAAATGTATTTATACTGATAAACTATTATACATACTAATGTATAATATAATAATAATAATATTCTATCACATACACACAACACCATCTAGCCCAAACTAAGCAGAGCTTGTACTATGGGTAGTGGTACTAGACAATGGATAAACACACATATATATATTTTTTTTGTAAATACATTCATATTATACATAGAAACACCCAGTCCAAGACAAACATTCATGTTCATGCACACAAAATGTTTGACTTGTGCGGGAATCGAACCCGCGACCTCAGACGTGGCAGTCGGTTACACTAACCAATACGCCATCGAGGTCGACATGCAGTTTGTCGCTCGAAACACAGGTTTAACCTAGTTCGGTCAAATATCTATAAGTGCACTTTATGTTATTGTTAAAATGCAATTGTATAAATAAGAATTTGTACCAAAGCAAAAGCAAACGCCGAATAAAGAACTTTAATTTCTATGCTTTCTCAAAGTTTTGTTAACTGTGCCAAATTGTACTGGTATTGCATGGTAGACCATGGCCTACTCCTTTCCATACTGAGTAAAAGCTCATGCCCAGCAGTGGAATAGTTAATAAACAGGAATATTATTTAAGTTAACTCGGACTCGCGCAACATAAGTTCTATACGACACAGTTTTGTATGGTTCAGAACTTGTGTTGACACTGACTAATATTGAGGTATTTTTTATTATTTGATATTTAACTCTAGAGATTACATAATTATACCAAATCTGAAGCTCGTATGAAGCAGCTGTTTGCGTGCGAGAATTGGCTCGCTTGTCATAACTTTAAAACTAAACATATCCTACTTGACTTGTGCAATGTGTAACATTTGCGAAATCATACGAAAATCCTAATTCTAACTGATATTATAAATAAGAGTGTGAGTTTGTTTATTTGTTACGCTTTCACGCCTTAACTACTGGACTGATCGTCACAAAATTGTGCGTACACATTATCAGGGATACAGAAAAGGACATGAAACACCTTTCATCCAAAAAAAAAACATGCGCGGCAGTCTTTGGGGACTGGCGATAGAAGGGAAATCTAAGTAACTAGCATACGGTAACGATGACGCAAGTTTCACGCTTTTTGTTCACCTAAAAAGTACACATAATAAATACACAGTATACATATAGCTCATGGAAAGCGTTCGGTGACGATGACGCGAGTTCCATGATTTTTGTTCACCCAAAAAGTACTCAAAGCGCCTAAAGAAGTTTTCATTTCAAAAAGTACTGTTGTGAGGTCTTCTTTTCCTAGCCTTTATTATTCCCAAGTCACTTGCAGTCGGCTTTTCTGGTTTAACCGGATTCGGAAATGCGAATATGAGTTTGCTTGTTACGCTTTAACTATCTACTCGAGCGATCGTCACGAAATTTTGCTTACACGTTGTAAAGGTCCAGAAAAGGACATATGGTACCTTTCATACATACTTACATAGATTCACGCCTGTTTCCCAGAGGAGTAGGCAGCGACTACGAATTTCCATTTACTACGATCCTGACACACTTCTCTGGCTTCATTCACTTTCATAACATTCCTCATACACGCTCGCTGGTTTAAGGTGCACTTAACCTGGCCTTTATCCAGAACATCTTCGATCTGATCAAGAAACGTTCGCCTAGGTCTTCTCCTTGCGACTATTTTATTCACACTAGCCTTATAAACGTTCTTAGTCAGTATTTTCTCGTCCATTCTTTCTACATGTCCAAACCAGCTTAACATACCCTTTTCTATTCTCGTCAATAGTGACAGAAAGTGATAGAAATAAATGAATATAAAAAGAATAAAAGAGGATATAGATCCTCTTTTATTCTTTTTATATTCATTTATTTTCATCCAAAAGATAACTGTTTCCGAGGTATAGAAATAAATTAACAATATCTAGATTAACACAAGTGAAGCTGCAGGGAGATTTAGTGCAGTGTATCACAAAATCTCGTCATTTTCACACGTATTTACGATGGCGGATTTCCAGAAGGTGACATTACTTTATTTGTCTACTAAGTAACTTATTTGTCTACGGTATCCAAATATTGAAATCATTGATGTACTCGCACCATAATTAGATCACAAGAAGACTATGAAGAGTGAGCTAACACATTATATAATATGAATTAGCATGCTAATACTATATTTATAATTCAGATGACATGTCGGCATTGTGTTTCAGATGATGACGTTTAAAAAGGTGGCGATTTTTAAACGTAGTGGAGCGAATCTATGATAAAAATGTTTGACCGAATGTTGTGACAACCTCGTTGTCACATTGGGCTAGCCTAGAGAAATGTAAGTTTTGATATCATAAATCGTTACTAATATTATTAAAGTCACATTCACATTTATAATATATTAATATTATAAATGTGAATGTGACTTTGTTTGTTTGTTCGTTTGTAACGCTTTCAAGCCTTAACTACCCGACCGACCAACATGAAGTTTCGCCAAAAAAGGATTTGCTTCATCCAGAAAAACAGTACTGTTCTCGAGGGATGGAAATTTACTAACACAATGTATTTTAACGCCAGTGAAGCCGCGGGCAAATACTAATGAATTAATGAATATTTTATACAGGACAACCTTAGTGGCAGTTCAACTACTGTCTAAGTCCTTGAAAAGGAAGAAAAGCTAGTTATCCTGACCACGTAGAACTGTACTGCAGGGATGTCGCGGATGCAGATATTTTGACATCCGCGGATGCGAACACGGATATTTGAAATATCACATCCGCGGTTGCGGATACGGATGCTGATGTCAAAATCGATGCAGAAGCTCCGCAATTGCGCATGCGGATGTTGATAAAAATTGTTCATCTTATTTAATAAAAAGTATCTAATATCACCGCCTTTGCTGGTTCAAGTCTGTTTTGCAAAGGTTCATAAATTAAACACGTACTACTGAACAACTGATTTCTTTCTCATCGTAAGCTACTTTATATCTGGATGAGCATTAACATCCGCGTTGATTATTGCGGATGCGGATGCGAATATTCGCAACATCCCTGAACTGTAGCTACACCACCAAACTAAGTTTTCCTTTTTATTGTAACAAAGGTAAGGTGAACTCCACCATGCCAGACTGCGGTGGCTTGGCAGAATGCTCATATCATCTAGAACATGATGGCAATCTTTCAGATAAAAAAGTTTTCTCAAGATGTTTCATTACTGTTAAAGCATATAGAGCAAGCGCTATCGCCACTGTTCGTACACCGAGTGCTGTGGATGTGGTACACAGGAATTATTATCTTATTAATCTGTCAAGTCCTAGAATACCGCACATAATTAAAATATATTGTACCTCTACAATTCAATAGGTTAAAATAAAAAAAATAATAAATCTATATATTAATACGTGAAACAAAAACTTTGTTCCCCTTTTTATGATAATTGCGCGCTCGGAGGAGTATGAAATTAAACACAGTTAAAATTTATACAAAGAAGGAGGGGCGAATCCTAATATTTTATAAAATATGCACTAGCAATACATTAAATTAATGAAAAAACACTACACGCACACAACCATGCATTGGAAACCCGCAGTCGAATCGCGTTCGTAGTATTTCGGCATTGTTCGTCTGACGTCGTACAATGCTTCGTAACTATGGTTACCTATACCTTATTTATATGTAATAAAGAAAACCAGAAAACAAAGTAGCAAGCTTAGGAATTTTGGTCGATTTTTGACCACTACGCGACCGTTAGTATAAGTAGATACGCATGCATTAAAAAGTTATAGATACGGGCCGCAGGATCGAATGCAAGTCTTTTACATGACAATTCAGGCACGTCCACCTCAAAGCAATCAGCTGATTGAACAATTTTCTAATCATTGTAATTGAAACAAGCATTTAAAGATTGACATTAATTAAACTATGTGCTACTTTATTTTTATGTGTTAACGTAGGATTTATTAAAGTTGTGTTGTCTCAATGTTTCTGCGTTTTTAAATAATGACTACATATAATAGTGATTAAGCCTGTTAGTTTCTAACGGACACATTACCAAATTACGTGTTTTACTGAAATTTTCCAAACAGAAATCAGAGCTTTACAATCGGGCGGAAACAGCAAAGCAATATATTATTTATAGATTTAAGGTTTGAATATTACATTTTTTTTAAGTATTTTTATCACAATAATAATATAATAATATTCTATCACATACACACAACACCATTTAGCCCAAACTAAGCAGAGCTTGTACTATGGTTAGTAGACAATAGATAAACATACATATATCCTTTTTTTTGTATATACATACATATTATACATAGAAACACCCAGTCCAAGACAAACATCCATGTTCATGCACACAAATGTTTGAATCGAACCCGCGACCTCAGGCGTGGCAGTCGGTAACACTAACCACTACGCCATCGAGGCCGACATATACAAAGTGTCCGGTAATTAATGGATAACCTTGAAATGTCTTATAGTAGAACTGAAGATCGTTCAGAAAAAATGAAAAAGAATAATAATAATAAAAAGTGCAAGCTATATTAGCATAGCATACTTTTGACTGTCTATCTATTAGCATAATTAGTGTTTAATAATGAAACAACAAAAACCCGATGGATTTCATTCATTTATGGTCGTAGTATACAAGAAAGTTATACATGGTAATTAAAAAAAAACACATATCTCAGGTAGTAGTTAGGATAGATTTTTTTAATTATTTTTTCTGAACGTCCATCTGTGCCATAATAAGACATTTCCTGGTTATCCATTAATTAGCGGACACCCTGTATATCACAAGTTTGCACAAAAATAAAATACTGAACTTAAATATCTTACAAAATATTTATTAATCCTATGAAAGTTTTGTAATTAGCTATGCTATCTCAATCCTTCATATTATTGCATATCTTTTATTCTGGAAACAAAGCTTGTAATTGTTTATCTCAGCCTCAACTATAAATTCAGTAGTAATCACAGTATTATTAAATTTTTCGTGAGATGTTATAGAATAGCACTGCATTACTAAGTATTTTCACGATAGTGGTTGCGTAAACATTACTGTTGCAATCCTTTGAAGTGCACAATGTTTACATAAATCTTGGTAAATATATTCTATAACTTAACCTATTCGTAAATGTCGTAATTTGTATAGAATATCGAGAGAATGGTCGGCGTTGATTCATGCGGCGAGTACTATTGAAGTGAAAAATAAATACTGAGCACACGCGACGCCATAGATTAGAATGATACCGATAGCCGTCTTACTAAATACAAACGCAATATTTCCTTTTTCTTTATAAGGATTTCAAAAGCAACTCATTGTTTTTAAAAAACGCCGCGCATTTCTCAATTTCTTTGTCACAGAGGCTTTGAACAACAGACACAAAGAATAGCCATACGCGAAACAACGTATTATTAATTACGCATCACATAATTTTGTGTCTCATGTGGGGACCGTACCCCTAACATTCGGCATACTGGCCGTCTAAAGATGTCAACAACTCGTAAATCTATCATCATACAGCCATTGCTATTTCAGATCAAAGTGACCAAATATCAATAAATACATTATAGATTACCAGCAAATTTTCTTATAAAATACTAATATTCTTATTGTGCTCTCGAAATAAGCTAAATACTTGTATTACGTTGTTAGTGGGTTCACGTCGAAAGTGTAATCGGCATTAACTTCTTGATCATAAGTCTAATGTACTGGCCACCACCGCTTCAAATTTGAGTTAACTTAATCCCAGTCGCTCAATATATGAATATATTTGTGAGAGTATCTGTTTTCGCTATTTATATTGAACTGTATATCTGTATCTGTATAATTTGTGGCAACGTGCTCTTGCATTGATCAAGTCCATAGCATTAATTGTCTATGACATAACAAAACCAATCAGTACTTTTTACCTTGACTTAATTGTTCGTGTCCGGACTCGAATTAAAAAAGATATACGTATTGAATAGTTTCGCTGCATGTTTGTCAATCAAAGGTATGTATATGTTTTACGCAATATTAGCCAAAATATTATTCTATTTTCATTATGTTATATGGAGAAATCTGGACGACTAATGTATTACCCCCTCATGTGTATAGACTAACACTAAATGCTTGTGGTAGTGGGTAAAATTGAGGGGTTAATAATTTTCAAATGATTTGTGTCTCTGTTAGACAATTGTTAAAAATTATTGCATAATTATAAGGAATCCTAAAAATAAAAATTGTATAAACAATAAAGTTCAAATATCATCCACGTTTTTTAAATTTTTAATTATACGGGATGTCCCAGAAGTCGACGTCAAGCCGGAATCAGGTAACAGGCTAAGTTATAATAGCTTTCAGAAAAATATAAAAAAATAAGTAAAGTATTTAAAAATTATAGGCATTTTAAATAATCTACAGCCTAATGTTTTTTCAAGTTCTCGATTTTTTCGATTATTCGGGATTACATAACAAAAAAATAATTCAAAAATTAAATATCTGATGGTACCATTACCATCAGATATTTAATTTTTGAATTATTTTACATTTTTAACAGGACTGAAACGACCGTCACAGGGTGTTGGATTTTTCGTTATTTTTAAACGCCTTTTATTTTTAAAATACGTTACGTAGATTTTTTTAATTTTTCTTGTAGCTATTATAACATAACCTGTTACCCATTTTCGGAAGCACACAGAAGTCTTCTTATAATAGATATTATTCTGACGTTCATTTTCATCCATTACTATAGTAATAGTAAATCTGATCTGAGTTAATACTTAAATCCGAATGTTGTCCGTAAATGCTGTGTTTACCGATTGATATTGTGCACCCATACCTTATTTGTTATGAATGTATTACTTGTAAGAAATGTGTAACAATTGTAGGTGAACCTATGAATAAATAAATAAATAAATAAATAGTCTATCATTTTATAATACATGCACTGACTGCACAATTGCTAAAGCCAGTACTTATCTAGCATCTATTATTATCTATATAATCACACCGTTATTACCGCACAAATTGCAGCATGCTAATCTTAGAGGGATTCTTATGCACAATTCGTTGCGATGGCGAAATTTGTTTGTAAGCGCGTGACAGTGGAACGATGTTGCCTCATAAGACAACACTCCCATGAACAAGAAGAAATATATTTAGTATACGTTACGTTAAGTTATATACATGTTTATGAAATATAAATTACGGCTGCACGAATGGCGTAGTGGTTTAAGTGGTCGGCTCGCCAATTCCATTACGCCGGGTTCGAATCCCACACGGGACAAAACTTTGTGTGATCCACGAACTGTTGTTCCGAGTCTGGGTGTTCTTTGTGTCTTTTGTTTGAATTTTTGTAAAGTTCTCATCGACACATAGCAGTTCTATCCTAAGAGACTAGTTAAATTGTTAAAGAGAAAAATAGCAACTAAATAATTTGATGCGATTCAAAGTATATATTTTAAAAGACCAGCTAATAGTTTCGGCGCTGGAATCAATTTATGAAACCTGGCTACAAACCTATGAATTGGCTTGATAAGCACTACTACAATGGAAATGTGACTGCTACATATGATATCTCAAATTCGATGATCGGATCAAGCAAACCGAAAAAAGAAAAGAAAATACATTTATTTAATACAGATACTAATAAAAATCATAATACAGAACCTTCCACTAGCACTAGATCAGATTTACCCAATGAATGTTTCTCAAATCCTACATAGAATTGCTTAAAGACATAGACTTAAGAAACTCTTGACTAAAGTCATAGTATCAGTGATAACAATTACTACAATCTATAATGTGGTACGTGACTTTGATCTGTTCTTAGAAGTAGCACTCATTATAATCTAATTTGATCCCGCCGGGTATAATTCCTTTATTGCTTTCCATACAAATTACATTGATAAGGCACTGGACTTGCCATCGATAGGCCGCGGATTAAAATCTCATTCATAGCATTACCGAAACCTCTTCAAACACAAGCGTTCTTACTTAGTTGGAGCGATTAACAAGAATGCTAGTAATTTGTAACGCAAATCGCATAAAAGACAAAATAGAATAATTCGTTTAAAAGATATCAATGGAAGTCTAAATTCTAGACATTTATCTATCTGGTCTGGTAGTTGCTTCCAGGCCAAGACAAGTTTCAATTTTTGTAGAATTCTACGTGATACTGGAATTGTTCCTATTATAATAATAACTAGCGGTCGTCAAGTGGTCGAAATTTGACCATAATTGATTAAAATTTTCAGTTTGTTCATTATTAAAGTTGTATTGTCTATAACTATACCCTTATAATTACATTTCATTTAGTCACCTACTACACGTACATAATGTAACCATAGTTACGAAGGATTCTACGACATCAGCCGAACAATGCCGAAATATTACAAACGCAATTCGACTGCTTGTATCAAATGCATGGTTGTGTGCGTGTAGTGCTTTTTCATTATATTTCTAATGCATATTTTATAAAAATATTAGGATTCGTCACTCCTTCTCCATATAAACTTTAACTGTGCCAAATTACATAAAATAATTTGCACAAATTTTTTGCTTCACGTATTAATATATAGATTAGTCTAAGTAAACTTCTACCTAACCACCCTTTCCCTGTCCCGTGATAGACTCAATAGAAAATTTAGGGTTATGTTCATTTGTGATACATCGGACAGGGTACCTTTTAATACCTATATACTACCTATATACTTAACTGTATTAGATCGCCTTCCAATTCAAATATAGCAGTTTCTGATAAAAGGATACGTTTCACAGAGACTACTATCAAACCTTCGTATCGGGTTAAAGTTATATTCAAATGGGCTTGCAAGGCACAAAATGGCTCGGGAGTCCATTTGAATATGACAACAAGAGTCGACCGGCGAGATAACTGCAAAAGCAGACTATGGATTTTAAGCAAACACAGCACTCCAACATATTTTCAGTATTCTATTTGTACTTATGTCTCCTTTACTCTGAACTATAGCTCGAGTATCGTATATTAAAAACGCACAATACGTCTCCTGAAAACTAATCCTATATGTGCTGTTTGCTGATGGATGGGAAGGAATTTTGTGAGTAAATCTGGTATCTTGCAAATGTATGCAAGATTATCCTCTATACCAATATAAATCGGTATAATTATCATACTTTGAGTTAATTTATATTATTTATAAACAGTGTAATTCAATTAACTATAGATAAATAAATCTCTATAATCTCTACTACAGCTATATTAGAGACTTAGAGTTTAGACTGCATAAATGACGTAGCGGGCAAGCGGTCGTCTCGCTGTTGCAGCCGCCCCACTAAAGGGTGCAAATCCCATATGGCACAATTATGTATGTAATATATAATTATTTTTTTAGGTCTGGATGTTCTTAGTGTCTGTTAAATATACCTTTATTAAGTCTTATAGGTAAGCCTACAGAGCTTGAGCCTTTAACCAACAGATAGAATGTAGAGATTAAAAAGGAAAGAAGTCATCCAAGAGCTCAGCTGGAGACTTACAATAAATCTAAAAATATAATGATAGAAAATGAACCGTCGATCAAAATAAGCCCTATGTTTTGAAGTAGCCTATCAATATTTAATATTGGAATTATAAAGATAACATTATTAAATTGCAGAAGGTTTTATCACCCCACTTGTCTTTAGTAGTAGTATTAGTACTTATACTACGGTATGACTTTGTGAGTACTATACGTTTCGATATCAGTGTGATGTATGTTCAGATACTACATACTATGTACTACTACTACTTATAATATTACTCTTATGTTACTCATTTATTGGTTAATCTATGTATCATTTATATTCTAAGTTATAAGAAATATAACTCAGTATTATTCGGGCACTCGTTGTTTTCATTACCTCCAACACCCCACCGTACATGGCGACCCTGCCAGCGGAATCTTCCAGTGCGCCGCGAATTTGATACCATCCCGTATAAGGACGTAGATCATCTCGAAGGTTCGGACTATTTTGTGACAATGGCGAGAGTGCAATTTTGTTTGTTTTACGGACAGTACGTGCGCGCTAAGATCGTTTTCGAAAATGGGAAAAAATCAGTCTAAGGAGGAAACCGTCATCGTACAAAATGCGGCTGCTGGGGATAACAAATCCACTACAGAAGAAATCCGTTTCCATATGACTACCACCAATATTATATTATCTATTATCCTGCTGATCGTTTTACTTGGTGTGTTATTCTTCGTGTACAGGCTTTATAGAAGATGCCATGTAAAATGGATAAATAGAGAGATTTATCGAACGACCATGAGGAGATCGCTTTTTCGGCGACAAATACAAGCGGCACCCCCGGACAATCCGAGACATTATCCAGAAGTTGATGTAGAGTGCGGTAAAATATAGAAAAAAAAAAAAAAATGTGCGTGCGTAAAAATAAAGAAAAAGTAGTGCGTTAAAATGCGTTGAAAAGTGCGATAAATGTGCGTAATATCCAAATATATATAATATGCGCGGAAAGTGTATCAAATGTGCGTATAAATAGTTTTAGAGCAAATATTTAATCATCGTAATCGTAAATATACTCGTAATTGTTTTCGTTTTGCATCGTGTCGCGTGACCGTGAACTTTATCGAATGCAGTGACATACCATATTCGGAAGATGTGCAGATTGAACTTTGGACTCTGCTGTTAATTGCGCTCTCTAATGATAGTTACATGGTAAAATGAATTTATACTAATGTTTTGCTGTATTTCACAGGTACATAATTGTATAACTTTTTTCTACGTTATGGTGGTAAGTTATGGACATTATTTTAACACTTTATGAGAGTTTAAAGAAAATTAGAGAGTATTTAATTAAGATTGGACCGAAACGAAGGTCAGGAAAAATATTAGAAACTAAATTAAATGAGGCTCGTGTCATTTATGAACAGTATGAGACTTGGTTGATAGATTTTAAGGATAAAGTTTTAAATAAATATTATAATAAAGAAGATATTTTATTGATAGAAAATTATTGTCGTAAATTTTTAGATTTACGTGAACAGATTTTATTGTTGTGTCGAACTGATAAATCCGAATTCGTATCAAATATGTCGTCTTTTGATTTAAAAACTGCTTTAAATCTTTTGCCTATTATGACCGACGAAGAGTCGAATACAAAACAGTTAATAGATAATATAGAATATTATGATAGTATTTTAAAAGATAGTGCATGTAAACAGAATTTAATTAATTTCATTTTAAAGAGCCGATTGTCTCAAGAAGCTAAGTTAAAGATGAAATTAAAATACGATACAATTAATGATTTAGTTAAAGATATGAGAGATGTGTTATTGTGTAAGAAAGCTGCAACGGCTATTCAAAATAAATTACAGAAATTTAGACAAAATGACATGTCTATTGCAGATTATGGTAAAGAAATTACAAAATTATTTGTGGATCTTACAATTTCTCAAGCAGAAGGCAATGATCAATGTTATACAATTTTAAAACCTCACAATGAAAAAATGGCAATCAAACAGTTTGCCGACGGCCTGAGAAATCGTAGATTAAGCACTATTATTTCCGCCCGCAATTATAGCTCTTTGAAGGATGCTGTCCAAGCTGCTCAGGAGGAGGAGACTTCACCAGCCACGACGTCAGGAGAAATTTTAGGTATGTACAAACGATCATACAATAATAATTTTAATTATAATAGAGGTCGTGCGAGCTACTATAGAGGACAACGTAGAGGTCACAGTAATTTTTCGTCATACAGAGGACAAACACGAGGACGAGGTCAGTGGATGCAGTCTGGTACTCGAGGGCAGTGGACTCGAGGTAGAGCTGATGGATATAGGCAGCAGAGAGGTAAATTTCAATTTTCAAACAGAAATCAAGGGATACGTAATATTAATATGATTGATAAATCGGAAGATGTTACAAAATGTAAAGAAACATCAAACCAGTTTTTTCGTGACCAATAGCGAGAATTTTATTTTTGCTAATAATAGTAATTGTTACATATCTTTGTGTTCATCAATTAATCGTGGAAAAAACCATTACTTTCTAGTAGATTCTGGAGCATCGTTGTCAGCGTGTAATTATAAACATACACTCGAACATAACATTCCAATCCATAAAGACAACATAACCATAAATGGATTAGGAGGCAAAGTCCAAGCAATAGGATACGTGTTTTTACCTTTAGCTATAGGTAATCAAAGTATAAGCCACAAGTTTTATGTTTTTGATAACTTACCAATCAAGGCAAGTGGTATTTTAGGGCGTGACTTTTTAAACAAGTACAAAGCACAATTAGATTTTCATAGAAATATTTTAACGTTGTATATTGCCACAACACCTATTTGTTTGTCAATATTAAATTCATGTAATGTTGTTTTTAATATACCTGCTAGATGTGAATCCATACATTATATACATACAAATTTTATTGAAGATTGTGTAGTTTCATCTAAAGAAATAAAGGAAGGTGTATTTTTAGCAAGTTCTATAGCTACTCCTAAGAATGGTTTGATACCAATTCGTATATTAAATGTTACTGAAAATAATGTTTCTTTGACAGATTTAGAGCCTAAAATTGAGAAACTTTGTGAATTCGATATTTGTTCATTTGACAAAACGAAAAATAATTCAGATAGAGTTAAAAAATTATTACCTTTAATAAAATTAGACCATTTAAATATCGAAGAACAGAATACTATTGAAAGCATTTGTGCAAAATATGCTGATATATTTTATTTACCAGGAGACAAACTAACCACTACAGATATATACACACATAATATTACTGTAAAACCTAATTCAAATCCAGTATTTTCCAAACAATATAGATTACCTGTTTCCCAAAAAGATGAAATTAAACGTCAAATAAATAAAATGTTACATGAAGGTATAATAGAACCTAGCAAAAGCGATTGGTCGAGCCCAATATTATTAGTGCCTAAAAAATCTAGTACAACAGCAGATAAGAAATGGAGACTAGTAATTGATTACCGAAAACTAAATAACTGTATAGAAGATGATAAGTTTCCATTACCGGATATAACTGAAATTTTAGAATCTTTAACTGGCAGCATTTATTTTACGCATCTAGATTTACACCAAGGTTATTATAATGTCAAATTAGATGAAAACAGTAGAAAATTTACATCATTTTATTCAGGGCAATACCAAATGACACGTATGCCAATGGGTTTGAAAACCAGTCCTAGTTCATTTTCTAGGATGATAACAATGGCAATGGCAGGATTAAATTATGATAAATGTTTAGTTTATTTAGATGATCTTATCGTGTTTGGACGAAATTTATTTTCCCATAATAAAAATTTGCAAGAGGTATTTGAAAGACTGAGGTCAGTAAACTTAAAATTAAATCCAGCTAAATGTGACTTTCTGAAGAAACAAATTTTGTATCTGGGACATGTTATTTCAAGTGATGGCATAAAGCCTGACCCTGAAAAAATAAGTACAGTAAAGAATTATCCGTGCCCTACAAGCACTGACGAGGTTAAAAGATTCGTAGCGTTCACAAATTACTACAGAAAATTCATACCCAAATTTGCAGAAATTACATATCCATTAAATAAATTAACAAGAAAAGGTGTCTCTTTTGAATGGAATCGTGAATGTCAAAAGTCATTTGAAATATTAAAACAACGTTTAATAGAACCGCCTATATTACAATATCCTGATTTTTCTGAGACTAATAAATTCATAGTACAAACTGATGCGTCAAATAATGCTGTAGGAGCAATTTTGTCTAATGTAAATGGTCGACCAATAGCTTATGCAAGCAGAACGTTAAACAAAGGTGAAAAGAACTACCCAGTTATAGAAAAAGAACTTCTTGCCATCGTTTGGGCTATAAAATATTTTCGACCGTATTTGTACGGCCGACCTTTTAAAATACTTACAGACCACAAACCATTAGTCTACTTATTTAATATGAAAGACCCTTCAAGTCGACTAATGAAATTTAGAATTGCATTAGAAGAATATAATTTTGAGGTAGAATATGTCAAGGGTTCTGACAATACAGCTGCAGATGCACTGTCAAGAATTACCATAGAAGATTTAAAAGAAATGCATGAAAGTGTAGTAAATGTATTAACAAGGGCACAAGCAAAAAGACAGAATGAAATTGATTCGACGGTGGATATGGTACCCACTGACTCAAGGAATGCGCAACCAAGAGTTGTGAGTACTCATATCAAACCGAAAGAATCAGTTGAATTGAGATTTATAAATGCCAATGGTTTAAGAAATTTAAGAAAAATAAGAAATATTACGAAAGAAAATGAAATATTATGTTATGTTGAATGTGAAAAAACTATATATGTAAAATTCCTAAATTCTCAATCACAAATGACGCGAGACGCATTTGTGAGAGAACTAGATAATTTTTGCATTGAATTAAAACTAGAAGAAATATACATATTAAAAAGTAAAGATAATGATGTTTTTATAAGGAAGTTATTAGAAGAAATAAAAAGTAGGAAAGATAGATTAGGACCACGTATATGTATTTTGAGTGATGTTGAAAGAATTGATAATAAAGACGATAAGCGAGTTATTTTAAATGACTTCCATCTCCTACCTAGTAGTGGCCATGCTGGTATGAGACGGATGTCGAACAATATAAAGAAATATTATTATTGGCCTGGTATCGATAAAGATGTTGAGAAATTTGTAAAGCGTTGTGATAAATGCCAGCGTCAAAAGTATTCATTACCTAAGAAAGAACCTATGATTATAACTAGTACAGCTAATTCTTCATTTGAAAAGGTGTATTTAGATCTTGTTGGTCCATTAGAAACTGATAGTAATAATTATTCATACATTCTAACATTACAGTGTGAATTAACAAAATATGTTGAGGCCTATCCCTTAATTTCTAAAAAATCTGAAGAAGTAGCGAGGTCATTTGTTGATAATTTTATCCTTAGGTATGGAGTGCCTAAAGAAATAGCTACAGACAGGGGAAAGGAATTTATGTCAGAAATATTTCAAGAGGTTTGTAAATTACTTAATATTAAACAGCTTAATTCAACAGCATATCATCATCAATCAATAGGAGCTCTGGAAGTAACACATAAAAATTTGAATGCGTTTTTACGTATTCAAACGGATAACCATCCTGAATTATGGGGTAAGTGGATTCCTTATTGGTGTTTCGCTTACAACACAACGGTACATTCGGAGACAGGATTTACACCATATGAATTAATATTTGGTAAGAAATGTAGTCTACCCAGTAACTTATCAAAAAATTTAGATCCATTATATAATTTTGAAAGCTATCCTTGCGAATTAAAATACCGTTTGCAACTTTCCCAAAAAGAGGCTAAAAATAACTTGTTAAAAAGTAAGTTAAATAGGAAAATGAAATACGATAAATATGTAAACCCAGTAAGCTATAAGGAAAACGATATGATTCTTGTAAAAAATGAAGCACCTAGTAATAAATTAGATGTTATATACTCAGGTCCATACAAAGTTGTAAAAGAAGTACCACCTAACGTAGAAATAATAAATAAATATGGTAAAAAAGATGTTGTTCATAAAAATCGCACTAAACCTTATTATGAAAATTGAAACATATAATATTAATAAAAATAACTAAATTTATTGTTAAGATATTAAAAAGTATGATATACTAAAAAAAAATACTTTGTAATTGTATTTTTTTTTTTATATAAATGCGGTGATGTGATGTATGTTCAGATACTACATACTATGTACTACTACTACTTATAATATTACTCTTATGTTACTCATTTATTGGTTAATCTATGTATCATTTATATTCTATGTTATAAGAAATATAACTCAGTATTATTCGGGCACTCGTTGTTTTCATTACCTCCAACACCCCACCGTACATCAGTAAGATTTTGTTGCAACCAAATTATACTGACTATACGCTCTGAGATGTTCTTCAAAAAGCTATCTACATTATTTTTACAAATATAGTGGCCTAAAATTGGCTTGAACTTATTGAGTCAGAACTTTGCTGGTGACCAGACAAAATAGGTATTCAATGATGTCCAACATTTCAAGAATTGACAAGTTAATGCTAAGGTGCTTTCACATTCTATATCTTATAAAAAAAGAGATTGACAACCATATAAATTGGCGTCGATATGTCATCCCAAGGTTTGTTCTCATAGGCTTAATCCTCAACCTTTTGCCTGAACCTAACAACTGACCTAAATGTACCTTCAGTCACTTAGTAAACTTACTAACCTATATATTTTGACGTTCATAAGTTAACACTTAACACTTTGTGACCTAATGGATAAATGATTTTTGACTTTGACAAGGAGTAAATACTGGAGCATAAACTGGTCTCTTGGTGACACCACAACGGCTTCTTCAAGAGCTGGAAATATCCCGGCGAATAACGCAGTCCACTACACTTGTTACTACACATATTAGATTAAAAATTGAAATGCGGTGATGCAAGGAAAGATTGACCAACACGAGCGTTTGCTTTTCTCATTAGATAGATACAAAGTTTCACAGTAAATGCAATTCAAAAGTGTTATATAATAGTAACACTTCACACAAAAGAAACCGTTATACTTCGTGTTTGTATTGCGTCATTATTTAATTAGAAAGCTTAATAAGTAGCTGATAATATTGGAGCTGTTGCTTGATAGATTTAGTGAAATGAATAATGTGTACCATTCTGAAATCTGTATTAAATACGCATGTTTAATGGTTCTCATTTATTCGTAACTACACAAATAAATAAGAACCATTCTCATTTATTTGTGGTAAACAGAGCAGTGACGTCAAGTGAAAATTGTAATACTTTTTAGAAATGACATAGGTATCTTAGTTACTATTCAGGGAACACAATTTTTTATTGTTTCAGGTTGACATATACAGATATTGTTTCAGGTTGATATGTACCCGGCAAAGCATAAAATTCAGAAAAATATTTGGCTTTGTAGTCGTTTCGCACGAATTTGTTCGCACAAAGTGTGCGTACAGACACTTTTTAAAATATGTTTTTTTTGTCGTCGTTTCGCAAACGTGGAATATATTTTCGTGCGAATCGTTTCCGTCATTTCTTTTTTATGCTAATAAAAATAGAAGTATTGTATATTAGCGCACGAAGGTAATAGTTTTAAATAAAACAAGGTATACTAATAAATCAAAGATACATTTTTATTTTTAAAGCGGTGCTAAAAATACATAAACATATTATTTATATAAAACTGAGTTTTTATTGAGAGAACATATAAATATTACTTATATGCACTTGAAAGTAGTGTGTGCATGACTGTGTTTTGATATTTTCTTATTAAAAATACAAAACGTGCGAAACGACACCTGCGTTTTCAGCGGGAAAGATTCGCACGAAAATATATTCCATGTGTGCGAAACGACGAAGAAATTAAAACATTTCAAAAAAATGTGTCTTGTCGCACTATTTGTTCAAACAAATTCGTGCGAAACGACTACTAAGCCAAATATTTTCATGCATTGCCTAAACGTTCTAGGCATTTTATAAAAACCGAGATATTCTATAGAATACTAGATTATACAGATTGCCAATAATAAACATCAATCATGCTTATATATATCACATTTTGTTATATATATTGCTTTAGATTCCACGTCCGAGGGGACAAGCCTATTTCCGACTACAATATATGAAACACTATTATATAACCATTTACATAAAAAAATTAAATACTGTTTGTAACTGATCAATAAATCGAGCCTGAGACTAAGATATTTTCTAGCTCTTTAAGAAACCACTTTTAACTAGCTACATTTGAAATCCCACGTTATATAGGACGAGATGACTATTGCCTACCGAGAAACTGATAATTTTATAACATATATACCATATATAATAACTATTTATCAATGTACATATTGAACCGAGAGCTACATCAATCGCGTAAATTCATGCCACGGCGGCAATGGTTGTTTTAATATAGTTTTCTTTTTATTTTCATTTCAAAGCGTTTTATAATAATAATAATATCGAAATAATAGACCTATTGAATAAACGTAACACAATAATTATTATAATTTGTTTTTTTCCATTCCTTCCGTGCTACTTCCATCGGCTATTCCCTTTCGAAAATCCTTGCGTGTCGCGTAACCTCAGTATGTTTCTGCCTCCGCTGTTAGCAGATATAACTGCTTAATGTATAATTTATGTACGCTGCGTTTGCACGTGTTGCTCGAGCAAAAAATCGCGTTCGAAATTTGAATTTGTGTTTTGTTTATTATTCATATAATATAAATATTTTTTAGTGACTTACATTTCTATAAAGTTCTTTTTCAATTAGTTGTGACTGTGAATTAAGTTTGTTGTGCTTAGGACGCGAAAGTTGTGTTTTTTCGCGTAAGTAGAATTTATTTGTTTTAATTTTAGTAATTTATTTTTAAAATCTTTGTGTAAATTAATTATCTCATGTCTTAATTTCTTTTCCCACAGTTTTATTTAAACAAAAAATTATAGATTTAATTCAATTATAAAGATTGGTTGTCTTTGTTATAATATATAATTAATTATTTAGTCAAGTATATTTATAAAATAATTAAGTTAGTATCTACGTAAAAACTCATAAACATATTATATTTTATTTTTATTACAAGTGAATAAACTATTCTATATTCTTGATAGTCCCGCGATATAAACATAGTTAATTAGACCTGTGTTGTCCGCACTAAGCCCCACAATTGGGCCATTGTGCGTAAGTGACCAACGCGCAAAAATTTGCTCGGTTGCTTATACCACCTTAGCTCCGTCCAGAAAGATAGGTACCGGTGTTGCGCAGTATTTCCTTCATCGTTTCTGGACTGTTTAGTAGTTTCGCCCGTTGGTTGCTCACTCTTTTACAATGTAGGAGCACGTGAGCCGGTGTCTCCTGGTTCTGCATGCAGCCCCTACATCAGGGGCTGTCAGTGATACGGATGTTGAAAAGGTGTTTGTTAAGTGAGCAGTGCCCTGTTATTATACCCACTAGGTGGTGTAGGCTTTTCCTTGTGATACGTAGGAGTTTGCGCGACAGATGTTTGTCTAAGGATGGGACTGCTTCCTTCGTCTGTCTACATTCCTTTGTTTCTGCCCACTGTTTTTCGTGTAGTTTCGTGATTCTGTCGCATAACCATGTTTTGAGTTGGCAGAAGGGTATCGGGACAATTGGTTCAATGGTTTTAAATAAATATAGTTGCGTGCGATCGTAAGATACCGACGTCGATCTCCGAGTCGAGAAAAGTTTTATTGGCTTTTTGTTATTAGGACAAGGTCTATAACAGATAGACAACAACAGACCGGCACTCTCCTACGTGAGTCTAAAACAAAGATATGCATGCATATCTCCGAAGGGGCAGTATTTATGTTGGTCCAAGTAATAATAATGTCAGGCATGTATACGAGCTGTTCCACTGCTGGTCACACGCCTCTCAATATGAGAAGGATTACGTCATATTCCACCACACTACCTTAAAACGGGCTGGCAGACTTCAAACAAATAATCTTCAAGAAAATTATGGAGAATTTTCAGACATGCAACCTGCATGTCTGAAAGTCTTAAGATTACCGAGAGAGATTAGAGACCTTTATTATTACTATGAAATCCATCCAATATTTACCTTCATTATTGAAGCTTACAAAAATCACACATGTACATACCCATATATGTGATTATTGTACGCTTCAGGGAAATATCGTCCCTCGCGTGTTGCTACTTACCCAATAACACCTTGCCCAACCCAGCGATCGAACCCGAAACCACACACTCAGCAGTCGAATTTACTACCGCTGCGCCACTGAATGATAATAAGCTATTTAACGCACACATTACTTTGATAAATCAAAGGTCCAAACTGGGATCAAACTCGAGACCTCTGCATGTCAGTCTAATGACCTCCCGCTAGGCTATCACATAACCACACTTAATTGTTACACGCTGTATATACGAGTGGAAATTTAACTGTCAGATTCTATAATTATATTTTACTGCGGCTTCGGTTGTGTCAATGTAGGCTACATGCGATTTTCGACCTTATTGACATTACTCAGAATTTATCATTTCATCAACGTATTAATGTCAGGAAGCAAGGAAATACAAAAAAAAACGTCTGTCATGAATTGTCAATAAGGTCGAAAATCTCTATCGATGGCTGATCACTTTATGAAATTTGTAAATGTAGGTAAGAATAGGTTTGATTAGTAACAGTACTTTTTTTCTGATTCAAAGACACCCTATGTCCTTTTCTGTTCCCCTGATAACGTATATGCGAAATTTCAAGATGATCGGTCGAGTAGTTAAGGCGTGAAACCGTAACAAACAAACTCACATTCGCATTTATAATATTAGTTAAATAAATAAGAATACTTACATTCCAATCAAACCTGATATAACATATAATTATAATTTATGTAAATTGCGCATACTTTATACGCATACTTAAATTTTTGAACGCATTTAGAATATATGTAGACTAGTTTTGTCATAGCTTTCTAGTACTTAATTATAACAAGTGATATTAATCTATTTGATACTATTAATTCTTTGTAATACATATTATAGAATAAGTAAATGTTACCAGTAAATTAAACAAAATAAAATTATATACTATTTATTGATACATATATTAAGGTTTATTCTAAACACAACATTAAACTATATTTATGCATTATTTAATTATGATTGAGTTTAAATAATACGCTCATACGTATGTAGTTAAAAATAATAATAATTATAAAAATAAAATATATCAATATGAAAATATTAATCTAGTCTTAATAAAAATGAACTTGACAGTTACATACAAACTCATGGTCAACTTATTTTTTTTTTATTTGTCTCACAAACTGAAAGCGTACTTAAAAAGAACTTAATAAATAGCTATAAACTAAAATCATTACATTGTATGCCCTCTAAAATAGTGAGCACAGCATTCACACATACTTTGCAGGCTTAAATACACATTTTGAAAATAATATACACTACAAAAATAAAAATATACAAAGATCAGAAAATGAGAAGCTTTTAAAAAGCTTCATCAATAATAAAAATAATTACAAATTTAAAGTTTAAGTACAATGACGGTTATTAATCGCTTTATGTATTTCCCTCCTTGCTGAGGCTAACGAACTTGTGAAGATAGCGAAATTAACGCGAATGTCATTATAGAATTTTCACATTCTATACAGACTGTGACTACCCACATTAATTCGAGCTCTTGGAAGCGAAATAGATTTTCGGTTGCAAAGGCGGTTTAATTATCACACATACTAAGTCTGGCGCCAATATATTCGACGGAGGCAGAGGTGTATACCTCCACATTCCACCCACTATATTCTAAAGTCCTACGTAATAGAGAGCAAGCCTATAGCCAAGGTCCAATTTCAAATTCTTTGATACTACAATTGAGTTCATATTTACAACTTACTCGAGGAGATATCCCAACTAGATTGTTTGTCATACGCGTTAGAATGCATGCTCTTTAACTCACTTACTGCAACGACACGTTTGAGTGCAAAATTCGAATATTCGTAATATATCTCCATGTGTATTGCGGTTTTGCTTTGTTTATTTTGCACTTAATTTACACACATTAACATTGCATGTGAGAGTGATTCGCGCGGTCCCGCCGACTCTGTTTATGTCGAGGAACACCGTGTTAGATTTAGTTGATATTACTGGGATCTCTTTTCCCCGATGAGTCCGACATAACTTTTCCGTAGCTGCGCGGAAAGGTATGCGTATGTATTCAGCCAAATAAAAACAAAAAAAAATTAAAAGAGTATGCGCTCTGATCCGTATTACATACAATCTAATTGAATTGTCTCCTCTAGTACATAAGCTGATACACACACTTGCGAGATTTTGATATAATATTGTGAAGACAACATTTATTTTACCTTATCTTAAAAAGAGACACATACAATTAAATTACACCCATATTTGCAACGATAATTTAAGGATCACATAAATATTATACTGGGTGGGATTCAAAGCCATAACACGGGGAGTGGTGGCAGCGAAAAGCTGACCACTTGCCCGCTACGCTATTGGAATTCAAAGAAATAAACAATAATAACTTATTTTTCTATAATTGCAGCGAGTCCTGAGTCACCGAACCATAACTCCCTAACTACCAGCAGAGCCCTAATCTGTGTCCCTACCGCTATCATATATTTATTGTGATTCCTTTGGTAGTATTGTCGGGTTCAGGGTCTTGGGTCAGGCAAAGTGTAGTTTCTTTTCTGCCAATAAATACTCAGTAGCGACCTGGAGACTGAAACTATAGTCGATAGACATTAAATAGAGCTTATTTGTAATATAATAGCATCATAATATTTACTATGTGTAATATTTTTTAGCACACTGAATAGTTGAATCATTTTGTAGGTATATGTCTTATTTCTCTCTCTCTCTCACTCTCTACTGCCTCAGTGGTGCAGCGGTAGTAACAGCTGCTGCGGGTTCAATACCCAAGTCAGATAAAAGTGTTATTAGGTTTTCTCAGCTAAAAAATTCTCTAAGGCAACACAGAGTCTGGCACGGTTTTTAATAGACGACAATTAAATATATTCAATTAATTTTATTTACTTTACAGGTTCTTAAGGTAATACGATAGCGTAATTACATAACTAAAATCTAATATGTAAAAACATAGTTAAAATATCTTAAATTTATGAACAATAACTTAATGTCCAGTACGAAGCCCTTGCGAATTCGCTCAATGAACATGAAAACAGATCGAAATTATTTGATACTATATTTAATGCACGCAGCGCCCGTGTCAACGGCACGTGCTGTAAAATATCGCGCGTGGCACCACTAATAAACCTGGCCACCATAGTTAAGTAGGAGCTAAAGCTATATAATAATATCAGCACTGTATTAAACTGTATCTCTGCAAGACACGGGCCTCTTCACACTGTGAGAAGGGTTAGGTCATAGCCCACCACGCTGGTCCAGTGCGTGTCGGCAGATTTCACATGTCTTCAAAACATTATACAGAATTCTTAGACATGTAGGTTTCCTCACGATGTTTTCCTCCATGGTTAAAGCAAACGATAATTAACTTTTTAATAGGTGACTTCGAAAAGTTAAAGATGCGCGCGTTGGGATCGAACTCGAGACCTCTACGTGCTAGGCTATCGCTGATACCTGGATCTGAAGCTATAGGTAATCAAATATGCGTATGATACCCATTCTTTTAGGGATAAGAATGAAAGAAGGAATAGGTTTTATGTGTATGAAATCACAATGACTCATCATAATATCTTACCACAATTACCAAAACCACAAACTTGAATTACGTTTTGTAATGGTTGAGTAAGGGTTTTTCAAAAACTTGATGACCAAATGAACTGACCTTGCGGTTTTA